>JAPQVY010000023.1:8601080-9896705 GCA_028535165.1 Quercus tomentella | reverse complement strand
TTACCAGACTGATCAAACTGCTTGTCCTTGGTTTCAAAGATGGGATACAGAGTGGTGCATGAGGCTAGAGGCTGAAGAAGCTAATGCTTTAGGGCTGATGCCTTCTAATAAAGAAATTTGGGATGCCCTTAAGTCCATGAAGCCTTACAAGGCCCCTGGAAATGATGGTATGCACGCTGGATTCTACCAGAGGTTCTGGCTGGTGGTTGAGGAATCTGTGAGGAATGAAGTGAAACAAATTTTTGCCAACCAAAAAATCCCTGATGATCTTAACCAAACCCTGATAGCCTTGATCCCTAAGCAATTGGGACCTGAAACAGTGAGCCACTTTAGACCTATTAGCCTTTGTAACACTGTGTATAAAATCGTATCAAAAATTCTCGTTCATAGAATTAAACCCCTTCTGCCTAAACTTATTTCTCCCATGCAAGCTGCTTTTCTGGAAGGAAGGAGAGGTTCAGACAATGTAATCATTGCTCAAGAACTTATCTATTCACTTGGAAATAGAAGAGGTAAAGATGGGTATATGGTGGTGAAGATAGACTTGGAGAAAGCATATGATCGATTAGAATGGAGCTTTATCAGGATGATTCTTATACAATTTGGTTTTCCTGAAAACATCATCAAGCTCATCTTAAGTTGTGTGGCTACGTCATCTACTTCCCTTCTCTTCAATGGAAGTAAACTTCCAACCTTCTGCCCTTCAAGAGGAATAAGGCAAGGGGATCCCATTTCTCCCTATCTTTTCCTCTTATGCATGGAGTTTTTTGGAGCTCAAATTACCAAGATGTGTGAGGATAAGAAGTGGGATATGGTTAAAGCTTCTAGAAATGGGCCTAGCTTTTCTCATGTCCTTTTTGCTGATGACATTCTGCTTTTTGCCAAGGCTAATACTAAGAATTGTAATGCTATAATGGAAGTTCTTAATAACTTTTGTAACTTGGCTGGGCAGAAGGTAAACTATGGAAAATCTAGAATTTTCTTCTCTTCAAATGTTCCTGCTAGAAGGCGGAGGACTTTATGCAGGAAAATGGGAATCATTGCTACCAACAACCTTGGTAAATATTTGGGCTTCCCCATCATCCACAAAGGCAGAGTTGGCACTGCTTTCAATTTTATTTTGGACAAAATCCAAAGTAAACTAGCTGGTTGGAAATCTAAAGTTCTGTCTAAAGCTGGGAGACTAGTGCTTGCCAAGACTGATGCTGCTCCCATTGCCGAGTACTACATGCAGTGCCACAGCCTTCCAGTCAAAGTGTGTGATGCCATTGACAAAATGATGAGGGATTTCATCTGGGGGTCAACAGAGGAAAGGAGGAGAATGCATATGGTGAAGTGGAGCACTGTTACTTTGCCTAAAGAGTTGGGAGGTCTGGGGCTTTTTTCAATGAAACATAGAAATGAAGCCATTTTAGCCAAGCTTTGTTGGAGGCTTGGCCAAGAGGGGGAGAAACCATGGGCAAAGATGCTAGCAGCCAAATATCTCTGTCCTAACAGAGTTACTGATGTAGGCAGGCATTTGCCTTGCTCTCGGATATGGGCTGCTTGTAAGAAGGGAGGGCCTACATATGTCAAAGGCTTAAGATGGACCATAAGAAATGGGGAGACTGTGAGCATGTGGAGGGATTTCTGGCTGCCTTGTGGGAGATTAAGGGAGCTAATTGAAGGTCCACTAACCCGGGAGGAGGAAGTGTTGACTGTGAGGCAATGCTTTGATGATAACCTTGTGTGGAGGCCTTCAAGCATTTCCTTTGAGCTTCCTGCAAGTGTGCTAAACACCATTAAGGCCACTCCTTTCTCTTTTGTTAACCAAGAGTGTGAGAGTCTCATGTGGGCATACTCTAATAATGGATTATTCTCTATCCAAGCTGCATATCTGCTTGCAAGGGGTTTAAATCCCCTGAACCCAGATACTTTGTCATTTAAATGGGTTTGGAAGTCTGAAACTTTGCCAAAGATCCAATTCCTTATATGGCTGTGTCTTCATGATAGTCTTCCTACAGCACAAGTGTTGGGTTCAAGAGGTTTAAGCCTTGATCCTTTGTGTAAAATGTGTTGCAAGCATAATGAATCTATTGAACACTTATTCAGGAGCTGTGAAGTTGCTCATCAGTTCTGGTCACAGCTGCAAGTGCCCCATTGCACCATGAACTCTTTCAATCTGCCCTTTAAAACTTGGCTGGAAATCAATTGTAAAGATGGCATGAATGCTGCTGTGAAAGGAATTCCTTGGAGAGTGCTTTTTCCTATGGGTTTGTGGCACCTATGGACTCATAGAAATAATTTCATATTTAGGACTGGTGTGGTGGATTCTCAGTTTTGGAGTAAATGTATCCAAGCCGGTACTGAATTTTTTGCCATTGGTCTTGCTTCTAAGATCAAACAACAAAAAACCATTGTTCCCGTGGGGTGGGAGAAGCCACCGAGGGGTTGGATGAAACTTAACACCGATGGTTCAGCTATGAGGAGTCCGGATAGAGCTGGTGGAGGGGGTTTAATTAGAGATCATGATGGGGCTTGGCTGAAGGGGTTTGCTAGAGGCCTTGGGTTTACTAATAGTGCCTTGGCTGAGCTTTGGGCACTTAGAGACGGGCTGCTGCTAGCTAAGGAAATGGGAATTCAGCAACTTATTGTTGAACTTGATGCTTTGAGCATTGTTATTCTAATGAACAATGAAACTGAAAATCTCTTAATGGAGCCTCTCTTATCTTATTGCAGGAGCCTCTTGAAGGAAATCCCAAGCAAGCGTGTGATCCATGCCTTCCGAGAAGCAAACCAATGCGCTGATGCTTTGGCTAAATTAGGAGCGCAATTTTTGTCTAGCTTTGTAACTTTTTGTAACCCACCGTCTGTGGTGGAGGATATATTAGCTTTTGATAAGGCTAATTTACGTTGTAATAGACTTGTAAATTCCTAAGTAATGATTAAGCTTGTTTTACCGAAAAAAAATAAGTGGAAGGCAGACGCCAAACTGTCCGTATAGATATTAGGGTAGATAGGATTTGATAAAAAATTATAAATAATGAGATTCCTTTGTTTTGGTTGATGGAGCTACTCCAATTGACATATTTATAAAGGTCGAACATTCTAATAATCACTTTGATGAATGATCTCTCTCTCTCTCTTATCCTTAACCATAACGCTTGCAAAATGCACACATTAAGAATGTGTGTGTTTGTTTCTAAAAAAAAAAAGAATGAATAATTGTTCCATATTCTTTAAGAGAGTGTGTTGTGTGTAGTATAACGTGCTTCACCCTCCCTTAAAAGTTACCATGGCTTTTGAGTGAAGTTGTGGTGTGTTTTTGTGTTAGAACCTCTTTTCCTTTCCCTTATGCATGTATTTGTTTCTCAAAAAAAAAAAAAAAAAAAACAACTAGCAAACTCGAAATTCAAAATCAAACCCAAACATTATCAAATCACTCACATAGCTTGGCCATCTTTGAAAAAATTCAAACTCTTAATACAATAAAATACAATGAACAAGAGAATAATAACAATAAGCAAGCATTAATCTCAAAAAATTTGAGGTCAATAATTGACTCACTAGTTAAGGTGAGTTACATTTATTCTTTTTTCGCTATTCTATTTTATTTAAATTCATACTCTTTGTTACTTGTTTAATTGATATATTATGTTTAATTCTTTTATTAATTTTTTTTTTGTCTTTTTCTACATTTTTGTTGCCTTATCATCTTGAATATGCTCATTTTTTCTTGTTGGTTTATTAATCACTCATTTATTATTTTCAATTGTTTAATTTGCAGGCTTGAAAGTTTGCACTTACACAGTTACACATTTGTTAGAAATTTATTTATTTTTATTTGTTCTACATTACCTATAAAGTTTAAAATCTAATTTATCACTTTTTTGTTTTTATAAATTCTGATTTTCTTTATAAAGTTTAGAATTGCGAGATATTCATAAAAAACTGATTCTCAAAAAAAAAAAAAAAAAAAAACTAACAAGTAGATGGAGGAGATATATAGTGGCATCTTTTAAACTTTTGGAATTAAAAAAACTCCCATTTGAAATTTTAGAAACTCAAAGCATTGATTCAAGAGAAAAACTTTAAGACCAAATACAAATAGTGTATTTAAAAAAAAAAAAAAAATGGTGAATATGTAATAATAAGCCATATTCAAGGTCAAAACAAGTCTGTAAAACCCTTCACTCTCTCAAGTAGAAACGCCGTCGTTCGAAATCGCTCAACATGTCTCTAAACCCACTTCCATGGCTTCTCTAATCCCCACAACACTCTCTCTTCACTCCCGGCTAACCCGTTTGACACTGACTCTAACACAAACACCTCGACCACTCCTTCACTTCAAGGCCACCCGAGCCATGAGCTCCGAGTCAACTCAACGCGCCTTCCAGCTCAGAATCGACCCTCTCACCGGCAACTCAGAATGGATCGTCATCGAAGAACAAGAACAAGAAGAACAAATTTCAAACAATTCCCAGAAAGCCCTTTTGGCTACGACGTCGTATTTAGACATGCTCAACGACTCTCCTCGTAACAAAGCCTTCCGCCAAGCCATCGATAAAACCGTTACCCAACCCTGCCACGTCATCGACATCGGGTAAAAAAAAAAAACCTTAAAAATCACATCAATTACGTGTCGTTTTCTCTTTGGGCAAAAATTTTATGAATGTGTGTACTATGTGTGTGCAGTGCTGGGACTGGGTTGCTGTCAATGATGGCTGCAAGGGCAATGTGCAATGGGGACTCATCAACGACATGTCGTAGTAGTAGTACTGAGGGAATGGTAACGGCGTGTGAGTCTTACTTGCCAATGGTGAAGTTGATGCGCAAAGTAGCGAGGCTCAATGGCATGGAAAGAAAGATTAAAGTTTTCAACAAGCGCTCTGATGAGCTCCAAGTTGGCGTTGATATTCCCTCGCGTGCAGATATTCTTGTGGGTGACATTACATTGATTACATGTTTCTTTCAGTAGTTGCAGCTTCAAAAAATTTAAAATGTATCAGTTTCGCAATAAGTCTAATGACGCAACAAATTTCACAACTGCTGAGGTGATAGGTTGTGGTTAGTGTATAATAAAAGTGTTGTCAGGTGATCCCATGTTGCGGTGACATCGCATTAATTACAGCCTGCCATATGAACAAGTTGTGAAATTTGTCGTGTCTCTAGCATTGTTGATCAATTTAATCGTCTAGCAATTTGTTGTTAAACTAATTTCAGGCAACATCAGCTTTCTAATGTGCTATATCAAGCAGATTTTTTTAGAGCATATAGACAGGAGGACAATGATGATACCTGTTAAAACTTCTAGTATTTGAGGAACGAAATTCAAACGTGGACCAAACTTTAGGGACAAGAAGTGTATTTTACTATTTCAGCCTCTATGTTTTACGTAGCATTCTGAGCTTCAATTCCTTTGTTTAAGATGGGAGTTGTTAGTGAATTATTGGACCCACATATGATTGTATAAGATGAATAATTGGGTTTCACTATGTTGTCATTTCGAGCACACACTTCTTTGGTTGGTTCCCTGTTTTATTGGGTCTTGCCATCTGTAATTGCAGGTTAGTGAGATACTGGACTCGGAATTACTGGGCGAAGGGCTAATACCATCTCTACAACATGCACATGACAAGCTGTTGGTGGAAAATCCACAAACAGTGCCGTACAGAGCAACTACCTATGGCCAGGTGTTCAAAAATACTACTTTTCTTTTGTGAAATTTTTTTGACACATTATTCTCCTTTTTGTTAGTTCTGTGTTTCTATTAAGATAAAAGTTGACATGCTATGCTCAGCTTATGATATGCATGTTCTGTTCTTGAATTTGTCCTCTTAAGAGTGATCCTAGTTTTTTGGATTTATTATACTGAAGGATAGTATTAGAAGGCAATGTTTCTGAAATGCTTTCCTGCCACTTGAAATTTATGACATGTAAAGCAATTTGCTTTTACTCTGAAAATTGTCTGTACCTAAGTTTCTGTGTCTTTCTTCTAAGATTCTATTTTTGTTTTATCATTGTATGTAATTGTGTTTATTGATCTTATGGTGCCTCACAGACATTTGTAAATATGTTACACTTTTTTTTTTTTTTTTTTGATAGATTGTAATTATGTTACACTAATTAGTAGTACATTATTATGGTATCTGTTAAGTTTATTTTTAATTTTACTTCTCTAGGTTGAGATGGATTTCATTTGATCATTTCCAGGCTAACACAGTTTGGCTTCCCCCCCCACCTCTCTTCTTTTCTTCTTCTCGCCCTTACTCAGTTGGTTGAAAGCAAATTTTTGTGGAAGCTACATGATTTACATAATAATGAAGCAGACACAGGGGATGGCATTCATCTTGTTCCAAGTGGGTTGGATAGTATTTTACATGTCAAATCCCAACAATATGCCATGCATTGTGATGCAATAAAAGAAGAAATAAAGCTGGTAATGTCATTTATTACTTATCAGCAAACTTCCTTGGAAATTACTAGTGGTTTAATTTTCTACTTAAATTAAGATTCATCCAGCTGTCAGAACCCTTCAAAATTTTTGAATTTGATTTTTGGAAACGGCCAGACAGTCATCGAGAAATTGAGCTGCACATAAAGGCGACTAATGACGGTAGAGTTAATGCTGTAGTTTCATGGTAATCACATCTGTTCTCCAACAGTTGTTCCCTGTGGCAGTATTCTTTCCTAGGATGGTTCTGATGCCTCTGTATGTCTGTTTGTGCGTATTCAGGTGGATACTCCAGCTTGATTGTGAAGGGACTATCTTTTATTCTACTGCTCCTGGATGGATAAGTTCAGCAACGAACACAAGTTAGTTATATATACGATTCTCTTGTGATTGGAAGCATTTTCATTCTAGTTTCTGCTGTAATTATACACTTACTGTGCTTAGGAAGTTAGGCCACTTGGTAAAGAAGTGTTTTTTCAAGTGACTGAGTCACCGAGAGAATGTTTAAGAATGCTTGCCCTATGAATGTTGTTAGAATGAAATATAATACTTGGGACAAAATACCGAACATATGTGTTTACCTTTTCTGGAATTAACGTTTTCCCAAACCTTGTTTCCATCCATCATCCATGCCTTTGAGGAAATATGTTGATGGTGTGAGCTATGTAGCTAGCCTTTTTGTTGATATACAGTCAAGAAACTTTTGTGGGTAAATGAAAGCTAATCATACAAGTTTAGTTGAATGGCGCTGTTTCAATGCCTGATGATGCTTTCTGGTTCACCCTTAAGAATTTTACCTAGGGCTTCAGTTACCAGATAAATTCCTCAGTAGAACTTTGTAGTTTCATGCTCTTGTAACTTATAAAGGTGGTTTGATGCGTCATCAGGTGCTGGGCATTGGTGTGACCATTGGAAACAGTGTGTTTGGTTTGTTCCAGGAAAAGGTATGTCCGTCTCCAAGGATGATGAGGTTTATTTACATGCTGTTCATACTGAAACTAGCATCCTTTATAATCTCAAGACCGATGTCCCGAGAAAAAGTGGCTTTGACACTGGGGATCCACAGCTCATACTATCACCAGAAAGAATAGCAATTTATGGAGACAGAGAATGGAGACAATCCATGTTTCAAGCCTTAAGAAATGCTGTAATCTCTCTCTTTCTCCAACATGCATGCATACACCTGTGCACACATTTATGCAAACTTTTTCTCATCCTTGTTCTATTTTTCCCCATCTTTTACCTTTTCTAAATCAGAGTATTCTTTACAGTTTCAGGAAAGAGTTAATTCACTATGCATTGTTGCGGATGATAGTGTTTTCTTAACCCTTCTTGTTGCACATCTTTCAAAAACATCACATGTAATATCATTGTTTCCGGGGCTGAGGGACAAGGGCGCCCAATATTTGCAAGCTGTTGCTGATGCAAACGGTTTTTCAATGGATCATGTTGAAGTTCTTGAAAAGAGGAAAACATGTTTAACTATGCATGATACACATCAGAAAAAGGTAATTCCATCCTAGTTTGCCAGGATACCTCTCTGACATGCTTCGAAATATTATTCCTTTTTTTTTTCTTAATTTAAAACTTATGTTCAGAATAAAACGGGCGGTTTAAGATGCCAAAGTTATAGGACCCCAACCATGTGGTTATACGTGTTTGCATATTACTTAATAGCATATCTTTGGTTGAGCATTGTGACATTTATCCACTATTCTTTGAAAATTTTGGCTTGATTAAATATATTACTCCAAATTACTATTAACCAATTATAATTTGGATATAAACAATTTGTAATTATGCTCTTATGTAGGTTGATCTATTGATCGGAGAACCATTCTATTATGGAAATGAGGGCATGCTTCCATGGCAGAATCTGCGGTTTTGGTAAATTGAATTATTATTTGATCCTGCTGTATTTTATGCTTTAATGAATATCTATGGCATGTGGATCCTGGTGGCATTAAGTGTTTGACTTGGACTCTAGTAAAGATAGCTTGGAGTCTGAATATTAACAACACTTAGGATCTCAAAACATGCCTACTTTATTTGGCCCTGAACTTTGTAAGGTGTTGTGTGCATCTGCTTTTATATAGTATATTCTATAATGGAATTAGTATCTTCATTTATTGATAAACGATGCATCAGTCATGAAGAACCTAGGATTTATGTAATTGGCCGCTTGGCCATTATTAATGCAACTCATTTTATGCTAGATATTAAAAAAGTCACACACTTGAGAACCTATTCTCACAGCTAAGATTGGCAGTTCATGTCTGTTGACAAATAATAGCATTAAATAAGCCAATTGACATATTTAAGATGTGCCAAACGTATGCCCAGTTGAAACCTGTGGGTTTGAAATTGCATTACTGTTGTGTATTTGGATGAAGATTAGGTGTACATCTGTCATCTGTTGATGCTCATTATTTGGGTAATATCATCCCTTCAATAACTGATTGCAGCTATCAACAATTTGCTGCCAAAAAAATTTACTAGCATGAACATATGCTTTCTCCAAAAAGTATCAGTGATACTGACCTCCACTTGTGCGGTCCTAATGATTGTGGTTATATCTGTTGAAACTTTTAATTTTAGTTTAAATTTCCATCTAAAATATAAGTTTATTTCAGGCGTCAACTATACCTCTCAAAGGTTAGAGTGTAAATATGAAACTATGCTTTTTCTTTGCAGCATCAGATCCTAATATAATTTTGGTTTGCAAGATTGGTGTATGGTTTTGTGCTTAAATCATGAATAGCTTAATTTCCTTATTAAGAATTCTTTCATTCAACTGAAATACATGAGTTTTTATGGGTTAACTTCTCTCATATTATAATTTTGTACAGGTGGATTTATAAAATATTACTAGGTATACTTCTAGTGAGGCAATGAAAGTTCTAAAGTTTCATTACCTCATGCATTAATTTGATCTGTTAATAAAAAGTGTGTTCTTTGCTTATTTGGTCCCGCATCCTAATGCTCTTTATCCATCCATTTATGAGAACAATTCACCTATCCGAGAATTTATTTCACCACTAAGACGTTCAGGATATTTAGTCGACCTTTGTTAATATTTGTTTTGCCCAGATTTGCTTAAATCATTGCCTCTCCAAAAGTTTGTTTATCAAAATCCTTTTCTGTGGAAGTGTTAAATGAAGGTGGTCTGCTGCTTGTCCAAACACACACACACACACACACACACACACACAGTTACACACCTTTTGTTTTCTTTTTCTATTTTTTTATCTATTAATTCCTTTGTGTTTTTGGTCTGGGTTTAAGGAAGGAACGGACTTTGCTTGATTCTGTCCTCTCCAAAGATGTACTGGTAATGCCTTGTAAAGGACTACTGAAGGCTTGTGCAATGTCTCTCCCTGTAAGTTAATGTTGTACTTGTGTCATTGTGTCTTATTTGTTTGAACCAATATAGTGATTGTTTTGAGTAGATTATGTGATTGGAAAACTTTTGTTCAGGATTTATGGAAGAGTCGTCGTTGCTTGAGTAATATTGAAGGTTTTGACCATTCAGTTGTAAATACTACCTTAGGGGCATGCGGTGAATTGCCTGCACCAGAAGAGGGTCCCTGTTTGCCTTTTTATATCTGGCAGTGTGGGGAAATTAAGGTAATCAATGTTCATAGAATTCATTTTTTATGAAGCAAATCTTCTCTGTGACAAAAGAAGATAAAATTCCTTTCTGGATGAAAATAATATCATTGTCGCTAATGAGGCTTCTTTGAAAAACATTCCAGGAACTCAGTGAGATATTTACCGTCATGGAGTTTGATTTTTCAAAACCAATAAAACCATGTTATGGAAAAGCCCAGGTATTCCACTTGCGCCTTGTAAACAAAGTGGCATTTTCATCCCAAAACAAAGTGGTATTGGACTTGGACATTCTTGTAAAAATTTGGTCATCTGGTGGTTAATATTAGTCCTGATCTTCCAATATCTTTTATGGTTGTTTATATTCTTAAATTTAGTTGCAAAACACGCCAAGAGCCTTGTAGCTCAACTGGCAGTTCTTGGTGTTTTTAATTAAGACGTCAAGGGTTCAAATCACCCCTCCCCCAACTATCGAATTATAAAAAATAAAAAGTTTCAAAGCACATGTGAAAGAACATATTGCATGTTCTGTTGTTCTGCATTAAGGCATCAGACATGGTGAACCATTGCCTCATTGTTATACGTGCACCAATAATGGATTAATCTATATGCATTTCTATTATGGCACCCTCAGCCTTATTAGGCAACAGGCATGATGAACTGTTGCATCAATGTCTCTTGAGCAACAATGACGAAACAATTTAATCATGGGATTTTAATGGTTTCAGTAGTGACCATGACATAGTGGAAGGTTTGTGCTCTGGGTACAACCTTTTCAGTACTAATTATGACATAGCCTACTGATTGAATCAGTTGGTGAGTTGTGTGTGGCATCAAATGGGCAAACCTTTTGTTCATAATGTAACATCCATAGACTAAAAATGACTGAATTTGCTATTTTTCCCATTGCAAAATTCTTTTACATAAACATTCACTTTGTGGCAATCAAAACAAATGTGATTTGTTTTTTTCCACAGTAATACAACAACCCAGCCTTAGGCCCCAAAGGTTTTTCCAACAGCATATGTATTTTGTTCCATCATTTTATCCTATTTGAAGTCATATTCTTAATTATCCCTTTAATTGACATGTCATTTTTTACTAATATTATTTTAGGTTTTCCTCTACCTTGTTTCATTTCCTCGACTTAAATCAATTTACTCTTCCTCACTGCTCCAACAATAGTAACAGTTGAATATTTAATATACTCGGATTATCAATTTTGTTATTCTTATTGAAAATCATTGCTTGGTAATGGTAACTTAACCACGATAAATATTTCATTACATTCTAAGGACCATATCATACTGCTTAATTGATTATTGAAAGTGTTTATTTTAGGTTGAATTCACTGAGCCTGGAATTTGTCATGGCTTTGCACTATGGATTGATTGGGTGATGGATTCAGATAATTCCATTGTGTTATCTACAGGGCCAGGTATGGTTTAACTCCATGTAGAAGTGGCTAATAATTAATTGGTTACTTGATACTCAATCATATCCTACTTTCTCTTTGCAAAACAATCTTTAGTAGGTCTTGCTTATATTTATCATTTTACATGTTTGATTCAGATAAGAGATATTGGAAGCAAGGAGTAAAGCTTCTGGCGAACCCTGTTGCAGTTGGAATCCATGAATCAAGAAAGACGGTGGAACATATTTCTACAGTAATTGAAGCATCTTTTGACCCGTCCAATGGTGAACTCATCATCAGAAACAACTTCATATAATGTCCACTGTTTTTTGGCATTCAAGCTGTTATATGCGGTTCTTCTGTTATTATGTAGTGACAAATAAATTATAGACCAAATGGTCAATTGTTAAATCTTTGTTGCCGTGTATTTAAGAGTTTTTATAGAAATTATGCTCTGACAGCCTGCAAAACATCCCATCTTCAGAGTTCTGTACTTCTCATTAATGCATGGTCTATTTAAGATTTGTGATTTTGAGGTGCAGAATTTTTGTTGTAAATATGATAGCATTTTTATCGCCTTTGGGTGAGATAAGAATAGCATATGTTTTATAGAGCAGCACCTCATGTAAATCATTCAGGATCATATTAGATAGAGCACCTGTTGTTCTGGTGAGAGGATTTAAAAAGAACCAGAATGCAACACAGGTTTATTCATTGAATGTTTTCACTCCCCATATGAAAGTTCAATGTAAAGTGAGAAGCTAATGGACTGAAGATAAGGGTGTAGTTGCTCCTGGTGTTGGAGAAAACTCCTGAACTTAGAGATAAAATAAAGCCTTTTTATCAAGCACTCAATCGGGGAAAGGTAATTCTGTGTTCCTTAGGCACGATAATTGGCATCCAGAAGAACCTTTACATCCTAAGTACGGATATAGGATAATTTATGATGTGGCCAGTTCATTTCATGCTGAAGTAGCTAGTATCAAACAAATGAACAAAGGGATTGTCGGAAATGGAACCCAACAAGGTCAGAAGATATTGTAATCATTCTTGTTTCAGTTAAAAATGGAACCCAACAAGGTCAGAAGATCTTGTAATCATTCAAAGCAAAATGTTTCAGTTGAAAATGGTGGGTGATGGTTGATGATTCAGTTTCTTGGCTTATTTCTAATTCAGGGCAGTTTACTAGTGCCTCTGCTTGGGAGCCTATTTGATTTAAGAAATTTGCTCCCTGCTGGTGATGGAGTTTGGTCCGATTCCCTAATTCAATTCCAAAAAAGTGCCTTCTTTAATAGCTTTGGCCATCAAAAATAGATTATCTACATATAACAGAGTTTTGTGTTGGGCTTAGGCCAAAATGACAAAATATCTATTTTGCCCAAAACAAGTAGCAAAATGCCCCTGTTCTGAAACTATTTAGGGATATACTCTTGTTTAAACTCGATTTTCTAAAAATCGAGTTTCAATGAAAAACTCGAAATACCCATTTTTCCCAAAACAAGTAGCAAAATGCCCATGTTCTGAAACTGTTTAGGGATATGCTCCTGTTTAAATTCGATTTTCTAAAAATTGAGTTTCAATGAAAAACTCGATTCGCCCAAAATCGAGTTATAGGCAAAAAACTTGCAAAAACTTACATGGAACTTGAGTTATGTGTAAGTTTTTGCAAGTAACTTGATTTTGGGTGAATCAAGTTTTTCATTGAAACTCAATTTTTAAAAAATCGAGTTTCAAAACAAGTAGCAAAATGCCCCTGTTCTGAAATTGTTTAGAGATATGCTCATGTTTAAACTCGATTTTCTAAAAATCGAGTTTTAATGAAAAACTCAATTCGCCCAAAATCAAGTTATAGGCAAAAAACTTGCAAAAACTTACATGGAACTTGAGTTCCGTGTAAGTTTTTGCAAGTAACTCGATTTTGGGTGAATCAAGTTTCAAAACAGGGGCATATCCCTAAATAATTTCAGAACAGGGGCATTTTGCTAGAACTTTTGGGCGAAAGGGGTATTTTGCCATTTTGGTCATTGGGCTTATGTCTGTTCTGCAGAAATTTCATGGAATAATTTGTTTTTTTTAAAAAAAATTCTCTCTCAAAGAATTTGGTTACAGATTTTCATATGCTGTTTGGTTGAATAACCTGTTTACTACTGATTGATGTGCAGTGGTGTGCCAGAGATCTCAAAGGTGGGGGTTTCAAAGTAATTTCGTAAGCTTGCTCTTTCTGCTTCTATATACCATTTATGGTTGCAACGAAAAGTTTGAGTTCATAAATGGCCTTATCAGATATGAAGAATATCTTGAAGTAGATCAAATTGGATGTCAAAGTAAATATATATTGAGTTTTGTAAGGGAGTAAAGAAGCTTATAGTAAACAAATATCTATACTGCTATCAAGGATGCATATGTAAATGCCAATTTTTGTTAATCCAGGACGTAGTGCTTTCTTGTTTTAGCTGCAGCTTGATGGTTGTTAATCTAGGTGTTTGCAAATTCTTTGCTAATTGTCTTGTAGCCACTAGTATTGGAGTTTTAAACCTTTTTTTTTTTTTTTTTAAATATGTTATTTGAAACATGATATCAAACTTTTTTTTTTTTTACATTATGAGTATTTTAAACACGTGTTTTCACAACACTTCTTAAACCACTGCTACCAAACAGACATTTATCGTTTGATGTTTTTTTAGACTAGATAACTCGAAAATGAAGGGAAAACATAGTTTGTGTATAGAGCAAATAAAAATTGAGAAACATGCAATTAGTAATTTAGTAACGAGTCAAATTTTAGCACAATGGAGGCCTGTCAAGCACTAATAGAAAAGGGCTTGCAAGCTTGGGTAAGGAACACTTATACATGTTCCATAGCAGCAGCGGAAGCTCCTACAGTCTGGTGGGGCGTGGCGATCATAATTGCAAGGAATGCAGCCAATCCATTATTGAAGGCGATGCCAAAGATGTGATCAGAAGCATTTCAGATAGTTCCAAGCAAGTTAATTGGAAAATTTGGCAGGTGATCGAAGTAATTCGAAGATGTTCCAAGCTTTAGTTTTCTCAATTCCCAATGTAATGCCAAGAGGTTTGTAACTAGCTCAAAGCATTGACATCCTTCTTTTAGAAGGAGAACTAGGATTCAGATAATGATCACTCCCTCACATGTGGCAACAACTTATCAAAAGAGAGACCCAAAATGAAAATCCTAATGTAATGTTTGTGTTTAAGTGGGCTAGTAGATATAACAATAGAGTAACCCATCTTTTTTGCAAATGGGGCCTAAATGGTAGGCTTGTCTCAGGTTCTCCCTTCTAAGATTGTTTAGGCCTTGCCGGTGTATAAGGCCTTTTCTTTTTCTTTTTCTGTTTTTTTCTCTCCAAACAAACATACAAACTTTTAGTGAATAAAATACGAGAGAAATAATTAAAAAAAAAAAAAAAAACAACCAAACAAACAAACTTGACACAAAATTGTACACATTTAAACTCCAATTCCAATTCTTGCATCGCTTGCTTCAAAAGTGGGAATCACTTCGAAGTTAAATCTCATGCCAACTCCAATTCCAATTCTTGCATTGCTTGCTTCGAAAGTGGGAATCACTTCGAAGTTAAATCTCGTGTCCATGAAACGTGCCTAAAGGCAACAAAAACTGCCTTCGACAAAAAATTACAAATAGAAAGAGCCATTGCAAGTATAGACCAATGGTGCTTTTAGTTCACCATGAAAAAGAAAAAAGAAAAAAAATTAGATTATATGTGATTCCTGGGGTATTAGCAGCTCTTCATAATCATCAACGACCACCTGATTCACAAAATTTCAAGTTAGTAAATACAAGACCTAACCTTCATCAACACCTTTTTTAGTTGCTTACAACAAAAGAGAAACTGTCATTCATACCTGATATCTCCCGCCTCTGTAGGTGTACTCCACATGCAGCTGCTTAGGTTCTCCAGGACATGGATCACAAAAGCCCATGATGCCTGACTTCTTCACCCCCTCATGCAGCTGCAATAACAGAAATGGGATATGAAAAATATAAAAACCAAAGGATATTTTGAGTATGAAGTGAAATGCATAGTGGATTAAAATGGACTGGCAGACGGTCATAATTTACTTTAGTCTATGTCTGGCTTTAGGGAACTCCTAAGAATATATGGTAAAGACTTGAAATGTGTTTTAAGAAGCTATCAAAATCATAATTTTTTAGTTACATTCAATCACTGGATTAAACTTTAGGTTTAAAAATGAGGTCAAGAATTCTCTCTGTTCACTATATAAAGGAACCTACAAGTAGGATGAGATGATAGAGTTAATACCATAGACCAAATGGAAATTATGATTTGGGGAATGAGTTGGAAAGGTTCAGTCTGAAATTATGCAACTTGGATTAAGAACCTTAGAAGAGGATGATCTGGACAGGTTATAACAAAATGCCCTTTGGCTTGTTAATAAAGTAGATGCTCAGAAGTTCACTCCTTGATACATGCAACAAAAATATGCTAACTTATCAGAGTATTTCAACTTTTGACATCAGTATATACTAATACAAAATTGGATTCATAACAACATAGACAAGCAAAAACAGCACTTGAAGGAGAAATACCTTGAGTTGTCCGGACTCACTAACAAGGAAATTTAGAGGAAGTGTAACATCCAAGACTTGTGAAGTCAATTCATGTTGTGTTTCCCTTGATTCATCATTTCTACTCAAAGCAGTACGATTTCCATACAATGCTCTAGTAATAATCAATCCGTTTGTTTCTAATTGCCTATTTCTTTTCCTATTGGCCACATTTTGTAGTAACTTCTGAGCTTTCTCCGCTGCTGCTCTTGCCTCTTGAACCTACACATAACAGGGGCTAAAATAAGTACAATCACTCAACATTTTTGAACAAGGCTAAAGAAAAGAACAAGTGAAACTCACCTTGTACGACCAAAATCAGAAAACACACACACAGAAACACTATATAAACTTAGAAGTCTTAACATTTGCAAATATTGAGAACCTAATTAGTAAACACAAAGACTCTTCCATTTGAAACTCCTACCTGACATACTTTGAGTTTGAGCTATCCAGAACTATTTGCTATTAGTTGAAATATGGAGGTCTATGTGGCTGATGTGATGAAGTTCCCAAATGGTGTTCTTTTCTGGGATTTAATTTTTGTAAGAGCCACTCAAGATTGGGAATTGGAATCCTTCTACAATTTCCTGGATAGAATCTATGGGATGTCTTTGAGAGGAGTTGGGGACGATAAGATTTGTTGGAAACCTGCTATGGGAAGAGATTTTGCAGTTTGTTTCTACTATCAGGTGCTGACAAAAATTATTGATCAGTCTTTCCCTTGGAAGACTGTTTGGAAGCCAAAGGTCCCTTCTAGAGTTGCTTTTTTGGTCTGGACTGCAACTTTGGGGAATATTTTGACTATTGATAATCTTCGGAAACAAGTGATTTTGATTTTGAATTGGTGTTGCATGTGTAAAAGGAATGGGGAATCAATAGACCACCTCCTTATCCATTGCTCTTTTGCTTCTGATTTGTGGTCTAGTGTTTACCTTGTTTGGCAATCACTGTGTTAGGCCAAAGACGGTGGAGGAGCTGTTGGCTTGTTGGCAAGGAAAGTTTGGGCGACATTAGAATAGTGCTATTTGGATGGTTGTCCCTCATTGTTTGATGTAGTGCATTAAGTGGAAGAGGAATAACTGGCATTTTGAGGACTTGGAGAAAATAGTTTCTGATCTCAAACTTTCTTTTTTCAAGACTCTTCTGGACTAGGTTGCAGTGCAAGGCTGTCATTCTTTCTCTTCAATTCATGATTTATTTTCAGTTCATGGGTTTATGGACTTTTGTACTTTACGCTCTCAATTTGTACTTTGTTCCTGATGTATACTCCCTGTATACTCAAGTGACACCTTTCTTCTTTTTATAATATATTTTTATTACTTATTAAAAAAAAGTATTGAAAATATAGGTCCTCATGTATTGGAAATTTTTTTTTTTTTTTTTTTTATAAGTAATAAGATATATTGATAAAAATGGAACACCCTAGTGCACAGGGAGTGAACAAGGGATAAGAAATCAAATACAAAAATTGCAAGAGTCTAGGAAATCAATAAAAGAAGGGAATGATTGATTTTGCAAAGCAAACAACCAATCCCTTAAAGTTCATGGTTAGATAACAGAATTGTTCTTCACCACATATCCATAATACTATATTGCTGGTCTCTTAAACTTTAAAAGGGAATCAGTTTTCCTTGTCTATATAACTTTCATTAAATAGGGAATGAATATTGATTTTCCCCTTTGTTTTCTAAGATCACAAGAATAATATATTAAATATTGATCACTTTTTTTGGCTGAAGTTAAATATTGATCACTTGCTGAGTAGATGAATCAGGTTTCTAAATACATGTAGAATGGTATGAGGGGCGCAGGAAATGCAGCTACCAATTCCTTGTGGAGTACTGTGCTCTCTTTTTGGGCACTCCAATGTGTATGGTTAGAAAAGTTGTTTTAAATAGGATTGAGGAGATGATTGGTAGTCAACTTCCTAAAATCGTGCCATACAGTACGTGATATAGAAACCTGCATCATCTACTCACCAAGATATCACTGTTTAATATATATATATATAGTTAGTAACAGCCAGATTGGGATATATACGACAAGCACACATATGGGTTTAATTCAGTTCAAAGTTTTAAAAGCGTTTTGAAATTTTAACGTAAAAATAAAAAAATAAAAAATAAAAATCATTTATATATTACGGATTAAAATGAAAAATTCAAGACCTAAGTATAATTTCATAAGATATTATTAAAAAACCAACTCATTAGGTATATCATATATTTAATATATTTTTTCCCAAAATTTTGGCTATGTTTTCTATCAAAATAACAATAAGTAAATGAAGGAAAAGAAATAACTTTGATGAGAAGAAAAAATAAGGTGTTAAAAGGACTACTGGCTCAACCCTAGACACTCGAGTATCCTTGTGCTTATGCCCAACCATTTGAGATGTTTATTATATTCCTTCATTCACTTAGCTAGAATAAAAAAAAAGAAGAGAAAAATAACAAATAAATTTGTTTTAGATAGGTAGATAGTGGGGGGAGGCTGTGTGAGGGGGGAGGTGAGGTTCAAACCACAGATATGGGACACTACAAAGAATACCATTACCAATGGGTTATCATTTGAACCCCAATAACAAATAAATTATCTATTGTTTCATATAATTTAAATAACTAAAATGATTTAATTTTTTTTCTAAGTTAAAAGAATCATGAAAGAGGGAAAGACTGCTCAGATTAAGTCATACCATTAAATTAAAATTTTCAATATATATGTACTTAACTACTTATATATTACATGACATTAAGCTCTAATCATCCAAATTATAGGAAAAGCTTAGTAGATCAAAGAAAAAAAATTCAGAATTACAATAAAAATATGAAAATATTGATGTTTAATGATAAATAATAAAACATGGAACTAATTGGCACAATAAAAAATTTTATTGGCACAATAAACAATTATATTGCCAATAAAAGTATTAAAGCATATTTAGTATGGTCAAATTGAAGTATAATTTGTATACCATGGAAAACGTTTAATGCATGTTCTATACTTTTAAATATAGAAAATAAACATTTTTCAGAGCATTTTTGTTTCACACACACACATAAATACATATACTTTCTATGTTCAGGTGGACCTTCAGAAGGAAAACAATAGAGAAAGGTAAAAAACGTGGGAAGAAGATATTGAAATAGGAATCTAAGCACATATTTGTAATATCCACATAACCTCCTTGGTTAATTATATGGAGTAGGCTATCAAACAAGCTGAGCTGCTCCCATGTCCTTTGGGGAAAAAAATCAACAACAAAATACAAAAGAGAGGCATAGCTCATTGGGCTCACTTGTTTACTAAATGAGCTGAATTTCATTTGCTAGGAGATCCCGTGAGGGTGAGCTAACCCCAAAAAACCCATTCTCAATTTGGATTGTAGGCTACAACTCGCCTACATGAAGCCAGAATCACTAGTAGCCATACAGCAGTATATTTGTTCCCGGGCCCTGTACACACCTTTTGTCATACTATGGGAAATGGCCATGCCTGAAGTTGTTACCCTAAGTCTTTAACCTTAAGGAGGGAGATGTTGAAGGCAGGGATAGTAACTGGAGTGAAGTCATAACAAGGTAGGCATATTGGAAGGTGCGACTGGATCACATCTTTTTTAGGAAGAGCTAACGCTTGTTAGGTATTTTGGTTTGACACTACTTCACAGCCAAAGAGCTAACACATATATATATTTTATGACTTCTCAAACTTATTTTTATATCTATTTCATTTTTTTTATATAAAATATTTTTTATTTGTAATTAACCTTGCGATTCGACCAATGAGTCAATAACCCACTGGTTGAACACAATGACCCAGCTCCTAGCACAGAATAATTTCAGATCCAGGTTTACTAAGTTTGTGGCACCAAATCTGAATGGCTTATATGCCTAACTAACTGCTTAGTAAATGTGCCCAAACTAAAAAAATTTAGGGTCACTTTGAAATCAAGCTAAGGTGAAAGTTTCGAAGGCTTCGATCTACTAGTTTGCAATGGGTTAAGAAGTTTGTCTTTGTTTAAGGCTGGAAATGAGCCATACTCCCAGCAAGTTACTTGGGTTCTGTTCAGGTAGTGATTCAGCTTGACTTGAATTATGAAAGTTTGCAACTGCATGCATGTCTCATCCGCACATTTTGCTATCTATAAAATACCATGACCATTTTTCATTGTTCTATTTACATGCTATGCAGAGAGAGATCTATATACTCCTACAAACATGCAAGATGGCAGACCATGCATTATAAAGGTTTGCATCTACATGCATGTCCATACAAGAAAAACTGATCAATCAGAAGTTGTATCTAGAGTCTAGACAAACAATAGTAAAGTAACTCATACCTTGGCAGAAGTTTTTTCCACATTCTCTAAAGCCTTCTGTTTTTCCCTTTTAAGGTAATAAGGTTTAAAAACGAATTTCTGCATGCAAGCAAAGGACACAAAATTAGCAAAAATATGCAGATAAATAATTGGTACAAAACTTCCATCTCTCCACACATTTACATATCCCACTTATGAATTGTGAGACCATATAATACAATTAATGGTGAATATGGAACTCTGGATAGAATCTAGAATAAGGAGCAACTAAAGAACATCACTAGCCATTGGGAAAGCCATGTAAATCACATTAATAGATAGCCTAAATGCTTGAATTTTTTAATCTGAAAACAGCACTAAAATGGCAGCTAAATAGTGGAGAGTAGCAAGATAAGGCAAAAAATTAGTTCAGCCACATTGAAGTTGTAAGAAAATTGTCACTTTTTTGAAAAACAAAGCAACCTGTAGCCTACCTGCCTTGGGACTAGAAGCTATATTATTAGGACAAATAACATTGAGTTTCTGGTCAGTTGAACATCCATGATTCCAGCTCATTTACATTTACATCTAATAGTATCCAACTGATAAAACATAACCCAAAGGGTTAGCACAGCTGCCAGAGACCATGCCACATGAATCCAGGCTTTACAAGCCATTATTACTTTATACAGAGTCAGCTGTTCAACAGTATACCAATGTTGTTCCCCACCCTCCCAAATGAGTCAGAATAAACCAATCCCAAGAGATCCATATGAATACGAAAAAAAGACAGCAGATAGTCACCACTAGCAATTCTGCCAGCAGATTTTGTGACATTTTTTTATTTGTAGTTATACACGCACTTAGTGGGTCTTGAGATATGATGAAGAGGATAAGATGTTATTTAAGGAGGATACTTAAATAACAACATTTTTGGAATTTGAGTCACTCTAGCTGTTATTGGATTTATTGTATTCAATAGCAGTCCGAGATGGTGAAGAGGATAAGATGTGCTAGAGACCGTCTATTTAGAAGGGTTTTGAGGTTAGATCTTATTGCAGAGCACTAGTTTTTTTGATAAGTAATAAGATTTATTGATATCAAGAAAGGGATGCCCTAGTACACAGGAAGTGTACAGGGGTCAAACAAATCAAGTACAAAAATTACATAAATCAAGAAATTCAAGAAAGGAAGAGAATGATTGGTTTCACAAAGCGGACAGCCAATCTATCAAGAAAGAGAATGATTGCACAGCACTAGTTCCTACAGGAGTGGAGACGTTCCCTTGGAAAACTATTTGGAAGCATAAAGTCCCAACTTCAAACGGCCCTTTTTACTTGGGTTGCTTCTTTGGGGAGAATTCTAAGAGTGGATAACTTGAGAAAGCATCATATTATTCTTGTGAGTTAGTGTCGTATGTGGAAGGGGGCTGGAGAGACTCAAGATAATTTGCTGCTACATTATGCCGTTGCCAAGGAATTATGCGACATGGTCTTTGCACTTTTTGGGGTTCAGTGGGTGATACCTAGAAGGTTTGTTGATTTTTTAGCTAGTTGGAGAGTTTGTTTTGGGCTTCTTGTTCTTCCAATCTTGGGGCTTTAGCTGAGGGGGCTGAGAGAGGTCTTGGAAGAGAGAGAGGAGTTTCTGTTTATTAAAAAATTATCCTTAAGCACAAACAAAAAGAAAGAAATTTGAGAATTCTTAGTTGACATTGCATGTGACATGGTAATCAATTGCCATATCAGCAATTTAGTCCAAGTTACTTAGCTTGAATTTGGATAGAAGAACGAAATGATGGGCAACATTGTTGCAACTGGAGTAATAAGGACCAGATAGAAAATTCAACAAGTTTGGAGGAACAAAAGCATGGTTAATCCAAATATTAATTTCTTACATTTGTTCCAAGGACTGAATTTTATTCAATTTTAACAAATCACAAGAAAAGCTTACAGTTGGAACAAATCACTTTTTCTGCTAAACCTTGTAATTTTACAAATTGACACTAGTTTCAACTGAGTATAAGAGTCTGTTTGGCATCATTTTTTAGCTTTTAACTTTTATGTACAGCTTAACTCTAATAGGCTTTGTAAAGAATAATCAATAAACGCATCCTTTCACTTATCCTTTTGGCCTGAATAAAAAGGAAAACAGTAAAGAGTTTGCAATATGCAATAACCTTGAGTACAAAGTAAAGTGATGTTGGAAGTATGAATGCTCCAGTTGCAAACACAGGATTCAAATGCCTAGAGAGTAGAATCTGCAAGATGTAGCCCATCAACAACAGATTAGAAAGACATAAGCCAAAAAGGTTCTAATAGCTTTTCACTCTATCCATCCTATTCTTACAGGAATGGAAGAATATGGGTGCATTTTGAAGTGAAATAAGAGAAAGAGTGAGAATATTCTTACAGGAATAATTAACTTTTGGCCACCACGATGCAATTCAAATTTCCAAAATATACCCTGCAAACATAACAAAAGAGAATAAGATAACACACCTGCTATACAAAGAAAACATTTGACAGCTGAAACTAAAAACTGAATGAGCGAATAAATGCATGAAATTAAAGGAGAGCTTTTATAAACTCCAAAAAAAAAGGCAATTAAAAGGATATTTCATCTTTGTTAGACTATAGGAAAAACATTAAAGGAATAAAAAATAAAAATAAAAAGATGCCCTCTGGTCCAAAGACCATTGGCCCAAGCACCAATATTCAAAAACATCCCCAATATTACATAAGATTTTAATAGGTAAATTGCACAACGGACAGATGGGTCACCTTCCAGGATCAAACTCCTTACCCAACCTCAACTGCTCAACAAAGGTTATGTAAAAGAACCATACCACAGTGGTCTTTGAAATATCTAGTGAATGGCTTCACCCCACAGGTTCAAACTCCTTACCCAACCTTTTTTTTATAGGAATATATATTATTATTATTATTATTATTAGGTGTAAATGCACTTTTAGTCCCTACATTTTGAACTTTTTCCATTTTAGTCCTTACATTTTATTTTTTCCACTTTTAGTCCCTAAAACCAATTAGCGCGTCTCATTTTAGTCCTTTCCGGCATCTAACTAGCGGAAAAGGCTGACGTGGCAGCCGGAGCGAATAAAAAAATAATATAAAATGCCAGTCAACATTTAATTTTTTTAAAAATAATTTATAAATTTTAACTAAATAAAAAAATTAAAAACAAAATTAAAAACAAGAACACAAAGAACACAAAAAAAAACCCAGAACCAAACACAAACTCAAATTTAAAAACACAAAAAAGAAGCAGAAGAAGGAATTCAAAATTCCAAAATGGCAAAACACACAAGAGCACAAACCCAAAAAAATCATACAAACCCAGAAATCGAACACAGAAAAATCATAAAAGAATATTGTAAGAAAACTTGATTGCTCAACACAAACCCAGCTCAACCACAAACCCAAAACCAACCCAGAACCAAACACAAACCCAGCTCAATCCCTCTATTTTGCCCTTTAACCTCCACATCTCATTTTTGTGGATCAAGCGCCGTTCAAGATCTACATACCCAGAAATTTGAACCCACAAACCCACTGATCTCCAACTCGAACACGCACTGATCTCCACCATCCTCTAGATCCCACCATTTCGCCACAAACCCATAAACCCACTTATCTACAACTTAAAAACCCACTCATCGGAATCACAACCCACAAACCCACCAATCTGCCATAAATCCACAAACCCAGATCTCCAACTCGAAAACCCACTCATCGGAATCACAATCCACAAACCCACCATCGGAATACACGACCATCTATCTCAATCTCAACCTCAACCGTGATCTCCACCACTGAGCAGAGAGATAGAGAGATGAAAGAGAAAGACCCATCGATTTGACAGAGACCCACTGATCTGAGAGAGAAAAACACCGATTTAAGAGAGAAAGACATCGATCTGTGAGATAGAATCTAGAGAGGATGAGCTTGAGCCATTTAGGTATAAGTTTGAGCGAATCGAGAGATATAGAAAAGAGGGTCGGTCAGAGAAAGAAAAGAAAAAACCACCGCCGATTGTGGTGGTGGCGGTGGTGATAAGTGAAGGAGGCCAGCCATAAAGTTTGAAAGATATTTGTGAGAGTTTTGGAAGAGAGAGAGAGAGAGGAAGGTTTGAGAATGTTTTGGAAGGGTTGGTTCTGGGTTTGTGTTTGAGCTGGGTTTGGAAGAGAGAGAGAGAGAGAGAGAGAGAGAGAGAGAGAGAGAGACGAAGGTTTGAGAATGTATGATTTTTTTGGGTCTATGCTCCTGTGTTCTGCCATTTTGGGATTTTGAATTCCTTCTTCTTCTTCTTTTTTGTGTTTTTAAATGAGTTTGTGTTTGGTTCTGGGTTTTTTTTGTGTTCTTTGTGTTCTTGTTTTTAATTATGTTTTTAATTTTTTTATTTAGTTAAAATTTATAAATTATTTTTAAAAAAATTAAATGTTGACTGACATTTTATATTATTTTTTTATTCGCTCCGGCTGCCACGTCAGCCTTTTCCGCTAGTTAGATGCCGGAAAGGACTAAAATGAGACGCGCTAATTGGTTTTAGGGACTAAAAGTGGAAAAAATAAAATGTAAGGACTAAAATGGAAAAAGTTCAAAATGTAGGGACTAAAAGTGCATTTACGTCTTATTATTATTAACAAAGATACATATGTACAACTACAAATCAAATAAGTATACAGGTTGCATTCCCTAAAACTCTTCGTAGAATTACATAACCAGAGCTTCAATAAAGTCATAAACTTGGATTCAAAGACATCCAAAAGAATAAGGATCCTATAAAATAATCCCCAGAAAAGACACTTCTTGACCTTCAAAAATTCTCCTATTCCTCTCCCTCGCTTCAATAAAGTCATAAACTTGGATTCAAAGACATCCAAAAGAATAAGGATCCTATAAAATAATCCCCAGAAAAGACACTTCTTGACCTTCAAAAATTCTCCTATTCCTATCCCTCCAAATTTACCACATTAAACATCTAGGAACCGTATTCCATACTGTACTTCTGGAAGACTTTGGCCTTCTTCGCCACCATTGCAACATATGCTTCAGTCTTAGGCATCATCCAATTTAATCCAAAAGCTAGAAATATGAATCCATAATTCCATAGCCACTGGACAATGAAGCAGCAAGTGTTCCATAGTTTTCTTGTTACTTTTTACACAAAACACTCCAATTTTCCAACATGGACAAAACTTATATACAATACCTTAAATGTTGTTCCTTAGGTTCTCCTTTTAAGATTTTGCCATGTGGCTGCTTAATTAAAAAATACATTTTCATCCCATGAGAAAAAAGTCACATGACAGAATCTTAAGAGGGGAACCTAAGGAACAGCACCTAACTACTATACCTAAGTCTTGCTCTTCTAGCATTATACCCCTATTCATCAAATTTATCTATAGTAAGGACTTTCCACCAAGTCGCAAACCTTGAAAAAAATGCCACTTTTAGTTAGAATTTTTACCCGTCAAATAACCTTTTGAGGGAAATCCAAGCAACCAAGACCTCTCATCATCTCATAGAAAGAACTAACACTAAAATGGCCATCAGGACCATCTTTGCACATGCTCCAGAGCATCTTGTCCTCATATAATTTTTTTTTAAAAAATTTGATAAGTAATTTTGAATAGGATAGAATGGTGGAGAAGAATACAAGTGAACTTCTTTGATTAGTCTATTCACTATTTATTGCCAACCCCATAGTTTTAAGACAAAGGCTTTCGTGATGTTGTACTCACGTACAAAAGTTTGCCATTAAGTCACTAGATAAACAGCTAGGTACTTGCAGAAAACCCCTCGCTGTCTTCTTTTTCTTCTAGTAAAATCCAAATAAGCATCTGATTGAGAAAATTTATGATGAACTAGCATCAGTTGCATGATATATCTGGAAATTACCCAATACATCCAAGCAACCACATGCATAGTTCATCCTGGCTTCCTGAATAACAGGCATTTCACCAAATAGAAGCAACAGATACAAATGCACAGGCATCAATGGAGAAATGATAAATTCATTTTCTGCCTAGATAGCTGCAATTACCTGAATTCCAATTGAATATAACATGCGGACAGTACTGAAATTAGATATTTTCCTCCCACCGCCAACTTCAAGCTCAAGAGTGGTGCTGCAAAAATAACGTATCAAGTCACAAAAATATGACATTAAATCCACATGGGACACCATCTAAATTAATAATATACTGTGAGTTATTTAGATATTTTTATATAAGAGAAAGTTCCAAAAGATTACTTGAAGTTATGAAAGACAAAGCAGTGACGGAAAATATTAATTGTATCAACACATAACCACAACCAGTAGCTGTCATTAAAGAATATGAGAAGTCTATAAGGAACATCTGCTAGACATATACCCGCTTACAAGTGGCATAGCCTCCAGGGAATCACTCTAAACTAAGCCTGCCATCAACCCCAATTTTACTCTACACTTTGCACACAAACACAATCATTAAAGAGGAAGCATTTCCTTGTTGGAGTACAAATAATGGATGGCCTGGAAACTCCTTTATAGAAGCAAATAAACAAATCATTGATGTAAGTTGAGTAGAGAACATAGAGGGCCACCACATATATTTGAGTGGCAAAGCCCATTAAATGGCTTTTCAGATATAGATAACCCAAATCAGATGTGTTCATTTCTCACCAAAATTAGAAGAAAGTATTTTTTTATTGCCAACTAAACTGGTTGAAATAGATATTAGCCTACTCTGGTAGACTTCTGGTGCATGGATGTAGATACAGGCCAAAGCATGAATTATATTGTAGTTAATAAGACATTTTTGGTTTAACTAACAATACTATACTTTACCATTCAGGTTGAATGGGACAGAATGATGACGTGGTCTGAGACAACTACCTTATCTTACTTATCAAAAAAAACACTACCTTATCTTCTGTTTTTATTAGCCAACATCACCACTACCTTCATTTTGTGAATTTAACAGAACCATATTCTCCCAACTGGAGTGATTATATTCGTGTTTGTTGCTCATAATGATATCACTCCAGCAAAGATTTCTTTTGTCCAAACTTCTGTCGAAAAATGATCATTTATTAATCTATCCTTTTCTTCACTTGACTTTCATTCATATAAAGAATCATCTTTCAGGTATATTATAAAATTTCAGTTTGTAATGAGAAACAGTTTACTATAAGCTAAAATACACACATAAGATAAAAAATACATGCATAAAAGTTACGAGTATATGCTTTTGGATATTGGACAATATGTCCATTTAATAAAACCACCTTAGAGTAATATAATTTTTAAGAAGAATATATACTCCTGTTGCTAGCAATTTTGCTTCCCTAACCTGTTGTACTGATACTGATGACAATTGTATGACATTTAAAGTTGAGACTCAGCACCTCTCTATTCCTTAACAGTTTATGAAACTTTCCTACAGTTTGGTAAGCCAGCTGGTCCGTATCATTCTAAATAGTTCTCCAATCAAAATTTCCTGCATTGCTAAATTAGCATGATATTTCCCATGTGTTTTGATATAAATACTATTTGATTGAAGTCAATAGCCTTACAATGAAAACATAATAAATAGCATAATCACAAGGGAAAATTTCTCAGTATTTTATGTAATATGAGAGGAAAGACATGACACTAGTCGTTTTTTATTTTTTATTTTTTGCTAGGTAAATAGTGGGGGAGGGGGAGGGGGTGGTGGGGTTCAAAACTCTAGCACTGGACAACACTTCAGAAAGGAGGTTAACTGTTTATGGCATCAGGTTATAGCATCCAAATACGGAGAGGCTAGAGGGGGCTGATGTACTAGAGATGTTAGAGGAAATCATGGATGTGGGATGTGGAAGAAAATTAGGGCTGCTGCAGGGAGCTTCTTTGGAAATGTGGTGTATGCAGTGAGAGAGGGCCATTGTATTTGGTTCTGGCATGATCCTTAGTGTGGGTTTATCCCCATAAGAATCTCTATCCAAATCTGTTTGGTGTTCTGTGTCTAGAGAAGCTTGGATTTCCAATTTGATTTCTTCTGCATCAGAAGAGGGAAATAGGAGTTGGAATATACAATTTTAACAAGCTTTTCATGATTGGGAGTTGGAGGGTGTGTATACTTTTTTTGAGCTTCATTATTCCAAGCTGCCTAGGGCTGAGGGTGATGATACCTTGATTAGGCAGTTTGACTCGGACAAGAGTTTTTGAAGTGAGTTCTTATTAAAAAATTTTACTAGAGCCTCCTTCTGTTTCTTTCCCTTAGAAAATCATCTGCTGTATTAAGGTACCCAAAAGGGAGTCTCTCTTTTTATGGACAGTGGCATGGGGATGGATTCTTTCTATTGATAATCTTGGGGGGCTGCCC
This sequence comes from Quercus tomentella, assembly GCA_028535165.1. Classification (NCBI taxonomy): domain Eukaryota; kingdom Viridiplantae; phylum Streptophyta; class Magnoliopsida; order Fagales; family Fagaceae; genus Quercus; species Quercus tomentella. The sequence continues at coordinate 9,867,972 of JAPQVY010000023.1, read as the reverse complement.
CTTGTTAATTGGTGTTGCTTGTGTAGATGTGATGGGGAAACTGTGGACAATCTTTTGCTCCACTGTAAGTTTGCACATGCTTTATGGAGTGAAGTTTTTTTGTTGTTTGGGATTTAGTGGGTGATGCAAAGACTGTAGCCTCTCTACTCTTTGCTTGGAAGCATTGGTTGGGGAAACAATTTTCAAGCATTTGGATATGGTACCAACGTGTCTTATGTAGTTAATTTGGCGGGAACGTAATACCAGTATTTTTGAAGATATTGAGAGGCCTTTAGATCTGGTGAAGTCTTTGCTAGTTAAGATCTTGTTTGTTTGGTCTTGTATTTGGGGTTTAACACATTGTATTTCTATTTGTGATTTCCTTCAATCTATTAGCATTTCTTTTTGGTTTGTGTATTCGTTTAGTGTGTTCATCATCGTGAACATGTTGTTCATCCCCGATGTATCGTACCCAAAGTTTTTCAAAAAAAATGTTGTATCCTTATACCCATACCCGTACCCAGGCATCTTAGTTTCCATCATGATTATACAAGGAAATTTACACAAAGTTAAAAATCCCAAGGTATGCAACCAAAAAAAAAAAAAAATCCACATCTATATAATACAGAAATGAATAAACTGTCAAGCTATTTAAAATTGGAACAAATTCAAAAATGAAAAACTAAACATCGACAAGAGATTCTTTTATCAACATTACAGAAAATAATATAGCATAATCAGTACAGATCATAAGCACATACCTTCCAACTTTGCCCACAATACGGCCATGAGATTTTGAGGAAAACCGATGAGTGTAATTTGCTGATGCCAAAAATGAACTTGTGCCAAACTGCATGAATTGATAATGAATAAAGGGAAGGAAGGATAGTAAGCATCTAAATTAATGAAAGCCTGCAAAAATTTGTGCAGTTTTGGAAATAAATACTACACAAAGGTTTGAACAATGAGAAGGAAGAAGAGCTTATAAGGGAGGAGAAGCAGGATATTATATTCAGGGTACGGTTACATATCATATTATGTTTGATATTATGAAATAGATCATTCATTCCCTAGCCTAGCCATGAATGAGGGTCCAGTTGTATCATAGATTTACTAGTTGCAAGTAGATATTTTCTCAAGTCGATTCCTTGGTCCATGTCCATGTAATAAAGATATAAGAAGGATAAAGGATCCCTCCTGATTGAATGATGCAGCCATGGAAGATTGATTTGATATTACTTTGCAAATTTGCCTATGAAGAATTATTTTATGGGGTCCACATGTGAAGCCGAACTGAAGTAAAACCCAGGTGGTTTTAAAGGTCAAGTTATGAATCTTTAAGGGTTTAAAAAAAATATTTGGGTTTTTATTTTATTAGTTATGGTCAATTTTGTAGTCAAGGCAAATCTGTAATTTTTTCCATTCCTATGAATTAATGGTAATTTGGTACTTTAGCTGAGTCTAGAATTCTAGAAGATACGAATTAGTTTATTTTATTTGAGTCCAAGTTAGTGTTTTATTAGGTTTTTGGTTTACTGGCCAAAGTAGGAATTCTAACGCTACTAGTACAAGAAAGACTCTCTCTCTCTCTCTCTCTCTCTCTCTCTCTCTCTCTCTCTCTCTCTCTCTACACACACACACACACACACACACAAAACACACACATATATATATTAGGTAAAATAAAATTCATTAAATAAAAAATGTTATTCCAATACACAGGGTATGTACTGAAATGAAAACGGAAGAGTGCAAAACAAGAAAATAAAAGAATCAGCTAGAGGCAAGAAAACTAGCTAATGTCCAAAGAATCCATAAAATCTAGCAGCCCCTCATCCGAGAAAGATACAAGCGGAGAAGTCCACTCGTACAGAGTCTTCAAAAACAAAAACAAAAACTTTGCAAATTTTTGAGTTGATTAATAAAGTTATTTAGCTTTTTGAGCATAGAAGCACACTGGCCTTTTTGTGTTTGTTTCTCTCTTTCTCTTCTTCTTCTTCTTCTTCTTCTTGAGGTAATGTTCACGGGCACTGTACATACAGCACTTGAACACCATAAATCCACTATTTTCCTTATTCCTTACAACCCCAAATGAAGCCCTTTCTTTACCTATCAAACCCGCATACTTTCTTCTACCAAATAGCCCTTAAATGCTCATCAAACCACCTTTTAATTCCTAGCAAAACCCATAACCTTTTCTGCAACAATTCTAAAGCCTAGTTCCACAATTCTTCCTAATGCTAAACCCACCACAATCACACCTAGACAAATTCCCTATGTGTCCTACATCATTGTACTCGAAAGGAAAAATAATTAAGCCTCTTTTTTACATTAATTGGCTAAAAATTGCTAAAAATCCATATGTTTTATGATAAGTGTAAATAAAGTCATATATTGAACATAAGATTTTTTTATATATAAGAGTGTGTGTGTGTGTGTATTAAGTTTTATATAAGTATATATTGAACATAAGATAATAGGCCACAATTCCTTCAAGGGGCATCAACAAAAGCTACTATTGTCATCACCTTCATCTCTACCTGCTATCATTTTCTTGTAATTCTGATCACATTTTTTATTAAATTCAGTCACAAATCTGCTGTGATCCTTCAGTCACACACATGGCCATTATAGCTTGTCACAAACCTATGACTATCTATATCTTCTATCAGAAATTCTCTTGTTATTGTTGCATCGCATTTTATATCCATATGCATCTCACTCTCTCCCCCACTGCACATGGAAGAAGAAAAACAAATATCACTGTCACCTAAACCAAGAAACAGTCCTTATCTTCAAGAACAGGTCAGTTAGCGGACTTTCACAAAAATTCCAAGGTCTTAGAGTTCTTTATCAGCACTCTATGTAGTTGTCTTGTCTTCTAAATTTAGAACATGAAAAATTCTTGGTTTTCAAGAACCCGCAAGTACTCTAGGGAGAACCAGTTAGAGCCCAGCTGAATAGTTCTTGTCTTCTAAATTTAGAACATGAAAAATTCTTGGTTTTCAAGAACCCGCAAGTACTCTAGGGAGAACCAGTTAGAGCCCAGCTGAATAGTTTTGGACTGGACTTACAGATTGTAATTAATCTTCTGAATTGGGAACTCACTAGAGAAATGCAATTGAACTTCAGTCACTCAGTGCTAGAATCCATCATTGATAAATAAATAACAAATAGCATGTTTTCACATAGCTCCTTTTACAACCAAATAGAAGGTTGAGCCTTAGAAATTGAACAAAATGGAGACGAGTCTAACTATCAGAGCAGGTATTATGTTACAAGGTTTGGATGCTTGACACCCAACTATACATAATTAAATGACAGTTAAATGGGTTATGACGAACTTAGCTTAACAATGAATCATAAAATGTCAATGGAAGATAAGAATGATGAAGGTGTACATCACCTCTAAATGAAGGTGTACATCACCTCTAAACTGGTATGAAGAATTTCTACATTTACAGGTGTGTTATAATATTTTTCCTGTCTCCATGGTATGGCCCTTTTTTAAAAGTATAATAAGCTTTCTGGGAAGAAAATTTTAACATGCTCAAACAACAACAAACATAGATGCACCTTCACTTCTCCAGCTGCAGACATTTTTTCTTCTTTCTTTTGCCATCCAACTGCAATAGATGATTCTGGACCTACTGCAAGCTGTATCTGTAAAAGAGAAAGTGACAAAAAAAAATGATTCAAAAGAAAATAACGACCGCAATCAAGACAATATAAATGTAAAACACAAACATCTATTTTTTCCAGCCTCTAAAGATGGCCTCTGTGTTAATTACATAGTTAAAATTGTAAAGTTTTGCAGGATCATTTACTTTTCCTTTGTACCATTTCCTCCGTAAAAGCATGCCATATGATACAAGAAAATCAGTAAATTCCCACAGAATTCATAAATAAATTGTATACAGATGTAAAGACCCTAATGAACATGATATGATGGCGAATGAAGTGAAAAAGGGAAAAATGAGCCAAGTTGAAACAAAAGTAAGCATACATTTCCATTTGCTGTTTCAGTAAGTTGGCGGGTCCAGGAATTGGAAAGATTCAAGGAGCCATCTCTCAAAGAAATAGCAAGGGCCATTGTTGCAGTTGAGTGTGACGACAGCTGACTGAACAAAGAAACAATATAAAGGTGGAGTGAAACAAGAAAACCAGCAGAAAAGGTCAAATGACATACATAAGTACATGCCCTACCGAGACGTTTGCACCCCAACTAGTGCCCGTAAACCAGCTGCAGCCATAAATTCTACAGAAGCAGCGGGAGATATTTGATGCCTGAACACAGCACTAGCAGCTCCACCCCCAGAATTCCCATTTACTGCCAAATTTCCACCAATTGCAATTGCATTGTTTTTTGATATTTGAGACTGAACTTCACTTGTCATAGCCATTCTGACATTTAGGTGCGTAAGGACATGAGTGTGTAATTGAAACAGTAAGGTAAGCACTAAAATAAGCAAACTTTATGAAAATCTTAAAATGCCTGAAATTAAAAGCCTTTGAGGATATCGAGAACAAATGGTTTAAAATTAGAATGAGCTCAAAAGCTTCTCAGGCAACCACCAAGAAATATAAGTAACAAGATGTATCAAGATTCACAAATATACAGATAACTAGTGAGCGAGAAAATAATTTCTAATAGAAGAAGACAAAACCAGTTTGTGTGTGTGTGTGTGTGTGTGTGTGTGTGTGTGTGAGAGAGAGAGAGAGAGAGAGAGAGAGAGAGAGAGATGGCCTGGATGGGCAAAAGTTTAATACTAGCAAAAAATCTAAGGGGCATAAAACTTCTCAGATCGAACTGTACCCTCGCATGATGCCATCACCTTTTAGAAGGTGTGGCAAAGACATATTTGCCAGTATTGTACCAGAAGGTCGGAAATGTGCTGAGATCTTTTCTTGTTCCTTCATTTTCCGTAACCTTTCAAGTTCTTCCTTTAGCTCTTCTACTTTATTCAGCTTTGGACCAAGCTCCAAACCAGAAGTCAACCCTTCCATGCCATAAATGTCATATATTTGCCTTTTATTTACGTCTGATAAAATTTCATAAGCTTCACATATACGTTGAAAGTTCTCTGTAGCGATGTCTTTCATCTGAAATGAAAATTTTGTCAATGAATCTTTAATGAAAATAAAAAGGGGAAAATCCCTCAAAACAAGAATCAAACATGACCACAAATTCAATTGATAGTAATAGATGAGGTAAAGATTATTGAACACATGCAAAAACTCACACTTCATTGCAATGCCAAAGCCACAGGAATGAAGCTGGATATTAAGAAATGAATTATGAGATTATTTTTTGAATATTGCACTTTGATTTGGGGAGTGTCATGTAACTCTATAGTTGATTTTTTGGACCATATAAATGTCCATTTGTTATTTATTAAGAAATTAGACATGTCAAGCTAATATACAGAAAAGACCATGAAAAGGGTGATTGACCAAACATATTCAAAACTGTCTATGGTAGGTAGAGGGGGGTAAGACATGAAATTATAAGTGATGGGCAAACAAAATATCCTCCCTCCATCCTATAACGAATTTCTATCCTAAATATATATGTGTGTGTGTGTGTGAGAGAGAGAATTTTAGGGGGAGCATGTAGCCATGTACTGCCTTGCAAACTCAAGCTTTTTGTATGTATTTCAACTCACCCTTATGTTATTGGTGCTTTAAACTTTTCATAAAGAACACAATTCTCAAGATAAGGATATAAAAAAAAATTTTAAAAAAAATTGATAGGTAATAATACTTTTATTGAAAAAACTGAACATCATGTTCATGATGGTGAACACTCTGAACAAGAAACAAATACAATATAATCAAGAACTAAAGGAAATAGAGACTAAGAAGTCAGATAAAGAAGTACAATTCGTACAACCCCACACACGAGCCCAAAGAAACAGAGTACCAAAGAGGAGAGATTTTAGATGATCTAATATTCTCTCCTTGTCTTCAAAAATACGGGCATTACTAAACTGCTAGACTAACCACGTTAAACATGCCTGGACCATATTCCAAGTATAAAAATTTTATACTTGGGTGACTTATATATATATATATTTATTTATTTATTACCAATAAAATAAATAAATAAAAAAAGAGGATAAAACAGAAAGTAGAAATTCAAAAATGTTAACTTTTTTTTTAACAAAATAAACTTTAAACTTTTAGAGAGAGATATATATATATATATATATATATTTGCATACAGGATGTAACCCCTATGCCACATAATGGCTGTAGACCCCCCTAAGAAAGGGTGTGTAAAAGTAACAAAACATTGAAGCGATTTCAAGAGAAACAAGATTGATCAAATAATTTTTTTTTTAAAAATTTTGATAATTCAATAATTACAACAATAAGGGAAGGGGGATTAGAACCTTGGATGTTTCCACTGGAAACACCAGGAGGTGCCAATTGAGTTACAAGGCTCTTGGCTAGATATAGGACAAACAACATTAAAAAAAATGCTCATTGTTAGATGAAGGGAATAGGATTTAACATAATTACCAATAGGCTAAAACTGATCCATTATAGTTTTAGCCTTTTAGGCGTCAATTGCTACTAATAGGGAGTAGGATTAAAGATACCAATGTTTTTTTCTTTTGCAATGAGTAAGACCAAAGGTGGCCTATTAATCAAAGCATCCTTCCAATAGGATGTAATGTAATAGAAAGTAGTAGCAGCAATGGATATGGCGATAATATGAACTTCTCTAGTTCTCAGCAAAGAAATAACTGGTGGAAACTATCATACACCTTATATTCTAAAAATAGGGTCCTACTAAATTGATCCTGAACATTTTTTTTTGCTAAGTGTAACTAAGGGGATCCGACCCCCCAATCTAAATCCCATGATAGGGAGCAGATGCCACAAGGCCATTTGGCCATTAGATAACATGATGTAAGTTGATAATTAGTTCGTACAAAAAATATTACAGCTGCCATCAGCTTACTAGTTGAGAGAACTGAAGTATCAGTGTTCACTCTTAATATGAAATGTTAAGAGGAATGACCGTGTCGAAATTCCAGTGGAAAGAAAATTGGAGAGTGAAGGACCACTGAAACATGGGTGTCTTTGTATTGACTGCAACTTGGGTGAAAATCCTTAAGATAGAAAATCTCATAAGATGGGTTATGACTATGTTGAATTGTTATCATATGTGCAACAGAAGAAGAGAGAAAGTAGATCATTTACTTTTGCATTTTCCAATAGCCATTGAGCTATGGGATTTTGCATGTGTGGTATTTGGAGCGAAATGGGTGATGCCTAAAATTGTGTGGGTTGCTCCAATGTTGGCATCAAAGATCTAACACTTTTCTAAATAGATCATGGAATATAGTTCCATATTTGATGTGGCAACTATGGAGAGAGAGAAATTGGAGGACCTTTGAGGAGCAGATGCTATCTATGGAGAGACTAAAATCCCAATTTGTTGGGTCCCTATTCTTTTGGATGTCTTTGGATGATAGTGGATGATCCAATATGCATGATTTCAAAGATGCACTATAATTTTGATCATCTCAAGGACATCTTTTATAAAACCAATATACTTTTTTATAAGTAATAATTTCATCGAAACCGCATAACATGGGAGGTATGCTAAAACCAATATTTCTTCGATACAATTATTTTTACTTAATAAAAAAAAATAAGGACCTGGGGTATCACCTTTCATAAATATCAAAAACGAGCCATCTTTGTGAATATGCAAGGGATAGACGAGCGGCATTAGGGCACATGTGCATTTGAAGGACATATGAGACTCATTTTCTATTTTTTGTCATATGAGCTTCATATTTCAATGAAGTAACTGTATACTCTCCGTCTATGGTTCTTACATTTGATCGGACAAATGGAATTTGTTTCAGATTTCTACCTCTCTTTTTTCTTTTTCCAAATAAGCTGTTAAGGTTATGATCAATGTAACATACCAAAAACACATCAGTTGGTTTCTTCCACCTATGTACCATGTTTAAGTCAAGTCATCAAACAAACAACTTCAATGGCAGCTACCCGTCTGCCAGATTCTCCACACTTCAATGTGAGCTGTGGACAATCACTTTTACAAGGACCCTTCAGTAACACCACTCTCATTTCCACCACTCACAACCTACCACTTCAACAAGTTGAGGAAAAAATAGCACCACTAAACTAATTCAATTCCACAAGTTCAGATAATACCCCATCTCAAACACCAATAATTTCTTAAACAAAATACCTTTTAAAGCTTATAAATAATACAGATTCAATACACTTAAACCCATTCAACCCAAATTTGAACTGACAAAACTAAAATCAAACTACACACTATATCACCCATTAGAGCCAACATTGCATTTCAATCACTAATATCACTCCAAATTAGTTCAGCACAACTCAGTTAAAAGAAACCAATCAATCAATCAATGTTAAAACTGAAGTTTGTAACATACATGGAGTTCTTGGTATTTGTCGGGGTGATATATTTGGGCCCATTGGCGATAGGCTTTCCGGATTTCTTCGTCGGAGGCCTCCGGTGATATGTTGAGCAGTGCGTACAGTTCTCTATTGGGTGGGCCCGCGTCTTCTTCCTTCATCTTGTCTCTGTGGTACCAAAAATCGAGTACGAATTGCCGGGGGATGCGAAGCTGGATTACTTTGCTTTGGTTTCACTTCGCGGAGCGAGATTCGAGGGCAGAGAGTGTTCTCTAAAAGAGATCGAGAGAGCGAGAGTTTTAAGGTTTTAGGGGTTTGGGGTCTGAGGTTTTGGCCGAGCGTGCGGGTATTGACTGTCTTATTGTTGCGTGCGGCCCTTAGTACGCTGCACTCAGCACAGTGCACTACCGACCCTATAAATATATCTTTGTCTTGTCTCAAAGAACAAACAGACATACAATACACTAATATATTGGGCCCGTTAATATGTGTCCGGTTAATATGGGTCTGATTAATACGTGCCATTCATTAATAAATTTTTTTTTTTTTTTTTTTATACAAGATAGAATTCTATTCTAGCCTAATCTAAATGTATATGTGTGTAAAGCTTCCTCCTGGAGACTTAAACCTTGGCCCTTACCCCCCACACCCCACAAGCACTTATACTTGTAGAGTGATCATCGCATCAAGGGTGTGCGGTGGTATTAATAAATCTATTTTTGAAAAAGTTTTATTGAGAATCGAAAAAATTGTCACAATAAATCTTTTTCAAATTTGACTTTCTATTGTGTGTCACATTAATAAAATCCATATATAATATAAGAGAGAGTCACAAACACAGAGTCACAATCAGTCACACAGCCAAAATTAAATACCTGTGAACTGTGAAGGCTAGAGCAATGGAGCAACGAAGCTGGGCTGGGCAAATCGAGCAACCGACGACAGTGGCGGCAAGATGGGTCTCTGGTTTGGGTATGCAACAGGGAGTCAAGGACGGGTCTCACGTCTACTGGGTAGCAAGAGATGGGCCTCTCTCGCGTGGGCAGCGGCGTCTTTCTCGCGTCTCACTTTCTCTGTCTCGACTCTCGCCTCTCAGCTCTCCCTTTCTTTTCTTTTATTTTTTATTTTTTTCCTTCGTTTTTTCGCTTTTCCATTTGGTTTTGGAGTCTTTTTCTTTTTTGGTAAAAATACGGAGGAGTTATATTAATAATCAAAAGTAACAGAAGCCCGAGTGGAACGGGTTACAGCATTAGTGTCATAATCTAGAGCCTCCATAACAACAAAAGGAGGATTTTCAAAAGATACAAAAGGTTCATCATGGCAGCGCCCGATGGTTGCAAGCAGGTCCGCAACTCTATTGGTTTCACTGTAACAGTGTTGCATGTGATACTCCTGGGATTTTTTTTTTTTTTTTTGGAGTCTACTGCTAGGTTTTCTTCCTCTTTTTTTTTTTTTTTCATTTTTTTTTAAAGGTTTACATGCGCTGATGGGCTCTTGCCTCCTGGGCTGGCCGGATAGGGTGGTTAAGGGGGGCCTAAGCTACAAACCAATGTTATTAAATCTGTTCCGTTCCGGCCGGAATATTTCGTACCGGGATGCAATCCGGAATGATAATAGCACCTGTTCCACCTTGGGTCCAATTCCGACCAGTTTCGGGTCATTCCAGCCATTCCGGTCAATTTCAGCCGGTAGCAGTTTTTAGCCAACCAAAAAAAAAAAAAAAAACTTAAACTAACAAACCCATCAGCACAACATGTTTCCACCTAGCACTGATCGCCTGAAGAAGTTCAAACCATATCTGCTCCGAAGCTACCAAATGATTTGAAAAAAAAAAAACAAAGGAAGAAGAAGAGAACAGAAATTTAGAGCAAATGTGGAGGAAGCTCAAATTTTAGCTGCGTTTGAAACTTTCTTCTTCAGTCCTGCACTTAAACTTCTGGTCTGGGTCTTTGAAACTTTCCAAGAATTTCTTCTATAAGTGCAAGTAACTAATGGGAATATGCAATGAAGAAGAAAGAGCGGGGGAGAAAGTGTAAGTCATTGCACGTGGGTGATGGAGTGGGATTAGGTGAAAAGGTGAAAGGGGGCTTCCTAGAAGCTATGAAGCACGGGTGTGTTTTGGGACTCGGGTGCGGGTGCAGGTACGGGTGTTGGTACAGGACTCGGCAATTTTTGAAAAAGTAGGGTGCGGGTGCGGCGGGACTCGGCGATTAAAAAATTATTAAAAATATTTTTATTTATATTTTCTATATATTTTTACTATTAAAATATTCTTAAAAAACACATACTATGCCTTGATTCACAAAACAAAGAAAGAAGAAGGCAATAAAAACACATTACTATGCCTCTGAGGTGAGAATTTCGGCTTTTCCGGCTAGATTCAAGGCCGATTTCGGCCTGTTTTGGCCGTTTTGGTCGCCGGCCGATACGGCCCGCTTCTGGTCGAATCAGCCCGGTTCGACGCGAATCAAGCCGCGTCAGCGTGAATCAAGCTGAGTCGGCGCAAATCCGTGAAAAAAAAAAAAAAAAAAAAACTCAGACGCGACACCAACACGCGGGCAATCGCGTCAGGCCGCATCGGACTTGGGTGCGGCACCCTCCCAGCCGCGTCTGTGCTTTCTAGCCTAGAAGCTTCCTAGTTTATAAATATTAACATATTTATTTACAAAAATACCCAAATTTGAATTTTGAAATAATCAATCTAATCACTTTATTATTATAGTAATATTTCTTTTAAAACACTATTTTACATTCATTAAATGATGATATTACATTTATAAAATTTGGCTTAAGAATGGAAATGAGTAATAACATTTTTTTTATTAATTACTAATATATATATATATATATATATATATATATATATAAAGTGGTAATTTTGAAACGGTCTAAAACAATACGCCGAAATAAGTCGGTATCAAAATATTCTGTTCCAATAGACAAACCAGAACAGGCATTGAAACGGTATTCATAACATTGCTACAAACCAAGGGGAGCCCAAGCCTTTTTTCTTTTCTTTTTTTGGGAAAATTTTACCTGCTAAAATTTTTTTTGGGGGGCCCAGGCTCTCTTAGGCCCCCACCTAGGTCCATCCCTGCTTAGCACTCATCTATTAATGCAATTAAAAAAAAAAAAAAAAAAAAAAAAAAAAAAAAAAAACCTTAAATGAAGTTTTGGGCCTGCATTTTGATCATATTTTAATTTTATTCTTTATTTTTTTTATTATATTGATTTTAGTCTTCAAAATAAAAATGCGTTCTATTTTGGTCCTTACCATCATCACATTAACGGAAAATTTTTATGTGCCAAACATACTGCACTTCTGGCACACTAACTGCTGACATGGCCTCTATAATAATATTAAAAATTATTCCATGTCAACATTTTCATTATTAAAAAAAAAAAAAAATCCACATAAGATAAAGCAATAAAAACATAAAATTCTAAACTTTTAATTTTTTTTAAATAATTAAATTTTTTCTTTCTTTACATTATGTTCTTCCGAGTCATCATGAAGAATATGTTCTTCATGTCCTTTCTCAAAAAATATGTTTGGTTGCCTAGGAAATTAAAAAATCAAAAACAAACCCAACATGGAACACGTAAAATCAAAGCCTATAGATCTACAAAAAACAAAGACCTTCAAAGATTCAAAACACAAATAGCACAACCCTAAACGCAACAATCAATCTCCAGCAAACCCAAAACATCACATGAACTTAGAAAAATCAATCCCTCCACAAATATCAAACCCACAAAACAAACCGTTAAATTTTAAACCTAGAAAAATTTGAAACAAACAAAGACCATTAGATCCAAATCTCTTTAAACCCAACTGATTCTTGCAATTTCCCAGTACAAACAAACCCACATGAAACTGAAAAGCCAAACCCAGATGAAACTAAAACCAAAACCAAAGATCTAAGATTACAAAACACAAATGCCTTCAACAATTACTTTGCCAATTCTTTCACTTTCTTAGTACAAAACAAATATATTGGAGAAAATCTAGCTTTTTGAAAAGCAAGGACCTTAATAATCTTGATCCAAGTCTATATGAAAATGGGTGCCTCTCAGTTCTACCACCTATCTCTACCACCTATCTCTACCACCAAGCTAAGAGATAGAGATGAAAGAGAGTGAGACCCACCTAGGGCTGTTTTCTTTTTACTATTTAAACATATTGTAACCTACAAGGCAACTCAGTTTTCATATTTATATAAAAAAATAAATACAAAGTTTGTCCATTTTTCTCTAGTGGATTCTAGAATCCTATCACCTTGTGGATTCAAGCAACCCTTCGTGGATTTGAGATTTTCATTCAAAAGCTAACGTGTTTAGTTGTTGTTGTTGTTGTTTTTTTATTTTATTTTATTTTATTTATTTATTTATTTTTAAAGCAATGTGTTTGTTTTCTTGTAGCTTTCGCGACATCAGAGAAACACCGATATAAGAAAGACCCACCAATCTATGAGAAAGACACCGATATGAGTGAGAGAGGATTTCGGGTTTTCAATTGACAGATTGAGAGAGTTTTAAGTTGAGAGAGAGAGTACGAGATGAGAGAGAGGGAGATATAGGAGAATAACAATGACGATCGGTTTTCAACTGATGTTGTGTTTGGTTGCCAAAAATGTTTAAGAAAAGTTGAGAAATTTATTATAAAATCTTTTCTCAATCTTTAAAACTGAAAAATTAAATTTTTTGGGCTACTAAACATGATATTTGGGGAAGAACATGAGCAATTATGCTCTGGAGCATGTTCTTCCAAAAAAAAATTAATGAAAAGAAAAAGAAAATTTATTTTAATTATTTTATTTTATTTAAAAAAATCATAAGTTTAGAATTTTGTTTTAATTGTTTTTCTGATTTGGTTTTTTTTAATACTTAAAATGCTAATGAGGCATTATTTAAATGCTAAATAAAAAAATTTATTATTATTTTAATGGCCAAGTAGGTGTTTTACGTGCCAACTATGCACTCAACCTACCACCTAGGATATTTTCAGTTAGCGAGATAATGGTATGGGCCAAAATAGAATGCATTTTTCATTTTAGGGACTACTAAAGGCAATAAAATAAAAAGTATGGACAAAAATAAAAATATGGTCAAAATGTAGAGACCAAAAGTCCATTTATGCCAAAAAAAAAGTAATTAGATTTAGGACAAAGTTTCACTAGAAACTTGATTATAACTAATAGCTACAAGCCAACAACTTTTACTAAAAAATTAACATTATTATATTTTTATTTAAAATCTAACTCTTAGATTGCATATTATTTATTTTTTTAACATGTGTGTCAAATTTTATGTCAATTGGATGTTATTTACCATTCAATCCATAAACACATTTTTTATGCATAATTTTATACTACAAAAACATAAATTTAAACATTTGATTAATAACATAGCTATTGATCTTATCTTCAATTTTGCAAGCATGGAGAATATAGATAAATAAAAAATGTGATCCAATAGTAGATTTGTCAAAATTCACATCCAATAAAAAAAAAAAAAAAAATTGAGTAAACACCACCCTCTCTAACCATGTGTTTGAAACTAGGAATGACCCATATCCGGACCCAACCCGCAGGTCTGCCTTGGAAACCCAAACCCGGTCCGTTTATTAAACGGATTTTTTTCTCAACCCCAAACTCGCCCCGTCGGGCCCCCGCGAGCCCCGTCCCCTCATGCCCAACTAAGCCCAAAATCAAAAACACAAATTTGGATTTATGATTTTTCGGCCCAAAATCACAAACACACACAAATCCAAACACAATCACAAACATAAACACAAAAATCACAAACACAAATGTCAGATCTATGATTTTCCCTTTCAAAATCACAAACCAAACACAAATTTTAGATCTATGATTTTCCCTTTCAAAATCACAAACACAAACTCACATGATTGAGAATTTGAGACAAACTAAACCCAGAAAAAAAAAAAAAAAAAAAAAAAAAAAAAAAAAAAAAAAAGAAGAAAAAAAATGGAGAACGTGGTGGAGTGAGATCAGCGACGGCGAGGACGAAACGGAGCTGTGCCTGTCCTTGACTGCTCGTGGACTTGTGCCGTGTGAGTGAGAGAGCTGAGAGATGAAGAAGGAGAGGCGGCTATGTGAGACAGTGAGTGCGAGAGCTGAGATAGCTTGGGACGGCGGTGAGAGCTAGGGAAGTTGGGCCGGCGGTGAGATTGGGAGTGAGTGAGATTGTGAGCTGAAGAAATGAGAGGCAAAGGTGTGAGCTGAAGAAAAGAGAGGCGGGGGTGTGAGCTGAATGCTGAAATGAAATGAGGAATAGGAAATGTTAGGGTTTATAACTATGTATATATATAAGGGTATTTTAGTAACTATATATATAATCAGGTTGGGTCCGGGTTTAGGCTGGGTTTTTGAAAAAACCCGGACCTGCTTCGGGTTTTTTTTAAAAAAATCCAAACCCAACCCTATTTTTTATCGGGCCGGGCCAGGTACCCACGGATCGAGCAAAAATTGCCATCCCTATTTGAAACTTTGAATGAATAATTTGTTAAATTAATTGAATTTTACAAATGATAACTTACATTTCTATCATTTAAAATCTCATCATTTATAATACTTGTAGAAATTTTAAAATTATAAAAATTATTACTGAGTAATATTATAACCACAAATTATTTTACAAACTATTGATGTGACAATTTTTACCAGTTTTAATTTGGGTCCACTATTGACATTACTTTTTTACTCAATAATTGTGGGGGGAATAAAACCGAGAAGCCTATGTCAATGTTCGCGTTGGGCCCAAGGCCCGATCCGAGGAAGGATCCTCCTCGGCCATAGGAAGGACCCTCCTCTGCCATAACTCTAGCCGAGGACAAAGGGAGTGACTCGGTCCTAATGATGACACCCCGGGTCATTCCACCGAACAGAAAAGGTACTAAAACGACAAAGAACAAAGGAAAGGCTACCATTACTGCAATTAAGTACTCTGTACCTGACAGAGTCATGCTTTTCAGCCTTTACAACCACTCCCAACGACTTTGGATATGGGCTAATGGGACAAGTATCAACCCTGCAAATCTCAACCTACACGTGGACATTCAAGGGAGAGTAGAAGCTAGTATAAAAGGAGGAGGAGACAATCCAAGAAGAGGGGGACTCCCCCCGGAGCCTAAGAGCAGGAGTCACTCAAACTGCGCCAAAGAAAAAATCTCCTTGAATAAGCTCAGTTCATCTCTGCGCAACCACCTTGACCGCCATGACTAGCAATTGCCCGCCCGCTAAGGCCTAGCTTTTCAGCCCACTCTCTACAAATTTATTGTGCGGGCCGTCAACGTTTGAGCCCATTCCAATTTTGGGGCCCATACGATTTCAGTCCTTACAATTGTTCAGTCTTTACAACCACTCCCAATGACTTTGGATATGGGCTAATAGGACAAGTATCAACCCTGCAAATCTCAACCTACACGTGGACATTCAAGGGAGAGTAGAAACTAGTATAAAAGGAGGAGGAGACAATCCAGGAAGAGGGGGACTCCCCCCGGAGCCTAAGAGCAGGAGTCACTCAAACTGCGCCAAAGAAAAAATCTCCTTGAATAAGCTCAGTTCATCTCTGCGCAACCACCTTGACCGCCATGACTAGCAATTGCCCGCCCGCTAAGGCCTAGCTTTTCAGCCCACTCTCTACAAATTTATTGTGCGGGCCGTCAACGTTTGAGCCCATTCCAATTTTGGGGCCCATACGATTTCAGTCCTTACAATTGTTCAGTCTTTACAACCACTCCCAATGACTTTGGATATGGGCTAATAGGACAAGTATCAACCCTGCAAATCTCAACCTACACGTGGACATTTAAGGGAGAGTAGAAACTAGTATAAAAGGAGGAGGAGACAATCCAGGAAGAGGGGGACTCCCCCCGGAGCCCAAGAGCAGGAGTCGCTCAAACTGCGCCAAAGAAAAAATCTCCTTGAATAAGCTCAGTTCATCTCTGCGCAACCACCTTGACCGCCATGACTAGCAATTGCCCGCCCGCTAAGACCTAGCTTTTCAGCCCACTCTCTACAAATTTATTGTGCGGGCCGTCAACGTTTGAGCCCATTCCAATTTTGGGGCCCATACGATTTCAGTCCTTACAATTGGCACCGTCTGTAGGAAGCTTGTGCGTTGGTGCAGGCGACGATTAGTCATGGTAGGATCAAGCTCCTACGGGTCCCTCGAAAGAGAGAATTTTGGCAGTGGTGTAAGCTACGCGCGGCTCACCCTCAGGGTTACACTACGAAGTGCCAGTGGCCTGAGCAGTTCTAGGGGCTTCTAACATCAAGTATATGCCCCACACGTTTGTCAAAGGGCTACCCTCGCAGTTCCAGTAGCTCGATTCATCGAATTCCCATAAGTTTTGGATAGAACCAAGGTATTGCATGGTCCTCGGACTCAAACCTATGGGGAAACCAACTACTTCAAAAAGAAAACAGAAGTTTTGGACAGAACCAAGGTATTGCATGGTCCTCGGACTCAAACCTATAGGGAAACCAACTACTTCAAAAAGAAAACATAAGTTTTGGACAGAACCAAGGTATTGTATGGTCCTCGGACTCAAACTTATGGGGAAACCAACTACTTCAAAAAGAAAATAGAAGTTTTGGACAGAACCAAGGTATTGCATGGTCCTCAGACTTAAACCTATGGGGAAACCAACTACTTTAAAAAGAAAACAGAAGTTTTGGATAGAACCAAGGTATTGCATGGTCCTCCGACTCAAACTTATGGGGAAACCAACTACTTCAAAAAGAAAACAGAAGTTTTGGACAGAACCAAGGTATTGCATGGTCCTCGGACTCAAACCTATGGGGAAACCAACTACTTCAAAAAGAAAACATAAGTTTTGGACAGAACCAAGGTATTGCATGGTCCTCGGATCCAAACCTACAGGAAACTACCAACACCAAGAAAGGCTTAAAGCTTAGGCAGAATGGAAGTCCCGCGCGGTCCTCGGACCCCGGCTCTATAGAAACTAACACACAATGGCACCTTTCCAAGTATTTAGACCAAGTACAGTCATGCCTCGGTCCTCGGACCGAATGCCTAAAACAAGTTAAGGCAATGAATACTATCCGAAGCGTGGCAAAGCACCCTAGCGCCTGACAACCCCTTCGGATGGTTCATTTTAGGTTACACGTCTTCGGGTGATTGCCCCATACGCAATACAGAATATTCGGCTATTATTTCGGTTAGTCTTATTTGGTTAACCTATCTAAAGTCGGCATTGTTGTGCCCGTCAGTTTTGATAAGTTCAAAGAGATAACTTTTTGCTAAACAAGGGCATCAGCCCTAAGTACTGTTCGAAAGAAAAAGACACCAACACATCCATTCACAAAATAACTATTGCAAAAAAGAAAGAATACACAAAATGAAATGAAATCATCTTTTATTAAACAAAGAGGTAGTACAGCATACAAAAAAGGGGCTTAGACAAGCCTATACCAGAAGCTAACTACAAAAAAAAAGAAAAAAAATGGGGAATACATGGGAACGATAAATCCTTCAATTTTGCTCTAGCAGCGACTAAGCAAGTCTGGACGGCACCAGCGATGGAAGAGAAGAAGAAGCAGAAGCGCCTGGTCCACAACCTTGCTTTAGCGGCGACTAAGCAAGTCTGTATGGCCCCAGTGACGGAAGAAAGGAAGAAGTGGGGATGCCAAGTCCCCATACCTGCTCTAACAGCAATCGAGCAAGTATCATATTAGCATCAATCAGGTGAGCACGAATGGCACCGGCGATGGGAAATCTCACTGCTATCGCACCAAAAATCTAATGCGACCTCCGCCTGTTTCGGATTTTGGCTAAAGGAAGAAGAGGCTCCTTTCTTGCCTTATCGGGGAGAGGGAATGTCTTGAATCTTTGTCTCCCTTGCCCGGACCGGGCCATTCTAAATCTTGAAGATACCCAGGGCTTCTGAAGAGGGTGTAGTTCCTTCACCCTCACCCTAGCCTTGACCATCTCACCTCCTAAGGCTCAGTCACACTGGTAATGGGGACTTTGGGCACCGTTGGAGGGTTAGGAATTTGAAAAGCTTAAAGGGTCTGCAAATAAAGGGAATGACCTCCCACCGTGCTTCTTATATAGGGGGCAAGCCTTGTGGCATTTAATCCGTCCAAGTCCCCAAGGGAAAACTACAAACGAGATAAGTCCCACTCCATTCCCAAAGCAGTCTTCAGCCGTTGGATTGGCGTCTCCTCATAAAGAGACTTTAATGAAGGCGCACCTCGTGTACCGAAACGGGAGGAACGCGGCATGGGTAAACTAAAGGAATGTCTCACAGCCAGGGACGTGCTTCAGGCAAGCGAAAAGGCTCTAACACTGCTGAAGGACAAGACTTGGCAAGCCATGACGTAGGCCCGACGTCACCAAAACCCTCCTCTCCGTCCGAGGATCCGGAGAGCAGGATTTTAAGGGGCTATTGTGGGGGGGAATAAAACCGAGAAGCCCATGTCAATGTTTGCATTGGGCCCAAGGCCCGATTCGAGGAAGGATCCTCCTCGACCATAGGAAGGACCCTCCTCGGCCATAACTCTAGCTAAGGACAAAGGGAGTGACTCGGTCCTGATGATGACACCCCGGGTCATTCCACCGAACAGAAAAGGTACTAAAACGACAAAGAACAAAGGAAAGGCTGCCATTACTGCAATTAAGTACTCTGCACCTGATAGAGCCATGCTTTTCAGCCTTTACAACCACTCCCAACAACTTTGGGTATGGGCTGATGGGACAAGTATCAACCCTGCAAATCTCAACCTACACGTGGACATTCAAGGGAGAGTAGAAGCTAGTATAAAAGGAGGAGGAGACAATCCAAGAAGAGGGGGACTCTCCCCGAAGCCCAAAAGCAGGAGTCACTCAAACTGCGCCAAAGAGAAAATCTCCTTGAATAAGCTCAGTTCATCTCTGCGCAACCATCTTGACCGCCATGACTAGCAATTGCCCGCCCGCTAAGGCCTAGCTTTTCAGCCCACTCTCTACAAATTTATTGTGCAGGCCATCAACGTTTGAGCCCATTCCAATTTTGGGGCCCATACGATTTCATTCCTTACAATAATAATAATTGCTCACCATACCAGTAATTTGTAAAATTATTTGTAACTTTAGCATTTTCCATTATAAATTTTGAATCTTAGACATAATTTGAATTTGTAAAATCTTTCACTATGCAATATGTTTATTTAATCAATTAAAATATAGTTCTAGAAAATAAGTAGTTAATTTCCATAGTGTAAAAACTGATTAGAATCTTTTAGTGACAAGAATAATGTTTTGTTCATTAATACAATTAACATTTGATTGAAGCTTATTTTTGCTTAAGATTGAAGAAAATAAATAAATAAATAAAATGTTGGAGTAAAAAGAAAATACCAAATATGAATAAAAGACAATATAAAAAATTTATTCCAATGACATTATTTCTTAATAATAATATATTAACATGTCCTTATGAAAGGTTTCAAAACATCGGCTACATAAAACTAAAAACTAAAACTAAAATTAGAAAATTAATTATCTTAAGAGCAACATCAACATAAACCCATCCTATGTCCCTTGTGAAATAAACATCAACACCATGTTTTTCTTTCTCTTAGAGTCTCAGCCAGAACTTTGTTCAACATGAGAAATTGTTTTTTATTCTCTGTAAACCAAGCATAAGCGTTAAGTAATTTAACTTCATAGAAGTAGCAAGAACATCTTTACTCACTACTATTTTCTTTGCTGGAGCAATAACAGAAGTAGTTGATGCTTGAACTCTTTTCTTTCGAATATTAAACGAGGTTGGTGAAAGATTAACGCTTCATGATCACCTATGTTCAATTCTTTTGGGGTTCCACCATCCAAATCAATAACATTGGTTTCTCAACAAGAGTCGTGACTCATGATGATCTTTTCAACTTCTAAACATGTTTCAGCACCCTCACCAATTGCCATATATATCTTTACGACACAATAAATACTATATCATCCCAGTTTGCAATTACTTTCAACGAAAATTTCTAGCTTTTTTATGGGACTATCAAACATGGAGCAAAAGACAGGTGATATAAAATGATAAAAAAAAAAAAACAAAAAAAAACAACAACAACAAAATAAATATTAATTATGTTCATTTAAATAATAACTATCAAGAATGAAACCATTGTCCACCGTACCTTCACATATTATTGCTAAGCATTATAATTTATAATCATCTTCCTTGTTGCGTCCCAACTGATGAATCTACTTTGGCTAAGTATATCACTAACAATTCCATAGTCTTTTCCATGTCTTTACTCAATTTTGGACATTATCAACATCGATATCAATGTGAAACTGTGAAGATAATTTATATGATATATTATATTGTATGCAATT
This sequence comes from Quercus tomentella, assembly GCA_028535165.1. Lineage (NCBI taxonomy): Eukaryota > Viridiplantae > Streptophyta > Magnoliopsida > Fagales > Fagaceae > Quercus > Quercus tomentella. Next base: position 9,847,185 of record JAPQVY010000023.1, on the reverse strand, counting down.
GTCTTCCACCCCCATCTGCGTTGTGGCCTAAGTAGCGCTCATCTCTAAGAATATCAGGTAAAGCACGTTCCATATTTAAAGTCCAAGTGTCCAACATAAATTACTTTTGTCTTCTCTTTCATTTCAATTTGTTGATTCTCCATTTTTTTTTTTTTTTTTTTTTCCTGCATACCCTTCTTTACTTCGCTCTCTACCATTCTCTATATATAGAAATAATCATAACAATCATAAACATGAAATTTAAAAATGGCATATATACTAAGAAAAAATAGGATAAGTTTAGCAAAAAGAAAAAATAGGATAATTACTAACACAATTTCAAACTCGACATAAAATGCACCAATAGAGGGACAAAAACCTTTCAGGTTGGGGTACCCAATCCCAATTTAACTGTGCAAGTCAAACTTGACCAGATTGGAATCTATCAAGAGTGAAAGATAGCTAAAATACACTGGCTGTGTACTGGACTGTCTGTACCCCTAAAGGATATAGAAAATATAAAGAATCCAAAAGATCAATTAGGGACCTGGACACTCGTCATCTTATTGTCATCCAACTAAACAAGATCTCAATTAGCTGAGAAATGCTCAAACTCTATGAAAGTAATAGACAATTAATTGAATATTCTCCAATGAACACCATGACTTGGCTAATCTATTTCCTATTCGGACTACCCATCCTAGAAGTCACTTGCTTCAACAAAGACTACTATTCTTGTAGTAAATCAAACATAAAAAGCATGTCAAGAATGATTTATTATTGTGGCATCGTTGATATATAAATACACTCCTATAGAGTTGCAAATATGTTATTTTTGTATTCTCAGAAAGTACACCTTATCAGATCCACATTAAACTTTATACTCCATGACAAATACTTGGATTATATTTATAGGATCAAGTGACTATATTCAAATTTTCAAGATAAAATTAAAATTAAACACTTTTTTTGTGTTTTTTTCCTTACAAAGACAAAAGACTTGCAGATTAACAGAGTGCTACTTCAGTCTTCAGGTTTTAGTCTTATTGTAGGAAAATGCTTGTTATTGTAGGAAAATGCTTGGATGCCACATTGCCACCACTATGAGCACTGGTCAGTCATTGACAATTTGACATCAAGAAAATCATGCATGTGCAGCACATATACAGGCCTTTCCATTTTGAGCTACATTTTTCACTCTCTTTGGACAGCTCAGACACCTACAATTGTTGACGCCATTTCTTATAGTGATAAAATGGGAAAAAAGGAAAAGAGAATATAAAAGTTAATTAAAGTAGCCACCATTGAGTCAGTGAGCCATTTTTTTCAAACAATTTGCGTGCCTCGACAACACAGCCTGCAGGTTTGGAGCACTCAACAAGAGAAAATGATTTTGAGTTGGGATTTTTGTGTTAAATTTTATACATATGTGAGTGCGTGTTATGAATACTGTAGGCAAGTCAAATTAATTTGATAAAAGACCAGTTATGCAAACAACCATACTCCAGCACAGTTCGAATATTTTTTCCCCTAAACCTCCAAGAACTTTGTATATAAAGATGTGTTAAATAAGTTACACGACTTTTAGCACTCTCAAATTAGATAGATTGGATTGAGTTTTAATTTTGTATGAGTATTATTTGGCATGTATACTACTTGGTTGAATTTTATTATGCCTTATTTTTGTTGATTAATACCAAAGGAAACGCATAAAAGGCTTGTTACCTCTTTTTTTCCAATATATTCCAATTTCATTAATGATGTGTTTTATTTTGATTTGTTAAATGCATGCTATTTGAAGTAGAGCATTACAATGTTTGATGTGTGTAAGTTTTCATTTGGAACCTCTTTGAGGTGGGTTAGGAATTTCTTTAGTTGAGTTATGTTGGATTTTCCTTAGATCAATGAATCAATTGTAATAAGCTTTGATATTTGGTTTAAGGTTTATTTGGTATGGATAAAGAGCACTAACTTTCCCTGAGATTTTTTTGTTGTTACACTGATCTCCACTCTAATTTAGTATAAGACACTTACCTTCTTTAAAATACAAATTATTTACATTGCCATCTACACTCTCTTTGAGAGGTGTTTTTTTTGGGGGGGGAGGTAGTGTAAATATTCTTGTGCTTAAAATGATGCCCAATTTTTTTTCCCCTCAAATATAATTAGTCGATTATGATCTTACCAAAGACATGAATGCGTAGGGTAATCCAAGATTAATTTTAATTCGTTTATAAGAAAATTAATTAGTTATAATTGAAAGACAAAATCCTATTGATTGTAGTTGTTTAATTATGGTAGTCATGTGAATATGCAATAATTGCATGTAGATGATATTCTTTTTTTTTTAAATTTAATTAATTATACAAGATAAATATAATCGTGTCTTAAAAACAAATTTTCAAGATTTTATAATTTTAACTATCGTTACTCCAAACCTTATTATCCTCACACATGGTGCCTACGTTATGGGGTATGGACTATGGGCACTATGACACAACAAACCTTCCCCGTGCAATGCGAAGTTTCCACGAAGCTTCCTCCAACATTATTTTGGCCCCGCCGTTCAGTACTGCACGTGCTTAAGTTAAGAGGTGGCCCATTGTCTGCTTACATTTACATGAGCAACTTGATTGTAGCATGTGGTATCTAAAAATTGTAGCACGTGGTATCAAGATTTTTAGAGCAGTTCGACCACAAAATATTCAACAATTTTTTATAACGGTTTTAACGTAATAAAAATTAAAGTTTGAAACTTTATTCAAAGAGGAAATGTAATGTAACAGTACGTGGTCCTAGATTTTTTCAGAATTTCACTTCTACCTCCAACTCCAAGTGCAATGATATCCAAATGCGCAGCGTTCCATTATTGCCATTCCAAGTGCAATGATATCCAAATGCATGGCTTTCCCCCATATCAGAGCGCCAAGTGCTAACTCTTCATTCAGTGTCACGCAGCGAACCTTTCGTTTCAACATCACCTCATGCTCACTTTAGACAAGTCAGTGTTCACTCTAATATATACATGTGTGTGAGTGAGGAGCAAATGTTAACAACTAAGAGCATCTCCAACAGATTCTCCAAATTTTTATACTATTTGGAGAATCTACAGTAACTTTTACATTTAACTACCTACTTTTTCAAATACACTTTTCAACAGATTCTCTATTCCATTCTCTATCTCATTTAAATATTATTTCTTCATTCATTATTTATTCTTTTTTTAATCATCATTTATTCTTTTTTTAACAACTATATTTTTCAATGAGAAGTGCTATGTTCACAACATTTTTATACTATTTGGAGAATCTACAGTAACTTTTACATTTAACTACCTACTTTTTCAAATACACTTTTCAACAGATTCTCTATTCCATTCTCTATCTCATTTAAATATTATTTCTTCATTCATTATTTATTCTTTTTTTAATCATCATTTATTCTTTTTTTAACAACTATATTTTTCAATGAGAAGTGCTATGTTCACAACATTTTACGCAATACTTTCATAACAAAATTTATATGGAAAGTTGTTATTAGTTTTAATTTGAACCCACCACTAAAATTATTTTTTTACTCATCAATATTAACTAATAAAAATTTATTACTTAAAATTTATTGTAAAAATATTGTGGTAACATTTCTAAATTGTATTTTTTTTTCTTTCTTTCTATCATCCATACGTTTCCATTTCTTTTTCTTTCTTTTTTTCTTTTTCTTTTCTCTTGATTTTTCTCCACCACACACGTATACCCATTACCTCCATCCTCTCTTTCTTTTTTCTTCTTTTTTCTCCACTTTCTACTACATTCCAGAACCTCCCTCCCTCTTTCTTTCTCTACCACTTTTCTTTTTTCTTTTCTTTTCTTCTCTAGCAGCACTTCGGCTGGAGCTCTAGGAGCACTTTTCTTTTTCTTTTTTCTTTTCTTCTCTAGCAGCACTTCGGCTGGAGCTCTCTCTCACACATAAAGATCGTCCGCTTGTCCTTCTCCCACCACCGCATATCCTCCTCCCCACCGAGGCTCAGATGGGTCAGCTTTGCTTTTTTTTTTTTTTTTGTTCTAATTTGATTAGTTTTAAAATTGTGATTTGAGTTTGTATTTTGATTGAGACTGAGTTTAGAGATGTTTGAGAGAAAAGATCAAGAATAGTTCTGTTGTTACCGTTGTGATTATTGAGTGAAAATTAAAAATTTTAATCGGTTGTGATTATTGAGATTGAATTAATTCTTTTGTTTATGAATAGGTCTCTCTCTTTTCTTATTTTTTTCTTTTATTTTTCTGATTTCATTCGGTTTATGAGAAAAATTGTTTTCGTGTTTGGATTGTATTCTGCGTTTTGTTGCCGTTGAGATAAAGAAGAGAGAAAGAGAGTGAGGAAGAATGAGAAAGGGTGGAAAGGAAAAAAAGTCATTTTTTATTCAACCGGGTATTATTTTAAGGCTGAATATTGATTTAGAGTTGCTACAGTGGTCTGTAAATTAAGGGAATCACTGTAGCAACTTCAAAAATAAATTTGGAGAATTTGGACGTTTGGAGAATCGGCTGGAGCATGAACAGTAGCCTTTGGTGCTCCAAAAATAGCTATACAAAAGCTGTTGGAGATGCTCTAAACCATATTTGTTAAGGTTAAAATAATATAAGTCTTATTTAATAAAAAAAATTAAATAAATAGAAAAAATTGTATAAAGTTGATTTTAATATCTATAAAGTTGACAAAATATTGACATAAATACTACCATTATGACATAAAGTACAAATTTAATGTTAACTGGAGTGCAACCTTATATATATATATTTTTTTTGCTGAATGATTGCATATTAATATTATGTTGTTAGTTGCTGCCCCATGAATAATGACTTAGATCCATTATCAGTCAGTGACTAATATGCCCACGAGATTCTCGACAAAAGAAAAAGACTAATTATTTCTCAAAAATAAAAAGACTAATTTGCCCACGGGATGAACGTATTTAATAACCTTCTATTTCGATGGTATACGTGTTGAATGACTTAAATCTTTTTTTTTTCCTCCTTCCAAAAGTTAGAATATGTGTACTATTATAATTGTTTTTGGAAATAAGAAACATTTTTATTGCATGGGTTCTAGTTAACTTAACTAGTAAAGTCTAATGGTTGAATAAGAAATCTAAGATTCAATTCTCGTTTATACTAAAAACTGATTGATGTCTTGGTCTGATGATAAAGAGTTATTGTAAGAGCGGATGCCATAAATTAAAACTATCTCAAAAGCTTAGACCTCAATTACAATTACCGCATTGATTAATTAAGTCAATTATGCAATAGATCCAATTTAACATGTGATAGATACAATCATATCACCAAATATCTAATTGCTTTAGAAAATAAATTTAACACAACGATATGGTAATGATGGGAAATCATTGTGAGAAAAACCCAACTAATGGTTTGAAAGTTACCACCAATTTGGATAATTTACTATGTAAAATGAAAGTTGTACAATATAACTTAACTCGATCCTAGTATTGCTAATTACACTATTTGTATTCATTCACAATTATGCCTGATAGTCCCGAAAATATACTCGTCCACCTAGTAAGGACGTTGGACAAGGACGACCCTAAGGTTAGCCCAGCCTTGGGGAAACTACCTGGCCTAGACTAGACCAGTGTCCCTCAATCACGACGAAGCATTACAAGGATAATAATGAACTTCTGTACCATTGGAAATATGTCTATCCATTTAACACCCCACATGGGCATTACAGATTCGGCAATGATATCACTATTAAGGCAAAGCCAACAACTAGAAGGAAGAAGAAAGCGCTTATATATATCCATTGACAAGACCCGACATAAGGGTACAAAAATTTTCTAACACATCCACATTACTTTCTGAATACTTCTTTTCACCTCTAGCTATTCTAACTTTGGCATCGGAGGCCCTGTGGCAGGCGCCACCCCGGTGACCACACTATTTCTTTTCACCATTTGCCTTGTCGTAGGATCAGGATTAGCTGTGGACAACTTCAAGCTGGACGAACATTTCTACTGACGATCTGGGCATCATTAGTTTGGCGCCGTCTGTGGGAACACGAGATTCTTGAGTGCCCAGTTCAAGAACACTATTCCATTCCAAACTATAAGTTCAAATGGAGTCTAGCACTAACCCAGATCCTGCTGCACTGGCTCTACAAATTCAGTCACTCGTAGCCACTGTGGAAGAGCTTACTAGGCAGAATCAAGAGATGAGGCAGTAGCTACAACAGGAAAGGAGCTGGACGAACTAAGAAAAGCTATCAGGGGAAAAACAGATCAAAGTCTGGACAGAATTGTCAGAAAGACGGACTCACCTTTCACCTTAGCTGTCCAGGAATGCCTGGTGCCTTCCAAGTTTCGTCTACCTCAGCTCGAGCCCTCTGACGGATTGAAGGATCCACTGGATCACCTCAATACCTTCAAAACAACTCTAGGTCTCCAGCAGCCCCCTGACGAGATCCTATGCTGCTCTTTTCCCACCACCCTCAAGGGGGTAGCCTGGGAATGGTTCACCAAATTACCAACATCGTCTATCGACAACTTCGAGCAATTAAGCAGCGCCTTTGTTCGTCACTTTGTTGGCGAGCAGCGCCCCAAAAGGCCAGACGACCATTTGCTCACCATCAAGCAAAGAGAGAAGGAAACCTTGAGGTCCTATGTAACGTGTTTCACCCAAGGAACTTTGGAGGTGGATGAAGCAGACGACAAAGTACAACTAACGGCTTTCAAGGCTGGGTTAAAGTCCAGGGAGTTCGTGATCTCCTTGGCAAAAAATCCCCCTAAGACAATGGCAGAAATGCTTTTGAAGGCACAGAAGTATATGAATGCTGAGGACGCCCTGGCAGCCATAGATGGAGTAGAGAAACCCAAGGAGAAGAAGAAAGAAAAAGAAGACGACCGAAAATGACAAAAAAGGGATTGAGGAGACTGGCAGAATGCTGAAGGAAGTAGACGCAAAGATGACAAAAACCCTCGTTCAATAAAGTTCATTCCTTTAGTGATGCCCGTTGACCAGATTTTGTCGGAGATTAAGGACAAGAAATACCCTAAATGGCCCAGGCCATTACACTCATCACCCAACGTGCGCGACAAGAGGAAATACTACCACTTTCACAAAGACCACGGGCATTACACAGAGGATTGCCGAGACCTGAAGGAGCAGATAGAAGAACTTATACGGAAAGGGAAATTACATAAGTACGTGAAAAGGGGAGATTCCAGCAAGTACAGGGACGACGACAAAGATCAAAACGAAATTTCTCAAAGAGACAAGAGTCATCTACCACCTCCTCCACAAAGTGCAATAGGGGAAATAAAAACCATCACGGGGGGACCGTCCGCTGGAGGATCATTTAAGTCCCTCAAGAAGTTATACCAAAGGCAGGTGAACAGTGTTCATAGTCTGCCTCCCCTAAAGCAGAGACGGACAAACCAGGATATGTGCTTCTAAGAGGAGGATGCCAGAGGGGTAAAGCAACTTCATGACGACCCGTTGGTCATTATGGTCATGATTGAAGGGTTCAATACCAAGAGGGTCCTAGTCAACAATGGGAGCTTGGCAGACATCATTTACCTTTCTGCTTTCCAACAGTTAAAAGTAGATCCAAAGAGACTTCGTCCTTTCGAGTCCCCCTTCGTCAGCTTTAGTGGAGACAAGGTGTATCCTTGAGGAATAGTAACATTAACGGTCACAGCCGGCTCATATCCCCTCCAGGTAACAAACAATCATAATTTTTTGGTAGTAGACTCACCTTTGTCCTACAATGTAATTATAGGATGGCCTACCCTCAATCGTTGGAAAGCAGCCACTTCCACTTATTGCTTGAAGGTGAAATTCCCAACAGAACAGGGGGTTGGTGAGATAAGAGGAGACCAGGTGCTGGCAAGGGAGTGTTATCAGGCAGTCCTGGCCTCAAAGGAGAACCACAAGTGGATAATCGAAGACAAGACGCAAGAAATCTTTGAGAAGCTGGAAACGATAGAAATGGTCGAAGGAGATCCTACGAAGACAACCCAAGTTGGGACGAACCTGAATCCCCAGTCAAAGAAAGAGATTGTCGGCTTCCTGAAAGACAATCTAAATGTTTTTACATGGAACCACGAAGATATGTCGGGCATACCAGCCAGCATCATTCAACACCGTCTAAATATGGACCCCAAGAAGAAACCTGTCCAGCAAAAGAGGAGATTTTTTTCCCCTGAACAGAATAAAGTAGTCATGGATGAAGTGAACAAACTGCTCGCTGCTAACTTCATCAGGGAAGTCTACTATCCCGAGTGGTTGGCTAATGTCGTCATGGTAAAAAAGGCGAACGGGAAGTGGAGAATGTGCGTTGACTTCACTGATCTAAACAATGCATGCTTGAAGGACAGCTTTCCACTACCTAGAATCGACCAGTTGGTAGATTCGACTGTCGGGTACAAACTTCTTCCTTTCATGGATGCATTTTCTGGGTATAACTAGATACAAATGGCCGAGGAAGATCAAGAAAAGACGGCCTTCATCACTAGCCAGGGACTCTACTGCTACCGGGTCATGCCCTTTGGTTTGAAGAATGCAGGGGCAATGTACCAAAGATTGGTAAACCAAATGTTCAACAAACAGATTGAGAGAAACGTGGAGGTGTACGTTGATGATATGCTCGTCAAGAGCAAAGAGGAAGAAGATCACCTGGACGATCTCAAAGAGACGTTCAACACACTCAGACAATACAGCATGAAGTTAAACCCATCCAAATGTGCTTTTGGGGTCTCCTTAGGGAAATTCCTCGGGTTCATGGTGTTGCAAAGATGAATTGAAGCAAATCCCGAAAAAGTGAGAGCTATCCTCGAGATGTCCTCACCAAGGACGGTCAAAGAAGTACAATCACTACTTGGCGGTATCTGTAACGGAGATTAATGTAGCCTTGATCAGAGAAGAGAACAAGATACAACTTCCTGTGTACTATATTAGCCCGACCTTTCAAGGAGCCGAAGCTCGATATCCACGCATAGAAAAGATCACCTTCGCCCTAATAGTGGCCTCAAGAAAACTCTGTCCTTACTTTCAGGCTAACCCAATCATCGTAATAACAGACCAGCCCATCAAGAAAACGATGAATAAACCCAAGGCTGCTGGACGAATGGTACAATGGGCCATCGAGCTCAGCCAGTTTGATATAGAATACCGCCCATGAATGGCCATAAAAGCTCAGGCATTGGCAGACTTCATAGCAGAATTCACCGTCCCCGAACATGCAGAAGACCAGGAAGAACTTTGGACGGTCAATACAGACGAATCATCCACCTAGAAAAGAGGCGGAGTGGGTGTCGTTATTACCTCCCCTCAAGAAGACGTTTTGAAGTATGGGGTCCAGCTCAAGTTCCCTGTAACCAATAACGAAGCAGATTACGAGGCTATGTTGACCGGGCTAAGAATAGCTCGGGTACTTGGGGCTAAAAATATCATGCTAAAGAGCGACTCACAGCTCGTCATAGGGCAAGTCAGGGGAGATTTTGAAGCAAAAGAGACAAGAATGCAGAAATACCTCAAATTGACAAACCAGTTGGTAAGCAACTTTAATTGTGCAGAGTTTGTTCAGATCCCACGTGATCAAAATACTGAAGCCGACGAGGTAGCACGGAGTGCATCAACGGATGACTAGGAAAAAATAAATGATTGGAGGCCGGAAGAACAAAACTCCCCTAGCATCAAAGAATTTCAAACCTTCCCTATGCATACCCGCTCCGGATGGACGAGCCCAATTTTGTCTTACCTTAAAGATGAACGGCTACCACCCAATCCTGAAGAAGCCAAGAAGATCCAGAAACGGGTTACTCAGTTCACGGTACTAAATGACGAGTTTTACAAAAGAGGCTTATCCCAGCCCTAGTTGAGGTGCATAGAAGAGGAAGAAGCCAAATATGTTCTGGAAGAGGTGCATGGGGGAGTTTGCGGAGATCACATAGGGTCAAAGTCCCTCGTCAAAAAGATCACGAGGGCAGGTTACTTTTGGCCCACAATGCAACAAGATGTAGCAGATTTCGTCAAGAAATGTGACAGTTGCCAAAGGTATGGGAATGTTCAATGTGTCCCAAGGGAAAAGATGACGACCATTTCCTCACCCTGACCATTTGCATAGTAGGGGATCAACATCATAGGCCCCCTACCACAGGGAAAGAGATAAATGAGGTTCCTACTCGTCGCAATTGACTATTTCACGAAATTGGTGGAAGCGGAAGCGCTAGCAACGATCACAGAGGCAAAGGTACAAAATTTTGTATGGAAAAATATTGTTTGCAGGTTCGGGATACCAAGGACGATCATCGCAGACAACGGTCGTCAGTTCGACAGTCACAGATTCAGGTCGTTTTGCTCAAACCTAGGCATCAAAAACAAGTACTCGTCCCCATGACATCCTCAGGCCAATGGACAGACAGAAGTGACGAACAGAACCTTACTCAAGATCATCAAGTCCCGGTTAGTGGGAGAAAAGGGAGAATGGCCCGAGGAGTTACCAAGCGTCCTGTGGGCTTACAGGACTACGGCACGAACACCAACAGGAGAGACACCTTTCAACCTAACGTATGGCACAAAAGCAGTCATCCCAGTCGAAGTGGGGCTCACTAGCCTCAGGAGGGAGTTCTTTGAAGAACAAAGCAACGACGATCAATTAAAGCTGAACCTGGATTGTCTGGACAAAATCAGAAACCAAGCCTCCCAGAGAATGGCCAAGTACCAGCAAAAGATGGCCGAATACTACAATCAGAGGGTAAAGCTGAAAAGGTTTAGCATCGGGGATCTCATCCTTCGAAAAGTGACTCCTGCAACAAAAGACCCAGCACAAGGCAAACTAGGACCAACCTGGGAAGGACCCTACAGAGTCATCCACTATTCATAACAGGGAAGCTACCACCTAGAAGACCAGGAGGGAAACAAGCTACCTTGTCCATGGAATGTTGAGCATCTAAAGAGGTATTACGAAAAGGAACCATAGCCTGATTGTAAGCACTCAGCATTATTTCATGCTTTTTAATACAAGTCATGTATTCAAATAAATGATTATTCAGCATTTCATAAGTATTATTCAACAATTCATGCGTTCTAGTTATCTCTTTCTCAAAAACCAAAATCGCCGTCTGGATCCGAGTTGAAAAGAAGAAAGACGATAAGATTCTTTAAATGGATGTAAGTCGTCCAAATTAAAAGACGATAAGATTCCTTAAATGGATGTAAGTCGTAAGATTCCTTAAATGGATGTAAGTCGTCCAAATAAAAAATAAAAAACAATAAAATTCCTTAGATGGATGTACGTCGTCCAAATAAAGAAGACGACAAGATTCTTGAAACAAATAAGCATCGTCCAATAAAAATTCTCTAAGTCTCAAGGTGGACGAAGAGTACTTCAATAAAAATTCTCTAAAGTCCCCAAATAGACGAAGAGAATGCTTCCACACAAAAAAAAAAAAAAAAAAAAAAAAAAAATCTCTGAGACGAACGAAGAAAATACCAACAAAAGGATGAAATATATTGTATATAAAAAAGATGCAAATTGTTCAAAAGCCCCAAAACATACAGGACCCAAAAAGATTGTTTGTCCAAAAGCCCCAAAACATGCAGGGCATTCAAAAGAAAAAAAAAAAAAAGGAGAGGATGTCATTGAAGGGGCAAAAAGGTCAAGCTGGAGGAGTGTCATCACCACCCTTATCCACCTTAGGGGGATCCTCGCCAGTGGTGACAGAAGCCTGAGAAGCTTGGGCCGCCTCATCCACCTCCATCTCTTTGTCCACTGCTTCAAAGTTTAGGTCTTCCAGATCAACGCTCAGACCGTGCTTTACCATGTACCTCCTCAACAATTCAAAGCCTTTGAAATACCACTAGAACAAAATGGTATTATACTCATCGGTTGTCTAGAAGGCAAGGACGACCTTAGCCACCGCGACTTTCATCCTCTGGCCAGCGGATGCGAGAAGCTCGTCCTTCTGCTTTACCAATAACTTCTCGGCATCAAGCTGCTCAGTCAAAACCTTGACTTGCTCCTTGGAGGTATTGTGGGCATCCATGGCAGCGATCAAGTCCCTCCGCAATCCCGAAGCCTCGACCTCCAATGCCTCCGCTTTTGAAGTGGCCATAACAGCCTTCTCTTTGTTCGCCAGATTTTGAGTAGTAAGGTGCATTGTTTCTCCCAAAACCTAGTAATAAAAAGTGCCGTCAAAACTTAAGTCAGCAAAAGCTGGCAAAAAAAAAAAAAAAAAAAAAAAAAGAACAAGGCAAGAAAAGATTACTTGCACGAGCTTATGAATGTGCTGGCTCACCATTTTGTGGGAGGGCACGTAAGAAATCTCCTTCATTTCCTTAGGAGTCAGGAGCTCGTTCGCTCGAGCCATGGCTGCTCCAGCATCAGCCTAGACGCTAGAGCCCACCTTCTCTTTTCCCTTGTCCCCCGTCTTCCGTCTCTTGGGGGCAGGGACCTCCTCAATAGAAATGGCTGGAGAAGCAGTCCGTCCTTCGTCCAAGGTAGGGGTGGACGAACCCCTCTCAGCCGTCTCTTTCTCCTTCTCCTTCTCTTTATCAGTTATCCTTAACGTTTTATGGCTAATGCTGGAATGGGGCTCATTTTTCTTCCCCTTAATTTTTGCGTACATATCCTTGTTAAACTTGGTCGTCATCTCTACACCAAAAAGGAAAGAAAACTAAAGAGTTAAAATGAGGAAAAAGAAAAGGACGGTTAGGCATATCAAGGCAACTCACTTTTTCTCTCTTCCCGGACAATTGCTTGAAGAACGTAAAGTAAAGGCTCCGGCCCCAAACAATGACGAGCCAATTTGCGTGGGTCGACCAGCTAGTCAAAATCGTCGATCGTGCTTGCGTACTTAATCGCTTCCTGAATTCTCTCTTCAAACCGGCTTTCAAGTTCAAGACGCTCCTTCACTACAGAACAAGAAAAATTACACAAAGTCAGAAGGATGATCAAAACAACCAAAATACCAAAAAGAAGAGACATAAAAGGCAAATGCACCAAGATGAGCGGTCTCCCACCGGCGTAGCAACCTAGGGACATTCCCCCAAAAGTCATCGAACAAAGTCTCCCAACCATCGCCTGACACGAAAAAATATCTGGACTTCCAATAACGGAAGGACGAAGGAAGGTCGACAACGAGACGAGATCTCCTATCCCAGGGTACAAGTTCGTAATACCCAAATTCCTTGGACTCGTTTAAGCGATAGAGATGGATGAACTCGTTGAGAGTGATCATGTCCCCATCCACTATGGTTGTCCAAATCACCATACAGCTTATGACGATCCTCCAAGAATTCGGCATAAGCTGCCCTGGGGCAATATTTAGGTGATTTAGGAGCTCCATAATGAATGGATGAACAGGAAACCTTAGGCCGCATAAGAATGCAGCCTTATAAAATCAGACCTCACCATGGGCAAAGGCACAAGCCTTTTCGCCTTTCCGGGGAAGACGAGCCCTAGTTTCATCAGGGAACTGGAACCTATCCCTAAACTTGTTAAAGACGTCTGCCTTCAAGGCACACTTTTCCTTGAGGGCATGAAAAGAATGAGGTTTGGTAGAAGTAGAAGGAAGAATAGACGAAGGGGTGGAGGAAGGCACGAAGGTAGCTGTGTCTGTAACAGCCCCGTCTACGGCCACACTAGAAGACGAACCCCTCTCTTGACCACTCGATCTCACCTCAGATCCCATGTTTTCCCTCCTAAGAACCCCACAAACAGATTTGAACCAAGACAATGACTGTTGCAACAGCGGATACAGGTCACCCAACGCCAAATCAAGGCCACTATCACCTACAACGAAATCCCCAATTTGTGGGTATCGATCACCAGAAGAATCTAACAGCCCCCCTAAGCGAGCAAAAAGAAAGGCGATGGAAGGAGAAGTATGCCTAAATTTAGCGTAATCCACCATTAAGGAAAAATACGCAACTCCAAAAAAAGAAAATAGAAATACAAAAGAGAAGAATACAGTAAAGACGAAAAGCAAAAAAGCGTAAAAAAGGGGAATGTACCTGGAAATAAGGAAGAAAAACTGAAAAGCTAGGAGCAAAATGCGCAGCTACAACGATGAGCTCAGAGAAATCGGACATAGAGAGAAAGTGAAGAAAAAGGCTAAGAACCAGAGAAATCAAACGACGCAAAAGGAAAGTAAAGAGATGAAAAAAAAAAAAAGAAAGGCAAAGAGTTAAGAAGATTTGCCTTGAAAAATGCAGGAAAACTGAAAAGGCACTCACCGGAAACAAGACCTGCTCACCGATCACGTGGCCACGATGCGTGCCACGCCGCCATGAGACAATTAATGCGGAGAACAGAACCCCAAGTGTCAAAAAAAAAAGAAAAAAACTTATCATATTCCTAAGACCGTCCAAATTAAGGACGACCTTGGAATAGGGGGGCAGCTGATAGTCTCGAAAATATACTCGTCCACCTAGTAAGGACGTTGGACGAGGATGACCTCGAGGTTAGCCCAGCCCTGGGGAAACTACCTGACCTAGACTAGACCATTGTCCCTCAATCACGATGAAGCGTTACAAGGATAATAATGAACTTCCGTACCGTTGGAAATATGTCTATCCATTTAACACCCCACATGGGCGTTACAGATTCGGCAATGATATCACCATTAAGGCAAAGCCAACGGCTAGAAGGAAGAAGAAAGCGCCTATATATATCCATAGACAAGACCTGACAGAAGGGTACAAAATTTTTTTAACACATCCACATTACTTTCTTAATACTTCTTTTCACCTCTAGCTATTCTAACTTTGGCATCGGAGGCCCTGTGGCAGGCGCCACCCCAGTGATCACACTCTTTCTTTTCACCATTCGCCTTGTCGCAGGATCAGGATTAGTTGTGGACGACTTCACACTGGACGAACATTTCTACTGACGATCTGGGCATCATCAATGCCCAACTATTGTGTCAATTCAAGCCGCACTTGCACCTCATCATGGGCTTAAATATCTTTAGCAAAATTTATAACATATTTAGAAATTTTGTTAAAGAGCTTCTCCTTGAAGTTGAAAACACTATTATTGATCCTTTATTACATTTTCGATGTTTCAAAAGGTTTATTTCTTTGAAAATTCAATGAATAAAATTATTATCTTACATTTTATTTTATTTAAAAAGTCAATACTAATTTTAATTTCTTTTGAATTTAAAGTAATATGACAATTTTAGACACTTTGCTTTTCTATTTTCTCTCCAAATTGGAGAGATTTGTTTTTTGTAGGTTGGAGAGAAAATGATTGAGGCCCACCAGAATCCCTCCTGTGTTCTCTCCTTGACCAAACAATACAAAAAATCAATTTCTTCCTTATTTTCTCTCATTCTTTTTGGGAAATTATCGTGTACTCCTAGAGTACTATAAATGCATACTCCCTCCTCTCACATTAATCTTAAATTCATGGTGGAACCCACCATTCATGTGAAATGAGAAAGTACGCATTTATAGTACTCCGGGAGTACCTAATAATTTTTCCTTCTTTTTCCATCTTTTCTCAAATCACTCTAAAAAGCTTGAGTAAGGGTTCGTTTGGATACAGCTAAAAACTGAAAACTGAAAATACTGTAGTAAAATAATTTTTAAATGTGTAAATAGTACCGTGGGACCCATTTTTAAATTTTTTTTTTCTGAATAAAGTGATTGTGGGTCTCGTGAACAGTGCACAATGTCTCCTGCATAGTGTAATCCACGTACATGAATAGTGTTGATTACTGTCCATGCGCTAAAAAAAAAGAAAGGCTGAAATGCAGACGCAAAGAGTGCTGCGTTTCAACTATCCAAACCGCACCTAAATCCGGAACTAAGAGCACTCACAGCAGTGGTGCTAAAAAGCTAAAGAGCTATTTTTAGTACCACAAACTGCAAATATTGAGCTACACCAGTGGAGCAATATCTAAAAATTTTAGCTATTGAGCTATAGTGCAATATCTATAGATGTGCACTGTAGCTCAAAGTTAAACCCAAATAATATTTTTTATTCTCCTTTTGCATTAAAATATTGTTTTAATTCACCCAACACGTTTTACTCTTGTCTTTCTTCATTGAGCTTCAGACACCTCTCTCTTCTCATTCTCCCTCATTGAGCTTCTCTAGCTTCTCTCTCTCGTGCCTCTCTGAGTAACTCGCGTCATGCCACTGGATGGATCGTGGCACTGGGTAGATTGCCGCCGTGCCGCTGGGTAGATCGCCGCCTTGCCTCCCCTCTTTGGGTGGATCGTGGTCGTGGGTTGCTAGATTTTGTGGTGGGTTCGGGTGTGGATAAGTTTGTAGTTGGCTTGTGTTGGCTTTTGCGGTGGGTTTGGGTGTGCTGATTGGTGAAGAACATGGGTTTTATGGGTTTGTGGTGGTGGATCGTGGCTGGTGGCAGATCGATGGTGGGTTTTGCCATAGATTAGTTGTGAGTTGGTGGCTGGGTTGGCTTGAGTGGTGTAGGGATGGCAATGGGGCGGGGCAGGGCGGGGCCGAAGGATGGGGTTTTCGTCCTCGCCCCGCATGGTTTTGTCTTGCTCCATCCCCACCTCGCCCCGCATGACGGAGAATACTTTCTCACCCCGTCCCCGCCCTTTGGGGCCTCGTGAAGCCCCGCCCCACCCCATAAAACTTTACTTTTTGTTAATTTGCCCTACAACTAGTACCATTTTTTTAATGAAACCTATTTCATTAATAAAAATATACTTGAAATTACAACTAAATTTATCCCATCAAATCAAATCAATTTTTAGAAAAAATTGAATAATATATCCAAGTGTTTAACAAGACATTTACAAAAATAAAAATAAAAAAATAAAAATTTCATAGTATAACACATAACAAAATAAAGGCAGAGAATCACATTGGGTAGAATAAAATATGCTAATATTAATATGTTTGTTTAAATAATAGGGTTTTAGGGTATGAAAAATTTACAATTATAACCCTTAGTAACGCGGAGCGGGGCGAGGACGGGGAGGAGAGGGGCGGGACGGGGTGGGTCTAAAAAGTCTAAACCCATCCCCACCCCGCCCAGTGATGCGGGGCTAAAATCTTACCCCATCCCTGCCCCACCGCCTTTGCGGGGCGGGGAAAACCCGCGTGGGGCGAAGCGGGAAGGGGCGGGTTAAGCGAGGCGGGGAAAAATTGCCATCCCTAAAGTGGTGGTGATGGTGGTGGTGTCGTGAGGGGCTGTGGGTTGAAGAGAGGGAAGAGAGGGAGAAGACAAAGATAAATAGTGAGAAAAAAAATAATAAATAGGTGTTTGTGGGTATATATTATTTTATTATGATATTTATATTATTTTATTGTGTTAAAAGTTAAAATAGATCCACTGTTGCAGCATGTGTGTAGATAAAATAGATAAAATAACTTTTTATTGTGCTAAATAGCTAAAATTATTGCTCCACTCTGTGGATGGTTGAAGGGAGAATCATTTATTATTTACAGATACATGGGCATTTTTGGTATTGCACAACGTCTCATTTTTCTTTTTTTCTTTTTCCAGTGGTCATTTTCGTCCAGGACATTAATGATATCTGTACATACCCAAGCAATGGGAAGTGAGAATACCAGAAATAGACACAAGCGGACCTGGTCAAGCGTCCCATCAGCCTTTGGCAAATCAATAGCAAAAAAAAATCCCATTCATTTTCCTGAGGAGAAACCAAAACCCAATAATAAATTTTGAAGCCAGCTCCCTTCTTTCAATACAATTTACCAGTCATGGGTTTGCATTTGGTGGCAATAGCCAAGCTTAAACTCCTATCCCCATCCCACAGTTTGAACCCCATGGTAAGCAGCTTGGTATGGCCTTTTCTGCTCAAACTCTCCTTCAGTTTCATACTCGTTCGTGGAGCTCACACTGACGTGGTCCATGCATCAAGGCTCTTCGTTTTCCAACTGGGTCAGATTTTCTTGAATCCCGAACCCACTTTTGGCAACAACACCAGACTGGAACGAGCACTACGGTTAGTGTTCCAAAGGGTGACCCGTACAAGTCGTTCACAAGCTCCACTTGTAGATGAAGATAACTTCCATACCCTCTCTATGCTTGCGCTTTGAGTTCATTTCCAGATTGGGTGAGTATCTCTATGTCATTCTCTCTCTCTCTCTCTTCTGGGTTATGATTGTTACAGTATATCAAGACTGCTAGGTGCTTAATTAAGAGAATAGTGATAGAAGTGATTTACAATCTGTCACACTTATTACCACTCTATACATAAATTCTCCATCTCCCATTGGCAAATATTGAGAATAATTTGTAAGGATATTGGTTGGTTTAATAATATTTTTTCATTTCAGTTTAAGCTTTTGAAATAGCTGAAAATTTATGAGTGTCTTAAAATGAGTGGTCTTGAATTTGACACTACTCTATTTTCTACTCTTAACTCCCATTAAAATATATCAATGAAATTTGGACAACTGTAAATTTATCAACTTTAGCTAGTTGCTACACTACAGTCTATGAAGGGAACATATATGGTTCCCATCATCAACATCCTTCAAAGGTTTAGACCGTTTAGATTACATTCTTATCAGCTTGCTATATGTCATTATTGGACCTCCTAGGATTTACCAAAAAGAAATGGAGAAAGTATCTCCTTCGCCGGACGAACAGGACGCATGTTTCACTGACCATGTGTGACCCATACGTTAGCGAGACATCAGGGTGGCTCCAAGATTTTTGTCTAGGGGTCTTTGTCGATTGGATCAATAAGAAATATAAATTATATAAAATCTAAAATAAATACCACAAAAATTATGAAATTCTACAATTATTTTCTATTAGGTGTGGGTTTGGATACATATTTGACGTTTTGAGTCTTACGGTTTTTTTTTTTTACAATTTTTTTTACAATTATATATTTAAAAATTATTTTGTTATAGTGTTTTCAATTTTCTATTTCAACAAAATAAGTTCTATCCAAACGGACTTTAGGTTTCATATTTTGAAATGTTATATGATAGATTCATTATCAATCTTATGAATTATATATTTTTTTAATGTACACAGTCAAATAATTATTCATCCGTTTATTTCCGGTCGATTGTGCAATTAATTCTTGATATATGTTTACTATTCTTTAATTTATAAATTTACAAATTTTTAAATGTTTTATAATTTTATTGTCGTTTAGTATTAATACTGACCTACTCACATTGCCGACAACCACTCTCACTCACAAGTCATAAACTCGGTCAAACAGTCAAAGTGCAAAAGACAAACTCAAAACTTTATATCCAAACAATGCAAACACTGTTACAGTAATGGTAAAGAGTAAAAACACACGAAAAATTTTCAATCTGTCAAAAGACTCAAAACTCAAAAAAAAAAGGAAAAAAAAAAGACACTATAAACCCCTGCCAGCGGCGCACCCACACGCACGGCCAGAGACTCAACATTCAACAACAAAAATCAAAACACTATATATAACCCCCACAGCCAAAACTCAAAAAAAAAAAATCAAAAGACTCATCTCCTAAAAGACTCATCTCCTATAACCCCTCTCTCTCCGTTAGGACCATGTAAATCCTTATCAGTTTATCCATGCAACTTACATACTTTGTATCCTTATCATATCCATGTATAAACACACACTCTCACCGTGAAAGAAAGAGAGAAAGAGAGAGCTGAAAAAAGGGTCAGGTTCAAGGTGAGGGTGTGCAAATTTGTATTGCAGGGGTTAAAAACAATTTTGAGGGCAGGCAGGGCTTGGCCATGGCATGGACTATGGGTTTTAAGTATATTCACCTTGAACTTGACTCTAAAGTGGTTCTAACATGGTTAACAAATCACAATACGAGTTACCCTACTAATATGATGCCTTTAATTTGTGATTGCAGGAACCTCTTAGATCAGGACTGGGAAGTGCGAGTGCAGCACATTTATCGTGAAGCTAACGAATATGCAGACGCTCTCGCAAAGCAGGGAATTCACCAACGGAACCTTTTGAATGTCTATAATACCTGTCCCAGTTTTGTATATGTTTGTTATGTAAGGGATTTGGTTGGCTTGGGCGTGACTAGACTATGTGCCCCAGGCTTAGATGTTGGTTATGTATAACATTTATATCATATAAATAAGGCCTCCCGTTTTCCACCAAAAAAAAATAAAAAAAAAATAAAAATATATTATATATAAAAAAAAATAAAAAAATTTGAGGTCAGGGGGTTCCATTTTGAACCCCCTAACTACAACGTAGCGCCACCCCTGTGAGGCATGCATCTTGAACTACCTGCGCATAAAAGATTTTTTCAAAGAAATTAACCATTTTCAATTTTTCATTGTAGTGAATATGAATCAATGTGCCACTGTCCACAAGTGATGATAATTAATTGAAGCAGTTAATTCCTAGTGCTTCTTGTTGGTTGGTAGCAGAGTGAAACATTAGGTAGTTGCGTCCTCAATTGTTCCGATTATATATTATGGACGAATTTGTTCTACAATAAGATCTTCTAGAAGATATGCAGTTCTCGGAACTGAAAAAGAAAAAAAACAAAACAAAACAAAACTAACCTCTCTACCTTAAGATCAATTTTGGGAGCATGTAAATCAGAACAAGGAAGTTTCTATGGTATTTTGATTGGAGTATATATTATAGACAATTCTGGTTCCAAATTCTTCTCTTTTTTCTTTTGTGGAGGGGGCGGGGGATAAAGTATGATGTGCTTAATTAGTATTTTACAGTGATTGAATTTGCACTGTAAATTACAGCTTTTGAGTTTAATGGGCTTGGTAATCGTGCTCCATAGAAGCATTTTCTTGACATTTCATAAATCATAACATGAGGAGGGGCAAAGCCAAGATTTCATCATAGGGGACCAGAGTATGAACAATTTTTTTCACCATTAAATAATGAGAGTTATACAAAGAATCAAAATTAATTTAATACCTGAAAAATAATACACTTTTATTTAATGTTAACAAAATTACTCCACAAGTACAAATTCTTGCGAGTGCAGAATAAGGTTAGGGTTTAAGTTTTCAAAAAAAAAATTCATACACATATACTTAAATTAGATTAGAGTATAACTTCTATCTAAATAAAAAATATTAACAAAATATAAATAAAAATACACCATCGTGAATTTACACTCTATCTCTACTCTACCTAGCTTTCATTAAAATAAAAAAAAATAAAAAAAAAGTTGGGCAAGTATAAATTTATAAAGGATTTTACTAATGTGTGCCCTAAGGGCATATAATAGTATACCATTTTTAGAAAAAGTTTTATCGAGAATTGAAAAAAACGGATTTATTAATGTATGCCCTAAGGGCATTCATTAACAGGACTTATTTATAAACTTTTGGAATACTTTGCACGTCTTCCCACACTGCAGAAGGGACATGGTTCCTATCATCATGAGTTCCTTCAAAGTTTAGAGTACGTTTAGGGGATCATCTGTGATTGAAAAAAAATATATAATTTCTTTTCCTTTTATTTAAGAAATCATTATCAAGATTATACTAGTAACTCTTAAGAATTTATTATGTAAAATGGGTTTTTGTTTTGTTTTCTGTTTTTGTTTAGGAGGGATCATTAGCTATAGAATGAGCTGGATGATCATGTTATTATCATTTTTTGGACTTACATTCACTTTGGAGGGTGGAAAAGTATAGATATTTTGTCAAAAATATAAAAGTTAAATATTTAAGTAGTATTATTTAAAAAATAATAATAATCTTAGGAGTCAAGCCCATTCCTTGTCAAATAAGTAAATGATACTCATTGTCTATGAAGGAATGTATTTCTTGTTCACTAAAAAAATGTATTTCTTGTCTACAAATAAATAACTAAATAAGTATTGAAGTTTTATAAATAAACAATACTAAAGGATTTGGTGGCTTTGGCCTAGGGGTCTTCCACACAGATAAAGACTTTGAATTAATTTGTATTAAACTCTCTTTTGGTAGCGCAACAATTTGTATTTGGTTTGGGCAATTTGCATTTGGTATGGCAATTTGTTATTTGATTTGAGTAGTGTGATTTGTCTTGGGTTAATTTAGAGGATTGTCGCTTGTTTTGCGTGTGTTGTTGCAACTTGGTATTTGTGAATTTTTTGGTTTGTTGGTTTGAGTTAGAGAGAAATCTCTTTGAAGGTATTGTATAGAGACAAATTTCTCTTGGTATTAGGTGCAGCCCCTAATCTTAGTATTACCCCAAATTTGATTTAGTTATCTTTTACTACCCGTGGATGTAGACTATTATTGAATCACATAATTATTGGTAAATTGGTGTTTTGATGATTTTTTTTTTAAGTGGGTGGGGTAGGGGGGGAGGGGGGGGGGGGGGGGTTCTTCGTTCCTATTTTTGAGCTTATGCTTTTACAACAAATATAATCACTTAACATAATCACAACTTATGTCTTTTAATTTTATTACTATAAGGGCCAAGAACTTTGTAACTCAACTAACACTGATGGTGTTTTTAACATAAATGTTAAAGGTTCATATTCCCCCACCACCCACTTGTTGATTTATCCAAAAAAAAAAAAAAAATTACTATATGAGTACATCAGCATATGATGTTACAAGTAAGTTTTAAACAAACGCAAAAGTATCACAAATCATCCATTTCCTAAAAAAGATGTGTATGGTATAAATTGCCCTATCATCTCTTATAAGTTACCACAGTCTTTTAGTGAGGTTTTTTTTTTTTCCTTATGTGGCTTTGGCTCCGTATGGCAACATGTAAAATATTTTTTGAGTGTAAAATATTTTCAGGTGAAAATATTTTTGGGAAAGGAAAATATTTTCAAGTGTTTGGCTGCATTCTGAAAATTGTTTTGGAAAATATTTTCAGGTGTTTGGTTGCATTCTGAAAATGCTATTTTTCTACTAATTTCTCACAATTTCTCAGCCATTTTCTCAACTTCCAAACAAATTTTATAATAGAAAATTTCAATATATATACTTAAAGAAACAAAAATAAAAACAAAACCATTCATTAAACTAAAAAATTTGGTCAAACTAAGAGAGGGAGGAAGAGAGAGTGATTGAAAATTGAGGGAAAGAGAGAGGTAAATCGAGAAAGAGAGAGATCGGTCATGGGTGGGTCATGGACGACGAGATCGGTCATGGGCGATGAGATCGAGACGATGAGATCGGTCAAGCGGTGGTAAGCTTCAGGCGGTGACAAGATCTAGACAACGAGAGTTTGATCTAGAAGGCAGCGACGGTAGGCTTTAGGTGGCGGCGGGGTTCAGATCTCAGGTTCAATCTCTCTCTCTCTCTCTCTCTCTCTCTCTCTCTCTCTCTCTCTCTCTCTCTCTCTCTCTCTCTCTCTCTCTCTCTCTCTCTCTCTCTCTCAAGTAGGCTGAAAATGGGTGTAATTGGTTTGAAAGTAAAATAAAAGTGTAAACTATTTTACACTTCAGGGGTTGATATTTTACAGTCAACGGAAATCATTTTCCGGCTAATCCAAACACGCCCCATGGTGTAAAATATTTTTCATATTCCTTTTACAGCTGAAACAAACACAGCCTTTGTGTTAGAAACTTAGAATCCATCCTTTCACCCTTGTGTGTGTATTCGTTAAAAAAAAAGGTTAATTATCTCATATTTCTTAAGAAAATGCATTCAGTGGCGGAGCCACATGTATCCTTGGGGGGGCCTTGGCCCCTCCAAAATTTTTAATTTTTTTTACAATTTAAGTATATTTTATAAATATATAAAGGTTATATGAAAAAAAAATAGGAGTTGACCCCCCCAAAAGAAAGCATTGATTAAATAATTTAGTAATTTTTCCTAAAAAAAGAGAGTTTAGAGTTGATATACAATTACAATAGAATGAAATAGTTAGTGTAGGGACTAAAATTGTAACGACTCCAAATTGATATTGGGTTCGCACGTTAAGGGCCCAAACAACAAAATTTGTAGAGTGTGGGCTGAAAAGCTAGGTTTTGGTCACCGGACGATGGTTAGTCATGATACTCATGGTGGATGCGTGGAGACAAGCTAAGATTCTTCGTGAATCTTGTCCCTGAAGCTTAATGTTCTTCTTCTTCCTCTCCCCTTTTTTGGGTACCCTGGTTTTTGGGCCCTCCTTTTTTGGCGCATAAGCCGTTACATCATATAGCCCTTCTTGGTTGATCCTGACCCTCCATCTGTTGATCAGGCAGGTACCTATTCGAGTAACTGTCCCATCAGCCGCCTCCCCCTACTTTCTGTTAGTTGCAATAACCGAAGCTACACTGTTCAGGAGTCTTTTCCCATCAATATGGCTAGGACGTTTGTGGGCGCATTCAATGCGGAGGTGACGTTTTTTCCTTGAACCACTCCCACTCTGTACCCCCACGTGAGTCCCATTCTACTCGCCTTTTCTTCTAGGGGCGCTTTGGAGGTTGCCTTTGACAACATGTCGCTCTTCCCTTTGAAGTCTTGGGATGCCGAGGACAAGGTCATCCTCAGCTGCATCTCTAGGCTATTTGGTCTTTCACTACTTGTCCTCGGCAACTACTCTCCTCGACACGGGCCCTGGGTCCTAATGAAAAGTGGGCTGGGTCATAAGTTCTCTGGCCCCACAGTTAGGTAGTAAGTTTTGTGAGTAAATAGTGGAAGTGTGAAACCCCTAATTTTTAGCTCAATTTCAATTCCAATTAATCCGTTCAAATCATTCAACATTGATAATATATGCAATTTGGTTGAAATTTCCTATTCTCAAGATTTTATCAAGAAATAAAAACGCTCATATGATAATTCAATTATAACATTATGATATTGATTTGTCAAATATGGATGAAGTTTTGCTAACAATTTATATATTTTATATTTACACACACATATATTATGTGGATTTTTTAGGGGAGTGTCTATTTTTTATTTGAGTTTATCTTGACTAAATATATAGTTCAACCCCCTCAACTCAAGATTCTTGTCTCCGCCACTGCAGGCATTGCATGTAGTTTAACTTACCCCACATTTCCTTAAAATTTATCATGACTTTTGAGTGGAATTTATGATCTGCCTTTATAGAATCTCACCCCCTTTTCCTTTTTTTGTGTGTGTTTGTTTCTTTTCTTTCTTTTTTTTTTTTCTTTTTTAAAGGGAAATTATAGTAAACCCATCTGTAGTTTGGCCCAAAATCACTTTGCCTACCCGTGGATTAAAAGTGTCACTCTATCCACCTAAAGTAAGCTTCATTAGCCTTCCGTAACTCACTTCTCAATTTGCCGTTAGACAAACACATTTTTAGATGAAAACAAACATAACACAAATGAAAAGGGTAGGGTTTGAAATTTTTACAAAAATGGATGAACATTAAAGAAAATGAAATTTCAAACAGTTACAAATCAATGGCACTTTGCCTTCTTCTTGTAAAATATACATCAAACAGAAAAATGTTTCAACTTTCAACCATCAATCCCTTGCATCCAAGCATTCAAGATTTATTTTCGAGAGAGATGCTCAAGTCATCATCAATCTGGTGCAGGGAGAGGATCATTGCTCTTCTCACTTTAGTAATATCATTAAATTAGGATTTGCAAAGCTTTTGACTTTTTTATTTCAACCATACCAAAAGGAATAGAAAACTGTTGCTCATGGCTAGAAAGCCAATAATCTTGACAATTATCTGGTTTGGCTAGATGATGTCCCAGCTAAAATGGAATCTGTTGTAACCTATGATATTTCATAGTAGTTCTAATAAAACACATACCCAACAATAACAAAAAAGTCTCACCTAACGATTAAATATACCAATCTGAAGTAAAAATTTCCACTGAAGGTTACCAATTTCGTCAGAATACAAACCAATCTCTGCAACCCCACTGGATTGTGCATAGCGGCAGCGAGATCGTGTTCATTTACCGAGACTGAATCGGTGGCACCTAATCCCACACCACCACTCCCACGGCACCGGTTAATTATGTGGAAAATGGTCTTACCAGTCAATAACTTTTGAGATGTGTTGGTCCAAAAATTTGAGAACATCTGCCTTGGCGAGCATTAGTCCTTATGTTACTTTGTTCATCTTTTACTGAAAGCGTTTGAAATGGATCTGCCATAAAGGAAAAGAAATGTCCATGATTGAATAGTTTATGGAGCCAATAAATGTTCAATGTTAATCGTGGAACTTTTATCCAGCTCTTGTTGTATGCGTTCAATCAGACAAATAAACACCCATACCATTGCTGTCAACTTGTCACCATTCACTCCAAGTGAACAAGAACCTAGAAAACGAATTGCCTTAGCTACTCATGACCAGCCGCTCCAAAGTATAAAAAAAAAAAATATATATATATATATATATATATTTGTTGGTTTGGTTATACTGTTTTTGCTTTTGTTTTTCTTTTAATTACATTACATTTAATTTTTTTCCCTCTTTTGAAATGGAGTTATGGTGGTGGTGAGCAGTTGATATTGTATTTAATTTTTACAAACCCTTGCTTTTGATTTTGTTTTCTCTTTTTTTTTGTGTGTGTTTTTTGTTTGAAGAGGAAAGAAACATAATAGGAGTTTTTAACCAAGCGAGTTACGAGAGACTAACATAATGAACCTCAGGTGGTGGGTAAAGTAACACTTTTTAAACTGGATAGACAATGTGAATTCGAGTCAAACTACAGGGAAGGGGTGAATGGTCTACTGACTCTATTTGTTAGTGTTGTGACTATTGTCTCAACATTAATAAGGTTTTTGGGAACTTTGTTTTTGTTTATAGTGAAGGCCAGGTTTCTCATTTGCTGGCCCAGCAGGCTAGCTGTATTCTCTTCAGTGGGCCCTTTCCCATATCCTTTCTCTATTACATGAGCTGTCTTCTGTGTTGGAAGAGATGGGCCAAGCTCTCACTTATTCCTTAAAAAGAAAAAAACCTACCACTGTCCCCCATAAATAGTTCCATTATTAACGAACTGGGCCTCATTTCGAGCCCAAGTTTGATAATCACCACAAGCTCTGCAATTAGAAAACACCATGTATAATATGATGAAACAAAGGGTAGCTGAGCTGCCGCAACATTGACTGATTAGGTTCCATATATGTTATATGAACCAATCATCTGAGATTGCATGAGGGACAAGAAGATCATATTATATAAAGAAGAGTGACTCGTCTTGCATGCGCTAATTAATTTATTACTACTACTGAACTGTCATGTCTTTTTCAAGTTGCGGCTTTGAAGAGACTTTCATTTCCACTTGGTGTAGCAATTTTAGGCTCCAGTTATGTTCAAGTTCACAACCAGTCACGTCCTCGATCGGCACATCACATGTTTTCTCTGGAGACTTGGGAGTCCCCACTTCCGTCTCCAAATGAAACATCCAAACTTGTAGATCTTCTCTAACACCATGTGACACATGCCTTACACAATAACAATAATATAAATGAATTCGAAACTTTTTCATAACATTTAAAATGGGTAATGGTCTTTTTCACATGAAATTATTTTTGGCATAATTTATTTTATTGTACACTAATTACAACCTATCATCTTAGCAATGTAATAAAATTTGTAAAATTTGTTATATATATAGGCACTAAACCGAACTTCATAGTAGTGCCCTTTTAAATATTGGAATTATTATACATCAATGGAATTATCATATCACAAGGTTAATTAGGTACAAAATTTGTTCAAGCTTAACCAATGGATACCTATAAAATAAATTTTGATGGAGCAATTTTTAAGGAAGATGATCATGTAGGTCTAGGCCTTTTGGGGGGGGTGGGTGGGGTTCATTATTAGAGATGAGAAGATTTGGTTATAGCCTCCATGTCTCCATAAGTTGCCCTCCCTCATTCAGTTGCAGAGATTGAAGCAATAACAGTTGTTGGAGCACTCGAATTCTCTTTGAAAGTTGGGATCACCAAGGCAATCTCAAAGGGTGATTCAAAGATAATTATAAACGCTTTAAGAACTGATAAGATCTCCCTTGCTTCGTTTTGCCACTTGATTGCTGATGCGAAGTTGTTTACAGGATCCATTAGACATATAACTTTCTTCCATGTTCATTATCAAGGCAATTTTGTTTCTCATAAGATTGCTAAGTATGTTATAGGTATTTTGGTGTGAATAAAGGATGTTCCTCCCAGGGGCAGATCTAAGATTTCAAAATAGGAGGGTCGAAATATAAAAAGAAAAAAAAAATCCAAATAAGTATCCATATAGTACTAACAAACTATCAATCAAGATCAATACACAAAATCATTATTTTTTAATACATTAAGATACAATCATTTACCAACAAAGACAAAAAAATACAAAATAATATTGTTTCTTAAGAGCATCAACAGTTGCAAAAAAAAAAATAATAAAAATTAATTTTCACAAATCAAAACTTACTTTTCCTACTTTAATATAGCATTTGAAATGTTTTGTATAGTAGTGTTTTTGATATTTGGCATTTTAAATACTAAATATTTACCATTTAGAACACCTAATGCTAGTACTCTAATATTGGGCTAATTGAGATTTTTTATTTTTTATTTTAAAATTTTATTTTTGTTAAGTTTTTGAGTTGAGTAATTGCTAGGTGGACTAGGCTAATTAAAAGAGAGGGAGACTAAAATTTTTGGAAGAGTGGGGCACAATTCTAGAAATAAATAAAATATATATATATATAATCATTAAAAAAAAAAATTTCCTTTGGGGTGGGGGGCCCATTTTTATTTATTTATTTTTTCCTTTTTTAGGCTAGGGGGAGCCCGGGCCCCCTTGGCCCCCCTTGTGGATCCGTCCCTAGTTCCTCTATACTTTAACACTATAATTTAAGTTGATATGACTTTTTTTTTTAATGAAATTTGCAGCCTTCTTCTAAAAAAACTAAAAAAAAAATCATCTTTTATCAAACGGAATCATATCTGATATCTCACAACAATTAATTGTTAAAAATAATTAATTGCTGTGACAATTTGGTTAACATTAGGGGAATTCCGTAAATTTCATCGGTCCTGTGTAGACACCTTGACAGCTCCTAATAATTTAATTATTAGACTGAAAGACCCTGCTAATTGCACACACTATTTCCTAAGTGAAAACTGAAAACATATTATTTAGAGATACCTTCTGGCTAGTTGAGTAGTGCTTAGTTCTAACCTAGTCTATTTAGTCGGTCAAAACAATATTATATATATATTATTTATATCACAACCCACCCCATGTCTTATGCATGTAATTGGGGTTAACCTGGTGACGGCAAACTATGTAGTTTGACCTTTGATATTAATGTCTTTGTTTGTGAAAACTTAGACAAATCCATGTCTCATATTGAAATTCTTTCTACGGATCGGAGAATCGGGAATATTGATACAACGATCTACAAATCCAACAATAGCTCGATTCAAGTGATGATGATTTTATAAAGTGTTTTAGTACAGTACTACTACTTTTGTTTCTAAGTTATACTACTTATCGGTTTGTCTCTTTAATTATTTGTGTTAATGCAAAATTCTATTTTTTTTTAAAATGCTGGTACCCGGACTTGAACTAAGGAGCTCTCAGTCAAATCCAAGACATCCACATCACTCGGCCGACTCCACTGGATTAATGCAAAATTCCTTTGACAACAAAACAAGAGTACCTTTCTTACAATTGTCTAAATATCCTATGCACTTGTAGGAGTGTTGCTATCATGCACCATGGTTTCTATATATATATATGCTTGTTCCTGCACGTCTAATAAGGATTCCCGAATCATTCCTTTATAATCACTTTGAAATAGAGAAGACAAACACATCATGGGCCACCATTAGATATTGAAACACCAATAAAATGATTATAAAGCCAGCCGTAGAGAAAAAGGTACGTACACGAAATCGTAAAATCAACTCTCTCGCAAATCAAACCTACCAACTCATCAATTTACGCTATGTAATGTAATAATCAGCTTTTCCACTTGAGGACGATTCAATATTTGGAGCTAATGATAAAGTTTAATGATAAGATTGCGAGGTAGTATAAAAGTATATTCCCCAAGGCACACCAAAACATATCCTCCTATTCGATATATTATTTCAAAAATCATGATGTACCTTGTTTAATAATTACCAAGATGATCTCAGCCATGCTTCTTGGCAAGCACCACTTTGAAGTTTGAAAAAAATTAGGTAATCCATAAAATTTTGTCTTAACCTGACCAATATTGAATCCATATGTATCCTTAAGGGGTCTTATCTTTCATTGCATTTTAATGATATTTTTTAATGATATTCGTATGCTGATGAACAAGAAAAAGCAAACACGAAGAGATCATGCATACTTCAAAACAAAAAAAACCTATAAGATGGTTACAAACCAACTAAAAGCCCCCATCAGCAAAATTTTTTTTTTAAAAAAGCAGCAACTAGCGTCATTCAGGTCAAAGTTTGAGACAAGAAGAAACCTACACTGAATGAACATTCTTTCAATTAATCCTTCTATCTGAGACAGGGACTTGTGAGCTATTTGTAATTTCAAATAACAATATCAGGGCTAGGCATGCCCAATTTGTTGTTAATGATATAGCGATTTTGTTTGAGAAAGCTCCTGGATTTCTTCACCCCTTGTATACAACTTGTCATTTCTGGTTAATTTTTTTTTTTTTTTGAAATCAATTATTAAACCAAACAAATAGTTGTACCACATCAACAATAAACAACAAAAGAAAATGACAAGGACTCAAATAAATGTATACTTTCATTAGTCTTTTATTGCACTGGCTGATTTGAAAGGGAGGAGAGTACTGGACTGACTTAATTGGGTGGGATATTTTCAAACCAAAATGCTCTAGAGTCTAGACGTGCTGCACTAGGTCATTTTCCAATTAGAAGAAAGGAATAAAAATAAATAGACAGAGAGTAATTCTAGCTTGCTCCTACCACATTTATTTCATAGATCCAATAATGTAAAATGCTATTTTAAATAACGTTTTTTAAAGGTAAGAAATTTTAAATAACATAGTATTGAATATATCTTTAGATTTATAATATCTAACGTGAACTATAAAATTGATCAATTTTAAATGAAATTGATTTTTTTATATATATAAATAAGGGTATTCAGATATTTTCGAATATTTGACTATTTTATTGGGTATATGTAGTCTCTTTATCCCTCACACACTAGGTTATTACAGAGATGAATCCTATGAGGTGGTCTCAAAATTCTAACAAGAGATTTTGAACTCAAAATCTTATGAATATCATAAGGTCTTAAAAATCACTGAACTAACTCCTTGGGATTTAAATGAAAATGATCCTAACATGACATGAACAAGGATTAATGAAGCGTAGTAGGTGTACATAGTGATGCACCGCAAGTTTACACGAGTCCATGTACTATGATGAAACTTCGGAACAAATGACTCTAATTGGAGGTCCAATATGGATTTATGGCCTACTTGAAAATAAACAAATAGTTCTTTCTCTGAAAACTCCATTCTTTTGCTAAGGTTGGATTTGATTCCAAATCCTTTAGGCAATAACAAGAGATTTGGCAATTACTTATTTGGCAAATGTGCATTATTTACAAACGGGTAATTATTGAGTACTCCTAGAGTATTATAAATGCGTATTCTCTCCTCTCACATAACTGTGAGTCTTATTAATTAAATTTATGGTGGGACCCACAATTTATGTGAGAGGAAAAAATACGCATTTATGATACTCCCAGAGTATTCAATAATTTTCCTCTACAAACAAGCACCAACCGCAATAACATTTATAGGAAAATGCTAACGAGTGCCCTAAGGGCACTGGTTAAGAATCTAGTTAAATAAAATTTTTATGGGAAAAGAAAAAAAAAACAATTAATGTTTTGACAGCTTTTTTCATTCCCCATAAAAGTGATGTCAAAACTTTCTTAAAATAGATTGTTAATGAGTGCCCTTAGAGCACTCGTTAGCAGGACCCATCTAGCATTAATAAATAGTTCTTCTGCATTAATATACTTTTTTTTCTTAGAAGGTGCATTAATATACTTTGTCATAACTTAATAATA
The DNA here is from genome assembly GCA_028535165.1 of Quercus tomentella. Taxonomy (NCBI): domain Eukaryota; kingdom Viridiplantae; phylum Streptophyta; class Magnoliopsida; order Fagales; family Fagaceae; genus Quercus; species Quercus tomentella. The sequence continues at coordinate 9,815,291 of JAPQVY010000023.1, read as the reverse complement.
TATGCAATTGTGATTTGTAAAGGTGAGGTGAACCATCACTTTCATATGGACCAATAATTAATTCTTTATTATTACTCCCTACGTCTCACTTTTTTTGTCCTGTTTGAAAAGTCAAACTTTTTAAGGGAACATCATTTATTGTCTTGTCTAACCTTTTAAAAATGTATAAGTTTCCAAAACTACCCTTAAAAAAATTTATCAAAAAATTGAATTAGTAAATTGACAATATTTTGGGACATCTCAAAATGGAATAGAGGACAAAAAAAGTGAGTCGGAGGGAGTATATGGTAGCACATGTCAAGATTATGACAAAAATTATCCATAAACTTACTCTAATAAAACACCAGTAATTTTTCAAAAAAATTTAAAAATTAATACATATCAGTGTTGATTTGCTGACATATAATACATAGAGAAGTATTCACAAATTTTCCTTTACAAGGATTTCTCATCGTAGGAATAATTTCATGACATACAGAAAAATTCATATTCAAAAATTTCTTCCAAAACTGCTTAATAGCTTGATTATTTGAACCCTTCTATGCACTTTCTAGAACCTGAACCTGTATAGATCTAGAGATGTGGTGATTGGTATGCACTTGTCATAGTTGATTCAATACTGAACTGGTTCAAATCTAACATGTTTTAAGTTACAATATTCTTGTGTTATTTTTTTTAATTTTTTTTTTAAATTTTAAAATATTGAATACATTAAAAATTTGTCATGTATATGCACAAATAGCAGCACATGCATTCCATAGTGTATCGTGAAAATTTGAAATAATAATAGTAAGTCACCACGTTTTTTCACTCATTATTATTTGAAAATTTTATATACAATTTTTATAAAATTTTCATTACTCATATCCACATAACAACATTATATTCACTCTCAAAAAAAAGAAGAAAACACAATATTATTCATTTAAAAATCTTAAATAAGGAACTGAGAAAAAATAAAATATGAAGAGACTAACTCTTACAATGAAACAAAAATTTAGGCTTTATTTGTTTCATTATAAAATGTTTTTCAGTTGAAAATGTTTTTAAAGAAAATATTTTCTTTTTTGATATTGAAAATGTTTCAAAAAAATAAACATTTGTAAGTGTTTGGGTGTGACATAAATGAAAATATTTTCCTATTTCATAACCTAATCAACCACCACTTACGACCCACCAGATTGCTAGAAACTCAATTGGTTGACACATGAAACAACCGAATCAACGCAAATCCAATGAAATCCACCCACATAATCACTTGATCAATGAAACCTCAACTCAATTGGTGCACCCAACCATTGATCGGTGCACATAACCACCATTTTGACACAACTCCAACCAAATCGATGCAAAATGCCATCAATTTGTGTAGTCTCAGCAACAATCACAAAATCACAAGCTGCAAGCCTTCGCACCCTAGGACATTGCTCATGACGGCTCTAACAACCAAGTTTGTGTGTGTTTCTATGTGCAGTAAGAGAGAAGGGAGGGGGTTTCTAAGTGCAAAGAGAGAGAAAGGAGATGATTTATGTTTTGGAAAATATTTTACTAAAAAATTTTTGGCAAAACATTTTACAACTTTTACACTCAAGTTTTCTGATTCACAAAAAATGTTTTCAGCTTTGACCAAGATTTTACCCAAAAAAAAAAAGACTGTAAAATACTAAAAAAAATTTCCGAAGAATAAATTATAGCGAAACATCTAAGAAATAGAGAGAGATGCATTGAGTAAGTCATCAAAATTAAGGAGAGTAATTTCTCTCCTGATGGCTTACTCAAACTTTATTCACAAATTTTCTCTTTGCGTATATACAAAAAGTTACCGACAAAACCAACTGGTATATTTTTTTTTTTAGGGGGGGAAACAAGCAACCGGTATTTTGTTTACTCCTTCTTTGTCCAATTTGCGTTATCTACAAACAATCACCCACCACACATCAACATCTCTAGCATTTATAAAATAAAATAAAATAATTCTGTTAGAAAAAATTGTGGTTAAATACTTAAATTAGAATTTTTTTTTCTATTGGACAATTTAATTTAGTCCCTAAATTATTACTTTTGTCAATGTCATCCTCCAAAGTTTCAAAATTAAATCAATTTTATTATTAGTTTTCTCTCCGATTAAACTTTGCTCACTAATCAAAAGAAGAAATTAATTAATAATCTAAAATAATAACTCAAGCATGAATATAAATATGGATCGAAAGTAGGCTGGTGAAAATAGGGAAAAAAAAATATATATATATATATATATTTCATTAAAAATGTACAAAATTTGATCAGGGGTTATATAAATTTTTGTTAGGACTTTAAGATTATATACACATTGTACTATATATGCGAATATTATAATCATAACCATGTATCTTAAGGATTGTTATTGCATACTCTCAAAATATACAATAATTTAATATATTATTTAAAGAAAATGTACAAAATAATTATTAGGAATTTCACGCTACAGCTTTTCTCTACACAAAAATACCAATAGTAGCATATCTCTCCAATTATATATAGGAGATAACTAATATAAACTTTTTTTTTTATGAAAATTAAGAAGATTTTAATGAAATATAAAAAGTAACTAAACTAAGTTACCTAAATATATATATAAAAAAACAACAACGTTTCAGTTTCACACCCGTTAAAAAAGCTGTCTTTGTATTTAAGCATGCTAAAGCTAGCTGAGATATCAATGCACACTCCTCATTTTTACCGCAACAAAACCTGGTCTGTTCTTCTATATGTAAATTATAGTCCAGGGAATAGCTGAGAGAAAGAGATAATAGAAGAAATATATATTTGGAGGGAGAACTTGTTTTCTACTTCGTTGAGAAAAGGAAAAGGAAAAGGAAGATGGGTCAGAAAGAGAATAAAATTGTTGGGTTTATGGGATTATTGCTGTTGCTAGTTTTAACAGGCGCGAAATATGAAACGACGTTGGTGAGTGGAGAAGAAGAGCCGGCTCAGGCTTCGCCGCCGCCGCCGCCAAAACATAAGAACGCGTACGCGACGATGATGTACATGAGGGGAAAGAGTGACTACGAGTTCTTCGTAGGGATACGTGTCATGCTCAGATCGCTCGCCGGACTCCACGTGGACGCCGATCGAGTCGTCATTGCCTCCAAAGACGTGCCTGTCTCATGGGTCCAAGCTCTGTAAGTCTTATCATTTCTCTTCTCTCTTCTGCAAATTTTTTGTATTCCTTGTGTGCTTTTTATTTTTTATTTTTCGTTATGGGCTAGTACATGTTGACTATTGCGTAGTTTAGAATTATTTTGGCTCTTCGGGATTTGCCAGGACAACAAATTGGGTTGTCGACAAAGTGAAACGAACCCAATTACCAAACAGATCTCTAGGTTTGTTAAGTTATCACTTATCAATAAGTTAGATTTTTTCTTTTTTCTTTTTTTGGAGAAACGATAACTTTGAAGAAACAATAACTTAGATTGATATCAAAACAATTCTAGATAATACAGTATTTGTTTAAATAATAAAGATATAATAAAATTTAACTATTAGTTAATAATAAATTTATATATTTTGTGGATGAGTTATGCATCTAGGAATTTTAAGAAATTTTGAACTAGTTATTTGAATTATATATAGCAGTAACTAATAAGTACAATAATATGAACTCTAAGTAACAATTCAAATAAACTCTCTCATCCTTAATAACCTTCTTTGTTTTTTAAGGCATGCGCATTTCATCAAACAGTAAAAATTGAGATTAAATTAACCTTATGTTTGGATGGAGGGAGAGAAGAGATGAGTTGGCTGGAATAATCTCTGTTCTAAACATATCCTAACACAATTAATAGTTGGCTGATTAAATTGAATTTTATCCAATAATTGAATAATCAATCTAAGTAATTTATCTAAATTTTCCTTATTCTCACTCCCAAAAATAGAGAGATAGCTGTAGAGTGCAGTAAAGTGAATAGATATATACAGCATAGTTAGAATGATATTAAGTAGATCTTCATTATTACATTTATGTCTTCTCTAGAAAAAATCAAATAGAATAAGCATGCAAAACTATCGGAGTCCCTTGGTTAGCTCAAGTGATACTTCCATCTTTCCACATGGGGAGAGTGTGGCTTCAATCTCAGGAGGTGTAATCCTTTGAAATATACTTTCTATAGCCAAATATATACATATACACACACAACACACATAACGGTATAGGCTCTTAGATTCTTGTAACTAAATTATGGCCTAATTTTCATCAAAGAAAAGACATGTATCACATAAATGTGAAAATTTTGTAAAATGAAAATAAATAATGCAATCGTTTCTACCCCAAATAATTAAGAAACCCCTGTCCAGAAAACTTAGGTTGTGTTTGAATTGGGTGAAAATTGTTTCCGGAAATCATTTTCCGTAAAACCGGAGTGTTTGGCTGTCACGGAAAATAGCATTTTCCGGAAAATGACTTCCAGTTGACCACTATTTTCACCTTTGACCCGGAAATCATTTACTCCCCTTATTTTCACTTCAAATTACTTCCGGAGAGAGAGAGAGAGAGAGAGAGAGAGAGAGAGAGAGAGAGAGAGAGAGAGAGAGAGAGAGAGAGAGAGAGAGAGAGAGAGAGAGAGAGAGAGAGAGAGAGAGAGGGACGATCGCGCCTCGCCGCGCCGACGAGCGGCGCGCTCGTCGATCGACGAGCGGCGCGATCGTCCGACGAGCGCGATCGTCGATCGACGAGCGGCGCGATCGCGATCGTCGATCGCGCCGCTCGTCGGACGAGCGTTTTGCCGGATTTGATGCATTTTCTGGTAAAACGGTTAAATGAACCAAACACCAAAATTAATTTTCCGTAAAATAAATTTTGTGGCAGCCAAACACATGAAAACGTTTTCCTTTCCGGAAAATAGCATTTCCGGAAAATAGAATATTTTCCAGAAATAGTTTTACGCGAACCAAACACAGCCTTAGGTTTTTTTTTTTTTTTTTTTTTTAAAACCACGTGTCATATAATTCTTAATTGTCCACAAATTACCTTTCCTCCCTAGTCTTAATTGTATTAGGGTGTGTTTGTTTAGAGGTGAAATAGAGATGATGGAAAACTTTAAAGAGAAAATAGAAAGAAAAACTTTTTTGGAGTGTGTTTGGTGGGGAGGAAAGAAAATAAATGGTGAAGTTTAGGTGTTTTCTTCCCGGGCCTACCAACAATTTTTCTCCCCAAAATAAAGATCAGGAAAGAAAAATTTATGAAATGAACTTCCAAAAATACCCCTCACCTTAGAATTTCCCTCCAAGTCTCCCACGTTGTTCATTTTTCTTTTCTTTTCTTTATTCTTTCTCTGTTACTAACTAACGTGTTGGCTTCCTTTTTTTTTTTTTTCCTTTAATTTTTTCTTTCTCTTTTACTAACTAACGTGTTGGCTTCCTCTCTCTCTCTTCTTTTTTTTTTTATTTTTTTTTATTTTTTATTTAATCCTTTAATTTTTTTTCTTTCTCTATTACTAACTAACGTGTTGGCTTTTTTTTTTTTTTTTTTTCCTTTGATTTTGTCTGGACAAGTGGGCTTCTTTTCTTTTTTTCCTTTTTTAATTTTTTCTAGACGTGTAGCTTTCTTCTTCTTCTTTTTTCTTTTTTGGAGCTCATATGTTTATTTTCTCATTAATTTTGGTTGGTTTTTGTTTTTGTTCTTTTTTTTTTTTATTTAGAAAACAGTATTGGGTTAATTTCTTATGCTATTTTTTTTTTTTTTTTACTTTAATGAAGTGTCTATTTATACACAATTTTTTAAAAGTATAATATGTTACTTTTTGTTTTATTTAATAGGGATATGATGGTAAATTTATACAAACTTTATTTTCAACAAAACAAAAAATTTCCCATCCCTCCACTTTTTCACTCTACCAACCAAACACAAATGAGAAAAATTAAAATATTTTCTATCCTCTCACTTTTTCATCTTTCTCTCAATTTTCTATATTCCCACTTTTCCATCTTCCCAGCCAAACGACCCTTAGGAAATGTTACTTAAACCAGTGAAGGCATAACTGACCAGAAGTAATTAATTGATGACTTTCTAGTACGTACCTATCCGTGTACGTGATTTTGACGATGCAGTTAAATATTAACCTGGCCAATTCAAACAATCTTGACTCAGTGCAATGATAATCAATAAATGTTTTTATAATTTATAGGGAAAGAAAGATCATTCGGAGCTGTCTTTTAACAGGCTTGACTTTCCAAATGTTATAAATTAATATATAGTACTTTAAAAAAATTTATTCATTCTTTAAAATATTTGATGATTCTTTCGTTATATATTATTATAAATTAAATAAACTTCATATAATCGGTGTCTATGATACTTGGAGAATCATTTCCCTTGTAACGCGCATAGGTGTAGAACATGGTTTCTAGATCACTAGATCGGTCGCAACTTGATTCAACGCGCAAAACATCGGTAGGTGAGATAGATTTTTTTTTTTGGTAAACTGTGAGATAGATTTTTTATTAATTATAGTATCATAATTTGTGTGCTACAAATTTTGCCACAACTAGATATATTAATAGTTTTTCACTTTTAAATAAATTTACTATTTTTTTTTACTGGTCAGTCAGCCACAAAAGATAGTTATAACAATCAGTGTGAAAAAAGCTGTTGTCATAGAATTACTAGAGATTTAGGGCCCGTTTAGGAACTGCTTATTTTGCTAAAACTAAAAACTTTGTGCTAAAAGTATGTAAAAAAAAAAGAAGAAGCTAAAAGCTGACTTTTGGAGTAATGGGACCCACTTAACAGTGCAATGAAACCTACTTTAAGAACAAAAATAAACTAAAAAATAAAATAAGCAAACTTATTCTCATATCCCAAACGTAACCTCAGAGACACAGAAACTATTAGTCAACTCACAAATACCAACTTTATATATATATATATATATATATATAATCTTCCCCATACAATACAAAGTACATGATTAATGTAATATAATATTTAAGGGCTGATCTAATCAAGTTGATGATAATCCAAGAAAAAACTAAAAAAGATTTATTTAGCAAAAAAAAAAAACTAAAAAAGAATCAAGTTGATGATAGACTATGAGCAAGTCCAAGGGGATATCCTCAAAGAGAACGGGATGATATTCACATCAAAAAAAAAAAAAAGAGAACGGGATGATACCATGGTTACCTTGTTTAGCGTCATAACCATGAATATGATGATGGTCGGCAAGAACTTGTTGGGTTTGCGAAGAGCGCGTGTAGGACTTAGTCCTTCCAAATATTTATGATTCCCAATATTTTCTATTGGGCGTGAGTGACACGAGCAATGGAAGCAAATAGAGTTATCCTTTATAGCCAAAAAATGTGGTATCTTATCCTTGATGGATCAATAAAGTTATGACGAAGAAAGGAGAGGGGGAAAAAGAAGAAACAAGTGATATCTTTACTTGATCATGGACCAATTTAAGGATGAAATTGGTTTTAGGTTAGCTTTTGGTGCCCTCGAAAAGCTACTTTTAGTTTTAGATTAGATGGAAGGTTAGGTATTTCAAGGCCCACTTACAGCCTCAAGTTGGAAATTCCTGAATTATCTTTCTCACTTTTTTTTATATCACTTTATGTTTTATTTTTTTCTATATATATATATATATAAAAAAAACCTTTATGTTCTATTTATTATGATATACTACATATTTTTTTTTTAACTTTAATTATTTTATAAAGTAAGTAATAATAATATATGACAAATTGTGATTAATAAAGCATAAAATAATACACAAAAATAAGACTGAAAATTTGTATTCAAAATTTCTAATAATATACTTTATCTATCATCACAATAAGGATGTCGAAATTTTTAATGAAACTTTATTTATCATCCCAATAAGAAATTCGTCCTTTAAAAAAAATTATCTTTCGTCAAATATGAAAAGTGAAATATAAATCTAATTCACCATATGCATTCATTATTATACTTTATTTATCAACATTAATTAGCATGCGTTTGGTTCGAAGATCACTACCTAATCCCTCATGTCATTTGACCAGTTAATCATGAAAAAAAATAAACATTAACAAAAGTGTTAATTTAAACAATAAATAGAGGTTAGAATTTGATGTGATGAGATGTTTTTTTTGTTCAAGTGAGTTAGTACAAATAGCACTTTCATAATTGTCTATGACCTTTAGAGGATGATAATAATCAAATAATATTATTCTTTAATATAGAAAAGGGGTAAGTAGTAAGTACCTCGTCCGTACCGAAATTCTAAATGAGACACAAGACTAACACATTAAATGTGTCATGCCCATGTGACATGAGCATTGGATACAAACCAAAGGCCATCGAAAATAACTTAAGTATCCGAATCCGGGTTTGCAAAAAATGTTAGGTTATGTTTGGTAACATTTTTTATTTTTTATTTTCAAAAACTTTTTTGGGAATATAAAGAAAAAATAATTTTCTTATATTTTTTAAATCAAAAACATGTTTGGTTAGTTGAAATTAAAAAGATAGTTTTTTTAAGAAAAGAATAGAAAATATTAAAATATGCTATTACTAGGATTTTAACTCTAATGCTAACTCATTAAATGAGACAGATTTATTAAATTAAATGCGTGTTTTCATTAACTTTTCAAAATTAAAAACTGAAAACAGCTTTTTGCATGTTTTCAGTTTCCTTTACAAATTGAGTTTTGAGAATAGTTTTTGTTTTCTGTCAATTTTGGGTTGCCAAACAAGTTTTTTAGTCTAAAAAATAGAAAGTTGTTTTTGGAAACAGAAAATATGGGAAAAAAACAGTTACCAAACATACTCTTATATTTTACCATCTAAAAAGCTTTTTTTTTTTTTTTTTTTTTTGAGAATACTAAGAGAGTGTTTGGTGAGTATTTCTAAACAACAATTTTCAGTTTTTAAACAATATTTCACGTATTTTCACACACTTTCTCACCCACATGTATTTCTACAAAAGTTTTTAAACAACAATTTTCAGTTTTTAAACACATGTACCAAATGGGCCCTAAATATTTTTAACATACACACACAGAAAGAGGAGAAAAGGTCTTAAAGAAACTTATAGTGGTGTATATCCAAAAGGGTCTATCTAAAAAGCTATTTTATCTATAAACAAAGTTTCTCTCCAAACTAGACTTCTCATATATTTCTTTTTTAGGTGTAAATTTTGAAAATCTAACTGTTGAATTTTATGTTCTTTATGTTCTTAACATACGTATTAAATTTCGTTCAAATTGGATGTTATTTACTATTTGATCAATTAACTTATTTTTTATATACAACTTTAGATCACAAAAACTTAAAATTATAACATTTATTTGATGACATAATAATTGATCTTTGATCTTCTTGAAATTTTTTAAGCATTAAGAATATAATAAGAACATACAATCTAACGGTTAGATTTTCAAAATTCACACTTCATATAAAGATATAAGATGAGTTTGTAGAGTTTCTCTCCAAACTAGTTTAGAGAGAAACTTTGTTCTTTATCTATTATACCAGCTTATTTTACAATTCACCTTACATTTCAGTTATTATTTTTACATAATACACATTAAAATAACATAAACTACACAGTAAAATAATATAAAAATATCTATCTCACTTCTCTCCCTTCCTTTCTATTTCTCTTACTCTGTGTCTCTCTCTCAACCACCCACCACCACTGTTGAGCAACCCAGTCACCCACCATCACCGTCAAGCAACCCAATCGCCCCACCCACCACCACCACTACTGTCGAGGATTCAAACCCCAACAAAACCCAATACCCAAACCACCTTATCTTTCTCTCTTCCACACCACCACCGTAGCTACCACCACACCAAACACTAGACCACCATGACAACACCACCACCGCGCCACCATCACTAGACCACCCTACAACCCAGCAACAACCCACACCACAAAACCCTTAACCCACGTGACCCACAACCCACAAACCCAAAAAAATCAACAAAAAATCTAGCCACCACTGCCAAACACTCCGGGATCCATACCCACCGCTGCATCACACCCACCACTGGCAATCACTCACGCCACCATCAATCTCCCACCAGTGCCAATCAAGCACCACCCTCAATCACTCCCCATCGTCAATCACCCATCACCACCACAACCACCACGACCCAAACCCACCGGTCTCCAATACGATCTTCGCGACTGAAACCCACCAATCTCCACAACAAATGTTGCTCTCCACCACGACCCAAGACCCACGACCCACGACCTCCACCATGAACCGCACCTCCACACGCCGATCTGAGAGAGAGAATTAAGGGACAAGCAAAAGAGAAAGATGAACGAGAGAAAGTGAGAGAAGGAACAGAGCTCAAACGACGAGAGAGAGAAGAGAGACAAGACTGAAATGAGAGAGGAGCAAGAGAAGACTGAAATGACTGTAGCGGGTTTGTAAAAAATTTTAAGTTTACACAATTGGGTAAAATGTGTTTTCGATATTTTGACGATGCAAAATAGCAATTTGGGGGGATTTTACAACCTCCAATACTAATGCTAGGGGGCATGTGACTAATATCAATAAATCTTGGTACCTAATTTCATAATTTGCTTTTATCCACAATTCTTTACATGAATTTATTACCTTCTTTTTTTTTCATCACTCACTCACAATTATTTTATTTTAATATATTATGATTTATGAAATTAGGTATGTTAGTAATATTGTTTTTTTTTTATTGGAAAAGTCTGTATATACCTTTTACACATTTAAAAATTAATATTTTTAAATACGATACTTGAAAAATGTCCAAATATCCCCATTTGGAATAAGGGATATTTGAAAAAGGTCTTCTGCTACAAATAGATAAAATATTGCTGTTTGGTCCTTTATCTTCATAGTCATTTTTAGGGGTGTGCATGGGTCGGGTTGGGTCGGATTGAGGAGATTTTTTGACCCAACCCACCATGGTGAGTCAAAAAATATTCAACCCAACCCAACCCATCACATAAATCCAACCCAACCCAACCCACATGGGTCGGGTTGGGTCGGGTTGAACCCATGGGTTTGACAAATTTTTTTTTTATTATTATTAAATTGAGTAGAAAAAAATATAAATATTAATATATTAAAAAAACCCCAAAGATTAGTATTAATGTAATTCCTTAAAGGCAAACAACACTAATGACTAAATAACAATAATAATTTATTAGGGTTTGTGTGAACTAATTGGCTTTTATATAGGATAGGAAGAACTTGTTATTTTAAAAAAATTATTAATTATATAATATATATATATATATATAAATTAAATTAGTATTAGTAGGAGGAATCGAGGAAGTGCTGCTCTACAGCTAGTTTTTTTTTTAAAATTATTAAATATATAATATATATTTAAATATATATATAAGTGCCCTACCGCTGGTTTTAAAAAAAATTATTAAATATATAATATATTTTAAATATATATTAAATATGGGTGGGTCGGTGGGTCGGGTCGGGTTTGGCGGGTTTGTAATTTTATGACCCAAACCCAACCCGACCCGCTATAAAAATTTTTTTTGTAACCCAACCCAACCCACCAAGCCTTAAAAACCGACCCAACCTGATGGATCGGATCGGATTGAGTCGGATTTGACGGGTCGGTGGGTTTTCTGCACACCCCTAGTCATTTTCTTTCAAAAAGTCTTACTAGAAAGATAAACACTACTCTACTACTTGTGGAAGTAGTCTAGTAGTAGCCCTTGAATTGCTGTGGGCTATGTCACTCAGCTGTCATTCACATCCAGAATCAACAGAGCCCAGTCCACAACACGCAAAAGGGAAGTAAAAGTAAGCTTGACCAGGCAGGCCATTTCTCACATTAAGGGGGTAATTCAGTCCCCAAAAAAAAAAAAAATAATTCAATTTTGTCAACTGCGCTTCACGAACACTATTCCATCTTTTTCTATTTGTCTAAAAGTGGCTCCGACACCAAAGCTCCCTCCCATAGGCTATAAATAAATTATAAATCCTAATTTAGCTCTAAAAACTAAAATAAAACCTCATTTTCAAAACGATAAAAACATCTTTCTCCATTCCGTGCCGGCTTCTTAGTGCTTATCCCGCCTACTCCAGTAACATCGTTGCACTCGTTTATAGGTACAACCGTAACATTTTCTCATTTTTAATTAAAAGCCCTGCGTTTGAGATCTCAAGGCAGCCCAACCCAACAGAAAACTCTGTTAAATCAAAAACCTCCAAAATTTGTAGTAAACAAAAATAGCCTATTGTTGTTGATTTGTTTTTTTTTTTTTTTCTAGTTATTTTAGTTTTATGACTCTGAAAATCAGCCTTTCCTTGCCCAGTTGTTCCTAGTTTCTAGTGTCTACTTTCTACACACCCACCTAAAAAAAAAACTCTCCCTATATCTCTCGCTTTGTTTGAAAATCTTCGCAAAAAGCTAAAGGTACCGTTTGGTACGGTGGAGCCTTGGAGACCCACCACATTAAATGCTGAGATTCCGTTAAGATAATATCACATACTTGGATATTTCTTTGACGACCAAATAAGCTCGAAGAAGAAACAGAGTTTTTTTTTTATTTTGAGAGTGGAAATGGGTCGGAGAGAGAGACAGAAGCGAAAGTTTGATGCTGGGGTTTTAGTTTTGGTGGTGGTGGTGGTGTTATCGGTAGTGAACGAAACGACGGCGTCTCCTGCTGAAAAGAAGAGGAACGCGTACGCGACGATGTTGTACATGGGAACACCGAGGGACTACGAGTTCTACGTGGCGACACGTGTCCTGCTGAGATCGCTCGCTGACCTCCACGTGGACGCCGATCTCGTCGTCATTGCCGCCCTCGACGTCCCTCGCCGATGGGTCCGAGCACTGTAAGTCTCTCCAAATTTGCTCTGATCACTTTACCCTTTTCTTTTTTTAATTTTTAATTTTTAATTTTTTTTTGCACTTTCGTGCGCACCATCTTCTTTGTCTTCTTTCTGAGCTAAAGTGCGCCGTGTGGACCCTCGGCGTAGTTTAGAATAGAAATATGAAAACGAACCCCTATGGAATTATTTGCCAAAGCCAGCAGAGCAGTGTAGGTGAAACTGGAATCTAACCAAAGTACCCAACGGTCCAAGCCAGCCATAGGTGGGCAAACATGAAAGTGATTTTTAAGACCATTCTTTGTTATATAAATTGATGAATTGGTCTATATGAATGGTAGATGATTGTTTTTAGGACTCATTTAGTCATCACCTTTTTCTATCACCAATCGACTAGTTGTGATAAGAATAAAATAAATAATAATAATGAAACCAAAGTTGAGTCATAACTTTCTCTGTTGTCCACCACTCGCGACCAGCGCATTAACAAAAATTGAAGTGTAGCAGAGATATGAATATGATAAAGAGTTTCCAAATTGTTATCCTTTTAGATGAGAACAACTTTGTCGAATCACAGCATGGCACGTAAGGTACATGATAGTACATGATGGGGTGAGTCAGTTTTTAATAGTTTTAATTTTGGGTTTATTTTTGGGAGGCGTTTTTAAAAGTGGGGAAAACTGGAGAAAGCAAAGACTTTCTTGGTAGTTGATTTTGATTTGTTGAACGGTAGGAATGCTAGTAAAATTTTGATTTTTTTTTTTTCTGTTGTGAGCTGAGTCCTCGTTTTTCGGTGGAGGGAACAAGAAACGTTGTTCTCAATAAAAACATCGTTGTTTGTGATGGGCCGTTTCTTTCTCGTTTCTTCTCTCGTCATGACTTGTTTGGTTTTTAAATAAAAATAGAAATTTCCACGTGATAGGTCGGCAGGCAATAAGGGTGCCATTATTGATTTTTTTTTTTTTTTGATTGTGTTAGAGGGTATAATCATATAAGTTCCAAGTTCAGTTCACCCCCGAAAAGAAAAATTCAAACCCTCGGGGCAATTTAGACACATAAAAATCATCATGGAGGATGAGAACTAAGCAATATTATTTTTCCATATCTGATAAATAATATTTCTTTCACCTAAGAATTAAGTCTCATTCTCACCTACTAGGTTTGACACATGGGGTTCATCTTATATGAGCTATAAGGGTGTTAATATATTAGGTGCACTAGCAAAAATAAGGGAATGCTCTCCTATCTATGCATTCATCATAGCAATGAGAAAAAAAGACTTATTTCTTTAATGAAATAATAAAGATAAAGTATTGATTGTCCATTTTATTAGAAAAGAAAAATAAAAGATGAAAGATATAGATGTAAAGGAGTTCCTCCCTCCCCTACTTTCATTATTGATTTTATATGGACAAAGTTTAGTTACAAAATTGGTTGTAGTTTAAGATTATAACATTACTCAATATCTTTTTATTGGAGATGAATTTTGACAAATTCACCGTTGAATTACGTATTCTTTTTATATCCTCTATGCTTGCAAAATTTCTAGAAAATTAAAGATTAATAGCTATGTCATCAATAAATTGTTTAAATGGTAAGTTTTTGTAGTTTAAAATTATGCATAAAATATGAACTTATAGATCATATAGTAAATAATATCTGATTGACACAAAAATTGACGTGTGTATTCAGGGGCGGCTTGATGTATTTGGGGGCCTAAGGCGAAAATTGATTATTTTGTTTTAGATGCAAAATTACTACTAATTAAACATGAACTACATAGAATTTTTTCTTTTTTTTAGAAATTTTATAGACAGAAAAAACTTGACAAAATTTTTCATACTTATTGATGTGGCATATTGTAGTGGTAAATAAAAGAGTGGGGTTAGTGATAGACTTAGATGAAAACTAGTAAAAGTTTGCTAACTCACCTCTTATTATTATTCTTAATTTTTTTAGAAGTGCAACATTCACAATATTTTTTTACAACAAATCCTAGGTTTTAAGTTGTTTTTTGTTTTCTATTTGAAAATATCACTATAATTATTTTTTTGCCATTAATAACAAGTTGTAACAACCTACTACTTTGCATTAGTTGTAAAAGTGTTATGAAAAATATTGTAAACGTTGCATTTTTCTCTCTTTTTTATTTGTTTCTCATATGGGAAAAAAATATTATTTTATTTATTGATTATAAATAATCCTATTGGTTAAAATTTGGGGGCCTTTTTTTTACTTGGGGCCTTAGGCGACTGCATCTTTTGCTCACCCATTCAGCCGGCCCTGTGTGTATTATGAGCATAAAAAACATGCAATTTAACGATTAGATTTTCAAAATATATAGTAATATTTATTTTATTGAATATGGTTGTAATCTTAGGATACAATCAATTTTGTCGCTAAACTTTGCCCATTTTATATAACTCACAAACACGCACTAGAGAGATAAACTATATTCCATTTTATTCTTTTGCGATCCATTCATTTCATACTGTTCTGTTTTCTTTTTTTTCTCCTAAACATAGTGTTAAGACACTGAACCTTCCCGACCTATATTTTAAGTAATTTGCCTCACCACGTTATAATTATTATGGGTTGAAAATAAGGGGAAAAAATTGATGGGTACACGATTTGACTGACCCCATCCAATAATTCTGTAATTTCTAGGTAATTTCTGGGAACTTTTTCCTTTTTCAGTGGGTTTCCGTTTCTACTTTCTACTATATGTACGATTTTTGTGTGTACGATTCTTTTGGGCATGATGGTGCATTCAAGTTTAACATAACGCTCCAAAAAGGAGTCATGGATCCAATATAAAAAAAAAAATTGTCCAAAGATTAATTTACCCCTTCCATTTGTCAGCTCCTGAATAAAATTTGACAGCTAAGTTAGTCTTGGGCCAGAGCAGTAAATTTACTAAATTGTGATCATCCAATTGAGATAGTCACCTAAGGTACCATGTCCAAACATAGGTTTAATTTTTAAATATAGGTAGCTTCAATTGTCTGGAATCTGGATATCCAATATAAAAAAAATTTAAAAAAAAAAAGAAGAAAAAAGAAGAAGAAGCAGCCTATGAAATATGAAATTTGTGAAGTACATAAAAGAAGTGAAATTCCAAATTCTATAAAAATTTGAGTAATGATTCTATCCCAAGAATTGCATTTTTCGATAATTCTACAGTTTATTAAATATTCGATTAAATTCTAAGGTTAAGTTGAATTCAAGAAACATACAATCAGCAGCTCATATAAGATTTGTAACCTCTGCTATGTGTGTTTTCTAAATTGCATATAGCCATACACTGCTACAAACAAGTGAAAGTCATATCTTAAATTGATCTACTGAGAGCTTGTCAAATTGTAGTTTTGATATTTGTTGATAGTTAGTAAGATTTTTTTATATGATACAATTTATATAATTAAATTTATTATGTTCCTAGCGAAACAAATTTGGTTGGTGATATATTTTTCATTTGTGTTCTATACCTTGAAAGGCATAGCAATAACATGCAAAAGGCTTTTGGTAATGAAGTGACCGGTTATGTTTTTGTGGTCTAGGGAACAGGAAGATGGGGCAAAGGTGGTGAGTGTTGAAAATTTGAGAAATCCATACAGAGATCAGTCCAATTTTGATTTTAGATTCAAGTTGACATTGAACAAACTCTATGCATGGAGCCTGGTGGAGTATGACAGGGTCGTCATGCTCGATGCTGATAATCTCTTTCTTCAAAAGACTGATGAGTTGTTCCAATGTGGACAGTTTTGTGCAGTCTTTATCAACCCTTGCTACTTTCATACTGGCCTCTTTGTCTTGCAGGTAAATCGTAGTTCTCGCTTAAATTTTGTTTAAATGTGTTTCTAAAAGTATACCCATTTTTGTAAGAAATATTTTCTGAAAAATAACATCTTAGTTTCTATTTCAAGATTAATTTGATCATATTTTTTCTATGAAACATGACACAACTAAGGGAGTGATTGAAAAGGACTAGAGATTATGTTGTTAAAATTTAACATACTTTCCCAGACTGCAACCCTTTTAGAAGCCTAATAATGCTAGGATGGCTTCTGGTCCTTGATGTTAATTTCCTTTTTGAATTTGTTTGGAATCTTACAGTGACTTCTCTAACTAATATATAATTTTCCAAAAACCAAAAAAGGGCATTTCAATTGTTTTAATGCATGTTATTGTGAATCTGCTATTACAGCCATCAAAGGAAGTATTCAATGACATGGTTCATGAGTTGGAGATTGGACGAGAGAATCCAGATGGTGCAGACCAGGGTTTTATCTGCAGCTACTACCCGAATTTGCTTGATCGACCAATGTTCCATCCACCACTTAACGGCACCAAACTCGATGGAACTTACAGACTTCCATTGGGCTATCAAATGGATGCTTCTTACTATTGTATGTAATTCACAAAGAAATGTCTCCGATTTCCATACTTTAAACTTCAATTATTAATTCTTCTTGGACACTGCTCCTTCAAATAATGCACTTGTTAGTTTTGTACTTATCTTAATGCAGTTTAATCTTTTGCTGGCTCCAGATCTTAGACTCCGCTGGAGTGTACCCTGTGGACCCAACAGTGTCATTACATTCCCAGGTGCACCATTGTTGAAGCCATGGTATTGGTGGTCATGGCCTGTCCTGCCATTAGGCATTTCATGGCACGAACAACGTCGTCAAACTCTTGGGTAAGATTCAGGTGCATTCTGATGATGCTTCTTTTTTTCCTCCATATTTCGTTTGGACATATATCAACTCTTGGGTAACACCTAATATTTTGCTACCTTATTTTAAAAAATTTGCCTCTTTCATAGTTCATACACTGCCATTCCATGAAATAGTTAAAAATAACTGTAACACAAATTTTTTATACAGGTATGCTGCAGAGATGCCTGTGGTAATTATCCAATCTGTAATTTATCTAGGAATACTAGCAATGACTCGTATAGCACGGCCAAACTTCTCCAAGTTGTGCTACCGGCGATCTGACAAGAACATTTTCTTAATACAAACAGGCCTCAAAATGATAGCAGTGTGGTCAATTCTTGCCTCTTATGTATTACCCTTCTTCATTATCCCTCACACGGTTCATCCAATACTAGGCTGGACCCTTTACTTGTTTGGCTCTTTCACGCTTTGCTCCGTAGCAATTAATACATTTTTACTACCAATGATAGCGGTTTTGATCCCGTGGATTGGGTTCTTTGGGACCCTTTTGGTCATGGCATATCCTTGGTACCCAGATGGGGTTGTAAGAGCTCTAGCGGTATTTGGATATGCATTTTGTAGTGCACCATTCTTGTGGATATCAATTGTTAAGATAATGACAAGCCTTCAAGTCTCACTTGAAAGGGATGCTTTCTTTCCAAAATTGGGTGAATCTGCGCCACCTTCTGGGTTTAACAAGTTATATTAACAGATACTGCTCTGAATGCTTCATTGCCTGAGACTAAGAAGGCACTCTTTTTGGCCAAAATGAACTGATATTGAAGATGCTTGTGGATAGAAATGGGACAGAAATTTGTTTTGCACGGGCTTTCGTGGTTTTCTGGGGCACTCAAATTGTTTCCATGCATTAAGCCAGAGGGGGGACATATTTCACACTCCCAAGGGAACATTGGCAATGTAATTATACATGATTTTCATAATTAAATTTGTTGCATTGTTCTGGCTCTGCTTTTTTGTGATTTGTGTCAACATTCGTTAGCTCTTTGTTTTCATTTTCTTCCTTGCCTTCTGGCTAAGCAATATTTGGTAGCGTTAGTAGAAAGAGTGACAGTTGAATATAGGAGAATGTTCAGTATAACAAGACAATGCAATAGGCCATTTGGTCTTGTATAAAATTAAATTACTTCTTTATAATAGCTATTTTTCATTTATTTATTTATTTTTACCGTTACTAATGTCAGGAATGAGGTTCAAATAAGAAACTTAGAGACAAGGAGGAAAGGGGTGGGTTGGGGGACTTAGGGCACGTTTGATAAGAGGTTTTTAGTAATGTTGTTTGTATTTTTTGGAAATACGTGTAAGTGAAAAGGTGTGTGAAAATACGTGTAATATTGTTTAAACATTGAAAACTGTTGTTTAAACAACTATAACAAACAGGCCCTTAATTTCTCATAATCGTGTTTATTCTAATTAGTTCAACTGGTAAAGTCTTTTGTTGTAAACTAAAAGACTTAGATTCAAATCTCATTAAAACCAATTGATGTGCTACATTAAAAAATTAAAAAATAACATTACATCTCCAGAATATAATAAAATTAAACTCATTATATCCGGTTTTTAAGAAAAGCAATTTCATTCTAAAATGATAAAAATAATTGACATTTTACTTGTAAAATGTCAATTATTTCGATCATTTGGAGGCTTAAGCGTCGTCTCTTGACAATTGGATATACCTATAAAAAGATTCTCAAAATAGCATAACCGAGCCAACCAAATCATGGTATTATTATTATTATTCATTTTTTAATCCAATGGCCTCATGGCTATAGGCTAACCAAACCATATGGGCTGAAAGTACGAAGAAAGGCCTAATAATAGATCAGGACCCCATATCCAATCTTCATAATACATAGAGTGTGGTCCAAGACTTCGTTTGGGCTCTACAGTCATATTAACCCGAGCTTGCGCTTCTAAGTCCATGTGTTGAGGAGTTTGAGATGGACTCAAAGCTAGGCTGTTTGGTTAGAGAGTTCAAACAACAATTTTAGTGTTTAAACACTAAAAATTGTGAGTAAAAAAAATGTTTGGTAAAAGAGTTTAACAAAAAGAGTTTAAGTTACGGTTCTCAATTTAAAATGTTTAAACACTAAATTTTGAGAACACCTTAAAAGGGGTTTTCAATTTTCAAGCAACAGTTTTGAGTGGGATTATTGTAATTATTTTGAAAACTTTGGAACTTATATGATATTTTTTTGGTAAACTAGGAATATCATTCAACTAAAAAGAAGCAGAAACATCAGGTAGAGGGTAGAGCCTAATCTGAGTCAGCCCATACAAGTCAAAAAGAAAAACATTCAAAATACAAGGGGGAGGGGAATTGAGGTACATAAAATCAGGGACTTGGGAGCATCCTAATCTACCTAGAGCATTGGCACACCGGTTAGCTTCACGGTAGCAATGAGACACCTTAACTTGAGAAAATTGGGAGATGAGAAGCCTGTAGTTAGCCACAATAGAAGCATTATCAATATTCAAGATTTCGGCATTACACATCAAATCAGCAACTACTTTTGCATCCAAATCAATTTCAAGAGTACTAATTTGCATATTCAAGCACATGTTGAGACCATCCCTAAGAGCCCACCGCTCAACTTATATGATATTGACAACACATAAAACACTCTTTTTTTTCCAAAAAAACACATACTCATTCCAAACACTCAACTATATTTTTCACTATTCTCAAAAAAAAAAAAAAAAAAAAAAAACTATATTTTTCACTCTAGAATATATGCTATTAGAAATATGACATAAACATTTTTTTTTCATCATGAGTATTTGTTTTACACCATTTTTTAAAAAACTTATGTTTTACATTATTTTAAAAAGCAATACCTAAACTCTCTTACCAAACTACTATCTGGATCAAAGACTACAATCGGTAAAACTCACTCACAATACTCAATGAATGGAAAATGCTCAATGCTCAGTCGTGCAGTCCACCAAGAAGAGAATAAAAAGACTAATAAATTGGCCCCGTACAGATCCCAATTCCGGCAAGCGCACATGTAGTACAATGATTAAGCAAGGAACACGGATCTATATACATATAGGATTTTGCTAATGTGTCCTAAGGACACACAATAATTAACCATTTTTGGAAAAAAAAAAAAAAATCAGAATTAAAAAAGTATTGACAGTTTTTTCAATTTTCGAAAATATATTTCCAAAAATAGATGGCTTAAGGGTACACATTAACTGAACCCATATATATATAGGACTTGCATCAAAACATGTCTACATCAACGGTTAAAAATGAGTAATGCTTAGGATACATAAAAGTGCACAACTTTATGCTACAATTCGCCACGTGATAAGTTATGAGTAGTGGAAAGATGTTCTCGCATGGCCCATCATCACATCTCCACCACTAATAATTTGCCACATGACAAATTGTGGTACGAAATTGTACACTTTTATATGTCCCAAGTATTAGAGCATTCACAGCAGTGGTGCTATATAGGTATATTGGTATATTTTAGCTCCACTATCCCTAAAAACTACACTGCAGCAGTGGAGGCAAAAGCAAAAATTTTAGATGTTCAGCTACAGTGCACATCTATAAATAGATGTGCACTGTAGCACAAAGCTAAAAAAAAATAATACTATTTTATTGAACTTTTCTCTCTCTTCCAATTAAAATAATCCATCTTTTTCTCTCCCTCTCCGTCTCTTTCTTTTCGTCAAACTCTAACTCTCAGCCCTCTCTCTTCCTTCTCTATCTCTTCAATATCATTTCTCCGTTCTTTTTGCATGATCGGCGATGGCGTAAACGAAAGGGGTGGCGACCTGGGTCGGCGAAGCTCGCCACCCCTTTCGCCGACCCAGCTCGCCACCCATTTCGCCGACCCAGCTCGCCATCGCCACCCCTTTCGCCGACCCAGCTCGCCACCCATTTCGCCGACCCAGCTCGCCATCGCCACCCCTTTCGCCGACCCAGCTCGTCACCCATTTCGCCGACCCAACTCTCCATCCCAAACCCCAAGTCCCAAGCCGAAAGAGAGATATACGGGTAGAGCGATGAGATCGAAGCGTAAACGGAAACTAAAGCACGGCAAGAGATGTACGGTTTTTTGGTGTTTGATTTATTTTTTTTGGGTTTGGTTGTGACCGTGGATTGTGGTTGAAATGGTGGTTTGTTGGCTGTGTTGGTGGTGGTTTGGTAGCTGTGGCTGTGGTTGTCGTGGCCTGTGTTGGGCTATGGTTATGGCTGTGTTGGTGGTGGTTTCATTTTTTTTTTTTTTTTTTTTTGCCGTGAGTTGTGGTTGTAGTGGAGTGGTGGTGGAGGTGGATGTGGCTGGCTGAAAGGTTTTTGTGGGTGGTTGTTCTTGGCCGGCGGTGGTTGTGAAATGTGGTGATGATCCGTTTGTGGGTTTTTTTTTTTTTTTTTTTTGTGATGTATTATTTTATTGTAATAGAAATATTATTTTATTGTAATGGTTATATTATTTTATTTTGTTGAGAGCTAAAATAGATCCACTGCTGTAGTATGTGTGTAGGTAAAATAGATAAAGTAGTTTTTGATGGAGCTAAATTGCTAAAAATTTAGTTCCACTGCTCTTACTCCTTAAAGATACGGCTCTAATTTCATTTGCCGACAACTTAACGGACTGCACACTCTCGCAATAAGCCAGCTATCTCTGCGGTCTCTGACCAAAAAAATCAAAACATTATTTAAAGCAGTGCATCTTTTGCACTGTGTGTCTGTGGGGCCCTTTGCCTATGATCACTACAATCATCATAATGAGTGACTTTGGGATTATATGCTATAGAGGGGCACTTTCGTCATAAAAGTCAAATCTGTGTAAGAGTCTGAGCATTTTTTGTCTCATACCCAAATGGGAAAGGGATTCAAGGGAAGAGGTTTCGTTTCAGGTTCCAACGTTCGGAAAACTGTTACCCTTTCTTATTTTATTTTCAAAAGGTGTGTCCCCACTGCACCAGGGACCAGAAAACGGAGGATAAGGTCGTATACAAAATATATTGTGCCATGACTGGGCCCATCATTGGTGGTGTGCACCACACCTTTGGATGTTGCGCATGGTGACCGTTTGAGCTAGCTAGGATGGAACCAAGCAGATTAGAGCATACTTTATAAAACAGTTTTCTTCTTGATTTATAAACGAAAATTAGGGGATGGCCAACTAAATTTTTCTTCTTTGGCAACCTGTTTTCAAAAACATAATTAAAAATTTTTGTTCTCAAAATTGCACTGCAAAACAATTTGCAGAAAACAATCCGAAACTGTTTTTAGTTCTCGTTTTTTTAGCTTTGGATGGTGATTTCGTAAATATTATGAGAATATTATTCAGGGGAAGGTACCCAAAAAAAAAAAAACCCTTAGGAGTTTTATACTTGTGACATATTAACTTTTCACATATTAAAACCCATACTTCAAATGAGACATTTAAAACTCCATAATTTCGCAAATGTCCCAAACAAAACCCTAATCATGATCTTAATTACCTTAACGTCATTAGGTCCACTTAACATTAGAACAAGGACCACCGCGCGTTTTTGGCACAATTGTTACTCCACGAATATAGGTGTTTGTGCTATGTGTGGGGGGAAAGGGTTAGGGTTCAAATCTCCAGAAAAGAGTTTTACACACATATACACTTAAATTATGTTAGAATATAATTCTATCTCAGAGAGAAAAAAAAAAAAAAAAAAAAAAAAAAAAAAAAACCCCAATTATGAAGATAAATATCCAAGAAAAAGGAAAAAGAGAGAAACAAACTAGCATCGCAGGGAGAGAAAAGAAATAATGAAAGAAACGGACTAGTAGCATAAGGAAAGAAGAGAAAGAGACAACAAGGAGAGAGAGAGAGAGAGAGAGAGGGATTCTATTGGTAACGGTGAGAGATTTAAACAATGGTGGTGGAAGGGAGAAAACCAATGGGTGATTTATAGGAGTGGTGGTCACTACGGAAGCAAAAAGATGACCGATCATTGTGGCTCTCTCTCTCTCTCTCTCTCTTCTTTTTTAGCTCGACAAAAATAGTGGCTCTTATAGGTTAGCTATTCGCGCATGATGATGTGATCGAAGCTCAATCGGCTATGAGTGGACCTTGTGGTGGTGAATAGTAAATGGACCATGCGTTGGCAAAATAAATTAGAGAAAGGATATATCTCCAAGTAAGTTTTCAAGGGGAAAAAACAAAAGAGAATAATTTTTAAGATCAATTTCTCTACAAGATTTTTTTTTAATAGATATGATAGGATTTCAACTTATAGCGTCCACTTTATGATAATTTCTCTTTTCATCATGCTAAGACACCAATAAATTTTTAATGTAAACGAAATTTGAACTTCAAATCTCTTATTCGACGACAAGAAATTTTACTAGTTGAGTTAACTAAAACTAATAAGATTTTAGTTAGGCTTAAATTCACAAAACCTAATCCAAAAAACCCCTTAATAGGGCACCTTATACTACAAAGCGTGAACCCTCGATCGCTCTTTGGGAGGTGTTATATATGTATAACTTGCTTGCAAAATCCCTTTTATATGGGACAGATTCTCACTTATGTGGTCACCATGGGAGAAGATGTTGCATACATGTTACACAAACTTTTGGAGCATTGAATTCACGGGCAGATTTTAATGGAAACACCATTTACGTGAGTAGTGCTAGAGGCTCCAAAAACATTAAGTGATTTTTTTCACTTAATGTTACAGAAACTTTTGGGGCATTGAATTCACGGGTAGATTTTAATGGAAACACCATTTACGTGAGTAGTGCTAGAGGCTCCAAAAACATTAAGTGATTTTTTTCACGCCATCTCATAATCATTCACCTCAGCTAGGTCCCACCACATTACAAAAGCAAATTATAAGCAATAAGGTTTTGTTGTATATTCTTTGCATCTAAAAATTTTCCCTTCACATTAATCAATTTAGCATGAAGTTGAAGCATAGGAAATGATGAGATTAAGATATGATTTTTATAATAATTATATACAAAGCATTATTTTACAGTATGCAATAGAATTTTATTATATCTTATTTTTAAAGATAAAAGAATAGTCCTAGTATATACAAATACAATCCTAATTACACCTGTGACCTCCAAAATAACCAAATTACATTTACATATTACAAATAGAGAAAAAGATGAAGAAGAGAGATGACGACAACAACAATTACAAGTTGCCTTGCAAACCCACCACCAATCACTACTGTCGCAAACACACACACAGGCTACCAATGTAATAAACACATTAAACTATGCTACTTTGAACCAGTGCTTAACTACACAGAAGTAAAAACCATGCCATGAGAAACTACTTTGCATAAAAGTTTGCTTTAGAAAGAAACTTAATTGCATTAACTTAACCAGATGTGGTGGGGCTCACGAAAAATGTAAAAATAAGTTATGAAAATTGAGTTATATGAGATAAACCAAACATGGCCTAAATTTATCTGATTTTTGATTTTTTGAACGGTTTGATTTTAAAAACCTAGCTTTTGACTCCCAAACGAATTCTATGCCAATGTCACAATTATGGATCCCTTTGATTTTAGTTCCATACCAAACCTTGATGTTCACAAATCTTAAGAGAAGTCTTTCACTTTGTTCTCAACAATATGTTTTGCGATCTCATTAATTTAGTGGTCCAGAAATAATTAAATTCGTGTTTGAAATGTTATCTGACCGGTGACCCTGCCATTCTTGATTCTTCTACTTGAACATTCCATTTGTGAAACCTGAAGTGATTTTTATTTAACTTAAAAAATTCCTGGTCCTAAATATAACCTTAAAAACCACGTGTCAGGAATGCAACGTTATAACTGAAATGACCCCAAACAGTGGCGGCTCTAGGAATTTTGTCCAGGGTGTTCCTATTCCACTTTAAAAAAATTTCGGGCCATTTTGGTCTATTTTGGGTGTTTCAGGACGTTTCGGTAAATATCGGCCGAAATTCAAGATTTGCCCAGCATGAAATTTGTGCTTAAAAAAAAAAAAGTTCTTAAAATCAAAATAAATTTGCATTCTGTACACAGAAAAACCTCGAAAAGAAAAAAATGAAAAGAAAAAAAATAAACAAAGATACCTGAACAATAAACTATAAGTTCATTTGAAATATTAATAAAATTATTAATTATTGTTGTTTAGTTGTTTCATAAATTTGTTTGTCTTTTATAAACTATAATTTCTTGTATTGTTGTTTCATTAATTATTAAATTATTAGTTGTTGTTTAGCCTAACATAATTTAATTTGTTTATCTTTTATAATATATTAGTTAATTAAATTATTAATTATTGGTGTTTAGTTGCTTCATTAATTTTTTTTACTAATTACTAGTAGTCTAAAAAAAATTCTATATAAATTAATATATCTAATTACATTTCAAAATTTTACCTCTTTTATTCAAATTATTTTAAGCTAATTTCACAACTCAATAAAAAAATTAAAAAGCATAATAAGCCTTCTACATAGGAGTGATCAAAAAGAAAAAGAATAGAAAACTATAAACGATTTTCTAAGAAATTAAAACAAAAATCAAAAAATAAAAATTTAAAAGAGTGGCAGATAAACCACGTTGCTTTGTCCGCCCATTAGTAACTTTTGTAAAAAAAATAAATAAATAAATAAATAAAGAAGCATTTAATAAGAAGTTGAAAGTGGGTAGGTGTGAAACAGTGGAAGTCATCTTGAGTCTTGTCTTCTTGTCCCTTGGGTTTCTCTACTAACATTTTGATTAGAAACCCAGAGAAGAAATGCCAAAAGAAAGAGAGTGACAACGAGGAAGAGAAGAAGACTAAAGAAGCTACTATGGGATGGCAGCGAGCTCATCTGATGAGGCTCATCAACGACAACGCCTTACGCATATTCGTATTTATATTTATATATATATATATATATTTATAGATTTTAGTTCAAAATTTGTTTGGCATAAAAATTTTGAGGGTGTTCCTGATATTGCTTGAGGGTGTTCTTATTTTTTTTTTAAAGGTAAACAAATAAAGAAAAATTAAATTATTATATATAATTTTTTTTTTTTTTTCAAGCCAGGGTGTTCCTAGGAACACCCTGGACTCTGAGTGGCGCCGCCACTGACCCCAAAGTAGAGAGCCATTGAAAAGAGTAAAAGCCTGCATATATGTGTATATTCTTTGTCTCTAGCCCTAAGCTAGACATTTATCAAAGACAAACTTTGAAATTGCTCAATAATTTGACATATTGTCTACCAATAGGAATCTTACTATATATTGGCCGCTGCCGTACGTATGATGATTGATAAAGGATAAAAAATTAATTTAATTATAGAAGTTGCGACTTTGCGACCCATTGATTGGCATATATCATTCTACAGTCTGAAATAACTTAATGAAAATTTAGCCATAAATTCACAAACCTAGAGTGGAATTAATTCATATAAATTGACAAACTCGGAATTATATATTATTAGTACGTAGGAATAGGATGCATATATCTTAATTGTTAATTCTCACGAGTGGTGCAAGGCCAAAAAGATGATGACCCACATAGAGACTTGTGTCCGATGACAGCCAAAAATACCACAATAAAAGCATAGCCATATAAGATACCCTATATCCCTAAAAGCGAGGGAAGCAAAAAAAATGACCGTTAGAGAGACCGAAATACATTGTGCTAAAAATAAAGTAAGATACTCAGATTATAATTGTGTCTCTCTCTCCCTCTTTATATTTGTTTGATATATATACCTTGACCTCGATCTCCAAGCAAACCAAACCCTCTCAATCCAACGTCAAAAACATTCTTTCTATCAACTCACTCTCTATCACTCTATTCTCATTCTGATTTCTGAGTATATATTATTCTCTATTCTGTTAGCATTTAATGCTGTTCTAATGGCTGCTCTTAATTCTTTCCTCGTCTCATTTTTCTTCTTCATTTTCAGTCTCTTATTTCATGCGTCTTTACCTGTTACAAGCTTTCACTCATACCGTAGCCTCCTCAGTTCTATGAATGGCACAGCTTCTACAAACTCAATCAAGCACCACCACAAGTGGGTCGGACCCATCGGCCACCGTGTCATCACCGTTAACGTTGATGGGTCTGGAAATTTCCGGGCGGTCCAAGCCGCCGTTGATTCTGTCCCAACTAATAATACGGAGAACGTTGTCATTCAGATTAGTGCCGGAAATTACATGTAATCATATTTTGCATTGGTCCCACTCTTTTTGCGCTATTATAGCTTGGTTTGTCCAGTTTTGTTTTGTTTTTTGTTTTTTGTTTTCTTTTTTAAGGAGTTGTAAGGAAAAAAGAAGTGAAGGAGAAGATTTTAATCAGTTATCTCTGTTCAATGTTCATGACACTACAAGAATTTTGGTCTTTTGCGACCAATGTTTTAGCGACGACCAAAAAGTCGTCACTATTAGGCACACATTAGCGACGATAATATATGGTCATCGCTAATAAGTGCATAGTAGTGACGATACTAAGGTAGTCGCTAATAAGTCGTCGCTAACGCCATGGAGGGAATTTTATTTACTTTTGGAAAATGGAGGGAAACTTTTAGCGACGACAATAAATTTTATAGTGACGACATTCCCGTCGCTAAAATAAGATTTATTTTAACGACGACATCTATCGTCGCTAATAATCATTTTTAGTGACGACCTTGTGTGTCGTCGCTGATATGTGGCAAAAAATATATAGTAAATATATTATATATATGCTTTCTTTATCAGCGACGACACATTGGTCATCACTAATAGAAGGCTATTAGCAACGATATAACTTGTCATCACTGATAATCACCTTTTAGCAATGACACAACATGTCGTCACAAATATATCTACCAAAATATGATGTAGGGAAAATTTTTCAATCTCAAAAAGTGGTGGGAATTAATGGAGGGAAGTAGATTATATATTATTGACAAATTAGGTCATCGCTATTAGAGATCTTTTAATGACAACAAAGATTGTCGTCACTAATATGTGGCCAAAATAATTTTGATATAATATGATTTTTTTTTTATCATATCCTCCAAATGCCTCTTAAAATATTTAAAATGACACAAATTCCTTTAAAATATTTGAAATGATTAAAATACCACTAACCTCGTTAAAATGACCGAAATACCCCCAAATTTATACAATAACCAAAATGACCTTGAAACCTCTAAAGTAATTATCAAATATGTTAAATAAAAATAAAAACAAAGAGACAAGGAGGGCTTGTTGCTTCAAAATACTCTCAAATCATAATTTTACCCATTTGAAACTTGAAATCAATAAAATAACAAAAATCAATAATGTTTTGATTTCACTCAAAATTAATACTAACCAATACCCATAGTTATCGAAATGCGAATCATATTGTGAATCAATATTTTATTATTCTGTATCATGTATCGTAAAATACATAAATACTTAATATAGATACATATATATGAATGGTATATTCATTATTAAATCATAATATATTCAACTAATAACCAATTTAATCATCAATTATGTAATAATATTTAGCAAAATAACTAAATAAATCAAATTGACATATATTTATAACATATATATTCAAATTGATTAAACCTAGAAGTGATAATACATGATATATGAGCCAAAAATAATAATTTTTTTATCATCTTGCCTAATTAACTCTATCTAAGTCAATATTAACATCATGTTCATCATTTTGCAAAATTATTTCTTCTTTAAGATTTGCTAACAATTATGCCAATACCCAATAACCCACTAAAAACCTTCCCACTTAGCCTAGTTTCACCAAATCTAGCGGTCTCGGGACCATCTATTAAGTTTGACTGGATTTGACCAACTTTAACTAAACTTTGACCGCACCTTTCTCTAAATCCAACCGTCTGATCGTAACCATAATTTACTATAATTAACCTTTCATTACACTCTTCAAATCTGACGGTCGAATTCCAAATCTAAGTATGGCGTAGGGGTGTCAAATGGGTGGGTTTAAGGAATGCAAATCCTCTATACCACTTTTTGTGTACCACTTTATGTTCCACTAATCACATCTTACGGTGTGTATGATTGCTTTCCATTTTAAACTTCAATTATTTTATAAGGAGAGTAAAATGAAAACATGGCAAGTAGTAATTGGTGGAACATAGAATGGTACATAACAAGTAGTATAGAAGATTTGGACTCTGGTTTGGGTGGGTTTAGGGTGGGCATAATTGGGTTGGGTATAAAACTCATTTACCCATTAAAACCTATTTAACTAATTGCTTCTAACCCAAACCCAACCCACCCAATTACCCAATTATCAAAATTACCAAAATGCCCCTAAAGTGTAAATGACCAAAGTATTCTAAAATCTTCAAAAATGACCAAAATACCTCAAAATTACCAAAATAACCTTGAAACCAACAAAATGACCAAAATACCCCCGAACCCAAAAAATGACCAAAATACCCCCAAAACCTTAACATTACCAGAATACCCCCAAAACCCAGAAAATGACCAAAATACCCCTAAAACCCAAAAATGACCAAAATATCCCCCAAAACCTTAAAAATGACCAAAAATACCCCTGAAACCCAAAAATGACTAAAATACTCCTAAAACTTAAAAATGACCAAAATACCCCTAAAGCCCAAAAAATAACCAAAACACCCTCGAAACCTAAAAAGTTACCAAAATACCTCCGAAACCTAAAAAATGACCAAAATAACCTCGAAGCCTAAAAATTGACCAAAATAACATCGAAATCTAAAAATGACCAAAATACCCCCAAAACCTTAAAAATGGCCAAAATAACCCTGAAGCCTAAAAATTGACCAAAATAACCTAGAAACCTAAAAATGACCAATATACCCCCTAAACCTAAAAAATGATTGAAATACCCTTGAAACCTAAAAAAAGACCAAAATACCCCGAAACCTATAAAATGACAAAAATGCCCCTTAAACCTGTAAGTTGATAAAAACACACACTAAACCTAAAAAATTACCAAAATACTCCCTAAACATAAAAAATGACCAAACTACCCCCTAAACCTAAAAAATGACTAAGATACCCCGAAAACCTAAAGAATGATTGAAATATCCCCAAAACTTGAAAAGTGATTAAAAGACCTCCAAAACTTAGAAAATTACCGAAATAGCCCCAAAATCTAAAAGTTAACAAAACACCCCTAAAACCTAAAAAATTAGTGACAGTCCCTCGAAACCTACAAAATGACTAAAATGCTCTTAGAACCTTTAATTTAATGAAAATACCCTTGAAACGTCCAAAAAACCCCAAACCCCTATTTTGGTAATTTTAGAGGTTTCGGGTGTATTTTGTTCATTTTATAGGATTAGTGGTATGTTGGTCATTTTAGATATTTTGAGGGGTATTTTGGTCGTTTTATAGGTTTAGAGGTATTTTGGTCATTTTAGAAGTTTCAGGGTATTTTTGGTAATTTTAGAGGTTTCAGGTTGTTTGTGGCCATTTTAGAGATTTTGGGTTTATTTGGGCCATTTCAAAGGTTTAGGGGTATTTTCGTCACTTTATAGGTTTGAGGTATTTTGGTCATTTTTTAGGTTTCAGGGGGTATTTTGGTCATCTTTAAGGTTTAGACAGTATTTTGGTCATTTTATAGTTTTAGGGGGTATTTTGGTCATTTTTAGGTTTTGAGGTTATTTTCGTCAATTTTTAGGCTTCAAGGTTATTTTGGTCATTTTTTAGGTTCCGGATGGTATTTTGGTCATTTTTAAGTTTCTAGATTATTTTGGTCAATTTTTAGGCTTTAGGGTTATTTTGGCCATTTTTTAGGCTTCAGAGGTATTTTGGCAATTTTTAGGTTTCGGGGGTATTTTGGTCATTTTTTGAGCTTCAGGTGGTATTTTGGTCATTTTTTGGTTTCTAGGTTATTTCGGTAAATTTTTAGGCTTCAGGGTTATTTTGACCATTTTTTAGGTTTTAGGGGTATTTTGGTCATTTTTAGGTTTTAAGGTTATTTTGGTCAATTTTTAGGCTTTGAGGTTATTTTGGCCATTTTTTAGGTTTCTAGGATATTTTGGTAATTTTTATGTTTCGGAGGTATTTTGGTCTTTTTTTGGTTTTAGGGGTATTTTGTTCATTTTTAGGTTTTGGGGGTATTTTAGTCTTTTTTTTCAACGGTATTTTGGTAATTTTTAGGTTTTAGGGGTATTTTGGTCATTTTTTGGGTTTCGGAGGTATTTTGGTCATTTTTGGGTTTCAAGGGTATTTTGGTAATTTTGTAGGTTTTGGGGTTATTTTGCTAATTTTTAAGTTTTAGGGTATTTTGGTCATTTTTTAGGTGTAAAGGGTATTTTGGTCTTTTTTAAGGTTTTAGGGGTATTTTGGTTATTTTTAGGTTTAGGTGTTATTTTGGTCATTTTTTAGGGTATGTTTGGTAACTGTTTTTTCCCCACCAGATTTTCTGTTTCCAAAAACAATTTTCTATTTTTGAGACTAAAAAACTTGTTTGATAACCCAAAATAGACAGAAAACAAAAATTCTCAAAACTTAATTTGTGAAAGAAACTGAAAAATGTAAAAGGTTGTTTTCAGTTTCTAATTTTCAAAAGTCAATGAAAACACGCATTTAATTTAATAAATTTGTCTTATTTAATGAGTTAGCATTAGAGTTGAAATATTAGTAACAAAATATTTTAGTATTTTCTATTTTTTTCTTCAAAAAACTATCTTTTTAATTTTAGCTAACCAAACATGTTTTTTATTTCAAAAATACAAGAAAATTGTTTTTTATTTATATTCCCAAAAAAAAGTTTTTGAAAATAGAAAATAAAAGCTATTACCAAACATAACCTTAGGTTGAGGGGGTATTTTGGTAATTTTAGTGGTTTTGGGGTATTTTTAGTGGTTTTGGCGTATTTTAGAGTTGGGTGATTTGTTGAAATGATACTTGGATCATAATTGGGTCTAATTAGGTACCCAATTAAAACCCAATAAACATTGCTGTTAATTGGGTGGGTTTGGGTGGGCGAATGGGTTTGGGTTGATTTTGCCACCCCTAAACTATGGCTATGACGTGTGATGGACATGTGTCGTGTACCTGCATGGCAAAAAACTTTGATTAGCTCTGTTCTCTCAATTTGACCATCCAGTTATTCTCAAATTTCGCCAACAACAATATTTGAATATTCTCTTCCAATCGAATGATCAAGATTTAAATATAAATTGGAGCATGACGAACACATGCCATGTGACTCCATGAAGATTCGATTAGTCTTGTTCTTGTAATCTGACCATCCCATTAAAATTATGTTTCACAGAGTACTTCCTTTAAAGCTATATTTTCCCCTTGATGACACATGGGAGTGGTAGGAGTAGTTCAAAGTACTACCTTTAAAATTATATTTTCCATAAAAAGTACTAATTTTCAAAATTTAATGTATAAAGGGAAGATACTGGTAGGTGCTCCTCTGGATCAAACATTAGATTTTCGTTTTATCTTAACATTAACTCTTTCTAATCATGGGTTTTTGAAATGGTTTTCAAACTAAAGCTATTTTTGTTTTTTCCTCCAAAACCAAAGTCATCAATATTTAAACATGTATTCTTAATGCAGGTAAGATATCAAGATACCCTTGAAAATGACAAAAATACCCCCAAATCTCTAAAATTACCAAAATACCCTCGAAATCTCTTGTGGGAGGACTTTCGTCTCGGCCCCTAATCAGGTATTGTTCGCTTTGGGGTGCACACACTACGGTACACCCTTCCTTAGGCCAAAGGCTTATAAGGCAAGGATGGGAGGCGTCTCTCCCCGATGTGGGATTGAGCAAATTCGTGCGGGTGGGATGTAGGTCGATCCTTGCCCATCCCAAAGCGAACAATACCTGATTGGAGGCCGAGACGAAAGTCCTCCCACATCTCTAATAACTAAAAATACCCTAAAACCTCTAAAATAACAAAAAAAAAAAAAAAAAAAAAACTCCTAAAACCTCCAAAATTACCAAAAAAACTCCCAAAACCTCTAAAATGACCAAAAATACACTCGAAATCTCTAAAATAACAAAAATTCCCCGAAACCTCTAAAATGACCTAAATACCCTTCAAACATCTAAAATAACCAAAATATACTGAAATTTCTAAAATAACCAAAATACTCCTTAACTACTTAAATGACCAAATTGTCATTTTAGAGGTTTCAAGGTATTTTTGGTCATTTGAGAGGTTTCGGAGTATTTTGATCATTTTATTGATTTCAAGGTGTTTTTTTATTTTTTATTTTTTATTTAGAGGTTTTAGAGTATGTTTTTTCTCATTCTATAGGATTTGAGGGCATTTTTTTTTTTTTTGGTCATTTTAGCGATTTCAAGGGTATATTAATTATTTTAGAGTTATTTTTGGGTATTTTGGTCATTTTGTGGTTTTTTGTGGTATTTTTGCTAATTCTAGTGGTTTTAGAGGTATTTTGGTTATTTTAAAAGTTTTGGGAGTATCTTAGTCATTTTACAAGTTAAGGGGTATTTTTTTTGTCATTTCAGAGATTTCGGGAGTATTTTGGTCATTTTAGAGGTTTCCAATGGGTATTTTGGTCATTTTTTTTAGCTTAGGGGTTTATTAGTCATTTTTAAGGTTTAGGGGTATTTTGGTTATTCTCATGAAAAAATCAATTTTTCAGATACACATTCCAACTGACTCTTTATCTTTTCTCTATCTCATTTAAATATTATTTCTTCATTCTTTTTTTATTCTTTTCAAATTCCAGATAACTATATTTTTTAACTCTCCAATGGCAATATTTATTTGTTATTTTTAATCAAATCTATGTTAGTCTTGTGCAAATTCTTTGGAATTTTTATGTAATTTAAAATTTATCAAATTTTCCTATATTTTAGGAATGAGTTTATCCATTAATTCTTCCCTAAAAAATTCACTAGTTTTTAAATTTTTATCTGTTAATTATGAATATTCATTAACTTATCATTATCTCTTTCTATTTATTTTAATAAAAATACACCATCTAATCTTAATTTAAGATATTATTATTTTAATTCATTAAATTCTAATTAATTTTCCTTTTAAAAATATTTACCGTAATTACTCCATTAGTCATTTTTTATTTTTTATTTTTGTTTTGAGGAACATTTTAGTGATTAGTATTTTTTTTTATAAAGAAAAAGTATATCATTAATTTTTAATAAAAGACAAACTTATCAAGTTATAATCATTTAGTCCACATGCACGTTTCTTTCATTAAAAAAAAAGGTTCAAAATAAGTCCCATTTTAGTCACAAAAAGCCCCCACTCACCACTTCAAAATTTTCAGCCTCCCACTTAATTTTTTTTTTTTTCAGATTTCCCGCTTCTTTTTAGTCTCATTTTCTGCCTTATCCCACATTTTCCTGATACAAAGTTACCCTTTTTTTCAGATTTCCTGCTTCTATTTTTCAGATTTCCCCCTATTCTTTTGGTGTAACTATCTTCTCTTCTCTTCAAAGTTACCCTTTTTTTTCAGATTTCCCCCTATTCTTTTGGTGTAACTATCTTCTCTTCTCTTCATTTTCCGATTGATTATATATATTGATATTTAACTGTAGAACAATTACAACAACTACAAGTACTTCAGGTATTGGCTTTAAGAAGACCGATGTTCCACAGGGTTTTAGGCTATGAAGATGAATTCTTTGCTTTCCTCATGCTCATTCTCGAAACTCACAGTTTACGCACCACAGGTTTGAGCTTCCTCCTTTTTCAACCCCACCCCCTTTTTGCTTGTTTTCCATAATTATATATTTTTTTAATTATTAATTTTTTTTGATGAATTCACTATCAATAGCTACGTGCTACTGAATATTATTGCTTTTCTAGAATATATAATATGTAGAGTTGTATAGGTGTTTTGGTTGCCAACGCCCCAACCTTTGTCCTAGAGTTGTGTACAATTTGGATAAAGCATATGGAGAAAAATCTAAGATAAAAGCATTACAAGGCGTGAATGTGTTGATTCTGTTGCGAACTTGTTTTTAGAGATAGGCTGCGTTAATGCAATGCTATCATTTGTGTATTGATGTTGTCAATTTTATCCCTAAGCTAAAAATCAAGAAGAATTTCGTTGGTATCGAATACTCCCAAACCCATGTCTCATTTTTTATTTTCCTAAATGGGGGTCATTGGGCCAACAGAATTTAGATGAAATGGCATTTCTTGTACTTGAGAGATTAGTGTAAGACCCATTGGTGTTTGTGTAAGTTACAAAGAATGTTGTACCCAGTGTACAAAGCTTCCACTTTTACAGGGTTTAAGAGAGGTGATTAGTAGACAGCCTTACCTTATCCCTAATTTTATTTGGAGAGCCAGTTTGAGGAGCTTTTGAAGGTGGAAATACTAATTGAAAATACGTTATAATATTTTATTTGGAACTTATTGATTAGGTAGGCCCACTTCAATAAAAAAATTTAATCCCCATAGCCACTAAAACAGAGTTAATCATATAGCTTTCTTTTTGCTTTTGCATTTTGCTTAACACTTACTTACGTTGTACAGCTAATCCAGTTTTGAGACTACAATCTATAATCATATAAACATCATTCTAAAATTCGAAATGTATAAAATTTTTAGTCAATATAGGCCTCAAATCACATACTCCACCTTATTTT
The DNA here is from genome assembly GCA_028535165.1 of Quercus tomentella. NCBI lineage: Eukaryota > Viridiplantae > Streptophyta > Magnoliopsida > Fagales > Fagaceae > Quercus > Quercus tomentella. The sequence goes on along the minus strand of JAPQVY010000023.1, from coordinate 9,779,194 downwards.
CCTAAAGACAAAAGTATTGAGCTAGAACTGATGCTTCACATGTCTTATTTTCCTTTCCACCACTTTTGCTTTTTTACATTATCTTTAATTGTATGTCTATTTGTAATTGCTATCACAAATAGTTTGATCTTTGGCATATGTGGGTGTGAGTGTAGTGTTAACTATAAATTTGTGCAAGTAATATGAGCATGTGCCTTTTGCTTACCAAGTGTTTGATAAATTGTCTCTATGAGTTATGAGTTTTGGTTTCTTAATTTGTTGTTGTGGTCATTGTTTATATGAGATTAAGGGTTTCATTCCTTGTTTTTAATATGAATAAAGTCTCAAAGCATTTGGGCTAGTATTAAAACTATAGCAATTTTCTTTTGGGATCCTAAATCTATCATGGACAGACTTGAGTCAGTTGCAATACGTGATTTTTAATAAATTATAGAAAAATCATTTTGGACTGAATTTTTTGTGGTACCTTGTATACATATAGGGTCATGTTCCCTTAAAATTTCAAATCAATCGAATAATGTTTCATGGACCAAACCATTTTTACAAGATGGCTGACCTGCTATGTAGTGAAACTGAAAGTACAACAACCCCTCTCACCTTTGTATCACTTTGAGTTAATTTTGTGGTTTTTATTTTTGATTTTGGTTAAAATACATACTAAAGTTTTAATTATTACTATACTACTATATGGGCTAAAAGTGCTTGAATCTGTCAAAATAAATGCAAGCCTTTGAAATTCCTTCTATTTGAATAAAGAATGCCTACTATGAGGCATACAAATTTTATGTCATAATGGTAAAGATGTTTAAATTTTGATTCTTAACAGACATGAATGTCTTTATATGTGGATTAACTTGCATGCAATACAAGTTCTATGTTGATGGAAAATGGGGATATGATGAATTTGAACATCATGTGACTGGTGATTATGGGATTGTGAACACGATACATCTGTCTACAGATGACATGGATGCTGATAATGATGCATTTTTGGCATGTGGTGAGTCAGATATACCATATGCTTGAAATCATGATTACCATGATACTTTGGCCCTTCTTGTTGTCTTTTATATTTTGTTATGATTCTGATGGAAGTTAGAAATTTTAGCAATATCTATGTCTCTGTGGGCTTGACTTGAGGAGTTGTTTGAACTTTAGTGTTCTTAATACCCAGCCAAGCTTTGCTTATTTGAAACCTATGAGCCTATGAAGCAAGTTTTTATTTAGTATCTACTTCTTTTTCATTATATTACATTAGAATTTCATGTGTTGTATATATATTTAATTATTGTATTAATAAATTCCTTATAAATTAAACTCATCTTTTACAGGCTAAGCATTCTTTGCTGGTGGTGAGTTTTGATTTTTTTTAAAGAACCGTGTGTTTGGCTTGAGCATAGTAAGCGCTTTCTATTTAATACTTGTAAAATTCTAAGGTGGTTTACATTAGAATTTCATAACTGTTTTGTGTTGGGTTGTTGAGTGTGAGCAAGCGAGTGGCTTGCATGGTGATATAAGGTGCTTACATTGATATTGGGAGTGTTGATTGTTTTGCATATTTTTGAATGACTATTTTGCACATATTTTTTCTTCCCCCGCCCCACCTTAAAGTTCCTTGGTGAAAGCCATCTTGATGTTGGTAATTTTGCTTAATAAGCAAGTGAAGAAAAAATAAAAACATTTGGTTCTAAGATTCTATTTTTGGTTTTTCCCCCTATTTTGATTTTGTTTATGATATCAAGGCGTCTTGGTTTTTTTGGCTTTAGTTGTTTTACCAACAAGATCACATACATTTTGGATTAGTGATATTCCTATCTTTTCTGTCTATTAGTTGGTAATGCTACATGTTTTATTTAATTATCATGTTCACAGTATTCACCAGCTAGTTCTTCAATATTGATCTACTAAACATGTTAATAGTATAATGTTTAAATTTGATGGTGGTGCTGTAAGTTGTTGAAGTGATAAGCATAGTGAATTCACAATATTTACCAGCTAGTTCTTTAAAGAAAAAATGCTAGTACCACAAATATGCTAATAGAATGCTAGTACCACATTGCTCTTTTTGTCATACTATTCTACTAAATATGCTAATAGAATAATGTTTAAATTTGATGTAGTGCAGTAGGCTGTTGAAGTGACAATTAAAAAACATAGCTTACTCGAAAAAAGTGGATTAGTTTTATTCTTTCACTCTTGAGTTCTAAATGTAACCACTTCCCATGAGATTCCTCTCTCACAATATTTCCACCTATTTTAGTATGAGTGTGTAGAACTAATAGAGAATTACTTTGAGGTTCTTGTCAATTTCTCCATTTATAGATAAAAATATGGTATAAAATCTAATTTTATATTATTTCTTGCTTTTTTGGACATATCTAACTCATGTAATAATTTATTACATTTTTTTTTGGTAGCATTCTATGAACAATAAAGGACTTAAATTGTATATGGAATTGTTTATTGTACATGGTAGGGAAAAACCATTAATTATCTCTCATTTTTTTTGTTTGGGATGTTGGGACTCAACATATCTATTGTCTTTCTGTTATTCTCCAAAAGAAAGATTCTCCTATGATGCTAGACTATTATCTTTTTGGTTTGGGGAGTAGAAGAAAGAATTAGGTTTTTTTTTATTAACAATCTATTTGTGTCTCCATTTAAATTCTTTTGCTTTAAGTTCATGATATGTTTTTTAGATGAGTGATATTTCGTATGTATTAATGATTTTTCATTTGCTTTAAATGCTTTTACTTTAATTTCTTTACAAATATCTTTTCATATGTTCTTTGTTATGATTGTTAATTTGGACTTATTTCTTTAGGAGAATGAGTCTTGATGTAGATTAAGTTTTGTTAAATGCATAAAGCTTTCATATCTTCTTAGTTATGGTATTTTTGAAAAATATAAATGTTAAAATTTTACTTGGATGTGAAAATTATTTAGTAAGCATTTTTGTCATCTATTTTAGTTGACCTTTACATTGGTTTATGCTCTTTATTTCAGGTCAAAATGTCGCATGCCTTGGGTTATAGATGATGTCGAGGGGAGATATATTTCATTGCAACAAGTTTTAGCTTGGTTGCATATCTTCATGAGGAATTCGTTATCATTTGATTAGTATTTGAGTGAATAGATTCGAACTTATATTATGTACATGATATTGAACTTGGGTATTATTTTCCCTTATTAGTAGTTATTGATTGAGCAGTTGTTATGCTTATATGAGTATTTGTGATTGAAAATTTGTGATGTGTATAGGATTGTGGTTTGTTATTTCTCAACAGGTACTCATGTAAAATTCAAAATGTTAATTTTAAAGAAAAATCCAAAAAAAAATGTAAAATGTTATTAGCGACAACGTCATTGCTAATATTTTTATCATATCATTAGTAATGACAAACAATATCATCACTAATATGCAATTTTTAGTGATGACATGTTTATGGTCACTAATATATCATTATTTGTGACGACAGCAAGCGTCATCGCTAGTAATGACATATTAGCGACAATAAAAATGTCGTCATTAATAATAATCTACTAGCGACGACAAAAAATTTGTCACTACTAATGAGCTAGTAGCGATGACATTTTGTCTTGTGTTCTTAAGTTATTTATGACGACAATTGTCACTATTAGCAATGACTTTGTCATCGTTAATAGTATTGTATTTGCGACGACATTAATATCGTCACTAAAAATCTTTTTTGTTACCATTTTCGTTTAACGAAAGTTAATGACGACATTTTTTGTCGCCAATATAATTAGCGACGATATTTAAAGCATTAACGACGACTATATGCCGTCGCTAAAGAACAAATTTCTTGTAGTGTGAGGCAAGGTCCTAATGGACTGTCCAATTCTTTAGGGTTTAAGCTTTTTTATTTTTATTTTTATTTTTTTAACACAAAATAATACTTGTTAAGCATTTTATAATTAGAGTAATGGTAAAGATATAACATTTTTTATGACTACTAATACAAGTATGTTGTAATTAAAATAACACCACTTTCACTTAGTACTCTATCAATATCATTTTTATTTGACACTAATCCAACATATTAATTATCAAAAAAAATTGTTAAAAAATTATATTTTCAAAATCATTACTATTAGAGTAATGTTAAAAAACATAATATATTTTTTTTTCATAACTTTTGACTTTTGTTGCAATTGAAGTATATCACTCATAACTGGTACACTGCTAACAACACTTTCATTATGCACCGACCACTAAACATTGTGAAAAAAATGGTGAGAAAGGTTATTGTTAGAATCAATGGATTATTTCATAGATCAGTGAGAAGATGCTTTCAAAATGGTAATCAAATGGGGGAGTAGATTATTATCTGATTGCTAATGATATGGTGTGGTGGGGGGTGCAGAGAGAAGGTAGTGGTGCCCGTGACTAAGCCGTACATAACATTTGAAGGAGCGGGGAGGGACGTGACAGTGATTGAATGGCACGACCGAGCCAGTGACCGTGGCCCCAATGGCCAACAGCTGCGTACTTACAGAACAGCTTCTGTCACAGTTTTTGCCAATTATTTTTCTGCAAGAAACATTAGCTTCAAGGTATATTACTGTTCAAGATTTGTCATATCCTTCAAATTTTCTTGAGAGTAAAAATACCATACTGCCACTACTAGATTTTGTGAAATCTAAAGTGCATATACATACAACTTTAGCTGACTCATGTATGTTTTGTCCTCAATTGTAAAGGGAGAGAGTGTATATATTGCTGCTTGTTCTTCTTTAATTTTCTAATGATGCTTTTGATGATGCATGTATAGTTAAATATAGCTATTTTGTGTCCCTTAATAATATGATTACATATGTAAAATGTGATAATTGGTGTGTGTACGTAAATTATATGATTGTGTTTATTGCTGCAGAATACAGCACCAGCACCAATGCCGGGCAAGGAGGGAGGACAAGCGGTGGCGTTTCGGATATCGGGGGATAAGGCCTACTTCTCCGGCTGTGGATTCTATGGTGCACAAGACACCCTTTGCGACGACACTGGCCGGCATTACTTCAAGGAGTGTCGCATTGAGGGTTCCATAGACTTCATTTTTGGAAATGGACGCTCCATGTACAAGGTAACCATGCCTTTTCTTTTTCTTTTTTTTGCTGAATAAGGTAACCATGCCTTAATTGCTAAACTTAGAATAGGATTATCCATACAAGCTTAAACTACTAGTACATACCTGTTTGCTGAAAAAGAAAAAGGAAATTTTTTTTATATATAACATAAAGCTGATTGTTAAGATTATTCTATGGAGATGAGCATTATAGTCAGCAAAGCATAGCAAAAGGTGAAAAGGCTGTCAGCTATTTTTCTGCTCCCTGTTGTGCTTCAAAGGGAGAAAACTTTTTTCTAACCAAAAGTTCAATTTTTCCTCTTTTTTCTCCCGCTAATGAAGCATGCGCTATCCATGCTTTAAAATAGAAAGTAGGCATGAAGTATGCGGTATGGCATCTAGATTTGGTTAATGCCTTTATATTTAAAAAGTGGATAAATGGGATCCATGGGATTGAATTAATTACTTAATATAATTCATACCTGCATGAATTTTGACCATAGAATGCAGTCATATATACGATGTATGTCCCACACCACATGTTATTATGCGTAGTTTTTTTTTATTTTTTTTTATTTTATAAATTATGCATAGTCTATCAAATTGGAGGTATAGAGGTATAGCCTCTCATGAAGTGAGTCATAAGAAGCAGTACGGAGTTGGGTAGTTGTCTACCGAAAAGAAAAAGAAAAAAGACCAAGAAAGTGATGAACAATGCTCCAATATGATTCCATCACATGCAATTGATGCGTGGAGCACGTTTTTCATTACATGCAGGTGATGGCTTCAGCTGAATCCAAATTTTGAAGTGGCACTGACAATACAAGTCTTATGACTAACCACTAAGGGGCGTTTGGTAGAGGAGTTTGAGTAACGTTATTTGAGTGTTTTTGATATATGTGAGAGTGAAAAAGTGTGTAGAAATGTATGTAATATTGTTTAAAATACTCAAAAGTATGTTTGAACTTACCTACCAAACACCCCTATAATGCAGCTTTGATTGTTTTAAATCCAAAATAACATCCATACTATTTTATATCATGCGTAAAATGTAGAAACTTAGTTTGAAGATATAGATATTATGTGAAACATTTCACATAATAGAGCGCGAAACAATAATTAGACTATATTGTGCATGGCCAAATAGTGTTCTCTGCTATTACTTTTTTTTTTTTAATTCATTATTATTGGTATTATTTACTTGACTCATTGAGTCTTTTTTTTTTTTTTTTTTTTTTGTGGGGCTAAATTAGAGGATTGGAGGAAAAAACTAAAGAAGTAAATTAAAATCCTGTCAAAATTAAAGGTGTAATTTATAATATGTATTTTTTTTTTTTCTTCCGCTATAAAATAATGATTGATTGGCACAGGACTGTGAGCTACATTCAATAGCTACAAGGTTCGGATCCATAGCGGCACAATTCAGAAAAAAGGAGGATGAGAAGACGGGTTTCGCATTTGTTCGGTGCAGGGTCACGGGTACAGGACCACTTTACGTGGGCCGAGCCATGGGCAAGTATGCCAGAATTGTCTACTCCTACACGTACTTCGACGATGTCGTTGCACATGGTGGCTGGGATGACTGGGACCACACCAACAACATAAACAACAACAACAGGTAATCATTCATGAGGCCCCACACCATATTTTTGTTGCTCCATCTTCACTATCATTTGTTTCTCAAAAAAAAAAAAAATCTTCACTATCATTTCTTAATTCTCAATTATGCCCATTGATTATGGTCGAATGATTTTATTTAATAAATTTAGGGAGCCCCACTGCCCAGTAATGCCTTTTTGACAAGTTCATCACTAGGGCCCCCCATTTTGATTCTTGGGCTTTGTGGGTTCGGTCCACAGTGTTTAAAAATCCAGCAAGTCACTATGGGGTTTGAAGTTTGATCCTCATGATTTTTGAGGACCAAAAAGGCTAAATTTAAGGGGGGGTGGGGGAACAAAAAGAGATGTGTCCTTTTGTATTCACAAGTGCGTGCTGATAAAGCCCATCATGGCACTAAAATTAGTCAACAAATTATGTCGTTGAAACACTTGAAAGCTCAAAAAAAGTCAATAGTTGTAGCCTTGTAGGATGAGATTTTTCTTCACAAAACATATTATTGGTGCTTTTACTATGCTAGAGTTTGTATAATTAAAAATATTAATTCCCCTTTTATCTTTTTCCTAGGTCTTATAGTAATAATGTTCTATTAGGACCCATTAATCTATGGGACTGAAGTCTGTCCCTGCTCCATTGTATTGTTGTATTAAATTATTCTAATTTCGAATGTAGCATCTTGCATTAAGCCAATATACTTGGATTTTTTTTTTTTTTTTTAAGATTTGGAGGGGGTGTTATTAACAGTGGATTTACCATCTTTCAGGACTGTGTTTATGGGAGTGTACAAATGTTGGGGCCCGGGAGCTGAGACCTTGAAAGGAGTATCATGGGCCCCTGAGTTAGATTTCACGTTGGCCCATCCATTCCTCGTCAAGAGTTTCGTCAACGGGAGGCATTGGATCGCACCGTCAGATAGTTAGCACTTGTCACAGTTGAAGCAATTGATTACTTGAAAAACCAATATTCATTTATTCTTTCTCTAATTTTTTTCCCTAGGAAATTCATTCATTCATTCTATATATAATGTTTGCATAATTGTAATAAAACCAATGTTCATTACTTCATTTATAGTGTTTTGTCTGTGTAATTTCCACTCAGTGGTCAAATTTTTTATTTTCTTTACACCAGCACCTCTTTTCTTTTTACTTTCGGTGAAGTCGAGAGAAATATATACTTTACAGTCACTCATGATAATAACTTCCCTCATCATAGACACTCCACCAATGTTTCAAGCCTCTTCTTTCTTTCTTTCTTTCTTTAAGTTCAAAGCTTTGATATTAGAAGTGCATAATAGGGGGAATGAGAGGAAAGTAAATTTTTTTTTTAGTGAAAAGTAAGCAAAGAAATAACGTTACTTGTGAAGGAGATAGAGAGACTGTTATTTTTAACCTCTTCAATTTTGCCAATGTCTTAGGCCAACTGGCAGTAACACTTCGTCGTGTTTTCAACAGACACCTAAAGTTTAAATCCTCCTTCCCCCACTATTATATCCAAAAAAAAAAGACTTACTAGATTTTTTTTACTAGACTATTTAACGTCATTATTAATTTTCTTTTGATCTTGCGAGAAATTTCCTGGTAGGGAAATTTTTGGAGAAAAGAAAAATGAGACCAACTCTGACTGCTAGATGTTCATTTGCTAGGGTGAGTAATTATTAGTTACTCCAAAGACAAACAAATTACTGAAAGCACAAAACCAAGATTTTGGCTCTAGATACACAGTCAGATCATATGCAAGTTTTGCAATGAATCAATGCTGAAGCCCTGAAATTGAACATCTCATCATCTAATTCTGGGAGAATAAAGCAATTGTAATCTAGGTGAAACCAATTTATTTCTCACAATGTTTAAAAAATAAATATATCCATAGCTAAACTAAACAGCAAGAGGGACATGCTACAAGATGGAAGACCTGGCCTCACATTATGGAACAATTTGGCTGGGACTCAAGCATCTCTGGAGATCTGCAAAAGAAGAACGTGGTTTGTCAGTTGATACAATAGCTAGACTAACAATGGGAACTGCTATGATGCAAGCAATTTACATACCAAGATAATGCACCTAACATGCTAACACTACCAACTGTTGCAGAACTTTATAGGGAAAAATATTGTCAAGAAGAAGCCATATGATCTGATGGATATATACATCAACACAACTAAAATGCAGGACTTCCCTCAGCTCATGTAAACAGTATTAACCCTTCATATTTGCACCCAAGTCCCTTCAACCCCCCACCCCCCCCCCCCCCCCCCCCCCGCGCATGCGCGCGCCCCTTCTCCCTTCCTCCCCATATAAAAAGACTGAGAAGACAAACCCATCAAAGAAACTAATTTCAGAAATATTTCACTCTTCATCAGAGTATCTATGACAAATATCAGCTCGTGTAGCACAGAACAAACTAATTCATGAAATTTAATATTGTACAAGATATCTATCAGAAACTTCTTTCCTAGTGTCATTCTATTCTAATATTTTGCATTTGATGAAAAATTAACACTCAAGGAAGTTTTCCAAAACTAATAATGCAGAACACTTACATCTGTCCAAGACTAGCTAAATCAAAATCAGGAGCAAGCTCTTGGACAATATCATTTGGTGGTTGGCCACATTCCTGCATTTTCTGCATGAGCTCAACAATCTTGTTGAAGTTAGTAGGATCATTTTCATAAACTTCATTAAGATCTTTTATGAGTTCATATTGGTGGAAGAAACGATTATAATCTTCTGTGCTCAAGCTTGCTTTATGATCTTCTAACCACTTTGGATATCTTTCTCCTATCTCCTTCATTGGATCATGAAGAATCTCCTTAGACAAAAGCTGCTGCATCATGGTCTCCACAATAGCTTCCATGTCCTGGAGAGACACAAAATAAGTGTGCTTAATGCTCAATTCTCAATATATTTTAAACTTACATAATTACCAATATTTGGAAATATTTGAAAACTAACATGATAGAAAACATATTATTAATATGGTCTCCACATTATTATTATGGAATCATAACTTCAGGTTCTACAATACCACAAAATGCAATGGCATGAAATGAGAAGCAATGTTCTGACTAGCAGAATATATTTTCTGGTCTCAATCCATTTTGGTTCACATTACAAAATCTTCTGGCAGAAACTTTGCATCTGAACCACTAAACTTTCTTTTTGTCTAGTAAGCACAGGAACGGATATGAAATGGTGACACAACAATTTTTGAAAAATTAGCCCTTACTAGCCCTTACCTAGGAAGCACAGGTATGGGTACAAGTACAAGTACGACACCAAATGAAGTATTTGTGCTTCCTAGAAGTTATTGTTCTCCTACTTCGGGTGCAATTCAAATAGCCTTGCTTACCAACCCAGCCAATTCAATTTTTCATACAATTCAAGGAACATAATGTTGTGTGTGTCACCCAAAATTCAGAGATGTTGTCAAATTTCCTCAAACCCAGTTTCTATGGTAAAATTTATCTCCGATTCAGTTCAAATCAATATCAAAGTCTAACTCTCTAAGACGTCTCTGACCATTTAACGAAGTACAAGTGTGTGTTTAAAAATTGAGGAGCTGTCAGTTAGTATTCCCAGTCCAAGAAATACATGAAAATCTAAACTTTAGCTAATTATTTTCATGATTTTTTTTTTCTTTTTTAGAGTAATATAATTTTTTTGGGGTAAAGATAATCATAATTTTTATTTCTTTTCTATTCTTGATTTATTAGACTTAAGCAATTTTTGTAACCGATTGTTTCACCCCAGTATATTTCCTGTATATTTGGGTGACTTTTTTTTTTTTTTCCTGATATATTTATCTTCTATTACTTATCCAATATATATATACATATAGAAATAAAATTTATGATTGTATTTACCCCAAAAAAATTATATTGCTCTAAATAAGAAAAAAATCATGAAAATAATTGGCTAAAGTTTCTTCTTCAAAGGTCTGAAATATCAGCAAGGCTAAGGATCCTAAATGTCCTACAGTGAAACAAACAAGAAGATGAACTGGGTGTTTTATGAAAAATTGAAAGATGAGGATGCCGAATGCTGAATAAGATGTAAGTATACGGATAATTTAAAGATCTCGAAATTCATGAGGATTAAATGACTTTAATGCCCTTAGGGTCTCTCAAGAGTTTTCCAGTGTAAACGAGTGTGAAGAACCTTAAAGTACCAGTGCAATCCAGTATTCCATCAAAACTAGATATTAAAATTCATCTCATGAAAAGGATATCCAAACTTGGATTTGTTTCAAATTAAGATTGAGTTTAGCTTTATCTTTGAAATAATAATCAAGGCATTTGAATATGGTTCTCACAAAAATAATATCAAAGGTCAAAACTAGTAAGAAAACAATAGTCTTAGACCCAAAAATTTTGTGTCGGCTATGGATCCTCCACAAACTAATTAGGTTTGGCCACATGTATTCTTTCCACCATTCTATCCCATCCAAAAAAATACTCTTTGGCTCCTTTTTTTTTTATAAATACTCTTTGGCTCCTCCTGAATTGACATGCACTTCTTTACTACTTCCACTAATCTTGTATTAGGCATTTCTCTACATTTTTCTGTTCCCCAGACTTGAATCAACTCACACTTCCTTGTAGGTGCATTAATCACTCTCCTCTTCATCTTTTCATCAATAAAGGTCACCCCTATCTTTAAGAAAATATCTTCATTTCAAATCCAATCTTGCCTTGTATTTCCACTTTTTTTATAGATAACAAATTTAATTGATGAAGAAAAGGCCCAAATACACAGGGAGTATACAATAGGTACAGAAAAGTCAACCTCTCAAAGTACAAAAATCAATCATGCACAAGGATAAAGAACCTAAAGCTAACATCCAATGAAACTAAGAGATGAAAAAAAAAATTAAGATCAGGCATAGTCCGTTCACAGTCCTTTTGTTTTTTTATCGGTAAATAAAAACTTTATTTTAAAAATAAAAAAATATAAAAAATATAAAAAAAAACAAAGAAGGAACAAATTCCTTGGTACACCAAAAGTGTACAAGGAACACAAAGGACTACCCACAATTACATAACTCTACAAAATGTAAAATAGAGGGAGTGTCAAGACCACTCAAACCAATCCTCCATTCCAATAAAGACAAAAGGAAAATGTGCTTCAACCCTATGATAGAACATTTCTCCCCTTCAAAGATTTTGTTGTTCCGTTCTCTCCATATGTTCCACATAAAAAATTTTGGAATAACACCCAAAACAGATGCCATCCTATGTCGCCCAACACCTCTATGCCGACAAGCAAGCAACTCAACCACTTGTTTCAGCATAACCCAGGAGATACCAAACAAGCTAAACACAAAGGACCATAAATCCAAGGCAAAAGGACAATGAATAAGCAGGTGATCTGCCGATTCCCAATCATTTTTACACATACAACACCTGTTAACAACACAAATATTTCTCTTCCTCAAATTATCCAAAGTTAAAATCCTCCCCTTCGCCACTGTCCAAGTGAAAAAAGCTAGCTTGGAGCTTTCACAGTTCTCAAAACTTCGACCATTATGTTCCCGCCAAATGCACCACATTAAACAATGATGAACGGTTTCCATATAACCATATTTCAATGACATCCAAACAAACCCACAATTCTCTTTGGCATAACCCATTGAACTCAAAATAATCCGAACACCACGGTCTACAACTCCGTAGCTATAGGACAGTGAAAGGAGTATATCAACAGTTTTGGGTGACAGTGACACACACACCATTATGACATCAGTACCAAAGAGATCTTCATACAACATGAAAACATGATGATAAAAGTTTTGCAAAACCCTGAAAAAATTTTGAACTCACTTTGACATACCTCAATCAATCCTACCACAGGATAAAGCTATTAAAGAAACCCCAACCTCTCCTATAGCTCACCTATGTCTTCAAATCCTCATCATACAACATACAAGGCAAACCACTTTTTTTCTTCTTCTTATTTTAAAAAAAATTAGTAGACCACACACCATGGGAAACAATTTACTTTGAGCAGTCTTCCACCAATGATTTGCCTTTGAGCAAATGTATACGTTAGCACATTATAAGAATACTGCACAATAGTCCTGCAATATTCCCTATAACTTTTTTTATGATAGAAAGGAGTCCCTATTCAGAATAAGATTATAAAGTAAAAAATTTATCTTCCCACACGATATGCAATGATTATATACCATCACAAAACACATTGAGAGTTGACAACAAGCTTTTGGCACAATCATAATTGAACTCCCTGAACCAAACATACAGTTTTCTTATGAACATGCTATACTAATCGATACAAACCCATGGGTAAAACTCACTCTTAAAAACCGGCTTGCAGGGAGAGAGAGCTTATATACACATGGTTAAACTTGCACTCCATATGGGACACTTGAATCATAACACTAACATGCCGAACTCTTAACAAAACATCAAAACCCCTTTACACAAAACCAGAACACAGAACCATAACCAAACTCTACAATGGCAATTCACAATATAGACCCTAGTCAAACCAGGAAAAACAATCAACCAATCACAAAATCAAAACTTTGAACCAAAACCCTTAAACCCTATTTCTAAAAACCAAAGGAACAAAATTCAACGCCAATATTTTACAAAGAAAACTATCCACATGGTCGTATGAGAAATGATTGAACATCTTCCATATTGGAAAATCCCATTACTCCCAATCACAACACAATAGCAGCAAACTAAAACAATTTCATATCCCAATAACAATTTACAATCCAATCATACCCCAAACAAGGAATTGAATATCAATCAAACAGTCAACCACAAAGCTTGAAAATTAGAGCAAAACCCAGAAACCCCAATTGAGAAAAAAACTTGAAGCACAAAATACCTGAGAGCCAGCAAGCTCCTCAAACTGCTTGACCCAATCCTCCATCATAGGATCTCCTCCGGCGGGTTTTGCACCGGGCACCGACTCAAGCCCCTTGACAGCCTCCCTAGTCTGCTCTCTGAGCTGGTCAAGCGCCTCAGAAACATGGGACTCCTTGGAAACCTTTTGCTTACCCTTTTTCTTGCTTCTCAAGTCAGGCAAGCCCATGCCAAGTCCTTGAACCCCTGAGGGCAAAGCGGGTGGCTCTTCTTGCTTGGTCTCTGTGGATTCTTTATCACTGTCATATAAAGCAAATGAAAAATGAAAAATTCAGAAATGGGTATCAAAGAACAGAGCTTTGGAGCGAAATTTTGGAAGCAAAGTAGAAAACCTTTGGAGAGAAGGTTTGAGGTTAAGGTTTTGGAAGTCATCCAAAGCACCTGCAATGATACAACAAAGTCGTTCAATTCGCAATTTTCAGAGAGAGAGAGAAAGAGTGAAAGAGAGCTGTGGGCTTACTATCGAGCAGTTGGTCTAAATCATCGGGGTGGTCTGCCATGGATATGCACAAAAACTGTGGAATTCTCTCTCTCTCTCTCTCTCTCTCTCTCTCTTCAATTGGAAGACAACGTTACGTCTGTTTGTCTGTCTTGGCTCTCTTGGAAATTGGAATGAAATGGGGATTCTAAACTTGGAACCGCCCCATAAAGCTGTTTTTACTTTTTACCAATACTATATGCGAATGCCAAAGGGGAGGAGAATCTGAATTTTTTTTTAATATATGAATATTTTTTATGGTTGGGTGGGAATGAAAAATGAGAGGAAATAAAATAGAGTGCATAGAGAGTTTTACCGAACCATCAATGTTTTTCTTCCAAATTGGGAAATAAAAGTACAAAATTAGTAAATTACTTCTTTTTTTTTTTCTTCATTCTACTTTTTATATTTTGAAAATTCTAATTATTAGATAAAACATTTTTGTTACACTTATTATGCATACCAAATTTGTGTCAATTTGATGTTATTTATTATATAGCTCATAAATTCATATTTTTGTATAATTTTTTAAGTTAAATAGCTTAAAATTTAAATATTTTATAATGAGACAGTTATTGAAACATCATGAAATTGTGTAATATTGTATGAAGTTAATAATAATAAAGTTTTGTTTTTTAAAAAAAAGTTAGGAATGAAAATCCATATTTTTGGGAATAAAAGATGTTGTAAGGAAATAATTATTCTCGTTTTGATAGTGTAAGGACACAATTTGGAACGACCCAAGAACGATACTGGGTTCGCACGTAAATAGGCCCTAACAATATCATTTATAGAGTGTGGGTTTGAAAGGCTAGGCCTTGATCACGAGTCGGTGGTTTTCCGGGGTGTTCATACGTAAATAAAACGTGTACATACATAAATGAATCGTGCACACTCTGGGAGTCTCTCTCCTAGAGGTGGGCTGGGAGGCTCTGGTTTTGGCCATTTTTCCCAGCCTCCTTCCATGGATTTCTTACTTCCCCTTTTATACTAGCCTGTGTTCCTTATCCTTCGTCCACGTGTAGGGTCGACTTTTCAGGACTGATACTTGTCCCATCAGCCCATACTCAAAGTCGTTGGAGGTGGTTGTAAAAGCTGGGGAGTATGGCTCTGTCAGGTGCAGAGTATTGAATGGCAGTAAGGGCAGCTTTTCCTGGTCGTTGCCCTTTCCAGCGTGCCCTTTCCAGCGTGCCCTTTTCTATTGACTTAGATATTTTAGATTTTGTTCCAGCTGTTCTTGTACCATTTTTACCCCTTTTTTGGCGAGATCTTGGACATGCCGAGGACTGAATCGTCCTCGGCAGTGTCCCTAGGCCACTTCGTACTTATACTACCGAGCCTGGGCTATAACCTTCCTCGGCTCGGGCCTTGGGCCCCAACGAATGAATGGGTCAGGACCACAATTTATTGGACCCCACAATAGCCCCTCAAAATCCTGCTGTCCGACCTCCTGGTTGGAGAGGAGGGTTTTGGTAACGCCAAGCCTTTATTACGGCTCGTTTAATTCTGTCTTTCATTAGTGCTGGTGTCCCTTCATCTACCCAGGAAACATACCGGGCTATGGGACAGTCCTTTGAATTTATTAATAATGTGTTCTTGCCGTTGGATTACCCAAAACGCGCCTTTAATGATTTCCCTTTACGAGACCATTTAAATTCGACGGTTATCGATGGTGTGGGGAAGTGGAACGGGTATATTCTCGTTTACCGCTTTCCCTGGGGATTCGGGTAGATTAAAGGCCTTCCGTTTCGTCCTTCATATAAGAACGAAAGCAGGCGGTTACCCCTCTTTCACAGAGATCTTTCAACATTTTTAAAGCCTAAAAACCCTTAGCCTCCCCCAGAATTTCCCATATCCAATCGTTTACCTTTTGAATTCTGATTCGTTCATGATAAGAGGGGGAATGAAGAGACCATACCCTTCTCAAAAACGCCATGTTCTTGTGAAGCTCAAACTGGCTCGGTCAGGGCAGGGATGGCAGAGACTCAAGATACCTCCTACCTCCCTTTCAGCCAAAATCCGAAGCAGGGGCTCGTCACGTCAATCTCCTGGCGCGGCTGAGCTGGGGTCACCCATTATCAGTACCAGCCGCTCTCTAATGAGCATAGCTAACATGGCACCAGCGTGTTAGGAATCAGGACTAACACAGGGACAAAGTATCCCTGTTTCTTCCTTTCTTCCTTCACTGGTGCCTCCTTTTGCCTCCCCTTCTTCTTCTTTCTCATCACTAGATCCATCCTGGTGCTTTTACTTCTTCCTCTTCCTCTCCTCCTTCTCCTTATCCATCAAAGAAGGTCCTCCTCTCAATATGGATGCTACCGGGGCAGAATTCGAAGAGACTTCGGCGCAGAACTTAAAAAGATTTCTGTTTGTTTGTGTGTGTGTGTGTGTGTGTTTTTTTTTTTTTTTTTTTTTTGTAACTCATTTTCGATATAGGCTTTGTTTAAGCCCTTCATTGTACGCTGTAACACCTTTTCACATTAATAAAGGTCATCATTCATTGATTTCGTATATTCTACTTCTTCTTTTGAAATAATTATGCTATGAATAGACATACTATCCTGTAACGATACTTGGGGCCGAAATCCCAGCTAATAAAAAGATCTTGCTCTATGCTTATTGGCACTATCTGGCATAATAATGCCGACTTCAATAGGCGGCACTTAGGACAGAAACCTTTACTAAGAAAAAGATGTCCATAATGAACTTAATAAGACTGTTCGGCCAAATAATGCCGACTTGAGAAAGCGATATTTAGGGCCAAAATGCCTTATCAAGGTAAAGGATACTATTATGAACTTACTGGAGCTATCATGTACAATAAGACTGACCTGAAAGTGGGTTGTATACCCCAAATTTGAACGAGGTGATGGCTGAATGCTCGATGCCGTGTAGGAAGTAATCATCCGAGGATATATAACCCAAAATGTGCAACCCCTGTTGGTTGCTGAGCAATAAGGCGTTTCACCATTTTCCTAATAACTTTCATAGCCTTGACCTTCTCTGGTATTTGGTCCGAGGACTGAGCGACTTAGAATTCTTCTTAAGTAGTTGGTTTGGTTTCCCCATAGGTTTGAGTCCGAGGACCATGCAATACCTTGGTTCTGTCCAAAACCCATTTTTTGAGAAGTAGTTGGAATTAACCTCTCGGTTATGGCACGAGACCTTGGTTTACGGGGAATTAGCTCCTCGGCCAAGCCCCTAAAACCATCTGTGCTACTGATGCTACCAAGCGCAGCCCCTACTAAAGAAACATAGCCCCTGGTGGAACTTTACGCTAAAACCATACAATATAAACGGCTGTTTAGAAGTGACAAGGGGATTGTTTCGACCAACCGCCTGAGCCAACGCACAAGCCCTCCCCACAGACGGCGCCAATTGTAAGGACACGATTTGGAACGACTCAAGAACGATACTGGGTTCGCACGTAAATAGGCCCTAACAATATCATTTATAGAGCGTGGGTTTGAAAGGCTAGGCCTTGATCACGAGTCGGTGGTTTTCCGGGGTGTTCATACGTAAATAAAACGTGTACATACATAAATGAATCGTGCACGCTCTGGGAGTCTCTCTCCTAGAGGTGGGCTGGGAGGCTCTGGTTTTGGCCATTTTTCCCAGCCTCCTTCCATGGATTTCTTACTTCCCCTTTTATACTAGCCTGTGTTCCTTATCCTTCGTCCACGTGTAGGGTCGACTTTTCAGGATTGATACTTGTCCAATCAGCCCATACTCAAAGTCGTTGGAGGTGGTTGTAAAAGCTGGGGAGTATGGCTCTGTCAGGTGCAGAGTATTGAATGGCAGTAAGGGCAGCTTTTCCTGGTCGTTACCCTTTCCAACGTACCCTTTTCTATTGACTTAGATATTTTAGATTTTGTTCCAGCTGTTCTTGTACCATTTTTACCCCTTTTTTGGCGAGATCTTGGACATGCCGAGGACTGAATCGTCCTCGGCAGTGTCCCTAGGCCACTTCGTACTTATACTACCGAGCCTGGGCTATAACCTTCCTCGGCTCGGGCCTTGGGCCCCAACGAATGAATGGGCCAGGACCACAATTTATTGGACCCCACAAATAGTAAATCTCATCTTTTGATACTTTATTTTTATTTTTTTTAATAATTCGGCAGTTTGGGAATGAGAGATTTAAACTTTAAATGTTTCAATTGGAAACATTAAAATATACTGATTGAGTTACAAGGATTGGTGCACTTAACCCTTCTTAAAACAAATTGATTTAAATGCCAAGTTATTTACTTATTTTGACCAATATGAAGTTATATAATGGAATCTCGAAGTAATATATTGATATAAAATATTTAATTTTCATAACCAAACTAATTAAACAGATTTATGATATAATATTTATAACTTTGAATTGGGGCAACTCAAAGGGGGTTGAGGAAGGTGGAGGGACTACCCATTATCCCACAAAAACTCTTCAACCGTTATGATAACTATAGATTTGCCCTCCCCCTCTTCCACTCAACCCCTATGAGAATTATAGATTTGGTCATTCCCCCAATTTTGGTCATCTCTCTCTCTCTCTCTCTCTCTCTCTCTCTCTCCATATATTATTGAAGATGTGATTTTTAATTGACTTCATAATATTTATCATATAAGCTTTTTAGACTTTATAATTTACACATCATTATTTTAATATATATATATATATATATATATATTATTTATTTAGATTTAAATTTCATTTTCTTTTTTAACTATCTAATAAAATATTGATACATCATATTTTCTTTAAATGATAAAATATATAGTTCCATATAAAAAAAACAATTATAATAAATGCCTAATAATACAGTTTTTTTAGAGAGTTTCAACCTAATAATATAATATTTAGTTCCATATACATACTTTCTTTATAATAATAAAAAGTTCCATATACATACGTAATCATAATAAATAACCATTAATAATTATTGTGGGGCCGGGGAGCTTATGATCCAGCCCACGCTCTATTAGGGCTCAGGGTCCATGCCGAGGAGGGTATGTGCTGAGGACAAAGGGGGAAAGGCCGGTGTATCTAGTGGAACAGCCGAGGATGACCCTGTCCTCGGCACTATAGGACTTCAAGGGGAATAGCAACGTCTCAATGATGGTTATCCCCAAAAAGCCCCCAGAAGGAGATACGAGTAGAATGGGACCCACGTTGGGGGTACGGTGCGGAACTGGTTCAGGATAAATACGTCCTCTCCGCATTTAATGCACTCACCAGCATCCTGACCGTGTTAATGAGAGAAGACGCTTGGTCAGGGTGACTTCGATCGTCGCAACTAATAGAAAGCAAGATGGGACAGTCGATAGGACGGGTACAGAAGTTAGCACCTGCCTAACCAACAAGTGGAGGGCTAAGATCAACCAGGAGGGGCTATATAATGTGAAGGTTAACGCACCAAAGAAGGGGCTGGGAAAAATGACCAAAACCAGAGCCTCCCAGCCCACCTCTAGGAGAAAGACTCCCAGAGCGTACACGATTTATTTACGTATGAACACGATTTATTTATGTATGAACACCGCGGAAGACCACCGACTTGTGATCAAGGCCTAGCCTTTCAAACCCACGCTCTATAAATGATATTGTTTGGTCCTTTTTACGTGCGAACCCAGTATCGCTTTGGGTCATTCCAAATTGTGTCCTTACAATTGGCGCCGTCTGTGGGAAAGGCTTGTGTGTTGGTACGGGCGGTAGGTCGAAACAATCCCCTTACCACTTCTAAACAGCCGGTTGTATTGTTTTAGCGTAAAGTTTCACCAGGGGCTATGTTTCTTTAGTAGGGGCTGCGCTTCGTAGCGTCAGCAGCACGGAGGGTTCTAGAGGCTTGGCCGAAGAGCTAATTCCCCGTAAACCAAGGTCCCGTGCCATAACCGAGAGGTTAATTCCCCCAAATACTTATCGAAATCAAGTTTTGGACAGAACCAGGGTATTGCATGGTCCTCGGACTCAAACCTATGGGGAAACCAACTACTTATCGAAATCAAGTTTTGGACAGAACCAAGGTATTGCATGGTCCTCGGACTCAAACCTATGGGGAAACCAACTACTTATCGAAATCAAGTTTTGGACAGAACCAAGGTATTGCATGGTCCTCGGACTCAAACCTATGGGGAAACCAACTACTTATCAAAATCAAGTTTTGGACAGAACCAAGGTATTGCATGGTCCTCGGACTCAAGCCTATGGGGAAACCAACTACTTATCAAAATCAAGTTTTGGACAGAACCAAGGTATTACATGGTCCTCGGACTCAAACCTATGGGGAAACCAACTACTTTAAAGAAACCTAGATACTAAGCAGGACCTAACACTACACGTGACTACCTCCATTGAATGAGGATCAGACATGGGTTCAAAGCTCTATAGGTGCAGGTAAGCTAGTGTTTTGAAATATGATTCTAAATATATCGCATGCACAACTATTCATACATGTCAAGATAATTAGTTCAGAATTCATAAATAATAGTAAGTATCAACGAGGGCAACTAACCAGTAACCAAAAGGAAAAAGGAAGAAAAGAATTTCATATACGTGTTCAACAGGTTCAAACTACTAGCAAATTACAAAGTTTTCAAAATGAAAAAGAAACAAGTTAATCGTTAAACTAAAAATAAATACGAAGCCTGGCCGGGGTTTCTACTTCTTTAACTTTGCATCGGCCACGTCCTGGGAAGGAGGAACGGGATCAGCTCCGGTGCCCTGGAGGACAGTCCCTTCTGGGGAAGGCTGAGCAGGATCAGTATCGGTACTCTTGGGGACCACAGCAAGGGGAATCCTCTGTAGGGGCTGGGCAAGTATGGCTGGCTCCTCGGCGGTAGGCATCTGAGTGTCAAGCACGGGCTCAGCAACCTCTTTGGGTACCTCGAGATCCGTATGCTGAGATGCTTCTATCACATCCTGAAGCTCTCCCTCTTTGAACGGCTCTGCAGGAGAAGCGCCGACCCGTACAGTTTCCGATTGAGTGACCCCTTCCTCATGTTGGTCGCTCACAGCTGCGGAGCTGGTGGAGGTGGCCTCGCGGATGGCTGTAGGGTAGAATATGTTCTCCGCTTTCCACAAGTCAGATGAAGCATTCACCCTAGCCCGCTTCAAGGCCTCTTCCCAAACCTGGGAGCAGTAAAGCCTGCATACTCCAGGAATCTGGGCTTTAAGGATGGCTTGGGTTTCAGCTACCCCCGCATTATAACCATCATCCTCGGCCGTTTCCTTTGCAGCCTCAGCCTCGTTTCTGGCAAACTCGGCCTCCTGCTTGGCCCTTATGGCCTCGTCACGAGCATACTCCGCCACACCTTTTTCATGCTCTGCCGTGGCCAGTCTTTTATTTAAGTCCTCGACTAGCTCTTTAGCTATTTGCAACTAATCCTCGGCATCTCGCAGACATTTTGTTTGGTCCTCAGCTTGTTTTTGGGCGCTGGCTAAACCCGCCGAGGCGCTGTCCCTTGCTCGGATCGCCTCTGTTAGAGCAGTCTTGGTCTTGGCGAGGTCATCCTCAGAAGCTTTGAGAGTCCGTGTGGCCACTAAGTGCTTAGAGCGTTCACTCTCGGCCGCCTTACTCTGAT
This sequence comes from Quercus tomentella, assembly GCA_028535165.1. Classification (NCBI taxonomy): domain Eukaryota; kingdom Viridiplantae; phylum Streptophyta; class Magnoliopsida; order Fagales; family Fagaceae; genus Quercus; species Quercus tomentella. The sequence goes on along the minus strand of JAPQVY010000023.1, from coordinate 9,757,551 downwards.
TGTTCACCTCTTCCTCCATCCTATAGGTGGCCTGGAGAGCCTGTCAAGGGAGATAAATACATCGTAAATGACAAACCGGGAGTGGGAGTTAACAAAGTTCTAGGTTTCAAGAGCCTTACCATGCCCAAGTACCTCTTCGTACTGAGGAAGACCTCCTGCATCCTCATTTTCTTCAGCCCATCCATGTCGGTGGGAAGCAGCATGGCTCTCCCTAGTGCATCTGCCACATAGCCACCCTCGCCATCTCCAAGGTCCCTCATGGATGCGGTCTCTAGCAATGGAACCCCGTGGAGCATTGGAGCGGGAAGCCAGGCGCTTGGCGAGGATTGGGCCTCGATCTCCTTTCCCTTGCTTTGGGAAGATTGGGACTCAGTTTCTTTACCCTTGCTTTGGTGACCAATCTTCAGTTGTTTCGTACGAGGGGCTTCCTCCCTCTCCTTAGAAGGTTGGGATTTTCCCCTATCCATGGTCTCCTTGCCCTTGGGGCTTCTCTTTCTCTTTGAATCAGTGCCTTCCGGCCGAGGAGGCAGAGCTGGTTGGGAAGGAGCAGGAGGTTTGGGGCGGGGGGATTGTGGTTGTGACTTGGTGGAGGACGACCTAGTTTGGATGGTCTGGGGCTGAGGTGGTGGGGCCGGAACATTAGATTGCGGCATTCCCTGCGCACCCTCCCCCGGTTGACCCTCGAGGAGTTCGAATAGGCTGGGCTGGGGCATTCTCTTGAATCCCATCTCGGCTTGCGAAGATGTGCCTATTGATGACAGTTCCGCCTCGGACAAAGCTGGGTCACCTAAATCACTAGAAGGATCCTCGGATTGGTTGGTTAGGTCAAATACCCCAAAGCCTTCCTCAGACCGATCTAACTCACCTTCGTCCTCCGCTACTTGGTGAGACGAGGAGGGGCCCACCGGTGGGATGCTCTCTGGGACAGATGGTCTTTCGGAGATTAGAAATCCTGTCTCGACCACGGTGATTTTTGGAAGCTGAGGACGGTTGGCGCTGATCACGTGCCTAGGGTCGCCAAATGACTTCTGAACAGGAGGGTACCCTAATATTTTGTGAGCAGCTCGGACTTGACCATCTCCGTCATTTACAAAAACCGCCGCTTGTAGAACAGTCTCCAAGTCCGCCCGGTTAACTAAGTGAAAATGCCGTTTATAAGCGTGTGAATCTACAAAAGAAAAAATATATGCATGGTTAGTTACTGAGCCACATCAGATTAAAAATGGTGCAAAGGGTCAGCGCCCTTCCTTTCCTTATATCCCACCTGGTTCTCCTTCTACCATGGGGCATGGATTGCCATCATGCCATTCACCGGAGACGATAAGGAAATCCTTGTTTAATCCCTTGTTAGAATCGGGAAGGCACTGGATTAGTCGAACCCTATCGTCTCTCGTCTTCATGTAGAATGATTTCCCCTTCAAATGTTGGAGGTTATAGCACCAATTCACGTCATGGTGGGTCAGTCTTAGCCCCATCTTTTCGTTTAATACATCCACGCAACCCAAAATCCTAAACATGTTGCCGGCGCACTGGGTGGGGGCTAATCGGAAGTGCCTGAGGTAACCCCTCGTCACCGGCCCCATAGGGATTCTCATACCCCCCTCTACAAAGGCGAGGACGGGAATTACTACCTCACCCGTTTCTCTCTTATAGTGCCACTCCCCCATCTTACAATGCCTCAGACTTACGTTGGGAGGAATTTTGTAATCGGCGATGAACTTGTTCATCGCCTCTTCAGTATCGACTAATTTCCTTAGTCTCGATTTAACCCTCGATTTAACCATTTCTATGATTTACTAAACAAACTCAACCAGCAACGGGAGAAGGAAAGGAACCAGAGGAAAAATAAACCCAGAAAAGAGAAAAAAACGAGTTAATGGAGGCAGGGAACTTACATAAAAGAGGAAAGACGCTTCGGACAGGCTTTTTATGCTAGAGATAGACTCAAATTTGGGCGAAAGTTCAGATGAACCCAGGGTATACGCGCTGGAACTTTTAAGTGCAAAACTGAAGAGGCGGACCCGTTCCAAAAAATCATTTATACTTTCTAGGGTAACTGCACAAATTTTCCTGCCCATAAAGACCAAGGAATTACCACCGTTTGATTTTCATCATGCCGTTGAACGTGGGAAACACAGAGCCGCCCGCATTTAATGAGGCCACGTCTCACCTTCCAACTGCACCAGGAACGTGTCTCGGGCAGATGAAAAGTCTTGGGAACCAATAAGTGACAAGGATTGACAGGCATTGACAGATATCTGATGTCATCAAAAGCCTCCTATCCGTCCGAAGAGTCGGATAGCAGGATTTTGAGGGGCTATTGTGGGGCCGGGGAGCTTATGATCCGGCCCACGCTCTATTAGGGCTCAGGGTCCATGCCGAGGAGGGTATGTGCCGAGGACAAAGGGGGAAAGGCCGGTGTGTCTAGTGGAACAGCCGAGGATGACCCTGTCCTCGGCACTATAGGACTTCAAGGGGAATAGCAACGTCTCGATGATGGCTATCCCCAAAAAGCCCCCAGAAGGAGATACGAGTAGAATGTGACCCACGTTGGGGGTACGGTGCGGAACTGGTTCAAGATAAATACGTCCTCTCCGCATTTAATGCACTCACCAGCATCCTGACCGTGTTAATGAGAGAAGACGCCTGGTCAGGGTGACTTCAATCGTCGCAACTAATAGAAAGCAAGATGGGACAGTCGATAGGACGGGTACAGAAGTTAGCACCTGCCTGACCAACAAGTGGAGGGCTAAGATCAACCAGGAGGGGCTATATAATGTGAAGGTTAACGCACCAAAGAGGGGGCTGGGAAAAATGACCAAAACCAGAGCCTCCCAGCCCACCTCTAGGAGAAAGACTCCCAGAGCGTATACGATTTATTTACGTATGAACACGATTTATTTATGTATGAACACCGCGGAAGACCACCGACTTGTGAACAAGGCCTAGCCTTTCAAACCCACGCTCTATAAATGATATTGTTTGGGCCTTTTTACGTGCGAACCCAGTATCGCTTTGGGTCGTTCCAAATCGTGTCCTTACAATTATCATAATTATAAAATCATATTTAGACATAGAGAAAAAAAATATATTATGTTAAAATAAGTTACCTATAAGTCTTAAAAACAATTTTATATACCATCACCAAATAACTAAAAATTCTCAAAATGTATTATCTCCCTAGCTTTAGATAACTTTCTAAGATCTATTTGAAAAATATAATAATAATAACGATTGGAAATAAAAATTTAAAGATAACATGTACAACTATATCAGCAACTTCTAAAGGAAATAATTTTGTATTTGGTTTATTTATTAAAAACAAATTTTATTATACCCGTTAGAATCAAATTACATATGGTATAACTCTTTGAAATGTTACCCTATATATTATATATATATATATATATATATATATATATATTTTGTAAATCCTATTGTAAGGACACGATTTGGAACGACCCAAAGCGATACTGGGTTCGCACGTAAAAAGGCCCAAACAATATCATTTATAGAGCGTGGGTTTGAAAGGCTAGGCCTTGATCACAAGTCGGTGGTCTTCCGCGGTGTTTATACATAAATAAATCGTGTTCATATGTAAATAAATCGTGTACGCTCTGGGAGTCTTTCTCCTAGAGGTGGGCTGGGAGGCTCTGGTCTTGGCCATTTTTCCCAGCTCCTTCTATGGATTGCTCCCTTTTCCTTTTATACTACCCTGTGTTCTTTATCCTTCGTCCACGTGTAAGGTCGACTTTTCCAAGACTGATACTTGTCCCATCAGCCCATATCCAGAGTGGTTGGGAGTGGTTGTAAAAGCTGGGGAGTATGGCTCTGTTAGGTACAGAGTATTGAATGGCAGTAAGGGCAGCTTTCCCTGGTCGTTATACTTTCCAGCGTACCCTTCCCCATTGACTTAGATATTTTAGATTTTTTACAAGTTGCTCTTACACCATTTTTACCCTTCCCTTCGGGGCGACCTTGGGCCTGCCGAGGACTGAATCATCCTCGGTTGTGTCCCAAGACTATTTCATACTTGTATTACCGAGCCTGGGCTATAACCTTCCTCGGCTTGGGCCTTGGGCCCCGACGAATAAATGGGCCAGGGCCACAAATTACTGGGCCCCACACCTATCATTAGATTACATATGTTTGTTAATCTTAACATGCTAGTCAAATTTTGTATTAATTGGATGTTAGTTATTATCTTACACATAAAATCATGTTTTATATATAGTTTTAAAGTTTTAAAAAAAAAAAAAAAAACTTAATTTAAACATTTTATTTTATGATGAGATTTTTTTTTTTTTTTTTTGAGGAAACATTATGGAATATAGTAATATTGTATAGAATAACACTTGGTGTAGCTTTAGAGCATCAACAGTGGGCTTGCCATATGCCAAATGTAAGATACATTTGGCATACAAGCTCAACAAATGCTCAGCAACTGGAAGGCCATATGGGAAAAGCCAAATTTTTTTTGAGATTTAGCTACAATACCATCTCAAATGTAAGATGGTATTGTAGCTGAATGGTATTAAAAAAAAAAAAAAAAAAAAAAAATTAATGCTCTCTCCACGTTTTACCCGGCAATTTCTCTCTCCTCTCTCATTTTTTCTCTTTATTTTCTCTCTCTTCCTTCTCTGTTTTTCATCCCCTCTCTCTCTCGCCATTGTCAAGCTTCTCTCTCGCAGCTCATGCTGAATCACCAAGCCAGATCGAATTTCTAGATCGGCGTGGTGGCGAGGCTGGTGGCACGGCTGAGATGGGCGAGGTGGCTGGAGGTTAGCGCGGTGGAGATTGGCGTGGAGACCGATGTGGAGATCGGCATAGAGACCGGCGTTTGGTGGGTTTGGTGGTGTTGACATGGTGGCTGGTTTCTAGGTTTGGTGGCCGGCGTTTGGTTGGTTGGGTTGCTATAGGTTTGTAGTGGGTACTTGGTGGGTTTTATTTTGGGTTTTTGGTTCTGGTGGGATTTTGTTGGGCCGAGGGTAGTGGTGACGCGGTAGGATCGTCGTTTTGAGAGGGTTGTTGTTGTTGTTGCTGTTGGGGCGTGGTGGTGAGAGAAGAAAGGGGCTTTTGCTTTTTGGGAGGTGGGTCTTCTTCGTTGTCGTCAATGTCAGCGTCAATGTCAACGTTTGGTGGTGTTGACATGGTGGCCGGTTTCTGGGTTTAGTGGCTGGCGTTTGTTTGGTTGGGTTGCTATGAGTTTGCTGGGTTTGTAATGGGTACTTGGTGAGTTTTATTTTGTTTTTTATTTTTTATTTTGGGTTTTTGGTTCCGGTGGGATTTTGTTGGGCCGAGGGTAGTGGTGGCCAGTGCTAGAGGTTGAGGGAGAAAGAGAAGAAAAGGAAGAGAAAAAAAAAAAGTAAAAAAAGGAATAAAAAAGAATATTTAAATAAAATGGGAAAAAAAATAGAGTTTTGAGATGTTGGGTGTTTTGTAAAATAGTATGGTATAATTGATAAAGTAACTTTTTGGGATAGTAAAATAATATGAGATAGCAAAACCAGCTATGGATGCTCTTAGGATTTAGAATTACACTGAAGACATCATTAAACCAAAACCACACGCTTCAAGAACTACTTTCCCCATATGAATTTTATGTGATCGCCCAGAGGAATTCCACTAGGGCCGCCTTGGCACCATGAAGTCAGGAGAGCCATGGTTGAGCCAAGAGAGAGAAAGAGATACAAAACAAACGTCACTTTACACCTTTTAGGTTACAGAAGCATGACAAAAATAATTCCAAGAGGGCAAAGTAAAACAGCCCCATACCAAAAGTGACAAGTCTTACTATCCCTTATTAGATTTATCCAAATCATACTGAACTCCAGAACCACATTACTTCAAAAACTGCTAATCAAAATTAGAATAGTGCTAATTCACCAGCTAATACACCATTTGCAATAATATATTTGTTACCTGATGTGGCAATTAGTACCTAAATCAGAAGGCAGAATATGAACCACCAGCACAGAGTTTATGCACTAACTAATGTTTGACTAATGTAATAGGTCAAACTGTCAACATATTGGTGAACTTCAGCCTCGCAAAATAATCAAAGAGACTTCAACAAAACCATGAAAGGGAAAACTCAAAAATTAAGTTCCCATTTTTAAGCAGATATGACAAGAAAAGAAAAGGCATGAAGTGCTTCACAGCCTAAAGATAACATCACCGTAAGTCAGGAATGACATGGCCACCTTCTGCAATAGTGTAAATCAGCAAAGGGTTAGACAAGTTCATTTACAGTCTCAAACGCCATTTACAGGGTTTCCCTCCACAGCCAAAGTTGGTCTTATTTCTGGTTCTACAATGGCTTCTTGCTGCTGGGAATTGGGCATCACTGTAACAGCATTATGGCTACCAGATTCAAGAAAGGCTTCTGAAACTTGGTGATTGGGACGTTGTTGAAATTGGGGATCTGTACCTATAGCTGTGGATGCTGCTTGTTGAGCTTGGGGAGTCACATATGGCCCTGATGAAGGAAGAGAACCCGGGGGGGCATAATAAGGTTGTTGATGGCCTTGAGGAAAAAGAGTCTGTGCAATTGGGTTAGGGGGGTAAAGAGCCTGAAGCCCCATTGGCCCATACATGGCTTGATGACCTTCAAATCGTTTAAGCTTAGCAAGGTGCTTTTTGCCAGAAAGATGGCAGTCAAAAACCTCCTGCGTGTCACACTTGACATTGCACAAGTCACAGATTAAAGGAATTACCACTTTCGGTTTAGGAGGTTCAGCATGCTGCCTTGGAGATTCAAAAGTTCTCAAGCGCTTTCCTCCCCTACCACCCCTCATCTTACGCTTCATGCCATGCCTCCTATTGTCAAACCGATCCATCATAGGATTCCTTCCTTGCAAATCAGATGTATCCTGCACAGGAACTTCAGGCCGTTCAACAGTATTAGTTTGCTGTTCAGCCTCCTCTTTATTTTCATTAGTAACAGCTATAGCAGGTAAATTTTCCATTTGTGTGTCCACTTCACCATTCTGTGCACACCCAAGCTTCTGAGACACTTTTTGCTCAGACTCAGCTGTGGGATTCTGCTCATTCAGCATATCAGCCCCCAGTTTGACAGCATTTTTCAACTCTTCGAGCTTCTGCAAGTTCTTTTTATGCTTCTTTCCATTCTTGTGCTGCTCAAGGGTCTCCACACTAGTGCAGTCCACCCTACAAAGCTCACACCAAGCAGCCTGTGGGGGTCGCCGATTATGCTCTATCTTCCCCTGTGATTGTGCAGATGATGATGGCTCAGGTGGCACTGCAGCTTGAGCTACTCCTTCAGGTGCGTCAGCAGAGGGTTCTGCCCCATCATCTGTTGACTCTGCATCCTCAGTGGCAGAAGGTTCTGGATGTGAAGACGTTGAAGAAGCACCATGAGAAGGGAAGTGTCGAGGACCACCCCTACCACGACCACGTCCTCTCCCACGGAAAGGTGGACCAGAGCCACTTGACCTGGGATGGTGTTGGCCAAAATTTCCATGGCCACCTCCTCTATATGGCCTGCCACTTTTTCTACCACCACCCCTGTATGGAGACCAGCCAACCTACAAGATAGAACTCAACAAGTATTTCAAAAATATAAAAATCAGGGCAAGATGTGCTCGACTATATGAAAAGGACGACAGAACACTATTTGAAATCAGAAAGAAATTTATCTAGTACACAAGATATCAACACAAACTAAATAAACCAAGAGCCAAGTAAAACCAATCCTCTTAGTATTTTACTGAAAATAAGACCTTAAATTTGCTCTGACATTTAGTCAGCATACTTTGATAGCCCAAAAAATTGATTTTAACAAGTAGAATAGTGATACAGAATAGAAATAAACAGCACATATAATGAGACAGAATATATCAGACAGACGGCTAGCATAAAACCTTTAATATTGGATGATGGGTTATTCTAATTGTAAGATTTTATAACTTCTTCAAAGAGTCAAATCAACAGTTTACTGTTTAAGAGGCAGAAAAGTTGATTTAAAGCAGCAAGTTTCTCCAAATCCACACTGCAACCGTGGAAACTGTACAATCAAAATTTAACTTGTCTGTATTAAGCCAGACCAACATGTCATCAGAAAACCTGAGTCAATGAGGTGATTGGTATCATATAATCCATATGAATTTCATAATTTTTTAAGGATTCAACTTGGTCAACTATTTATAGCCATGCAAGTTGATCCAATGCAACAAGCCTTAAGAAACCCAAATCCTGCCCCGTGGAAACTGGCAGATAAAAAGGTAAATTTCTGACAGAATCCTTGCTGTATCTACAAGCCAATTATCAATACAAAGAAGTGTCCTATGTATCAAAGTGTAAAACTGGCAATTACCGTCGAATTTGTAGGTTAAAATAATTAAGGCTTGTGCATTCAATACAGGGGTAGCTTCAACAAAGGGACTTTTTAAAAAATTATTAATGCTCTAATAAAGTTATAATAAGATAATCCAGATCACCAAAAATTACTCAAACCACAATCTGGGTTGTTCTATCTGGCAGCTGTCTGAATTTGAAACTATTATGACCAGAGCACCTCAAAGTTATTTTATGATCTGACAAATTAAAAATTGGAAATGAGGAGAAGATGATGACTAAGAAAGAGAACAAATAAAAAGTTTGCATAAGCAAATACCTTAAAGGAAGTAAATTATCTAAAGAATCAGATAGGACACGCGTATCCTTGATCACCAAAACCAAACACGTTGAGTCGTGCTTCCAAAAGGTTTTCGTGAAAATATTGAAAGCACATCCCAATGTGTTCCCAGGTACTACCCAAAAATTTTGATTATAGAACGTATTACTAACCTTGATGAAGTCCTGATTCAGAAACTTCGTTTTCCCTAAGTATTGGCAGCCACACTAGGGATGAAAATATATCTTGACGTAAGCATTAAGGGAAGGCCATCAACTTGGCAGCACAAAAGGTTCAACATCCTTCCCTTAATACTCTTATAATCCATGGCTCTATGACTGCTATTTTTTATTTTATTTTTTCTTTTATCCATAAACCAAAAGAGAGAGACAGACAGACAGAAGGATAGAAGAACCAACCCTTTTTCTCAACTTCCTCAAAGTATCCATCTTGCTCCAAAAGATTGGGCAGCATGTTGGTAAAGGATCTTGCACTCCTCAAAAAAACAGAATCCTGAACAATCACCTTAAGTCCAAAGAGATCAAAACACCTTGCTCTAATCAAGAATTTAAGATTGTCTACGAGAAATCATAAGAATTTTTTTATATAAGTAGCGAAATCACAAGAGAGATTAAGAGCAATTTGAAGTTTGCTCAAAGGCAAGGACCATGTTTGGCTACTACCGTGGATGAAGCAACAGGATTTCCAGACAATTATGTCAACCGTGGGGCACACATAATGAAGAGGCCACACATCTCAAGAAGAGACGAACTATTATAGTGTCTCCTCTACACATGAATGGATTAGCTGCATCCGACTCAAATGATGACAATCAAGTCCAAATGTAGGAATACTAATGTTAGCCCAAAAATAGGGAAACAAATCGTTTGATTTAAATGAACACATCAGAGATGGATAAACACCAAGATCTCAATAAATAAATAAAAATCAAAAGACTCAATGATGTTGATATTCACATCCTGCCAAATTCTCTGGGGGTGTGCTTGGATAAGCTTATTTTCATTGGTTTATTTTGTTTAAAAAATAAGCTGTATAAAATAAAATTGCTTTAAAAATTGTACTTAGCCAAACAGACTGTAGAGACCCCATTTAGCACGGGTCTCTCACACAGACCATTGACTTCTAAACCAGAAAATCTAGTATTTTTGCCTTTTTGGACATATAAACAAGTGCCTCATCTAACATACACTTATAGGTTTGGTTCAACACGGATGACAACAGCTGGAGGCACTAAGAGTGAAGATGTAGACCTATGAGCAGATGGTGAAAAACAAGTCCAAGGTGGAATTCCATTTTGAATTTTTGCAGAATTCCACAAGCATATGCACTATTTACTACTTAAATCCCCCCCACCCCCCAAAAAAAAAAAAAAAATTATTTAAAATCTTTCTATACGCACACCTATTTATGGTGCTTGTCATTGAGCCCTGGCTTAGAGTAGCTTCATCTATTGGCAAATACACAACAACAACCAAGCCTTAGTCCCAAAATTTTGGGGGTCAACTAAAGGTCGTACTCGTTGTACAAAAGTCCTACTTTTGTGGAGTTTGGGAGAGATGATTGCCAATGCATCTGGGAGATCCATTAGCAAATAGATTGTTAACAAAGAAAATGGTGAAATAATACTTTTGTATAGGTCGTGCAACAAAAGACACAATTCACTCATTCCCTTACGTGCTTATGAAAGAAAGAACCACACTAGTAGATACAAATGGGCATGTATGTCATGTCAAAACTTATTTGATTCTCAAATATTTAAAATAGAGAAGCATCCTATAGATCATAACCACTCCACATTATCATGAAAGTGGACTAATGTAAGCACACCACATAAACAACAAATAAAAAGCATCTACACAAGACAACATGACAACAAGATTTAATGCGATTCAACTGAGTCCATGCCTACCTCCACCGGTAACACCAACCAAAATCCCATTTTTGCTTATCTAGATTACAAACAACCAACAAATTCTCACAAACTCTCACAAACCACATTCAAACAACACTCACAACCTCACAAACACAAGCTAACCAAAGTTTCTAAAACACCCAAATCCAAATCACATCTAACTCACACGGGTAGATATCTCTTAACCTTAAAACGTAATAGGCATCATTCAGCCTCCAAATGCAATCACACTATTGCTATATTACAATATACACATCTTTTTTGTCTCAAAAAACTACCAAACTTCTCTGACGCAAGAGAAACACCTTCAACCAAAAGTGCCCCACTAGTGACGAAGCCACCAAACCCTTTACAATGTTACCAGCATATGAAATCTTTCTATTATTCCCAGCAACAAAATAAGAAGAAATCTGAAGTGCTACTTTTAGTCTCATTCTAGAGCAGAGAATTATGAACACTAGTAACAGCTCTATTATCAAATAACACAAAATTTATCACATACGAATCTAAGTCTAAAACTATAATTTGAGAAATGCCCATTTTTTTTTTATTCCAATGAATAGAATATGAAATCAAACAAACAAACAACATACCGGTGGATGCATTGGGCCCTGGCCCTGGCCCATAAACCCGGCCATGGCTCTCTCAGCGGCGCTCATGTTCCCCGCAAACTCGGTCAACTGCGACAGCGCAGCCACTGCGGCGGCCGCCGCCGCATTCAGTGGGACCGGGTGCGCTCCGGACTCCGCGGATTCGGGCTGGGCAGGTTGCTGATAGGCGGTGGCGTAATTGGATTGGTGATAGGCATATTGTTGTGGTTGTTGGTAGTAAGAAGAGTAATATTGTTGGTTTGATTGGTCATAGGGAGCAGGGTGAGAAGGATCGTAAGTTTGAGTAGCGTAATTTTGATTTTGTTGTTGTTGTTGTTGGGCTTGGTATTGTTGGTATTGCTGAAGGAGTTGCTGAACATCTGAAAGATAAGAGGAGGGTTCCATTGTGGTTTTGCTAAAGGAGAAGGAGTCAAGGAGAAGGGGGGATTGTGAAAAAATTAGGGGGTTTTTATTATGAGAGTGAGACACTCATTAGTCACTCTCCGCCATCTTGGGAGTGAAATTGTGAATTGACAAATGGGAATTAGGCTATCTAGCAATCTATGTTGGATGCCTATGCGTTACTGATGATGACGATGACGAGACATGAGATTGGCGTTGGCATTTGGCAATGCTTCTTTGGTTTTCTGACACGAGGCTGGATGGAGGTGGACCCGGTTGCGATGCACTTCCTTCTCACCTGATTTAATGTTGTTTGGCATTTTTTGGAAGTCAAGTATATTTGGAAAAGAGAAATGCTATACACACGAATTATTTTATAATATTTTTATAAACTGTATATGTGGCAAATTTTTAATAGTTCTAGTATGAACCCATCACTAACATCACATTTTTACTTACAATAACTATTTGGAAAATGCTAAAACTACATCAGTAGTTTGTAAAAATGTTGTAAAATAGTTTATGTCTGTACCATTACTCTTTTAAAAAATGTCTTTCCATTTTGATTGTTTTTTCCCATGCAAAACGTAGTTAAACTTGTAAAATAATTTATTTTAGTAGACAATAAAATTTTATATAAAAAGTTGTAAAATGTTTTTGTAGGGACACGATTTTATTTGACGACCCAAGAATGATATTGGGTTCGTGTGTAATAGGCCCAAACAATATAATTTGTAGAGAGTGGGCTGGAAAGGCTTGCCATTGGTCACTGGACAACGGTCCGATCTTGATTTAATGAGAGCTCATACAAAGGCAGGTTTGGACAGTATGACTGAGCCTTACATCGATTTGGTTTTAGAGATTTGGCTCCTCGGAATTAGTCCGAGGAGCATTACATTCTCACCATTCTCTCCTTCTTCTTCTCCTCCTTCCAGGCCTCCTCCTTTAGCTCTCTTTTCCCTTTTATACTAATATTCACTTCCCCTTCTTCATCTACGTGTCAGTTTCTCCTTATTTGGGGTAATTATTTGTCCTATCAATCCATACGTCAGAGTGGTTGGGAAAAGCTGGATAGCATGGTGTGGAGTATGGGTTTGTCAGGCGCTGGGCTCCACATTATGGTGTTGGCAGCTTTTTCGTTGGTACTGCTCTTGTACTGAGTTTGTCCTTTTCTTCAGGCGCTTTGTGAGGTGTTGAGCGTGAGGTCGTCCTCGGCCACATTCTTGGGCCATTAAGGGGCTTTCATCATACGTCCTCAGCAGTAGGGCTCCTCGGCTTGGGCCTTGGGCCCTTAACACGAAGTGGGCTGGGATCTCAGATTTTGGGCCCCACAATAGCCCCTCAAAATCCTGCTTCCCGACTTTTTAGTTGGGGAGGAGGGTTTTGATGACGTTGGGCTCGTCTCGCGGTTTGCTCAAGTTCTGCACCTTATTGCTGTTTGTGCTCTTCCATTTGCATGGGAGATGTGCCGAATTAATAGGCATTACTTTATTCTTCACCCGCGCAGTGTCCTTTGGTATTTCAGTATTCGAGGCGCGCCTTCACGAGGACCTTTAAATCTTGTGGTGGAGAATAGTGTTGGAAGTTGTGCCAAAGCTGCCTTGTCCGCAGCGTTTCTTGGGAATCTACTCAAATTAAATGACACTACCTTACCCTTTATATAAGCAGGATAGGTGGTTATTCTTCTGGCATATGAACTCTTCTGCTCCCTTCAAAATCATAATCCTTTATCCATAGCTGGTTTCCCTGTCCAGTGTTGTCTTCCCATAGTGCAATATGTTTGAGGCTTGGGTGGAGGTGGAGGAACTTCACCTGCCACAGAGGCACCGGACCCTTCCAAGACTTAAGGTGGTGTGGTCTGGGCAGGGGAGGCACAGATTTAAGGTAATCTTCAGCCTTGATAAGGGGGAGATGGTATTTCTCCCTCTTTCAGTCAAAATCCGAAGCAGGTACTGGTCGCATCGAATTCTTGGTGCGTCAGAAGTAAGGTTTTCCGCCATCAGCGCCGTCTGCTCTATCGCAGGCGTGGTTATGTGGAGGCTCATCAACCTCCGGCTCCCTGTATCTTTTCTTCAACGGTGCTAGCCCGAAGTTGGGCTCTTTTGCTGCCTGAGTTATAGGCATGTAAAAGTATTGAGGAATGGTCTCCTTAGACAAAATTTTGGAACGGCAGCATGTCTCTCGTCTGCACCTCTTCTTCGGATTTTCCTTCGCTCCCTTGTGTCTTTTCTTTTCGCTTATGTAGTTAGTTTCAGTATGAGCTTATTTATGCTCTTTCAATGTACGCTGTACTGTTTCTTTGTCTTAATAAAAAATGAATTTACTTCTTTTTAAATATTTTTCCTTTCTATAACGATTATTTTGTGCATGGGATGCTACATGTGTGCTTTCCTTTGATGATACTTAGAGTAGGAAACCTTGAAACAGAAACCTACTAATTCTAGTTTACCGACATTAACAAGCATAATAATGATAATTCCCAGTGAATTAAAACTCATAAAACTAACCGGGATAATGGCCGAGTGCTTCGTAATGCATGCAAGGCGATCGTCCGAGAACGATAAACTCTAAATAATTCGTCCGAGAGGGTAGCCGAGCAGTGAGGGACTTCGACTGTGTGTTTTTGGCAACACGTTGTCTTATACTGCATCAATCCTCTAGGTGTTGAGGATCTGAGGATAGATCGGGGAATCCATGTAGTTTAGGGGTTAGCCCGATTATCAACGGGGAATTCTCCTCGGATAGATTCTAAGGTCCAGGTAACGTCCAGGTCATGCCCAAACCCCCTGTTGGCTCTTCTAGGTAGTTGGTTTCCCCATAGGCTTGAGTTCGAGGACCATACAAGGCCTTGGTTCTGTCCAAAACTTGTAACTTTTCTTTTGTGTACTTGGTTTCCCCATAGGCTTGAGTCCGAGGACCATACAAGGCCTTGGTTCTGTCCAAAACTTGTAATTTTTCTTTTGTGTACTTGGTTTCCCCATAGGCTTGAGTCCGAGGACCATACAAGGCCTTGGTTCTGTCCAAAACTTGTAATTTTTCTTTTGTGTACTTGGTTTCCCCATAGGCTTGAGTCCGAGGACCATACAAGGCCTTGGTTCTGTCCAAAACTTGTAATTTTTCTTTTGTGTACTTGGTTTCCCCATAAGCTTGAGTCCGAGGACCATACAAGGCCTTGGTTCTGTCCAAAACTTGTAATTTTTCTTTCGTGTACTTGGTTTCCCCATAGGCTTGAGTCCGAGGACCATACAAGGCCTTGGTTCTGTCCAAAACTTGTAATTTTTCGAAGGTCAGCCCCTAGACCAGGGCGGGGAGTGTTGGCTTGAGGCCGGGAGCCCCTAGAGCTGCCCGCGCCATTGGCACTGCAAGGCGTAGCCCCTAGCAGAAGTTTATGTCGGGACAACAGCGTGTTGCTGGAGACGGAGGAGCTTTCGCAGATCCTTGTTTGACAGAGGCTTGACTCCACCATCACTTGTGCCAACACACAAGCCTTCCCACAGACGGCGCCAATTGTAGGGACACGATTTTATTTGACGACCCAAGAATGATATTGGGTTCGTGTGTAATAGGCCCAAACAATATAATTTGTAGAGAGTGGGCTGGAAAGGCTTGCCATTGGTCACTGGACAACGGTCCGATCTTGATTTAATGAGAGCTCATACAAAGGCAGGTTTGGACAGTATGACTGAGCCTTACATCGATTTGGTTTTAGAGATTTGGCTCCTCGGAATTAGTCCGAGGAGCATTACATTCTCACCATTCTCTCCTTCTTCTTCTCCTCCTTCCAGGCCTCCTCCTTTAGCTCTCTTTTCCCTTTTATACTAATATTCACTTCCCCTTCTTCATCTACGTGTCAGTTTCTCCTTATTTGGGGTAATTACTTGTCCTATCAATCCATACGTCAGAGTGGTTGGGAAAAGCTGGATAGCATGGTGTGGAGTATGGGCTTGTCAGGCGCTGGGCTTCACATTATGGTGTTGGCAGCTTTTTCGTTGGTACTGCTCTTGTACTGAGTTTGTCCTTTTCTTCAGGCGCTTTGTGAGGTGTTGAGCGTGAGGTCGTCCTCGGCCACATTCTTGGGCCATTAAGGGGCTTTCATCATACGTCCTCGGCAGTAGGGCTCCTCGGCTTGGGCCTTGGGCCCTTAACACGAAGTGGGCTGGGATCTCAGATTTTGGGCCCCACAGTTTTACTTTTAAAAACTTAGCAAAATATTTTACAAAAACACATGATGACTCTCTCACTTTCCCCATATGGTAGCTAGGTAGCTAATTTAGTGGTCAAAGACGCCGTTCTAGTGGCGGTCACTAATAGTCCAATGACCAGAGCCAGTACCGTTCTAGCTACCAATTTCAACGATTCGGCCACCAAACATCTAGCACCAACGACTTCAGTGGCCGAGCTACCAATTTTGATGGTTTGTTTGGAAAGTTTTACATATCGCATCAAACACCTAAAAATATTTTACTTTAAAACAAACGAAGCAACACAACAATCATGTGTAAGGATTTCCATGTAGTGGTAAAGGAATTTGTAATGGTATTATATATTTTTGGGGAAAATGCATATTTATTTTGGTCCCTTGTGTTTACAAATTATATTTTAGCTTTTGAGATTTCCAAAAATGTCATGACCTAAACAATAATGAAAAAAGAAAAAAGAAAAAAAAGTAGCATTTAAAATAATCCACATAAAAAAATGAGTAACCAAAAAACTAAGCATTTTTTTAGAAATAACTATAAAATGCAAACTATTTTGTTAGTTAGCAAACTATTGAAACAATTTAGATATCTAGCAATTCAAGCACGTTGGGGTCGATTTTGGGCTATTTGTACTCGATTTCCTGTTGCGCCAGCAGCTGACGTGGATTGTCCACGTAGTACAGGTATGGAAATTGAGTTTGCTGGACTCGAGTTTCATGTATGGAAATCAATTCCAATGGACTTGAGTTTTGCGTATGGAAATTGAGTCCACTGGACTCGAGTTCTTGGTGTGGTTCCACCACAATGTTGCAGCACGTGGATGTAAATCGAGTAAGTTAGACTCGATTTCTACTAAAGGAAATCAACTCTGCTGGACTCGATTTTCTATTAATGGCCACCACCCCTCCACGTGTTGCATATGGGTCCCAGCTGGGACCTTTTTTCCCCCTTACCCGTCTCACTCAGTCTCTTCGTCTCAACTCTCACACCCACTCTTCAGCTCACACCCTTTCTTCACTCTCACTCACAACTTTCCTCAACTCTCACACAATAATCTTAACAACACTCTCTCATAGGTAATATTTTTACAATATTGGGAATATTTTTTGTTAATTAATATTGTGGTTATTTGCTAGGTTTTTTTTTTTTTTTTTTAAGAAAAAATTAGAACATATTAAGAAAATTTTTGTTTTTTTAGTGTAAATACTGTGAGTAATTTATTTGTTAGTATATTGTGATTAGTTTATTTGTTAGTATATTGTGATTATTTGCTAGTTTTTTTTTTTTAAATTAATATTATGAGTAATTATTGGGAACATTTAGTACTAAATATTGTGATTAATGTTATTACAATATATTGAGAAATTTTTTTTTTTTTTTTGGTTAGTGTATATTGTGATTAAATCATTTGCTGAGTTTTTAAAAAAAAAATTAATATTGTGATTTATTGGGAATATTTAGTACCAAATATTTTGATTAATTATGTTATTACAACATATTGGGAATATTTGTTTATTTTTTGTTAGTGTAAATATTGTGATTAAATTATATGCTAGGTTTTAAAAAAAAAATTAATATTGTGATTTGTGGGGCCCAATTATTTATGGGCCAGGCCCATTCGCTCGTGGAGAGTCCGAAGGCTCAGGCCGAGGAGAGCTATGGCCCAGGCCCGATAACGTAGAGCACAACTGTTTTTGGGATACAGCCGAGGACAGTTCAGTCCTCGGCAGATCCAAAATCCCATCGGAATAAAGGGGTGAAACTGGTATAGGGACAAATTTGTAAGGATATCTAAAATATCTTGGGGGAAGTTATCCTTACTACCCTTCCAGATAAGACTCTGCACCTGACAGAGTCGTACTCTGCAGCCTTATCAACCATCCCCAACAATTCTGGGATTAGACTGATGGGACAAATACCAGTTTTGTAAAGAATGACCCTACACGTGGACGAAGGACAGTTAACGCAGACCAGTATAAAAGAAGAAAGTAAGTAAATCTAGAGAGGCCCCGCCTAAAAAGAAGAAAAACTACATGGGGCAGAACCTCCCAAGAACACCGGACTTCACTGAAAAGGTCCATCATTGGGTAACCGAGGTAAGACCTCAATGGTCCTCGGATCAACTCCGAGGAGTCCCATCCTATAGGGTGCGACGCCATAAGGCCTAAATGTTCAAACCCATCTCCCCTTTCTACATGAATTCCTCTAAAATCAAGATCGGAACATCGCCCCGTGCCCAACGGCTAGCTTTTCAAGCCCACTCTCTACAAATCATATTGTGAGGGATCTTTCGTGTGCGAGCCCGACATCCTTATTGGGCCACAACAGAATCGTGTCCTTACAATTGGCGCCGTCTGTGGGAAGGCTCGCGCGTTGGCACAGGGGATGGTAGAATCAAGCCTCTGTCAAATGGGAATCTGCGAAAGCTCCTCCGTTTCCGGCGACATACAGTCGCTGCTCCAGCATAAACTCCTGCTAGGGGCTACGCCTTGCGGTGCCAAGGGCGTGGGCATCTCTAGGGGCTTCCGGCCTCAAGTCAACTTTTCCCGCCCTGGTATAGGGGCTTATGGTCGAAAAATAAACCAAATAAAAGAAATCTCACAAGTTTTGGACAGAACCAAGGCCTTGCATGGTCCTCGGACTCAAGCCTATGGGGAAACCAACTACTTAAAAGGAATCCTACAAGTTTTGGACAGAACCAAGGCCTTGCATGGTCCTCGGACTCAAGCCTATGGGGAAACCAACTACTTAAAAGGAATCCTACAAGTTTTGGACAGAACCAAGGCCTTGCATGGTCCTCGGACTCAAGCCTATGGGGAAACCAACTACTTAAAAGGAATCCTACAAGTTTTGGACAGAACCAAGGCCTTGCATGGTCCTCGGACTCAAGCCTATGGGGAAACCAACTACTTAAAAGGAATCCTACAAGTTTTGGACAGAACCAAGGCCTTGCATGGTCCTCGGACTCAAGCCTATGGGGAAACCAACTACTTAAAAGGAATCCTACAAGTTTTGGACAGAACCAAGGCCTTGCATGGTCCTCGGACTCAAGCCTATGGGGAAACCAACTACTTAAAAGAAACCTCACAAGTTTTGGACAGAACCAAGGCCTTGCATGGTCCTCGGACTCAAGCCTATGGGGAAACCAACTACTTAAAAGGAATCCTACAAGTTTTGGACAGAACCAAGGCCTTGCATGGTCCTCGGACTCAAGCCTATGGGGAAACCAACTACTTAAAAGAAACCTCACAAGTTTTGGACAGAACCAAGGCCTTGCATGGTCCTCGGACTCAAGCCTATGGGGAAACCAACTACTTAAAAGGAATCCTACAAGTTTTGGACAGAACCAAGGCCTTGCATGGTCCTCGGACTCAAGCCTATGGGGAAACCAACTACTTAAAAGAAACCTCACAAGTTTTGGACAGAACCAAGGCCTTGCATGATCCTCGGACTCAAGCCTATGGGGAAACCAACTACTTAAAAGGAATCCTACAAGTTTTGGACAGAACCAAGACCTTGCATGGTCCTCGGACTCAAGCCTATGGGGAAACCAACTACTTAAAAGAAACCTCACAAGTTTTGGACAGAACCAAGGCCTTGCATGGTCCTCGGACTCAAGCCTATGGGGAAACCAACTACTTAAAAGGAATCCTACAAGTTTTGGACAGAACCAAGGCCTTGCATGGTCCTCGGACTCAAGCCTATGGGGAAACCAACTACTTAAAAGAAACCTCACAAGTTTTGGACAGAACCAAGGCCTTGCATGGTCCTCGGACTCAAGCCTATGGGGAAACCAACTACTTAAAAGGAATCCTACAAGTTTTGGACAGAACCAAGGCCTTGCATGGTCCTCGGACTCAAGCCTATGGGGAAACCAACTACTTAAAAGAAACCTCACAAGTTTTGGACAGAACCAAGGCCTTGCATGGTCCTCGGACTCAAGCCTATGGGGAAACCAACTACTTAAAAGGAATCCTACAAGTTTTGGACAGAACCAAGGCCTTGCATGGTCCTCGGACTCAAGCCTATGGGGAAACCAACTACTTAAAAGAAACCTCACAAGTTTTGGACAGAACCAAGGCCTTGCATGGTCCTCGGACTCAAGCCTATGGGGAAACCAACTACTTAAAAGAAACCTCACAAGTTTTGGACAGAACCAAGGCCTTGCATGGTCCTCGGACTCAAGCCTATGGGGAAACCAACTACTTAAAAGGAAAACTGATTGCATGAAACTTAAAATCCATCCGAGGAGAACTCCCCGTTAACAGTTGGGTCAATCCCTAAGCTGCACGGATTTCCCAGTCTACCCTCGGATCCCCGATACCAAAGGGATTGATGTAATATAGTGCAGTATATCACCCAAAAACACAATCGAAATCCCTCTACTCGGCTACTATCTCGGACGAATTATTCAGAGATCATCGTTCTCGGGCATCTATTTTGCATGCATCGCTCAGTGCTCAGCCATTACTCCGGTTAGTTTCAAGAGTTTAATCTATTGAGAATTGCCATTGTGATACTTGATAACATTGATAAGCTTAAACCAGTAGGAATTGATTTTAAGGCATTGTTCTGCTCCAAGTATTATTAGAGACGAGCGTATATTTAATGTCCATGCACTAAGTAGTTGTTGGAGAAAAGAAAAATATTTAGAAAGAAACAAACTCATCTTTTACTAAGACAAAGAAATAGTACAGTGTACAATGAAAAACAGAGAGAAGCTTATGCTGAAGCTAACTACATGAGTGAAAAGAAAAATACAAGAGAATGAAGGTGAAGCCGAAGAATAAGCACAGATGAGAGGGAGGCTACTCCTTCAGAACTTTGTTCTTCCTCAATGCTTTTGCATGCCCACAACTCAGGCAGCAAAAGAACCCAGCTAGGGGCCTGCACCGCGGAAGGAAAGGTGCAGGGAGACGGAAGCTGAAGAGCCTTCACCAAAAATTTGTCTGCAACAAGGCAGAGACGCTGATGGCGGAGAATCTTTCTTCTGACACACCAAAATCCTGGCGTGAATAGAACCTGCTTCGGATTTTGACTAAAAGAGGGAGAAACACCCTTTCCCCTCTGTCGAACTGGAATATTCTCTTGAATTTATGCCGCCTTTGCCCGTACCTCACTTTCTGGAGTCTCAGGACACGGCGCCTCTGTGGCGGAGAGAGTTCCTTTGCCCCAACCCACGCCTCAAACATGATGTACTAGGGGAGGAGACTGAAGGATTTGTGTGAAGGTAAAGCAACTTTCTCTCCTATTTATTTAAAAGATAAGGTGGTGGCATTTAAATTCACGCAGCGTCCCGAGGAACGCTACAGACAAAACGTCTCCGGCTCGATCTCCAATGCCGTCTGCAACCCTGAGCTTAAAGGAGCCTCGTGAAGGCGCACCTCGAGCACTGGGACGCCAAAAAGTACCGCGTGACCCAAGACTACGGAAATACCCCCTAATTTATGGGCCCAGTAAATTCGCGGCCCAGGCCCGTTCAGCATAGGGGCCCAAGGACAGAACCAAGGCCTTGCATGGTCCTCGGACTCAAGCCTATGGGGAAACCAAGTACAAAAAATAAAAATTACAAGTTTTGGACAGAATCAAGGCCTTGCATGGTCCTCGGACTCAAGCCTATGGGGAAACCAACTACTTAAAAGAAATCTCACAAGTTTTGGACAGAACCAAGGCCTTGCATGGTCCTCGGACTCAAGCCTATGGGGAAACCAACTACTTAAAAGAAATCTCACAAGTTTTGGACAGAACCAAGGCCTTGCATGGTCCTCGGACTCAAGCCTATGGGGAAACCAACTACTTAAAAGAAATCCTACAAGTTTTGGGCAGAACCAAGGCCTTGCATGGTCCTCGGACTCAAGCCTATGGGGAACTAACTGCTCGGATAGGGAAAGTCCTCGGCCCAGATACTGTAAAATGTTGAGGACAATAAGAGTGTTAGAGTGATGGCGGGACGCTCCGCTACTCGGCAGCCTACGGGGGCTGTTCATTTTTTGCGGGTGATATGCCTTCGAATAATTACCTCCTACACCACGGAGAACATCCAGTTCTAATCTCGGCTTTGTTTCGGGCAAGTATCGCTATTTACAGGTACGCGTTACTATGTCAAACAGTTCTATTAAAGTTATGGCGACATCTTTTTATTAGCAATTATTTTGGCTTTAGTTATCATTGATTCAAATGCTGTATTATTGTGCCGAGCAGCGTTTGCAAATAAAAAAAAAGAGGCATAAAGACAGAACATGCGAAATAAGGTAACAACAATTTTTATTAATACGAAAAGTTATTACAACGTACAAAGAAGGGCTTAAACAAGCCTATACAAAATGTGAACTACCTAAGCAACTATAACATCCGCAATACAGATATGTAAACAGTCAGGCGTCTTTTAAACTCGTCTTCAAAGTCCCTCCAATCCCTGCCTCAATACTTCTCATATTACGATAAGAGCCTTCTTTGGAAAGAGATGAAGGAGAAGGAAATAGTAAGGAAGAAATCAATGAAGAAGAAGGAAGAAATCAATGAAGAAGATGAAGGAGATGAATGAAGAAGATGGAGGACATGAGTAAAGAAGGAGGAGAAGAAGAGAGAAGAGATGAAAAGAAAGAAAAGGAGCAAAAGAGGGAGAAGAGAAAGCACCAGAATGGATCTGGTGCTGGGAAGACTAAGAGAGGGAGGCGGAGAGGGCCACCAGTGAACGGAGAGAGGAAGAAGCAGAGACACTTAGTCCCTGCCTCGGTCCTGACTCCTAACACGCTGAGGCCATATTAGGTGAGCTCATAAGAGAGCGGTTGGTTATGATATTGGGTGTCCTCGACTCAGTCACACCGGAAGCTTGATGTGACGAGTCCCTGCTTCGGATTTTGGCTGAAAGAAAGGTGAGGTTGATTTTGAGTCTTCGCCATCCCTGCCCTGACCGAGCCATTACGAGCTTTATTAGAATGTGGCGTTTACGGGAGGGGTATGGTTCCTTCATTACTCGTTGTATGGTAAAGCGTATCACGATTTAGTGTACAAGCTAGTGGGTAAAATAAACTCTAAGGGAGGCCAAGTATTTCAAATCTTAGAAGGATGAAAGGGGACTCTCTACAAAAGACAATAACCTCCTACCTTCCCTCTTATACAGGGGGTGGAGCGGGGGGGCATTTAATAGGATCAGATCTCCAAAGGAACCTGCAAACACAGATGTGCCGGTTCCACTTCTCCATCTCATCAAAAACCGTCGAATTAAAGTAGTCTCGTAAATAGAGGTCACTAAAAACGCGCTTTGGATAACCAAACGTCAAGCACGCATCAGGGATAAAATCAAAAAAACCGTCTCGCAGACCGGTGCGTTTCCTGGGCAGTTGGAAAACCGTCAGCATTAATGGAGGGCTAAAGTAAAGGAGCAGTAGTAAAGGCTCAGCATTGCCAAAACCCCCCTTTCCAACCAGGAGGTTGGACAGCCGGGTTTTGAGGGGCTATTGTGGGGCCCAATTATTTATGGGCCAGGCCCATTCGCTCGTGGAGAGTCCGAAGGCCCAGGCCGAGGAGAGCTATGGCCCAGGCCCGATAACGTAGAGCACAACTGTTTTTGGGATACAGCCGAGGACAGTTCAATCCTCGGCAGATCCAAAATCCCATCGGAATAAAGGGGTGAAACTGGTATAGGGACAAATTTGTAAGGATATCTAAAATATCTTGGGGGAAGTTATCCTTACTACCCTTCCAGATAAGACTCTGCACCTGACAGAGTCGTACTCTGCAGCCTTATCAACCATCCCCAACAATTCTGGGATTAGACTGATGGGACAAATACCAGTTTTGTAAAGAATGACCCTACACGTGGACGAAGGACAGTTAACGCAGACCAGTATAAAAGAAGAAAGTAAGTAAATCTAGAGAGGCCCCGCCTAAAAAGAAGAAAAACTACATGGGGCAGAACCTCCCAAGAACACCGGACTTCACTGAAAAGGTCCATTATTGGGTAACCAAGGTAAGACCTCAATGGTCCTCGGATCAACTCCGAGGAGTCCCATCCTATAGGGTGCGACGCCATAAGGCCTAAATGTTCAAACCCATCTCCCCTTTCTACATGAATTCCTCTAAAATCAAGATCGGAACATCGCCCCGTGCCCAACGGCTAGCTTTTCAAGCCCACTCTCTACAAATCATATTGTGAGGGATCTTTCGTGTGCGAGCCCGACATCCTTATTGGGCCACAACAGAATCGTGTCCTTACATGATTAATTATTGGGAATATTTAGTACCAAATATTGTGATTAATTATGTTATTACAACATATTGGGAATATTCGGTTTTTTTTTTTTTTGGTTAGTGTAAATATTGTGATTAATAAAATGCTAGGTTTTAAAAAAAAAATTTAATATTGTGATTAATTATTGGGAATATTTAGTACTAAATATTGTGATAAATTGTTAGGAATATTTAGTACTTTTAGGTCTTTATCATGGGTATGAAATGGATTATGAGTTTGATACCTAAGATAGTATTTGTAGTATTTTTAGCATAAATTATTTCAATATATATTTGTTTAAGATTTGTAACAGAGATTTCAATGGATAACTAGTTGGTATAATATTTTTGTTCATCATAACTTATTTGAATCGGTTTTGAAAGTCATGCCCCTATAATGATTTTGAATTTTAAAAGAATATGAAATTGGTAATGACTATTTTTGTATGTGACCTGAGGTGAGTATATGCAAATTTGGTTGAGGTTAGTATTGTTGGCATTTCATACGCAAAGTTTTGTGATTGATATTGATTGAGAGTTATAAATTTGTCACTAACACAATTGCACTTGATGATCTATAGGTTGACAATGATCCATATAAATATATACTACGGTGGACCCCTTAGCAATGCCAACCCTTGTGATGGATTCTCATTTCAAGGTCCGGGTATCCAGTGCTACTATATGATGATACGCCGTAAGCTAAAGACCCTGAATGATTTGAAAGTAAAAATTATGGAAGAGCTGCAAGTGAACCCTGCTTTGCATAACATACATATTACTTTCCATTCTCCACGTGAAGTCCTCAATCAATGCATTAATTACAGATATATGGCGATAATAGAAGACAAACATGTGAAGATCATATTTAGCAAGATGCAGAAATGGGAACAAGTAGCAGATTTTGAGTTGTACGTCACTTTGGAGCCGCGTGTAGAAGTCGACGTAGAGAAAATTGTACAAACAACTACATCTCTACAGTTTGCAGTCCTAGATGATCGATGCACCACATTGGGAGGCTATACACCCCCTTTTCAAGAGACACCAACAACAATTAAGAGCAAACCTGACAATAGATATGAAGATCAATTTTGTACACATCAAGGTGAATCCTCTACACTTCCAGTAGTTGAAGATGAAGACGAAGACTATGTTGATCATGCTGCCATTAATGGTGAAGATCTTGATGATAGAGATGAGTACAAAGAGAGGAGTTTGACAGGGGTGTTAATGACCATGAAATTACTCCCAATCCTCATGTTGATGATATGGCTAAATGTGATGAAGATGATGTGGACGCTACTATTAGAGTTCAACATGTTACAAATACACCCCCTGTTTATGAACCTCCTGTCTCATCATTTTATTCAAATACTTGGGAAAATATGGTTGATCCTGAAGTTGTTCAACAAGCATTTGCTTCTTCTTGGAAAGAGGACATGCCTTTTAGTATAGGGTTGATTTTTGCGAATAAAGAGGTGGTGAAACGTGTACTAACAATTTATGCCGCAAAGCATAACAGAAACTGGATGACTAGTAGGTTGACCAAAAATAGATTGTCTATGAAATGCGTGGATGAGTCATGCAAGTGGTACGTTGGGGCAGTCGTGAAGCCTAAACTCGGACTATGGATGGTCACATCTTATAGGGGTCCTCACAGTTGTATGCCCCTTAGCACAGCCCTTGATGGTAGAATGATGGATTGTAATTTTCTTACAGCAGAATTTATGCCAACGTTGCAAGAAAATCACATGGCCACAATTGATCACCTCAGAGACTTCATTAAAGCGAAGTATTAAAGGCTATTGCAAAAGATATTCGGGAATTGGAAAGAGTCTTACCAAAGGTTGAGAAAGTTGTTATTGGCATACTTCGATCAAGAAATTGGCACCCGGTACTGGTATCACACCATACCCAGGGATGAGTTCGGTGATTCAATATTGCGCTATGTATTTAGGGCTTTCGCTCCATGCATTGAAGGACTCAAACATTGTAAGCCAATGATCAGTATTGATGGGACCCATTTGAAAAGAAAGGTCGAACCAATTACCATAATAAGAAGTGCAGCGGTAGTGTGGTCGATGAACCTCCAAGTCACCCTATCGTACCAACGGAAGTATGGATGAGCAGGCGACATATCACCCTTTAGTCGTGCTCCATGACATAGTAATCATGCTCGACTATTCCATAGTTGGATATGGCTTCTTTGTCCTTCCAATTCACTTTGGTCTTCCCCCTCAGGTCTATTTTGTGAAGGGCGTCGTCAGTATCAACATTTGGGGGCGTTTCTTATACCATCCCAAACTGACGAACAACACGGTCTAGTGTATGTTTCTTTACTAGCCAGAAACATACAAACGGTACCCTCGCCATCCACACGTCCCTTCCTGAGACATAGAACGCAGACAGGTGGCCTAATTCAGCTTCATATGGTTGCCACACCACCTAAAATAGCCAAATAAAAGGGTGGCACATTATAGAATGTTCCGTTATTTTTGACTATGAGCTATTTTACAATTATAACAGTATACAATAGTCATAAACAATAAAAGAAACACAATTTGGGTACCTGGCTGGGATGCATAGAATCTAGAAGCTGCCGATACCGGACCAGACAAATTTCGGCGGGGCTATTCTTCGTGCTCACAACCCACGCGATCCTACAATTAAGAAAGAAGGAGTGAATATCTACCAATTATGCAATCTAATAAAAAAGAAAAAGGACTTGTATGCTGATGGAAGTTGAAAAAAATCTTACTGTTTATTTTTCTTTCAAATACTACTACTTTACTACAAAAGCATCCTTAGTTGTAGAATAATACTTGAATAATGCTAAGTTTAGTTTTTTATCAACTTAAGTAGTTGGGACAAGTAGGTCTAGACTTCTTTATCCGAAGACATAAATTTAATTGGTGAGAGAAAGGGAGAGAGAGAGAGTATAATAAATTCTTTTTTTTGTTCATCATTCAATGATCATAATTTTGTCGGCATGCTAGCTCACAAAATAATGATTACTTCTTATAGACTAGCAAGAGTGAAAAAAAAAAAAAAAAACTTTATTTTAATTCTTTTCCTTATCAATAGTTGTGGAATTCAATTAATTTTTTTCCTATGCTATTTATCCACAAAACTCAGCAAAATTATTCCAGCAAAAGGATGAGTTATGAAAGAAATAAAAAGAATAAGAAAGAATCTAATTAGCAAAAACTAAAACTGAGAGAGAGATACAAGCTTTGTATCATATATATGGCCCATTCTTCCTACAATATTCTATATTGAAAATTTCCCATTCATGAAGCATTGTATCGTATATAGCTGAAAGGAAAAATTAATAAGATACAAGCTTCATTATCTCAAATTAGATAGCACTAGAATAGTTAATACTTGGAATTGAGAATTTGAAGTAATCAACAACAATAAATGATGGGTAATCGTAAATTTAACATTACATACCACTAAGTTTATACCAATAAATGATTATCTAAACATATGATTAGTGGTAGAGTTAGAAATTAATAACACTTGTATTATATATCAATTATAACATATGACCTCAGTGATTGTAAAACAATATATATAAATAAATAAAAAATCCTATTAATTTTCAAAATTTGAGGAATATCAAGGTTAAAATTTTATTTTCTATGCCTAACAATGTGTCATGTCATTTAAAATTATGGATCTATTTCCAATAGAGAGAATCGGTCAAGGAAGAGACTTACTTAATGGACAATGGAGAAGGTGGTAATGGTGGGCCATATGCATCATCTGGTGGGAGGTCCATCCTTGGGCACAAAAAAGGGAATCTGAACCATGCCTAATATTGAACTAGTATCAAGGCCCCACTAATCTGACTGGCAACTCTGTCGGTTGCCCTGCATAACTCTCTGTACAACCATGCAAGGCAAGCGCTCCCCCAACTGTACTGAGGTGGATTGCAAAGGTCCGTCAACATCTGCAACCACATCGTATGCACCCTATCGCCAGACTTGTCAACGAAAATTGTGTCCGCTAGGAATGTTAGAATATAACACCATGCATACTGATGCATAACATCCTCTGCTGCACCATCGGGCAACCCTTGGTCTACTTTTTGAAGTAGCCGGTTAATATGGATTCGTTGTCCTTGAAGCACCACACTGTTAGTAACAATTCCAAGAAAATTCTGACATTCAGTAACCCAAGTCTTGTCAATTGTTCCAACAATTGCCTCACCATCGATTGGAATCCCCAAAAGAACCTCCACATCTTGTAATGTGATTGTCATCTCACCATGTGGCAGGTGAAAGGTGTGGGTTTCAGGCCACCATCGCTCAACGAAGGCCGTTATCAAGTTATAATCAATCTCTCTAGATGGGGGTCCTATGCAGCCCCTCTAATGCAACTCTCTTGACAATTTCGAGGACATGATCATCCACCATCGGGCGTTGTTTTCGGAACTTGCCATTACGACCACGGCATTTCAGTGCCCCCAAATCCTGCACATGATAGAACCATGGTGATGAGATGCAATATGCCATAACCTTTGTATATATGATTGTAGCTATTGATCCCAAGAAACAAAAATAAAGCGGTTATCAAGGGAAATTAAAATATCATCCCAAAAAAAAAAAAAAAAAAAAAAGCAACAACGGGAGAAAAATAAAAGGATGCAATGCACTTGATATATTTGTTTTTAGCCGTTTATCCTACTACTTATGCCGTGCATGCTAGTGTAAACATTGCCATAATAGCAATCCAACCCATTACCCACCATGTTTACAACGAATACATACATCAAAATTTGATTCTCTCTGGCTCTCACAATTCAATGTCTTTAATTATCTAAGTGTAACCTTTATGTAAGGGTGTGCAACAGTCAACCAATTTAACTCAAACCAACTAATGGGCATGACTATGCATTCAAAGCTAGTAATACCATTGATAAACTTAGAATTTTAGAAAAGGAAAAAAAAAAAATCAACATAATGTAAAAGGATAAGAAGAGAATATTCAGCAGGTGGTCGGTTTTAATTTTACCTCGCCTTCCCAAACAGCGCACGATTGATGTTCTTTTAGAAACCTTAACACCAAATCCTCCATGGGACCAGGACCGAACTCATCAGGGATCTTAGCAGCATCGGCAGCCATACTGCACGAAGTTTAGGAAGTCAAGAGTAATATCAATGTATAGTCTAATTTCTTGCACAAATGATAAGTATCACAATCAACCACAGGGAATAGAGATACATATAAAAAACTCAATATGCTGCCAAAAACTCAGTATGAGCTAAATTAATTAAGCCTTCTACATTTCTCTATTTTCATTCAAATGTGTTTTGAGGAGTTAGAGCAATGCTCTGACAAATCAAGAACATTGCTTATTAAGCCTGCAGAAGCATTCAAAATCCTTTTTCATTTTCTTTACAATATTCTTGACACCCCACATGCTGTTGGGGTGTCATAAATAATAGTAGTTTGTGGTAATATTGTCATAAAATAAGCTGCTTTTTCATATGAGTAAATACTTGAATCAAGATGGAGTGGTCCTTGAAATCAGAGTATGACCACCATAAAAAAAAGAAATAAATAACAGCTGTACATAACTTTGTACAAAACTCTTTCGTGTGCAAATGATGAACCATAGTACAAGCATACCATTCAAACTGAGCATAATGTATTAATAAATTAAAAAAGATAACTTTTATTTTTTTGATAACTGATAAGTTACACAAATTCAGTGGGTTTTACTCTTAAACCCACAACCTTAACCTCCTTCATGATCTCATAAGGGGAATGGGGCAGAGCTTATTATCAGAACATTACAGTTTTTTGGTTTTCATAACAATCTGTACAGGAAATTTCAACTATGATTTTAATATAGATGATCATAACAACAACAATAATAGGAAGACTATCACCATATGCAAACATATAATTCTGTTCACTGTTCGTGTGACAAAATCTATGAAGTACAATGCATGCCAATAGAAAATCATCCATGACCAATAAACAAAAAATGTATTGATTACGAAAATATTATTTACGATGAAGATTTCAGATTTGGTACATCATTTTAATGGTTGAAACTTTTTAAAAACTAATCAATATATTTCTCTACTGACAAGCCAAGTTAACTTTCTGAATTTGGTAGTATTTCATAATCATACTTTTCTTACAAAAATAGTGTGTAGAACCCTAAAATATTGTCCATATCAATTGTTACTAAACAATAACCCAATAAAAGTGCATTACTTAAAAGGTAATTACAATTATTCTATTTGAAATCCCATTCCATTTCTTGGCACTCATAATATACAAGATTCTAAGCCACCTAAAAAGTATAGCTTTCAAAGAGAGAGTATATTGATATATGAATGCCCACCAACTTCCATTGCAACATGATACTGATACTCCTCTCATCACATTCACACCTCCACTATAGGCTCATCACAATCAAAATGGTTTTGTTATGAATGCCTATCTACAATCATTGGGGACCACTTTCATTGGGTGGGTTTTTTCCATTTCCAATGAAACGTAATTAACACTACAAAATTTCAAGCAAAAAAAAAAGCCTATAGTGTAACAAGAACACATATATGATGTATCTAAAGCAAACCCAGAAAAAAGAAATACATCTGGAGCATTAATAAATAAAAAAATTATTTAGATCTAATCAAAGCAAGTAGATTGAGAAGGGGTACCTACCTTCAGATTGAGGTTGAGCTGTGGTGCAAGGTTTGAAGAGTGAGGTTGAGCAGTGGCGCGGCGTGAGGTTTGAGTGAGAGTGAGGGTTTGAAGAGTGACGAGGTTGAGCAGTTGGCGCGAGGTTTGAAGAGTGAGAGTGAGAGGAATTGGAGTGGCGCGAGGTTTGAAGAGTGAGAAACTGAGGACCGGTGTTTGGGTTTAGGTTTGAAGAGTGAGAGAGACTGTGAGGATCGGTGAGTGATCTGTTGTAAGGACCGGTGTGGGTTTTGAGACTTAGAGTGGCGCAACGCGAGGTTTGAGTGAGAGTGAGGACCGGTGTTTGGGTTTGAGTGTATTTGGGTTTGAAGAGTGAGAGAGAGACTGTGAGGACTGGTGTGGGGTTTGAGTGTGAGTGATCTGTTGTGAGGACCAGTGTGGGTTTGAGATTCGGAGTGGCACGGTGCGAGGCAAAGTGAGAGTGACGACCAGTGTTTGGGTTTGAAGAGTGAGAGATAGGACCGGTGTGCGTTTAAGTGTGAATGACTGTTGTGAGGTGTGTGGGAGTGTAAATATCTGCTCGTGTTTGAATTGGGTGACGTGGCTAAACAAAACGTCCTCTGGGCTCGAGTTTCATGAACAAAAATTGAGTCATTTGGGCTCGAGTTCCATGAAGAAAAACCAAGTATTTTGTACTCGATTTCTTTGAACAAAAACTGAGTCCATTAGACTCGATTTCAGGCCTACGTGGACACTTTGTCCAACTCAGCTGCTGGCGCAATAGGAAAACCGAGTACAATATACTCGATTTTATAACCCCAAAATTGAGTCCTCTGGACTCGATTTGTTAGAAACCAAAATAGTTTCAAACCTTAGCTAACTTATAATATAGTTTGGGTTTTATAGTTATTTAAAAAAAAAAAAAACAAAAAACTCAATCCCATTTATTTTCTTGCCAAAAGCCTTATTGCTTAACTATTTGGCACCTTATGGGGTTTCCAATGAACATCTAGGGTTTAAAACTTCAAATCCCCCTACCCAACTAGATGTATAAAAAAAATGCATATTTGAACCAGTAAATATAATACAAATTGATAAACTATTCAAATTACAATTAGCTATCAGTAGGATACAGAGTTGTATGTATAATAGTAAGTCTCAATATATTTGTCGTAAACACAATACCAAGAAACAATTGCTCTCAAATGAAATTATTTGGGAGAACATAAACTTGAAACTAGAAACTCATCTCTCCCTACCATTGAAACCCTGCATCCTTATTGATTTCAATATTAAAGCCAAAACCAACAAAGCGTTTCACTCTCAAAATGATGTTATTGTATTCGCTTCATGTGGGAGTTTCGGAATGCGACCGTGGAGCTTGCAACATTTCTTGTAAAAAAGCCTTAACTTGCGGTGTTGCTTCTCTAACACTGTTGAGACCTCTCTCAGGATTTAAATTTGTTTTGAGACTCAAATTTGCTTTGAGCTTTGAGACGTGCCTATTCAAATAAAATGTTTTGGTTTTCTCTTTTTTATTAGAAAATGAGACGATTTTTTAAATACGTGGCAATGAAATGTAAATGAATCAAATCATTCACGAAGAACTCATACTTAGTTTAATAAAACCATTCATTTTGTTTATTTATAAATAAGTCAAATTTGATCCATAGTTTAAGAATTGTTTAATAAATGAGTTAAGCCCAAAAAATAAAAACCATGAACATGTTCATGAATAATAAGGCTTGATAAAATAAAAATAAAACAATTTGAGCTTAAGCTCGTTTATAGATTGGTAATAAGTTTGACATGAGTTTGAAAAATAAACTTTTTTTTTTTTTTTGAGAAAAGTTTGAAAAATAAACTTATATCTTACTAAAAGCTTTCAATTAATTGAGAGTTAGGAGCAATTGTCCAAACCAAATGAGCTTAATAATATGCTTAATATGAGTTTGATAATGTACCTGTTTTTAATTTTAAGCTCAAAAGTTTGATATTGAACTCGAGTTTAAGCTTGATATTAAGCTCAAGTTCAGCTTTGATAGGAAGAATCATGAAGAACTCAAGCTCTTGGACTTTTTTGACATGCTTGAGTTTGAACATTTTTTTATTGTTTGATATGAAAGTTTGAACATTATTTATAGGCTTGGTTCGAATTTGAACTTCAAATTGAGCTTAGACATTTAAGTTTTGTTGTCCAGTCGAGTTCAAACATTCAACAGACAAATTTCAGTTCATTTCCAACCTAATATAGATTATTAGTTGGGTGGACTTGCGCAACAACGCCACATGGTCCTCCTACAGGACTTTTTTAAAAAAAAAAAAAAATTTAAATATCAACTAAATTACATTGTTATCCTTAAAATTAGAGATTGTTTTTTATTTTTCTTTTATGTTGAAGAAGTGTTAAGTCCATAATATTTTTCACAATAAATCACATGTGGTAAGTTGTTATTGGTTCTAATTTGAATCTACAACTTAAATTACTTTTTTACCTACTTATAACAACTAGTAATAACCTACCACTTAGATTTATTGTAAAAATATTATAGAGATAACATTTTTTTTTTTTGATCGAAGTAGAGATAACATTTATGATTGTGAATAGTGTAATATATTCGGTTTTTATTTTTTTTGGAGGTGTGCTTTGTTTTTTACTTTCATTTTTATTCTTGCCCATGGAAAAAGGAGAAAAATAAACACCCGCAACGGATATAAGCGAGTCCCCATATTCTGTTTTATCGCTAGTGGGCTCTAGGAACTAGCAAGACCAAGAAAAACCCAAAGCCAATGGCTGCTGCGATAGCACCAGCCACCCCTCTCCGCCTTAAACCCTACTCAGCCCTTCGCTATCTCTCACTCTACTCCAAACCAAAACCAAACCCCAACTCACTCCCCTTCCCGCCATTTCTTCTCCAGCCACCCCCATTTGCCGGCGCCGGAGTGGTCCTCCCTCGCCGGAGATTCTTCTCTACTATTGTCTCCGGAACTCTCCAATCCGGCGAAGCCGTAGAGAAGACGAAACCGGAATTCTCCGAAAAGTGGAGAGGCGAGGCGGGAGAGAAAATCGGAGAGTTCAGGAAGAAGTTGAGAGTTTCGGATATAAAGCACGGTCCTGATGAAGGATTGGGCCGGGTCGGGCAGACCCTGGTCGTGACAGGCTGGGTCCGGACTCTTCGGGTTCAAAGCAGTGTTACGTTCATTGAGGTAGTAACAACAGTCATTGTGTAATTTTAGTTATAATCAGAGGCTCTGTTTGGTTCACGAGAAAATGTGGGAAAAGGAAATGAAATCAGAGATAGATTATACTATACTAAGCTGAAGTAATAGTCTTTTTTTTATTTTATAAACTGAATGTATAGTTTATTAATGTGAATACGTGTTAATTGTGATATATAGGTCAATGATGGTTCCTGCCTTTCAAACATGCAATGTGTGATAGACTCAGATGCTGAAGGTTATGATCAGGTATGTATGTGAGCAAAATGCATGTGAGTGTATGTGTTTACGTGGATGAAATTTATAAATTGATTCTTTTAGAATTGTTGTCTAAACAATAATTTGTTACTATTAATATTTGAATTTGGGAAATGGTAAAAACTGTAAAAATTCCGTGACAATTATTAGACGAAAAAGAGTACACATAAACATTTTTATTAGATGAATCGGGAAGAATCTTCTAAGTTTATTAACATCTAGATATATTATATTTCTTTGCTTACTTGATTTACATATATTATACAGGGTTTCAGTTTTCTTTTTGTACTTGATTTTTTTTTTTTCAAAAAAGTTATTGTCATCAGCAAGATTTATATAACTTGGTTCAATTCATTGATAAAGCAAATAAATATCTACATAATCTGACATAAACATAAAAGCTCATGAAAAGATTACAAGCTTGCATTTTTTTAGCGAAATTTTAGATGAATAATTTTTGTTATATAAAAAGGGAGTAGAGGGATCCAATAGAAGGGTCATATATGGTGTGAGAAGAGGGTGTACGATGAATTGAAAAAGAACCTGATGAGGACAAGGAAGAGCTCAAGGAAAAAGAAGATTAAATATACAAAGATTCAAGAATTGTGGTCTAGTTTTGATGTCGGACCTTTTTAGCACCTTTGATAGGTCATTTTAATTATTAGTATATTGAGTCTTTTAAGTTGAGAAGCTGCTGGATCAGTTTTAATTAAGTTCTATTAGAATAAGGGCAATTTGGTAATTTCCAGAAATCTGGAAAGGGCTGTCCTTGGCCGTACCAAAGGCCCATGAGTTTTATTTTATGTTTACGAATTATTAAGTCTTTTATTTAATTATTATTAGTATTTCTATTCATTCTAGGAATAGGTTATTTAGAGTCCAAGTCCTACTAGGAAAAGGATAACTATAGCCTCTATATAAAGGCTCTTTTTTAGTCATGTCCAAGGAACCCTAGGTGTGATGCTTAGGAAGACCTAGGTGTGATTGACTAATGTTTTATTTATGTTATTTTCTGTTATCCCCTGTTTCAGCCCCCAAACAGCCGTCAACATTCATACTTTTTCTAACCTAAACTCTTAAACAATAATCCTTATTCAAGAATTCATCAAGAAACCTAGTATAGTGCTGAACTTCTTAACGGTCCTGCATCAGAACCCCCTCCCCCCAAGGAAAAAAAAAAAAAAAAAAAAAAGAAAAGAAAGAGAGGAGAGAAACACGAATTAAAAATTTACTATTCACATTGATAAAAAAAAAACTAGCCACAAGCACTAACAAAAGAAATAAATTCCTTTGTTAAAATAAAAACTATAAGATTTGTTAGAAGAGGTAATGGCTATGAGTGGTGTAAGGGCATGAAAAAGATGCCAACAAGCATTAGCTCAACTGGCACCTCCTCCCCTTGCAAGTGCTAGGTGGTGGGTGAGATCGTGGGTTCAAGACATGCTACGTGTAAAAATATTTGCAATATGTACCTATGGCTGTTTCGTGAAGTGTTTCTTCAATTAGACTTTGGGCTAAATTTTGAATTTTCAAAGCCTCAATGTGTTTTGAAATTGAATTGCTATTATGACAGCCTGAAGAATGCCTCTTAAAACACTAATTTATATTGTTTTTACATAATCTATTCTGTGCAAAGCAAGTATTCTCCCTTTTTTTGAAGTTTATTTTTGTTGCTAGAGTATAAAATTATTTATTAGATATGTGTTTATCCTGATTTATGCATATCATCCCTGGCATATCTAGTTTTCATTATGTCTGTTTTCAAGCTCTGGAGCTAATTGATAGGTCGAAGCTGGATTGATAACAACTGGTGCATCAATGTGGGTGCAAGGAACATTGGTGCCCAGCCAAGGTTCAAAGCAAAAGGTGGAATTGAAGGTCAAGAAAATTGTAGTGGTTAGTATTTCTTGTCATTCTTAATTAGGGAGACTGCGGCACCTTTGCAATGTCATAGTGTCATCCTACTACATATGCGCTTGCAATGAAATCTTTTGTACTTTTACTTAAAAAACCTGCAATAATTCACAATTTCATATTTAGCATGCCCATACATTATATGTTTGTGGGAGCATTCATGTGCGTGCGTGTGTGAAAATCGAAAGAGAAAAAAGGACGGTTAGGATTTGGCTCACATGTTTCTATCTCCTAAAGCCTTGTACTTTTGCTTTTAAGTATAACTCATGATGAAATTTATGTCTTCAGGTAAGGTTAGAAACTTTTCATATGCTTTATGGGGTGGGGGGAGAAAAAGTTAACTATTTCATGTGTAGTGTGCCTTGTTGATGGTTCTCTATTTGAAGCATCTGAACATTTGAATCTCCAAAGACTATGCGTCAAAATATTATATTGGGCCCCTATTGCTCTTATTGTCTTCTTTGTCTGATTCATACATATTTTGGACATATTCTTGGCCATTAGGTTGTTCCTGTTAAATTTTTAATGCTGGATATTCATGTCATGTGAAAATTAGTCCTAGTGTTGCTACATCAAAGAGAAGAATTGATTGTATTGAACCTGGATCTAACTAAAAACACTGTTGTCATCTAATTTCCTCCAGCTATGTGTGTTGTGCTTTGGATTATAAGTTTGGAAAAGCTTTCTGTCATCTTGATGGTGATTTGTTACCTTCGTTTTTCTTTTATTGGATTGGTAAGTCATACATACAGTCAGTTGGTTTTGATCCCAGGAACTTACCCACTATCAATTCTTATGGAAAAAGTACCACTTGAGCCAAAGCTCAGTAGCGTTTCTTGCCTTCATTTTTATATTGAATAAAATGTTTTACCCAATTCTGCCATGCTAATTCTTCTGTGTATCCCACTTGTATTAGTTACACATTAATGTATATCCTCTCTGATCTCTGAACATAGCAAAGTGAAGAGGGGAAATTTTAAACTTCAGAATCCTTGAAAACAATCTATATGACTGAGAGATTAGGAAAAAATAGGTGTTGGGTAAAACAAATATATTGTATGCTTCTGCCAAGAGCCTTGTAGCTTAGTGGCATTGCTTGGTCTCCTTTATGAGAAGAACCAAAGTTTCAATTCCCCCCTCCTGCAGTTATTGTAACAATCGAGTTATATATATATATATATATATATATATATATATAAAAGGTGAATTGTATGCTTCTAGGAGCTGGTTTGTCAAAAAATTTGCATTGACATATGAATGTCCTGTCTTTAGGTTGGGAAGAGTGATCCTTCCTATCCAATCCAAAAGAAAAGGGTCAGCAGAGAATTTTTGAGAACAAAAGCTCATCTCCGTCCGAGAACAAATACTTTTGGTGCGGTATGGTTTTGCTTCTTGTTTACCATTGTTTGCTATTTTGTAGCAAATGATTTCATGTCAAGTCCCGGCTTTTTGTTTTTTCCTTCAAAGCAATGATGTGGCTTTTTTCTTTTGAGTTATGTCTTCTTGTGTATTGGTATGTGCTGGTTTTAGGTTGCAAGGGTGAGGAATGCATTGGCCTTTGCAACGCATAAATTTTTCCAAGAAAATGGGTTTGTCTGGGTTTCAAGTCCTATTATTACAGCTTCAGATTGTGAAGGAGCGGGTGAGCAGTTTTGTGTAACTACTTTGGTATGCACTGTTGCTTAAAATAATTTCTCCTATATAGTAATGTTTATTGCATTTTATGTTTTTATAAGGCATTATATTTGTTTTTTAAATAAAGTTTATTCTTTTTGTAAAGCTGAAAAAATAAATTCAATATATGCTTTTGGTAATTTGGGACATCCCAGAGGGAGCTCATGGTTCGAACCCGGATTCCCTCTATGGGGAACCGGAGGGGTCTGCTGTGCTGAGCCAAGAGGCTTGTGGACAAGTCAGTATGACCTTAAGTTCAGCTCTTCTTAGTTTCCCCTCCCTTTATGTTACTCATGATAGGTAACATGAAGCTTGTTTGTCAAGAGGACAGTTTCTTCTTTTAAGCCTAATTCGTGTACTTTGCTTCCTCATTTACTTGTTTGCTAGTGTCTTTCTGTGGAGATGTTGTTTAATAATTTTATACATAGTTAGAATTTTGAATAAAACATCCTGGTGCACTGTATTGTTTCAGCCTATTGTATGCAAGCCTAACATTAAGCATGTTTGTCAACAAGCCAAGAGGCTTGTGGACAAGTCAGTATGACCTTAAGTTCACCTATTCTTAGTTTCCCCTCCCTTTATGTTACTCATGATAGGTAACATGAAGCTTGTTTGTCAAGAGGACAATTTCTTCTTTTAAGCCTAATTCGTGTACTTTGCTTCCTCATTTACTTGTTTGCTAGCGTCTTTCTGTGGAGTCATTGTTTAATAATTTTATACATAGTTAGAATTTTGAATAAAACATCCTGGTGCAATGTATTATTTCAGCCTATTGTATGCAAGCCTAACATGAAGCATGTTTGTCAAGAGGACAATTTCTTATTTTAAGCCTAATTCGTGTACTTTGCTTCCTCATTTACTCGTTTGCTAGCGTCTTTCTGTGGAGACATTGTTTAATAATTTTATACATAGTTAGAATTTTGAACAAAACATCCTGGTGCAAGGTATTATTTCAGCTTATTGTAAGCAAGACCATTATTTATTAGGAGTAAAATTTGATCTTATAATGCTGCCATTTTTTTTAATTATGCTCTAAACCTCTCTGTGCTTCTGTAAATATATAATCTTTGTTCAATTAACAGATACCAAGCTCTGGAGAAGTTGTTGATTCTCCTGTGGATGCTGTTCCAAAGACAAAGGATGGGCTAATTGATTGGTCACAGGTGAGTCAGATTCATTTCCAAACTCTTTTCAAGTTACTTGTGAATAGCAATTTAGTGATTTTTGCATGGATTTTTAATTCTTGGTTGTGATGTGCATGGTAACCTGCTCAAAGAACCATGTTTGAACTTTGAATCTTCAGGCATTCTTTATATTGTATCATATATTAAGGTTGAAATGATTTTTTGGTGTTCAAGATTGTCTGTTTTTCTTTCTAAGATTGTAACAAGCGTAACCATTTTTTTGGGAAAATAGTCTATGCAAATATGTGGTCCACTTGTGATGCAGTAAGGAGAACGTAGATCTAGTGTAGATCTTATATGATCCAGCCAAAAGTACCACATTTCAAGTAAATTGGCAATTACAGAGAGTTTAGGAAGAAATCCCAGCAATAAAACAAGATTATAGCAATGAGAAGATAATTGGATTGAATTTCAGATAATAGAATATCAATTTCTAGGCTCAAAAGAGCTCCAAAATTATTCAGATCTGAAATTTCTTAAATTAGATGAGAAATTGCTGCCCAAAATGACTCGAAAGAGACTATTTATATTAGCTTTTAGTTACCCTAGAATCCTAGCCTTTCATATTTCATAGAGAAATTAGATCCTATTCAATTTCATTAAAAGTTTCATGCTAGTGATGTGACCTTTTAAAGTACTATAGACATAGTAATGACAAAACATAATGTGGGGAAATAAAATACTAGTCTTGTAATAGCTATGGGCTAGACTAGCTTTAGGCTTAGATGCTCCTGCACTTACTTGATTGATTTTCATGTTATTTTTTGTCTCAGGACTTTTTCGGGAAACCAGCATTTTTGACTGTCTCAGGCCAACTTAATGCTGAAACCTATGCTACTGCTCTTTCTGATGTAAATCTTTTCCTCTCATGCTTGTTCTTATTCTTAATATCCATTTGGCAATGAACAAATTATAAATACTTATTATAAATAACTTTGACCAGGTGTATACATTTGGTCCCACATTTCGAGCAGAAAATTCTAACACTTCTAGGCACTTGGCTGAGTTTTGGGTATGTGTTCTTTGCTCTTTCATTTCAATGTAGTTCTTCCTGTTTTATGTATTTTGGAACAGTATGTCTTACAAATTCTTTTTCTCCTTGCTTAAGATGATTGAACCTGAACTTGCATTTGCTGATCTGAATGATGACATGGCTTGTGCAACTGCTTATCTCCAGTACGTAGTATGTTATCTTTCATAACTATTGCCAATTCAACATTATTATTAAATTAGACTATATTCTGGCAAGCTTATGCGTGCAGACAGTAGATAGTTCTTGTGAGGCATCCTTCTTGTCAGATTTTAGAGTAACATGTACTTTCATTTTATGCTTGAAGGTGAGATATGTCCTCGAAAATTGCAAGGAAGACATGGATTTTTTCAATACTTGGATCGAGAAAGGAATTGTTGATCGGTTGAATGTATGAACTCTAAGTGTAACTTATTCTTAATCCTTTCCTTTGTGTATTCAATCCTTAAACCCCCCGTTTCCTCACTCCTTATTTTTCTTATCTGATCTGCACAAATATTATCTCGCATCTTGATTTTGTGCGAATAATTTTGTCTGATAAACAGGATGTGGCTGAGAAAGAATTTGTGCAGTTGACTTACACTGATGCAATTGAACTTCTACTAAGAGCAAATAAGAAGTTTGAATTCCCGGTACTACCTATTAGTCTTGCTATTTAAACTATTCCCATACTATTGCAAATTCACTTAACTGTGTTCAAAGGCAGAAAATTATAGCACTTATCAAAAAAGAAAAGGGCAGGAAATTATACCTTGTAAAGTATTATTGCTCCTGGATGGACTTGTCATGATAAATTTAAAGAATGTTACAAAGCTTATTTGATCAAATCAATTGTATTTTGTTCTCCTTTTTTTCACCTCATTAAAGGAAGCAACTTCAATGTCTCAAACTGACTGTTTCTGTATTGATTGTGTCTTTTAAGTCAGAATTAACTTACTACAAATTTGCAAGGGCTTTTTTTTTTTTTTTTTGTGTGTGGATACATTTTAAGTGGGGAAGACATCTCTATTGGAAACACTAGGAAATCCCATTTGACCTAAAATTCGTTGGCTGCAAGGACAGTCTTTAGTAACTTGTAATTTGTTGTTTTCTGCTGGAAATATTTGTGCTACTACTGCAACAATTCCTTTTTCTATCCTGTTGAGTTGGAAGATATTTATTTACTACCAAACCTTAAATAGTGATAGAAAGTTGTCATAGACTTATGCTTCAACCAAATTTGCTCCTTATGTCTTGCATTATATATAACTTGCTTTAATGTATTACAATAAGAACTTGATATTTGAATCAAAGGGTGTGCAGTACTACTTAGCTTCATCATTGGATCGTTACTTTCTGATCTTTGGAAATATGCTGCTTGAGGCATATGAATGATGAAAGTTCTCCTCTCTCTGAATGCTGAAAGGATCACTCATTGCAGGAGAACCTAGCACAATTTAATAAGATGACGCTTCACTAGGAAAACTTAAGAAGATTATTTGTTTAGTATATATATATATATATATATATATATATATATTAAATCTGTTGTTAATGTTCTCCGCTGCAACATTTTGTTATTTCTCACTACATGGCTTTCACAGTGCTTTAATTATCTGCTGTGTAGTTCTGAATCTTTTATTTCAAATCCTTCTTTTTTATTTTTATTTTTTCTTTCCAGGTGAAGTGGGGATGTGATTTGCAGAGTGAGCATGAACGATACATAACTGAAGAGGCATATGGTGGATGCCCTGTTATAATAAGAGACTATCCTAAGGCATTAGCCCTCCCACTTTCTTCCACTCTTTCCTCTTCCACGCTTCACTAGGCAAGCTGAGGTTTATTTCCATAGCTGGATCTAATACTTTGAAGTTATTTGATGTAAAATCTCAGGAGATTAAAGCATTCTATATGCGGCAAAATGATGATGGAAAGACTGTTGCAGCAATGGATATGTTGGTTCCTCGGGTAATTATCAAATTTCCCATTTTATTCCTATTGTTAATTTTAAAAAGTTAGATTCAGTCTAAAAGTTGTGACTTGCGATTTATTGGTACTTTTTAAACAAGTAGTCTTTCAAGTTTCAAATTTACAAAGAATAGAATATTGAGGCTTAAATGTTTGATGCTTCTGTAGCTGATATGCTGTGTTATTTTCTAGCAACAGCTACTGATTCAAGAAAATAATCTTTGTGAATGTACCTTCTAAAATAGAATGTTCTCTCTCTCTCTCTCTCTCTCTCTCCCCTTGACCACAAATCTTTTATTTGTACGAGCCTTTGGATTAGGCATAATACTTCCGGTGCTGTTGAGGTTTGACCCTTTTCACTTTTCTGATAAAAATTCTCTAAATTAAAAAATTACTGTACTTCAGCATGTGAAAATAGTATATTCTTGAACTACTCCCAGGAAAAAAACCACCAGCCCATTGTTCTTGGAGAATTTGTCATCTTCTCCCCCCATAAGATAAAAAGGATAGAGGGTGTGGTCATAGGTTCAATCTTGCACAGGTGTATGTGTTTTATTTTTTTTTGATAGATAATAAGAGTTTTATTGATGAAAAAGAACAATGTGTTTACGATTGTAAACACACTGCCCTTGAAACAGATACAGTCAAATCATAAGGAAAGACTAATAGAGTTACGGAAATCAGACAAGGCACTACAATGCGTAAGCCCCCAAATATGAGACCACTCAAACAAAGTCCTAACAAGCAAGGTCTTCAACTTATCTATAGAACTCTCAACGTCCTCAAAAGTTCGGGCATTGCGTTCCTTCCATACTAACCACATAAGGCAAGCTGGTACCAAATTCCAAACCTTTGAAGAGTAAGTTCCCAACCAATTCCTCCAAGCAAAAAGAAGAGAAACAATAGTGTCCGGCATCACCCACTGAACCCCAAACATATTAAGGACCTCACTCCACAAAGCAGATGCAAACTTACAATGGATCAAAAGGTGATCCACAGTCTCCTCATCACACCTACATAAACAACACCAGTTGACAAGGGGCAAGGTCTTTTTAACCAGATTATCAATAGTAAGAATCCCACCCCTAGCAGCAGTCCATAAAAAGAAAGAGACCCTTTTAGGTACCTTTACACACCAAATGCTCTGCCAAGGGAAAGAAACAGAAGGGGCTTTCAATAAAGCACTATAAAAGGATCGCACATCAAAAACACCATTACGATTCAATTGCCAGATCAAAATGTCCTCCCCCTCCCCACTAGGAATCCTGGCAGAAACATGCCCATAGAAAGAATAAAACCTCCTCAACTCCCCTTCATTAAAATTACGTCGGAAACGGAAGTTCCAACTCCTACCTCCCCCGTCTGGTGCAAAGATTAACATGTCAGCAATCAGAGCTTCCTTAACCACAGCACATGCAAACAATTCCGGGTATAATTCCTTCAAAGGAGTAGGACCGCTCCAAGGGTCGTGCCAAAACCGAATACGATTGCCCTCTCCCGCTTCTGGTGTATGTGTTTTATTTACCTATCAATAAATAAAAATTTCTATTTTCCTTGTTGTTAAATGCACACTTTCAATAATTATAACCTATCTTCTTTTGCACTTTCAGTACAATGAAACAAGGATCTTTTGCATATAAGAAGTCTCCTTTAATTATTTTTAGATAATTGAAAAGACAGAGCCGTCTATATTCTAGGATATTGTTATGTTTGAATGTATATGGACTCTCTTTGCCTATCAAAAAAAGTATGTGGACTCTCTTTGCATAGGAAAAACAGTATAAGGACTTCCAAAAAATATAGGGACTAGAGATTATTTTACCCTCTTTTAAGAATATAATGTACATAAAAAATGCTAGTGGCCTTTGGGGCCAAATGGCACCCTACCCCCTTAAATAGTATGGAGTGGTGGATGAGGGTGGGGATGGGGTTCAAATCCCTAGGGTGCGTGA
Source organism: Quercus tomentella (assembly GCA_028535165.1). NCBI lineage: Eukaryota > Viridiplantae > Streptophyta > Magnoliopsida > Fagales > Fagaceae > Quercus > Quercus tomentella. The sequence goes on along the minus strand of JAPQVY010000023.1, from coordinate 9,713,716 downwards.
GTATTTGCCTAGTGAAAAAAAGGTACATTATAAATATTTAGTTTTAAATTATGGAAAAAAAATGCAAAAACACCCATGAACTTACGGTTAAAGTCAAACTGACCCCCTGATATTCTAATTTGAAATTTTAGAGCCCTAAGGTATGAGAAATGACCCAATTAGTTCTGTGAAAATTCCGAGCTGGACTGGACATGCTGAATAAAATAATTATTTCAAATAAAATTTAGTGAAAAATTCATTTGATTTTTTCCCCTTTCTTTTAATTTTCTCTCTTGTTGCCACTCAATCACCACCATAATCCCATACAAGTCCATTACCCAATCTTGTCACCATCAATCCAACCCATTCCAAAATCCAAATCAACCCCAACTTTTACCCCATAGTTAATTCTTCAAGGGTTGACTCATTGGTGGGGCCTAGCCATGGTGATTTGGTGCGGGTATGCCCCGCAGTTTTGGTCTGGTGGTAGCAGTAGGATTTTGGGTTTTTTGCGAATGGGGTTTTCGGCTGATAGAAGTGGAGGTTTGATCTGTTTGGGGCAATGTGGGTGGCGTCATGGTTAACATTTTGGTGGATGGACTGTTGGCTGCATGTACCAATATTTTAGAGCAACAATTGCAAGCTGTATTGGACCTTGCCTTGACATGTACAGAGGAAGATCCATACAGAAGGCCAACAATGGTAGGTGTCACTAAAGAACTTAAACTGATTGAGAGGTATGTTACATGATTAATTATTTTCTTTGTTCATCCAAGTTCTTTTCCAACCACCAAATGTTAGACGTTTTTTTACCAAAAGGATATGGACTCATGTGATGCTGTTATGCTCGGAAGATAATAGGCTATTGGCATGAGATTTGAAAGGGAGAAGTTTCTATAATGGATTTTTCTCATATTTTGTAAAAACGATTCTCTAATGGATTTGGTATATTCCAAACCCCCCTTTGCTGGACGCACTGACTGTGAGATTGCTTCTGAATAGCAATGGTGAGCTCGATCTTATTATGAACATTTGAGAAATTCTAGCAGGAAGTTTTTTTCATGGAGATTCCTAAAAAAATGTGTCATTCTTTTCAAGGACAACAGTGTTGAATAGAATTTTGACTATAGAAAAATTTACCTATATACTGTTGGTCATAAGGTCAACAGCAAATCAAGGCATCATCTTCTGCTTCAATATTCAGTTGCTCAAAATTTTTGGTCCTCTGATTTTTCAGTTTTTGGGATGCAGTGGGTGATTCCTCAAAAAGTGATTGATGTATATTGTTGTTGGAGGAAAGGGTTGTATGGGACAAACATGAATGGTATAACATGGATTGTGAACCCTGAGTCTTATGTGGGTGATTTGGAGGGAGTGAAATAGACGAACATTTGAGGTTGGGGAGAAATCTTTTTGTTGACCTTGAGTGTAGTTTTTGCATGTCATATTTGAGTGGTATACTATGTTGGGGGGGTTTCTTTTAGGCTGTGTTTGTTTCAGTGTAAAATATTTTCCGGGTGTAAAATATTTTCAGGTAAAAATATTTTCGGGAAAGGAAAATATTTTCTAATATTTGGTTGCATTTTAAAAATTATATTAGAAAACAATTTTCAGTGTTTGGTAATATTCTGAAAATGCTATTTTCCTACAAATTTTTCACACTTTCTCAGCCATTTTCTCAGCTTCCAACCAAATTTTATATTAGAAAATCCACCGGCACCCACACACTAGCACCCACAGAAAATCCACCACTATCCACACACCAGCACCCGCAGACAATCTACCACTATCCACACAAAACCCACCACCACACAACACAGAAAACACCAAAACGCCACCACAACAATAACAAAAAAATTAGAGATCAAAGAGATCAAGTAGATTGACGAGAGAGTGATTGGCGAGAAAGCAGATCGGCGATGATCCAGGTAAGGGTTTGTGAGTGGCGAACCATTGAGAATCGAGCTTCTCGACGGCCTTGATTTTGAAACCGATTCGGTCGAGCAAGAGCGACGAGGTGGTGTCGGGGTTGGAGATCTGGATTGTGACGATCAGAGGATCGCTGGGATGGTACAAGTCCTTGTCCGGTTGGATTTTGAGAGTGGGAACTCGTTGATAGAACTCGGACTCAGCGGTGGTGGTGTTCGGTGGATTTCGGTTCAAAAGGGAGAGGGAGATCGAGAAAGAGAGAGATCGGTAGTGTGAACTGAGAACTTGGCGGCGCGATCTCGTCGCTGCGTCTGGGGTTGGGGCGCGTTTGTGAGTCCTTCTTTCTCTCTTTTCGGAAGTGATTTGAAGGTAAAATAAAAACGGAAATGCTTTTACGCCCGTGAGCCTTATTTTACGGTCAACGCTGGAAACAATTTCAGTTTGACCCAATTTTCGGTAACTACCAAACACACACGTTTACGGAAAAGCATTTCCGGAAGCGGTTTTACACTGAAACAAACACAGCCTTAATATTTTAGTTGAGGTTATAGATCATTTAAGCCTACGTTTTTAATTCTTTATGGAGCTCTATCTTTTGAGCTTTCTTAATTCTTAATAAAAGATTCTTTGTTACTTATCAGAAAAGAGGAATAAGAAAAAAATTCAAATTAATTTTTATGAAGTTTTTACTCTAAAATGATTTTTTTGTTAAAAATGAATCACTTTCTGTCCACCCCAATTAATGGAAGTGAGACAGAATGACCAATTTGGTCATTTCCCTAACCTTAAGGGTTTAAAATTTCATATTAGGATTGGAGATGGTTAGGCGAATTTTAACCATAAGGTCATGACTGTTTTGCACTTTTTCCCGTAAATGATTTAACCATTATATATATATATAAAAAAAAAAAAAGTTGTCTCCATTTAAAGTTGATTGGAGAAGGTGAACTAAGGCTTTATTGATGTGTCTTATTAGCCTTCCTCACATTACAAGTCTCCCTTTATATGATATATGTTTAGGTGTTCGGGGCATAAAAATGCTATATGTAAAATCAATCAGTAAGACAAATTACAGTTTTTAGTACAAACCCATGAATGCTTTGTGAACAGCAAGCAATGTGGTCAAGGCATCCAGGTGACGGCTAGGTGAGGTCTGTACCATGTGATTTTATGTTAGCAATTATATTTTATTTTCTACATCAATCTTGAAATGTGAAAAATAGTGATTGAGCTTAAGTAAGTCTTCTGTCTTTGCTGTGCTTATATGAATTTTGTTGGTGTTATCCTTGTTGAATATCTTTGTTTGAAATTTTTTGTTGTTGTCAGCATTGTTATTGAATATCTTTGTCAGGTTGGTGAACTCATTGGTGGAAGCCAAAGGGAAGAAAGGCTTGAATATTTGGAAACTCGCTTAGATGACTTAAAGCTGGATAAGGATACCTACTGGTGGTATCTTGATTTGCGTCGTTATGGTTCAGGTCAGGAATTCTTCTGTTTAAAATTGAGAAATTCTCTTTATGTTGGTGACTTCTTATATTGATGCACTTCCTCTCTTTAAGTTGAAAATGAAACATAATTTATTCGGGGCAATCTAGAGGTGTGGTTTTGCTAATGGTGGTGGATCCTCTGTCATATTACTGCCATTTGCATGACCTAAAGAGTCTCATCTGTGGAAGAACCACATACAAGATTCATTATTTGGGAATGAGAGCAGAAAGGAAAGTGGGTGCATTTGTTTTGCTGCAATAGAAAATTAAGAGAAGCGTGGCTAGGCTGCTTTATTAATGTTTCTCACTTTGCTGCAGACATACACCTAATGTAGTCCAAATAAGCAAGTACATTTTTATTTGGATCACATGGGCAGACAATCTGAGCTCTGATCATAAGAAATCTCAACTAACTAGTGTAGTTGAAGAGCGAGAATAATATTATAGTTACAGCTCTTATTCATGACTGTGTTGACAGACTTAAATTTTATAGGGTTAAAAAATGGTTAAAGAAGAATATACACCATTTCTTTTTAAAAGGTAGTTACTTCTATGCTTTGTTGTAATGGTGTACTTTCATCTCTTGTTTGCCAGTTCCTCATGCGGGATTTGGATTGGGCTTTGAAAGACTTGTGCAATTTGCTACAGGAATAGAGAATATAAGAGACACAATCCCTTTCCCTCGGACGCCTGGTTCAGCTGAATTTTAATGGTGAAGTTGTGCATTTTTTTTTTGTTCTCTTATTGTAGTCAACCACAGCATCATTTTTTTTACCTGTCCTGCTCCTCATCTCCTTAAGTAAATTCAATTTGAATCACCTTCTCTGTGTAACACTTACGTGCATCAAAACTTCAAACTATATAGGAAGGCTACCAAAATTGGAAAAAGAAAAAGAAAAAAAAGAAAAAGATTTAAGCCTGGTTTGTTGCTTCCCTTGAAGCAAGAAGCATAACCTTTATGTAAAGAATTAAAATCTGTAAATGATCCATGTTGAAAAACAAAGCTTTTGACCTCCTAGAGACAAACAAATATTAGATACCATTTTGGGTATTTTCTTAATATTTGTATTTATGCTTTTCCATGGAATCCTTGGTCTTTCTCATAGACATCAAAGGGCTGGATTGATCTTTTGTACTTCTATATAGTTATTTGACCGAAGTTCTGTTGATTTATAATTTTATTGCTTACCGGCCTTTTGCTTACTGTCGTGTGTTTTGATTTATTATTTTATTGCTCAATGCAATGTGGTTTATAGTAGATGCTTTTGGTTTTTTCTAATATATTAAACCCGCGTTTACTCTTGTCTGCATTTCACAACCTTTATGAAATACAATTTACATTTCTCATCTTCAGAAGCAAAAATGAGAATCCCCAATTCGGAGTATTCTCATTCTATAATGCGATTCTCGTTTCCCAAAGAAAAAGACGTTGTCATAAATGATTTTTTGGAATGTATTCTTCCACTAGAATATATTCCCCCCAACAGGTTACCAAATGTCCATACGCATCTTGCTTTTTTATTTTTGGGTGAATATGTATCTTTCCTTTCATTGTTAGAGCATGCATATCGTTGAAAAATTCTGGTTTATTTTAGTATAAAAATTTACTTTTTGTATTTTACACAATTTTTAAAAAATACTTGCATTTGATTATCAATTTTACATTCTATTTTGATATAATATTCATTCTTCATTTATTTATTTTTATTATTTAATAGATGGGGAGAAAAAAAAAGAGAAGTAAGAGAAATGAATAAAATATCGATATGCAAATGAACAGCAGCAGTGTATATTTAGTAGAATGTAAATTTTGCACAATTTTGCATGAGTTGATGTAGATAATTTTTGGGGTTAAATGTATAAAATTTACCCCTTAAGATATTATGCATTGACTGATGTAAGTGCTCCATCAAGGGGGAGTGAGTTTAAAATAGTCGCATCTATAGACATACAATGGAATGTTAAATCGAGAATAAAGAAATTGTCCGACATACAATGGATGGAATATTAAAACGAGTATAAAGAAATTTGGACAATGGGAAATTGGGAATATTGCTGATGTGCATTTCTTGTACTTGGAGAATTCACTGGTGGTCATTTTGTCCTAGGATTAAACGAGCGTAAACAATTTTTTTTTTTTCTTTTTTTTTCTTTTCTTTTGGAGTTGAGCCTAAGTTATTTATAAACAACTCTATTAATTCAAAACCCTTATGGAGTGTTTTGGTCAAAATAACCTCTTTTACATGTAAGGTGTTTCCAAACCTAAGAACTACCTAAACCAGTGAACTCCAATCTATCCTTACCTAAGCAAAGCCAAGAAAAGTCTCAGGAATAGTCACAACGACCTTCCAAATGGATCAGCTTGCTCATTAATTGACTCTTGGAAAATATGGTGCTTAAAGGTTTGGCAATTAGGCAGAAAACCATATAGCACGCCAATTGGGCTGTTGCAGCGCAATGTTGGGATAATTAGGTAAATGTAGAATTGAGATTGGGTGCAATACTTTGGGTATTATACCTAATGTAACATAATCTTTTAACTTTTCTTCTCAATTAATCCATTAACTTTAAAAATTATTGTCATTTTAATCCACTAACTTAAAAATTATAATTTTAGTCCATTAACATTGATCGGTTGTCATTTTAGTGCAATTGGTTTAAAATTTGTAATTTTAGTTGATTAACTTTGAACTATTGTCATTTTAGTCTATTAAGTTTAAAAATTATCATTTTTTTGATTTAAATAAATAAGTTAATCTCTAAAATTGTTTTTGATGTTAAAATGAAAAACGATGTTGTTTTAAGGGAGTTAACAAAAACTTTTTAACATCGATGAACAAAGGAATTAAAATAACCGTGATATCAAAGTCAATGGGCTAAAATGACAATTGATCAAAGTTATAGGATGGAAAGTGTATTTTTGTAAAAAAAAATTGTTTTCTTTTAACTCCCCACCCCCTAACGCCGCCGCTGCCAATCAGATAGTTGAGGAGATAGTTCCCTTCTATACTCTCACTAAACCCCTCAGATGGCTATCTTTTGCCTCTTAAGTAGTAATAAGTCAATACCTTTCTACTTTTGCACAAGAGTCATTAATCTATCATCCACAATTGCATAGGGTTAGGGGTGTGTAAGGGTCATGTCAGATTGGGTTTGGGGTGAACCCGTCACTTGACTTGATAGTTTTGCGTTTTGAAATTCCAAATCCATCGTTAACTGCTGGTTTCATCAAAATTGATTGCCATTTGAGTTGCTTGACTATAAATCCTCTAAACGATTCGATCGAAGTCATCTCAGGCAAGGTGGATCAACAAGATGTATAAATGGTTGAAAGTCTAATCTCACCAGTTCTGGTGGAGATTTCAATAGATTTGTTTAGATCTCTACCAAATCAAGCGAAGATCTTGACAAATTTGTCAAGATCTCCACCAAATCTCATAAAGATTTTACTAAATCTGTAAAAATTGGCAGCATAAATAGAATTGTAGAAGAAAATAGATCATGGCGCGGGGAAGAGGAGAACAACAAGGTTTTTAGCTAGATCGATCCACTTGGGTCTAAGACAATGAAACTCGCTACTCAACCTGCCAATGTCAGGTGTTGAAGGCACAAACTCGCTGTCGACTGCCACATTGCTCGGATCGAGCGGGTTTCGATTCAAACGGATGCATTAGGTCCCAGTTTGGGTTGGACAACCTTACGTGGGCCTTGCAGCTTATTTGGGTCTATCCACCCCCCCCCCCCCCGGGGCTGAATGTCTAACAAATCCCATACCATCGCAATTCTGTCCAACAAAGATGTTACTTGATCATACTAAAGTGATATTGAGATCCTTAATAATCAGGTCAGTTTACAAAAGCTCATAATTTAAGATGAAATTATCAAATAAGCAGCAATTATGTTGTACTTTAGACCAATGGTGTGTTTAAATATCGTTTATTTTGCTGAAATTGAAGGCACAAACTCGCTGTCGACTGCCACATTGCTCGGATCGAGCGGGTTTCGATTCAAACGGATGCATTAGGTCCCAGTTTGGGTTGGACAACCTTACGTGGGCCTTGCAGCTTATTTGGGTCTATTATCTAATCAAAATTCCACCCCCCCCCCCCCCCCCCCCCCGGGGCTGAATGTCTAACAAATCCCATACCATCGCAATTCTGTCCAACAAAGATGTTACTTGATCATACTAAAGTGATATTGAGATCCTTAATAATCAGGTTAGTTTACAAAAGCTCATAATTTAAGATGAAATTATCAAATAAGTAGCAACTATGCTGTACTTTAGACCAATGGTGTGTTTAAATACCGTTTATTTTGCTGAAATTGAAAACTTATTACTGAAAGTACTGTAGATAAAGGTAAAAGTTAGTTGAAATAGTGCAATTAAATCTATGAAAAGTACCAAAAAGTGCAATGAAACCCATGAATAGTAGCAAAAATAAACTGAATAGTAGCAAAAATAAATTGAATAGTAAAATAATTTTGATTTTCCATCCCAATCCAAACGCACACTAAAAGTTCTGAATGTTGTTACGACACCATAATAACCAATACAAAATTTCAACATCCACTTTGGATTTTAATTTTATAAAGCATAATAACCAATACAAAATAACAAGCAAAACACCTTATTTTTTGCAATTCGATACACTTATCTTTTTCCCCTTGAGAAGATCTTTTGATGCTATACCTATACAAAGGGACTTTATGTTTTTCAATAAATGAACAAATGAACTGTACAATGGTGCCAACAGAGGCTCTCTTCGCTTTATAATAAAAATACCAGCACCTGAAGCCTCTTCCAGAGCGTTGAAATAAATTTTAGGCTTAAAAGTATAGAAAACCGTGCCAACTACATTTCATCATATGGTAGGATAGGGAAGTTGGAGAACATTTTTTGTTTCTTCTGTGTGCGGACTTGGCTTCGGGCGAATACCACCATTTTGCACTTTTCAGAGATGCAGGAGCAGGTCCCTAGTATTCTATTGATCACAAAGAACAAAACTTTGATATTTACATCATCACTAATTTATCTCAAAGTTCCACTTCATGAAGGTCCCCAAAACTGCCACCGTTTTGCATTCGCATCAAAGAAGGCTCATTAGGCATAAATGATGATGGGGGAATGCCCAATGCCTCCCCTAGAGGTTTTATTTCAGCCGGTTTTGGAGGACTGAATGGAGTGCTGTGGCTTCCACCCCACGAGGCTGTTCTTCGTGAGTGAGGAGGGAGGGAGCCGTTGCCATTGCCATTGCCATTGCCATTGCCATTTGTCAAATCTCCCATGTATGGGATGTTATCCATGCTCGGGAACCTCTGCACGGTCATTGATGACGAACGTATAGGAGACTGGAATGAGTCATTTGCAATGGATGTCGAACGATCTACATTAGTTGTAGTTTCTTCTTGCCCATTTTCTGCTATAGCCTCCATTGTCTGCTCACCAAGTGATGCTGGGGTGGGAATAAATAATTTTGCATTGGGAGCAATAGGAGGCTTAACAGATGGAACAGAAGGTGACTGGAACAAGTTTGCAGGCTTTCCACCACCTTGGTTGAAGGTGTCCACATACCTGCCAAAAGCCCATCAATATAGTTTTACAAGACTAATTTGTAATCTCTATTTGGTTACAGGAAAAATGGAGGAAAGGTAATGAGCTTTCAGATGGGGCTGTACTTGAGAGGTGTTCATAAACCTAGCAAAATTTATTACAAACCTGAGATTCCAAAAAAGTTAAAGAGAACTGCTAAGCCTCCATTTGGATATTAATGAAAAATGAAAATTATTTCACTATTCAGCTTATTTTTGCTACTATTCATGAGTCCCACTGTATTATTTTAGCTAATTTTTACCTTTATCTACAATACTTTTAGTAATAAATTTTCAGTTTCGGCAAAATAAGCAATATCCAAACAGACCCTAAGTCAATCGGTCATTATTTATTTTTTCAAGTTGCCTATTAAATAAAAAACCAATACAGCTCCATCTTCGCTTGATTCAGCCATTCTTATCATAACTTATAACAGGGTTGAACTCCTCTAAATTTAGTCATGAAATTAGCATAATATTTTTAGAACAAATAAAAATCTATCGAAGTTACCTTGCCCGAACACCCATCCTTCCACGAGATGAGAATTGATTTGAGCTGGATGGAATAGGTGGAATTCCTGATGAATGTTCTGAAGGAGGAGTTTTATATTCCGGGCTCCCATTGTTTGGAGTCCCTTCTTTCTGTAATGCAGATTTCAAATTGTAATCTGACATGCCATTCTGGAAGGCTGTAGTTGTTGGAGGGGGTGGCAAGGCAGTTTCTTCAGCTGGGGCTTCAACGCCTTCCTCTACCCATCTCTTCAGCTTTTCATCATAATAGAATTTGTTCGTTTCACCCAATTTAGCCTTTAGCAGCAAAGCAAAATAAAAACCATTTAAAAGGAGGTATTAAGAGTGAGAAACATTAACCATATTTTTCCTCAATAAAAAATTGAAAATGAAAAAAATCACGGAGACCAAAAAATTGACATTTTGAAGAAACTACCTGTTTGCCAGGGCGCGGCCTTAAAACTAGCCCCACAGTCTTTTGTAGTAACTGTGAGCCAAAATTAAAACGAGGAAAGCGTGATGCCCCCCCTGAGACTGAAGCTTTGCCTTGTTCATTTGGTGATGCCATTCCTTTTGATGAATCAACCTGATCCTATAGTAAGTCAGTATGATCTCATAAATTTGATATTAACCAATAATACACAACAAACTGTACCTACAAATGTGGGTTTTCATTTTCCAATTCTGGAAAATACTATATACCTGTCTTGGAGTTCTACCAAAGTCTGGCTCTGAAACACTTCTATTAGCCATTGTCATTCTACTACCATCAGCCATCCAATCACTTATGGGCTCCATTGATGCAGAAGGCATTAACGATGACATGGCCATTGTTGATTGACTACTTGATACCCTGGGGCCAGTTGGCTGATTATAATGTCCATTACCAGGAACACCTCCTTGTAATGTTGGCGCAGGTGGTGGAAGACCCCCAACAACACGATGTGCTGTACTATCAAAAAAGTTAAGCAATTTGCCCACTAATTTTCCAGGAGCCGAATTTGCACTGTATCCACCCTGCACATAGAATGTTTATTTGGATGGATCAGCACTTGCAGCTTAAAAATCGCGAGACACAAATAATAGACAAAGTACCTGTTGGTGAGTTCTGATCCTCTCTTCAAGAGATAATACTAACTGTTTCCATGTTTCTACTTCGGGTGCTCGACCAGTCTTCAGAGACTTCAATACCGCTTGACAGTATCTGAACTAACCACACCATGTTAAGAAAACTGAAGACAAAAATTGCATGAAACATCAACTTAAAACAATTTTTACTTACTTCAGTGAGTCTGAAACCTTCCCCACTTCAACTAGCATGTGTGCATAAATGAGCTTGTATGGCTGAAAAGGTAGCAAGATAAACTGAGAGTTTCCAAGCACCTTCGAATATTCATATAACTCGGTCCTCTGTCCAAATAGCCATCATGTCTATTCAGTATGAGTCAGTTGTAAAGCATCATTTATTGAAATGACTGATGTAAGGGGATAATTTGGTTGACAAAATGAAAAAGACACTGAGGTTGACAAGCACAGAACATTGAGCTTAGGTTACTTCAAAGAAAAAACAAAATACTAAGGGTGAAACAGAAACATGGCTGTTGCTTTAAAAAAAATATACAAAAAAGGAGTAAACTACCAGGTACTTCAAAGTATTACACACATTTACATAATATAATATAATAATGATCCAAATGAGTCTTCTGAACCCTGCAATCTCCAGGAAAGTTAAAGATTAACATAATAAAATATAGCTCCAAAAGAGATAAGTTTGAACCCTGCAGTCTCCAAGAAACTCCAAGAAACAGAGCATGTCAGAGAACGACAATTACAAAATTTAAACATGGTGACAACCATGAGCAGTAATTTTTTTTTTCTTTGGGTGGGGGCTGATAAGTAACCAATAACCATTGAGCCATGAAAACATTTTATGAGAGCTAACTGGAATCTAAAAGCACCTGAATAGCTTCTGGACTAACGTAGGTTCGAGGAAGTTTCCAGTGATCTGCTCCAATTAGACAGAGCCTAGCAGTGTCTGAGTATGGCTCAAAGTTTGCTTCCGCAATTAAATAGCAGATGTGTGCAGCAGTAATCTAAAATAGGATTCATCTTAGGTCTTCAGGAGTAAGAAAAAATTAACAATAAAAAATAAAATTAACAATATAAATTAACAAACTTCATAAAGTACCTCACTTCTTTCCTTCCAAAGGCAATCACCAAGATGAATAATTACAAGTTCATCATCCTTTGTTCTGTTTGCAGTTATTACAGCCAAATTTTCCTCCCAGTCATCTAGCATACAATTGGCCCCAATCTGTAGTTTGACCAGGAAAAAGAATAGGCTGACCTTATAAGTCAGAGATGCCAACAGAAGAATTTGGCAAAATTTAGAGATGACAGGATATCAGCTGGATCAAGGGTTTGAGCTCTAGGAATCCTAAAACATGATATTTTGGGCAAAGCTTATTTATACATCCTACTAGCTTGAGCAATACCTATATGGTTGTGTCAGAGAAACAAAATGCAACAGGAATATCAAAAGTGATCCAAAAAAACCTTGTCTCTTTTATAGTTTTGTCCATTATAGGGGGAACCTCTACCTTGCTATGTTGTTGGTTTCCTTTTATTAACATGTTTTTACTGAAGTACATAATTACTTGTTAAGTTAAAGGCATTACCAAGCATAATATGGCACCAATGTATTAAAATAAACAGTTCTTAAATTAATATATCACCTGTGCAGGCTGTTGAGGCATATTAACAGCACCTGGAAGACTGCTGTCGGTTGTGGAATCGGAATAAAACACTTCAGCTGGTTGCCCGGCAATTAGCAGGCATAAAGTCCTTAGAGGTGATCCTGCAACTAGCTGGTGAAGTGCCATTTGCTTCACAGTGTCAACATAGAACTGCATTGGTCCAAGCCATAATCAAAACCAAAAAAGAGAGAGGTGAGACAAGGTTAGCACAGTATAAACCTAATGTCTACCTCATGAATGCAAGTATCTGGATAGGCTGAAAGGGGCAACAAACCTGATCACCAAGTTGTGAAGCAAGAACAAGTGCGGGTCCCCACAATTGACCTTCTTGTGCACATTGTAAAGCCTCTTTCTTTCTACCAGAAACCAGAAGATTTTGTACCTCAGAAGCGGTTGCCTACAAAATACACCATCTATTACAAAACAATGAAACTGGCAAAGGAAAAAAAAAAGTAGGGAGAAAAGCACAGCAATTTATCACATACCCGTATTTGTCCTTCAGAAGGCAAATTCTGCAAGCAGTGGCTAAGAGCACCATACTCACTGAATTGCGTGCTGTTCCTCTTAGCAGATGCAAAAAGTTTAGCAACTGCTGATTCTGGAGAATCACTATCCTATTTAGAATACAAAGGCAAAAGATTACCAAATGCCATATTTATGACACCCCGAAATTTTTCATAAAGTATACCATCAGGAAGAGGAAAAGTGAGAACCCATTACGGAAAATATGACCAGGGAGGCAAAGCCAATTAAAAAGAATTATCAAAATAGCAAGAAAATCAAGTTAAAATCATTCTTCTAAAAGTGCAGCAACAAATAACCATTCCCACTTCTGAAAGCATCACATGGCACAGGAACATCATTAAGAAATCCCAGCAGTTTGATATACATACTTTCAAGTACCCTCTTACCTTTTTGCATTGAACAATAATTTTCCTCCATATGCCTAAAAGCCCCTAAAATCTGAATCAATCACTCTTCTTTTCAGCTCAATCTTTTTCTGATTACACAATATGAACTCAACTCAATAAAGCCTTCATCTGATCTAAATGGGGTTGTCCATTGTTGACAAGATCCCTTTTACGCTACTTGGCCCTATGTAGTGACTAGGGCCCTATCCCTAGTCTTCTCTCTAACAATCATGTCTATAGCAACGAAAAGATAATCACAACAGAAAGAAAGAAAATGCAAGCTTTTTTGTATGTCCACATTAAATGGGCTTCAAACCTCAGCTTTTGGAGCTACATCATACCATTAAAAGAAATAAAAAGGAAAGGGGGCTATGGAGTGAGATTACGTCCTTACTCTATAGGCTTATTGACAATGCTTTTATCAGAGTGATGTAATGAACCATAACAATAGGGTACTTTTTTTGGAGAATGTAACAATGGGGCACTTGCATACTATAGTTTAAAGCAAACATATAAGTACTAGCTCATGGAGGGAAAATTCAGGTTTTAACATCAAATGGGTTACCAAGAATATGAATTGCCAAAGGCCATGTCACAAACAATTTTTAACAAAACAGAAGCAAAGTTGTAAGTTTGTGGGTCATTGGTCAATCTTGAAGGACCTTGCTAGCTATGAAGCACAGGTGCAATAAGACTTTATCACAGCTATCATGATTGTCCTACTACATGTAGATACACAATAGATATTAAAATTTTCTTATTAGATAAAAAACAATCTCAAAGAAAAAAAAATGTAATTTACCCTCAAAACAGTGTCATCACCAAAAGCAGATCGAAGTTTTCCATAATGTTGACAAGCTATCTTAAGCAAAGATAGAAGCAACCTCAATGCTTCGCCTTTTCTATAATCCATGTTGGGTAATTCACAGCTTGTAATCCTCTCATCTATCCATCTGTTCAACTCTTTACCTCCAACACTCCCACCAACCAATGGACCAGGAAATGATTGTTGGCACAAAGCATGAAAATAATTGGAGGCACCTGATCCAAGGCTTGAAGCATCAGCGTTTCCTAAGACAACTTCCATCAAGTTCAGAACAGAAAGTGAGCTTCCTACCGGATCCTGCACATAAGGCAAACAAAGGTGATTAGCCCTTTCATGATATCAATATTAACATGCTCCTTTTGGTTATGTCCCTAAGAGAAAGTAACATATATTTTGGAATTTATAAAGCAAAATTATTTACACAACAAAGTTTTAAACAGCGATTAAACAACAATTTGACTTAATTTAAACATTTTAAAAAAATCTTCTAGGACACCATGACAACATACCATGCAGAAAGGGGAATGGGGGCACATTATAAAAACATAGGGCAATTTTCAGAAATATATTCCTCTTTCTTTATCTCAGTCTTTTGGCAACCAAATGAAGCATTCAAGAAAACTAAGAGAAGATTCCAAGGCCGAACCTGGCTTCCAAATGACGAGCTACTGAATGAACTATTACTATTCTTCATTACAAGGAGTTTTCCACCAAAGCCAAACGTTACCAGGGCATGTGGAGGACGCCCAGCAGATGATCTTCCAACATTGGAAGCATGAGAAGTCTGATGGACACTCTCAAATGATTGCTGGGAAAAATTTACAGGTTGACTGCCAAAGTAATCACCCGAGAATTGTGTTTGCTCATTAAGCTTCAGATTTGCCGGACTAAACTGCTGACTAAAGTTCCCACCAGGGACAGAGCTTTTAAATTGAACATTCCCATTAGCCTCACCATGACTCTGACTTGCTCTATTGTAAGATGAAACTGGTCCAAAAGAATTGAAGGACTTCTGTTGATCATTGTTCACATAAGAACTATCAAAATGCTGGTTTCCACCCAAAGTTGTAAAACCCTCACTCCTTGGAACAGTTTCAGCTTGCCACGAATTCAATTCCTGCTGATGATTGTTACCATATGCCCCAGCCCAGCTTCCATCTTGGCCTTGGCTACCAAAACCCTGTGACCTATAATTGTCAGCCTGCCCATACTCACCATAAAAGCCATTATTAATCTGATTAAAACTACCAGTTGACACAAACCCGTTTTGATGCTGCTGCTGATCAGGGGTCTGAGCTGTTGATTGAATCGACGAAGTATAAGTATCCAATGTGCGCCATTCTTGTGCGATTGTGTCATAATACCAACCGGGATACTGAGGATCAAAAACCATATGTTCTGGGTATCCATTATTCACTTGTGAAACCTGATTCCAGTTAGACACGCTCTCAGTCCCGTTATTCACTTGTGAAACCCGATTCCAGTTAGATACACTCTCAGTCCCGCTATTCCCTTGCGAAACCGGATTCCAATTAGACACACTCCCAGTCATGCCAGTATCAGTCGCAGTTCCCACAACAGACTGAGCAGTTTGCTGCATCTCCGTATTTCCATCAGCAACAGCACTCCACTCGCTGGTCTGAACATTCGTGTTACCATCATCACCACCCACTTGATACCATTTCCCGGTATTCGGGTCATACTTCCACCCTGGATAGGCATTCTCCCAATACTGACTACTACTCAAATCCTGCACATTTGAACTTTGTTCCACCGTTGCACCATAAACCTGACCCTGACCCTGACCCTCTTGATAATTCGCATAATTAACCGAATTATTCACACCATCAGCTACAAATCCTTCATTACCCGTTACGATTTTCGCCTCACTATTCAAATTTCCACCGACATTCCCTGGGAAATCACCGGAATTACCATCCAATTCACTGAAAAAATCTGAATACGATCCAAACCCGTGACTCCCATTTTGAGGGGCCAAATCAGCGTGGAATGAATTCCAACCAATCTGCTTAACCCCAGACCCACCGGATCCACTGCTCTTGCTCACAGTCGAATCCGAAGCGAATTCGGATCCAATCCCATCATTGCTGGATCCTACTACACTATCACACCCAATCGAATTGGCCGAAACCAACGAATCCCTCTCTTCCAAGTGAGCACCCAACGACTCTGCACCTGCACCGCCATCCACACAATCCTTTTCTTCTTTTGTTTCTTTGAAATCAAAGCCGCTATTATCATCACCGCCTTCGCCGCTGCCGCCACCGCCGCGAACCGACTCATCCAATTGATTCCCAGCCTCGCTAATGCTCAGATTCGCAAACGCTTTCGCCTCGTCGGAATCGCTTCCCTCAGCGAACTTAGGATCAATTTCTTCGCTCAACTTAGGGTTCGATCCGGCGGTAGTAGTGGTGGGCCCGAACTCATCGTCGACCAATTTATCGAAGAAATCCTCGTCCGTCTGATCCTCCACATGAAATGGAGGATTCGAAGCCATTTTTACCCTAACTCTTCACGGATCCCTCTCTATCCCACCCAAAAATTCACACAACTCAGCCCAAATTACCCCAAAATTTTCCCCCCACAAAATCTCGAATTCCGAGCTGAAACGTTACAAAACCCTCGAGATCCGAAACCAAAACGCAGAACTTTACCTCGAAATCCCTCTTCCCCAAAACCTAACCCTTCAACGAGCAAGATCTAGGGTTTTGAGCCCGTTCAAATCCCAGAACCGTAAATCAAGCAAGATACACCAAAATTTTGCAAATTTCGGCTTGAATTTAATACATTTGAGTGAAAAAATAACTAAATAAAAAAATGAAAACCCAAATCAACTTACAGATCGATAGGAGTAACTGCAAAGAAATACGAAGAATAAAAGAGAAAGCGAGAGTTTTGAGTTTTGGCAGAGGAGAGCCCTCAATTTCGCACCCACCAGGAGCTTCGTTCTTAATTTTAGTTTATTTAATTAAATTTTTTTTTAAAATTTCTCTGTGTGCGTTTTCTTTAATCTTTTTATTTTTATTTTTATTTATTTTTTGTTTTAGCGCCAGATATGTGGGCGAACGGGATACGTGGAATTGTGCATGCGATTTTTCTTTGTTGTACTGTTACGGTTTTGCTGCTTCCACTCTTGGTGTTAATTGTCAAAAACGGTTTGGAGTTGAAGGAAAAAGTTTGCTGGAATTAGCGAGATTTTTGAGGTGGAATTAGTGAAAAAGTTTAGTTAGTACATTACGAGTTTAATGTAGCATGAGCAGCAGCGCACTTGTTTACCGTAATGGGCGGCGGGTATTTGATGATTAAAGAATCAAAATAGAAATCTAGCATTTGCGGTGTTTTTATTATTAATTTATTACATCTCTTCCTTCGTTTTAATAAGAAGAGTTTTTATTTTGGGAACGTGGTTGGTATTCGTTTGTTGTGTTGTATCATGTATGTGTCTTTAATTGGAACATCAACTAATCTCTCTATCAGGTCCTTGTACACGTAAATCAAATTTAACATTCTGTTGTTGTGGTGGGTTTCAGTTTGGTGAAGTCTTTGTTGTTGAAATAGAATATGAGTGAGTTCAAATCTCGTTTTCTTTAAAAATTATTAATTGGTATTTTAATTTAAACAAAGAATTATTATTATAAGGTATACATCATAAATTCAAGTGTATGACATTGTTTTCTTTTTCCCCCAATCAAAACAGCCAAATTTTATTTCAAAACAGCCAAAAAATATTGCTAGAACCAAAGTTAAATTCACAACTTTTGTCATCCTGCTCACGTGGTGAGTTGTGAGTGATTGAGTGAATGTGAGTCTTCAACTCCATCACTTACAACTCATCACATGATCCAAGAACCTTGTAAATGAATTAGCACATTCTCATGTACAAAATGATTGGGGGTTTAGCCGTTTAGGGGGGAAAGAGTTCAAGCTGTAAGGTTAATAGCATATTATAATTATCTCTATAAAAAAATAAAAATAAAAACTTGCCACATAAATAAAAATTAAGGCAAAGTCGTGGATTTAGTCTTGGTCCTAGCATTATTGCATCCATTTTCACTAGTTACCGTCTCACATTTCTATAATATATATACACACACATATATTGAAGTGCCTCTTCTATCACAAGTCTGGACCAGCTGGCCCAATAATGCCTTTATAAATCTAACCTTGCCTTAACTACTTCTACGATCCATCAATGAGCAATCTTAGCTTGCCCCAACCTTGTATTCTAGGTTGCGGACAAATCATTATGTACCTGTTGCCTTGACAAACCCACACCTAGATATATATCCAACGTTGGTCCTAGCTTGTTTATGACAAAACTATTATTTTGATGCCTAAATTTTAGAATTTAGTTTAATGCATAATTTTATTATTATAAATTTTTTTTTTTTTGCGTATGGGGTTAGAGGATAAAACACTTTATAGACAAGGTTAGTTGATTATTTAGTCACAACATTTGATGGTTTTTAACAATTTATTACAAATACATAGATATAGAGGTTACTTGGTAATGAAAATACATATGAGTAAACTACATATATAACATTTTCCACAACAGTTGAGTTGACAAATTTTTATTAATTTTCATTTAGATCTATCACTTATATCACTTTTTAACTTATTAATAACGACTTAGCACTAGGATAGTTGTGGAATTTGTGTATCTTTTTATTAAAAGACAAAGCTACAGATAAAAGTACATGAGTTGTTGATATGAAACAGCAAAGATGCTTGGTATTGTTGGCACTTCATCATCCCCATTCCCCACTGACTTGCACTTTGATCTCACCTATGCCAGGCACTACCGTGGGCTTTGCAGGTAATGCTATGATTCGAAGGCCATGCCTATGATGTGCATCTGTGATTCTGTATCCTCAACAAAATGCATTAATTGCTTATTAGATCATGTTATGTCTTCCTGGCCTTTTAAAAGGATACAATGGTCTGTCTTCCTGGCCTTTTGAAACTTGGGGTTGGGTTGGTTTGTTTTCAGTTTGGGCCTAACCGAGCCTCTGTAAACTTCGAATATGAGCCTAATCATGTTATGTGGCATTTAAGCTGTTTGGCGACCCAAAATTGTTGGGCTTTGGCGAGGTTATGTGTCATGAGCTTTTTAATTCATCATTGTTCAGTGGATGCCTACCATACACTTTGCTAATTATTCATTAAATAGTAGTTGAAACGATTGAATGTTTCCTTTATGTTTGCTTACTGTCAAAGTTAATTATTCGATATCATATAGTACCTTTTTTCATGATATTTGCTCTTGTATTAGCAAGGATTTAAGGTCGTTCTCAACAAAAAAAGGAAAAAAAAAAAAAAAAAAAAAAAAAGCAAGGACATTTAAGTTAATTACATGTTGATCACTCTCTTTGTAAACCAAATTCACAAAAATAATTTGCTTTCTAATAAGAAAGTGAAGGTAACAGTGACTTTGGAACATTTCTTAAACTAGAGAAACTGATGGATAACTAATCTAGGGTCCCTAGGAGAGCTGCCGACTCTTAACTACCGTCCAACAATGTTTCACTCTCAGAGGTGGCCCTGAGTTCATTTGCTTTGCAAGCCATGCATGCAAAGCAGCATGGCATATTAATGATTGGCACCTTGGCCTCATCATGATGTGGCCTCTGATCAGCAATACCGCAATGTAGCCAAAAATTATAATGCCACAAACTAAGTCACAATTTTTGCCACAATTATCCATGCAACAGATTGTGAGTAGTAGATAAAAATGATAAGTTCATGTGAAAGTGTCAGATAGTTAATCACAGTCTACCACATAGGATAATTCTGACAGTAATTATAACTTAATTTGTGGTACTAGAATTATTACGTAGCACTTCAGAAAAAGATTGACATATGAGTAAGAGCATCAGTTTTTCCAAGAGGTTGATCCTAGTAAGAGATTCAGGCTCTCCAATAATGGTTGGCCGTCCGTACAATTGAAGAGGTAGGGAGTGAGATAGGAGACCAAACCGAAGGCACAAGAAGAATTATGAAGAGCCAAAACTAAGGAAGAATAAGAAAGCAACGAGCAAGGTCGATTAATGCTCTAGGAAATGAAGTAGAGGTTGGATGATCATGTCATGGAGGTCCTGAAAGGTAAAACCTCCATAGCAGTGGAAGCAAATGTGCACCAAATCTACCATCAAGATTCAACCTTTGGTTACTAGGAGATGAGTATGACAATTTAACAGTTGATAGAGATTAGAATTCTTTCAAATTTTTAAGAAAACTCTATTTTAAAAATTTTAAAACCGTAATATGGTTACCTATTCTATATAAAATCAATATCAATATATCTATATAATAATAGTAAAACAGAAGGGTTTGACTTTTTTTTTTCTTTAAACTATTTTTGTATGTTGTCATGCAATATGCATACATCCGTTTTTTTTCCACATCAACATTGTAGGAAATTTTTTTTTTTCCTTTGGTATTTAACTTTTCAGAGTTTCAAACTAAGTAGAACCCATCATTGTAATAGATTAAAGCAAACCAACCCAAATTAAATTCTAATTAAATTAAGTTGGATTTTTCCTAGGAATTTTTTATTTCACTTTTTTATTTATATTTATTTATCAATTAATTATGGATCATGTATTGCACTATTTGTTGAAAATATGGAGACATATTTGGGGGAGGCCCTAGTTTTTCGCCAACCACTGCTCATACTGTTAAGGAAAGAACTTCCATTCCTGACAGTGCTAATTTTGTGGGTATGACAGCAAGTTCACTTCCAAATATAAAACCAGCTGCTACTGCAAAAACTAAGTCAACCAGCACCTCTATTATGGAAAGCTTAAACAGAGTAAATCAATCAAAGGAGCGCTGCCCACTTTCAGACAATCTCCACTAATTTCTCACTTCCTCCACTCCTTTACTTGGTAGTTAGAAAAACCATCCACCTATAATTTTAGTCATATATTTTAGTTATATGACATTTTTAATTAATCACATAACTTGCTTAAATAATACACTTTGGATGAACAAAGTTTTGGTCCAAATATGTTTGGAGCTATCTTTTCCAATCCACTGCATGACAATTTATAAGACAAAGTTTTGCTCCAAACAAAGTTCTGCTTTATTTAAGTTGGGAGAAATTCCTTCAAACCACATTAAAAGAAAACCTTGTCCATAAAAGAATCATCGAAAACCTTGAAGCTCATTGACATGGACAAACTTTAGCTTAAAACTACATACTTAATATCTTTTTATTGGTAGTGAATTTTGACAAATCTACTATTGGATTACATCTTCTTCTTATATCCTCCATGCTTGCAAAATTTCTAGAAAATTGAAAATCAATAGTTATGTCATCAACAAATTGTTTAAATTACAAGTTTTTTTAGTTTAAAATTATGCATAAAATATAAGCTTATAGATCACATAGTAAATAATATCCGATTGACACAAAATTTGACATGTGTATTAAGAGCATAAAGAACATGTAATTCAACAATTAAATTTCAAAATATGTAGTAATATTTATTTTATTAAGGTTGTTGTTTTAGGCTATAACTAATTTTTTAACTAAACTTTGTCATGTTGACATTACTCAATTTTCTCAAGAAATAAAATTTTGGCTCAAATTATTTTTCCCCCCTCAGTTGTTATTTTATTAATGTTGTAGTTTTAGATTACAACTAATTTTGTAACTAAATTTTGTCCCATTGACATTGCTCAATTTTCTTAGGAAATAAAATTTTGGCTCAAATTATTTTTCCCCCCTCAATTGTGGTAATTGTTTTTTTCTTTTTTGGGTTTGAAGTCAGAAAAGAATCTCGCAATCAATTTGACCACCAAGAACCACACAAGGGTGTGGCTTGATGATAAGAGTCTTCGTTCTGCACTCAGAGAGGAGTGGTTCGAGCAATAGCTCCAATAAGACCCGTGTGGTATACGTGGTATTACCCACTGCCGTCACGTAGCGCGAGTCGATGAGCCCACACTGGATACCCCTTTTTTATTTAGCAAAAAAAAAAATTTTTGACCACCAAGAATGCAAGAAATATTCGGCAAAACACTATGTCTTCATTGCATCACAGCCAGAGGGGACAATCTTTCTAGTAAAAAGCATTACCAATCCAGCGGCCAAGAGCCGAAGATCGAATTTTTTTGCTTCTCTTTTCGCAAGACTTGTGTTTCATGTAGAAAAGTACAAACAAAATGTGAAGATGACTATTCTTTTTCTCTCTTTTTTGGTGAAACGTTGAATTATTTTTCAATCTGTTACAGGACTCATTTTCTCCGTATGTTGCTTGTTCCCCTGGCTGTTTTTGACCGGAATCACTCCAACAATATCTTTAAGCAGAATTACAATTCAGACAATAAAAAATCTGTGGCATGTTATATTCGAATACGTCATAAATTTCATTTGACCAGAAAGTATAGAAGGTTTTAATTTTTAAAGGAGAATGTAAAAGGCTTGAGATTGAAGCAAATTGTAATTGGGCCTCTCGTCTGCCCATTATAATAGACTTGAAATAGCTCTATAGTCTAGACTTAAAATAGCTCTATAGTCCAGCAGAGTAGCTGGGAAAATAGACGTTTAAACAACTAGTACATGTTCCGTGACATTTTACGCTTACGAAATTGAGGTTTATTTGATTATAGGATGAAGTATAAGGATTCAGTCCATTCATGGTAATAGTTTTTTTTTTTTTTTTTTTGAGAGAGAGAGAGATTCATGGTAATAGTTTAACCAAAGGCTGAAACACTATTCTTTTAATATACTGTAATAATGTATCTTAAATCTTAATATGTTTAACAAGCAAATTATAAAAAAAAAATTTAAAAAAAAATCCTTAGCATGCTTGATATTTAATATTTATCTCATTTTGCAAAATAGTTTGATATCATTTGACAATTCATAAAGTGCCCAAAAAATGGAGCAAATTGTTTTCCTTTTTACACTATTTTTTTAAAGAAAAGTGTTATGTCCATAATATTTTTACAACAAATCATAGATGGTTAGTTATTATTGGTTATAATTTGAATCTACCATTAAAATTACTTTTTTGTTCCACCAATAACAACCTGTAACAACCTGTTATTTAGGATTTGTTGTGAAAATGTTGTGGACAAAGCATTTTTTTTTTTTAAAGTAACCGAACAATGAAGCCGATAATATATCCTTTCCTATCCTTTAAATTTGAATAACCAATTCCATAAACCATGGGATTGTTGCAATGTCCCTCCCCTTAACAAGTTAAACAGTTGTTCAACGTCCATTATTATTTATTTTTAGTCAAGAGCTTTATATTTTAGTAGTATTGTCTGATCTCCTTTATAAAAAGAACCCGACTTCAAATCCCACGACCTCCTTCTTGTTACAATTGAATTTATTTATATGTACACGCATTAATTATATTTAATTATAAAAATATAGGAGAAAGTTTCCAATATTATATTGAAAGAGATTTCCTTAAACTTAATAAGTGGCGATTTATAAGATTATCCACCTGTATTAAGTCACACGATTTATTAACTTACTTAAACATGTCACATGACTAATAACTATTAAGTAGACTATGTGACTAAAAGCACACGTTATAGTTTTTTAAGTTGTCATGTAGTTGGCTAGAGAAGTTTTAAGGAAAACTCCATCCTAACCAAATTTCATGTTAACCCAATAATTTCTTAATTTGATATTCTTTGCCAAAAAAAAAAAAAAACAAAAAACTATAATTCTTTTAAGCGAAACTTAGGTATAATTCTTTAGATTTTGTACCTTAAGTTCTCTGATTAAATTCAATGAGATGGCTGTACTAATTAATGGAATACAAAAGGTGTTATCTTCATTTCCCTATGAATATTAAATTCATTAAGAGTCTTGTAACTTAACTGACACCTCCTAATATATCCAACAAAGACCTCCAAGATTCAAATTCCTCTCCCTTGTTATAATTATAATTTTTTTTTTTTTTTATACAAGATAGAATTTTTACTCTAGCCTAATCTAAGTGTATATGTGTGTGAAGCTTCCTCTTGGAGACTTAAACCCCGACCCTTGACCACCGCACCAAAGGTACGCGGTGCCCTTGTTATAATTATTGAATTTATCAAAAAGAACATAAAATTGAATTATGTTATTCATTGAGCAATACAATCATATTATTAAATTTAATTAGAAAACTTAAAAACAATACCTAAATATTAGTATCTAAATTTTGTCTTAATTTTTATATTTGTTGAAATTTGTTTTCTTTTTGCAACAATTATAGGAGGAGAGAACGTAAAAGACCTCTATGTCACAAGATTTTTGATGAAATTTAAGTATGTTAAAAAGTAGAAAGTAGGGACCACCACTCTTTTAGAAGATATTGATGGAGGAAATAATGAAAAATTAAAACTAAAATTAATATTTTTTTTTTTGGAACCGGTAAGAATTCAAACTAAAAGAATTCTACGCTCTGTTGTTTCATTCTAAAACATTTGAAAGCATTTTAAATGAAAGTTTTTGTTTGAAATTCATTTTTGATGTCTGGTGGTGTTCTTCAAAATGCTGTAAAAAATTATTTTCATTTTTGGTGTTTGTTCTATCATAAAATGAAAAAAAATTCCTAAATTTAACGATCCAACAAATCCAAGCACAAACCACCAGATTGGCACAAATTTCACCAGATTTGTGGCATTGACTACCTAAAAAACCATGAGAGAGAGATTATAAGGTTCTCATGGTAAATAAGTGACGTGGTCTACCATTTCACTAAAAAACTCTCATTTATTTAAAATTGCTGAGTTAATTTTTTTTTAAAACAGAAACTGATTACTAACTCAACAATTTTAAATAAGTGAGAGTCTTTTAGTGGAATGGTGGACAAATGACGTGGTCCACCAGAGGACTTTATAATTTCTCTAGAGAGAGAGAAAGAGATCTTTTAACTCCAAGATTGATAAGTTCATAGTAGTGATAGCAATAACAACTCCAACCAATGACCACGGCTCTTTTTGGTTTCCACCGCAAACTTAACTAACAACCACCATTTGTCGTTTGATAGGAAAATGTAATAATTAAAGCTTATGCGAGAAAAAAAATGGGAATTTCTCATGTTTTGTAAATACGTTTTACAATTTGCGTTTATATTTTACGCTCAACAAAAAAAGGTTGCAAAATTTGGCCAAAATTTTACAACAAAATAAAAACCATAAAATATTGAAAATATTTTCTTAAAAACATTAAACAGCAAAATTAAGAGAGCAATTAATTTACAGATGCAATAAAGGGAAAAAAAAAAGTTATTGAAAAATCTGCTGTATATAAAACGGCTGGCCCCACTTAGGCATCCTCCGAGAAAAAGAGATATAAATAAGTTGACCAAAAAGGTCTGCCACTTCATCCCCCTGTTCAGTTCGATGCTCCCAGTTTTCATAAAGCGTGGCACAAGTCACGCTGACCAAATCCATTGGTGAATTTCCCTATTTGGCCTTCATTAAGAGGATGGTTTAACGTACACAGTAAACCGACAGTTGGTGCTACTCAAAATAAAATGGCTTTGCAATTCAAAGTGTGAAAAAATCCAGATCTAATCATGGGCAAGAACAACAGCATTACCCCACTTGTTAGCCTTTGTGATGCATCAAATTCGTAAACGTGTTTTTTCTGCACTCCGTAATTAATCAGAGTTCACCATAATGTAGTTGGTTGATACAGTTCATGATTAGGACAGTGTAACCACTAAGGATTGGCCTTCTGATGGTGGAGAAGTCAACTAATTCATGCCACTATGATGGCTTTGATCGAGGAAACTGAGATTCTAAACTAAGGACCTATTGGATCGTATATTTTGTTTATTCAATTATACAAATATTAGAAACAATAAAATCACTCTAAATTTTCTGTAATTAGAAAACATGTACATCTTAAAAAATTGTTTATTGATTTGCTAGACATGAGAGAAAAGATTAATTTTTAAGTACTCTTGGGAGTCAGAACATGGAAAAAGATGCTCTTTCTTACGAGAAAGTATATCACGTTTCAGTAATACCAACTCAGCATCTGTTTTGGTATTTCCTATCTAATAAATGAGTGACACCTGTTTCAAAAAACCAGACTACTCCAATAAATTAATCATTTATTGGAATAGTCTGATGTGATTTTTTAAAACATGTGCCACTCATTTATTGGGTAGGAAATACCAAAACAAATATTGAGTTGGTATTACCGAAACATGGTATACTTTTTCCTTTCTTACATTTATGGTAGATCCATTCATTAAATTCATAGTAGGATCCACCATACCTCACCATGAATGTGAGACGAAAGAGCATCATCTCACATAATACAAATCATTTGTTCCATTTTTTGTGTTCCACCAATCACAACTCGCCATATATTTGTTTAATTTTCCTTATTAAATAGCAAAAGTTTAAAATTGAAAAAAAAAAAAAACACATGACAAGTTGTGATTAAGGGAATATAAAGTGAAATACAAAATGCGGTACAATGGATTTGTATTCCATTTCACTACACTCTAAAAGTACCTAAAAATTTTCCAAAATAAAAATGATGGAATATTCTTTGTTTGGATGAGTGGTGGGTTAAAAACTTAAAATTAAAATTGTTTATATAACTTAATTTAGTTTAGGCATAACTTTCTAAAATTTTAACCTTCTTTTTTTATATGTACAACTGTATTTATGTCATAATGAGCACTAATAAAAATAAATTAATAAATACTTGTACCTATAAAATTAAAGTTTTGAAAAATTGTAAATAGCCAAATTACAAACCAAAAGATACTACCATACCAACCGGGCCCTGGAGTGGATCTTTTCACTCTAGAAAATGAGTTACTATTTGTTTCCTTTTAAAACACGGCATGGGATAGCTTATTTAAGAAATTACTATGAAGCCTAAATATGGCATTAAAAAACGAAGATAAAGATATGCATTATGCACAAAGAAAGAATGGAAAGTGACGACATTTTCGTAGCATAGTTATTATCTTTTGGTATTTTCGTCAAATCAAATATAGACAAAAGACAATCCACTACTACACTACGCCGCAGTGCAGGCAAGGCAGGGAATCAAAGGATCACAACAACAACATTCATTGTATTGAATTTGAAGATGAGGACGCACTGGAATATAACTCTATAAGGCTTTTTTTTACTACTAAGTATAATTTTCTATTTTTATTAAAATTATATAAAAAAGAAAAAGAAAATGGTTGATTAGTCATGTAGCAATGGCAAGCAGGAGTGCCCTAATCACTAGTAGCATAATTTAAGCACAAATTTTATGAAGCAAGAAATCTCATGCGTGTAAAAGAAAAGCCCCATCTTTACTTTTTGGTGACTGATATAATATGACAGGCATGAAAAGGCATTTATATCATTCATATTAGGATTTTAATTATAAATCTGACTGATTCTTCAATAAGAATAGCATAGCACCTCCTTTTGCCGGATACTTCGTTCATTTCAAGGCAAAAATTAAATTCCACAATCTTTTATTCAGAAAATGCAGGGATTTGGATCTTCTCCTAGTCACATATCCAAATCCCAACTCAAAGAAAAAGCAACTTATGCTTCTTTGAGGCTATTTTAGTCATTTCATTGTTTTTTAGTTCCTTGTTCATCCTCAAAATCATTGATCCTATGCTTCACGCTAAAACAACAAACTAATATACATGTAGAACAAAAGGAGATAATAAAAAAGCCAAATGATGAGAAGCAACAAAAGAAAAAATATATATATAAATTTTAAAAGGAAAGGACAGTTCACTGAACATTGAGAACAGAGGTGGGCATGTTAACAGAATTGAAGCATACTTTGGTACTTTCAAAGACCAACTTCTCTTGGTCCGCAAGCAAGCCCCAACAAAACTTTTATCAGTAAAATGGGGTACACATGAAGTGGGTTCCTCTGTAAATGGTTGCCACACCTAATTGGTTGTCACAGTGCATAACAATACTTGAATTTACTATAACACCACACTAGAATTTGTGGAAACAAAACTCAGATACTTGAATAAACTATAACAAAAATACGAAGAATTTGTCATAACAAATCTACAATGCTTCAATTCGCTATAACAAAGATCTACAATACTTCCCATCCAAAAAAAAAAAAAAGATCTACCATACTTGAAAGGAACTGGAATTTTGTAAAAACGAAGCTAAGAAGAATTTAGCCAACTGAATTGTCACCACTACATGTTTGATGGATAGTATAAATAATAGTCAGCCATGAACGAATCACCATAAACTTGAAACGCATTTGATGTACTAAAAATGGTGAAGAAATGTTGTAACTACAGCCTACATGAAACCCAGTTTACTGAATTGAACAAACAGCAGCAATAAAGCCTGGATCTTTTGAACACATTAAAGAATTATGCGTCAGAGACCACACTAAAATCATCTTCTTCAACTGGAGCAGGCAAGTTGAGATCTATCACATTGGTCTCAACTTTCAAGGTAGTACTTACAGCAACATGAGCAGTAGTGGTTGAAGAACCCAAAAGATGAGATCTCTTGTGGCCACCAAGTGCTTGACCAGACCCAAACACTTTGTCACAATATGGGCACTCAAAGATTCTACCATTAGCATCATTACCTTGTTCATCTCTATAACAAATGGTTTTGTGACTACCCAATGCTTGAAAAGATCGAAAAGTTTTACTACATTTCTCACACCGATGCTTCCCTCGAACCTTCTTGATTTTGATTTCCTCAACTTCCTCTGGTTCCTTGACCTTAGTCTTAACCGATCTTTGTACTTCTTTACCTTGTTGTTGATGTTCTTCCTCATCATTTTTCATCCATATATCCCTTGAAAGCATCATGAGGCACATAGCAACATCTTCTTCAGGAGAAGTATCAGACACAGAACTCACCGGTTCTGGCTCGGTAGGAGACTCAAACAAACTTGGATTTGTCAACTTGGGCTTCTTCAATTCAAAGCTCTGACTCTGACTCTGACTCAGATGACCCTCTGTTATAAACGGTTTCCGATTTCGCTTGGATCGTCTCCGAGTTGGGTTCTTTGACTCGGTCTCGCTCTCTCTGTCCTGTACCACAGACCCAGCATCAACTGCAAAAGAGAACTCAGGATCTGCAAGTCTGAAACTTCTCTTCGGATTCTCTCTCAACCCATAAACTAAAGCCTTCTCCTCAGCTTCTCTCTGCCTTTGTTGCTCTTCTTGTTCTTCACCAGAAGAAGATGAAGGTGAAGATGAGGCTGACTCAGTAGTAGGCTCAGCAGTAACGAGCTGCTGTGGCTTTGGAGGAAGAGGCAGAGTTGCCAAGTGAGCCTTCATGTGACCACCCAAAGCTCTGCCATTAGCAAACGTCCTAGAGCAAAGCTTGCATTTGTGCCTCTCCATTGCAAAAGAGCAGAGCCAAACCTTACCAAGCAAAAAAAAGATCAAAGCTTTAGACTCAGAAGACTCTCTCTCTCTCTCTCTCTCTCTCTAAGAGACTTTGAGAAGTATAGGGAGATTGGGAACTTAAAAGGAGTAGGTGACAAGCATTCCTCCACCAAAAGACACACACAACCCAAAAATATAGTTTGTTTGGTATATAATATATGTGAAAAAACAGTTGTAAATTGTTAAAAATTATCATAATTATCTCATTAATTTTTATTTTTGGAGCGGCAAAAAAATTAAGAAAGTGTGATCATGAGTGGGGAAAGAGGGACAAGTAACATGCAAACCTTGCCCATCTCAGTAATAAGCTTTTCTTTTTCACCACTTTTCGGAAGTCCATAAAACAGCCCCCTTTTTTTTTTTTAGTAATAAATTAAATGATCAATATCCATTTGCATTTTTCCCTTTTTTTTTTTTTTTTTTTTTTGAGAAAGTTTCAACTTATGGCGTCCGCTCCTGATGATAGCTCTTTATCATCAGACCAAGACACTAATCAGTTTTTGGTAAGACATCAATCAGTTTTTGGTGTAAGCGGGGATTGAACTCCAGATCTCTTATACAACCATCAGA
Organism: Quercus tomentella; assembly: GCA_028535165.1. NCBI lineage: Eukaryota > Viridiplantae > Streptophyta > Magnoliopsida > Fagales > Fagaceae > Quercus > Quercus tomentella. The sequence continues at coordinate 9,683,755 of JAPQVY010000023.1, read as the reverse complement.
AATTTTACCAATTGAGCTAACTGAAACCCACGCATTTTTCCCATTTCAAATTGACCATGCAACATATTCTAAAAAAACAAATTAGAAAAAAGAGACTATGTAACATTGTTTTCTTTTGAACTTGGTTTGGCGGATCTCTTATGCAAACACTTCTTTTCATGCCATATTGCGTGATTGGATCTAAACAGATTGAATTTTACATATTAACTACCCTTGTTGCCTGTGGCCAATATTTCTAATAAATACATTCGGAATTGGATTTGGACGGACTATTTGCAATTTCTTTAGAATAAAATATTAAATATATAACAAGTTATAATTAGTGAAGTATAAAAGTAAATGCAAAAATATGGAACATAAGATTTATATTTATTTTTTTATAAATATTTCATTCCCTTGAAATTGTAGGATATGCCTTCTTTTCTTTGGAGTAATGCTTCATTGATTCTATTTGTATTCTTCGGGCAAAAAATATAATAAAGCTAAATATGCTTATTGATTGAGGTGGGTTGTACACATAATATTTTATAGTATTATGGATGAATTAGGTTGATAATTCCTAAAAGTTATATACTCCATATTCATTATTCACACAAAAAAAAAAAAAAAGTTATGTACTCCATGTGTACTATTGACAAGGTAATTTGCAAGCCATTATAGATTGAACAATGAAATTTTATTTATCCAACATTTAAAAGAAATAAATTAAGGGTTTGTGTTGGTTAGTTTTATATTTCATTTTATTTATTTGATTATTTTATAGTATTTTAAAACCTTTTTTTTAATGTATGGATGTACTTTTATATAATTTATTTTATAGAGAAAATAAACCAATAAAAATAAATGTATCAAAAAACACTTTCATTAAAATTGATTTTGTCAATAACGGAGAAAAGAAATTTCAACCCTGTAAATGCTAGTTAGATGATAAGGTTCTTAAACATTAAAAATGTCTTTTGAGCGTAAATATTGAGATACTTCCTCAATCTTATTTTTCTATGATTCTTAATAAATAAATTAAGGGGACTTAGTAAATTTGGGGTTACAAAGTCAAACGTGTGGCTTACTTATACAAGTCAATAACACAATTGGATTTGTTGTGTAGTATTCCAACCGAGTTGTTATAGCCTTATAGGTCGTTAGTACATCATATGAATTTTCTATACAATAGAAAAGTCCCTAGCTATGTTATTCGATTTGCTTCTGGATACAAGGTTCTAAATAGAAGAGGAATTTTTTAATGAAAAAAGACCCTCCAACTTGATCAACTTGCAGGGAAGCATTGGTCCCCCTTGCTGAAGTGAATATACCTAAAATTCTGCGTAAGAACTTCCTTGATATCATAAAAGATAAAAGCTCTTGATAGTTGACACCTCTTCTTTTTTATTTTGTTTTATCTAAATGAAATTTCTGTTTCTAAAATGTTTATGTCAATGATATTTTAATAATAATTTTATATCAATTTTTAGGTGATAAATTATACGTATTGTTATTGATGTAAAATTTTTAAATACTTTCAAAGTATGAGAAATTGTGCTCCTACTCTTTATTGATAGGTAAAAAAATAATTTTAATGGTGAATTCATATTGTCATATTAGAATTAACAACTTATTACTTAAAAGTTAACGTGAAATTATAGTAAAAGTGTCATTGCTCTGTTTGTGTTTTATTCTGATATTGGTAAGCTATAATCCCACCTGACAAAACGAAAGTTCACGCTACTGTGAAAATAGAAGATACAGAGATTTGATTTAAATAATTAAATAGTATTTGAGGTTCTGTTACTTTAGCCGGTGTTATCAGCGCCAACTGTAACAGCAAGAAGCTTTAGCATGCCGACCGGTACTTTTTTTTGTTGACTGTTACGTACGCGCTCCTGTAGTCTCGCGTGATGACAAGCGCACATTCACACAATCACACTTTCGATTCACACTATTTTCTGCCCTGCCTCCTAAGAACTAAATCATGTGATGGTGGGCAATTTTATTTGGAGAATTTACACGTGTCAACATTTTAGATAAACATCTGTCTAAGACTTTTGCTTAAAGAAAACTTCTGTTAACTCACTTATTTTTATCAGGCGTTGACGTATGTAAATTTTGCAGAAGTTATTGAAATTTAATTTACAGCAAATCCTTCCTCATCTTATTTTCGTTTTGTTTTGAAATTTTTTGTATGCCTTTGGATTAACTTTCTTGACAATTTTATTGCTTAAATATTTGCAAAAGAATAATTTTACCTAAAGAAAATGAAATTTTAAAAATTGTTTATAAACTAATACGCTAATGGAGAGAAGCTCACCCAAATAGTCCCCAAAAACTTAAAGCTTAAAATTGTTCACTCAGTCTACCAAATCTGATTCTATTTTCAAAGTGGTCATTCCATTCATTTTCGAATTTGGTTTGACCAATGAGTGCCAATAATACGAAGTCTTTTTTTCCCCTTCTCTTAATGACCATATTGGTCACAAGCATGAAATGAATCACCATTTTGAAAATTGAATCAAACTGTAGGTCAAAGTAAAATAATTATGTAGTGGTATTTTGGTTATGTAATGTATTATAAGCATGTTTAAAAAATTATATATATTACTTTCGTGTTTGTATGTTCTAATAAGTATTATTGTTTCCTATAAAAAAAAAGTAAAATAATTCTCAAACTCAAAAGGATACAAATAAAAATACCCTCAGCTTTAAGAGTCAAAAGTGTAATTTTATTAGTGGTCTTATATTTAACACAATATAATTATTATGGTAAATTGCAAATCATATCCCTAAAGTTTGGGAGTGTTTGGATTTTATACCTTGAAGTTTCAGAATTTGGATTTTACCCCCTGAAGTTTAGGGTGTTTGGATATTACACCCTGACATTTTAGAACTTGGATTTTACCCCCTAAAGTTTAGGGTTGTTTGGATTTTACACATCCAAATTCTGAAACTTTAGGGTGTAAAATTCAAACACCCCAAAACTTTAGGAAGTAAAATCCAAAAACTTCTAAAATATAAGGGTAAAATCCAAATTTTGAAATGTCAGGGTGTAAAATCTAAATATCACCAAACTTCAGGGAGTAAAATCTAAACATCACCAAATTTCAAGGTGTAAAATCCAATCATTCCCAAACTTTAGGGGTGTAATTTACAATTTACCCTAATTATTAAAAAAAACTCTTGGGAACTTGGATAATTAGGGGTGAAGGAATTTGAACATTGAATGTTTTTGTTGGAAGCACCAAAATGTGTCAATTGAGATCCAAGACTCTTGGAAACTTTGTAAGTTTACTCTAACACTTTTAGACTAATTTATTTTAAGGAATCAAATTATATATTTAAATTTTATGTATTTAGATTAATTTCTTTCTTTGATTATTAGTAACTATGAATGAATTGTTTTTCTTTCCTTATTTTAATGATATGAAATATATAGTTGTAATTACATTTTTTTTATAAATATTATCAATTCGGAGTAATATTTATAGTTTAATATTGCTTTCAATATTGTTTTTTAACCTTGGAGTTGTTATAGCCATATAGCTTTACCATTGTGAATATTCCATCTTTCTTGCTACATATTTTATAATTCTTATTATTCTTATCTGCTAATGATTAACTATTAACAATAAATTACTTATTTCTTACTAGTAATATGAATGAACAAACAAATAATCGAAAAAAAAATCAAAAATTTTCAATTTCTTTCCTTAGTGAAAATTATTTAAAATTTTCTAAGAAAAAGAGAACTAAAAGCAGCATACTTTTATTTACAAAAAAGTAATTAAAAAGCAAACAAGAATAATGCTTATTTTTTCTTTTCTTTGCTATAAGAAAAAAAAATGCTTATACAGTTGTATCAAATAAAATGCGGATCTGATACGGAGGTAGAACGAGTCATCGTGAATCGTGATTGATCATACCAGCACCAAAATTAGAATAAGCCAATTGTCATATATGGACTCCACGATTCGGCTTTTTGCACACTTCTCCAAGCACCTGGTAATCCGAAAGATACAACCTCCCATTGCAGGATTTACTCTGCAGTCTGCAGGCAACAAGTACAAGTATCACAACAAACAACAGTGTCACAACCAGAATTTTAGTCAAACGTAACATTAATCCCTTTAAGAATAAAGAAGGTATTATAATTGTATATACAATGAAGACAAATTTTAAAGCATTTTTCACAGTTAATTTGACAAATTTTTATGAATATTTATCTAATTCATTGATATCAATTTGTTAATCTATTACTAACAATCTATCATATCAACTGGGTATGAAATTTTTTGCTTTTATAGAATTTCTCATAAATATAAAATAAGAAAGTCTACGGACACAAAAAAAATTGACAAATTTTTACACCCAACAATGTGACAAATTGTGTATAAAAGTATACTATGGTCACAATTCTAAATATGCAATTGGTGAGTGCTTTCAAAAATTTTGATGCTACAATTCAAAATTATTTGGATTAGAAATTAGGGGAGACCGAAGAGTGAGTACTAACATCTATCGGGTTAGGTAGACATATTGGGTAATTAGGATTGAGATCCTAATTGGTATAGGTGAGAGGGTTTGAGGATCAAATTGTAGGATTGACACAAGGATTGTAAGATCTTACTTTCCGATTAGAAAAAATATACTAAAAAAATACCTCTAATTATAATCCATAATATATATTAAAGAAACATAGAAAAAAAGTTTTATTTTTTGTTGACAAAAATGAGTGAAATTACTAATAAAAAGGAAAAATACCAAATTACAAATATATAAACGAATTCCAAAGTTCAAAAATTACAATCCACAAAAACCAAGTTCTAAGTTAAACAACTTAAAGCATATATAATGCCTTACATAAATTACCAAATGCAAATAATAATGTCAATACCTAATATCTGACATTAACAACACAAAACAAATAACAATATTTCAAACAATATCACAAGATTTTATTAGGTTAAGGTGACGACTAAGCACTGACATAAGCTTTAGGGTTTTATATATATATATATGTGTGTGTGTGTGTGTGTGTTTTTTTTTTAAATCAATTTGGGCTAGGGCCACTAGTTGATCTATTTATTACATTTAGAGGCCCAAAATAAGAAAAAAAAATTGAATTTTCTTTTATAACACATGATCTTTAGTATCACTATGAGATCGAGAGTCTATAAGATCTTAAGATTTGGATCGAGATTTCACACGGATTTCATTTTAATAGAGATCCTACTAAGATTTAGGACGTTCGAGATATTGATAACCCGACACACATAATTGTTCAGGTTTAGGAATGCCAATATGTAATGTTTTTATTTAATAAAAAATTGTTGTCATGTTATTAAACATAGGTCACCCCATTCTTTCATTAGCAACGTACATAAAAATAGACGAAGGATGAATAGAGCTTGTTTTTGAAACTTTAGGGAACTTAAATTGGTCATTTGAAACTTTAAGGATCTAAAAGCAATCAACTCGAGTAAATTTTATTGACTAAAAGTGTATTTTGTTTTGTTTTGTGTTTTTGAAAAAGGAAAAGAAAAACTAAAAATTATTAAAAAGAAAGAAAGAAGAGGCTGGTGTGCAGAGGAGTTTCAGAATCCAACCATCAAGGATGAAGACTGTTATGAAGTCATCTAGTACCATAACCATTTTCTTGGATAGACCTATAAATATAAAAACAAAGTTTAGTTACAAAATTAGTTATAGCATAAAGCTACAATATTACTTAATATCTTTTTATTGGAGGTGAATTTTGACAAATTGACTATTAGATTGCATCTTCTTCTTATATTTTTCATGTTTGCAAAATTTATAGAAATTTAAATATCAATAGCCATGTCATCAATAAATTGTTAAAATTGCAAGTTTTTGTAGTTTAAAATTATGCATAAAATATAAGCTTATAGATTATATAGTAAATAATATTCGATTGACACAAAATTTAACGTGTATTAAGAATATAAAGAACATGCAATTCAACGGTTATGCTACAACCAATTTTTAGCTGAACTTTTTCCTAAATATAATTCAAGTTGAGCTTATGATCACTTGCTTTAATACCAAAATTGCTAATTCCAAAAGTCCAAACCCATAGAAAATAATAAATTTATAATTTAACCATTACGGTCTTTGGCCTAAACAAGATTTTGTTGTTTTGTGTTACAATTGATTTTTCTCCCCTTCTTCAAAAAAGAAGGATTAGTTTGACTTGCTTTTGCGGAAATTTTTTTTGAAATTCAAAATTATTCTATTTTCAAGATAAGAAGAAAAATATTACCAAAACTATATCCATATACGAAGAATGTGGAAAGTCTTTCAAGCCAATTGATAAAGAAATTTTAGTGTTAGTAATTTTTGTTATGATTTAAAGTGTTGGTCATCGTTTGAGTAGAAACCAAATTTAATTAAGTTTGGTCTCTTATTAATGTTTGTAGGCACAAACGTGATCCGTAGTGAAATTTGACTTTGAGCATTTAGGTATGAGATTCAGAAATATCTTGAAGAAATGTACAAGTAAACAATGAAAGAAGAAAAATCTTCTGAAGGTTTATTTGAGGAGGAAATCTATTGAGGAAGATTTAAGAGGTTTTGGTGCTAATACGGTTGGAAGCCAAGGTGTGTTTGTAAAGGTTCCAATAGAATGTCTAGCTTTACAAAGGCTTTGTAAGTAAACTATTTGTAATCGTTTTTCTAGTGAACCGGGTCCTCCTCGGAGTGGTATTTCCATTGAAAAGGTTTTTCTTTGATTTCTTTTTCACTACCAAATCCTAATCTCATACCTATTGTTTATTGCTTTCACATTTACTGCTTTTGGATTTTTTTTATATATTTTTTTTTTGAGAAACAAAAACACACGTATATATTAAGGAAAGTGAATGGAGTTCTAACACACAAAGTCACGTCACATACACCATTCAACTCAAAAGCAATGATTGCTTTTAGATTTTGTATTGGCATAACTTTTATGGAAATATTTATTTGTGTGGATTACTTAATAACTAGATGATTTAACAATAATTTTGCTGAGTAAAACACGTATTGTCTAAACTAAAATTTTCAACTTTAAAATAATATACTGTGAATATTATGGCAATCTTATGCTTTGTCCGAGATAAATTGTTTCCATCCATCGTGCTACTTTTAAAAGTCTGATATCTGTTGGGGGCACCATTTGAAGTCTTTATCTTCTTTGGGTCAAAGGTTCATATGCGCATGCATCAATCTTGTGATTTGCTGAGTAGATTCTTCGTTTTTTCTCTAGTTGGACTGATTTGAAGTTTCAAACTTCCAACAATTTTCATCTTAGTCAAATATAGCATGAGGGTATATATTATGGTTTGGAGCACTTTGAGGATAGACCGGACTATTTTGAAAATGTACTGGCGAATATTACTTATTTATTTATTCCAAAAAGTAAAAAAACAAAGAAAAGAAGAAGAAGAAGAAGTTAGTTATTTGTCAATTAAACTTCAAATGCTTAGTTGATTAACATTAGCCGCCCATTCCTAACCCAAAATGGGAAGACAAGTTCCCATGTACAATTTAGATGTCGGCCCCCACCCAGCGATACATTTCACCCAACATTTGCCTGTGTTATCAACGCCGTCACCTAGCTCCAGTGGTTTGGTGATGTGGATACAAGGACAAAAATTTAATATGTGCCTACATTATGTCGGTTCAAGTGCATTGGAGCTTATCTTTTCTCGTTAAAAAGTTATAATAATATATGTACATATATACTTTTTCTAAATAAATCATTATAAGGTAGTGTTAATGGATACAGTATGTAAGAAATTGTTTTATGTCAGATTATTTGCTTTATGTCAGATTTTTTATTGGCTTTATAGAGTATGGATCCAACTTTTTGAATTTCACTTATCACTTCAGCTGTATTTCCAATCCCTCTCATCAATTTATGCTAATTTTTTAAGGAAAAATTGCAAATTACACCCCTAAAGTTTGGAGGTGTTAGGATTTTACACCCTGAGGTTTTATTATTTTGATTTTATCCCCTAAAGTTTAGGAGTGTTTGGATTTTATACCTAATATTTTAAAATTTGGATTTTACTCTCTAAATTTTAGGAGTTTTTGGATTTTACTTCCCAATTTTGGGGATATTTAGATTTTACACTTTAAAATTTCAGAATTTGAGAGTGTAAAATTGAAACATCCTTAAAAATTAGTAATTAAAATCTAAATTCTGAAATGTCATAATGTAAAATTTAAATACCTTCAAACTTTAAGGGATTAATATGTGATTTAACTTAAAGCCCACAAGAACTCATGCCGTTAACCTTTCCGATCATTTTATTGGTAGATGGAAAGCAGAAAAGAATAAAGAAACCTGAGAAACTGACCCATCTCTGATTATACGGGACAAGGCCCAAATCCACGTCAGGGCTTCTGAGATAGAATGAGCCCTGTCCTATATATATTGTCCTATTACGGAAGGAGGGTCGTTGGCTAAATTATACCGAGCAGGATTAATTGAGCTTCCTCTTCACCAAAAGTACATCCCAACTAGAAAAAGAAAAAAGATTGAAGAGACAAATCTGTATGACGTACCCTTCACTAGTGAACTGATGTAATAAAATTAGATTTGAATGATATGTTAATTTTTTTTTTTGAAATTTATATATGTGACAGTGTGACACCAAGCAGGTCATGCATGATGAGGATTTTCATCTTATTTGGAAAGGAAATACTCAATAAAAAAAACATATTCAAAATTATGAATTAGTATTAAAGGTAGTGATCTATTTTCATTTTATTTGAAATTAATGTTTTCTAAAAAATGAGTTATTTTTCAAATTTTTTTTTTTTAAAAAAATTATCTCTTATGGTTGATAAAAACCTCAAAATGAAATAGAGTTGTTTTCAATAGTTTCCAAATTGCATTTTAACTTTCTTTATTTAACATAGTATGATATAGTGTTGTTTTTCGAAAAATTTTGGTAGAAAATAATCTATAAAAATAAGTCATACTTTTAATAGAGTATTCCGTTAACGAAAAATAATTTTTTTTTACCTTATTTTTTCTGATGTTAAGAAAATAAAAAATAAAAAAGCGAAAAACTATCCATCTTCTATACCACTTATTTCATATAGTTTCACATAAAAAGTATGATATCCTCGGTGGAATTAGTAGTAATAATTAAATAGCTTTTCTTTAAATTAGTTTGGAGAGAAACTTTATTCTTATCTTCAAATAGTCTAGACTAAAATATCATACATGTTCGAGTGATCAACAACTCACAGGGTCTCGATTTTCAAAAGATACTTTTAATCTAGACCTAATTGGCCGACGATAGAGATCTGAAAAAGGTAAATATATAGAATGATTGGTAGAGAACTTTGTGGTGGTGACTATCAGGTCAGATGTGTTATGAACGCAAAGCATTTATGATGACCAACTGACTATCCCAGTATAGTCTGTATATACTATATACTATATATATAGTATATAGCATATATAAAAAGCTCACTTGTCTGGCACACGTGATGCAGCCTAGCAATTGAATGTGCTCGTGATCTTCAAGAGCGCAAGAGGATTTTCGGATTTGAGAGTTGGGATGGGACCCAATTTATCACTACATGCACGGTAACACACAGTTTTCATGCAAGGGAATCCATTCACATGCATGATTATCACTAGCTACAGCATAATTAATGGATAGATTGATAAATTGCTAAAAAGTGAGCTAGAGCCTAGAATGGAACCCCTAAGCAAAATTTTCTTCTCTTGCTTTTTTTTCTCACGTGTCTTGGTTGGTTTGCTCAAGCTCAAGCTCAAGCTCAAGAATTAAAGACATGGAAATGATTGAGAGAGCAAAATTAAGATGAACATTATATACCAGAAAGGGGAAATATATAAATATAACATTAAATGTGATGACATTATGAATGAGATTTATTGGTTGTGTACTTGTGTTATAGAAACAACAAATATATATATATGGATTTTACTAATGTGTGCCCTAAGGGCACACATTAATTTCCATTTTTGGAAAAAAATTTCTCGAGAATTGAAAAAGCAATAACAGCTTTTTCAATTCCCGAGAAAATGTTTCCAAAAAGAGAAAGTTTAATGTGTGCCCTAAGGGCACACATTAACCGGACCCTATATATATATATATATATATATATTTTGAGGATGGAAATGAGTGGATGATCAGACTTATAGAGTAGGTACAATTGGTTGAAGAACATGTCTTATAAACTGGACACAAATTTGGTTGGGAGGATAAAAAATGTTTTAACTTTTCTGGATATGATAGGGAAGATAGAAAAGTGAAAGAATAAAAAAGATTATTTGAATTTATTTACTGTTATACCCTTATTGTATCAAAAGATTATAGAAAATATTTTAAGTGAGAGAGGTAAAATGGTAAATATAATACAGCATAATAAACTTTTTCTCTCCCACTTTTTCTACTAAATGAGGATGGTTTTTGGTAATCTTAGCGGAAAAACTCTACTCATCTTATCTTTCATCATCTCTCATTTTCACCACACTAAACAAGAGAAAACTCTCATTTTGAGTATTTTCCTTTCTCCATTTTTTATCATCCTCTTGTTCCTCCCCCACAAACGGATTAAGGTCAAAAGTAATCCACAAAAAAAGATGGCAACCCTCCCAAATAGGCAAGCAGTAGCAATTTCAGCACCTCGCATATCTTTTTATTTATTTATAAAGTTAGACTTATATTTATAAATATTTCAATTGAAATTTGGACATGCTACAATAAGAGGGATAAAGTTTAGCTATAAAATTGGTTGTAGTCAAGACTACAACCTTACTCAATATCATTAACATTACTATATATTTCAAAATTCAGTCGTTGGATTGCATGTTCTTTACACTCTTAATATATATGTCAAATTTTGTATTAATCGGATATTATTTACTATATGATCTATAAGATTATAGTTTATGCATAATTTTTTTTGAGAGTTTCAACTTATGGCATTCGCTCTTGAAGAAAGCTCTTTATCATCAGATTAAGATACCAATAAGTTTTTATTTATTTTTTAGTTTATGCATAATTTTAAACCACAAAAACTTGCAAGCATGAAGGATATAAGAAGAAAATGTGATTCAATGGTCGATTTGTCAAAATTCACCTCTATTAAAAAGATATTAAGTAAAACTATTATAGTTTTAAATTATAACCAATTTTGTAACTAAACTTTGTCCTACTAAAAGGAAAATTGTAACTAAACTTTGTCCTACTAAAAGGAAAGAAAAGGTCAGTAATCTAACTTAAATTGGGCAGATTGATGATCAATTGATAAACATGGAACGCAGGCGGCAGGCAAATTGCTAGAAAAGGGTAACAATTGGACTTGCAGACAATATATGGGTCCTATATATTGTCCTATATTCAGAGTGCACCGATTACTTGTTACTTAAAAAAGTTATCATTGCCGAAAGCCTATGAGACAATCTTTAAGATATAGAGAGGGCAGCCAAACTGAATAGAGTCCTTTATAGCAGAAAACTTGCTTTCAATGGAGGGTCCAAGTGAGACGTGGAAAATCACACCAACCAACAAATAAAGAATCTTTCAGTGTAATTTCACATGCCTCTTATCTTATGGAGTAAGAATGTAAGAGCCGACAATCCCACAAAATTATTATTTAAGATAATTATTCGATTCTGCATCAAAGTCATACTAGCCATCGGAGCACCAAAATAATCATATCCCATTTTCGTGTGTTTTGTGTGCTACTGCTATATACTATATTTATAATTTGAACTTGGATTAATAAAGTTGGTATTTTCACATTCTACAACACATAATTTCCAGGTTTGACAAAATTAGAAACAGAAGATGCAAAAATTATTATGAAAATTTTGGAGGAATTTGTAGGCTTTAATTCCGGGCTGCAAGTTACACCTAAATGGGTGTCATTTCCCAAACCATACACTGAGAGGCTTTCTTGGTTGGCAATAAGACATTAATAATTGAAAGAAATGGTAATGAAAATTATTGAGTGCACTCAATGTACTGCACTTTTCTTTTATGTAAATTTGAATTCCACACGTGGATTCTGCACATAGAACCCTTTGTAAGAGGAGGTATAATTCACTGGGTGTATTAAATAATGTCTAGTGAAATGAAGATTCTATTATAGGAAGTTTTTTTTTTTTTTTTTTTTTTTTTTTTTTTTGAATCCTATTATAAGAAGTTAAAGTGGGAATAAATAAATTTTTTTTTTTATAAAAAACATTAAATTGTCTTCTCTTGAAGAAAGTATCTCCTAAGCCCGCTCTATAGAGTAGCTGTATAGGATAATTAGCTTTTCTTGGACTTTAAATGAGTCCTAAGTTTAAACTCTTTTTTTATTGGATCTTGTTTCTTAGCTCAAGTAGTTCAAAGAGCTACTTAGACAGAGCAAAATTTTGATGCTCCAAATTTCATCTAAAATATTCAGTATGACTTATATAAATATATTATTTTTACTCTCATATAATGGTAAATACAATTTGTGGATATTGCATAAGTCTCACCCTATGCAAGAGGATGGTGAATTTGGTGTACAAAATAATTTTTCCTAAAGAACAATAACATATTTTTTTTCCAGTCAGACAAATAAACTCTATTTAAGTTTGGAACAAGAATCTTCTTATTTATTTATTTACAAGTTGTTAACCCGTTCATGGAAAAGTTTAACATAATAAGACTGTTTTCTCTATTTTATTTTATTTTGTGTATATAATACTTATGGTAGTTTTTAATGGATATTTATTATGATTATGTTTGTATATAATTTTTTTTAGAACTGTATATGAAATTATATGTTATACTATTTAAATAAAATTTGATCTACCAATATTTTAATAAAGGGTTTAAATATAATAATAGAATTTTAGCTCAATTAAAAATATGTATTAAAATATTGACATGTAAAATTATGAGATCTCAAAAACTTGTATGACAAAATGTTATAAGGTCAACCAAAAGTCAAAATAGTTTTTGCTTCATAGGTATTATAGAATAGATTTATTTAGTAGATTCCAGCTAGCTCAACCGGTAAATTCTTTTATTGTCAAACAATCGGAGGTTTGAACCCTGCCTATACCAAAAACTTATTGGTTTCTTAGTATGATGATAAGAAAAATTATTATGGAGTGGACGCTATACATAGGTTGAATTTCTATCCTATTTCTGAAAAAAGGAAATAAAAAAAGTGAATAGATTTATTTAGAAGAATTTATTTATGTATTTTTGGTAATCAAATAAATTTTGTAATTAATAGGCTGTTCTTTCTTTCTGGCATGTAATTAATTGTTGGGCCTGTAATTAATAGGTCAATATGTGAAGCTTAAATGACAATTTTATTTTGGATAAAAATACAAATTCATCTTTTAAGTTTGGTCAGTTGTTATTTTGGTCCTATAAAATTAACTTGTTTGTCATTATTTAGTCTTTTAAATTTCTAAAAAAATAATTTAAAAAAGTGAATAGATTTATTTAGAAGTATTTATTAATGCATTTTTGGTAATCAAATAAATTTTGTACTTAATGGGCTGTTCTTTCTTTCTAGCATGTAATTAATTGTTGGGCCTATAATTAATAGGTCAATGTGTGAAGGCTATATGACAGTTTTTTTTTTGGGTAAAAATACAAATTCAGCTTTTAAGTTTAGTTAATTGTTATTTTAGTCCTTTAAATTTCATTTTTTTGGTCATTATTTAGTCCTTTAACTTTGCAAAAAAGAAATAAAAGATTGAACAGATTTATTTCGAAGTATTTTTTAATGTATTTTTTGTAACCAAATAAATTTTGTAATTAATAAAAAGTGCTAAGTCCACAAAATTTCCACAACAAATTATAAATGGTAAGTTATTATTTGATCTAATTTGAATCCAAAACTTAAATTACTTTTTGTCCACACTTAATAACCAATAATAACCTGCCATTTAAGGTTTGTTGTGAAAGTGTTAAAATGTTGTGGACATAGCATTTCTTGTAATTAATAGGTTACTCTTTCTTTTTGGCATATATGTAATTAATTTTTAGGCCTGTAATTAATAGGTCAATATGTGAAGGTTAAATGACAATTTTTTGGGTGAAAATACAAATTCATATTTTAAGTTTGGTCAATTAATGTTATTTTAGTCTTTTTTTGGGGTCATTTTTTAACCCTTTAAAATTACAATCATTACCATCGATTGCTAATCCTTCAATCCAATTTGCTATTCACCATTAAAAAATATTTTTTAATATTTTAATATTTATTTTTTAAAAAAACTAATGTATTTTCAATTTGACTTTAATTTCCTGAGTTGTCAAACACCATCAATGGTAAACATTTTCCAATTTAAAATTACACCCAAAACAAACACAGCCAAAGACCCAACCTCTACGTAATCATTCACTAAACAACATACTTCACTGTTGTGTCATGTGTGGACTGTGTCCTGCCGCATTAGGAAGAAGTATACCCTGTTTTCAATGTATGCTTCCTCCCATTCATAGCTGAGTGGGTCCCACAACTGGTGGGTCCCACCAACTATGAGTGGGAGGATACATACACCCGAAACATGGTGTATTTTTCCCTGCAGTAGAGGGATGTTATTCCATAACTTGATTACAACTTTCTTTTAGATTTAGTCTCTGATCTCGACTCCCATAAGACTAATTAAGAGAGAAGAAATAACTTTTAAAAATTTAATTTAAAAAAAAAAAAAAATATAACTCGTCTTTTTTTAATAATCTTAGTTTTTTTTTTTTTCAAAGTTGAAAATGTTGTCAGTTTAAAGTAACGGCAATTTTCTAATGGATTGTGTGGCAGGCAAAAATAAGTCAAACTAACTTTTTACCTCACACAATTAATTTATAGATATGGGATGCCAATCAACCTTTGTTACCCTTGTTTAAGTGAGTTAAGCTTGAAATGGAAGGATAAGTACTAGGAATGAGTATGAGACAAGGAAATTGATTAACAATAATCTCGAATTGCTTGTATTATGTTCCTCGGGTTTAGTCCGAGATACAAATTTACACTTGTTCTTAGATTACAAGGATGTTCTTTTCTTTCTCTTTTTGTTTAGATCCCTCCTTTGCCTTTAACAGAGGCCTCTCTACCTTATATAGTCACCCAAGTTGTATCTTGGCCTTCCATTTGGAGGGCTAGGGTTTATTCCCCTTGATACTTATCCTATCAGGGCTTTACTAGAAGGTTTCTACACTAGGTTATGAGCTATGATGACACTGTTCAGGGGTCATTTCCTTATTAATGCGGCCAGCTAAGTGGGTTCAGAGTATTGAATGCAGAGGTGATGGGTGCTTTATCTGCATTCTTCCTTTTCTTATTCGACAACAAATCTTCCTTTTCTTCCTTGGTTGGTGCTCGATGGTCTTCAGAATTGGGCCTCGGCCCTCTCGAGGACGTGTTAGTATCCTCGGGGTCCTCAGGTATTATAGTCTCCTTGGGCTTGTGGCGAGTTGTTATATTTGCCTCGAGGACTTGCTGTCAGTACTTTCCGAGGTCTATTCTTCTGATATTGGCCTCCTCTCATTTGTCCTTGTTCTTGGATTCTCATCCTCCCATAGATTGGAGGGAAGGATCACTTTTGAGGTTTGACATCAAATGTGAACTTAAAGGACCAAATGAAAAAAATAAAACTTAAATGATCAAAATGACAATTGATCAATTTTTTTTTTTTTTGATAATTACATTGATCAAATTTAAAAGGTGTAATTTTTTCCCCTTTATTTAAGTTTGGAACAAGTTGTCTTCTTCTTTTTATTATTACTCACTCCCTTCGCCATAAATTTTTTATTTTTGTATTCCATTTTGGGATGTTTCAAAATTGTCATATTGCTAAAATTGAAAGCCATTAAGGGTATGTTTGGTAACTGTTTTTTCCTCTTTATTTTCTGTTTCCAAAAACAGTTTTCTATTTTTGAAACTAAAAAACTTGTTTGGTAACTCAAAATGGATAAAAAACAAAAACTGTTCTCAAAACTCAATTTGTGAAGGAAACTGAAAATATGCAAAATGTTGTTTTCAGTTTTTAACTTTCAAAAGTCAATAAAAATGCACATTTAATTTATGAATCTATCTCATTTAATGAGTTAGCATTAGAATTAAAATCCTAGTAATAATATATTTTAGTATTTTCTATTTTTTTCTTCAAAAACTATTTTTTTTTTTAATTTCAACTAACCAAACATGTTTTTGATTTCAAAAATATAAGAAAATTGTTTTTTCTTTATATTCCCAAAAACAAGTTTTTGAAAATAGAAAACAAAAATTGTTACCAAATATAACCTAATTTTCTGAGTTTTCTATTATGTCTCTATCAAACATAAACACTTTTTTTTTTTTTTTTTTTTTTTTTGAGAATCAACATAAACACTTTAAAGTTAAACATTAAAATTTTTGAGAACTTTGTTTAAGGGTAATTTTGAAAACTTCTATCTTTTTAATTAAATATAAGGTAATAAATGATGTTTCCTTAAAAAATTGAGTTTTCTAAACAAGACCAACAATTTAGGATGAAATTTTTTTACTTTATTTATTTATTTTTGGTTATCCAAAAAATTTTGTTCTCCATTTATTTATTTTTGGCAATTCTATAAAATTTGTAATTAATAGGGTGTTCCTTCTTTCTAGACCTGCAATTAATAGGCTTTATTGTGAAGGTTGGATGACACATTTTGTGTTGTCATTTTTCTCTGTTTCATTTATGTTTTGTTTTTTGTTTTTTCCACTCTATTATTAGGGTAATTATAGAATACTCTCTGAGTACTATATATGCGTACTCTATTTTCTCACATAATTGTGAGTCCTATTAATTAAATTCATGGTGAGACCCATAATTAATTTGAGAGGGGTAAATACGCATTTATGATATTCATGAAGTATTCAATAATTTTCCCTATTATTAATGTCATTTCCAAATACACAATTCTACTTCCTCATTATACTCCCCCTATATAAGTCTTCTTAAACCTACTAATTGATATATTGCTCATCTATTCCAATCATGGCTTCAAGGATGGACTTAGTAGATTTGCTTGTATGTTTTCTCCTCTTAAGCTACAATGGGGTTGAAGCGGCTCGGGGATTGTACCAAACAAAACTGGAAATCCAGAAGCAATTTACAAATCTTAAAGGGTCTACAATTGAAAATACTCATGTAAGATTTCAGACAGTTTTCCTCTCTATTGTTCTTTTATTTTCTTGTTAAATTTTTTATTTTATTTTATTTTATTTTAAATATGCGTGTGTAGCTTTAACTTATAATTGTGCGTAGACTGTGGTCAAGTTGGACTTCTTAAGTTTCAATTCAAAGGTATCAACTATTGACCCTTAACACCTCTATCTCCATGTTGGAGATTGAGAAATTATACCTTTTAGCTAAGGATGGTAATGGGATGGCCCGGAGAGATGAAAAAAATACTTATCAAATCAAAATTAGTCCCATACTCAAATTAAGTTTACAATTTGAATCCAAAAGGGCCAAAAGCCGTCTCACTTAATTAAGGACATTCTTCTCATCAGAAAAAAAAAAAAAGAAAAAAAAATTAAGGGACATTCCAAATGTGACGGACGAACCATTTTTATTTCAATAATGGTACAAGCACAACAAATTTCATAGTAGTTTAGTCTTCAATCACGTAATAAATACCTAAAACATGTATATCACATGGATGCTCCAAAATTGATAATCTTAATTATAGGTAGATACACTAAAGCTTTACAATGACACTAATTATATTATATTTGACAACCTTAAAGTGGAAATATTTAAAAGGTTTCTAATTTTAGAATTTTTTTTTTGTTTGTAATGAATCAAGTTTCAGGACTTTCAAAAATGTAAAATTTAAGGTTTAAAAAATCTACTTTTGTTCTTGATTCCCCACTGATCGTAAATTTAATTGTGGTTCAGTATCATATATTTTCCTATATATATATATATATATATCATGTTATGACTCGGAGTTGGCTCTAAGATGTTAGTAAAAAGTTTCAAACTTAGGATCTCATGGATATTATGGGGTCTTGGGAACTACCAAACCAACCATTTGTGATTTTATTGATGTTAGCTGTGTTGTAATTTGTAAATGTACATGCAAATTTGAAAAGGAATTAACCAAAATTTTAAATACAACTTTAAATTAAAAAGTGCCGACCAAAGTGAAAGATACTTACAGGTTAAGACATGATAATCTATCTCAGCTCTATAGTTTGTTTTCTCTTCGATGGACTATGGGTAAATTGAACTCAATACTGCATTGGCTTAACAAAAATTGGATAAATTACGTATTTGATCCCTATCATTTACACCATATTTCAATTTAGTCCTCTAACCTTTCAATTGTGTCAATTTCGTTCCTAACCTTTAAGTGACGTGTCAATTTAGTTCATGTCGTTATCTCTTGGATCGAAATTACAAATGTGGTAAACAGCCAAAATAAAAAATTAGTTTCCGTTAATGTGGCAATAAACTTATTTTTTATTTTGGCCATTTGTTACGTCAATAATATTCATCCAAGAGATAACGGTAAGGACTAAATTGACACGGCATTGAAAGGTTAGGGACCAAATTGACACAATTGAAAGATTAGGAACCAAATTGAAATATGGTGTAAAGAATAGAGACCAAATATGTTGTTTACCCTAAATAATAATATGATTTCTCATTGCCCAAAATTCTTCAAGCATATTAGTCTTTTCATTGCTTTGTTGAAATTGCACATATGCATTCTCTAACTTATGTTTTTTCTTCAAGCATATTAGTCTTTTCATTGCTTTAATTTGCTTAAATTGCATGTGCATTGTTCCCCTGCTAACTTATGTTTTTTGCACAATAGTCTGTCAATGGCAACGATGCCAAAAAAGAACCAGAATTCTACTGGAAAAGCATAATGGAAAACCAACCCATGCCAGAGGCAATCAAAGAGCTTTTTATTAAAGATCCACTACATCTCTTTGATGCAAGGAAAAATAACCATTTTGTTAAGGATTTTGACACTAGGCATAGTGCTATTATATATCATGCCCGTGATGAGCTGAAAGAATGACGACTTTCTTCACTGAACATATAATATGAAGCAGGGCTGAAGCTTCAAACATATATATGTTCGTGATGCTGTCATATGTTATAATATCAAATAAATTATGAAGCAGAAGACTAATGTTTGTACAATTTCATTTAAGTGTTTGATTAGTGATTGAAGCTTGGCCTTTATGAGTTGTTTTTTATGTTGTTTTGTGACTGGATGACTTATAAAGCCTTGGCCTTTCCGTAACTATTCTGCTGAAAATGGTTGAGTTTTAACTAGTCTTTTTGGAGTATAAATGCAGATGTAGTAAGCTTTTTTCTCGGGTCATCAATGGTTTTTCCATTAAAGCTCTAGGAAGAAATCAATAGTCAATATAGCTCTAAATATTTAGCCTCTCAATTTGTGAAAAAATCATGCATGAAGTGGTTTATATAAGTGCTAATATGGGTTTTTAATGAAAGCAAAACTAGGTTTAAAAAACATAACAGAGTTTTTGATTTCCTTGATCACGCTTGAGCGGATTCTGTTGTTTGATATATTAGGGCCAAAGCCCAAACCAATTGTAAACCCATGTACTTGTAAAGCAAACGAATTAACCCATGTACTAATAAAGCCTTGGCCTTTCCGTAACTATTCTGTTGAAAATGGTTGAGTTTTAACTAGTCTTTTTGGAGTATAAATGCATATGTAGTAAGCTTTTTTCTCGGGTCATCAATGGTTTTTCCATTAAAGCTCTAGGAAGAAATCAATAGTCAATAGCTCTAAATATTTAGCCTCTCAATTTGTGAAAAAATCATGCATGAAGTGGTTTATATAAGTGCTAATATGAGTTTTTAATGAAAGCAAAACTAGGTTTAAAAAACATAACAGAGTTTTTGATTTCCTTGATCACACTTGAGCGGATTCTGTTGTTTGATATATTAGGGCCAAAACCCAAACCAATTGTAGACCCATGTACTTGTAAAGCAAACGAATTAACCTTAGGTTAGTCTAAGTTTAGTCATATATTCTCTGATATATTAATTTTACATTTGGGTTTATTATAACACAAGTGCTTAATATAATATGTAGTCGTTAAAAGCTTTCTCATTGTGGATGTAGGTCGTTAGGTCACTTGAGCACATCTTAAGCAAGCCTGGTCTCACTTGAGCGTGCTTCTATAGCTTGCGATTCTTCAAACCCATAGGCCATAGGTACCGAATTTTAACCAAGTTTTACATTGAGTGAAATACACAAAGAAACTTAAATTTGATTATAAGCAAGTCATGGTATAAGCCAACACTAAAACTCTAAACAATTATGTTAGTATGAGAGTGAAGGGGTTAGAAATCACGTAACATTGGGCCTGACGGATTCGAACTCATGGGCCGACATTAAGGAAGGGCCCAAGGCTTAGCATCACTTGAAATACTTGGTGTGCATGTTTGAAATCCGATGGGATCCTAGGGAAATCAGAATGTCCGCATAAGGATAATTCTAGAAGATCCGCCTTAATGAAAAGCCGACTCTACAAGGAAATGCTTGTCCATCACGTTTGGGATTGCTCAAAGTAGAATCCCACAAGGAAAAGATTTCTAGTCCAAGGAAGAGAAGCCGACTTTCTTCTACTATAAAAGCTTCAATATCCTCGCGAATCAAGGTACGCATAATTCACCCTCTCTAGCACTCTAGAGTTGAGAACAATTCTAACTTGACCGTCGGAGGGTACTTGGTCGACACCACACCGGTGCCCATGGCGATATTACTTTTGTCTTCTTGCAGGTTGTGAAGCGAGCGAGGGTCGTGCAAACTCACTGGTGATATCACGGCATCATCAGTTGGCGCCGTCTGTGGGAAAGCGAAGAATTTGAGCCAGATCATCGCCTCCCGGACATAAGAGTTGCATGGTACTCACTCGCTCGATGGCTACCACCAACAATGCTCAAGAAGACGAGCCACCGAGATCTACTGCATTAGAAAGGCAGGTCCAGACTCTCATGACGGCAGTAGAACGACTCACAAAGCAGAATCATGATCTGGAGGAGCAGCTACACCAAAAGGAGGCAGGACCTAACCTTCAGGAGCAAAAACAGGAAGGTAACAATGCCGAGCGAAGGGAGCAGGAGAAGCCAGAGGGCAGCAACGCCCCAAGCCGACCGGAGCGGCAAAACGTGAGCCTTCCGTCTCTCATGGATTTTGCCCCCCTGCCAATCATCGCAGAGATGCAGGCGATGAAGGAGCAGATGGAGGTCATGATGAACGCCCTCAAGGGGCAAGTATCTTCTGATCTTGACGATTTAGTGAACAGAACAGACTCACTGTTCACCACGCCCGTCAACTCATTCCCCCTGCCACCAAAGTTTCGATGCCCCAGATTGAAAGTTACGACGGGGTCAAGGACCCACTCGATCATCTAGAAACCTTCAAGACCCTGATGCACCTTTAGGGTGCACCTGATGAGATCATGTGTAGGGCATTCCCGACCACGCTGAAGGGGCCTGCGAGAGTTTGGTTCAGTAGGTTGACACCAAACTCCGTCAATACTTTCAAGGAGTTGAGCGCCCTATTCACCTCACACTTCATAGGCGGACATCGATACAAAAAGTTCACCGCGTGCTTAATGAACATCAAGCAGCGAGAAGACGAAACACTGCGAGCCTACATAACACGTTTCAACAAAGAAGCCCTTTTGATTGATGAAGCTGGCGATAAAATACTCGTAGCCGCGTTCACTAGCGGGCTGCGGAAGGGTAAGTTCTTGTTTTCCTTATACAAGAATGACTTAAAAACCATGACGGACGTTCTCTACAGGGCTACCAAGTACATGAATGCAGAAGATGCGCTGCTGGCCCGCGAGGAAAGGCCTAAGAAGAGGGAAAGGCAGGAGGACACGAGACAAGATAGGGGGCGAAAGGTTGCTAAAACTGGGGATTAACGTGAAGAAAAGCGCTCTAGACCCCCCATTGGAAGATTCACCAATTTCACCCCGTTAACCGCCCCGATCGACCAAGTATTGATGCAAATCAAAGATGAAGGAGCATTGACCTTCCCTGGAAAGTTGAAGGGAGACCCCAACAAAAGGCCGAGAGACAAGTATTGTCGCTTTCACCGAGATCACGGGCACGACACATCTAACTGCTATGACCTGAAGCAGTAGATTGAGGCCCTAATCAGGCAGGGGAAACTACAGAGGTTCGTTAGCAGGGAAAGAACTGATACACCAGAAGAACAGGCCCCCCAACGAGAGAACGAGCGCCCTAGACCACCCATAGGAGATATCTGAATGATCGTAGGGGGCACGGCTGCAGCCGGATCTTCCAAGAAAGCCCGCAAAACCTACCTCAGGATGGTCCATAGCGTCCAACTCACAGGATCCGTACCAAAGATGCCGTGAATGGGTAACCCCGTCATAAACTTTTCAGAAGATGACGCTCGGAGACTTCACCATCCTCATGACGACGCGCTAGTAGTCAGCCTCCAGATTGGGGACTATAATATGCACCGGGTCCTCGTCAACAATGGCAGCTCAGCTGACATCCTGTACTATCTAGCATTCCAGCAGATGAGGATTGACAGGGAACAATTGTCCCCAACGAACGCCCCACTCGTAGGATTTGGGGGTACAAAGGTATTCCCATTGGGCGCAATAACGCTAGTTGTGACGGCAGGTGACTATCCTCAACAGATCACTAAGGAGATAACGTTTCTCGTGGTCGACTACTCGTCCGCCTATAACGCCATCCTTGGGCGACCCACTCTCAATTCTTGGAAGGCGGTAACTTCAACATACCACCTAATGATCAAATTCCCGACGGAGTATGGGGTAGGAGAACTGCGGGGAAATCAAGTAGCAGCACGAGAATGCTATATTGCCATGTTAGAGATGGAGGATCAGCAGCAGACGATGTGTATCGGGAAGTAGCGAGCATTAGTAGAACCGGTCGAAGAGCTAGAAGAAGTAAGACTTGATGACACACGGCCTGAGCGAACGACTAAAATCGGCACACTAGCCAGTTGGCCAGTACGACAGAGGATCACGAATTTCCTAAGAAATAACCAAGACGTCTTCGCCTGGAATCATGAAGACATGCCGGGAATCGACCCCTCGGTCATGGTCCACAGATTGAATGTGTCGCCCTCCTTCCCTCCAGTCCGGCAAAAGAAACGAGTCTTCGCCCAGGAGTGAGATAAGGCCATAGCCGAGGAAGTTCGGAAGTTACTGAAGGCAGGTTTCATCCGAGAAGTATACTATCCCGACTGGCTGGCAAACGTCGTTATGGTTAAAAAGGCCAACGGAAGCTGGAGGATGTGCGTAGATTTCACGGATCTTAACAAGGCTTGCCCCAAAGACAGCTACCCGCTCCCACGGATAGATACCCTCGTGGATTCAACTGCAAGACACCAGCTTCTAAGTTTCATGGACGCTTTCTCTGGCTACAACCAGATCATGATGGACGGATCTGATCAGGAGAAGACCTCTTTTGTCACGAGTCAGGGATTATTCTGCTACAAGGTGATGCCTTTTGGACTCAAAAATGCTGGAGCAACATACTAAAGGCTAATGAACAAGATGTTTGCACATCAGATCGACAGGAACGTTCAGGTTTATGTTGACGACATGTTGGTTAAAAGCATGCACGAAGAAAATCACCTAGACGACCTCAGAGAAACATTCAATACACTTCGATCATTCAACATGAAGCTGAATCCGAACAAGTGTGCATTCGGAGTAACGGCGGGAAAATTCTTGGGTTATATGGTATCCTAAAGAGGAATAGAGGTCAACCCGGAGAAGGTACGGGCAATAATGGAGTTGGAACCACCAAGGACGGTCAAGGAGGTCCAAAGTCTAAATGGAAAAATCGCGGCTTTGAACAGGTTCGTCTCAAGGGCGACGGACAGGTGTTTACCATTCTTCCGTACCCTGAGGAAGTCATTTGAGTGGACGGATGAATGCCAAACGGCTTTCAACGACTTGAAAACCTATCTCTCGTCTCCACCACTGCTCAGTCCGTTCGTACAGGGTGAGAAACTCTACCTTTATTTGGCAGTATCGGGTGCCGCAGTAAGCACGGCCTTGGTGAGGGAGGAGGACGGGATATAGAAACCTGTCTACTTTACAAGCCGCACACTCCGTGGAGCAGAAGAGAGATACCTTCAGATGGAAAAGTTGGCTTTCGCGTTAGTAATCGCTGCACGGAGACTTAAGCCATACTTCCAGGCGCATACGATCATTGTCTTAACGGACAAGCCACTGAGAAAAGCCATGGATAGCCCAGAAGCGACAGGAAGAATGGCCTTGTGGGCAATAGAGCTTAGCAAATTCGATATCCAGTACCGTCCACGGACGGCCATAAAAGGGCAGGCAGTAGCTGACTTCATCGCCGAATTCACACTCGGGGAGGATCAGCTGATAGAAGTGAAGGAACAGTGGAGTATCTATACCGACGGATCCTCAAACAGACGAGCTGGAGGAGCCGGAGTAGTCATTAAAACTCTGCAGGGTGACACGATACAATGCATGATCCGATTGGATTTCCCAACAACCAACAACGAGGTGGAGTATGAAGCCTTGGTCGCAGGGCTAGACCTTGCAGAGGCCGCGGGAGCAAAAAACATAATTGCCCACTGCGATTCACAAGTGGTAACGAGTCAGATCAAAGGCGACTACGAATGCAAGAACGATAGAATGAAGAGGTATTTGGAAGAAGTGAAGTACCGAACCAATAGCCTCGAAGTCGAATTCATTCAGATCCCAAGAGAAGAAAACGAATGGGTTGACCACCTAGCAAAAGCTGCATCAGCCGAATTCATGCTGGTTCCTGAACAAGTATTATCGTTCATCCAAATATCCTCACTTATAGATGATGGGACAAATATGCAGGTGGTAAACTCTGAATATAACTGGACCACGCCATTGATCTCCTACCTAAGGGCTGGGGTGTTACCAGAGGAAAAGGGCGCTGCAAGAAAGCTGAAGGTCCAGGCCTCACGGTTCGTGCTGATAAAGGACGTCTTATATAAAAGGGGTTTCTCGCGACCGTACCTGAGGTGTTTATGCCAAGAGGAAGCAGATTACGTGATGAGAGAAGTACACGAGGGTATCTGCGGGAACCACTCGAGCGCACGATCACTGGTACACAAATTGATCAGAGCAGGATACTACTGGCCTACAATGATGAAGGATGCGCAATCCTATGTCCGATCTTGCGACAGATGCCAGAGGTTCAGCAATCTCATCAGGCAGCCGTCCGAAGAACTGACACCTATGACGGCACCCTGGCCGTTCGCGCAATGGGGACTTGATATCATGGGCCCATTCCCGACGGCTATCCGACAGCTGAAGTTCTTGGTCGTCGGCATAGACTACTTCACTAAGTGGGTCGAGGCGGAAGCCTTAGCCACAATAACAGAGAAAAACATCCGGAGTTTTGTCTGGAGAAACATCGTATGCAGGTACGAGATACCCAGAGTGCTGGTCTCTGACAACGGTAAGCAATTCGACAACAGCGCATTTAGAGATTTCTGCTCGGAGCTAGGGATCAAGAATCACTACTCGTCACCCGTACATCCACAGGCGAATGGGCAAGTCAAGGTCACGAACCGGTCCCTGCTCAAAATAATCAAGACCCGTCTTGAGGGGGCAAAGGGCATCTGGCCGGACGAACTACCTAGCGTCCTATGGGCGTACAGAACCACGGCAAGAACTCCCACTGGAGAAACACCATTCCGACTTGCATATGGAGTCGAAGCGGTCATTCCCGCAGAAGTGGGTCTCACGAGCTACAGGGTGGAGAGTTATGACGAAGATAAGAACGAAGAGGCTATGCGCCTCCAGCTTGATCTAGTGGACGAAATCAGAGTGGCAGCAGGACAGAGGTTGGCGCGTTATCAGAATCTCATGGCGAAACACTACAACAACAAAGTGAGGCACAGGGACTTCCAGGTCGGGGACCTTGTATTACAAAAAGTAATGGGTGCCGCTAGAGATCCTTCACAAGGAAAACTCGGCCCCAACTGGGAAGGACCCTACAGGATCACGTCATGGCAAAGAAAGGGCACCTACCACCTCGAGACGATTGACGGACAAAAGCTGCAGCACCCTTGGAACACGGAGCATCTTCGGAAATACTACCAGTAGAGAAAACATGGGGAACCGGCGATCTCCAAGTTTATTTTATTTTTTAGCTACAATTTACGAGCTTTTATTTCACTTTTGCTACAATCTTTTCGTGCCTTTTTAAGCCCAAGGGGGCAGGTACTTTTTTTAGAAATAAATTTTCTTTAAAGAAGAATATTCAAACACAATTTCGATTTTCCACATGAATGTTTATTACGAATTGATATACAGGCAACGGAGACCACAAGTGGACGGATCACTAGGATAAGTGAAAAAAACTGTCCACAAGGTGAACGGATCACCCATCGCGTGAAATAACTGTTCACAAAGTGGACGGATCACTGTCCACAAAGTGGACGGATCACCAAAAAGGATGAACTAACCTATAAAGTCTAAAAATGGACGGATTACCTTAAGGGTAAAATAAATCGCCCACAAAGTGGACGGATCATTAAGATGGTGAAAAAACTGTCCACAGGGTGGACGGATCACCCAATGTGTGAAATAACTGTTCACAAAGTGGACGGATCACTGACCACAAAGTGGACGGATTACCTTAAGGGTAAAATAAATCGCCCACAAAGTGGACGGATCATTAAGATGGTGAAATAACTGTCCACAAGGTGGACGGATCACCCAAAGTGTGACAACTGTCCACAAAGTGGACGGATCACCTTAGGGTGAAATAAATCGCCCAAAAAGCGGACGGATCAGCGTAACGAAAAATAACTTATGGACGGACCACCCAAAGGATGATATACCAAGTCCTCAAGGAGGACGGATCACCAAGGGTGGACAGATCAATAATACTGAAATATAATTGAACTCCACAAAGTGGACGGATGGAACTATTGGCTAGAAATACTCTCGGATAGACGAGTGTTTTCTTCATCCCATCTTCATAAGGACGGGTATATAATAAAGTTCCAAACAGTAATAGTAAGCATAAAAATAAAGTAAAAACATTAATAAACGGATAAAAAAGCCCAGGGGTCAACTGTTTAATACAAAAAAGGACGGATTGTTCTCAAAATAGATTACAAGATTGTAATATCAATCTACTTTTTCTGGGCCGGCATCTTGGACATCCTTCAATGGGATTGATTCTCCGTCACCCTGAAGCACATCGTCACCAAAAAGGTCGTCTGTATTCTCTGAAGCGGCAGGCATAACAGACGTCTGATCTTGATCATTGACATTTATCATTGATACGTCCAGTTCAGGGTAGGCTTTTCTAAGCTGACGGAGTGCATCATCGAAGCCTTGAAGGAACGAACCCCCCAGCTCTCTTAACAAAGCGTCGGAGTCTCGGTATTCACGGACCGCATCCTCCCTGGCCTGACGGAGCTTTTCCTTCAAGTCCTCTATTTCCTTATCTTTGGCTTCCAAGGCCTTCCCAGCTTCCTCCGTCCTCTGCTCAAGCTCTTTTCTCTCCTGCTCTGACAAGTCAAACTTCTTCTCCATTGTATACTTCCATTTATGAAGTTGGCCGAGTTCGTCTTCCGTCTGCTCTGCCTTTGCCCGTACACGTTTCAGAGCTGCCTCACGGTTTAGGCATCGGTCCATTAGGCCCTTCATCATAACCAAGGACTGAAATAAACGAGTTAAGAAGGTGTTAAAAAGAAGCTAAGAAAAGTTGACGGACTCAAACCAATGGGTAAAGTTACCTGTGCAACGGCAAACAGACCCGTCTTCCCCATTGCCTCCGTCGAGTGATTGCCCAGGTCCTCGTAGTCCTCGGAGGAAATAATCGACGTAAGCCTCTCCAAAGAAAATTTTGAATCGTCACGGAGAAGAGGAGGAGGCTTCTCCTGGCTGGTGGACGGGGCCTTCATTAAGCCCTTGCCAGCCCCATGTTTGGCTGGGGTGACGGTCTTAGCACCCTCAGCCATCAACCCTACGACGGGTTCTAAAGGTATTTTTTGTTGCTTATGTGGACGGTCAGACTTGGACGGCTGTTTTCTCTTTGCCGCCGACACTGTCCCCTTGGGTACGACAACCTCACCCGTCACTTTTTGCCTGACGGCCTGTGATTTTATCAGTGCTCTCCTCTTTGTGTCGTCCATCTCTGCAAAATATGACGGATGAAGTTATTTGCAGGCAATAAAAATAAATTAATGAATTAAAAATTGATGGGCTTACGTCTATGAACCCTCTCGTCGTATCTAATAGCCTCTTGAGTAGGCTCAGGACTGTCACAGTACCAGTGTATTGTTTTTGGGTTCACCAATTTGGCCCAAGTCCTCTTTTCCGGCTTAGTCTTTTGGAAAATCTTCTCAAGAAAACTGAACTCGTCAAGACTAACTTGTGGGCGCCGTCTCCCTGCAGAGACTGAAGACGATTAGAAAAAGAATGCTAATGGACGGGTATGAAAAGTATTACAAAAATTTGGACGGGTGCATACGAGATGAATGTATCACTCCCCAAGTTGTGTCAACGGGCATGTACTCCGTCTCCCCTGGACTGTTCATCCATTTGTCACCCTCAAGGAAGAAGTAACGACTCTTCCAGTCTCTATTTGAGTCGGGTGTCTCAAAGATAACCTTCAACAAAGGGCTTCTACAAGCAAAACTATACATCCCCCTTGATCTATCTATCTCATCTGGACGGTAGCAATGAAGAAATTCACGCACCGTCAACTTCCTTTCACCGTTTGACATTGCACCATAGAGAATCTCCATCGCTATGAAGACCCTCCAGGCGTTCGGGGATATTTGGGTGACGGACAGTCCCAAGTAATGTAAGAGTTCTCTATGAAGTGTACTTAGCGGAAACCGAAGTCCAGCCTTCAGCATCTGCTCGTACACTCCGACACCTTCTACCCCTTCATAATAACACTTCTCCGACACGTAAGGTAGACGGATGGGAATGTTGTCTGGAATTTGGAAGTTTGCTCTAAAAGTGCTGAAATGTCTCTCCTTGATGATGGATCTGAACTTATGCACCGTCCACTCTGGTAGCATGATGAACTCCCTAAGTCCATCAGCACCAACGACGGATCCCAATGCTTGATCCCCGTCGTCATCAGAAGAACCTTCTTCAACCATCTCCATATCCTCATTTGCTAAGGATGAAGAAGAGGAAGACGGACTCCTATCTTCACCGGGACTCTCCTGGTCTTTATGACCGGACGGGTATACCTCCTCGTATTCCGTCCCGTCACGAACCACTGACTGGTTACTTGACGCACTAGACATTGCCTACAATTAACGATGAAACCTAAGACTAACGGGTCTAAAAGTACTGATGGGTGTGTGGGTCTAACAGAAATATAAGCACGAAATGTAACTTTAAAAAAAAAAAAAAATGAGAATAAGTACTCACCACACTTAGTAAATTGTAGTTGATGGTTGAGTAATCAATGGATATGGATTCTCGACGGAGAGCTCTGACAAAGTTGACGACTTCGCTCTGACAAACGATATTTGGCCAAAAATAGTAGAAATGAAGGGAGAGAGGTGTGTTATATATATGATGGATGCACGGAAGACGAAGCGACGCTTTGATCCGATACACCATCCAATCAAAATGTGACACGTGGCATGCCTCATAAATGTTGACAACCTGTCAGCACACATCCGCAGATTATACCCCTTAAAGAACCGTCAACTTCATCAAATTTTCAACCGTCATCATGAACAATCCTTGATCAACATCCCCAATCATATTTAACCGTCACCCTAATGGTCCGACCGCTTAAAAATCATGACGGATCATAGGGTGAAGGGGGCAACTAAAGGGGTTAGAAATCACGTAACATTGGGCCTGACGGATTTGGACTCATGGGCCGGCATTAAGGAAGGGCCCAAGGCTTAGCATCACTTGAAATACTTGGTGTGCACGTTTGAAATCCGATGGGATCCTAGGGAAATCAGAATGTCCACATAAGGATAATTCTAGAAGATCCGCCTTAATGAAAAGCCGACTCTACAAGGAAATGCTTGTCCATCACGTTTGGGATTGCTCAAAGTAGAATCCCACAAGGAAAAGATTTCTAGTCCAAGGAAGAGAAGCCGACTTTCTTCTACTATAAAAGCTTCAATACCCTCGCGAATCAAGGTATGCATAATTCACCCTCTCTAGCACTCTAGAGTTGAGAACAATTCTAACTTGACCGTCGGAGGGTACTTGGTCGACACCACACCGGTGCCCACGGCGAGATTACTTTTGTCTTCTTGCAGGTTATGAAGCGAGCAAGGGTCGTGCAAACTCACTGGTGATATCACGGCATCATCAGAGAGCAACATCAAGTGGATTAGTCTATTAGAGTTTTGAGTTTGGGAACACGTAGTAGTCAATGTGTCAACCAAGAAAAAAAAAAACTATTGAGAATTTTTTTAATCGTCAGATGCACAAAAAGAGAGAAAATTCAAGATTTTCTTTAGCGAGAGTTAAGTTTGTATTAATTCCTAGATAATTGATATAATTGAATTTGTTGTGAACTTAAGTTTTGGGTACAAACTTGAGAGTATATTGTAGACTTTAAAAAAAAAAAAAATCTTGGACCACAAGAAAAGTTGAATATCTACATGGGATCAGGAATAGTGAAATAATTGAAGGAAGCTCAAACTAAAAATATCTATAATATATATATAAAATTATACAAAGACGTTTGATTTTTGGTTGATTTCATACTATTGAGCCAAATAAACTTTTAAGGCCTCATAATTTCACATGTCATTATTCTAATATATATTTTTAATTAAATTTAAATTCTGTTTTATATTTAAAGCCTCCATTAAAATATAATCTGAGTAAATTATATTTTATTTGAAAAGTAGAATATATATTTCTTTATATACGTGTTCGTACTTCGTAGAAAGGAAAGATGGGTGGCATCTCCCTTGACACTAACAGGGACAGGAGCAGTCTTCGGACTTACCTATTATTAACGGTGGCAAAGTAAGCCCAAACCTATTTGCTCGCCTAAATCAACCCACTTTAATTAAATCTAAACCTACCTAATTATTAATTGGGTTAAATGAGCATCAACTGAATTAGACCAAATAATTATTGGGTTTTAACTAAAAATCCACTGAACCCCATTTAACCTAAAAACAATATATCCAAATTCAACCGAACCCTTCCCATAATTTAAAAAAAAAAAAAAAAAAAAAAAAAAAAAAAAAAACACCAGTCCGTTTCAGTGTTTCTTTTCAAACCTAGCCATCATCTTCTTCTCTCTACTCAAACCCTAGCCTCTCTCTTTCCCTCACTCTATGTGCTTCTCTTTGAGCACGAAGCTCTTCAATGGAGGCGTTATTCTATTGGCCGAACTCGTCAGAAGAATAAACTGGCGCCGGCAAGAGAAAACTGAAAGCGTTGGTGAGTGGAAAGCTGGGTTTACGAAATCCACAACGTCGTTTTCAGCTTCCTGTCACTGAAAGTCGCCGGTGGAGATTCTGACGTGGCAGGTAGCGGGCAAGTGCTTCCTCTAGAGATAGATGAAGACGACGACGGTTTCTTAGTAGTCGAGAATCCGAGCTTCGGGTTTCCTTCTGCCAATCAGAGAAGACACAGTAGCGTCGATGTTCCGTCAGTAACGGCGCCGCCGCGAAGGTCGGTTTCGACGGTGGCTCCGCTTTTTCTTGTATGGCTTTCGTGATTATGGGTTTGGGGTGAAATTTGGCTTTCGTGATTTTTTAGTGATTTTCTGTATTTATTTATTTATTTTGGGTAGATTTCAACTGTTTGGTAGGTGAGAAAGTGTGAGAAAGTACATGAAATTTGTTTAATATTTTGGTTATTTTTGAACATTTTAGAGTACTTTTGGTTATTTTCACTTTAGTGGCATTTTAGTAATTTTGGTAATTGGGTAATTGGGGTTTATCCATAATAATTGGGTTGGGTTGAATTGAATTTGGGTTAGAAACAATTAGTTAAATGAGTTTTAATGGGTAAATAAGTTTTATATACCCAACCCAATTATGCCCACCCCAAACCCACCCATTTGACACCCCTACCTATTATCACACACCCGTCAAGGTTATCCACTTTGGTGGATCTCTAACCCAATTTTTTCTTTTCCAAAAAAAAATAAAAAATCTTCATATTCAAACAATCGTAGTAAATACCTAATATTAGCATATATAATTCCAAATGCAAACATAATCATAATAAATATCTATTAGTAATTATCATAATCATCAAATTTCATATTTAGAAAAAAAAAAAAAAATCATATTATGTTAAATTTTTACCTTCTCTTGCAATGCACGGGTTATCAACTACTTAATAGAATCAATATATGTACAATGTCAAACTTATAGACATTGGCGAATTAGACTCCTCCCACACCCCAAAACAAAAAAAGAAACAATTTGAGAATGTTTCTTAAGAAATTTTTATTAGTGATTCAAAATTGATGTACAAGAGAATGAAGTTAGAAAGATCTTCCTAAAAGTTCGTCAGCAAAAGTTTTTAGGAGAGAACGATTCCAAAAGTTTCAGCTATATAGGCAATTTGGCTCAATTTGTACCCACCACTCTTAAGAGTGCTTCCAGTACACTTGCCCTACTTCACAATCTAATCTAGTAAGTAAAACTTCAAATGGTTTTTTGCAGCAGAAGAAATTTCTAAAAAAGTATCAAAATCTCTGTTCCAAGCAACATATACCCATCTTTACAAAGAGTACTCAAAATGGTGTCCCGTGTCAAAAAAAAAACCGCAACACAGCACAGCCCCATCATGGTTCTGCAAAAAGAATTAAAAGAATGGAGCTTATACACACTTAGAACAATGTTTTGATCACATTTATCCAAAGCTTGCTTTCTTATATCATTCACATATATGCATGACTTTTAGGCACATTAGGAACAAGTCACTGTTTTTGTTTCTTACTTTCCATTTTCTTCTAATTTTTAACGATGAAAAACATATTATTACACATTTGCTAACTACAATATTAACTTAATAGAGGCTTCTCTGCATCGAACTCACTTTCGAGGCCATCCCCCTCATAATAACCTTCTTTTCCTTTAGCCCAAAGCACAAAGTAAAGGCCAGTGAACATGAGGAACATACCAGCAAGGCTGCATTGTAAGAGTGATTAGTAATAAGATATACATTGAAAGCAACATTTCCAACATATATCACAAATAATATTCCAAATGAGCAGTAAAATTAACTAGTTTACCTTCCAATGTTGACGGTTTCTCCTAAGGTGGCTATAGAGAAAATGATTGTGCAGACTGTACTGATGGGGCTAAATGTGGACACCAAGACCGGCCCTCTTTTTTTCATGGCCCAATTGTTGAAGCTTATACATGATCCACTTACAGCACCTGCCTATATATACATATACAAATGTTTTATGGTTTGTATTATTATATAAATGGACAATAATTTTTTCTTTTGACATATAAATGGATAATAATTAAACATTCTTTAGCTTAAAATTTTTCTTGTCCCATTAGTACTAATTTTCTCGCGTTACATGGCTATCTATACATATAGGATATGACCTTGCAAATTTTCTTCCTCAAAAACATGTTTGGCTCAAGCGATGAATACTACCCCGAGAGAAGAAAAAAAAAAAAAAAAACTGGTTTTATTAGACATTTAAGAACATCAAGCCCTTTTGTTGGCATTAAATACTCTTTAGCTTAAATTTATTGTCCGTGGCACCATAAAGATGCGTTTTCTTACGTAACATATATGTGGGTGTGGCTACATTTTTTGACCTTTCAAATTTTGTCCTCAAGTGAAAAATTACCCCCCTCCCCCCCCCCAAAAAAAAAAAGCCTCAAGTGAATATTTTTTGAAAGATTTTTTTTTTCTTACAAATATAATTTTATATGTTGCTAGTCTTTCCGTTCTTCATTATGCTAAATTTTAATTTATAGGCAAGCCCAAGATTCGAGGCCAGGTTGTGGTTGGGATATTGGGTGATGAACATAATTTTACCATTGTAATATTAGAGGTTGGGATTTGGTGCGATAAGTGTTTTTCATAAAAAGTGACAGGTCAATTAGCTTAAAAAAAAGGAAAAAAAAAAAAAAAATCCAAGAATAAGATTGTTTAGCAATTACCTCTCTTAAACTTTGCAAAAGTAGAGGGAGGTATTTTTTTTATGGGGCGCAAAAATAGGAATTTGTGTGACTTTTTTTTTTTGATGGTGGAATTTGTGTGACCTTTATAATTAGAGAAAGAGAGAGAGTGATATTTACCAGTAGAGAATAGCCAACCAAGTTTCCAACGCTCACAAGTGGCCAACCGGTTTCAATTTTGTGATCTTGAATTAATTGGATAGCTGCAGTTATAGTCACACCGATCAAGGATGTTATTGCACACAAGGATATTGGTGCTGGAAACTCAACCATTGTTGTAGCCTGTCAATCTTCACTTTGTTATAAACTAATCAAAAAATAAAAACATTTATATTCGTATCAAAACCATACTTAAATTATGAGAACTACCATTTGATTCACGTACAACTTTTTAAAATTTTACTCTTTTTAGATGGAAATGTACTTCTATATGGTGCATTTTTAAAAAAAAGAAAATTGAATCAATGAAAATAAATTCATCGAAAGAGTATGTTAAACATGTCTAAAATTTATGAAAGCAACAACAATTGAAGTTACCTGCAATACGACATTGCTGGATAATACAAAAATTGCAGCGATGAGGTAGAGGCAACCGATAATTTTTTGTTTATCAAAGACTGTTGCTGAGGGAGATGTTAATGGAGACTCTTTATTTGGGACACCAGTGCTCTGCATTATGCTCATTGTGAGAGCACCTACAACGCACAGGCACGTACCTATAATCTTCACTTTGCTGTACACGCAACTAAGTTTCACTCTCTCTAATCTGCAATTATTGTAAACTACATCAACAAGCAGACAAATAATGTGGCTGTCACTCTCTCTCTCGAAGCATTTTTTTGATGACATATGCTCCAATTGTCAAGTTATGAAAAAATGTGACAAAATATACTAACATGTCCTATTAACTTTTGCAAATACCACTGTTTAATTATTGATTCTCCTAAAAGTTTAAGTTATTAGGAGATTGTGAATTTATTCATATAATTTAACATTTCCCTTCATGTGTAGGTCACCTAAGCTGCTATTGAGTGAGGGCCCTATATATGGAAATTTAAATGGGAAAATCGATAATTTTATATTGTATCAGAGCAAGAGATCCTACGCTCTGATACTATATTAAATTACTGATTCTTCGAAAAGTTTAAACTATTAAGAGAAAATAAATTTATTCATTTAATTTAACAACCTTATGTTTCATGTTTCCATGTCTCATGTTAGCTCAATATTCTTAGGTATGAAAATTGCTAAGCAAATTTTACAATGCTATAAATATATACCAAAGTGTTTACCAAAAAATATATACCAAAGTGGAAAAGCAAATTGGCTACCTAAAAGCCCAAGCAATGACGAAGATAAGCCCTGGAGCAAGGTTTGGCATGGCTGTTGCCATTGCTGGAGAAGTTAGATTGATCCCCTTTAGGAACAGGGACTGGAATAAAGTTACCCTGTGAAACAAACACAAGAAAAAGAAAAATTATATTGTATCACTCACTCCCATGCTTGTTTGAGTTTTTATAATAATAAACAAAAACACACTCTTACACAATTCAAAATTAATTTTAACAGTAAGAATCTGGCAAGTTAGTTATATCACGGAACCCATAAGATTTTCATTGGAGGGGAACTAAAGTCCCATTAATTTAATAATTTGGAAAAAGTTAAAAATGCCCTGACCCACAACATATTCATTATAATTAAAATGTTTGATTGATTGTGATGTAAATTGACTCTCATCTAGTAACTCTTACACAATGATTGAAAGAGTACCATACATATGATATGTATAAAGTTTGGTTTGTCATGGTTTTTTTAAAACTTACTTTAAATATGTCCATGTACATGTACATATGCATCAATGATAGATTTTTTATCATCAATTCATGATGCTAATTAGGATTCGAACTCAGATCTTCCATTAGATGACAAAGAACTTAACTAGCAGACCTACATTTTTTTTTTAAGTTTCACTTTTTTTAAACACAACTATATTTTTGTTTTTAGCTTACTTTTAAAACAGAATAAACACACCGACAGTGTAGCACAAGCACAAGGCATAAAAATGTGCTTGCAAGTCACGTTAAATGGCATCCCTGTGTGTTTCCTAAGCTTAGGCCAGAGGGGACCAAGAAAGGTGTAAATGGCTGCTAAGAAATTTGTAACATTGATTCCATCGTCATGTTGGACAAAGAGAGAAGAAACAAAGAGGAAGAGATATTTTAGAAGCTATTCCATCCACACACTCTACCTTGAGATGTTTATTTACTCCCTCTAATTGGAAAAATTAATAAAATTATCCTTCCCTTGACATATCAATAATGTATTCTCTCAAATTCTTATTACTAATTTCAGGCACTAGCTAGTTCAACATGAAAAGGACTTCTTTATGCCATATCCCCCATAAACAATAGAAGAAATGTTAAACATGGAATGAGTAGGTGCTACTTCAAACAAAATCATCAATGTCTCAAATTAAGAAGCGCTTATATTTTGGCCTTTTAAAAAAGCTGAACCTCTTGTCATTGTTTTCATACTTTAAGAACAACACAAGCTGTTCGTTTGTTTTCAGTTTATTTAATTAGCTTTTAACTTTTAACTTTTATATACAGTTTTTTTTTTTTAATTACTTTATCTCACATTTTTAAAGTACAAGTATTGTTTAGCACACTTTCAACAAAAAGTTAAATTAGCTGATGTCAAACGCACAGGATATTTAATTTTAAATTTTACCTTTTATAATTTCAAAGATAAAACTATTAATCTATGGAAAATTATTTAATAAATTTTCAAAGAAATAAAGATATAAAAATACTGAATAATTTAAAATAGCCTCAAAAATAAAATTCTTTGATGCCCACTATTTTATGCTTCTAAAAGTAACCCTACTACCCAATTTAAAGAAATTTAATAAAATTCAAAATGAGGATATAAAAGTAAAAATTCAAAATCACCCACCATCTACACCATTCTTCCTCCAACTTCTCTTGTCCTTCTTTTAGCTTTAAATTAAGGAAAACCGGCGTTAAAATCAGGAAAGAAAGCTTAATTTTTGACCAAAACACATGTAAAGCTTGTAAGGAAGCTAATTTTGGTATAATGATCAATCGAGTATATTTCTCATAATTTTCATGCTTGTGGGGGATTAGAAATTTCTCTGTGCCGTGATATACAAAGCTTTTTAAACACTAAATCCGAAAAGCAAAATATAATTAAATAAAGATTAAAAGAAATAAATAGCAGATAATCAAAGTAGGAGAAGACGCAAGGGAGCACTTTAAAAGATCCAAAATTCTAGATAATAAAATGAAACAAGAAAAGAAACAAAGATGGATGAAATAACATTAATCCGTTGTTATTCTCCTATTTTCCCAGGAAACAAGAAACTACAAATAGAAACTAAACAAACAAAACTATTTTCCCAGGAAACAAGAAACTACAAATAGAAACTAAACAAACAAAACTATCTTAATCTTTCCGTATTCCTTTGTTCCTAACTAATTAATTTAACTAACAACAAGTTTCTCAAAAAAAAAAAAAAAAAAAAAAAAAACTAACAACAACAATAGTAAAAATAAATTTTGGGATAATCCATTGTAAATCCTACCAGACTAATAAAGGTCAGTCACATTAATCTCATGTTTTTCTATTACTTTCCCAACAAACAAGAAACACAAAAATGAAATAAACAAATAAAACCATCTTAATCTCTCCGCACTTCTTTGTTCCTAACTATTTCAATGTAAATGCAGAGTTTAGTTTTGAATAACATATAGAAAATATTTCCTTACCCTCCAAAGGAGATCAAAATCAGCTGAATTATCAACCTCGAGTTGAGTTTCTTGGGCCACCTATCCCTGCAACACACACGCATAAAAAAGGTTGCATTTTTACTTAGACCCTTACAAGAAAAGGAAAAAAAATCTCAAGCATTTGCCTCTGAGAGAGAGAGAGATAGAGCAAAAACCTTTCAAAATAAATGGCAATGGGGGAAAGAATGAGGAAGGTAGCAAAGGTAGAGAAAATAACAATGGTGAAAGGTTCAAGGCCCAGAGCCATAAGATAACTTAGCAATACGGAGTTTCCTGCATACACAATTTGCACCCCTATCAACCCCCCTATTATTGCTACATCTTCAAATAAATTCCTCTTCAGCAGCTCCATCTTTCTCTTCTATATGCGTCTTCTTTCTTTTCAAAGAAACAATACACAATACATGCAACCAAAAACTATATCCTTTCCCTCTATTTCTTACAAAGAAGAGTTTTCCCTCCTCACCCTTCTTGTCTCTTTTCTTTAAAAGTTTTCACATCCCACTCCCTCTTTCTTTCTTTTTCTTTTGTGTACCTTTCGCTTGTGGTGGTTCTCTCTAACTATCTTCTACGTTTCAGTTTTTAAAACTCAGCTAACCTTCATGGGGCTTCTCTACCAGTCTTCTCACGGTCCTTGGCGTGAAATAGAGTTACCCTCTTGTCTTTTTGTTAGGAAAGGTAAGGGAAAAAGTTAGGTGTAGCTTTTCTTTAGGTGTAGCTAGAGAGAAAGAGATCTCTTTCTCTCTAGCTAGATTTTTTTAATTTTTATTTTTAACAACTGAACAATTTTCTATTCCTAAATTGTTTCAATTTGAGTTCTTTGTGATGTTATTTTTTTTTTCTTATATTAAATAACTTGTTTATATACTCAAACTATCTTCTACGTTTCAGTTTTTAAAACTCAGCTAACCTTCATGGGGCTTCTCTACCAGTCTTCTCACGGTCCTTGGCGTGAAATAGAGTTACCCTCTTGTCTTTTTGTTAGGAAAGGTAAGGGAAAAAGTTAGGTGTAGCTTTTCTTTAGGTGTAGCTAGAGAGAAAGAGATCTCTTTCTCTCTAGCTAGATTTTTTTAATTTTTATTTTTAACAACTGAACAATTTTCTATTCCTAAATTGTTTCAATTTGAGTTCTTTGTGATGTTATTTTTTTTTTCTTATATTAAATAACTTGTTTATATACTCAAAAATTGAAGAATCTTTTTTAGAAGATGAGTTGGCGTTTTTTTTTTTTTTTTCCTAATAAAATAATGTTATTTCGCTATAAAAAAATGATATTATTTTAGCTAGTCACAAATTTAATTAATTACAGCCTCAGTTGTTTCTTTTTTAACTCTTTGTTTATATTTATCAAATTGCGTTTTGGAATATTTTAGTGGAGCAATGCTGGCAACGTCGCTTCAATTTTAAGTACAAGCTATGTTTAGTTAAACCCTTTACCAACTTTGGCAATTTTGACTATTTTTTCCCGTTTCAAATAAACTAATATTAGTTGCTTTGAGACAGGAAAAAATAGTCAAAATTGAGCCATTTGATTATTTCCCCCCCTTTTATCAAACAATTTAGGCCTGTTAAAATTCTCTACTCTAAGACTAAACTATGATTGTTTTTTATGGTAAGAGCAATGTTCCAATTTAAGTTAACGAACATTTAAATTTTAAATCCAGAAAACTAATTATCTTGTGCCACTCAAATTTGACATATCTGCTGCAATTAGATAAAGAACATTTAATGATGGTGTGGATTTTAATGGTGCAAGTTAAGAGGGAAATAAGTTTTCGTGCTATGTAGTGTGGATGTTCGTGTAATTTAATTTATAAACAAACGGGTGATATTTTACAATTGATGACTGTTTGGCATGCATATTGTAATTTTGCCACGGTAACACCTTCTATTCCTCAAAAGTGGCCACGTGAAAAAAAATGCTAGGCCAGAGAGTTTGTGTCGCATTACGTGTTAAGAACTTACGACGAGGCCTTCATGTGATTTTGTTGACTAGTTCCCTCGCTGATCATCAAGAGCGGTGGTCCTGTTCTAAAAATTCTATGACCACCGAGTAATCACTACTTCTATGATGATAGGGCAAAAATCAAGGAAAATGCTTTGATCATTTGCTCTTATCCCTCGTCAACATTTGGTCTTTTTCTAAGATGGACAAAGCTTTTCATATCAATGCATTTTGAGTCCTTCTAAGATCACTTATCTCTCCTTCATTATAGGGTACATTGACACATGCACAGAGTTGTTTTTTTATTATTTTTATTATTTTTATTATATATATATATATATATAACTAAATGAAAATTCTTAAATTCACACAACAATGTGTACAAAAACAACCACAACAAAACGTCAAAACAACCCTGAGTTATATATACAAGCAGCCACACAACTGAACCACAAGAAGTTAACAATAGAACAAATAGTTGTGTAAAAATATATGATTGCTATAGTAGTCGTGTAAATTTACATTGCCACTATTCGTTTTGCATTTAATTTTTTATTCTTTTTTTACGTATCTCAAGGATGAAGAAAGTAAGTGAATGATAGTTGTTGTGTATGAAGAAAGATAAATACTTAAAAAATTAAGAAAATTTGATATTTTAGTAAAATGTAGAGATAATCTGACGTGGGGTGTTTTGAAAATTGAGTATGTAAAATATAAAAATTAGGTTCTTATATTAAAAAAAAAAAATACACGAGTGGATGCGAATGCTCTAAATTTGAGCATTTTGATCACACCAAAAATGGTAAATTACTACTAATCAATCTCATAAAGCCTATCTCCCACCTGTCTATTGACCAAACATTTTCTTAAATTAGTCTTACCACACCAGTTTAGAGAAGAAAGAACAATCAAATAGATCTACCAATGTTTTCAATTCTTCTCTCTCCCCGTGAGTGTGTTAAAATATTTAGTATTTTAAAAAAAAAATGTTTTCAATTCTTTCCCTGCAGTAAACACATAGTTAGATCAACATTATACACCCAAATAACAAACCTATTTTTAGTAGACTATTGATATCCCATTTTGCAACCCGCATTTAACCTCACATGGAAGGTAAAATGGTAATTTCACCTTGAAAATATGCATCTTTATTTTGGTCACTAGATCATTAATCTCATTTCACCAAAATGATCTTGATGTTGTAACGATCAAATCGACTGGTCATAAGCCCTAATCGGACCATCAGATTGAATGTTATCATCAAATCAAGTTCTAATGGCCGAGATGTACTATTACAAATTGAGTCTGACTATATGTGATTATGAACAATTGATTTCAATTGGTTATAAGTATAATTAATTTGAGAATGATGATGTGTCATAATTTGATTGGTTATGACTACATTTTATGGTAGGGTTGCACACACCTAATTAACTAGATAGTTAAACATTAATTATTCAATGAGTAATTTGTACAATTATCTTTTAATTATGGTAAATTTGGAACCAATTAAGTTTGAAATGGGAGTGATTGGAGCCATTTAATGTTAATTGGGAGCCAATTTGGGATCTATTAATGTTAATTGTGCTGAAATTATTTTCTAACAAATGACCTCTGCTCACCATTTCATCTATATCTCTCAGAATATTTTGAATTTGTGAATGAGGTTAATTTTTCCAGAACCTAGACATCCAGAGCTTCAATTTGAGCATAAGAATGAGACAATTCCAATCAGAATTGAGTCAGATATGATTATTTGGCTCTACAGGCTGTTATAGCAGCTACGAGAAAACCGAATTTTGGCTTGCTCCTCATTCCTACCAATCTTTCCATTTAATGTACCAGATTTCCGCCAAGGCTAAAATGAGGTCTAGGTTCATGATTCTTTGTTAACCCTCATTAAATGGTCTTTCATTCATATTTCATTTACCACTACTATATAAACCCCCCCGTCTCCTTCATTTCAAAAGACACAAAAAACCCCCTCTCTTCCCCTCTCTTGAGTTCTAATGAAGTTGAGTAGTCTTGTCATATCTTGATCTTCCTAAAACTCAAAGTATTGAGTGAGACTTACTCTTTCTCTCCTAACTCTTCTTTTCCTTCACCCTTAGGACCTCCACCAAGAGTCTCCTCCTCCACCATATGGATCTTGCATGAAGGTATAATCCATTTCCCTAACTTGTTTTTTGTGTTGCCATGATGAGAATTTAGGATTAAAGCATGATAGTAACTATTTAAATTCTTTTGAATATGTTTGAATGTTCTTAAATATTCTTATGTGTTCTTCATATGTTCTTGGTTGTTCATCCCATGTTCATGCATAACACTAGTTTCGATCTTAAATCCACATTAAAAAAACATGAAAAAAATGTTTGTTTAATAATTCTTTTAAATTCTTGAATCTAGGATATCACCATCCACACACATTCACTAGAGTTTATTTTTTAATCCAAATGTCATGTTTAATAAATTGAATTAGGGTTTATCACATGAACACACATTAAATTCAACATGCAAATTGATTGATAACATATTGGATGATGTGATATGAATGTTGGCCACTATAGTCTAGAAGACCGGTTTCACCAGGTAAGGTGGGTGCCTAACACCTTCCCACCTTGTAACATAGCCTCCGAGCTTAGATCAAGGGTTAGTAGATCAAATGCTTATCCATGTAATTTTCAATTTTTAGATTGTAACTAGGAAACAAAGCCATATACTTTATCTTAGATTGTATCTAGGACCAAAGTCATGTAATTTTCCTATGATCAATGTAAATTCAATTACAAATTAATAAAATGAGGAATTTTTCAATTTTGGTTTTCTTATTTATTCCAATAATTAAATAAGTGGCGACTCCA
The DNA here is from genome assembly GCA_028535165.1 of Quercus tomentella. Lineage (NCBI taxonomy): Eukaryota > Viridiplantae > Streptophyta > Magnoliopsida > Fagales > Fagaceae > Quercus > Quercus tomentella. The sequence continues at coordinate 9,640,977 of JAPQVY010000023.1, read as the reverse complement.
TTGTAAAACCCTTAATCTAAAGGGGAAAAATATAACTAGTCGAACCTACATTTTGAGAGGTAATAACACGACTCCACCCATTCATGTGGGTTTGGCCCAACATCCTAAAAAAGGGGGCCGGAGGCGCAATCTCTCACATAGAGTTTATTTATTTCTTCCATAAAATAAAAGTAGAGTTTATTTCGGATAGCCAACCAAAGCAACAAATACATGAGAGAAAAGGACATTGATAGATTTATTAGGGATGTGTGGATTTGGATCCGTGCAAAAATTGCGCAGTGCAATTGTTGTGTAGTTGTGAGATGTAAAAGTTAGAAGCATTAATGGTAAAAAAGTGAAAGATTGAGAGGTTAAAAATATTTATGATTCAAATGGTTAAGATTAATATTGAATTTTTAACTTTCAATCTCACTCATTAATTCACTATGTTAGGTTTTAAAGATTTATGATTAAATGTTTAGAATTATACTTTGTATGTGTTGGCAAACCGAGAACAAAACATGTCTAGTCTATGTGTTAGGCATTACTCAAAGGTGTATGTTTCAAGTTTCAAGTTCGAGCTGACTGCAGAAAAGAAGAGTCAGAATCTGCCAAGCTCGATCGATCGAAAATTAGGTTCGACTGATCGAGAATCGCAGAAATCAGACTCTGCAGAATTTTTAAACAAGGCCCAAGCCCGCGAAAACGTTTAGGGTTTCAATCCAACTTGTCCACATATAAAAGGGAAACCCTAGCTACGTTTTGGAGACTTTTGGAAGACTTGTGTGTTACTCCTTGTGAGATCTGGGAGATGTTGTACCTTCTAGCTACACAAGCGTTTACTGGAGGAAGATCTACAATCAAACATTGGTAGAACCTACTTGCTGCTTCAAAGATCAACAACTGAAGGTGATTTGAAACTTTGAGTGGGATCTCAAAGTCACAAGCGTGGGTGCTTGTGTTGCTGTAAATCGAAGAAGAGAAGGAGTCCGTGAATTTGGAGCTTGCATGTGGTCGTGTTAGTAAGTTACTACTTGAGATAGCAATAGATTTAGGGTTAAATCTGATTGTAAAAAACTTCAATTCTCTTGTAATGGATTTGCTTTACCTTGAGGATAGTTAGGTCAAATCCTCCCTAAGTTTTTATCTTGAAATGGTTCATTTCATTAGTTTTCCCGGGTCATCATATCGTTGTGTTATTTACTTTTCCGCTATTGTGCATAATATGATTTATTATTGTTTGACCTAAATCTGAATAATTAACCTAAGTAATCATTTGGCTAATATATTAGGTTAAACAATCTGATTTAAGGGGTCTAAACAAACAAACACACTATTACATGGTGTAATAATGGTATTACACCATGTCTAGATCCTGAATGTGCTCTATTAGAATATAAGCCTAGCAGGCTTAGGCCTATTGTACTATTGTATTGCACTTTTATTGCTTGTATAACTCATTATTTATTTATTTATTTATAAACAGTTGTATAGCACATTGCCTAGATGTTGTCTCTTATACATTATTTTTGCATAATTCAATACAATAAGACATTCAGTCTTTAACATGCTTAATTAATGACATTGAAACATTTTGAAATCGGTGCATTTAAGCTTTGTAATAAAGAGAGATTAGGTTTTACATTATTTTGAGTATAGGATTAGCCCAATATCTTACATCACGCTTTTTTTCTTTTTTCTTTTTTTAAGCATCTAACTATTTCTTTGGGAATGTAATCTTTCTGTCCCACATACACCAAATATATAGCTTTAAAATGTTGGTTAGAAGTTTTGTACACAACATCATGGATTCGGGAGTTATAGCTAGCATACTGCATACCTATTCATTTTATTTATGGCTTATTTGGTAGTAGCTTTCAAGTATTGTTGTTCAAAATGATGTGAAAATTGTGGTTTAAAAAGTATTGTGAAAATACGTGTTTAAAGTACTCATAGTGCAAAAAATGTGTTTAGGTATCATGTTTCAAACAACATATTTTAAAATATGAAAAAAAAAAAAAAAATTTGAGAAAGAACAACAGCAACTTTTATTAATGTAAGCCATCAAAATCAGCTCAAACCACAGAATGAAATTGTGGTGGGACATCCTCTATCCACACTAAGAAATCTGGAATATAAATGACATTAGCCAGACTATGAGCAACTGAGTTACCTTCTTTCCTAGTGTGAGAGTAAAGTAATTGAACAAAATTTCTAGACAGAACCTTCACATCATCAACCAGCAATCCATAGGAAGCTAGAGTAGAATCGTCCTCCATCAAAGCCTTGATTACTACCCATGAGTCTCCATCAAGAACAGCTCTTGAAATACCTATATCCAAAGCAAATGAAAGGGTCATAGCTGCTGCCAAAGCCTCAACTTCAACTCCACTATAAGCTTGAGGTAAAATTTTCGAGCAAGTGGCAATCACAGACCCACGAACATCCCTAATAACCACTCCGATTCCTAGCAAATTGTCACTTGGAAAAACCGCACCGTTGAAGTTAATTTTTACAAGCTTTGGTGATGGTTGAGGTTTCCAACGGCACCTGGGATGAGTTGCAGTCTGTACCTGGGCAGTTGAAGTGACCTGACTAGATATAAATTCTGCAAGTCGTTCCTTTGAGAGTTGAGGTACCTAATGAAGAGCAGAGGCCGGTTTATGGAGACGGACTTGATTCCATTGTGTCTAGACCGACCATCATGTGAAGGCAAAGAGCTTAGCATTTTTCCCCTGCATAACGATTGATGAAGCCGGAATTGACCTCGTCAGTATGCTCATCGTCAATGCTGATGGATGAACTGCGGTGCTTGTTGAAAAGAAAAGAAATGCAAGGAAGGTTCACTAGCGTGATGCCAGTTGAGGACACTCTGATGCCTAAGTCAGCTTATGGCTCTGAATGGATAGTGTAATTGCTGTCTACTGAGTTTTTCATGAAGAAACTTACCTTGGTTCCATTGCCTTTTATAGTTTTCTTTCTGGCAAATCATTTATGCCTGTTAATGCTCCTCTAGGCATTTTTCTCCTGAATGAAACACGGCATTTAATGGCAATAAAGTTTCTATTTAATGTGTAACGGGTGACCGTTGGCTCATCATTGCTTCTGTAACCGTTCCGACGCATTTACCCGTTGTCAGCTGGCATGATGGAATTAACTTCTAGTCTTAATACGCATAGGCTTGTCTTGTTCATACGAACGGCCTTTCATTGTTTCTCTTGTCTCGACTTAGATGTAGTTGTGATTGTCCTTACACTGGACAACCTTTAACTGATACTTGTCAGTTGCACCCCCATTCCTTTGTCGTCAAGACTTTGGACGATCATAGGAATGTGATCAAACGTGACGGTTCATATCTTCCCGATTCCCAAAATTTCGCTTCTGTCTTAAATGCGAAACGATTGCTTCCCAGGAAAGAACCACGTGTCTATTCCCTATTTGTGGCATGTGCGAAATTGCCTTGATTTTGGCGCGCTTTAATCCCAATTTTTCCTTCTTTAGGAAAACTGTACCTCTTCCTCCACCCTATTTGGTTTGAACTTTAGAGCACTAAGAAACTTCTATACTTCAAATCTTCTTGGTAAGGTCTCTTTTCTTTACATTTTGATGGTTGGTTTTGAATTCTTTAGCCTAGCGTGCCCCTCGGTTTCCTTTTTCTTTGCTAGGTTAGGGGTTTTCCTTGAGTACTCCACTGGTCGGCGTCCTCAAGTTGGTTTGTTTGTGCCGCGTTCTACTGCTCTTAGGCCTGTTTTGTTCTCTCTTTACCCTTTGATCCGCCGCTCCTTGATAGAACACCATTTGGAGATGGCCATTGTTGAGTATAGGGAAGATGACGTTAGGTCAAGTGAGTTAGAGACAGGGTTGTCCTCAAATGTTGAGTCTTTTTGTAAGGTGGTTGATACCATTGCGTCAAAACTGCCTTCGTCTTCGTCTTCACCCCCTTTACATGCCCTTTCTGAAGTCTGCTCCTCGAAAGAGATGTATCTAAATGGATTTAGAAAAAGATTTCAATTTCCCAAAGGTACTTGCATTAGATTGCGTCGTCCAAGTGAAAAAGCTTGTAGCTTTGCCCATGGAGAGGTGTGCTTTTATGAGGTTGACTTTCTGTGTGGCCTTCATTTCCAGGTCCACCCATTCATCATGCAACTTTTGCTTAATTTTCAAATTGCCCTTGGTTAACTCGTCCCTAATGCTTGTAAGTTGTATGTCCATCTGGGTGTCCGTTTATGATGGGGATATGATAGTGTTGAATGAGTTTTTGTATTTGTACAATCTAAAAGCCTCCACCCATTATGGGTATTTTGAGCTTTTACCTTGGGATAGAAAGTCTAGAGTTGTTAAAGGCTTTCCCTTGTCTTTTTGTGATTGGAAATCGCGATACTTTTTTATTTCTAGAACGGGTTGGGAAACTGTGTTTGATGACTTCTGGGGGGAAGGCCCAAGATTACTGCGAAAATGGGAAGTCCCTACGCTTGGTGCGTACTTTCATCATCTTCCTTTGTTTTCTTTTGTATCACTACTGCTTGCCTAATAATGTCTTCCTTCTAATTTTTGTAGCTCTTGATCGTCCTGAGTTGGAAGATCAACACCATAATCGGGTTTGTGCTTCTCTTGCTTTTGCTCATGAGATCGAGGATTTTGACGACCTTGTTGATCCTCATCGTTTGTTTGACTACTGTTTGGGATCCGAACCTTCAAAATATGTGTTGGAGAAAATTCACCGAGAAGAGAAAAGTAAGATCGTCTATTTACTAGTTCCCAGAATACTTTTGTTTTCGTTAGCCTCGTCTCTACTATGTTTGATTACTTTAACTTTTGATTAGCAGAAATGGCCACTAGATATAGCAAGGAAAAATATGCTCGTATAAGGGGCTTGAAGAATGAAGCCTTGTCTAACCTCGCTGTAGATTCGAAGAAGAGGAAGTTAGGTGAGGAGAAGGGTGAAACTGCTGCTCTTCCATCTGTTTAGATTGCTCTGTCTTCCCTAACTCCATCCTTGGAAGTGACAGCCTTTACTCCCCCTACTACTCACTCAAAAGGAAAAGGCAAGGCTGGGAGAAGTGTTTAAGACGTCCCTGCCACTGCTTTGGGTCGTGCTCACAATGTGATTACGGACGATGAACTTTAGGGTTTGTTGTCTATTCCTTCCCATGAGCTGGTCAGCCGCCATATTCATAAATTGGTGTAAGTACATGGCTTTTTCTTTTTCAGCATCCTTTTTTTTTTTTTTTGGTACTCATTTGTATATGTATATGCACATAATTTCCCTTCTTTCTTTTTTACCCCTACCAGGTCCTTGGGGAGTCTCTGCGTATAACGACAGATTATTTGAGTATTGAAGAGAAGGTCATAATGGCTAATTCAAAGTTGGAATCTGTCGAGGCTGAAAGTTCGAGGCTGAGGATGGACTTGATTGCTGCCATGGATGAGACGAATAAGGAAAATGAGAAAATAAGAGAACTCACTGAAGCCTTGCATGTGGAGAAAGCACTTGTTGTTCAGAAGGATGAAGAGATCCAAGCTGCCCTCCTGAGGACTGTCGCGGAGAAAGACAAGGTCGTCCAGAAGTTCATGCAGTCATAATAGTTTTCAGACCTTCAACTTATTCAATACTTTAAGGGTTTTAAGCTTCTGCGAAGGTAGATGATGAAGCATCACAGCTTGGTCGTGGACTTCTCTAACTTGGACTTTGAAAAGATTGACAATGAAATTCTCGCGGATGAAGCCAAGGAACAAGAAGAAATTGAAGCTAATGCCATTGTAGAGAAGGATCCTGCGAGGAAGGACACTGTTGGAGGAAAGGATACTGACGAATCTACTGTACCCCCTTCTTAGTACATACATATCTTTTTCCTTTATCTTTTTTGGAAAACAATAGTTGCCCCCTTGCTTTGGGGCTTTAGTTTTTATTTCTGAACATCTTTTTGCTTCTTTAAAAATTGTCTAAAACACTTATTGCCTCCTAGTTTTGAGGCTTTTGCTTAATTGCTTACTTCGAAATCCTTCTTGAATGTGCCCTTCATTTTGTTGAATCATGATGAGATTCTTTACAAGGAGTTTGATGCTCTTGGCCAACTCCTGGTCTTTGTCATGTTTGGGAACTTTGTCACTGTTAGATTGAATAATTCCAACTTGTAATTTCACAAAAGAATCCTTTGCCACTGACATTGCAACTTAGACTTGTTGTTTTGCCAGTGCTATAATTTAAACTCGTCTTTTTATAGACAAAGTTTTTATCTTAAAAGTTATGACTTAACCTTGTTGTTATGGTTTAATTTCATCATGATTAAAACTTGTCGTTGGAGTCTTTATCATAGGGTCATGATTTAAACTCGTCATTTTATTGACGGAGTTTTTATCATTGTGATTTAAACATGGAGTTTTTATTGCTGAGGTTATGATTTAAACTCGTCATTGTGTTTGACAGAGTTTTTATCATCGTGATTTAAACATGGAGTTTTTATCACTTATATTATGATTTAAACTCATCGTTTGTGTTGACGGAGTTTTTATCTCCATGATTTAAACTTGGAGTTTTTATCACTTGGATTATGATTTAAACTCGTCGTTTGTCAGAGTTTTTACCGCCGTGATTTAAACTTAGAGTTTTTATCACTTGGATTATGATTTAAACTCGTCATTTGTGTTGACGGATTTTTATCGTCATGATTTAAACATGGAGTTTTTATCACTGCAAAATGTTCGGGATCTGGTCACTTGAAAAGAAATGGCTTCGGAGGTGCCTTACTTGCTTTTATTCATCCTTGCTTATAAAAGGTACTACAAGGATAATACTTGATGAAAAATGGAAAGTGCTGAAAGTAAAACTTATGCATGAAAACAATAAAATCTCGCTTATCTGTTGGCGAATAAGGTGAGGTGCTCCAGACATTGGAACTTATTGATGTTGGGTGTTAGCTTCTTCACTGATAGTACTTCTTGAGGTGCTCTGCATTCCAAGGACGAGGCAAAGGTTTTCCATTTACATCTTCCAAGTAATAGCTCTCTCTTCTTGAATAACGGACGACCTTGTACAGACCTTCCCAATTAGGGCCCAGCTTTCCCTGGGTTGGATCTTTGGTGGCCTGTGAGACCTTCTGTAGAACCATGTCTCTAGGATTGAAATGCTTCAGCTTCACCCTCTGATCATGCTCCCTTGTCATCCTTTCATGGTATAAAGCCATCCTTTGAGCTGCGTCGTCTTTGATTTCAGGCAAGCAATCCAGAGCAAGTTTAAGTCCCTCGTTGTTGCTGCATTCGTCATAACATGTTCGTTTAAGGGTTGACATTCCAACCTCCACAGGAATCACTGCTTTGGTTCCAAATGCTAGTTTGAAGGGCGTCTCGCCTGTTGGTGTTCTCGTAGTCGTTCTATAGGGCCATAAAACTCTTGGAAGCTCCTCAGGCTATGCTCTCTTTGCCCCCTCAAGTCAGGTTTTGATTAGCTTAAGCAAAGTCCGATTTGTAACTTCGGTCTAGCCATTTGCCTGTGGGTGTCCAGGTGAAGAATAGTGATTCTTGATCCCCAGCTCGTTACAAAAATCCCTGAACTTGGTGCTGTCAAATTGTTGTCTATTGTAAGAGATAATCACCCTTGGAATCCCGAAACGACAAACGATGTTTTTCCAGACGAAGTGTTGTATTTTGGCTTATGTGATTACTGCCAAAGGTTCTGCTTCCACCCACTTCGTAAAATAGTCAATAGCAACGACTAAAAATTTGACTTGCTTTTTACTTGGTGGTAAGGGACCCACGATGTCGACCCCCCATGTCGAGAACGGCCATAGTGATGAAATGTTTGTCATGTGTTCTGTTGGGACGTGTTGCACATTTCCAAACCACTGACACTTGTTACAACTCTGGAGGACTTAGGCTGCATCTTTCTGCATGGTTGGCCAGAAATATCCTGCTCGAACTACTTTACCTATGAGTGATCATGGACTTGAGTGATTTCTGTAGATTCCTTCGTGGATCTCGCTTAGCACATACGCAACATCTTCAGAATCGAGGCACTTCAAGTAGGGCTGGGAAAACCCCTTTTTGTAGAGCTCGTCATTCAGGATTATGAATCTGGATGACCTCGCCCTAATCTTCCTGGCCTTCGAAGGGTCTGGAGGGAGTATGCCATCTGTGATGTAAGTGACTATTGGATCCATCCAGCTTCCTTTGGATTGGGTGTACATTACATCCAAGCCTTCTATGCTTGGGAGGTTCTGCACCTCCATGTACAATCCAGGTTGTCCTTCATTACTGTCAGATGATGCAAGGCTAGCTACTTCGTCCGCTTCTGAATTCTCCTCCCTTGGTACCTAAGTAACCCTGACATCATCAAAGTTAGAAACTAACCGATTGGTCAGCTTTAAGTACCTTTTCATCCTGTCTTCCTTTGCTTCATACTCTTTGGTTATCTGTCCCACCACTAGCTTTAAATCTGAGTTCAGCTTCAAGTTTTTGACTCCCAATGCCTTTGTAATCCTCAAACCCATCAACATTGCCTTGTACTTTGCTTCATTGTTTGTTGGCGGGAACTGAAGCTGGACTCCGTACTTGAGGATGACTTTTTTCAGGAGATAGGAGGATCACTCCTACACCTCTAACAACTACGGCTGATGACCCATCTGTATACACTGTCCAGTAATCTGCTTTTAGATCTTGTTCTGTCATAGTGAGCTCAGCGACGAAGTCAGCCAATTCTTGGGCTTTAATCACTATTCTAGGCTTATAATCGATATCAAATTGACTCAACTCCACAGCCCATTGAACCATCCTCCCTACAACATTTGGCCTGCCCATGGCCTTTCGGAGAGGCTGGTCTATCATGACGAGGATTGTATGTGCTTGAAAATACGGACGAAGCTTCTTGGATGCGACGATTAGAGCAAAGGCTAACTTTTCTATCTTCGAGTATTTCACCTCTGCACCTTGGAAAGCCTGGCTTGTGTAGTAAACTGACCTCTGGACCTCGAGCTCTTCACGGATTAGTGCTGAGCTCATAGCTAAGCTAAGTACAGGAATAGATCTTGCCCTTCGATAGATGGACTTAGGAGCGGTGGTTTGGACAAGTATTCTTTGAGGGCCTGGAAAGCTACTTCACACTCCTCCGTCCACTGGAAGGCCTGCTTCAGCATCTTAAAAAACGGAAGGCATTTGTCTGTGGCTCTAAAGACGAACCTGTTCAGGGCTGCTACTCGTCCAGTCAACCTCTGCACTTCCTTCACGCTTCTTGGGGAGGTCATATCAAGTATGGCTTTTACTTTCTCTAGGTTGGCCTCAATCCCCCGTTAGGAAACCATGAATCCCAAAAATTTGCCTGACGAGACTCTAAACATGCACTTCGCCGGGTTTAACCTCATCTGATACTTTCTCAGAGTGTCGAAAGTTTCTCTAAGGTCGTCCAAGTGTGACTCTACCTTTCTGCTCTTAACAAGCATGTCGTCCACTTATACCTCCATATTTCGTCCAATCTACTTGCTGAACATGTGATTTACTAGCCTCTGGTAAGTTGCCCCTACATTCTTCAGGCCGAACGGCATGACTCCGTAACAGTACAATCCCTGGCTAGTGACGAAGGTTGTTTTCTCTTGATCTTTCTCGTTCATGCGAATTTGGTTGTAGCCTGAAAATGCATCCATGAAGGTCAGCAACTCATGACTAGCTGTCGAATCCACTAGTTGGTCAATTCTAGGGAGTGGGAAGCTATCTTTCAGGCAAACACGGTTGAGGTCTGTAAAATCAACGCACATGCGCCATTTTTCGTTGGACTTCTTCACCATGACGATGTTGGTGAGCCACTCTGGATAAAAGACTTCTCTAATAAACCCAACAGCTAAAAGCTTCTCTAATTCCTCCATGACGGCCTTATTCCTTTCAGGAGCAAAGACTCTTTGTTTATGTTGGACGGGCTTTCTTGTGGGGTCGACATTTAATCGGTGCTCTATCACCTTGTTGTCTATGCTTGGCATATCTTCATGGGTCCAGGTGAAAATATCTAGATTCTGTTTCAAGAACTCTACAATCCTGTCCTTCAATGTTGAGTCAAGTCCTCTTCCGACTTTGGTAGGATCTCCTTCTACCAGCTTCACATCTTCCAGATCTTTGGTAGGCTTCTTAGGTTCCTCCTCAACCATCCAACCATGATTCTCTTTGGAGGCTAGTACTGCCTGATAGCACTCCCGGGCTAGCAATTGATCTCCACAAATATCCCCAATTCCATGTGGGGTTTGGAATTTCACCTTGAGACAATAGGTTAAGGTTGCAACTTTAAGCTGATTTAGCGTTGGTCGTCCAAGGATCACATTATATGATGATGGACAATCAACGATTAAAAAATCCTCCTGTTTTGTTACTTGAGTTGGATACATTCCTACTGTGACTGATAACGAGATGATACCTTTTGGATAGATACGGTCCCCAATTAAACTGACCAAAGGTGACTTGAAAGGTTAGAGCCGCTTCGGGGTCTAACCTCAGCTGCTGGTAGGCCATCATGTACATTATATTTGCGAAGCTCTCGTTATCAACTAACACTCTTCTTGTGTTGAAGCCTTCAATTTCCAGCATGATGACGAGTGGGTCGTCATGGGGTTGCTTGAGTCCACTTGCATCTTGTTCAGAGAATGTTATATCGTCATTCTCTGAGCGACGGTATTTTGCTTAGGGATGTTGAGGTTGCAACTTTAAGCCGATTTAGCGTTGGTCGTCCAAGGATCACATTATATGATGATGGACAATCAACGATTAAAAAATCCACCTGTTTTGTTACTTGAGTTGGATACATTCCTACTGTGACTGATAATGAGATGATACCTTTTGGATAGATACGGTCCCCACTGAAACTGACCAAAGGTGACTTGAAAGGTTAGAGCCGCTTCGGGTCTAACCTCAGCTGCTGTACATTATATTTGCGGAGCTCTCGTTATCAATTAACACTCTTCTTGTGTTGAAGCCTTCAATTTCCAGCATGATGACGAGTGGGTCGTCATGGGGTTGCTTGATTCCACTTGTGTCTTTTTCAGAGAATGTTATATTGTCATTCTCTGAGCGACGGTATTTTGCTTAGGGATATTTGACGTGAACATTGTTGATTTGCCTCTGATAAGTCCTCCTCAGGGACTTGTATGATCTTTCTGATACTGGTCCGCTTGTTATCATCCTTATTTCCCCTACAGCCTGCTTCGGATGGTCCCGTCCATCATCTTTGGCATCGTCATAGGGTTTATCTTCAGCCCTTGATCGAGACTGATGATCTCTCTTGATGAACTTTTGGAGCTTCTCCCATTGAATCAATTCCTCAATCTGCTATTTCAAATCACAACATTTATCGGTGTAATGGTCGTGATCTTTGTGGAAACGACAGTATTTCTTCGGGTTGCGCTTCTTGGAGGACGTGCTTAACAGCTTTGGCCATTTCAAGCGGGTTCATCCTTAATCTGCATCAGGATTTTGTCTGCAGGCATTTCCAATGGGGTGAAATTCATCCTTTTCTTCGGGATTTCTAGGCTACTTTTGCTAGCCTTAGTCTCCGAGGAATGGTCTTTGCGATCCTTCTTCTTACCTTGGGAGTCACTGGGTTCTTCCTTTTTCCGTTTTCCCGTCAATCCTTTTGCCGTAAAGGCGTCCTTTCCGTTCATGTACTTTTGAGCTTTGAACAGAAGGTTTGTCATAGAGGTTGGCGATGTCTTTCCTAGTGAAAAGATGTGATCAGGATTGCTGAGTCCAGCCTGGAAGGTCGTCATTATTACTTAGTCGTTAGCTTCGTCAATTTCGAGTACAGCTTTGTTGAAGCGCTTCACATAATCTCTTAAGCTTTCCCCTTCCTGCTGCCTTACTGTTAGCAAGTAAGAGGTCGGCCTTTTGTGACGCTACCCCCCAATGAAATGACAGACAAACGAGTCACTGCGCTATTCAAAATTCGCAATTGAAGATGCTGGTAGCTTACTGAACCACACCTTGGCAGCTCCCCTGAGGGTGGCGAGAAAAGACCTGCATATGACTTTGTCCAGAGTTTGTTGAAGGTTCAAGATCGTCTTGAAAGCCCTTATGTGGTCAAGAGGGTCCTTCGTGCCGTCATGAAACTCTAGTTATGGTAGATGAAACTTTGGAGGCAAGGGGCACTCCAAAACACTGGCGGTGAAAGGCGAATCTGTTCACTTAAGCATACCGTCAAGATTCATCACTGTCTTTCCCTTCATGGCATTTTTCACTTTGTCCAACTCCCTTCGCAGGCTTTTCATCATGTGATCATTACCGTGTGTGGACTGTCCGATGTATTCTGAAGCATCCTTTCCCTTGTTGTTCTCGGGGCTACTAACTTCTTCGTCGTGTCTGCTGCGACTGCGTCGATGAAGTGAAGTGTTGCTACCCTTAGGATGGGTTCGACGCTTCAATGCTTCATTCTGCTTCATTAACTCTTGCACATCAGCTGTCAGAGCCTGGATTTGTTGAGCCATCACTACAGGATCTGGGGGTGATGTTGCAGCGGATTCCATTGGTCTGAAGGAGCTTTATCGGTAGGAACACAATGGCTTGTCAAGTCTAGTTCCCCACAAATGGCGCCAAACTGATGAAACCGGAATTGACCTCATCGGTATGCTCCTCGTTAATGTCGATGGACGAGCTGCGATGCTTGTTGAAAAGAAAAGAAATGCAAGGAAGGTTCACCAACGTGATGCCAGTTGAGGACACTCCGATGCCTAAGTCAGCTTAAGGCTCTGAATGGATATTGTAATTGCTGTCTACTGAGTTTTTCATGAAGAAACTTACCTTGGTTCCCTGGTGAATCATTTATGCCTGTTAATGCTACTTTAGGCGTTTTTCTCCTTAATGAAACGCGGCATTTAACGGCAATGAAGTTTCTGTTTAATGTGTAACGGGTGACCGTTGGCTCATCATTGCTTCTGTAACCGTTCCGGCACATTTACCCGTTGTCAGGCTAGCATGATGGAAATAACTTCTAGTTTTAATACGCATAGGCTCGTCTTGTTCATACGAACGGCCTTTCATCGTTTCTCTCGTCCCCGACTTAGATGCGTTTGTGGTCGTCCTTACACTAGACGACCTTTAACTAATACTCGTCAACGATCCATGACAACAGCTCTTTGAAGTCCAGAAATGTCTTTGTTCTTCGAAAATGCCATAGCTCTGAGACAGCCCAGACAACATCAAGTTCATTACACAGCCATAACGCATGTAAGGGATTTTCTGAGGCTTGGTGGCAGTGATCACATAGCAGGTCGTCAATGATGGTGCGTCCGACTAGGCTTTCCTTCGTTGGCATGGCATTGCAACAAGCTCGCCATAGCAAGTGCTTCACCTTTTGTGGCACACGCAAGGACCAAATAGCTTTCCAAAATTGCTTGTCTCGGCTTGAAGGTTGCTGTGATAAACCCATGTCTAGTTCTTCTTTTAGAAATCTATATCCAGACTTACAGCTATAGTTACCATCACTCGAATAAGGCCAATACAGGACATTCTCAGCTGCCATACATGCTAGAGGAATTTTCATGATGATTTCTCCCTCCTCCAGTATGAATAATCCATCAACCACCTCCTTAATCCATTGTCTTGTGTATGTATTTTTAGTGTGTGTTTAGTATGTGTATGTATTTTTTTTTTTTTTTTAAGTGGTAACTTTCTGACATGTATAATTATTTTATTAATATTTATTAGAGGAGAGAAGGAACATGAAAGAGAGGGGAGGAAAAGAAAGAAAGAAAAAAAAAGAAAAAGAAAAAAAAGATGAGGTGTGCATGTGAGAGAGAGAGTTGTAGTTATGTTAGGTCTTATCAGATAGGTCCTACAATTTTCTAAATATTTACCAAAGTGTCATTGAGTAATATTATTTAAAAATTGAAAATTGGTATGAGAAGTTTTCTAAATTTTAATATTTAAACACCTTAAAATGAGAAATATAACTCAAACACTCCTAATTAAAATTCCTTACCAAACACGTTTTTTTTTTTTTTGAACCCACATTTTTCAGGTATTTAAACATTGAAAATTATTATTTGAACTAGCTTACCAAACAGGCTCTTCATGGATTATAAATGGCCATCAATGCAATGGAAAAGGCGTCTGCAATGGAAAACTCCACTCTACTATAGAAAGCTATTTCCAGCTTTTTTGATAGAGAAAATGGTTCGGTCGTGACATTCTTGGCCACTAATTCTAATTTTCTTTTCTCTTGGATGAATGAATGATTGGATTTTGTCCCCCTATTTTCAATATAAAGTGTTAGCCATTTTTGTTATGGTGGGTTGTATTAATTAAGAATTAAATTTGAAATAACTCAAATAAGTCACTAAAAAGTCACTAAATAACATGAACTTCTCCTGTAAGCAAAAAAAATATTAAAAAGCACTTTTTTTGTAAAGTATATCTAAACGTATACTATAATCTTGAAAAGAGAAAACTTGAGTCCTTGCTTCAAATGCCTGTTTGCATACAAATCCTAAATTATGTTCCGATTGCGTCGCGGCCTAACTCTAAGTGCAAATAGCATGATTTTGAATTGTTGACTGAGTTCCTCAATCCTCCTTAACAAACCATTTATCGTGTAATTTATGTTGTACCTAACGTTAAAAAGTAAAATCACACTTGAAAGAGAGTTGGTTTTAGAAAAGTAGCTAGGTCATGTCCTGTGGGAAACATCTAATTAATTCTAACAGCAGGTCAGGATTTGGACTCGACTTGTTGCCAGCCTCCATAAAGGATGCTAATAATAAGGTATTAAGTTTATTTATATTTTAAAAAAATCTCATGAAAGGGAAAAAAAAAAAAAATTACGCACAAAAATAGGTTCATTCACCAAATGGTAAATAAATTTGATTAACACGATATTTGACATGTGTGTTAAAAATAATGAAAAAAAATAATCTAGTAATAGATTTGTTAAAACATTAATCCAATTAAAAGTTATTGAGGATATCTAACATATATATATATATATTATAAAAATAATATATGGTGCAATTTGATCATGTTGTGTGCTTGCTTTTTTTTTAGATTAGATTTCTCAAAAATGCACACCTGAGAATTCCCCACCCCACCCCCCAATGGAATGCCCGACCTGCCCATGACTCGTGACCCTCATAAAAAATAACTTTTTAACATAAAATATCTTAAAATTTATATTTGACATGTGTGTTAAAAATAACTCAGGGCTCTTATAATAAATTTGATTAACACGATATTTGACATGCGTGTTAAAAATAATGAAAACATATAATCTAGTAATAAATTTTTTAAAACATTAATCCAATTAAAAGTTATTGAGGATATCTAACATTTATTTATATATATATATATATATATATATATATATATATTATATAAAAGTAATATATGGCGCAATTTGATCATGTTGTGTGCTTGCTTCTTTTTTTTTTTTTTTTTTTAAGATTAGATTTCTAAAAAATGCATACCTAAGAATTCCCCACCCCACGCCCCAATGGAATGCCCGACCTGCCCATGACTCGTGGCCCTCATACAAAATAACTTTTTAACATAAAATATCTTAAAATTTATATTTTTATTCTTTTTAAAAAATATATATTATAAGATAATTACTTGCTTTTGGACAAATGCACTCCCTTTTTTTATAATCTTGAAATTTATATTCTAAAATTATATATAAAAATCTAAGTTTATTAATCAAATAATAAAAAATTCAATTAACATGAAATTTGACATTGTGTTAAGAATAATAAAAACGTGTAATCCAATTGTAGAATTTTTTAAATATTAATTTAATTAAAATTTTTTTAGTGATGTAATAATTACAAAGAGTTACAAAAAGTTTAACTTTATCATGTTATGTGTGTGTACGTGTGTTCTTTTTTTCTTTTTCTATTTTAAGATTGGATTTTTCAAAAATTACCCACTGAAGAAATTTAAGTTGCTTCAAAGAAGCACCCCAAAAAATAAAATGTCCAACTTGCCCATGACATGTGGCTCTCCTTGAAAAAAAAAGGGACTTTTTTTTTTTTACCTAAAACATGTTAAAGTTACATTTTAATTCTATTTTAAATATTATAATTAAGGAAATTACTTGCTTTTGGAAACATGTGCTTCCTTTTTTATAAATATACTTTATATGTTTTTCCTATTTTTATTTCAAAAAATTTTAATTATACCAAGGGTTAGTAGGGGTTGTAGGACTAAAAGATCAATAATCAACCGGATTATTTATAGAATGACTCTATTTGTAATTATCCAGATAACTATACTTGCATTTACTCTATCAGTTGTTATTGCAATTAGTGAATAATTATTTCCAACCATAAATATTGTCAAAACTAGGCTATGCAACAAAAGAAAAGATGATTTTATGTATTGAAAGTGAGAATAATTGGTAACTTAATACATAATCAATCATAGAAAATTTTGAAAATTTAAAAGGTCGAGTTTTATTTCAACAAATAATTGAGTTGAAATATATTAATAAAAAATTATTTGTCTTTTCTTTTGTTTATATATTTTGTTAATATTGAATAAATAATTGTTTTTTTTAGGGGAAAATAAATAATAGTTATTTGTGGGAAAAGAAAGAAAGAAAGGAATAGATGTTAGTTATGTTTTTATGTATTAATTTAATCTTGAATATTATTATACGTACTACATCATTTTAAATTCTTAACCATATTTTTATACTCACGTTTTGGCCTGGATAAGGTAGATAAACTTTCAACACATTCTTGACACGTGTGGTCCTGCACATATTATAAAGATTGAATTGTCGATCTGGTGAAGAAATGACGTGGGCGTTGTGGGCAATAAGGTGCGGTTTCGTAGGATATTTTAAATAATAATTTTTAGTGTTTAAATAATATTATATGTATTTTTATATAATTTTTTTATCTACATGTATTTTTAAAAAATACAAACAAAATTACTAAAACAACGCCATCAAACACCTCCTAATAATAAAGGATGCGAAATGAGGTTGTCCAACACTTAGATTTTATTTTATTTTATTTGGCTACATTGGATTGGGGTTGGGAATAGAAACTTCTTTTGAAAATTATAGAATCACCAATAAGTTATTGGTCATACTGATGACTCACTTAGCCCATTTGTTAAAAGCCTATTTCAAAAAAATTTCAATACTATTTTTTATGAGAAATCTCAAAAACTATTAAAAAATTCAATTATTTTTTTCTTTTTCATTAAATTTTTTTTATTTAAAATAGAACATAAACAAAAAAATAAAAGAAAGAAAAGAGGTACAAGACAGTGGGTGAGTGTGAGATGAGGGTGTTTCAAAAGACTAACCCACAAAAGCCCGAAAGTAGGTTGTAGAATATAAGAGACTGCCGACTGGTGTTAGATAAAGGGGTAGTAGTAGTGGTACCAACCAACCTTGACCTTTGTCACACACACCGACTAAAAGAATTGGTCAGGCCGCACCTCACTTTCAATGATAAACCTTACGTGGACTTCTCTCAACCGCCGGACTCAAATAATTATCGCAGGTGGATAGTGGGGAAGCACTTGCCTGCAGCTGCAAACAGATAGGGACGAATGAAAAAGAAAAACAACCTTGCCTGACTGTTGAGCTTGAGCTGCGTCTTATTATACAAGTTTTGGGCCCTTGTTCATGTTGTCTCTCTGCCACAGGCCCACCAAAAACCTTCCCTGTTTAGCTGCACCCATGATTCCAATGCCTTTTTATTATTATTTTAAATTTATGATGTTGTTTTCGTAATAATTTTTTTTATCATCATACTAAGAGCATCCACAGCAGATGTTGTAAAAAAAATGTCATTTTGTCACACTAAAGACCTACTTTATTATTTTACCACATCATTTTACAACATCGCATTTATCAGATGTTTTATCATTCAATTTTATATATTAAAATAATATTTTCTACACATTAAAATAATATATCTAACACAATAAATAACAACCACAACACTGCTGCTGTCGCCGCCGCCGCCACCACCACCACCACCGTGGCAGCCACAATCCATTGCAAAACAAAAAACAGATCAACTCAAACCACTAGCACTCCGATCAACTCCGATCAACTAGCAATCCGATCAACTCAAACCAAACCCAGAAAACACCCCAATCAACTCAAACCCACTAGCACCGGCGACCCACGATCAAGATCTCACCTCACCTCAACGTCGATGCCCACGATCAAGATCTCAGCGTCGATGCCCACGATCGTGACGAACACACCGATCTCACCTCATCGTCGATGCCCACGTCGATTCCGATCGATGATGATGATGACGATGCCCGGAGAGATCGGCGATGACGATGCAAAATGCAACCGGTGAGAGATCGGCGATGAAGGATCAGCGATGACAGAGGTGATAGAGAAGAGAATCGGTGAGAGAGAACAGAGGTGAGAGAGAAGAGAAAATAATAAATTGAAGAGAGAGGAGAGAGAGAAGAGAATAAAAAAATATTATTCAGTATACCATTTTGTCCGTACAGTGGCAAATATACAATGGCACTGTTCATATGTTGTAAAAATTATGGCATTTGGAATATCTGATAAAGATGGTTTCTGGTGGTTGGTGTGGTAAATGTGCCAAATATTTGGCATTTGGCACATTTACCACATCTAGTGTGGATGCTCTAAGGGCCTAACACATTAATTGATTTTTGGTATATACAAAAATTGAATCTTAGGTCTTTTATTCAAGACAAAAAATTTTATTAGTTGAACTGACTAAAACTTACATATTTCTTTTCTTTTTTTTTTTTTGGTCAACAAACTTACATATTTCAAGTCCATCTTTAGTTGCTTAAAATATTTTATGAAAATTTTTCTTTAAAAAATAATAAAGGTAAAAAATGCAAAATTATCTCATAGGTTGAAAATTGTAATATAATATATCTCAATATTTAATAAGGACAAAATTTAGTTACAAAACTAATTGTAGCCTAAGGCTTCACTTGGGAGTTCATAAGGGAATGGAATGGAATAATAATAAGGGAATGGAAAGAAATGGAATGGAATATATTTAAGTAAGGGAAAGAAATGGAAAAGAATGGAATGGAATTAAGTAACCTTGATTGGATTTTTTAAAATAAAGGAATAGAAATGAATGAAAATAAATGGAATGTAAGTAATCTTGTTTGGGAGCAACATGGAGGGAATGGAACGGAATCATTTTATGACAATATTACTATTAGACCCCTATTTTAAAATAAAGAGTTGAATATATAGGGGTATTTTGGAAATTTTAGTAAAAAAATCATTAAATCTAATTCCATTCCCTCCAATTCCTCCCAATTTCGGGGGGGAATGAAAATTTGAGATTTTAAGGGAATAGAGAGGAATGAGTGTTCCCTCCTACCTATTCTATTCCCTCCTACTTAAACTCCCAAACAAGGGAATGGACTTTCCATTCCCTCCATTAAAACTCTCAAACAAGGAAATGGAAGAATATTCTAAAATGATTCTTTTCATTCATTTCCATTCAATTCCATTCCCTCCTCCCAAGCGAAGCCTAAGACTACAATCTTACTTAATATAATTAACATTATTACATATTTTGAAAATCTAACCGTTGAATTGCGCGTTCTTTACGTTCTTAATATACATATCAAATTTTATGTTAATCGGATATTATTTACTATATGATCCATAAACTTATATTTTATGCATAATTTTAAATTATAAAAACTTGCAATTTAAACAATTTATTGATGACATAGCTATTGATCTTCAATTTTCTATAAATTTTGCAAACATGAAGTATATAAGAAGAAGATGTAATCTAATGGTGGATTTGTCAAAATTTACCTCTAATAAAAAGATATTGAATAAAGTTGTTATAGTCTTAGACTACAACAAATTTTATAACTAAACTTTATCCATTTAATAATAGTATATTAGTATTTATTACCCACTTTTTACACACATTTACATTCATGCGGAAAAAACTACTAAAAACATAACTTGAAATTTTGACTTAATTATTTTACTTTAATAGCTTTTTCACCGTTGGCTGCATCCTTTGCCAGCTGATATATGTTTCTTTGCTATTTCCAAGTCGTTTTGTGATCCACTTATTTTGTTGAAACTGAAATTTTTTCGCTAAAAGTACTATAGATTAAGATAAAAAGTAGCTATACAGTGGAACTTATAAATAAGGGAAACGCACACTTTAATCAACCTTTCAAAAACGAGAAGTCTCTTTTCTGAGTCCAAAACCATTCCCCCGCGCCTTAGTGGTATTGAGCGTAAAGGTGCGGATAACGCTATGTTTACAATTACAAAGCTATGCAACAATCTCTCTTAAAGAGTGTCCAAAAGTGCCTACAAAAACAAAAACATTCCCAACTACTACTAACAAAATTCATTAGTACACATTTTGACTCATGGAACAATCTCATTTTGGCACTAGCCCAAGGTAGCTCCAACACAGAGTTGGCCTTATATGAGGCCTCTTGTGAGCTCAACTATGGCACCAAACCAAATGCTTATGCTCTGGTTCACCTTGTCCGAGCTTCTACAAACCTAAGCTACTACTCTTATGGCCACCAGCTCCATAGCTACATTCTACGATCTGGGTTTGTTTCCAATGTCTTTGTCTCCGCTGCCCTTGTTATATTTTACGTAAAAGATTCATTGAGTGACGCCCACAAATTGTTCGCTGAAATTCCTCAACAAAGTGTGGTTTCTTGGAATACTTTGATTTCTGGATACGTTCACTCTGGGCGGTTTAGTAAGGCATTGGATTTGTTTGTTCAGCTGGAAAGGTCTGACATTTTTGCAGACTCGTTTACATTTACAGCTGCTTTAGCTGCTTGTGGCCAATTGTGTTTGTTGCAACTAGGTAAGTCAATTCACACCAAGATAGTGAAATTTGGTGTACAATGCAGCATTTTTGTTGCCAATTGCTTGATTGATATGTATGGGAAATGTGGTGATGTTGATAGTGCAATCCTTGTGTTTAACAAGATGAAAGACAAGGATACTATTTCTTGGAATTCAGTTATAGCAGCAAGTGCTAGAGATGGATTGCTAGTTCAAGCATTTGGCTTTTTGCAGCAGATGCCTAACCCTGACACAATCTCATACAATGAACTGATAAACGGTTTGGCTCATTTTGATGACATAGAAGATGCTATTCATATTATGTCAACCATGCCAAGTCCAAATTCATCTTCCTGGAATTCAATAATAACAGGTTATGTAAACCGAGATAGAGCACGAGAAGCTCTGAACTTTTTCTGTAGAATGCACTCAAAGGACATAGAAATGGATCAGTTCACATTTTCAAGCATCTTAAGTGGAATTGCTGGTCTATCAGCTTTAACATGGGGGATGCTGATTCATTGTTGTACAATAAAATGCGGTTTGGGTACATCCATAGTTGTGGGAAGCGCTTTAGTTGACGTGTACTCCAAATGTGGAAGGGTAAAGAATGCTGAGTTCATGTTTCAGTCGCTACCCATAAAGAACTTGGTAACATGGAATGCAATGATATCTGGCTTTGCACTAAATGGTGATTCTACAAAAGTGATCCAACTCTTTGAGCAGCTAAAAATGGAGAGGGATGTGAAACCGGATGGGATCACATTTCTTAATGTTTTATCTGCATGTTCACATAACCAAGTGTCATTAGAAATTGCTGCCCAATACTTTGAATCAATGATGGAGGATTATGGGATTGAACCAACTGCTGAGCATTGTTGTTCTATGATCCGGCTTATGGGACAAAGGGGGGAGGTGTGGAGAGCAGAGAGGATGATCTTTGAGCTGGGTTTTGGGTCATGTGGATTGGTCTGGAGGGCTTTGCTTGGTGCTTGTGGGGCTTGTGGGAATCTGAAGCTTGCAAGGACTGCAGCTTCAATGGTTTTAAAGTTGGAAGGTGAGGATGATTATGTATATGTTATGCTATCTAATATATATGCACTCTATGGAAAATGGGGACATGTAAGGGAAGTCAGGAAGTCAATGAGGAAGAAACAGGTGAGAAAAGAAGCTGGTCGTAGTTGGATTGTGGTGGATAATGTTAATGCAAATCTTTCCTTCTTGCGATGATAACTTTAACAATTTTTATGCAACTTCATGTTTCAAGACTGACATCAAAGATCACCACCTAGCTTTTGGACTGGTATTTGTTTGCCTTAAGGATCCAAAGCATGCCCAAGACATCGGCAATTAAAAAGTAAAAGCCATAGCAACTAGGAAAAATAATGTTCTCTAGGCAACCAAGGGTGTTGTAGAATTTATAGGTTTGTTAGCCAATTTAGCATAATATAAATAAACATTGAACGGACAATTTTATTTGTCATGGTGGTGGTCTCTAAAATTTCAACTTGGATGTGACATACCAAGCTCTAAATCAACAAGGAATAGAAAAACTTATTAGATCATAAGCGTATGAAATAAATACCAGTCTGTTCAGACAGACAAAGAATACATTGAAGCATAGATGAAAGGAGTCCACCTCCCTATCAAAGCCCACGTATCACAAACCATCAATTTCAGCTCCTCTGGAGATGCTGACCAAAATGTCACCCTGGATTTGACAGAACAAGGTCTAAATAAACAAGGAATAGAAAGACTATTTTTTTGGATGAATAAGAATTTATTCAACTAAATGAGAAAAAAAAAATACTACAGATACATCACAAGCAGCAAAAGCTGTAAACCATAGAGCAACTAAACACTACGATCTATCCTGATCAATCAGACAAAAACAACAACAGAGCATGTAATTCTCAAAATACAACACAACGCACCCCATTTTGAATCGAATTTTTAACCTTCGAATGATTAACCTTCGTCCTAGCTGCCATCCTTGCTCTTACATCAACTATGGTAGATTTCAGCACTCCACTTCATTTCTAGCTCTTCCATTCTGAATTCTTGCATCAAACAAGATAAATGGTTGCTGCTCAAGACATCTTGCATACTGTATGCTTCAAAGCCTTCAAATGATTATCCGACTCAGCTCTTCATCCTTACTGCCGATATGCCTAAAAAAAAAACAAAATAAACACTTCCTCAGCACTTTCAACTTCTCTTTCTAAAAGAGCATTCAAAGACGAATGGTCTCTTGTTTCCAATCCACTCCTGTAGAAGATACATATCACATCACCCTTGGAACCCCATTTAACTAACCTTTCTCTTCTTGTTAGCCAATCCTACATAGTCAACCAAGAAATGAAAGAATGTTTAGGAATATGGCCAGTAAAACATTTGCTTTTCACCATGCAACATTTAATAGCCTCCCAAATTTGAATGCTTATCAGGTACAGTAGGAAGCCAGATAACTTCATATTAAATACGCCTGATCTGTACTTCATATTTCTTGCTTTGGATTAATACGAATTCTTATGATCTTGTTGGAGGCTAGAACCAACTTCCAATTATGAATGACACTCAAAAGGTTAGCTATCATGGTGCTAGAAGCATATAAATATCCATGCCCAAGGTTCTGGTAGGGTGGCTCTTTTGGATGTCAATTATCATGACTCAGATAAAACTTTGAATCACCCTTGCCTATTATAAACTACATCAGAGCTCTAACTGCATCCCTCAAACGAAGCAGCTTTCTTCATGCCTATGAGCTCTCTTGATATAGAAACCACCCAAAAACTTCTTCTAAATGGAACCACCAACTTGATCAAACAGGAAACTCTATTCCAATCCCCATTTTTAAACCCAAACTACCCTCCTGCTTTGAAATAGTTGATACCTCCCAAGCAACTCAATCAAGCCCCAACTGCCTTCTCAGCTTTCCTAATCTACAAGTATTGATTAAATCTTTGTTCAACCAATTTGATAACTCTTTTTGGCAAAATTAATAAGCCAGCCCAGTACACTTGAATACTGTTAAGACTTTCTTAATCGCATGCTACATACAAAAGACAGCACCTTAGCATAATTAGCATATACACTTCAATACACTTGAACTAGTACTTTCTTCTTACTATAACATGATTTTCTGTTCTACTTCTTTTTTTTTTTTTGGCTGAACTATTATTATCACCCTATCAAGATATGTGTATTTCCCATCATGTTATAGAACTAAACAGCCATCTTTCTTTTCTTTTTCTTTTTTATTATTATTATTTATTTATAAATGCAATGTTGTCAATTCCATTGCCTTGAATATCATATAAACATTCAATAGTATTTCTAGCAGCTTTCATCTTCACTATTCGGAAAATATGCAGTATTCCAGTCTCATAGATTTAGCCAATCATTCCTTGATTTCTGCTTCATATAAGCCTTAATAGATCATAAGAAATATTAACTAATGCTCTAAGGGTATTGATTTAGAAAATATTTTTAGAAACTTTTTATGTGAAAAGAAAAAAAAAAAAAAAAAGATTTTGGTGACAGCTTTCTATATTTCCCGTCAAAATTGTATTAAAACTTTCCTAAATAGTCTATTACCAAAAGTCTTAAAGGCACCGGTTAACAAAACCCATAGATCATAATTCATAATCACATGTGAGCTTGTTCGGATGGACAAAAAAAAAAAAAAGTAAAGATGAAGAGCCCACTTGGCCACCTCCCTGGTACAGCGCACGTCTAAAGATCCATCAATTCCATCTGGGGACATTTTCCCCTATCATATGATCCATTTGGTGCATTTTGCTTTTCTTAATTTATCTTGCCCCCATAAAAACGGAAAAAAGAAATGTGACCTTTTTTATAAAAAGATATATTGGTATCTGCCTTCATTTTTTTTTTTTTTAATATGATAAGTAGATAGTGGGGAATACCGCAAAGGATGTCTTTTTTTTTTTTTTTTTGCTAAACAC
Source organism: Quercus tomentella (assembly GCA_028535165.1). NCBI lineage: Eukaryota > Viridiplantae > Streptophyta > Magnoliopsida > Fagales > Fagaceae > Quercus > Quercus tomentella. Next base: position 9,616,248 of record JAPQVY010000023.1, on the reverse strand, counting down.
AAAGGAAGTCTTATTTGAATACACGGTAATGGCTGATAAATTTCTTGGAAAACTAGGCAATGGGAACAATAGAAGTTCACTTATATTAACATCAAATGTCACCACGCTGGCTTAGGACTGTATTTCTTGGCTTTGGGGATCCAAAGGAATTGCAACAAGTTTGCAAGTAAAAAGCAAGAACCAGGACAGAAGAATACAAAATGATGCAGACAGGGAAAGCAAGGGTGTGTCATCTGGACATACAGACTTGACAATTAAACATAATGAATAGCTACAGAACAAATATCTCTGTGCTGGGAAGAATCAAATTCAGTTTCACTGCTTTAAGGCTCAAGCAGTATCCTTTAAAATAACCGAACCTTGAAAACAAAAACTACAAAATCTTGCTGAAAGATTTTCCATTCCTGTGTAGACAAGCTCTCGTCGTCATGGACTGCTATACAGTCACCTTGGAACCGACTGACCAAGCTCTAAACCAACAAAGAATAAAAAAAGACATCAGAAGAAACAAACCAGTAAAACCACATTATTTAAGTGGAAAATAACAGAGATGGTAGCATTCAGATCTCATCCAAGTGAAGATTCCTATGTGCTCTCATATGTAATAATTCTGCAAATATTGTAAATGATGCGCGTTTAGAGAAGAAACAGCTAAATTAGCCCCCAGATTCCCCTGTAATCAAGAATGACAAGCGACTCGTATCTTCTAGTGTAGTTTATCACATTGTTTTAATTTCAATAAATCGGAGCATAGATGACAGGGCCCACCTCCAAATACGGCACACACATCTCACGTACCATCAATTCCATCTGAGAAAAGGAGCAGCTATGTTACCACAGAATTCTTAGTCACTTGTAAATGATTCACTCTATGTGAAACAAATTCAAGCCAAAACACCTAGATTTGGAATATCATTGGATTATGCACTCTATTTACTGATCTTGCAATGTCAACTTTGAATTTCTTCAACTTGTTATGATTTCCAATTTATTGGATCTTTTCATGGTAACTGTTGATTTTGGTTTCCTTGCATTGCTTCATTAAAAAGCTATAGGCAATGGTTTACTAAAATACGTCTGGTGTAACAAGATAGGATTATAGGACACACTGTTAGTCTGTAACTTCCACCAAAAATCTGGATGCCTAATTCAGAACTTACCATATTTCAAAAATATAAAAACTATTGTGGATGGGAGCAATAGAAAAGCTAATAAAGAACGTGGCGAATTCAGTGAAGTACCTGCCAAAAAGTCAAGAGCAGCTTTTCACCAGAATGTATCCTCTATTTATTAGTACTGGGTAGGAAAACCTATTTAAACTTAGCAAACTCAAGAGCAACTTTTCTCCAGAACATATCCTCTACCTATTGGTACTTGGTAGGAAAACCTATTTCAACTTAGCAAAACAAATAATATTTAATCTAATGCAGATGAAAAAACAACATTTAGGCTGTGAGACTATGGTAGAGGTAGCTGATAACTCACAAGATGTTCTAGTGGAAGCTGTTTACTGTAAGATATCAGAATAAAAGCTGTGCTGGCTTAAAAAATAAAATGGAATGAGTGAAGCACAAAAGCGAATAGAATATTATGGACAAGAAAAGGCTAGGTGTTGGCATCAAAGAACTGAATGAGTGAAGCACAAGAGCAAAGAGAATAAAAACAATAATAATGGCATCAATACTGAACATCATGTATGTACGATCTGTATGGGAGATTTTCTTGCAAATTTTTCTTTTATGCCAGCCCTCATGCTCGCTCTGTATTTGGCAATGCTTTAGGAATTATTACACTGCAAAATGTTTGCTCAAGAAACCTACTTCTGGCAAGAATTTAAGCTTCATTTTCCATAGGAAACATTGTGCCTTGGAAAAGAAAATTATCACTCACACTATGTCTGCAAGTTTTAAAAGAAAGGAATAGGAAGGATACTTATCCATATGGAAAGGAAAGGAATGAAAAGGATAGACAGCAATCCTCTTCTTGTTTGGTTCTTCATGATGGAAAGTTGGGAAAAGGATAATCCATTCCATGGTTAAGGAGAGATTAGGAAATGAAAGGAAAAAGTATATTTTGATTTTTACCATTAAACCTTTTATGTAAATAATTTGTGTTGGGAGTATTTTCATGAATAAAGAAAATTTTCTTTCCCACTCAAATCCATTTGTTTTGAGTGGAAAGAAAATCCTTCAAAAGGAGGTTCAATTTTCCTTGCAAATCCCAACCTCTCCCTACTTAAGACTACCAAAAGGAGAAAATACAATTCCTACATTATTTTCCATCCATTTTCTTTTCTTCCCATCTAAATCCTTTCTCCCAAATGTATTGCAAGGTTTCAGGAGAGACTATATAGTATACTACTAAATAAGTTTCACAAAAAGTTAAAACTTTTTTCCAGGAAAATTACAGACAAATAAGATGGATTTTTAAGCAGCATGCATTAGCAATATAGGGAGGGCATCCATGTAAGCATCAGGGAAGCCATGCAGGTTAGATTTTACTAAGTGATGTGAGCAAAGGAAATAATTGACACCATATTTAGAATAATTATTTATTTACTTATTTTTCTAGGTATTATACTCACACACTTGAGGGGACTTGAAACCCCAGTCTGAGTCTCTGACCTACCACCCTATAATTATGGGGGGGTGGAGATGCAGAGATGCCATTTGAACTAAAGGCTATTTGCTACATTACACAACTGCTAGTGAGCAGTAAGCAAATGAAGTAAGGACTGATAATCATATAAACTGATTGAACAGTGTTTTGCATCTCATAATATGAACAGTGTTTTGCTACACAGATAAGTCTGTCCTTGCACTGGACACTACAAAGTAACGTGATCGATTGGTTCATATAAATTCTCACATAATACATGGTTAGTAGATGAGTAGAAGCTGAACACTACTCATACAAATTTTAAAGGTACAATCCAACTGAACAAACTGCAAAACTACTTTACTCATTGAGAAAATCAAAATTGACTATCAAGAATAACTAATCCAAAAGGTAATAAGAAACTGACACATCAGAAGAAAATGCATAAATTTAAAAAAAAGAACATTAACTTGTATATGTTACAATCAAGGGCCACTTTCCCCATATAACATTTTGCGAGCATCAATACAATTCAAATATCAAAATTCCAGATAAACCTGAAACACGAGTCTCTATCCTTCTATAACTAAAGTACTAAACAGTCTTAATGCTACTAAGAGAGCACTCATTTTCATACTTGATTATTGGCAGTTCCTGCAAATTCCCAATTTATTTCTTTCAACCATAGTCAAGTTATGTGCCTGCAGGAACCAAAATACTCCAGTCAGATAGCATTTAAGATCCTCCACCAAATCACTTCCACTACCAAACCATTGCCCCAATTAATTCCACTCACGAAATAGACTCACTCAAATCAAGAGCACGAAACCAACAACAACAAAAATCTGATAACTATGCTGCCTCAATATCCCTCCCACCCTACTCCTAAATTAATCCGAAAAGTTCGTTATCCTAACACAACAATGACACTAAAACTTACAATGTACTAAATTACCCGTCACTTTAACCCGCAAGCACATTAGATTTTAATTTTAAACATGCTGGTCTTTCCATTTCCATTATTTTGTTTAATAACTCAAAGCAAACAATGGGAAATCAAAGACGGAAAAGTAGGCGAGCAATTTAAAGCGAGAGAGCAAGAAAATTAGTAGGGGAAAGCAAGCAAAATCTACTCACAGTTAAAAAGAAAGGGAAAAAATTTGTTATATTAGAGGCCTGGAGAGGTGCAGCAGAGTGTACCCTGTAAAAGCGCTCGGCAACTCCTCGATGTTGTGCTCAGGCACGACGTCATTCTCGCCGTCGCCACCGCACTGTGAAGTGGCAACAGTGACTGTACGCCTCCTAATTCCACTGGAATTCTGCCAATATCATCATATTTATTAGTAATGTTGAAAAACAATACATAGATTTGAAGAGAGAAAGAGAGTCTGTATTTACCGGGAGAGTGAAAATCGGCGAAGAGGAATGGAAGTGGAGGTGGAAGTGGCGGATTTGGTGAAGCTTGGAGACGTACGGACGTTGGATCTGATGGCGGATTTGATGGACGATAGGGATGTTCTGCTCACGAATCTGTTGCAAGCTGAAGCCATTATTGAACAGAATGGAAATGATGATGTGAAAAATGATTCGAAGGAGAAGGAAGTTTGGGTTTCACGGCGGCAGGGTTTAGGGTTTAGGGTTTTAGGCAACAGAACCGAGTCCAACTATATCGCCTCTGACTTGTACAATGCTTAATTCGGGTTTGGAGCTTGGACCCGCTAGTTTTTAATGTTTATAATTAATCTCTTGAACCTTTTAAATTGATATTAAATTATTACTTTAATTCCTACATTTTCTGTATAATTTTTTTTCCAAAATTTTCAAAATTTACAATTAACTCCCTGAATTTTAAAAAATTTACTATAATTTTGGCCTACTTGAGTTTGTTTTATTTAAAAGCAAACAACATCTTAACATCATTTAGGAATAGTTAATGGAACTTGATGGGAGTCCAAATTAACATTAATTTGATAATGATGGGTTTAATAACAAGTTTTGTAATTTAAGGGATCAAAATGGTAACACTACAGTTAGAACAAATAAAATGTATTTTAGCCCTTCAAATATGGGTTATATTTGATTTTGGTCACTCAAATTTAAAGAGTTCTAACAATCATTTATTTTTATTCCTTTTTTTTTATAAGTTTTAACTATCCTTTATAAATTTAGAAAAGTGATTTTTTTTAAGAATAAAAAAAGTGATTAATTTATTTTTGCAATTTAAAGGATCAAAATCAAATAAACCCTATATTTGAAGTCAAAAATTGAAATTTACCCATTTGTTTCCTTTTTTGTTGTGGAATGCTCTCTATTTTTTGATTTTTTTTTTTAATTGAAAGTTCATATTACTTAGTTTCTTATATTATTTTTACCTTTTTAATTTAAAAAAGTAAAAAATTATGTCTTTCTTTTTTATAATTCCTAGTGTGGGAGGTTGGAACACAACTGTCCCGTAGACTTTAGGCTAAAGAAGAAAGACCGAAGAGACACTCTCGAAATAAGGACTCGGCCCAAATCCAAACACAGAAAAGCCCAAGTCCAAAAAAAGATAGACCATCTGGACCAACTATTGAGGTAATCTAAGGAACAAGTTTATCCCGAGATATGATAGCCTAACCGAGAAATAATCAACGAATTCATCGAGGATGCAACTTCGGTTCCCATCCTCGAGGAACGCGAAGAAGACAACGCAGAACCCAACGTAACAGTCATCTCCGCATTAATTGTGTGTTCCTACCTAATGTCAACCTCATTAAATGCTGAATGACTAGCTTGAACAGTAGAGATATCTCAAAAGTCTGCCTTAATGATCAAGAAATGTAGAAAAAGTGTCTGATGGAACAGGTATCTCCACAAATCTAATTAAGAGATAAACAGCTAGAAAGGAAGAAGGGAGGAGGATAAAAGGAGGAGATAGCCAACAAGAAATAGGATCTAGAGAAAAATCAAAAAAGAAAAACAAGAGAGAGAAAAAGGGATAGCAAGAACTTGTATTTTCTTTTGATTCATTCATTGTACCTCACGGAAACAGTTTTTCTCAATCAAAGTGTTTATTTTTTATTATCTTTGCCTTCAATCATCTGTCCAATCTTCCCATTGTGGAATTTTATCAATTTTTACCTAGAAATTACTTGTATTGATCAAACTGTTCTTCATAGCTGGTGTTTTTTTACCCCTACACCTTGTATAAAATAAAAGATATTTTTTTCAAGATTTTTACCTTTTTAATTTTAAAAAGTAAAAAATTATGTCTTTCTTTTTTATAATTCCTAGTATAAAATAGAAGATATTTTTTTCAAAAATTATATATTTTCATATTCTCTATTAAAATTATTTTAAACCAAAACATTTAATGAAAAGAAAGTACATATATACTTTTTGTGTTTTTTGGAAAATGAAAAGGATGGTTTTGTTGTTTTCAAGACCTCGATATTATTTTAATGCTAACTAAAATACGATATATATTTTTTAAAAATTTTGGTTGAAAGTATGATGAGATGAAGAAATAAAGAGGAACTGGGCCCTCTAGCTGATATTGGCAAGGCATTCTGAGTTGTGTATTAACTTCATTCCTTTTCTTTTTTTTGTTTGATGAGTTAACTTCATTCCTTACGTCAATGTTGTATTGCACTAGTTCCTTGTCTTATTATAAAGTTTAGTTTAATGATTAGTAAAGTTGACTTCATAGATTAATGGCATTATAGTTTTGGTTACATGTCCTTGCTTTAAAAAATAGAGATTTATTATTTATCTACTTTGCTATGAAACTATCATGATGTTAACTATTGTATCATTTTTTATGTTTTCACTTTATACTCCACCAATCACAATTTGTCATCTATTATATATAACTAGTGTGTAGCTCTGTATATATGCACAGTGGCGGCTCTAGAAATATTGTTTAGGGGGGTCATTTAGAAAGTTAAATTAAACAAAATTTAATAAAAAGAAAACTTAAATATATTTAGTTATCGACCAAAAAAAAAAAAAAAAGGTTGCAAATACATAAAATGTTATAATATCCTTCTATGTGTTTTCATATTTTGAAATCTTCACATGATAATTCATTATCAATTGTTATTATCTATTGTCAATGTGGGTAGATATGACCATTTTATTTTATTGAGTTTGTATAATATTTTTTTATTTTTATGCAATTGTCACTATCTATTTGTCATTGTTTTTATAAAAATATTTTAAATTAAATGGCAAAACTCATCTCACTTGCATTTTATGAATTATTGACTAACACAACCACACACATCCATACATCAATAATATACTAAGTGTCTACTTAACTAATCAAATTAATGCTTGAATTTCTCTCATGAATCTCATCTCATCTCTCTTCTCTATTTGACTATCTCGATATCTCTGATTCTAAGAGTAAAGAGTGAGTGTTTGTTAGTTATGCGTATGTGTATGATATGTGCATTATTATTATTTTTTTGTTATAAAGTAATTTGTGTGAATTGTGATGTGTATGTGTATGATATATGCGTATGTGTATGATATATGCATGTATAGTGTAAATTTAATATTCAGGAAATACAGAGGGTTTGATACATGTATGTGTATTGTTATCATGTTATAATAATTTTTTGTTATAAAATTAGTGATTTGAGGGGAAAAAGATAGTAAAGTTGATATGTGATCAGGGTATGCAAGATTTAAGCCATGGTGTGCAAAAATATTTTTAATAATAAATTAAACTTGTAAAAAAAGAATTATATATATATATATATATTAAAAAATCAGGGGGTTCATTTGAACCCCCTGAAATACATCTAGCGCCACCCATGTATATGCACAGATACAATTAAAAACAATCACAATTTTTTATTTTTTTTTATTTTTGTTAGAAAAGATTCAAATTATACATAGTATTAGCTTACATTTTTTTAAAACCATACATTTCTAAAATATGTAATGGTTTCTCATTATATATATATATATATATATGATTTAGAATTTAATTGGATTTAGACTCTCTTCGGTTTTTTCACCTAATAATTCATTTGCTACAAAAATTAAATAAATAAATAGACACGTGTGGAAAATTGGACTCCAATTGAAATCCAATTTAGAATCTAATTGGATTAGACTCTTCAATTTTTACACTCAATAATTCACTTGGCACAAAATTAAAAACTAAATAGGACACATGGCGCAAAATTTAGAATTCAATTAAAATCTAATTGGATTTTCTCTGAGTTTTGGCTATTAATATATATATGATGCACAAAATCGTCAGTGAGTCTCTTGTCCACACGCATAATGACTGAAGATGCCTAAAGAACAAAAGGTGAAGAACCTACAGAGAGCATCGGTTAAATGTCGGCCAAAGACCCTCTGAAGGTTAAGTCAATAACAGAAGAATCTCCAATAACTCTAAAAGTATGAGAGCTAGGAAATTTCACATACCTTGGAGAAGAATAGGCTTGACACTTATATAGTGGTGTAGGACTGACTAAGATCCAATGAACGTAGGATCTTCCCTTGTAGGGAAGATATAGAGTTAATGTTCTGAGATCTTTAGGCTTAATTTCCTATATTTAGAGGATACGATTATGTAGAAGGATCTTTGGGCATGGTGCGCAAGTTCTTTCCATGTGGGGATGCAGGAGTGGAAACAAGTAAATGGCGTGGAACTAAGTACAACGATTGTCGGCATGGAGATGATTGTCATGACACGGGGTGGTTTGATGAGTCCTTGTCAACGTGGGGCTTGTGGCATGGGAGACATGAAAATCCCTTGAGAGACCAACAATGCTAATGACCTTTGATGGAGCATAGAATTGCCTCATCAATATGTTCCTTGTCGATGTCGATGGACGAACTTGGTTACCTGCTAAGAACAAAAGGAGTAAGAGTGGAAAACACCGGGATGGTGCCAGCCAAAGACCCTCCGATGCTTAAGTTAGAAAATCCCTTTTGTCTCAACTAAAGAATCTAGATAATCTATAGTGATATCAGGTGTTCATGAGATTTCTTACTTAAGCTAATTGGCTTTATATAGCCTAGCTTTGTAATGTGCTTGTCCGTTGCATTTGAGTGGATTGTGGCATTGATGGCAATGAATTCCCTCTAATAATGGGAGTCTGTAACGTCCAGGCGGCTCATCAGTCCTTTTGCCATTGCCCGTTATTAGCTGGTTTAATGGAGTTATTTCTGCCTTCATTGCGTCTATCATCGTCTTCCATAATGACGATCATAATGTGTCTACGGTTGTCCATGTTAACCGACGACCATTTATTCACATATTCGTCAGTTGCCCCCTATTCCATTGTCGTCCAGGTAATGGACGAGAACTGGAATATAATTAGAGGTGATGGTTTGCAATTTTTCGATTCCCGAAGTCCTTTTGTCGCAATAAATATGACTCGACCTCTTTGCCAGATGACGAATATGTGTCTCTGTTTTATTTGCAGTGTGTGCAAAATTTTCTCGGTTTTGGCAAGCCTTAATTTCAATTTCCCCTTTTTTAGAAAAAACCGTTTCCTCTCCCTTTGTCTTATTTTTTCTGCGCCTAAAGCTTTCAGAGGATTTTCAAATTTCAAACTTTTTTCTAGTAAGGTCCCTCTTCTTCATGCTTACTTGATGGTTGATTTTGATTTCGTTAGACAGGAGTGCCCATCTATTTCTTTTTTCTTTGCCAGATTAGGAGTCTTTCTTGAGTATTCTTCTGGTCGGCGTCCTTAAGTAAGTTTGTTTGTGTCTCGTTTTACTACACTTAAACCCGCTTTACTCTCCCTTTATCCTTTGATTCGCCATTCCTTGATTAAACACCATTTAGAGATGACCACCATAGAATATAGGGAAGATGACGTTAGGTCTAGTGAGTTAAAGACAAGGCTATCGTCAAATGCTGAATCCTTATGTAAGGAGGTTGACATGGCCATGTCGAAATTGCCCTCGTCTTCCTCTTCAACTCCTTTGCATGCCCTTTCTGAATTTTGTTCCCTAAAAGAGAAGCACTTGGAGGGGTTTAAAAAGAGATTTCAATTTCCTAAAGGTACCACCCTTCACTTGCCCCGTTCTAACGAAAAAGCTTGTAATTTCGCCCATGGAGAAGTGTGCTTTTATGAAGCTGCTTTTCTGTGTGGCCTTCGTTTCCTCATCCATCCATTCATGATGCAACTTCTTTATAACTTCTAGATTGCCCCTGGCCAACTCGTCCTTAATGCTTGGAGGACGATCATAAGTTGTATGTCGATTTGGGTGTCTACTTGCGAATGAGATATGATAACGTTGAACGAGTTTCTAATTTTATACTGTCCGAAACCTTCCACCCATTATGGGTATTTCAAGCTTTTACCTTGGGATAGAAAATCTAGGGTCGTCTCTGGGTTTCCTTCCTCTTTTCATGACTGGAAGTCATGATATTTTTTCATCTCTGGAACTGGTTGAGAAACCATGTCTGACGACCTCTGAGGTGAAGTCCCAAGGTTATTGCGGAAATGGGAAGTTCTAGCACTTGGTGCGTACTTTCATCATTTTTCTTAATTTCTTCATCTAATCATTACATGTATAATTATCTCCTGATCTCTGTAGTTTCTGATCGTCCGGAGATAAAGAACCAGCATCGTGAACGAGTTCGAGCTGCCCTTGCTTTTGCCCGAGAGATTAAGGATTTTGACGATCTGGTCGACCCTCGTCGCTTGTTTGATTGGTGCCTTGGGCCTAAGCCTTCGGATTACGTGTTGGAAAAAATTCGTCGAGAAGAAAAGAGTAAGTTTGTCTCCGTAAGTCTTTTCGTCATTCTGTATGATCACTCACTCCTTTTTTTTTTTTTTATTAACAGAAATGGCCACCAGATATAGTAAGGAGAAGTATGCTCACATCAAAGGGATGAAGAATGAACCTTTGTCTCAACTTGCTATCGATTCAAAGAAACGAAAACTTAATGACGAGAAAGGTGATATCGTAGTCCCCTTGACGGTTCAGACTATCTCGTCTTCTCCGACTCCATCTCTTGAAGTTACAGCTTTCACTCCCCCCCCACCACTTGCTCGAAGGGAAAGGGCAAGGTTGGGAAGAGCATTTGGGATGACCCGGCTACAGCTCTTGGACGGGCTTATAACGTTGTTACTGATGACGGGCTCAGGGGTTTGGCATCCATTCCTTCCCATGAGCTAGTTAGTCGTCATATCCACAAGTTGGTTCAAGTACGCTTTTTATATTGACCTTACTGTGACTATCCATCTTTCTTACTGTAAACTTCTCCCTTGTTCTTTGTAGGACCTTAGGGAGTCTTTGCGTTTAACAACGGATTACCTTGGCACTGAAGAGAAGGTTGTGGTAACCAATTCCAAGCTGGAGTCTGTTGAAGCAAAAAGCTCAAGATTGAGGAAAGACCTGATCGCTGCTATGGATTAGACGAACAAAGCAAATGAGAAGATTAAGGAACTTAAAGAAGCCTTACGAGTGGAGAAAATGCTGGTCATCTAGAAAGATGAGAAGATCCAGGCTGCTCTTTTAAAAACCAACGTTGAGTGAGAGAAGGTTATCCAACAGTTCACGCAGTCTAAACAATTTTCTAATCTCTAGTTCATTCAATATTTCAAGGGCTTTGAACTTCTACGGAGGTGGACGATGAAACATCATAGTCTTGCCGTGGATTTTTTGAACCTTGATTTTGAAACTATAGATAGAGAAATTCTTGCTGACGAGGCTAAAGAGCAAGAGGAAGCAGTTGCTACTAGAGGGACTGACGCCGCTATTACTGAAGGGACGGACTTGGGCCACAGGGATGAGACCGTTGCTCCTTCTACCTAGTAAAATTTACCTTATTTTCTGAACACTGGTTGCCTCTTTGTTTTGAGGCCTCTTTAACTTTACTTAAGAACAAAGGCTACCTCTTTGTTTTGAGGTTTTATGTTGCTTTAGTACTTTTCTTCTAAACATTTGATTTAGTTGAGCTTTTTGTCTATCAGTGTCTTTTCACATGACTAAGGTCTTTTAAAGGAATACTCCTTAGCTTGATGATCCTATACTTGAGAATTTCGTGCCTTGAACTCGTCTGGATTAAGTTGTTGAGTTTTTGATAAGCACAACTTTGAACTTTTTTTTTTTTTTTTTATACGAAGTTTTTCTTTTCTCATTATTGGTAGATCTAAACTCGTCATTGGTAGACGGAGTTTTTACCATGAACTTTGTGATTTAAACTTGTCTTTGGTAGACTGAGTTTTTACCGTGAACTTTGTGATTTAAACTCGTCATTGGTAGACTGAGTATTTACCACGAATTTTATGATTTAAACTCGTCCCTGGTAGATGAAGTTTTTACCATGAATTTTATGATTTAAACTCGTCATTGGTAGACTGAGTTTTTACCATGAATTTTATGGTCTAGAGACTTTCACCAATATGCTTGCTTTGGATGGCCCGTTAATATACTTGCAGATTATGGACTTAGTCTTTAAAAAGAGATGGCTTAATGACACCTTATTTGCTTTTATTCACCCTTGCTTATGAAAGTATTACAAAGGCAGAACTTTAACAAAAAGAAATGCTAACTCAATAGAGGAAAAGAATGCCAAAAATAGGGAATGCTTGCAAGTGAAATAAATTCTCCTTATTTGTCAGTGAGTAAAACGAGGTATTCCAGGTGTTGGAATTTATTAACGCTGGTACTTTTACGAATAATACTTCTTAAGATGCTCTACATTCCATGGACGAGGTAGGGCCTTTCCATCGAGGTCTTCTAGGTAATAACTTCCTCTTCTGGAGTTGCGGACGACCTTGTATAGACCTTCCCAATTGGGACCCAGCTTCCCCTGTGCTGGGTCTTTGGTAGTGTGTGAGACTTTTCATAATACCGTATCCCCCAAGATTAAACCTTCTCAGCTTCACCCTTTGATTGTGGTACTTCGTCATTCTCTAATGGTACAGAGCCATCCTTTGAGCTGCATCGACCCTGACCTCAGATAAATAATCCAGAGCGAGCTTCAACTCCTCATCGTTATTATGGTCATCGTAATGCGTCCGTCTAATGCTTGACATCCCAACTTCGACGGGGATCACTGATTCAGTCCCAAATGCTAGCTTGAACAGTGTTTCTCCCGTTGGTGTCCTTGTCGTTGTCTTGTAAGCCCACAAGACTCTTGGAAGCCCATAGGACTTTTGGAAGCTCTTCAGGCCATGCTCCCTTTACCCCCTCAAGTCGAGCTTTGATCAATTTGAGCAAAGTTTGGTTTATGACCTCCGTCTGGCCATTAGCTTGTGGGTGTCCAGGGGAGGAATAATGGTTCTTTATCCCCAACTTTCTACAGAAATCCCTGAATATGTTGTTGTCAAACCGTCGTCCGTTATCAGAGATAATCACCCTTGGGATTCCAAACCAACAGACAATGTTCTTCCAGACGAAATGCTGTATTTTGGCTTCTATGATTACTGCTAAAGGTTCTTCTTCCACCCATTTTGTGAAATAATCAATAGCAACAATCAAGAACTTAACTTGTTTCTTACCTTGTGGTAGTGGGGCAACAATGTCAATTCCCCATGTTGAGAAAGGCCATGGGGAGGAGATATTCGTCAGGTGCTTTACTGGAACATATTGCACATTTCCAAACCGCTAGCACTTGTCACATCTCTGAACGACCTGGACGGCATCCTTTTGCATGGTCGGCCAAAAATATCTTGCTCGGACCACCTTCCGAACCAATGATCGTGGGCCTGAATGATTTCCACAGACTCCTTCATGGATTTCTCATAACACATACATTGCATCCTCAGAGTCCAAGCAATTCAGGTAGGGTTGAGAAAAACTCCTCTTATACAGCTCGTCATTTAAGATCGTGAATCTGGACGACTTGACTCTGATCTTCCTAGCTCCCAACGGGTTAGAAAGGAGTCTTCCATCTCTGATGTAGGCCAGGATTAGGTCCATCTAGCTGCCTTTGGATTGGACATAAGCTACGTCCAACACCTCAATGCTCGGGATGGTTTGCACTTCCATGTATAGTCCTAGCTGTCCTGTGCCGTTATTGGACGAGGCAAGCCTAGCTACTTCGTCAGCTTCCGAATTCTCCTCTCTTGGTATTTGACCAATCCTGACATCATCAAAGTTAGAAAATAACTAACTGGTCAGTTTTAAGTACCTTTTCATCCTGTCTTCCTTCGATTCATACTCGTTGGTTATCTGCCCTACCACCAACTTTGAATTTGTATTCAGTTTCAAGTTTCTGATTCCCAGAGCCTTCTCTACCCTTAAACTAGTGAGTACTGCCTCGTATTTCACTTCATTGTTTGTTGCTGGGAACTGAAGCTGAACCCCATATTTGAGAGCATCTTTCCTAGGAGAGAGAAGAATTACACCTACACCCCCAACACCTACAATTGACGACCCATCTACATGTACCATCCAGTATTTTGCTTTTAGGTCAAGGTCTGTCATGGTGAATTCGGCAACAAAATCAGTTAATGCCTAAGCTCTGATAGCGGTTCGAGGTTTGTACTCTATATCGAACTAGCTTAGCTCAATTGCCTATTAAACCATTCTTCCTACGGCATCGGGCCTGGACATGGCTTTCTAGATGAGTTGGTTTGTCATGACGAAGATGGTGTGAGCTTGAAAATATGGACGAAGCTTTTTAGACGCGACAATCAAGGAGAAAGCCATCTTCTCTATCCTCGGGTACTTTGCCTCGGCACCTTGGAAGGCCTGGCTTGTATAATAAACCAGCCTCTGAATTTTGAGCTCTTCGCGGATCAATACCGAGCTAACGGCTGTTTGTGACACAGCTAAATAGAGGAAAAGGTCTTCCCCTTCTATAGACGGGCTTAAGAGAGGTGGCTTGGACAAGTACTCTTTGAGGCTTTGGAAAGTTGCTTCACATTCTTTTGTTCACTGGAAAACCTGCTTCAATATTTTTAAAAATGGGAGGCATTTATCCGTGGCCTTGGAGACGAATCTGTTCAGGGCTGCTACCCGTCTAGTCAGTCTTGGCACTTCCTTCACGCTTCTTAGTAAGGTCATGTCGAGTATGGCTTTAACTTTTTCCGGGTTGGCCTCAATTCCTCGCTGGGAAACCATGAACCCAAGAAACTTGCCCGACAAAACTCTAAATACACATTTTGCCGGGTTTAGCCTCATCTGTGTGAGCCTGCCTTCTTGCTCTTAACAAGCATATCATCCACATAAACTTCCATATTCCGTCCTATCTGTTTGCTAAACATCTGATTCACCAGCCTTTGGTAGGTAACCCCTGCATTTTTTAGTCCGAACGGCATGACCTTGTAGCAATATAGCCCTTGGCTAGTGACGAATGCTGTCTTCTCTTGGTCTTCCTTGTTCATGCGAATCTGGTTATAACCTAAAAATGCATCCATGAAAGTTAGCAATTCATGACCAGCTGTGGAGTCTACTAGTTGGTCAATCTTGGGGAAAGGGAAACTGTCTTTTGGGCAAGTGTTGTTGAGGTCCGTGAAATCCACACACATCCGCCATTTTCTGTTGGACTTCTTAACCATGATGACATTAGCAAGCCACTCGGGGTAGAAGACTTCTCGGATGAAACCGACGGTTAAAAGCTTTTCTACTTCTTCCATGACAGTCTAATTCCTCTCTGGGGCGAAGACCCGACACTTTTGCTGGATGGGCTTCTTTGTTGGATTGACATTCGATGCTTTATCACCTTGTAGTCTCTACCTGGCATATCCTCATGGGTCCAAGCGAAGACGTCTAGGTTCTTCTTCAGGAATTCTACTATCTTCTCTTTTACTAGTGGATCAAGTTCCCCACCTATCTTGATGACTTTTGAAGGGTCTCCTTTTACCAATTCTACATGCTCCAGATCCTATGCAGGCTTTTCGAGCTCCTCCTCTACCATCCATGCATGATTCTCTTTGGAAGCTAACATTGCTTGGTAGCATTCTCGAGCTAACAGCTGATCTCCACGTATTTCTCCAATCCCGTTTGGGGTTGGGAATTTTACGTTGAGGTTGCAACCTTGAGTCGATTTAGCGTCGGTCGTCCAAGGATCACATTGTATGATGATGGGCAATCGACGACCAGAAAATCCACTTTTTTTGTTATTTGGGCTGGATATGTCCCTACTGTAACTGAAAGCAAAATGATCCCTTTTGGGTAGATACGATCTCCACTGAAACTGACCAATGGTGACTTGAAAGGCCGAAGCTGTTTGGGGTCCAACCTCGGCTGTTGGCATGCCGTTATGCACATGATATCCACCGAACTTCCATTGTCAACTAACACCCTTCTTATATTGAAACCTTCTATTACTAACATGATAACGAGGGGATCGTCATGTGGCTGTTTGATCCCATTGGCATCTCGTCATGTGGTTGTTTGATCCCATTGGCATCCTGTTCAGAAAAGGTGATGTCGTCATCGTCAGAATGACGGTACTTTACAGAGGGATGCCTGATGTGGACACTATTAACCTGTCTTTGGTGTGCCCTTCTCAAGGATTTATACGATCCTCTAGATACCGGTCCGCTAGTTATCATCCTTATTTCCCCTACTGCCTGCTTTGGATGATCTCGCCCATCATCTTTATGGTAGTCCTGAGATTTGTCTTCGGCCCTTAATCGAGACTGGTGGTCTCTTTTGATGAACTTATGAAGTTTCCCTCTCTGGATCAGTTCTTCAATCTATTCCTTCAAATTATGACACTCATCAGTGTAATATTTCTTCATGTCTCGCTTTTTAGAAGACAAACTTAATGGCTTCAGCCATTTCAGGCCAGGTTCATTTTTTATCTGCATTAAGATCTTATCTACAGGCATTACTAGCGAAGTGAAGTTCAACTTCTTCTTTGAAGCTTCCGGGCTATTCTTACTAGACTTGGTATCTAACGAATGATCCTTCTGATCCTTCTTCTTATTCTGGGAGTCATTGGCTTCTTCCTTCTTTCGTTTGCTAGCCAAACCCTTTGCACTCAGAGCGTCCTCCCCATTCATGTACTTTTGAGCCTTGAATAGCAGATCTGTCATGGAAGTTGACGGTGTTTTCCCTAGCGAGAAAACAAGATCCGGATTGCTTAGCCTAGCTTGGAAGGTCGTCATGATGACCTGGTCGTCCGTTTCATCAATCTCGAGAATAGCTTTATTAAAATGTTTCACATACTCCTTCAAGCTTTCCCCTTCCTGTTGCTTTATGGTTAACAAGTAAGAGGTTGGCCTTTTGTGACACTGACCTCCGATGAAGTGTCAAACAAATGAGTCGCTTAGCTGTTTGAAATTCGCGATTGACGATGCTGGCAGCTTGTTGAACCACACCCTTGTAGCTCCTCTAAGGTGGCAGGAAAAGATCTGCATATTACCTCATCTAGTGTTTGCTAGAGATTCAAGATCATCTTGAAAGCCCCTATATGGTCGAGGGGATCCTTAGTACCATCATAAAACTCTAGCTGCGGTAGGTGGAATTTGGGAGGCAAAGGGCATTCCTAAACACTGGTGGTGAAAGATGAGTTCGTTCTCATCAGCATGCCATCAAGGTTCATGGTTGTTTTTCCCTTCATAGCGTTCTTCACCTCGTCCAGCTCCCTCCTCAAGCTTTTCATCATCTAGTCGTTACCATGCGTCGACTTCTCAGTATGTTCAGAAGTATCCCTACCCCTACTGTTCTCAGGGCTGTTAGCTTCGTCATTATGTCGGCTGCGACTGCGTCACTGGAAGGAAGTGTTGCTACCTTTAGGACGTGCACGACGCTTCAGGTCCTCATTCTGTTTCATTAGCTCTTACACATTAAAAGTCAATGCTTGAATTTGCTGGGCCATTACCATCGAATCCGAGGGTGCTGTCGTTGTTGAATCCATTGATTTCAAGGAACTTTGTCGATAAAGGTACAGTAACTTACGTCGTTTCCTATAGACAGCGCCAAACTGATGGAGCACAGAATTGCCTCGTCAGTATGTTCCTCGTCAATGCTAATGGACAAACTTGGTTACCTGCTAAGAACAAAAGGAGTAAGAGTGGAAAACACCGGGATGGTGCCAGCCAAAGGCCCTTTAATGCTTAAGTTAGAAAATCTCTTTTGTCTCAACTAAAGAATCTAGATAATGTGTAGTGATATCAGGTGTTCATGAGATTTCTTACTTGAGCTAGTTAGCTTTATATAGCCTAGCTTTGGATTAATGTGCTTGTCCGTTGCATCTGAGTGGATTATGGCATTGATGGCAATGAATTCCCTCTAATAATGGGAGTCTGTAACGTCCAGGCGGCTCATCAAGGCTGTTGTAACAGTCCTTCTGCCATTGCCCATTATTAGCTGGTTTAATGGAGTTATTTCTGCCTTCAATGTGTCTGTCATCGTCTTCCATAATGACAATCATAATGTGTCTACGGTCGTCCATGTTAACGGACGACCATTTATTTACATATTCGTCAACCTTGATGACTCAAGTGGAGCCTAACTATGCCAACGTGGTGCTATCCCTTTAGTAGCAGAAGAGGCTAGAGTGACCGACGATACTTTAGAGACCAAAGAATGATATTAGGTTGAAGAGTCAAGAGTATTGGTAAAATATTCCCTATCATATAACAGGACTGAGATTTTTAGTGTTATTTAAAAAATAAAAAATAAAATATGATGAGATTTGAATTTATAGTATCCAATTGATCATTATAGTTACTCCTTACCATCTAGTTAAAACATCAATGAATTTTTTTGGTATAAATTGGTTGTTTTTCAATTAGGATATACAAAATTGTAAGTTGCAATCTTTTATGCATTTGTGGATTCAATTGAAGGGGCAAAGTGATTGCTCCCTATTCTAATCTATTCTCATATGATGGCAATGCTGCTTTGTATCATAAGTTAATCTATAAACACAACTCTTTTATCAAGCTAAAACAAGTCTCTTCTCATATGTGTTAATGCAGTTGCTCAACTAAATAACAAAAGTTTGTATATATTGCATGAACTGAACATATTGGAACACCCTTTCTAAATAACATTAATATTCTAACAATTTCGTTAGTTGCCTAGTTTTGAAAGTATGTGAGAAACTAGCATCTTGAGTTTTTAAAACTCGAGATTTAATTAGAAATCGAGTTTCTAAAGCTCGAGTTCAGTGTTTTTGTGATACCCTTAGGTGGACAAATTTTCCACATGGAGCCACGTAGAAATCGAGTTTATAAAACTTGAAATCTGCACACCATTACCCAAAACACAAAACCACAGCACTTTCAAACGGCTCATTACAAAATCCTCAAAGTTCAAACACGGAAACACGAACACCCTTTCGCTCCGCCCTCTCAAACTCACTCACTCTCAAGCAATCGTAGCCTAGTGCTGAAGCAAAATCGTAGCCCACTGTCACAAAGGTAGTCACTCTCAAGCAATTGTAGCCCATTGTCAACGCCGTTCGTAGCCCACCGTGCCGAAGGTACTCTCTCTTTCTACTCAATACGTTGTCGTTTTTGCTTCTTAGATTCCTCTGTCTCTCTTTCTCTTTCTCCAATTTTAGATTTTGGAATTTCATGATGTGACCTAGGGTTTTTCGTTTTTCAATTTCGGATCTTTTTGGATTTTTTTTTTGTTGGTGTTCTGAGAATATGGTTATGTTTTGGCAATGACATTAGTTTTTATGTGATTGTTAGAATTGAAAAAAAAAAATTAAATGTGTTATTTCAAGGAAACCCAAGTACCCATTTTTGGATTTGATTCAAAGATGGCATTTTGGAACTTTGATTCACTTTTGAGGCAAACATTGTTGATGTTTGATGGTCTTTCATGGTATGGAAATGCAGTTTAAAATGTAAAGAACAGTGGAGCAACACTTTTTTAGATTATTGGTATGGTTGCTGTTTCATGTCTTTTGCTAATCTGTTCCTGGACTGGGATATAAGCAACAATTTTGAGCCATGCTGCTATGCTTATTTCCTATTGTTAAACTAGTTGATTAACAGAAGCTTGTTGTGAAACTTGTTGTTAGATTAATTAATTTATAGAAACTTGTTGCAAAACCTATTGTTAGAAAATAGAATAATTAATAGATCCTAAACTGTGTTAAGGATGGTTTTTTGTCTTTCAATTTCGGAACTTTTTGGGTTTTGGTGATTCATGTTTGGTTTCCGAGAAAACCCTACCTGATGACAATACCACTGGCTAAAAGTTGGCTGTAAAATCCAGAGAATATTATTGTTGAGGACATCATTGAGTAAGGCACAAAAAGACATGGTTTACATGTCTAATTTTTTTTTGATAAAATGTGTGTAATTGTTATTGTCTAGATTTGAATAATGAATAAATTGAAATCTAATTACGCAGGTGCCTAGGTTTGCCGACAAACAAAACTCCAAAATTGTGATTTTGAAAACTAGCCATATAAGTATATAACCAGTACAGTTTTAGAAGAAAAAAAAAAGGTTTTTGCAATTAGTTTTCAAAGTAGTTTTAGACTTTTAGTACTCTCTGTCCCTTCAATTGAAGGGCTCAATCTTTTAGGGGAAAATTCAAAAACATATAATTATTGAAGTAGAAGTGTTTGAGATATGGGCCCAAAAGCTTGCTATATTATATTGTGGTCCTAAACCAGGTAAAAGGACCTATGGTTCTTTCCTGTCAGATTTTATTTTTGTACAATTTTGTGAGGTCCTTACTCCTAAGCAAAGGGCCACCTTTTGATGATGGAACTCCAAATCAAAGAAGGCTGAGCAGACCACAAATCTTAGGACTTGTTTTGGGCTTAATTAGATTTTTCAATAGGCCCATTTTTCTACCAATCAACCCACTTGAAGTCTGTGTATTATTTTTAATATTTCACATATATGAAGATTGATAAAACACTCCTGAATCAATGAAAGTGGATTTTACACTCATGGTCCATGGGAAAAGATCAATGAAAGTGGATTTTTAAAATTTCCATATTCTGGATCTTACTGCAGGCAAATCTATTTTTTTCTTCCTATATTTATGTATTTTTTTCCCAATTTTCTATTCTCTTTTATTGCTTCCAGGTCACATTAGCTTCTATTTTCCCGGATCTGGGGTAATTTTTACTGGAGACACTTTGTTAGCTTATCGTGTGGAAAGCTTTTTGAAGGAACCCCTCAACAGGTAATCTTGGCTTGCATTCCTAGTCATGCCTTGTTCCAGAGATCTGATATCTATAAACTGCGCTTTTACTATGACATCTATCCTTTATGACTATATATTAAAAAGTTGAAGAATAGATGTTTTAGATTTATCTGTTAATAAAGTTGAACAAGAGGTAACTAATCTGTCATGCAATAGGGTATTGATTACAGTTGAAAGTAAAATCATGGTCTTTACATCTTATCCATTTAGCTTTTCTTAGAATATTTATGTTTTCTTTTTTGTTTCTAAAATTTAAATATTTGAATGTGAAATTTTCTGTTACTGTACTATTATATATATATAGTGGAAAATGCATTTGATGTGGTGTGAGCTTCACAAATATATAACTGAACGTTTGACATGTCATGAGAAAGAAATATTTAAAATTTATGTTGTCAGATATTGAAATGCTAAAGTTGTTTGGTTGTATTGCTAAAATGTGTTCTTTTTGACAATTTAAATGTCATTTTAATCTTGTATATATATATATATATATATATAATTTTGAAGGTGATGGAATGAAGATATATGTAGTCTTATCAGACATTGGCATAGAAAAATTGGGGTTTTCATAACCTTTTTAATTGTCTATACTCTACATTGCATTGCATAACTTGAACCGTCTTGCTCTTTTCTTATCTTTGGTAGTCTTCCTTGGAAAATTAAAACTGCAACTCAAAAAAAGAAGTCAGAAAAGGTTAGAGAAATAAAGGATTCCACTTGTATTGAGGTATTATTTTTAAAAATAACTTACCAATTACATAGGAACAGAAAAGGTCAAGGATGGATTGAATCCCCAATTACAGTAGAGTACTCTATTTAATCTTGAGTTATAGATGTACTTCTTCTTGCTTTCCATTCTTTTAGCATCCTTTTTTAAATAATGCCAATAAGCTGCTCTTCAGTATAGATTTTCCTTGCATGTAGAATAGCATTCCTTTGCCCCCACACTATTAATGATCTCACAGTAGCACTCTTTGCAGAGCCTCGGATCGATGAGGAGCCAGAGATCATGCGCCCTGGTTTGCTTGATGAGTCATTGTTGACGCGACAACGATATCATCGATCAGAGGACATTTGGAATGGCGAGGTGAAATATCTAGTTTTAACAACCGCTTTAATTTTTACGTTGTCTTTGACTTTTAGTTAGCAAGTTCTTTCAGAGTTGTATATCTAGTTCTAACAACCGTTATAATTTTTATCAATTTTGCAGGACCCGAGCCCACTTACGTGCCGTGGTCGCACTAAGGAGATGGCAAACATTCAGATGCAAGATAATCGGGTGATTGACATTATCAAGTTGCTAAGGCTGGAAGGATTGTTTAGGGCTCCTTCCAGAGAGATAGATCATTGCCTAATAACGGCCCTAGTTGAGCGATGGCGGCCGGAGACTCATACGTTCCATCTTCCACATGGTGAGATGTCAATCACCCTACAAGATGTGGAGGTCATTTTCGAACTTCCTATAGACGGTGAGGTCTTGGTTGGGCCGACTGCTATGGTGGATGGGGATTGGAGGCAACTGTGCATGGAGTTGCTTAGTTTTACTCCGGCGAATGACAACAAAACTTTGGTGGGGCAAAGAATTCTCATCAGCCGCCGTGTTGACGCCATTGCAGAGCCACTGCCTTATGACGCAACAGAGATTCAGATACATCAGTATGCCTGGTGCTATATTTTAGTGCTACTAAGGGATAAGCTTTTCATGGACAAGTCAGGAGATAGTTTGCATCTGATATTCTTGGAGTTCCTACGGAACCTTCGTGATCCACCACAGTATAGTTGGGGTAGTGGTTGCCTGGCATGGTTGTACAGAGAGTTGTGTCGAGCAATCGAGAAAGGGGCATCGCAGATTGGTGGGGTGTTGCAATTGGTCCAGTATTGGGCATGGGCGAGGTTGCCATTCTTGTGCCCGAGGATAGAGCCCCCACCTAGATGTGATTATGGCCCATGGCCAAAAGCTCCACTTGCATTTAAGTAAGTATTTTCCTGATATTTAGTGTGTTATGCAATGTACTCTTCTTAGTAACTAAGTGGTATTATCTTATCTTATGTTATTCGCTCGTAACTATAGGTGGGTGCAGGTGCCAAGCCCGAAGAGTAGGCCATCCGGCACGACCTTGATCCACTATCGCGAGTAATTAGTTAGAATGCAGCCGGACCAGGTAATAATATACAAAAATTCTGTTTAGTTATGTTAATTTTCCTTAAGAATATGATTACTTCATCCTTTAACATATCTTCTGTTTTAATTTTTGTTTTTCCCTTTATCTATGTATTCTCCCTTGTTTCACATTTTAAGATGTTATGATAATTGTTTTTTGTTTCTATTGTAGATTATGTGGCAGTCATATGAGGCAAACTTCAACCACCTTCCTGACTTCTACATTGCAGATTGGTGGGGCGTTGCAATTGGTCCAGTATTGGGCATGGACGAGGTTGCCATTCTTGTGCCCGAGGATAGAGCCCCCACCTAGATGTGATTATGGCCCATGGCCAAAAGCTCCACTTGCATTTAAGTAAGTATTTTCCTGATATTTAGTGTGTTATGCAATGTACTCTTCTTAGTAACTAAGTGGTATTATCTTATCTTATGTTATTCGCTCGTAACTATAGGTGGGTGCAGGTGCCAAGCCCGAAGAGTAGGCCATCCGGCACGACCTTGATCCACTATCGCGAGCAATTAGTTAGAATGCAGCCGGACCAGGTAATAATATACAAAAATTCTGTTTAGTTATGTTAATTTTCCTTAAGAATATGATTACTTCATCCTTTAACATATCTTCTGTTTTAATTTTTGTTTTTCCCTTTATCTATGTATTCTCCCTTGTTTCACATTTTAAGATGTTATGATAATTGTTTTTTGTTTCTATTGTAGATTATGTGGCAGTCATATGAGGCAAACTTCAACCACCTTCCTGACTTCTACATTGCAGATTGGTGGGGCGTTGCAATTGGTCCAATATTGGGCATGGACGAGGTTGCCATTCTTGTGCCCGAGGATAGAGCCCCCACCTAGATGTGATTATGGCCCATGGCCAAAAGCTCCACTTGCATTTAAGTAAGTATTTTCCTGATATTTAGTGTGTTATGCAATGTACTTTTCTTAGTAACTAAGTGGTATTATCTTATCTTATGTTATTCGCTCGTAACTATAGGTGGGTGCAGGTGCCAAGCCCGAAGAGTAGGCCATCCGGCACGACCTTGATCCACTATCGCGAGCAATTAGTTAGAATGCAGCCGGACCAGGTAATAATATACAAAAATTCTGTTTGGTTATGTTAATTTTCCTTAAGAATATGATTACTTCATCCTTTAACATATCTTCTGTTTTAATTTTTGTTTTTCCCTTTATCTATGTATTCTCTCTTGTTTCACATTTTAAGATGTTATGATAATTGTTTTTTGTTTCTATTGTAGATTATGAGGCAAACTTTAGCCACTTTCCTGACTTTTGCATTGCAGGGAGGGATACGTGGACGGCAAGGGTGCCACTTGTGTGTTTTTGCATAGTAGAGACACACCACCCAGACCGTGTCCTTCAACAGTTTGGGTTGGCCAGGAGCAGCCCAACCATGTTGTGTACGATGATAGACTGCATAGAATAGACTTGCGTGGGAAGATGGAAAAGAATTGGAGGGAGGAGCATGGACCATATATCCTTACATGGGATATGAGACAACAACGACTTTGCCATGCACCTCCTCAGACTAGTGAGATGCCCCGAGATCATGACTATTACCGCTGGTATCGTCCAGTCACTCGAAAGTATGTCGACCGCAACAGCGCTAAATTAGATATAATGGTAATGTGTTTTAATTAGATTTTATTACCTGCTTTGTTTTTTCTTTAGTACATGTACGAACGTAGAATCAATTGATTTCTTTTTTCAACAAATCTGGTTTGATTTGACTGACATCCAATTAAAAAGACTTTCTGTTACATATAGTATTCTAATAAAACTTTTAGTTCTTAGTTGAGTATTTGAGTAGATTAATAAGTACTATATTATCCATTCTATAATTGATATATAAATGTGTCAAATCTGATTATACTGGTTCTTTCTCCTTTTCAGATTGAAAGCCATTTAGCGCTGTTGGAGATGCTTCCTGTAGGCAGCCGAGAACACAACCATGTCCGGCGCGTCCTAAATAATGTGGCTGGGCTTGGTGGTGGTCCTGCAGCAAATGGGCAGGCGAACAATGGGCATGAGACTGAATCAGCAGCTACTGCCACCCCAAGCACAAGCGCAGCACCTGTAAGTACACCGACCCGTGGTCAGCATACTACTGCAAGCCCAAGCACAAGCGCAACTAGGGGTTGTGGTCGGCCTGCTACAGCAAGCCCAAGCCCAAGCACAAGTGCAGCTATGGGCCGTGGTCGACGTGCAACAACCCCTCGGGTTGTAACTAGTCCTGAGATACCTGCACCTATCCCGCACGCATCTCCTCAGCCCGAGGTCCCTCCACCCATCCCAGATGCATCTCCTCAATCCGAAGTCCCTCCACCCATGTAGATGCATCTCCTCAACCCGAGGTCCCTTCACCCACCCTACCTTCGCAGCCCAGTTTTGATCTCGGTATTGATCAAAATTTAACCCCTCATATTCTCCCTGAGACACCCTCATACCCACCTACCAGCTCCAATGCACCCACTCCTGGCCTCTACACAAAGCATCATTACCCACCTACCTCATCCTCATTTGACCCTCTAGGACCTCCGGTTGGGATTGACACTCTACAGCCACATGGAGGTGTACTAGACCAGCATCCCCCTCATCAGCCCTCACCCCCACAAGGTAGATCAGTAGACCGCAACGCACTAGAAGAGCACCCACTTGTGGGACAAGTGGACACAAAATAGGACACCAAGGCAGCTCTAGGGTATGATAACATTAATTTGCTTGTAATGATATACACGTGTGAGGACCCACATACACGGTGATCATCCATAGTCCGTGGAGATTGGGCTTCATGACTGCGCAGACATACCACTTGCATGACTCATCCACGCATTTTGCACAAAGTTTTTTTGTCGTTGACCTACTGATTATAAAATGTTTGTTTTCCTTAAGGGCACAAATTGTTAATACATGTTGCACCTCCACTTTATTGGCAAAAGTCAACCCTTTGCACAAATTCATCCCCTCTCTCCAAGTAGACACAAATGGTGTCTCAATATGTGAAGAATCAACCATATTTTCCCAAGTATTTACAGAAAATGACAAGGCAGGAGGTGCGTAGGCAGGGATTGTGTCCGTAATGTTTTGGACACTAATAACATTGTCTGCATCAGGTTCATTACCGTCCAATGTCTCATCGTCATCAATGTCCCTCTCAAAGTCCCCAAAGTCCCCTTGTTCAATCCCCTCTTCAAACTCATCTCTATCGACAAAATCTTCACCGTTAATGGCAGTAGTCTCATCAACATAGTCGTCGTCATCATCGTCATCGTCATCCTCATCCTCATCCTCGTCATCGACTTGAACATCATCATGCTCTACATGTGTAGAATACTCATATTGAGCATCCGGAAATGTAACCTGTAAACTTATGGTTGTTTGTTGGATTTCCTCGATACCAACTTCTGCACGCGACTCCAACTATATGTACAACTCAATACCATTTACTTCAGGTATTCTCTCCAACTTGTCAAACATCATCTTTACATATTTGCCTGTTTCTATCGCCATATACTTGTAATTAATCCGATTCTTCAAGACTTCATGTGGCATACGATAAGTAATTTGTATGTTGTGTACAGCAAGATTCGCACACAATTCTTTCATAACTATCATCTTCAATTCATCAAGGGTCTTCAACCTAGGATCAATTTGTGTATAATACAACTTTATACCCAGCCCTTCAAATGGCAATCCCTTGTTCGCATTGGCATTCTTAAGCAGACCACCGTGATATAGGATTATATCAATTTCAGGCATTGTGAACCTGTTAGAGTCAAGTTACTATGTTAGTTAACAAAACATTTTATCTAGTCAAACTACACAAAGTACAAATTCCAATTCATTCAAAGGGTATGAATTTCATTACACATTAGTTACACATTTCATACCCAACTCATTTTTCCGTCATGCTAAGACTACCCATTTCATACCCAATACCAAAAAAAAAAAAAAAAAAAAAAAAAAAAAAACCCAAAATCCTTGTAAAAGTATACAATATTTTATCTAATTACATACTCATAACATTCACATACCTATTTCATACCCAATACAAAAAAAGCCATTTCATTTTACACATTCAAAGGGCATGAATTACATACCCATTTCATTACAATTCATTTGAAGGGAGTAAGTCACACATTTCATTACATACCCATTTCATACCCATTCAAAGGGCATGATTACATACCCATTCATTACATTCATTCACTACCCATTTCGTACCCAAAAAAATGATGAATAAAGTCAAAAAACTTGTAAGATCATGATAAAAATAAGAGCCTAGAAATGATGAATAAAATTTTGATAACAAAAACCATGCAAATAAATACTCAAAAAATTAACACTAACAAAACAAAGTTCTATAATTCACAATATTGGTATCTTAACTAAGTAGTGTTAACTATCTACGAAATAAATAGGCAAACTCTTTAACCCACACCCAACAACAACTAATACCCAACTACAATGACAATCAAATCAAAAAACCCTTACCTGAGATATGAATTTGTTGAGAGGGAAGAGCAGTGAGAGAGGCAATGTGGTGAGTGAGAGTGGGAGGCAATGTGGTGAGTGAGGCAGTGAGTTAGTGAGGCTGAGTGTTATGGGTGAGAGGCAAGTGGTATGTGAGGGCTGAGTGTTATGGGTGAGAGAGGCAATCTGTGTTTATAAAATTTTATGGACTGCGTGTGTGTTTATAAAATTTTCCCCAGTAGAACTCGAGTCTATAAGACTCGAGTTCTAAACAAATTTTAAAAAATTATCGAGTTTCTAATACTCGATATCTTTATGCTTTTTCCTAAGAAAATTGAGTCTCTAAGACTCGATTTTTATTTTGTAGAAATCAAGTCTTAAAGACTCGAGATCTATGTGGCATTTACTCCAAATCAGCAACTACACAGCAAGTGTTTGAACAGTTGATATTTAAACAGCATCTCGAGTTTCTAAAACTCGAGATGTTATTTTTCTTAAGACTTTCAAACGTTGCCTAACTTACTACATAGAACCCCCTCACACTGCTGCTCTGCAAATTCCCTCGAACATATTGTAGCTCTAAAATTTCAATTTCCTTTTTGGTCATTTCATCTTGTACTTTGTGAGGCCAATGTTCCAGCACACTCGCTTGTCAGTTCAGTTGGGTCTCCTCTTATAAACGTTTAGGAACCACTTTATTTCTTCAATTCTCCGTTCTATGTGTGAGTTCGTGTGAAGTAAATTGAAACGGTTCCCCACTCATTTTGCCTCTCATTAATAATTTGATATACGCCTTTTTTAGCTTTTTCACAGCCATACAAAAAAAAAAAAAAAGCAAAAACGAAAAAGAAAACTCTAAAAGATTTTGATTACATTGAAACGACCCATCTCTCTAGAGATGATCATAGAGGTATGGTAACTTTTTGACGGGCCTACTTGTAATTTAGGAAGGAAAACCTCTACCTGCTAGAGAATCAATGTAGTGTTTGGTACAAAACAATGTGATTTTAGTTATCTTTCAAAACTATAAAGTTGACTATGTTAATTCACAGTTTAAGACCACAAAGAAAGGACGAAATAGGAAATTAGCCATAATTTCCCAACTATCTAGTTAGTAGTTATAGTTTCCAAACTATATTTTTTACTAGCATCTCGAGTTTATTAGACTCGATTTTGGCCTATAAATCGAGCATCAAAGACTCAATTTCTATGCTCTAATTACTTCCGATGTAGCATATTTTTCCACGTGGCGTCTACTTGGAAATCGAGTCTCTAAGACTAGATTTCTAACCCTAAATTTTTTTTTTAAATTTTAAGTCTCATGTACAAGCCGAAATACCCAAAAACAAATTTAAGCCCAAACACATCAATCCCAATCCTAAAGACTCAGATCAGAGGGAGAGAAAGAGCTCAGAGGGAGAGAAAGACTCAGATCAGAGGGAGAGAAAGAGCTCACTGGGTCGCGCGCGGCCTGGGTTCTGGTGGTTTTTTTTCTCCGATCTCACTCCGATCTCGATCTGCTCCGATGTTCTGGTGGTTTTTTTTCTCCGATCTTGATCTTCTCTCTCTTTTCTGTTTCTGGGTTTTTTTTTTTTTTTTTTTTTTTCTCTGGTTCTTCTCTGATGCTCTGGTGATTCCTCTCTGATTTGTTTTTATTTATAAGGGTTATAAATTGAGTCTTAGAGACTCGATTTCCAAGTAATCGCCACATGGAAAAATATACCACATCGGACGTAATTAGAGCATAGAAATCGAGTCTCTGATACTCGATTTATAGGTCAAAATCGAGTCTTTTAAATTCGAGATACTAGTAAAAAATATAGTTTAGAAACTAAAACTACTAACTAGATAGTTGGGAAATTATGGCTAATTTCCCATTTCGTCCACAAAGAAATCACACACTTCCCCATAAAAATTTTTATGGCTTAAAATACATTTTATTTCCTCTTGAGCTCACTTTTAAATCAGCCACTCAACTTAAACTTTTAAAACATAAAATTTATATCATCCACATTTTGACTTTTACAATTTAAAATCCTCGTCAATTGCAAAGATCAATTTTCTAGACAAAGATTATTACTTTTTTTTCATGCGCGTTTTCGACAATTCCGACTGATTAGAGCATTCACATCAGCTCTTGCATAACTGTGTATAAATGTGTAAAATACACATTTTGGCCGTTTTTACACATTTTAAAGCAAAAAACACACTGCATCAGTCCAGCTAAAATCATGCATAATCATCTAAAAATTTCAACGAGCTACAGTACCCGTGTAAATTTACACGGGCACTGTAGCATGTGTATTTAGTTTTTTATTAATTTCCGTTCGCACCAATTTTTCTCTCTCTTTTCCGTGCACAACGACCTCAATGGAAAAACAAACAAACCCAAACGGAAAAACAAACAAACTCAAACGGGAAAAAAAAAAAGAGAGAGACAGATCGGTGCTAAACCAACACAGAGATATATTTGCTAAAAAAAAAAAAAAAAAAAAAAAAAACCCAAACGGAAAAACAAAAAAGAGACAGATCGGTGCTTATCGGAGCTCGTGGGTCTCGCTTGGTCGAAGCTGCGATGATGATCGAAGCTGTGGATCGGTGATCGGAGCTGTGGATCGGAGCTGTGATGATGATCGGAGCTGTGGATCGGAGCTGTGATTGTTGATCGGAGCTGTGGATCGGAGCTGTGATGATGATCGGAGCTGTGGATTGTTGATCGGAGCTGTGGACGGAGCTGTGATGATGATCGGAGCTGTGGATCGGTGCGTTGGTTTGTGACCGAGAGGGAGAGAGATGAGACAGAGAGATAAACCGAGAGGGAAATAGAAGAGAGAGAGAGAAATCAGAAAATATGAGGGAGAGGGAGAGAGAGCGCGTACTAAAAGGGTGAGGGAGAGAAATAATAAAATAATTAATTAAATTGATTATTTAAATAAGAGGGGTGATAGAATAGATGAATTGATGTGGGTGTTTTGTAAAAGTGATAGTGTAAAATAGAAAAAGTAGGTTTTTGGTGTAAAATAGACGGAATCTTTTAAACGAGCTGATGTGAATGCTCTTAAAGTGATTAGGATCCTTCTTATGAGTTTTATGCCATGCCAATTGGTGGGTTGGTAGAGCTACATAGTGTCGACTTAATTGCTGAGTCATTTCACTCCTTTCATTTGGCCAATGAGGACCGAGTAAAGTCTTACATAGTGAATTCTCCGTCAACTCCGAGAGAACAATGATATTGTGGCTTAAATTTTTAAATTTTTTTTTTTTTATTATCAGAGGTGGCTTGACCTAAAATTGGTTATTGATGGGTTTGTGCCGCTGTTATCATTCATAGTTTTGACTTCAGCAGAGTCTGCTGAAATGAGCGCTTTCTTTTCCATTTCCTTTTTCTTCTCTTTTCTTTGTTGGCAAGGGTGACAATACTACCAAGTAAATCATTCTTACGCTTAATTTCAAAACCTGTTAACTTGTGATTATGAGTAATCGATAAAAGTTATGGGTCTCACAAATCAGTGGCGGATGAAAAATATTTACCACTCATAATTGCACAATTAACAAGTTATGAAATTTGGTGTATCTTTAAAATTATTCGTATTTCACTCTTTTTTTTTTCTTTTCTTTTTTTAATTGTGTAGTTTTTGGCTGTTAGAGAAGGAAAATTTATTTTCGCATGTGGATCTCAAATAACTAACCTCTTCTTTGGGGAGGCTTCCTGGGAGGAAACTTGAATCTGATTTGTGTGTCAGATATTGTACAATTTTATATCTTGAATATTAAGTGATACTTTAGTTCAATCCCTGTATGAGGTTAGGTATATGCTTTGCAATGCCAATGAATTGCCACATTGGGTAGGAGTCTCAGCCCGAACCACTAGAAGATTTTCAAATTTCATTGGCCTCTCCTCTCATGCCGACTTGTAAACATTAACCTTTACGCTTTGCCCCTTTTTGACGGTATGTGTCTCTCTCTTGATTTGTTGTGATGTCCCAGCCGCCCCAGGTCCATAAAAAGTCTATATCTTTTAGTTTTTTTATATCAATATTATCATATTTACAAAAGTACATGCCTCTCATGAAAATAAAAATCTTAAAACAACTAATTACCACAACCATATAGTATAAAAAGAAAGAATTTTCGTTTGTTTCTAAGCTTTCTTTTGAGTGTGATTTACAATTTTACAAAGCATAAAAATGTGTAAAATTCACCTACAAGTATAAGGTAAAAAAATGTAAAAGTAAAAAAAAGGTTCATCTATGCAAAAACAATAATAAAAATACCATTGTCAAGGAAATTGTCCAACTAGAGAATGTTCTCTCTAGGCCAATGGCTGCATGATTAGAAGAATTTTCAGACTCTAACAAAGAGCTAAACTTGAAATTTGGGTTTGACCCGTATAGAGCTTGAACTCCCTCCACGTCGTCTATCTTGAGGTCCACCTTCTTTGTCCTAGGACTCAAGCTTGGATACATAACAGCTTCCTTGACCGAAGTATGAGCCAACCCAAGTACATGCCCAATCTCATGGGTAGCCACTGATTCCAAATCAACGGCCACTTTTGACTTGACCGTATTGAAATCAACGGCCCACGTCTCCGCTTCATCAAGGTGGAGCCTCCCATTTTGTGGCGAGAAAGCATGAGCTAAAACTCCCAACACCCCATCAAACGGCTCTCCGTCCCCGTGATCGCCCCGGTAAAACCCGATTCGGATATCGGCCGATAAGTAGTTCTCGGTCTCTGTAAAATTCACCGGAATAACCGACGCCCACCGCGAAAAAGCTCGCTCGAAAACCATCCGAATTTCCGATGAGCTTAGGTAATCAATCATGTCAGACGGCGAGAAAGCGTATGTTAGAGTCATCGGCGTCGAGTTGACCCACCGGGGCTTGCCGGAAAAGTACGCGTAACGACGATTGGTGTGGAAGCCATGGGAGGTGTTGGTGACACTGTCACTCATGCCACACCTCGGTGACATGATAGTGGATATGGTATCGGTGTCGAGCTTTCCTGTGAGGGGCAGACCGAGATTCTTCTGGTAAAGAATAACGGCCGATTCGAATTGGGTGTCGAACGTATCGGTGAAGTTCGTGTCGTTGGAGGATATCGGGAGATACCCGAAACGGTTGAAATAAGTCTTGAGTTCGGACATGCCGCTGACGTGGCTTCCCTTCCCGGCGTCTAGGAATTTCATGAACTCGTGCCACGTGGCGTTGTGGGAAGCAACGGTTATGACAGTTGATTTGTCTGGTAGGATTCTGGCGGGAAAGCAAGGGCGGGAAAGAAAGAGGAGGAAGAAGATGAAGATGAAGTGACCGAGAAACGGAAACATAGTTTTTTTTGGGATTTGGAGCTTTGAATTTGCGGGGAAGAAAGAAAAAGATCTTATAATTGAAATTTTTTTTATTGTATAAATAAATAAATATTTAAAAAAGAATTAAATAGGAATTATTGAAGCTTGGCTTAGACTATATGGGAGTGAAACACAAGAAAATGATGGGAAAGTTAAGAAGATTCTGCCGTGCGAGCCTTTTCAAAGGCGATTCTGACTTTGTTGGTGCCATGGTGGGTTAACCACTGAATCTGTCTTTATTAATCTTAATTTTTTTTTTTTTAGGTTAGTAAATGAATTATGAATGAATATTGGCATCAGTGTTGTATCAATATGTCTCTCTTATTTTTCAAGTGGAAACATGAGGGATATGTTTAAAAATTAGTAATAAGCTAGGTTTGATTTGTTCAAGTTTAGATGAAGCTGCTAACTCTGTTGGTTGACCAAATTTGTTGATTTAATGATTTTAGCATCATCTTCTTAAATCATTTTCTAGGGAGGGTTTATTACTTTTATTTTATTAGTTATTGAAGAAGACCTTTGTTCATGTTAGCTAGGCACACATTCACGCAATGTTTGAACCAATCTTAGATGGCTAAACCATTCTTTTCTTTTTTTGGGGTTTACAATAAATGGATTATAGGAATTCAAACCTAAAGTCTTGCTAGAGAGAAAATTGAATAACACCATTTACTTATCATTGGAGAGGATGTTGTTCCTGTGATAAAACCTCATAATTACGAATAGCTACTTTTTATCTATAAGGGCAGGAAGAGAAGATGTGGAAATTTGTGGTGGTTTGGTCAGCCAAATTTTTTTTATTACTACTAGTACTTACGTATGGGATAGTAAATGAATATCCCCTATAAGAAAGAACATCCGAGTTTCCATTTAAACGACCAATTTCCAAAGTCAGATGTAAAATTGGAATAAAAAAGTAACCTGGATATTCTTGTGTTCAATTATTAGTATATGTAAGATTATTTTGGGTTAAATTATTAATTTAATCTTTTAATTATTGAGAAAGTAATGCCTCAAAAAATTATTGAGATTTGAGAAAGTGTTTATTTTCTAGAACTTATTTTTATTGGTTTGTTAGAATTAAAAAAATACATTGGATAAAAATAAAGTTATATTTAAGAAAAAGTAAATTTCTAAAAAATTATACATAAGTAGGAATGGCAATGGGGCGAGGCGGGTCCAAAGGATGGGGTCTTCGCCCCCGCCCCGCAAGATTTTTTCTTGCCCCATCCCCACCCCGCATGATGGGGAAATTATTTTTGCCCCATCCCCGCCCCTTGGTGTCCTGCGAAGCCCTACCTCAACCCGTAAAACTCTATTTTTTGTTAATTTGCCCTACAACTAGCACAGTTTTTTTAATGAAATCAATTTCATTAATAAAAATATACTGGAAATTACAACTAAATTTATCCCATCAAATCAAATCAATTTTTAGAAGAAAAAAATGAATAATATATCCAAGTGTTTAACAAGACAATCATTAAAAAAAAAAAAATCTCATAGTATAACACATGACAAAATAAAAGCAGAGAATAGAATAAAATAAGTTAATATTAATATGTTTGTTTAAATAGTCATAATGGGCCACGTGTCTCTCACCTTTTCTTTGCAGATGATAGTGTTCTCTTTTGCCAGGCAAAGCAAACTGAATGCCAAGTCATTTTAGATATTTTGGCTACCTATGAAAGAGGCAGTGGGCAGAAAATTAACAAGGACAAAACCAACCTATTCTTTAGCACCAATACTTCCCCAGAGGTGCAAGAAAGTATCCAACAGCTCCTTGGTGTGCTTTTCATAAGAAACTTTGAAAAATACTTGGGCCTTCCGGCCCTTGTGGGTAGAGGGAAAAAACAAAGTTTTTCTTACATTAAGGAGCGTGTGTGGAAAAAGCTCCAAGGGTGGAAAGAAAAACTCATGTCTCAGGCCCGTAAAGAGGTGTTGATCAAGTCTGTGATACAAGCCATTCCAACCTATGCTATGAACTGTTTTAAGCTCCCTAAGGGGTTGATCCATGAGTTGGAGACCATGATTCAAAAATTATGGTGGGGGTACGGAAATGAGGGAAGGAAAATTCATTGGGTAAATTGGGAACGTTTGTGTGAAGCAAAAGAAAGTGGTGGTATGGGGTTCAAAGAGATTGAAAAATTCAATGATGATTTGTTAGCAAAGCAAGTATGGCGCATGATGCACAATCCGGATTCCCTTTGCTATAAAGTTTTTAAGGCAAATTTTTTTCCTAATTGTTCGATTCTAGAAGCCAATGAATGCACAATGGGGTCGTATGCTTAGAAGAGCATCCTTAGTGCAAGAGATGTGGTGAGAAAAGGCATGGTTTGGCGGGTTGGGAATGGCCAATCCGTTTGTATAAGGGAAGATAAGTGGCTGCCTGATCAAGTTTGCAAAACAATGATGCTTCCCCCTCCTTCTCTCCCACCTGATGCTAAAGTTTGCACTCTCATTGATCTTGAGTCAGCCACTTGGAAGGTGGATCAAATCCAACAATTGTTCACACCACTTGATGCAAAGTTAATTCTCAGTATTCCCCTCAGTGCTAGACTCCCTCCGGATCGTTTAATATGGTCCCATATGCCAACGGGTGTCTTTACAACCTGAAGTGCCTATAAAATGTTATCCAATTCAGCTATGGTCAATAATGCTAGTAGCTCTAACCCAAACCCCAGAAGCAATTTTGGAGAGGCCTTTGGAAGCTACAAGTTCCAAATAAGGTGAAGGTATTTGCTTGGAGAACCTACAACAGAGCTTTGCCCACAATGGACAATCTCACTAGGCAGCACATTGTTGATGTGAATTTGTGTCTGGTTTGCAAGACAGTGGCTGAAGATCCACTGCATATGGTGCTGCACTACCCCGAGGTGGAACAGATGTGGAGGGAGCATGGTTGGTTCAGCCAAGCCATCTCCTCCCCACCGAGTGATTTTACTGACCTACTCTCTAGATTTTTGCAGGTAACAAAGGATAACAGATTTGAAATTTTCATATGCATGGCGTGGAGCCTCTGGCAGCGACGAAACAAACTGAGGATCGAACTCCCATCTCCTCCATTGAACCTGGTTGGCCCTCAAGTTGCACAGTTTTTGCAAGACTACCTCGACGCACAAGATATCCAGGCTTCAAGTAACTCCACGGCTACTTCCACGCAATCATGGTGACCCCCGAGCTCCAATTCTTTCAAAGCAAATTTTGATGGTGCAGTATTCAATAGCTCCAACTCGGTTGGTGTAGGCGTTATCATCCGCGATAGAAACGGAAAGGTGATTGCAGCCATGTCAGAACGCATCCCTCTCCCTACCACAGTGCTGGAGGTCGAAGCAATGGCGTGCAGAAAGGCGGTGACATTCACTTTTGAAGTTGGCATCCAAGACGTCACTTTTGAAGGAGACTCGCTGACAGTGATCCAAGCTCTAAACCATGGTGGTGCAAGTGAGGCCCTATACGACAACCTTATTGAGGACATTACAGTTTATGCTTCTAGTTTTTCCTCAATTGAATTTAAGCATGTTAAAAGATCTTGTAATAGGGCAGCAGATGCTCTAGCTAAAAAGGCCAAATATGGTGATGTGTTTCTGGCTTGGTTGGAAGACTTACCACCTGTCATCGCCCCCTTGGCTATTCTTGATATTCACTAAGACTTTGTATTTGGTTTTTGTTTTCTAATAAAAGCCCAGACGTTGAGTCTAGTTTCTTTAAAAAAAAAAAAAAATTAGTAGGTTTTAGGGTATGAAAAATTTACAATTATAACTCTTAGCAACGCGGGGCAAGGTGGGGAGGGGTAGGTCTAAAAAGTCTAAACCCATCCCCACCCCGCCCCGTGGTGTGGGGCTAAAATCTTGTCCCATCCCTACCCCACCACCTTTGCAGGGCAGGGAAAACCTACGCAGGGAGAGACAGGGAAAAATTGTCATCCTTATACGTAAGCCAAATAAGTTAAATAAGTGGAAAATAAACTTTCCCAAACGAATATATCCTAATTTAGTCCCATAACTATCAATGACGCAAATGTTTTATAACATAAGGTAATAATAATAGTAAACTGTTTACCTAGGCTTTCAACGCAATAATTAAAGAACAAAGTTTCTCAAAAAAAAAAAAAAAAAAAAAGACAGTTTAGATTCAAACTTGATTGTAAAGTCAATAACTACAATTTGACTCAATATTTTTTTTATTATATTGAATGTGAATTTTGATAAATTCACTGTTGATAATATTTTTTGCTTATATCTTCAATACTTACAAAATTTTCAGAAGATCAAAGATCAATAATTATATCATTAATCAAATGCTTAAATTAAAAATTTTTGTAATATAAAACTATGAAATAAGCTTATGGATCAAATAGTAAATAACCTCCAATTGGCATGAAATTTGACATACGTATTAAGAACATAAAGATCATACAATCCAATGATTAGATTTTTAAAATATATAGTTATGTTAAATTTTTTAGTGGAATTTATAACCATTGACTACAATCAAGTTTGTAGCAAACTTTATCCATAATAAAATTATATCCTACGTGTTTGTTATAATTTTTTTTAATAGAAAAAATGTGTTGTTATGCGTGCATTGATTTGTATTGCTTGTGTGTATCTGTATCTTCTTCTCCATAAGTAGTCTAAAGGATTTGCATTAAGTTTAAGGATGAAACTAGGATTATCTTTAATTTCGGAGTCAAAGCATGAATAACAATTTCTTTTTCAGTATATATTTTTTATTAAAAGATTGAAAAAAAAAATTGGGTAAATGACACTAACTTCTCTTGAAATTTATCAAAATAAAATTTCCTCTCAAATTTTTCTACAAATGACACTCTCTCTTTGAGGTTTCTAAAAATATAATATATAAGTAAATGCCTAATTATTGAGCAAAAAAAAAAAAAAAAGTAAATGCCTAATTATGGACGAAATGTTAGTCACTTCCCCTGAGATTTTTACAAATAAATTGATATTTAAAAAAAAAATTTATTTTGTTATTAATGAAGCAACACCGTAAGAGGATGTGGATATATATGTTGCATTTATAAAAACCTTAATATGGATTTTCATTTACACAACATTTGAGGTGAATGTCATTTTGATAAACTCGAAGAAAGGATGCGTAATTTATCTAATAAAAAAAATTACAATTCATAAAACGTCTGTTTGAATACCGCTTATTTTGTTAAAAACTGAAAATTTATTACTGAAAACACTGTAGCAAAATAATTTTTAAGTTATTAATAATACCGTGGGACCCAGTGCTTACCTAGAAATCTGCATTTAATGTGTTTGGCTGGGTCGTGAACAGTGTCGTGGGACCCAGCCAAAAATGCAAAACACAACTTCATTCCTAGGCAAACACACGTGAATAAGAAATATACTAAATTCCATAATTTCAACATATGGTATTCACTCCTAATAATAGTTCTTTATTATCAGAACAAAATACCAATCGATTTTTTGTGTAAGCAAAAATTGAATTCCAAAACCTCTTATTTAACCATAAAAAATTTTACCAATTGAGTTAATTGAAATTCACATTTTTGTAGTTATTAATATATATTTTAGTTTTACTTTCAAACGGTTAAGTTATTAAGGTGTACGTCTTTCAAGGTTTCGCTTTCAAGGCACAATGAAATTATCTGGGTGACGCAATGCCACTATCTTATTATGAATGATTTCTCTCATTGTCAATGCACAAGGCCTAGAGTCCTAATTCGCTCCCTGTCTCTTTCATTTGTTGCTTTCTTGTGACAACTTAGTGAAATGAAATTGTGATTTCAAATTTCAATCACTTGTATATATCCAGTTACCTTTCTCAAGAAAGCTCATTTTCAATACCTCTTCACCTTGCCTCTCTAACTAGCTAGGCTATAGGATGCCATAAGTAACTTTCTTATATAAACACTATCAGTTTAGGGAAATCTTTGGCATCTCTGTGGTGTGTGTTTATTAACTCTAGGCATAGATAGTTTCATGGAAGAGGACTACCCTGTCTTTTCCCATCAATCTAAATAATCAGTCAAATGATATAATTTAAAAAAAAAAAAAAAAAAAAAATTGAATGGACCCAATTTTAAATACAACCTATTAAGTAAGTCTATGGATAAAGATGGGAAAAAAAAAAATTCAGACACGCTTCAGCATATGTCATATGGTTTCAAAATTCCAACTAATATGTATAGTTTATGCTTTTATATTTATAGATATGGTTGACTCTATAACAATGATGAGAAAAACGACATCACTAATGAAACACGTGAATCTTGAATTTTATATGGTTTAATGGTGTTAAGAGTACATAGTTGGTTTCAATTAATTCAATTGATAAAATTTATTGTTATTGAAAAAGAGGTCTAGTTTGAACCCCTACCTATACCAAAGACCAATTGGTGTTTTAGTCTTATAAAAAATAGTAATTATGATGAAACGAATGTCATAGGTTAAAAAATTAAGTATGAATAAAAAAAATGGTGTTAAGGGTATATTTTTGAAGCATCAAGAAAAGGCCCAAGGCTATGAAATCTAGAGTCAATTGGACCATTTTTGGAGAGAGAAACAGTTCCTATTTCCATTTGATTACCTTGGCTAGAAGGAGTAAGAACAAAATCACCAGCATTTTGAATGATGAGGGGGTTTGGATTCATAATGTGGAGCAAGTTCAAGAAGTTTTTACCAAAAGCTTTGTTAAGCTATACCAGACAGACCAAACTACCTGCCCTTTGGTTCAGAGATGGGATTCAAAGTGGTGCATGAGGCTAGAGGTTGATGAAGCCAATGCTGTGGGACTGATGCCTTCTGATAAAGAGATTTGGGATGCCCTCAAATTCATGAAGCCATACAAGGCCCCAGGAAGTGATGGGATGCATGTTGGTTTCTACCAGAGGTTCTGGCTTGTGGTTGGGGAATCTGTGAGAAGTGAAGTGAAGCGAAGCATATTTTTGCTAACCAAAAAATCTCGAATTACCTTAACCAAACCCTTATTGCCTTGATCTCCAAACAATTGGGACCTGAGACAGTTAGCCAATACAGACCTATAAGCTTATGTAATACTGTGTATAAAATTGTCTCTAAAATCCTTGTTCAAAGAATTAGACCCCTGCTGTCTAGACTCATTTCTCCTATGCAAGCTGCTTTTCTGGAAGGGAGGAGAGGAACAGATAATGTCATTATTGCTCAAGAACTTATTTACTCCCTTGGGAAAAGAAGAGGTAAAGATGGGTATATGGTGGTGAAGATAGATTTGGAGAAAGCCTATGATCGTTTAGAATGGAGTTTCATTAGGATAGTGCTCATTCACTTTGGGTTTCCTGAGAACATCATTAAGCTTATCCTAAGCTGTGTGTCTACAACATCAACATCTCTTCTCTTCAATGGAAGCAAACTCCAACCCTTTTGTCCCTCAAGAGGAATCAGGCAAGGAGATCCCATCTCTCCCTATTTATTCCTTTTATGCATGGAGTTTCTTGGGGCTCAAATAACCAAAATGTGTGAGGATAATAAGTGGGATATGGTCAAAGCATCCGGGAGTGGGCCTAGCTTCTCCCATGTTTTCTTTGCTGATGACATTATGCTTTTTGCCAAAGCTAATACCAAGAATTGCAATGCCATTATGGAAGTCCTTAACAACTTTTGTAACTTGGCTGGGCAGAAGGTAAATTATGGTAAGTCTAGAATCTTCTTTTCTCCCAATGTCACTGCTAGGAGGAGGAGGACTATGTGTAGGAGACTAGGGATCCTTGCTACCAACAACCTTGGTAGATATCTGGGTTTCCCCATCATCCACAAAGGCAGAGTTGGTAATGCTTTCAACTTTATTCTGGACAAGGTCCAAAGCAAGCTAGCTGGATGGAAATCTAGATTGCTGTCAAAAGCTAGTAGACTTGTGCTTGCCAAGTCTGCTGCTGCACCCATTGCAGAGTATTACATGCAGTGCCACAGCCTTCCAGCTAAAGTGTGTGATTCCATTGATAAAATGATGAGGGATTTCATTTGGGGGTCAACTGAGGAAAGAAGGAGAATGCATATGATTAGGTGGAGTACTGTTACTCTGCCCAAAGATTTGGGAGGTTTGGGACTTTATTCAATGAAGCATAGAAATGAAGCCATTTTAGCCAAACTTTGTTGGAGGCTTGCTCATGAGGAAGGGAAGCCTTGGGCAAATATGCTGTCAGCAAAATACCTCTATCCCAACAGAGTAACTGAAGAAGGAAGGAATTTGCCCTGCTCTCGGGTTTGGGTTGCTTGCAAAAAGGGAGGGCCAATTTATGTGAAAGGCTTAAGATGGACCGTTAGAAATGATGATTCTGTGAATATGTGGAGGGATTTCTGGTTGCCTAATGGGAGATTGAGGGAGCTCATTGAAGGTCCCCTAACCTGAGGAGAAGAAGAATTGACTGTTAGACAATGTTATGATGAAAACCATGTTTGGAAGCCTTCAAGCATCTCCTTTGAGCTCCAGCAAGTGTGCTTAACACCATTAAGGCCACACCCTTCTCTTATATGCCTCAAGATAGTGATAGTCTCATGTGGGCCTATTCCAATAATGGTTTTTTCTCAATTCAAGCAGCCTATCTTATTGCAAGGGGATTAAACCCCCTGAACCTGGATACTTTGTCATTTAAATGGGTTTGGAAGTCTGAAACACTGCCAAAGATTCAATTCCTTATTTGGCTATGTCTTCATGATAGCCTACCTACGGCTCATGTGTTGGGTTCAAGAGGTTTAATCCTTGATCGATTGTGCAAATTGTGTAATAAGCATAACGAAACTATAAAACACTTATTCAGAAGCTGTGAGGTTGCTCACCAATTCTGGATGCAGCTGCAAGTCCCCCATTACACTAGAAATTAATTCACTCTTCCCTTTAAAGCTTGGATGGAAGTCAATTGTAATGATGGTATGAATGTCTCTGTTAAAGGTATTCCTTGGAATGTGCTATTTCCTATGGGATTTTGGTATTTGTGGACTCACAGAAACAATTTTCTGTTCAGAACAGGTGTTGTGGATTCACAGGTATGGAGAAAATGCATTCAGGGTAGTGCTGAATTCTTCTCTATTGGGCTTGTAACTAAGTCCAAACAACTGAAGTCCATTGTTCCTGTGGGTTGGGAGAAGCCACCGAGGGGTTGGTTGAAGCTTAATACTGATGGTTCAGCTATAAGGAATCCAGAAAGAGTAGGTGGAGGGGGGTTGATTAAAGAACATGATGGGGCTTGGTTGAAAGGTTTTGCAAGAGGATTCGGATTCACTAATAGTGCCTTGGCTGAGATGTGGGCGCTTAGAGATGGGCTATTGCTAGCCAAGGAAATGGGAATTCAGCACCTAATAATTGAACTTGATGCTTTGAGTGTTGTTATTCTAATGAACAATGAATCTGAAAACACCTTTTAATGGAGCCTCTCTTAACTGATTGCAGGAACCTTTTGAAGGAATTCCCAAACAAGCGTGTGATCCATGCTTTTCGGGAAGCAAACCAATGCGCTGATGCATTGGCTAAACTAGGAGCGCAGTCATTGTATAGTTTTGCTACTTTTTGTAACCCACCGCCTGTGGTGGAGGCTATATTAGCTTTTGACAAGGCTAATTTGCGTTGTAATAGACTTGTGAATTCTTAAGTTAATGTTAAATCATGGTTTACCCAAAAAAAAAAAAAAAAGGCCCAAGGCCTGCAGCCCATGAGAAATACAAATCAGTTTATGAATTTAGTCTAGCTTGGACCCACGAAGTTAGGCCCAAAAAACCGTTCACTCAGCCCATGGACTCCGTGAGGCTAAAACATCAGAAAATAACCAAACTTGGACTCACAAGGTCCACCATTAATGAGCAAGTATTTTCGGCCAGGCCCAAGTTACTAATACTTTCCTTCTAACTGTATGGACTAGCTATAAAAAACAATTTCTCAAAATTCTAGGAACAAGGTAGGTAGCCCAACAAAATAAGAAAGGAAGATGAACAACTTCAACACGAGAAGAAATAGGTATGAATGGATGGGACATTATTAGCCGTACCGTAAAGGAAATTTTTTTATTTATTTTTGGTTAAAGTAAAGGAAAATTATAAGATGGCAGAAAGTGTGTGTTGAGTAGTGTAGTAGGTCACTAGGTTGTAGCTTCACTATCTCTAACAAACAAAGGACTGGACAAATTATTACACTTATCGCCGTGGAAAATCTCATATTATTTTTTTTTTTTTTTGAGAAGGAATCTCATATTAATTTGGAAAGCCGTATGAAAATCTATTAAAGTATGAGGATGCCATTATAATAAATTGCACATCCCTTTTTTTCATCCAAAAAAAATTGCACATCCCTAATGATAATGATAATATGGTAGACTTTCCCTTGCCTAGCTCAATCACTCGAGCTTCTGGCTCAAGTGGGAGTGATGGGGCCAATGATAAATTGCAAGGAAGTGATGGTGCACTTGTGCTTAGTGCATTTAGTCTAAATTATTGACCTTCCCATGAATTCCACAACATTATGAACTTTTCTATACCAATCCTAGTCCATAAACCATGCATTATTCAAGATTATAAGTGGAAGTGGAAGTGGAAGTCTCACATAAAAGAAAAACGTTTAATTTCAATGTTTGGTACTTAATCTTTCTCTTATATTTTACAATTCTCCTTAATTTTTCAAATATTTCAATTTAGTCCTCAATCTTTTAAATACTTGTTAAAAAAAAAAAAAAAAAAAGTTTCTCACATGTTCTTTGTAGAATAGTTAATATATTTTAAAAAATAAAAAATAAAAAGTTGTCACTTGAGCTTCACGTCAACATCAATACTTGATTTTAATATTTTTACTTGTCATTTTAATATTTCTGCTTGTCAAATCATACTTTATTGTCTGCTAGATGACAATATGAACCTATTTGACATACATTTAAAATATTAAGACTAAAATAAAATATTTGAAGCGTTAATGACCATTTTGAAATATGAGTAAATGTTTAAAACCAAATATGTAATTAAACCAAAGAAAAGCCAAAAAATTAATGTAGCATAGTTTGACCAAAACCTATAGGCTACAGGACTTATGTTTTTGGAGTAAGTGTTGTCTCAATGCTTTATATTAAAAGTCTTTAATTGAAGTCTTTGTGTTATCTCTCTCAATAAGTTGTATTAGAGTTAATGATGTTGTTTGGCAAAGCTCATAATTTTTTATCTTTTATTTAGAAATTGATAAGAGAGAGACTTTATAAATGAACATGATAAACAAGACTCATAGCACGCACTTTGCGCGTGCAATGATGCTTTTTTTTTTTTTTTTTTTGAGTTTAGTGTCATAATATTTAAAAGTGAGATAAAGATAGTGTCTTAATACTTAAAATCTTTCTCTAAGTTTTTTTTTTTCCCCTAATTAGAGTGAGATAGAGTTGATAAAAGTTTGAAATTTTGAATTTAAAATAAAAAGTGGCATTTTTTTATAGGAAAAAAAAGTCTACAACTTAGGAACTTTTTGAAAAATAGTAAATTACTCGTTTAACCAGTTTATGTTTTTAAATATAAAATTATTTAACTAAAAAATATGGGTATTTTAAAGAGTTTAAGAATTTGTGTGAGGATATTTTAATATGCAAAATGATGAAACCCAAATAGAGAATCATGTTATCTATATATACTATAAAACCGAAGTCTTTGATTTTCTATTGACTTCATAATATGTTGCTACATCAGCTTTACTAACTCCACAATTTTCCACATCATTAATTTTTTTTTTTTTTATAAAACTTATACGTGCAAGTTAGATTTGTAAGACTATGTGAGAGAATGGATGATGCATCAAACAATACGTTTAAGTATAAAGCTTAAGAACAATAAAAATGAAAACTTTAATACTTTACCATCAAGAGAAATGAAAAGCATAACATGGAAAGTAAAGAAGGCATGGGAAAATATGTGGAAAACCCTTTGGAAGGGATGAAAAACCACAAGTGAGCAAGGGAAGAATGTTACTTACTCTTTAGAGCTCACTATTATGTGAAAATGAAAGCCTTTGTACAGAGGTAATATTCTTCCCAAAGAAAATGTTTTCTCTACCTCACTTTCCTACACAAAATTTTTGCTCTTTCTCTTGTTTTTCCCTAGGTTCTTGCCCTAATTGTTCAAGAATATGTTCCTCTTATAGTACGAGGAATGTAGTACATCAAGACAGGTGTCAAAACCTCATTCGCCCATTTCAAACCCTAATACAGCTATGGTACTATACTAAGGTTGGAGGA
Organism: Quercus tomentella; assembly: GCA_028535165.1. NCBI lineage: Eukaryota > Viridiplantae > Streptophyta > Magnoliopsida > Fagales > Fagaceae > Quercus > Quercus tomentella. The sequence continues at coordinate 9,571,382 of JAPQVY010000023.1, read as the reverse complement.
GAGAAAAAGCACGCCAATGTCAAGGTAGTGGAACAAAGGGTGGCCCTGCTACTACGTAGGGAGCAAACCTTGGACAAGGAAAGGGACATAAGGATATTGAGAGTGATACATGTGTCTTCAACAGTGGTCCAGCACAAGCTCAGTCAAGGAATGAATGAATATTCTTTCCTCCCCTTGTTTGGGAGTTTTAACGGAGGGAATAGAATGTCCATTCCCTCATTTGGGAGTTTAAGTGGGAGGAAATGGAATGGTTAGGAAGGAACACTCATTCCTCCATTTTTCCTCAAAACCTCAAATTTTTGTTCCCCTCAAATTTGGGAGGAATGGGAGGAAATGGATTTAGGTTTAATGAAATTTTTGTTAAAACCCCTAAAATACCCCTTTAATATCAGCCCTTTTTTTCTCAATCAGTCGTAAAAAAAAAAAAAAAAAGCTATCATTCTTGCACGTTATTACCCGTTCTTTGCAAAGTGAAGTTGCTACTGTTCATCAAATTTTCGTGAGACACCACTGTTCGCTGGTCTTTCTTTTTCTTTGTCTGCTGCAATTTTCGGTTACTACTCACAAGTACGTCTTTCTTTTTCTTTATCTGCTAGTCATTTATATTGTCTCCAAAGAGTGATAGCTATGGGGTCTTTCAAGTCTCTAGGTGGGTCTTTCAAGTTTTATAAATGATAGCTATGGGGTCCACGGATGAAAGAGTGACATATAAATGATAGTTGTTGCTATACGGTCAAATTCTTTGGTTTGCTTACATCTTTCCTTAATAATGTTTTGTCATAAAATGATAGTTTTTTTGCTAATCAATCACTTCCTGAACTTCTAGATGAATTGTGTTGCAAAATATAGTATATCACTTTCTGTAGTATAAATGTGGTGATGTAGGTTATAAAAATTACACTAAATTAAAGTAAAACTTTGTTCTTACGGATTATTTCATAATTATATTGGTTATTCATCATACAATGTCATCACCAATGTTTTTATTTATTTTTAATGAAAAGTAGGATCTTACTATCTTTGATTTGATATGAGGAATAAGACGTGGTAGTCTATATCAATGTTATGAATACCGTTTCGGACCCTATTTCGGTTTGTCCATTAGGACGAAATGTTTCGGTATTGGCTTATTTCGGCGTACCGTTTCAGGGTGTTTCGGAGTTACCGCTATTTTATAATAAAAAATTATATATTATTAATAAATAAAAACCCATATAAATTATTAAGGGTTTTAAAGAAGTTATAAATACATATTTCAACTAATATGTAATCTTTAAGCCCAAATAATAATAATAATAATAATAATAATAAGAAGAAGAAGAAGAAGAAGAAGCAGAAGAAGTATCAATTCAATCATTTATAAAATATAATAAGAGTAATAATATGAAAAAAAAAAAAAAAAAAAAAAAACCTAGATGTTAATATTTGTAGGTGGAATCGTGGAAGAGGGTTGAGGCTGAAGCATTCTATTTTTATTGTTAGTCTTGTGGGGCTCACAAAAATATAACAAAGAAAAAATTCAAATTTTAAAACACAAGTGACAAGAGAGAAGAGTATCATGTGGGCTGGCAAAATAAAAAAAAAAAAAATTAAAACAAAGGACATAGCATTTAAGGAAGAGTAAGGAGGCTGACAAACAGTCAAACACATCACCATTTACCTGTACAGCACACAAATAAAAAACAAAAGGGAGATTGGCAAGACCGAAACCCACCAGAAGAAAAGAAAGAAGAAGATGGGTTCGAAACCCACTAGAAGAAGAAGAAAATAACAAGAAGAAGAAGAAGAAGAAGAAAAAGAAAACAAGAAGAAGAAGGGTCCGAAACCCAAAAGAAGAAGAAGAAGGAGGTAAGATTTTTTTTTTTTTTTAAAGCCAAAATCTGGTACCAGTCGAAATATGTATTTCGGTCGAAAGCCGGAATGGCTGGAACAGCCCGAAATAGGCCGAAATTTGATCCAAGGTGGAATGAGGAGTATTATGGTACCGGTTTTCATGCCGGTACAAAATATTCTGGCCGTTCTAGCCGGAACAGAACGGAATCAATAACAATGGTCTATACGCTATTAGATTCTGAAAATAAGATTTGAACCATGAAATTGACATAATGGACAGATTTTGAAATGGAAAAACAAATTTGTCTTTTCATTTTGATATTGCTCTCTATCTTTTGATAATTAATATTAATATTTACACAATATTTTATATGTGTTTTTTGTCCTATTAATTATAGCATGGGTAAGATATCAAAGAAGAATGGTAGAGATCCAAGCAAAGAAATTCAATGGAATAGTGTTATGGATGATGCTTTAGTGGATGCTTTTTTACATCAAGTGATCATAGGTGGTAGAGTTAATCGAACTTTTACCTCTAAGACATATGATGACATAGTGAAAGAGTTGGTTGAAAAATTTTACATGGAGATTAACAAGGATAAGGTGAAAAATCAACAAAAGACACTAAAGAAGAATTTTTATGAATGCAACATATTTAAAGATGGATTGAGTGGTTTTGGATGGAATGATTCTTTAAATATATGGATAGCTGAACCAGAAGTTTGGGAGCCACTCATAGCGGTAAATTACCATTTATTGTGAGTTTAATTTTGTATTACATAATTATATCTGTGGAAGATAGAGCAAAGGAGAAACATGCTAGGTATGTTGCATCGACCACTATTGATGAGATTGATAATTTGGTATCTCAAAATGAAGTTTCTTTGGAGAACTTTGAAGTGGAAGATGATCAAAAGTCACCAGAAATTAATGTTGTACGTTCTCGAATGTCATCACAAGATGCAATGTCTTCTAAAAGCAAGAAAAGACGATTGGCAGAAGATGATGAATTTGGGAATGTAATTTCCCAGTCATTTGATAACATATCAATGGCAATTGATAGGGCAACTGAGGTTATGATAAAATGTTTTTCAAAGTCATATGGAACAGAAGTTCACACAACTTTGGGCGTATTAGACTTGAATCCAATATCAAAGATTGAGGCCTAAATATTTTTGATGGAAAATCCAACATATAAGGAGATGTTCTTTGGCTGCCCAATTCATGAGTGCAAATGTGTCCTATTGACACTAACGTCTAGGCCTAAAAATTAAAAAGTGTGGGATTTCTTGGCCAACTTTAGTTTTGGAATGGATTTTGTTTTGTTTTGGCAAGACTCATTACAAGAGTTTTTAAAAAAAAAAATTTGTTTGCATTTTTAGACAATATTTATTTTGTTGAAAATAAATATGTGATGCATGAATTGCTTTACAACATAGAAATATACATAGCTTGATTTTTAGCTACAATAATTTTTTCTTTCTCCATAAACTAGAATCATTTTTAATGTTCTTTAAAATAAGGGGTATAATAGTAATGTTATTATAAAATAATTTCATTCCATTCCTTCCAATGTCACTTCCAAACCATGTTACTTACATCTCATTCCATTCATTTCCGTTCATTTATTTTATAATATCCAAACAAGATTTTTAAATTCCATCCCATTCATTTCCCTACTAAATCCATTCCATTCCCTTATAAACTCCTAAACGGACCCTAAGGGGTCGCTATCTCCCTTTTGTGCAAGTGTTGGGTGTCCATGTAGGTGCAAATCTCACTCTTCCTCAAGATGGTCATGTCGTTGGCACGGGCCAAAGATCCTTTCCTTCAGCCAACGTTTCTTTTCCTTTGCTCACAGTTATTCCATGTGTATGGCTTGGATCCAGCCATGTCAGCATTCTCACATGCCTTAGCTAGTGTAATGTACAAAACTCTATTAGAATCTAAAACTGTTCAGCCACAAAAGACTACTACTCTCACGATATTATTGAGAACTACAATCGAAAACAAAAACCCAACCATTCACTTTCCTTATAAGAATAGTTTTAGCCTCTCTTCTCCAAGGACTTATTCAGCCACAGAGCCGATTATATTAAATAGTTCCCCTCTATCATTCTCTCTCCAGTTTGATTGATCTACTTCTCATGAAATTCTCTCTCTATAATTTTCTCTTACTCTTGTTTTTAAAGTTTAGGTTGCAAGGAATGATGATGATGTCAATTATTCAGTCCCACCGCCAATTGAATCCTAGCAGAGGGTGTGGTTGTTGTCAATATAATCAATAAATTTATTGTTTTTGTGAGTTGTTGTTTTCCGTTAAGCATGGTTTTGCTTCTCTGCTTCTACATCCATCTTTTCTTAGATCAAATTCAAAATTTTAAATAGTAAAACTTCTCCCAAATTTAGTGGCGGCTCCAGGAGTTATTTTTAGGGTGGTTACTAAGAAACCTAAATTATACACAATTTAATAAAAAAAATAACTTGAATATATCAATATCACAAAAAAAAAAGAAAAAAAAAAGTGAAAAAACGTGAAGTGTTACCATTTTTTTCTACTAACAAAGACAAACAAAATGATTAATAAGAGATAAAGTGAGAATTGAGAATGCTGAGATCAGAGTAATGAAGTAAGAGAATTGAAATAATAATAGAAAATAGAAAGAAAAACGTATGATATCTGCTACAACTATGAGCTAAGTTGCTAAGAAAAGAAATATTATTGCCATTGCAAAGACAAAAAGAGCAAAACTGTCAGCACTATTAAGGAAAACTCATGACTACAATATATTTCTTGAAGGGCCCGAATCATTTTTGGAGTAATGCTACATTTACAACTTTTTTTTTAAATCTTATATAATAATTTGTTATTAGTAGTTTAAAAAGTGATGTCAATATTAGGCCCAAATTAAAAATAGTAATTAATTTCTTCTTATCACATCAGATTTGTTATGAAATTATTGTAAAAATGTTGTGAGTGTAGTATTATTCTTATTTTTATTGAATAAAATTTTTATAATTCTCAAATCAGGGTGGTCAATATTTTTGTTACGGTGGTCAAAATAGATTAGTTTAGTTTATACATATTTTTTACAAGTATATATATATACACACACATTTTTGGCAAGTCAAAGTGGTTTTGTGACCACCCTGAGATGGAAAATTATTAGGTACTCCCGGAGTACTATAAATGCGTACTCCTCCCTCTCACATAAATGGTGGGTCCCACCATGAATTTAATTAGTGGGACCCACCATTCATGTGAGAGAAGGGAGTATGCATTTATGGTATTCCGGGAGTACACAATAATTTCCCCCCTGAGATACATGCAGAGCCGCACTTGCCTAAATTATAACCCCACACACAGTTAACAACTTTGGCATTTGTTTATTGTTTTTCAAAAAACGAGTCTTCGGTCTATTGTAGGTGAGTCTTACGGTAAGTTTTTTTCCCTTTTTTGGTTTATTTAGAAAAGTCTCCTTCCCGGTGAAAGTTTGGTTAAGTAGTTTTGGTAGCTCTATTTTTTTCCTGTTCCCCCCTAAGTGCATGCTACTGTATAACTGTATTGCATATTTGCATATTTATAAGAAAAAAATAGACTATATTGCAACTTTTGCATTGTTTAAATTTCTACCTCTAATTTCATAATTTAGGTTTGTGTCTTGAAAAATAAATAACTAAATGTTTGAGAATCAAAAATAAATAAGGGAAAGGTTTTGCTATGTATTTGTATGCAGTAATTGCCATATAATGGGTTATGTGGCAGCAAAAGAAAGTGACAAGTATTTAAGGGTCCACCTGGTCATGTGCATTGCACATGACCCTAGGACACATGTTGCTTTCTTTTTGTTGACACATAACCCATTATGCAGTAATTGCCGCATTCCCAATAAATAATTATTGATGTTATTTAATGGTACCCTAATTTTAGGTTAATTAATATAAGTATTGATTTCTTTTAAATTGTATGTACTTAGCCGATTTTTGGACCAAGCTTTGCCCTTGAAATTGGGTTGTTTATGTGATTCATATTTGACAACATTTTTAGTTGAAATTTCAGTCACAATAGGTTTGGAATAAATTGGATTCACCTGATCATGTGCACCACACATGACCCTTAGACACATGTTGCTTACATAACCCATTATGCAGCAATTGCTTCATTCCCAATAAATAATTATTGACGTTATTTAATGGTATCCTAATTTTAGGTTAATTAATATAAGTATATATTTCTTTTGACTTGTATGTTCTCAATCGATTTTTGGACCAAGCTTTGCCCTTGAAATTGGGTTGTTTATGTGATTCATAATAGACAAAAGTTTTAGTTGAAATTTCATTCACAATAGGTTTGGAATAGATTGGATTATGCATTCTTAACTAAATTTTTAGCCCATAGATATCCGATTTCGTTTAACAAGTCCTCTCTCTCTTTGTCCAATTGGTTTTTGTATTATTTTAACTCTTTAATTTTGATTGTATTTCTTTTTGTTATTATTTATTTCTAATTATCTCTTTACCTCCCTTTATCAAGTATTGATTTGATTATCATTTGGTTTTAACTAATTGTAGTATTGAAAAAAAGTAAATATATATTTATTTATTTAACATTTGGTAACTATTCCGTGCATCGCATGGACTAGTTAATAGTATAAATAAGCATGTGAGATAGGCGTTATTCTTGTAAATGGTATGCAAGACCATGTATGATTGGTATATGGATTTTTTCAGGGCCCACAATTTTTTTTTTTTTTTTTTTTTTTTGAGAATCAAGACTAATCCGTTTATTATGAAAGACTGAGTAAATCAGCCATGAGTACAGGTTCAACGTCTAGTGGAATATCTTCCATCCAGACTAACAAAGGAGGAGAAAGAGGTGCCTGTCTCACAAGTGAGTGGGCTGCCTTGTTACATTGACAACGTACATGAGAGAATTGCACATTAATAAAATGTAAGGCTAGGAATAGGATGTCACTTGCTAAATGGCTGAACTGAGCAAGAGAGCTAGTACCGTTCCTCAAATTCTGCATCAATACTACTAAGTCCCCTTCTAGAACAACTCTATTGATCCCAATTTCCACCGCTAGTTCTAGTGCCCTCCTTGTTGCCAAAGTCTCAACCTTAACCACTGAATAAGGTAAAGGTACCAATTGTGAGAGCGATGCCATGACCAAAACTTTAGAGTTTCGAATGACAACCCCAAATCCCGCATTATCCTCCTTTTCAAATATCGCCCCATCAAAGTTAATTTTGCACCACTGCCTTTTCCAGCACCTTGACAAGATTACATGACCAAAACTTCAGAGTTTCGAATGACAACTCCAAATCCCGCATTATCCTCCTTTTCAAATATCGCCCCATCAAAGTTAATTTTGTACCACTGCCTTCTCCAACACCTTGACAAGATTATATGTAGGTTTCCCCAATCTTAGGTTGTTCCTACGGTTCCACAAATCCCATACAACCTAACAAAAAAATTTTGGTTCAGCCTTCTCTGCAAGTATGATTTTGAAGAAATCAATGAAGGTTGTGGCCTGTTTCAAAGTGCTACGATTCCATTGTGTTTTTGTATTCCACAAATGTACAAACTTTGGGCAGCCATATAAAGCATGCAACACGTCTTCCTAATGGGATTTGCATTGCTCACACAGGTTTTCCTTAAGTGCCTTTCTCTACATTAGATTCGTCTTAGGTGGAAGAGGGTTTTTGCATGATCGCCACACAAAATTACAGACCTTGCCAGGGATATCAAGGCTCCAAATTTCTATTCACAGGGGCTTCATCAAATCAATGTTAGAGGGACCAGGTTGCTGCTGCAAAGTCTCATTCTGCAAGAACTTATATCCTGACTTAACTGTGTAGTCACCATCAGGGGTAAAAGGCCAAGTTAAGACATCTTTGTTGGGACTTGCATTTAGCCCACAGGTCCCAGGATCAGAACCTGGCTCTGATACCACTGAAAGCTTTTGTGGAAGCAATATAAAACAAAAAAAATATTTTTTCATTTAAAGATCATTGTACCACACAACCATGGATTCTAAATAAAACAAAATTGTGTACCTCTCTTAGCAACCCAAGCGTGTTGTCTCCTAAGGTATTCACATCTCTCTCTCTATTTTTTTTTTTAGTTTTCAGAAGACTACAGTATCACTCAATAGTTCTGATGGCCAACCACTAATGTGATATTTTAGAATCTTATTTTATTTAAGACTTCTAAAACCCAAGAGCCCCGTGGGATCCTTAGGGATTATCAATAACTTTTTGAACGTTATTGACTTATCTTGAAACTCTTTCAAAATTATTTCTTAATTTTCTCAACCATATCAAGAAAATATTTGAACTTCTATATATTGCAATAATGTCCATCAACACATTGCAATTGACCCCTGAAGATTAGAGAATTACAAATGAGGTCCCATTTCATACAATTTTATATCTATGTCCTTCCACCATACTATATTCCCACAAGCCACTAGGACTGGATAAATATCACTGTCATGTCCCTAGCTTATGTGACCCTTAATTTCTTAATTTCTTAATTTCTATTGGACTCCAAAATATCTTTAAAAAACTCTCTTTAAATATATATATATATACAAATTATATATATGAAAAAAAAATTTGAAAAATGTCACCAGCCGATTTTGTTTTGAGTCCAACTTCAATATGAAAATCAACTGAATATACTATCTTCTTTAGAGACTGGTGGATTCATTGTTGAGCATTTATATATTTTACTCATTACTCATATAACTGAACGTGTCTATATATAGCCTTTAAAATTGGCATCACCAGTTGACATTGTCAAAGTTATGTGCATAATAAATAAATATACACAAACCCCTCATGTTTGAAGACAATAGAAAAATTGTGATAGAACAACCTTTTAATTAACAATGATCACTCCATAAGGTGTCCTTGATCGGATCCAATTCAGTGTATGTACTTGTTGCATTACACCCACTTGTTTGCTTAAAGTCACTACTTCAATGATGGAGTAAATCATCCTATCATATAGCAGCACAACAAGTGTAGGCTTCAGTGGTAATATTCAATTAATATCCACAGCCTAGAACAATTTAATAATCTATGAAAAATCATTACTCCCTATCTTTGGTTCCTTAACCATTAACATGATTTTTCCTACAAAGGTGACGTCACATGCCACATTTAAACAATGAAATATACCTATAAAAGTTATGAATGTGAAAATGAAATTTTATTATCAAATAAAAATGCATAGTATTGTTTTTGAGGGCACATAATTCTAACAATCTCCCACTTGCACTCAAAACCAATCATACATGTATTTAATACCCATTGCTTCCAAATGTTTCTCAAACACCTTTTGAGACAATGCCTTTGTGAGTGGATCTGCAACATTATTGGCAGAGGCAATCTTTGTTATTGCTACATCACCTCTTTGTATAATATCACGTATCAAGTGATATTTACGTGCAATATGTTTTGTCCTTTGATGAGCCCTTGGTTCTACTGCATTTGCAACTGCTCCACTATTGTCACAATAGATAGTAATGGGTGACTCAACAGAAGGAACAACTTCAAGTTCTTGAATGAACTTGCGAATCCACATAGCTTCCTTTGCAGCTTCACTTGCAGCTATATACTCTGCTTCTGTAGTAGAGTCTGCAGTATTATCTTGCTTGCAACTTCTCCAACTTATTGCTCCTTTGCCAAGAGTGAACACAAATCTAGAAATTGATTTTCTATCATCAATATTAGATTGAAAATCAGAATCTGTATACCCTTGGACAATAAAATCCTCACCACCAAACACCAAGAAATAATGTTTGGTCCTATTTAAATATTTGAGGATATGTTTCACTGCTGTCCAACGCTCAGAACCTGGATTGGATTGATATCTACTCACAATGCTCACTGCATAACAAATGTCTGGCCTAGTGCAAAGCATTGCGTACATGAGACTTCCTACAGCCGAAGCGTAAGGACAATTTCTCATTTTCTCTCTTTCTTCTTGTGTTTTAGGACACATTTGATTAGAGAGATGAACTCCATGTCTAAAAGGTGAAAACCCTTTCTTGGAATCTTGCATGCAAAACCTAGCCAATATCTTGTCAATATAATTGACTTGTGAAAGCCCCAATAACCTTTTCTTTCGGTCTCTAAACAATTTGATTCCAAGTATATAGGACGCTTCACCAAGATCTTTCATTGCAAAGTGACTAGATAACCATACTTTTATAGATGACATTGCTCCTACATCATTGCCAATGATTAGTATGTCATCTACATAAAGAACTAAAAATGTAATAGTGCTCCCACTAACCTTTTTGTAAACACAAGGTTCATCCATATTTTGTGAGAAACCAAACAATTTGATTGCCCCATCAAAACAGATGTTCCAACTGCGTGATGCTTGCTTTAGGCCGTATATAGATCTCATCAACTTGCACACTTTTGATTCTTGACCATGAGATATGAAACCTTCTGGCTGGTCCATAAAAATTTCTTCTCGAATGTGTCCATTCAAGAAAGATGTTTTAACATCCATTTGCCATATCTCATAATCATAATGTGCAACAATTGACAATAGAATCCTTATGGACTTTAGCATGGCTACTGGCGAAAAGGTTTCCTCATAATCAATTCCAGCCTTTTGATTATACCATTTTGCCACTAGCCTAGCTTTATAGGTCTCCACCTTACCATTAGGTCCTATCTTCCTTTTGTAGACCCATTTACAACCAATAGGCTTAATACCTTCTGGTTTGTCTACTAAGGTCCAGACCTAGTTGGTATACATTGAGTCCATCTCTGATTCCATGGCCCTTTTCCAATTCTCAATGTCCTTATCAGTCATTGCTTCTTGATAAGTAAAAGGATCATTATCATGCTCCTCTGACTCCATTAGATAAATCTCATTTAACAAAGTGAGTCTAACTGGAGGCCTAATAGTCCTTTTACTACGTCGAGTCTCTTGTATTTTGCTTGGTTCAGTAGGCACTATTACTTGCTCTTCATTATTCTCATTCAACTCAGCCATTGGGTTATCAGTTTGTTCATCAAGAGAAACTTTTGCTCTACTTTCATTTAAGCTATAATCTTCCTCAACAAAAATAGCATTCCTGCTCACAAACACCTTTTGCTCACTAGGATTGTAAAAATAGAAACCAGTAGACATCTTGGGATAGCCAACAAATAAACATCTATCACTCCTAAGTCCTAGCTTATCTATATTAGACTTTCTAACATGTGCTGGACAACCCCATATCTTTAAGTGATTTAGACTTGGTTTCTTACCAGTCCATAACTCATATGGGGTATTAGGAACTGATTTGGTAGGGACTCTATTTAATAAATAAATAGCAGTCTCCAAAGCATAACCCCAAAATGAAATTGGCAACTCTGACATGCTCATCATAGAATGAACCATATCTAATAAGGTTCTATTTCTTCTTTCAGCCACACCATTATGTTGAGGTGTGGTAGGGGGAGTCAATTGAGAAATAATCCCACTTTCTTTTAGATATTCTTTAAATTGATCCACGAGGTATTCTCCTCCTCTATTAGAGCGAAGAACTTTTATGCATTTTCCAGCTTGTTTCTCAACCTCATTACGAAATTCTTTGAACTTTTCAAAGGATTCAGATTTATGTTTCATTAGGTACAAATAACCATACCTAGAATAATCATCAATAAAAGTAATGAAGTAATAGAAAGCACCTCTTGCCATGTGATTCATAGGACCACAAACATCAGTGTGTATCAATCCTAATACATCAGTGGCTCTAGCTCCCTTTCCTGTAAAGGGACTTTTGGTCATTTTCCCTTGTAAGCAAGGCTCACAAATTGGATAAGGCTCTACCTTCAAAAGATTCAATGGCCCATCCCTTACCAATCTATTGATTCGGTCAATATCGATATGACCAAGCCTTAAGTGCCACAAATAGGTAGGATTAACATCTCTTTTTCTTTTAAGAGATAACACACTAGCAGCAATATCATTCTCAACACAATTAATAGAATTATCAATAGAACTCAAAAAATAAAGACCATCTTGTAAAATGTCAGAAGTTACAAATTTATTATTAAACTTAACAACAAGTTTAGAAGTAAAAAGAAATGAATATCCTGAACAACCAAGTTTTGAAACTGAAACTAAATTTCTTCGCACTTCTGGCACATATAAGCAATCTTCTAAGACAAGAGTTTTACTAGAAGATAATTCTAAATAAAATGTTCCAATGGTAGTGGCTGCAACAGTTGCACCAGTCCCCACCTTTAGGATCACCTCCCCTTTATTTAGCCTTCGGGTCTCCTTGAACCCCTGCAACATATTGCAAATGTGTGAGATTGTACCAGAATCTACACACCAAGAATCAAATGGACCATCCATTAAATTTGTTTCAATAACAAGCAAATTAGGCATACCTTCTACAGGTTTGTCATTCTTTAGAGAAGCCAAATAATGGCGACAATTTCTCTTCCAATGACCAGGCTTACCGCAATGGAAACAATTTCCTTTTGCTTTCTTTTTCTCAGTGTCCTTATTCACTTTGTCACCTTGAGCCTTATTGAATGACTGAGGCCTTTTTCTCTTAAAGTTCTTACCCTTAGGCTTCAACTTAAGAGAAGTATCAAATTTTTCAGCCAACATTACAGTAGGCTTTTCTTTCTTGATGAGATCCTCAGCTGCTTTCAACATATTGAGCAGCTCTGACAGTGTCACTACCATCTTATTCATGTTATAATTCATGATAAACTGATTAAAAGAATTAGGTAAAGATGCTAGGATCGCATCAACTTGGGTCTCACTATCAATTTCTACACCAAGCATATCCAGTTCGTTGATGAAAGAAATCATCTTCAAGACATGTTTCCGAACTGGAGTTCCTTCCACCATTTTGGTGGACATGAGATTTTTCATAGCAGTTTGCCGTGGACTTCTGCTTTGTTCTCCAAACATCTCTTTGAGGTGCAGCATCATATCTTGTGCTGTAACTAGGCCTTGGCATTGTTTTTGCAACACATTGGTCATAGAGGCCATTATGTAGCATTTAGCCATTTCATCAGCCTCATGCCACTTATTAAATGCATCTCTTTGCTCCTCAGTGGCATCAACTAAAGTAAGTTCTGGTGCCTCAGTATTAAGGACATGAGCTATCTTATCAGCAGTGAGAACAATGATTAGGTTCCTTTTCCAATCCACATAGTTTGGTCCAGACAATTGATTTTCATCCAAAATCTTAGCTAAGGGATTAAAATTGGTCATAATGAATCTACAAAATAATATAAAATAATATTTTCACATACATATATCCATCATATTCAGGTTTTTGAATAACTAATGGTACCTCCCACAAGAACAAAATATCATAGATTCACAGAACAGAATATAACAATTATATTCATAAATAGTTCGAAGTGGGCATCGGGAACCCTTACCTTGCATGCTCCAATAATTTCTTTTGAAATATACTATGCACACCATATAAAGGCAAATAGATACTATTCATCATAATTTCATCTCATGTTTCTAATTTTATTTAATTTATCTGACTCCCGATTTACTTTTGGCCTCCAAATCAAACATGTTTTACACTATTTTAGTGGTATCAGAGCAAACCACAATTAATCATGGATTTTGAATCGTTATTCATATCAGTATGTGTGCCGAGATTTATTTCCTATATGTTGTGATTGATATATGTGATTTGTTAATTGTTTTTATTTATTCGGAGAAGTGGAGAACAATAAAAATCTGTGCTATGATTGATATATGTGATATGTTGATTGTTTGGTTCCGATTCGTTTTCGTATTCTTGATTATATTTGACAAATATGTTGCTGAAGTGGCATGTCTCTTGCATCTAATCTTGAGTTGTGCGTCGTAGTGCTATAATTGCTTTATAGATTGTCTATTATGGTTTCATGTATATGTGCTTATCTGTATAACCCATGTTGATATATTTTGGTTCATTGACTCACCTTTTTATGTTGATAAAATCTTGAGTATTACCAAATTAGGGTGTTGAATCTCAATTAGTGGGAGTTGTATTAGATACATAAAGAATAATATTTAAATAGTCCCAGTAGTAATATATATATATATAAGTGCTAAATAGGATTATTTTATAGAATAATTCCTATGGCCCTCCATTGTCGGTGAATATAGGTTCTATTAAATTAAAATTATGTCAAAGCCAAAAGGATAGACTTGATTTTGGTTTAGTAGTTCCTCTTGTTTACTTCTTGGGAAGACAGGTGTGTGTATGACTGGTGGGAGTGTGGCTAAAATAGCAACATAATCATACTTATAGAAGGTATTATCTAGAATATCTTCGTTCCAAAGTTGCTACTGTGGGTCAATCAGACAGCTTACCTTGGCCTCTGCTTGCCCATGCATAATAGGCAAGATAATCTTGGGGTTTGTTTTTGCAGGAATCCAACTCCCCAGATTTTGACCGAGTGCCCATCACCAATCCTCCACCTGGCCCCCTTCCTTATCACTTCCCTGCCTCTGACAATGCTCTTCCACGCGTAAGAAGCAATACTTGGAACCTTTGCCTACATCACAGAGCAATCCGGAAAGAATTTTGGCTTGAAAACTCGATAAAATAAAGAGTGCTCATCATGCAATAATCTCCAAGTTTGTTTAGCCAAGAGTGCATCGTTGAACAAAGATAAATCCTTAAACCCCATACCCCTTTATGCTTTTGGTTTGCACAACTCCTACCACTTGATCCAGTGGATTCTGCGGCTGTCTCCTCTCTACCCCCAGAAGAATTTGCAAATAAGCGCCTCAATTTCATGGCATAAGGTCACAGGTAACTTGAAGCATGACATTGTATAAGTGGGGAGTGCTTGAACCACAAATTTAATCAAGATTTCATAGGTAACTTAAAGCATGACATCGTATAAGTGTGATAAAATTTTACCTTCCCACCCCCGCAATTTTTTCCTGATTTGCTGTTTTATCTTTGCGAAGCTGTCTTTCTTGCTTCTGCCAATAAAAGAGGGTAAGCCCAAGTAACTCTCATACTAGTGGATGACCGACACACCAAGGGTTTGTTTGATCACATCTTGCATGTCTTGGGGTGTTGATTTACTAAAAAAGAGGCTTGTCTTGGACCTATTTATTTTTTGGCCTGATGCTCTTTCATAGCACGCTAGCAAATCTAACAGCTTTTGGCATTCTTCTTCCTTAGCCTTGTAGAAAATTAGGTTATTATCTGCAAAAAAGAGATGTGTTAGTCAAGGTCCACCTTTGCAAATAGATACACCCCTAATTTCATTATCCATTGTAGCTGTGCTAATCAGCCCATGTAGGCCTTCGGTACACATTAGGAAGAGGTAAAGGGATAGAGGGTCGCCTTGTTGAAGACCTCCAGTAGGGATAATGTGTACATGAGGTTCGCCATTTATCAGGATTGAATATGTAGCCGATGTAATGCACTCCATCATAAGTTTAACCCATCGTTCATGAAACCCCATCTTCACCAAGACTTGTCGTATATAGCCTTATTCAACCCTATCGTAGGCTTTGCTCATATCCAGTTTCAAAGCCATATATCCTGTCTTGCAAGTCCAGTGGTTTCTTATATGGTGAAGAGTCTCAAAAGCAACCAAAACGTTATCTGAAATCAACATTTTTGACATGAAAGCACTTTGCTATTTGGATAATCCACAAAAAATAATTAATAAAATTCTCAAATCCCACAAAAGGTCAATAGCTCTACTACTAACGAGTATTCCATCTAGACAACTAGCCTACCCTTTGAGAATTAACTATAAGGGTATGTTTGGTTGGGGTGAAAACAGAGGGGATGGAAAATAGGAAGAGGAAAATAGGGTGGAGTGGCATTTTCCACTGTTTGGTTGAGAGGGGAAGGGGGAGAGAAAAGTGGTAGGGCCTACAAGTTTTCTCTCCTGCCCCTTCAAAATACAATCTCTCCAAATTGGAGAGAAAATTGGAGTGAAAAGTGAGAAAAATATTTGGACAAAACAACCCCCATCTCTTCTCAAGTGGTGGGTTCTTCTTCTTTTCCTTCTTTTTTTTTTCTTAGTTTTTATTTTTATTATTTTTTTAAGAAAACACTTTTGGATGATTTCTTATGCTATTTTTTGAAATGTCTACTTTCATCTATACACAATTTTTTTTAAAAAGTATAATGTATTACTTTTTGTTTTATTTAAGAGGGACATGATAGTAAATTTATACAAACCTTATTTTCAACTAAAACAAAAAGTTTTTCATTCATCCACTTTTCCGCCCTCTCAACTAAACACAAATGAGCAAAATTAAAAATTTTTCTATCCTCTCACTTTTTCATCCTCTCTCTATTTTTTATCTTATCATTTTTCCATCCTCCCAACCAAACGGACCCTTAAGGTTCAATAAATGCTTTTTTTTTTAGGAGATCATAAATTTGCAGAATGAGTTATGGACTTAACTTAAGGTACATTTTCTATATTTCTTGAGATAGTAGTTTTGTGCCATGTCTTAACTTTACTCTCTTTGTTCCATCCAAAAAAAAAAAAAGCAACTTTACTCTCTTGGTTATGGGACTTCGAGTATGAAAACGAATACCAACCTCGCGCGAAAAAGCCATGGATCTACAAGCTCATGAGTCAGTCATGACTGTCACTGGGTAGTCTTGCTTCAAATATTAGCGACCAAAAGCCCATCTTATTGCCTGCGAGTCGTGTTAATGTATAAACTTTGTTTTGCACGGACTACAAGGACCCTTAGCTTGAGGCTTTGAGATAGTCTTTTGTTTTTTTTTGGTGGAGAATCAGAGGCTTTGAGATAGTCCAATCTTGGAAGTGGGTTCATCTTCTTCGGTTTATATTAATGGGCTTGATCAGATTCTGAATTTATTAAGTTTAAGGGAGGTACAAAGAGCCTGACCCACAAAACCACTACGTTTGGCAATTATGTCGTTGTCCAATCCAATCCAACAAATTATTATTAGTATTAGTTATAAGATAATAACATAACAAAAGAATAACAACCGACCTTAGCTCAGTTGGTAGAGCGGAGGACTGTAGTGGAAAATGCCTCAGATATCCTTAGGTCGCTGGTTCGAATCCGGCAGGTCGGATATTTTATTTTTGAATTTAAATTTTACCTCTAATCTATATACCCAATCCCTTTGTACTTCTTTTTTTTTTTTCTTTCTCAGTCTAGAAAATCTAAAAGATTGAGCAACTTTTCAACCATTATTTAAAGGAAGTATTTATCAAAATCATAATTATAGAAAAAGTTGGTGATATTAACTACAAAAATTGATTATTAAATTTCAGGCATTACCCTCTCATTTCCTGTGAAAAAGGAAGCACTTCTACATGTTATGAATCTTATGGTGGATGACCTGATGAAAAAATCAACATAAATTTTTCATTGATAACCCTACACATTATTTCTGATCTGAAATGTGATAAATTTGTTATAAATTTCGCCAACTCAAAAACTTACTGCTTTGATTTGGATGCCAGATGGGTGTAGCAAATTGAGGAGATCCACATTTTTCAGGGAATATGCCTTTCTTATCTCAATCTCCAAGCTTGGATTTGAATCCAATCAGTAAAAGCTCATGAAAGCTTCTCTTGAATACCCTTAAATACAAGTCACCAGGATAATGCAGCTGCTATCTCCCACATGGCTTCTCCTACTCCTAGCAAAAGAAAATGAAAACTCTTTAAAAGATCCCCTTGTGGGCTTTGTCCCACATTACTAAGGAGGGAATTGGATGTTGGTATTAATAAGAGCCTTAAACTACCTTGGAAGTTAGTTTAAGAGTCATCATCAATATTAGCAATAGGTGATGATTTGTTGAAGCATTTGGCATGTCTTTTATGGTTTGTACAAAATAAGATAGGGACAATATCATCATACTTTAGTTGCTTTTGCTAACTTTTCTCTTGCATTATTCAACTTTTGCAACTAGTTTAGGTGCGTGAGTTTAGGAAGTCATCGTCTCCTTTGTATTCTGTATAAGCTTCCCATCCATTGCAAGAGTATACAAGTGCAAGGGACATAAGAAGTAAGAATAATATTGTGGTGTGTGTTAAAATGTTTGTATAATGTTTTAATATCAATAAAATTATTCTCTTTTATTGGGAAATTCTATTTGTATTCTTAATGAGTGTGGTGAGACTAATTACAAAAAATTTCAATAAAATTCTTTCTTTATGAGAGTAGATTTATTATTCATATAAAACTTCTGCAAAGAGAAATCTTAATAGTTAAGAGTACTCCATTTAGGGTATATTTGGAATTTACACTAATAAGTTCTTCATCTATTCCCCTCTTTCTCATTGATTACTTTAAAAAAAAAATTTGATTGCTGAGTCCTGTTTTCATTTTTCCCATATGTTCCTTCTTTGGGGCATTGCTATCAAGTGAGAGAGGGTAAGGAACAAAGCATAGAAAAAAATCATAAAAAAATTGATTGAATCTTATTCAAGACAAAACAATCATCATCTCATAAATTCCAAATATTATTTTTAATAATCCATGTGTGTGGGGCTGTGATTTGCACGTATTCTTCTACTTTTACAAGTGGTGTGCATGCATGATGGGCTTACCTAAGATTAAGGGCATGCCCGATGTGATTTGAGTATACTTTTCCATGCATTTTAAGATGAATTTTAGATGCTACTTATTTTATTTTAAATAATAAAATGAGAAATAATTTTTAAAATTATTTAATCCTATATCTTAAATGCTTCTCTTTTTTTTTCTTTTTTTTCCGAACATTTTAAAATATATTTGTATGTGTAAGAAATAAAAATAAGGTTAGAAATGAATAAATCCATTAAAGATAAGACTTGGGAGTAGCTTCAATTGATGAAAAGATGAGGGAGAGTCACTTGTTGAGATGGTTTGGTTATGATCAAATGAGAGCGAGTAATTAACTGATAAAAAAGAGTGAATTGATCCAAATTGAGAGGAACGAAAAAAAATTAGAAAAATACCAAAAATAATATTAGTAACAGTAATAAAAAAAAGGACATATCAAATAGGAGAGTAACAAAGGGTATAACTTTAGATTTAAAAAAATGATAGAAAATAATTCAATCTAATTTGTCAAAGAACCATTGCCAACCTTAAATTTTAAGACTAAGACCTTGTTGTTATTGTTGCTGTTCTTGCATGAAAGAAGGACACTACCATATTTTCCACTTACATCTCTTGTGGCGTTTCTTCTTTCTTTCTCTTAGTTTTAATTGTCACCATAAATTCTCAATCTTTCAATTTCAAGCTTGCATATCTCTTTATTGTAAGTGTTTCAAAGTATTAGATTTATGTTTAAGTGATTAAATTCACAATTTCCTAATAGTTTAAGCTTTTGGGATAATTGGTAATTTAACATGGTATTAGAGCAGGAGATCCTAGGTGTTAATTTAAACAGAGAATAATAAAATTAGAGTAGGAAATGCTACATTCACATTATTTTTCACAATAAGTCCTAGGTGTTAATTTATTACTAGTTCTAATTTGAACTCATCACTGAAATTATTTTTTTGCCATCAATAACAACCTGTTACTTAGAATTTGTTGTGAAAATGTTGTGAAAAATGTTGTGAACGTAGCATTTCTATTTCTCTTGTTTTCTTATTTTTCATTTGAAAAAATATATATTATTTTATTTATGGGCTAATATTTGGGTTTAATTAAATTAAAATTTGGGGTCTTTTTTATACTCGGGGCCTTAGGCGACTGCATCAATGGCTTATACCATTAAGTGTCTGTTTGGCTAGCTTATTTTTTGCCAACTTATTTTACTATTCAGCTTATTTTTGCAACTATTCATGTGTCCCACTGCATTTTTTGGTACTATTCATGGGTCTCACTGTACTAATTCAACTAACATTTAACTTTATCTAAAGTACTTTTAGCAAAAAAATTTCAATTTTAGCAAAATAAGCGGATCCCAAACAGACTCTAAGTCGGCACCATGTGTACTATGAATTAGTACTATGTATTAGCCTAATAGGTCGGCACAAGGCAGTGTATATATATATATATATATATATATATATATATATTTTTTTTTTTTTTTTTTTTTTTTTTTTCAGATAGTCAATGCTATTGAGCATTTTAAAATTTTAAAATCTAATATTTCTATAATCCACTCACTACCAAGACAAAAGTTTAACCCTTTATCCCGAAAACATCATTATGAAAACCATCTTTTCTCTTTTGAAAACCATATTTAAGATAATGGTATCTTCTTTATCATCATTGCACTAAATAATTCAAAATTCTGATTTTTCTTTTTTCGTTTTATTTTGTTGGTGTGTGTTTCACTTATATCTCTTCATTATTCCTTCAGTTATCTTTCCTCTTTCGGCTAATTCATCCATCTGTTTTTTTTTTTTTGATCTGTTGAATCAAACCCTAATTGCCATTTTCGGTTGGCATTAATGCATTATATAGCCTTTGAGTTTGCTAGTAGTGTCTCTTTTGTGTACAACTGTCTATTAATATTGGCAAGTGTAACATTAAATATTGGCACTGACACTCTTGGGACCTCACTCTTTTAAGTACTATATCCACACAATAAATTGACTAATATAGACTGACAACGAGATCTCAGACATTCAGGAATTTTTGCCCTTTTTTAGCTCAGTAAAAAACCCATTCAAGTTCATTTTGTTTAACTCCAATGCTGCCAGTATGTTCCTTAGCGAGATACTTTCATGAACTTCATCACTTACAGTTACAGTACCTCAAGTCTTCAATTGCGGCGTAATTTACTGGGTTTTCTTTTTTAAATAGAAAAGGCTCTCCTTGGCTCGCACATGAATAGTAATTAATCCTGTTTTATAATAGCGTGTCACATTGTAATCCATAAGAAAACAAAATTGTCCACTATCCATTGATCATAATCCAATCAATAAATAATAAAATATTGGCATGGCATTTTTGGAGTTGGAAGTACGTATCTTAATAGACACTTTTAGACAATTAATAAATTATTAATAGACACTTTTACACAATTAATAAATTAACTCCATGAAGCTTTACTAAGATTGGTGAGGAAAATTCATTAGGGAAAAAAAAAGGGTTAAGGAGGAAAGTAGTTTATTCAGTCCTCCGTATATGTATGTTCCTCTATCCAAAGGATCCTGAGAGTGCAATGGGACTATGGGAGTATAGTTTTGTGACTTCTATCTTGTCCACTGTGGGGACTTCAGTTTTGTTTGACATGGCATGGGATTTGGGGAATGCATGGCACACATCGATTCGTCCCTAGCTACTAACAAAATAGGAATCCACGAAGTCGAAGATCCATATCCAAGCTTGCCGCCAGATATTTTTTTCTGGCTCTGTCACTGTACTCACCAATATTATTCAATTTAGGTTACTTGATAATCATTTTATGACCCTACCAAGTTTAGCGGCATCACAAAATCATCAACAAAGAAATTATGTATTATTAAAACATTGGTTCAGAAATTTAAAAAAGTCATATACTATACGTGGTGGGAATTGAATAAATCGTCGACCGCTGTCTCCCCTTACCAACAGAAGAGGAAAATCTAGGACCAGTGGACCACCATTTTCCTACCAAATAAGAGAGAGACATTCAATGGTTGAGAAAACAATTGTGGCAAGGTATCTCATCTAATTGACACAACACAAACAAACAATCCAACTCAATCAACTAGAAAGATTCATCCCATTAACATCACTGCTAATTGTGGGTTCCACTGTTTTGTATCCTTTGTGTCTGCCTAATTTCCTTGGTTGGAACTGGGAAGTCCTCTGAGTTAAGAGTAAAAGGGAGGTAAGAGGTTTTTCATTCTTCTTTTAAACGAAAATTAGTAGAGTATTCCTTGCGGTCCAACAGCTAATTAGAAAATATTTTAATAATTATGAGAAAAATACTTTACTAATGTTTGAACTTGAGCTCGTGGGAAAGCCAAAAAGTTAGAACTTGGTTTAGTTTGACTTGATTAATTAGTCATGCTAAGTTCAAACTTCATATCAAGCTCAAACTCAAACTCGGATCAAGCTTTTGAGCTTGAAATCTAACAAAATTATATTATCAAATGCTTAAAGTCTAAAGTGGTGTTTGGTCAATTTAAAGGGAAGGAAAAAATTAAGGTAATGAGTTGTGGTCCCGTGTTGGCCGTGTCATCATTAAAATATGTGTAAAAAGTTTATTTAACAAACACATTTCAAGCCTATAATTGAGTCTATGCTCGACTTTTCTTGTATCAAGCCTCATGAACAAATATTTTTGCCTAAGATTGGCTTGTTTATTAAACAAGCCTAAAACAAAAGCTCAAACTTAACTTATTTATAAATTGTTAAGTTATGGTTTTTCACATAACATTTGTGTTGGCTTTATTCCATGACAAAAAGTGTTGTAATTTCATTAATTTATTTCCTTATATTTTGTGAGGTTTATTTGTAATGAATTTAATATTAAGTTGGTGAAAATTGCTCAAAAAGTTGATCTCGTGATTTGTCTCACGAGTGGTGCAACCCGCGAAAGTCACATGAGAAGCATAAGAGTCAAGTGCTAGGTTATATTTCGCGAGTCACTTCGCGACTCAGGCCAAGTCGCAAGTGACCTGTGAAACTCTCTACCGGGAGGATTTTAAGTGTGATTCTTATATCCTTCACCCATATTATATATATATCCTCATTACCCACAAAATTGTAAGGAGGCTATTTAAAAGGGAAAAAAAAAAAAAAAAAAAAAAACGCTAGAAAGGTTTTTACAACACACCCACCTTGTTAGAGAGAGCTACTCATCCTCAATAGAGAAATCACTGTAGTCTCTTTTCCTTTCCCTCTCCCATTGTTATACCTTGAGAGGAGATTTGTACCCAAATACAACTCACACCTATTTAGAGTGTAGAGAGTGTTTTGGAGCTTGGGAAGCATTTGGGATTTGCCAAAAGAAGCCGGTGAGGCTTGGCAGATGCAATCGAGCGGAATTGCGAGATCTGGATAACTAGTGAAGACAAGACTCTGAGAAACCCGTTGCTAGCAGGAGTTTGGAGGGCTCAAGTACATTGGGTAGATTAGGCTTAAAGAGTCTTTTTGATATTTGTGTACTCCAACTTTTTCACTAATGGATCGATTTCGGCTTGGAGGGCTGCGGAGAGGTTTTTCGCCGAGTACTTCGATTTCCTCTTCGATAACACGTCTCGGTGTTATCTTTGTATTTGCATCTCTCTTCCCTATTCTTTAAGCTTTACATTTATTGCTTATTGTACTTGCTTATGGCTTAGAATAGTGTTCCGGTTTATTGCACTTGTTTTACTCTTGTTCCGCAATTTAGTCGTAATTTAAAATTAGGGGTCTAAACAAGCATCAATGTTTTCATACTTATTGTGCTTTCATAACTAAACAAACATAAACGAACTTTTTATCAAACCAAATCCGAGTTATTTATGAATGGTTTGATTCATTTGCATACCTATCTACACATGCATGCATTGAGCCACTTAATGACTTAATGCATATGTGGCTCAATGCAGATGTAACATGTAGAAGTTTTATTATTTTAAAACACAAATTTTGATAAATGATCAAAATATTAAACTTCTCGAAACTTTTAGTTATAAAATTTTATTTTAAATTTCTTGAAGGTTTAAATTTTTTATTTTAAACTTTTTTTAAACTACTTTTACCTTTAGTAAACTATCCTAACAATTTCATATTTTGGTGTTAATGTTGTATCTTAATAACTATTGAATCACACGCATAAAGTCTATTGAATGATGTGGTACACTTACATTGAGTCACTTGGCACAATTATGATTTGTAGGACTCAAATTTTATTAAGGAAAAAAGCATGTTCTCCTCCATCTATGGGATGGTTCACAATCCCCCCTTAAACCATAAAATTGAACAATGTCTCCTTTTAGATATTGAAAATAAGTAAATATCTTCCTACCTTTAGTTAACATGTTAACACGTGACATAATCTTTTGATTTTTAAAATATTTCATAACAATTAATAAAATACCTTTGTAGGGAAACACAAAATGATCCAATAGTTTGGGGGGGGGGGGGGGGGGGGAATTGCAAATGAATATGCTAAATTATATTAATATTCCAAATTCAAAATTTCGTGATTCCAAACTCTTTTTTTTTGTTAAAAATAACTTATAACTTTCCTAATGTAGTCGAGAAAAAAAAGGTCTTAACACGATTATAGAAATATTTTCTAATCAAAGCGTTGAATTTTATATGTTGTTTTTTCAAAACCAAAAAAAAAAAAAAAAAAAAAAACTTTTGCGATGCTATATACTTTTTAAGGTCATTCACAATTAACTAACCCTTTGATAGTTAGAAATGAAATCTAAGATAAAAATAAATTTAAAAAAAAAATTAAAAATTAATACTTTAAGTCAATTTAAATTAAAAAAACATCATAAAATGTCTTTAAACCATTTAAAATTTTAGAGAATATGATCATATTGTTAATATTTATAAATTAGTTCATTTTTTATTTTACTTTAAAGTATTCATTGATTAGTTCATATATTAATGACTATTTATTCATTGATTTTTTTACTTATTTGCAATATATATTTATAGCCAACTTAATTTATGCAGAACCTTTTTTTTTATAAGACATTTATGAAGAACCTTACGTGTAACAATTATTATACTAACTCTAATACTAAGCTCAAAAAAATAAATTGAAACCAAGCAAGGAAAAAAAAATTACAACTTACATTTACATTATATTCTTATGTAAATCAAATATTTTTTTTAGTAAACTAAGTAATTTTTTCTTCTATTAATAAATATTTTTTGAATTAATTTTGTCTTCGATATCATGTCATTTGCAATTCTCCCTTATGGGTATTTTGGTAATTTTATTTTGGAATACTTCAAGAAAAAAATATGATGTTTTGTGTTTAACGGTAGGGAGTATTTGCTCATTCTCAATAGTTAAGAGGTGCTATTGCTTAATTAATTTATTTATTTATTTATTTTTATAGTTTAGGAAAAAGAGAGAGGGGGGTTGTGAATTACCCTATACATAAAGGGAGGACATTACTTTTTCTTTTCTTTTTTTTATAAGAAGGGAGGACATTACTTGATTTTATAGTATATGGTTTCATTTTATGAACCACGACAAACTGATAATGCATTTCTTAAGTTATTAAGGCTAGTATTACCTCTTTTGGATTAACTACAATGATAACTATACAATAATAAACTAATGGTGGCTCCTATTAAGCAGCTTATAGCTCCTAACAATATTTAAAGAAATGATCCTTCTATTCCATATTGGGGCAGGAGGACTGTACCAATTGTGTCGCAGACAAGGTCTGCTTTAGGCATTTGCTCAAGACACTCCATTAGAAAAATGCTCTAACTCGGGGGATATTTATTTTAGTGGATTTTTTTTGGTTAAAAAAGTATAGAAGGGTTTTGCACTATTTTAAAACTGGTACGATTGGTTTAATTAGGAGCCGGACCCTAAATCAATCCGGTAAAAATTTGTCAAAAC
This sequence comes from Quercus tomentella, assembly GCA_028535165.1. NCBI lineage: Eukaryota > Viridiplantae > Streptophyta > Magnoliopsida > Fagales > Fagaceae > Quercus > Quercus tomentella. The sequence continues at coordinate 9,546,069 of JAPQVY010000023.1, read as the reverse complement.
AGTTAAGAGCCCGTAAAAAACCAGGAACCATGCCCAATTATGGTTCTTTGATTATTCCACTTTTTAAAATCAAGCTATTTCTCTTGCTTTAAGAAAAAAAAAAAGTATAAATTCAATATTTGTGAGAGAGAGGATTTGATCTCTAAACAACTCTGTTAGAAATATCAAGAGTTGTTAATTGTGCAATAAGGTTCTTAACAATAAAAGTACAATATATTAATAGACACTTATGATGTTTGTGAACATTACCCTTGTATTAAATAGTAAGACTACCACAACACACTCTTGGTACAAGGGTTACTCTATAAGTATACGTGCTTGTGGAGTGTGGGGAGGTAAAGGCCAAGGTTTAAGTCTATAAGAGATAACTTCACACACATATACACTTAGATTAGGTTAGAATAGAATTTCTATATATATATATATATATATAAAATAGTAAAACTGATTTTTTTCTTTTAAGAAGCAACTATAAAGATGTGACTTACTTTCAGTATTTTTTTTTAACTATACATAAGCCAAACCCCAACAATAATTTGGTGAACATGAATGGCTAATGACTCAACAATAAATGTAACCTAAATAGTCCAGATTACGACCTTAATTAAATGCATTTCTAATTTATGGTACTAAATCTTTGCCATGCCTAAACTAGAAGTAGACAGCCTCTTTTTTATCATTAATACAGGATAATGATATTCCTGAATCCAGACCCTTTTCATATTTGAACGCTCAACGGCGTAATATTCGGGATGAAGGGCAAATTAGTACACCGCGGAGTATGGCTTACGCGGCTTTCCAATGTTTTAACGGGGTTTTGTGAAATAAATAAAAGTTACAGTATTTTGAAGACAAATTTAAGAACAAATCTTTTTCTTTATTTTTTAAAAGAACTTTAGGACAAATCTTGTAAAGGAAAGTCTCTCCAACTCACCGTATAAGGACTCAAATAAATCTTTACTTATATGTTGTTAGTCATATGAATAAAATGCATTAAGAATGATCATTTGAATCGTCACGTAATAAGTTAGAGATTCAAGAAAAACTTTCTTCCTAAATTTAAATATTTAGCTTTGTTAATGAATAAAAACATATGTTTACATTTTTTGAAAGAGAAAAGAAATACAATTTTCAATAATTCACTACCTCACACATAAATATAAAATGAGTTTGTGGTTTTTTATATATTAATATTTGTGTAAATTTTTTTTAATAAACGAGAGTATCCAAACCTCTTTGAATATCTTAAGTATATGTAGATATCCTTCCTTCCCACACTCACCAAGATTATGCTAATGAATTAAACTTGGACTCTTCAAGTTGGGATGTCTAGTGGTGTCTATTGAGCTAATTTTACTTTAATTTAAAGAAAGATAAACAAACATCATTTTTTAATGTAAAGGTACCCATACATAACACAATATGTATTTGTTAATAGACTATTTTGAGAAAGTTTAGATATTATTTTCATGAAAAATATAAAAAGCAGTAAGAAAAGTTAATTACTTTTTTTTTAATAAAAACAACTAATGTGTAACCAGTGCATATGTACAGGTACATTTAAAAACAATAACAATCACACACATATAAATATGTTCAAATTAAACTTGGTGTAAGAATTACAACTTACACATTTTTTAAGCCATGAATTTCTTAAATATGTAATGGTTTCTCATTATTATGATTTAGAATTTAATTGGATCTAGACTCTTTGATTTTTGCACCAAATAATTCACTTGCCACAAAATTAAAAAATTAGATGAGGCACATGACGTAAAATTGAACTCTAATTGAAATTTAATTTAAAATCTAATTGAATTTAAACTCTTTGATTTTTGCACCTAATAATTCAAGTGATACACAAATTTAAAAATTAGATAAAACATGTGGCGCAAAATTAGAGTCCAATTTAAAATTTAACTAGATTTTCTATCAACTATATGTATATAATGAGAGAGAGAGAGAGAGAGAGAGAGAGAGATTTCTAAACTTGTTAAATTTTTCCGTATTTTTATGGAAGTGTTAAATTTTGAAGAACTGTTAAATGCCAAACTTGACCCCAAGAAATGTAAAATACCCAGAACGGAGTAAAAGAAACGAAATGAGTCGCCGTTAGTTATTCTCCGTTCCTTATAATCCGGAGAAACTCTCTGTCACTCGCGCTCTATCTCTCTCGTTATCGAAAACCCAAATCCTAATACGGATTACGGAGTACGTAGCTATTTTCAATTTCAATTTCACTTTCATTATTACAGAATTGATCAAATTCCGGCAGTAACTTTTAAATTTCACTACAGCGAATTAACGAGTACGGAACAAAAAGGAGCTTCATTTCTCTCTCTCTCTCTCTTAAAAACCTCTAAAACAGTCTCTCCCACATTCAAAAATCCACACACACAGACACAGTGATTCACATTTTCACACACAGAAACAGAAACTAATTTAGGGTTTCGACTTTTCACAAACAACAACAACAACAAGTCCCTCGATCTCAAACTCTTCCTAGCCTCCACATTCCCATTATTTACACTCATACCCCTTTCCCTCTCACACTCACTCTGATCACTGAGAGACACTAACCTCCATGGAGGAATGGCATTTGAAGTAATTAAGCAATGAAATCAGGGGCTGAATTTTAGGTATTGATGGGCGTTGCCAAAGCCTGGAGGTTTAGCGTGATATCAGCGAACCTGGCTTTGTTACAGAACCAAAACGGTCACAACAATAGCACAAACACCAACACCAACACCAACACCAACACTAAAACCAATAGCAATAGCAATATCAATAACAAGCATGTTGTGTGTGCGAGACCAACGCAGACTACTACTACGACGACGACGACGTCGTTTCAGAGAAAGCCGATCTCGTGGTCCTGGGTTTGCGGCTTGATGCTCTTCGGTTTGGGCTTGATTTCGCTTTTCACCGGCCACGTGGCCTCTGATCTTGAATGGTACTCTCAGCGCCTGGTCAAGCGCAGCTTCTACTCTAGACTGGTAATTTTTCTCAACTCCACAAATATATATGTATCCACACACAATTTGTTTCTATTTTAGTGTCTTTTGTTTAAAATTGTGAATTGGAATTGTGCTGATTTAGAAACATTGCAAATGACAAAGCTGTTTATTTTGTGAAACTTCTAGAAGTTGTTTTTTTTTTGGTCATGTGAATTAAGTTGATGTGGAAAATTTTGAAGGATGTGAGTCGGCGTGAACCAATTGACATATGGAAATCAAAGTACTCAAAGTACTTCTACAGTTGCAGTGAGCGAGGCCGACATTTTGCTTGTAAGTTCGTTTCTAATTTCTTTATATCTCTTCTACCAAAATACCATTACTCGTCTGTTTACGCTATTTGGCTTTAGCTTATTGTGTGTTTTATCTCATCAATTGTTTTAATTTGAATATTAGCAATAGTTAATACAATTTATTGTAGGCTCGATATTATTTACCATATATGCTTGTTAGGTCCATTAGCTCATCAATTTATGGCCTGTTTGGATGGAGGGAGAAAGGAGGGAGAGTGGAGGGGAGTAGAGTAGAGTAGAGTTGGCTAAAAATAAGCTAATTTTGTGCTAAATCTACTCTACTCTACTCTACTCTACTCCCCCTCACTCTTCCTCAATCCAAACGGACCATTAATGCAGTGATTGTGCATTATGAGATAATTTTTGCTTAGGTTCTTTTTTTTGACTAACGAGGGGTTTGCAATGCAATTTGCCACCCTTGTTCCTTGTGTGCTTCACTGGTTCCTCGTTGAAGCTTCTCTTTGTGGAAAAGTATTTTGCTGGTCAAACATGCTGGACTTCTTCTCCTTGCTGATTTTACAATCATAAACGTGTGTTTGTGCGTGTGGATCTGTGTCTATTGTTGTCACTACCGATCTTAGTTTTGAACAATTTGCTGAGGCTGCTGCTTTTTAATTCAGAACAAATTTCCTGTGCAACACTGTAGCTGTTTAAATTTTATGTGCATTATTTGACTCTTAGTAGTTCATCTTTTATAGTGAGTGCACGTTTTTGAAAATACCCATAGTTAACACCTGAAATGTATTTACGTATGTTCATTTATTGCTCTCACTAACACTGCTAATTTGAAATCTAGCTGCTGTTTGTGAACGATCATCAAATGGCTATTTGCTTATCGCAACAAGTGGAGGACTGAACCAACAAAGAACAGGAGTAAGTGAAGTTATCTTGTGATCTGCTAAATTTTCACCTGAAACCATCTAGTAAAAGTTATATTAGTCAATTACAAGAACACATGACAATATATTTGCCATCTTTTCTTCCTTTTTTCAAAAAAATCAAAAATTATTTATTCTGGCTTGGCTTTTGTGATGGGAGGTTGAATTAGTTTCTATCTTTCTGTCTTTACAATGAAGTATTTACTCATACCAAAAAATGAACATGCTAGCCTTATTGAGATGACAATATATTTACTGCATTCAGATAACAGATGCTGTCGTTGTTGCACGGATTCTGAATGCTACGTTAGTTGTACCTGAGTTGGATCATCATTCCTACTGGAAGGATGATAGGTAAGTTGATATTCTAAAACCTGCTAGCAATGGGACTTAATTGTGATTTCACCACAACCCCCCCCCCCCACAGTTGTGATGAGATAATCAACTTAACAATAATTATCTTATTGAGGACACCTTATTTGGCATGCAGTGACTTCATCAACATTTTTGATGTTGATTGGTTTATTTCTACTCTTGCAAAAGATGTGACCATTGTCAGAAGAGTTCCTGATAAAGTCATGCGATCAATGGAAAAACCTCCATATACTATGCGTGTCCCAAGGAAATCCGCCCCTGAATATTATCTTGATCAAGTCCTCCCTATACTTTTGAGGAGACGTGTAAGTCTACTTTACTCAATTTTAATAAATGTTTCTTGTTTTAAATTTTGTAGTGTATATTCCTAATCAAACTTTTTGTTTCCGAATCATTTTTGGGCACAACTTTCAGTGTCTTTGAAGACTGATAGTCTTGATTTTTTTTTTTTTTTTTTTGGTGAAATGAGAATGCATTTGATTCAAAAAACTGTCAATACAGAATTCTGGTTTTCTAGTTGCATCATGCCTCATCGAAATTGGTGTCGGTTTGCTGCAGTTGAGGCAATTAACACTCATGAAATTCTGCAGGTAGTGCAATTGACGAAATTTGATTATAGACTTGCGAATGATCTTGATGAAGAGCTACAGAAGTTGCGTTGCCGGGTTAATTATCAAGCCTTAAGATTTACAAAACCTATACAAGAGCTTGGTCAAAGACTAGTTTTTAGAATGCAACAGATGGCAAAACGTTTCATTGCAATTCACTTGAGGTTTGTGCCTGTAACTTTTTCCTTTTGTGAATTAGAGTAATATATCAAGGAGGAAAAACAAAATAAGGACCTGGGGGAACCTGCCCATCAGTATCAAGAAGAGTCCAAAGGGGGATAGAGTTGATGGGTTGTGCCTGTAACTTAAACAATTATAGAATTGGACAGATAATTTAAAACAAACTAAGGACCAGGGGGAACCTGCCCTTCAGCATCAATAAGAGTCCAAAGGGGGATAGAGTTGATGGGTTGTGCCTGTAACTTAAACAAATATAAAATTGGACAGATATTTTAAAATTTTAACTGGCATGTAAACTATTTTCTGTGGGGCATGGATGCTCAAACAGAGAACATTTATCTGTGACTAATGTAACCAATCTCAATATTCTCAATTTTTTCTTATTGGACATCCGCAGACATGTACATTATCCATAGCATGCAAAGTTTTTTTTAATTGCCCTGTGAAATTCAATTGATTGTTGTTACTGTGTGCCAAATATGATAAAATTATGTTTCCAATGAATTTTAGTGTGTCTATATATATATGTGTGTGTGTGTGTGTGTGTGTGTGTGTGTGTGTGTTTTCATCCATATGATACTAACTATTAAGTAACCAATCAAAAAAAGAAAAAAACCAGTAATAATTGATTATAAAACTAAGAACTGTCCTTTTGCCGATGTTCTTCATATAACATTGAATACAAAATTTATGTTGTCTGTATTTGATATGTGGATAATCCCTAGTTGGACTTATTTGGAGATCCCCTGTTCCTAGAACTGTTATTGACCTTAAATATTCCAAATCAGAGAAGCCAATGATAAGACTACTTTCTTTTCTCCCACCTCTTACCTCCAGTATTTTGAAAATGCGTCTCATATAGATGTTTGTTTATGCATTGTGCTCTTATGTCTTCTGCCCTCTTTTTTTTTTACTAACATAGAAATGTTAAACAAACATGTCTATACTCTATAGATACATACATATAGCACATCTTTCTGTAATTGAATGTATGCTTTTATGTTCGGGTTCTTTTGTTGTGGCTGAAACTGTTTTTATGACAGGTTTGAACCTGATATGCTAGCATTTTCCGGGTGTTACTATGGTGGGGGTGAAAAAGAGAGATATGAGCTTGGTGAAATAAGAAAACGATGGGCAACATTACCAGTGAGATTGCTATCCTTAATAATTTATGGTCTTAATATATTCATATTCTTCTTAACGGCTTGATGATGAAAAATTGTTGTTCAAATAAAACTTCTTGGTAAAATATGCAATATTTATTTGTTTTGAAGTGTTCACATCACATCTGGGTTCAAAACTCCTAATCAATATCTTGGGGCCACCCCTAAGGAATTCCCCTCTGGTGTGTGTGGGATGAAGGGACTACACACATTTGGTAATGTTGTATGGGTTTGTGACTTCTATTATAATTCTTATGTAACAACTCAAGAAGAAGCGCTAGCTACATCTACATTATACCCCAAAGGACTAGTCTAATCACAGTTGAGGCTCCTTGTTGTTAGTAAAGCCCAGATTAACCTAGTATATGCCTGATGTGGGACCTAGCACGCACCCACGCAACACACACTCAATCAATATCCAGTCAATCTGGTGCATCACATCTTCCATCTCTTCTAATCTGAAGTAAATGTTGTCTCATTATTTTTTTAGGATTTAAGCCCTGATGGAGAGCGGAAGCGAGGGAAATGCCCACTTACTCCTCATGAAGTGGGTTTGATGCTGCGGGCACTTGGTTTTGCAAATGACACATACCTCTATGTTGCATCTGGAGAAATATATGGTGGTGAAGAGACTCTGCAGCCTCTCAGGGAACTCTTTCCAAACTTTTATACAAAGGAGACTCTTGCCAATGAAGAGTTGAAGCCTTTTCTTCCTTTCTCTTCCCGCCTTGCTGCCATTGACTACATTGTCTGTGATGAGAGTGATGTATTTGTCACTAATAACAATGGAAATATGGCCAAGATTCTTGCAGGTCGAAGGTAAGAAATCTATTCCATTTCTTTTTTGTTTGGCATACATACACAATCACAAGAAAATGCACCGACTTTTTATTGCTTCATCATTTTAACTGTTGCACCCTTCCCACTATTCTCAAATAAAGAAATAAAAAAGAGAAGCCTTTGACAAATGGGTGATATTCTATTGCTAGGGATGTGTAAGAGGGAGTTTTCACTTCGAAACATGTAATGCATCTTTTCAAGTGCTGCATACGCTGCCAGTCTTGACCAATATAGATTCCCAGTTCTAGTATAGCGGGGAAAAAAACATATTGTCCTGATTTTAAGTTAATACAATTTGTCATATATTTTGGTCTCTATACTATGATAAACAGTATCATATTATAGATACCAAAAGGGACAAGTTGTGGGTTTGAGTCCGGGAATCAATCTCTCTAAAATAAAAACTGGGGGGCTAAGTTGTCTACCAATCACCTCTCCTAGACCCCGCAAAAGTGGGAGTTTTATGCACTGGGTACAACCTGTTTTTTTTTATAATATGATAATCAGTTGCAGGAAATTTTATGTCTTGGAATCAAGTACTCAAAGAATCTCCCTAAAAGATAACGCTTTATGGTTTAAAAATGAGGTGAATCTATGTCAAAATGTGATGGAATTTTGTGGAGGTATCAAGTGTTCTGTTAAAAGTACTGGCCTGTCCTGCATGGTGATCCTTTCGATTTTTTTTCTCAGCTAAATTATACTTTTGCTCCTGGAAATATTGGACAGGTTCCAATTTAGGTCCTAGATTTTGAAAAGTTATTTGGTTGTTTAAAATATTTTCCTTTGAGAAATTACTCCATTTATTCATCAAAAGTGATGCTGGCACAGAAATTGTTGATGTGGCTTGTCTCTATGTTTTCCATGCTATCAAATTTTGTGACAGCAATGTCATCTATTTCAACGGTAAGGGCTACATTACTCTTTACTCAGAATTAAAATTTAAAGGGTGATTTGAAACTTCAAAAAATTTAGGATCAAGTTGGGACTGGGACCTATTTTATATTTGAAGGGCCAAAATATAATTTAGCCTTCTCTATTCCTATAACTCTATCCCTAAATTTTTGTCCCCATTTGATATGTACTCCACGGCCTAGGCTGATAAAGTAGTGCAGTTATTTCCAACTACCAAGAGTTGTTCTCTTAAATGTACTCTGGGATTGTTTGATTCCGTACAAAGACACAAAGTAAATAGGGCACCAAATGGGTATGAATGGATGGTGGGTGGAGTCTAGGAAGTTGCAATTGTTATAGACTTCAGATTTGAATAACTATGGACCACTTTTGTTGTTGAATGTGGAGATCACTAGAACCTGATTGAGAAGCCTTCTTTTGAAACCCTTGTTGGAATGATTTCTTACATTTTAATATTACAGAACTCAAGAATTTTCTTGCATGTTATCTCAGCATTATGGATGTAACATGTAAGGTTTGAGTTTGAGGGATGTTCCATTGTTCCAGCACGTCTTGTGGTTCTTGGGCATTGGTGTTCAAACCCTACAAGCCCCACCACCCCCCCCCCCCCCCCCTCCCCCCCTTAATTTACCTAGCTTTAAAAAAAATTGTCATCGTTATAACTGTAATTCTCATCAGTTAATTTGCTTTTGTTGTTGAATCTTCTGCTTGTTCAGTTATGTTGTTTCTTTGTTAAATTTTTAATTTCATTTTATGGATATTGTAGGAGGTACATGGGTCATAAGAGGACTATCAGACCAAATGCGAAGAAACTTAGTGCTTTGTTCATGGCAAGGCATCAGATGGACTGGGAGACATTTGCAAGAAAGGTAAAATCATGCCAAAAAGGATTCATGGGAGACCCAGATGAGATGAGACCAGGTCGAGGAGAGTTTCTTGAAACTCCGTACTCTTGTATTTGTGAGAAACCATTCAATGATGATGAAACCAGCTACAATGGAGATCATCAGTCAGAACAAGTTGCCATGGAATCTGTGGCAAAAATTAAATTCACATGATCGAAAGGGTTGAGGTGAGGAGTCTACTAGTACAGAAAAAGAAAAGCATGGCAGAAGAGCCAACTTTCTTAGTAAATCAAGTGGACAATGAAGAGAGTAAAGGGAGATGAGTGGGAATTGAATGACCAAGGAGAGAATAGGGAAAAAAATTATCCCGATATAATGTGGTAGTTGGAATTAGTTCATACATCAACCAGAGATGGTGACGGCTCTAACGGCCTTTTCATCTCTAGTATGGCAAATTTTTATCATGCCGCCACAATTTTACCTAGAACAGCGAAATCAATCATGGCATCTTGTAGGCTTTTTTTTTTTTTTTTTTTTTTTTTTTTTTTTTTTGGTCCATTAGTTGCTGTTCAAAATCTCCGTTTTGATTGCAGAATTGACTGGGTTGGGGTCCATGTATAGCTTGAAGTGATGAAGTGCAATTGTTTATAAATAGTTTCTCTAGGGACAGCTGTGTAGGATTTTGAGAAACACTTGCATCAACAAAATTCAAAATTATCATATTGTGACTCGTTATGTCCTGCTTGCATTTAATTTATATGGTTCACGTTAGGAAACATGCTATGGATGATGACTGATGAGCGTAGATTATAGTAAATAAGTAGTCGTTATCATTTATCAAATATCAATTGATTCATCCTCTTTTTCTTCCTTTTTCTTTTTTCTATTTCTAAAGAAGAGCTGCTTCAATATCTAGACGCCACAATTTTGCACCATGTGGCGAATTTAATCGCATGGCAGCAGCTCAGTCCGTGTAAAGAACTCACATTAATTCATTCTCCAACCATCGAATTATTAAAATAAAAAATTTAAATAATTAAAATTTTATATTAGCCTGGAAAAAGCCTGATTCTGGAATTCAACCAAGTGAAAATCAAGTGAAATATGGAAGTGCTCCCATATAATTCAGCCTTTCAGCAATGACCTATCTTCTGAACGATTACTAGGGTCACGAACTTTGTCAAGTTATATTATGCATTCACTGCAAAACGATAAATAAATTCACTCATATTCAATTACGCTGCTCTTGATTAAATTGGATTGAGAAAGTTAAAAAATACTACTTTATGGCCATCTAAGAAAGTTAGCTTGCCAACAGCTGTATAGTTTAGTAGCATTGACCAGAGGAACTATGACATTAATACTTAAGTTTCTGGGAGGAGGGATTGCAAATGAAAAATAAAAGCTCAGGCTGTGACAGTGACGGCACATTGAATTACACAAGACAAAGTATCATGTGTATCAGGCATATGCATCCGTTCTCTTTCAACTGGCGTGCAGCACGCATACCTCTCTCTCTCTCTCTCTCTCTCTCTCTCTTTCTCTTTCTCATGCGCACGCACACACAAAAAGCATATCAGAGAAGTTAATATCAGTAAGGCACGAAGCAACATGCCATGATTTTGATCATCTGCAAACTTCCTCGGTGATTTCAAGCCAAACTACATGGAGAATTTTCCATATACAACCTATTAGGGCAGGACCTAGGGGAATCATATCATAATTATGAAGAAACTAAAATCAATATGAACATCTACTGACTAGATTTTTAAGACTAAATCAAAGGAAGCAAGAATTTCCATTCCTAATTTCTCCCCTACTATAAATATACATATTAACTATGCTTGCTGTGTGGTCATCCGACAACTGACATTCTGTTGACTGGAACCCCTCATTGCAAAAGTTCATTTCAGCCATGGTTATTCCCTGTTACAATCAAGCAATCAGTTTTACGCATGCTGGTTATTATACACACCAGAGAAGACTCAAGAGTGCCACATCAAATAAGAAAATCAATTATCAGAAGTCTTACCTCTAGAAGTACTCCTATTTGAACTTTTGTGACCCTTGTCATGCGAAACAGAGGGAATCTTTGAGATGATCAATGAGCTTTGTAATCCTTCCAATAGCTGTTGCCGGCAATATCAAGAAGCACAAAAGGCACGAAATTAAGAAGGCATATATAGGTTAATACTGCATAAATAGTAAGAGTTGGAGGGGAAAAGGAAAAAATAAATTATAGAAATTACCCGGACTAATTTTTGGAAAAGAAAACACTTTCTAATAATTACCAACACTTAACTAAGGTCCCTCCTGGTGGATTCTTAATAAATAATAACTAAGGCTTTCTAATAATAATATTTCTCCTCTTTTCTTGTTTAAATAAGGTACTTTTTTTCTCTTGGATTACTGAGTAATCCATAGTGTAACAGTATGCTAGTAAATTATGCAACCCCGGTGGGTCTTAAAACCGCAACCTTAACCTCCACTTTGGACAAAGTTTATCTCCAAAATAGTTAGAAATAATCTCCTCCAATCTATTACGTGGCGATTTATAAGATTATCCATGTGTATTATCCAAACAAATCATATGATTTACTCCCTCCGTCCCAGTTTGTTTGTCCTCTATTCCATTTTGGAATGTCCCAAAATATTGTTATGTTTCTAAAAATAAAAGTCATTAATTTACTAATGTTCCAATTATACCCCTACTTTATTTTCAAAACTATTTGAAAAGAAAACTAACAAATATTTAAAAAATCAATCTAATTGGGGCACCTTTTTAGTTGCCTCATTAAGAATAACTCTTTTATAAAAAATAAAAAATAAAAAATAAAAAAAAAGCTGATAAATTTATTTAAGGGTAGTTTTGTAAACTTATACATTTTTATAAGACGGACAAGACTTTAAATAATATTTCCTTAAAAAGTTTGACTTTTCAAACAGGACAAACAAATTGAGATGGAGGGAGTATTAAAAAAGTTACACATGGATGATCTTTTCAATCAGCACATAATAAGTTGGAGGAATACTCTAAACCGGTTTGGAGCTAACTTTCTCTCAACTATACCTTGAGAGGAAATGAGGTGCCTTTAAAGCTACAGCTCATTTGGCTACTTCACTAACTCTAGCAGACATTGCTACAAAAAACCCACTGCCAGTGCCAGTCAACAAGATAACCAGCAAGTAATGAATGAATTTAGTTCATAAATAATATCTCAAACAGGTCGTATTTTATATTTTTAAGGGTAAATTGCACTATAGGGTCATCATCAATGGGCCACTTAAATTTGAAGTCAAGCAATTGACCCCCAAAACCATTGCATGATCAAAGAAAAAACCAAAAGTTAAATATGCACATGATTACGTGATAATATAATGGTGTTTAGTGTACATGTGATAATATAATAAGAATATGAAATTAAGGCTTAAGTGTAACCGGAAAAATGGATATACTTCAAAGGTAGATGATATAGAGGGGATATTGATGCTCAAATTTATTTAGAAGGGATATTGCAACTAGACTCATAGTTTAGGGTGCAAAAATGAAATTTATCCAATTTTCATTTAAACTATGGATTGAAAAAAAAAAATTTCCCCTTTTAAATGTTTTCACATAAATGTATGCAAGTGTTCAAATATACACAGGCAGATGAGAAAGAAATCTTAATCAGGTAAGTTTCCCTAAACGGAGAACTAATTAAGGATTGGTTTAATTGCAAAAGTTACAGGAAGATATATTATAACAAATTCATTAATAAGAACATAATTTATTTTTATATTGGTCATTTAAACATGCACAAGGTGGGTCATGGCAACATGTATATTAGAAGAAGACAGAAGTTATGAAATACTTACTCTTGATGTTGGTTGAATTCTGCGATTAGATCTACGAGGCTCAACAACTTCAGAGGTTAATTTTGCAGAACTACCATTAAAGATTTTGTCCTCCTCAATTTTGGCTAACTTTCCACCAGCTGGTGCAAGTTTTCCTTTATTAGCCCTCTCAGATTTGGCATTTGATGTGGAAACTTTCTTGGAGGATCCATCTGATGAAGAAGCCCGTGAAGAAAATAAAATTGGGCCCTCTGCAGTTCCCAGAGTGCTAGAGAGCGATCCAATATCAAACTGGTTATGCTTTCCTGATGCATTCTCAGCATGGCTTACAGAATCCTTGAGTTTTGCTAAGTGATTTGTCAGAGTGCCATCATCAGGAGCAGAAACTGCATTAATTGAGAGGTTGTCCTTTGCTGGAACAGTTCTACCTGAATCACTTTGTGGTTTTCCAGTCTTAAGACCTCTGGGCTTGGTTTCAGCTACTCGTTTTTCCTTTAAAATACTACTTTTAGTACTATTTTTCCATCCACGGGATCCTGAGCCTTGAGGCATCAAATATTTCACAAATTTAACTGAATCATTTGGTTCATTAATTTTATTGCCCCGATCTGCAACATAATGTTTGCTTACTTCCATGAATTTTCTCTTCTTTCCAGGCTTAGGAACACCAATAACAACTCTTGATCCTTCCTTCTGCAAACCAGTCCGTAATGTTCTGAGAGCATCGGGCTTATTCTCGTTTCTGGTGTTCTTACCAACATTAAACAACTTTTCATTCTCTGATAAATCCAGTAATCTTGACTCCTCAGATTTCCCTAATTCTACAACACCCTTACTTTCTAACATCTTATCCTTCCCTTTGGCCTCTGCTGCTGGACTGCCCAACTTTATTCGTTTTTCCTGTGGCATATCACCCTGAACAACAGATTTGCATCTTAGTAAAGAAAAAAGTAATTATTAAAATTATTTTTAGTCACTATCAGACAAACATCAAGCATAAGAACGCACCTCATGGGAAGCACTGACATTTTCTCGCAAATTGGACCATTCTATCCATTCCCCATCCTTCCAAATGAGAGAAGGCCGAAGATGCCAGGCTCTTACAACTGATGTTTCTCCTTGAGCTGCAAGAACCAAACAATGATTCACTTTCAATAAATAGGGTCAGTAGACTCTGTACAATAATAGTAAGCACATAACAATCGGGGATATTCAAATAACCAATTATTTTTTAAATAATAACAAATTTTTTTTAAAAAAAAGTACCTGGAAAATGGACAGTTAATTCAGTCTCATCTTTCTTGTTCTTTTCAGTGATAATCCCTTCGCACCACCTGAAAGATGAAATAACAGACACGGATTGATTAAGCTATTATCACATGGAGTCGCAAATAAAAAATTTCAAACTTGACTGCATATAGTTGGGAACAGGATTCATGAACTGGGTCAAGTTTAAATATTTTCAGTAGAGGAAGATGCTTCCAAAAAAAAAAAAGAAGCAAGAAAAGCCAATGAGCTAGCTCTAGCTAAAATAGAACTTCCTCTTCCCACAAAAATATGATGATGAGGTTGGGGTGAAATATGTGCTAAACTGGCTGCTTGAGGGTTTCAGAAAAAACATCACCTACTACAATCCTTCTTTTTTTAATTGCATACCATGCAAAAGCAGTATGAACAATCATCAAATAAGATACTGATACTAGACAGTATTTTGTTACTAAAGTTACTGTCTTTAAATCCCACATAATTACAGAGCATATAGTATGAACAATCATCAAAACAAAATAGCGTGTTAGAAAGTCAGCTACTAAGACATTTCAAATGATAAGTCTTCATATGAACACTTTCTATGATGTTTTTCGTTAAAAATTTGAACCTCAGAACCATTCAGAAAGTGAAGTTTGCAAATAAATGAGTATCTAGGAGTAGAATAAGTTGTTCAGGTTTTGTGTTACATCAGGACCAATTACATGGGGAAAATAAAATTATAAAGCTACAGTCATAAAAATATTAAAATTTGTGGAATCTTTTAGGTAACATTTCTTGGAGTTTGCTTTGCAATAGGCAATTTAATAAAGAGATTCTGGTCATAAAATAAAAAGGTAAAACTAAGACAGATGACAATATAACCATTTTAAAATTCTTAAATAGCATCCAAAACACTTTGTCTATACTAGAGTTGTATCCAGCATGATAGATCCTTGAAAGCTTCTTTTCTAAAGTCTGTTAGAAAAATATTTATCATTCCTTACACACACCTGTCTCTAATCCATGCATCAACTCTATCTCCAACAGACCAATTATAATCTCCCATAGCTGCTCTACGTCTCTTCCTTGTTCCTTCATATCGCATGATAGTAACAGGACGGGCAGTGCGTATTTTTGGCACCTTGTCTCCTTCGCCTTGGAGCGACACCCATTCCTTCAGCTGTCCCTCCGCTGGAAAGTTGGGAAATAAATAATATATACTAAGTGAATAATCAATCAGTGTAAATGCATGAAGCACAATTCATTCTTTTTCAATAATCTCCTTTCTGGATGGGTTACACTCTTGGCAACAAATTGTTGTGCCAAATAAGGAGTCCATGCAAATACACGCACACAACTAGGCAGGATTGCTCAAAATCTGGGTTGCAAAAGAGTAAGAAATACTATGGCATAGCTGCATAGGTACACTTGACAGAAGTTCATGGCAACTCACCATTGTCTGTCTGAAGTTCAGTGTAACAGACATATGCTTTCCCATCCTCCAAACTCAATACATTGGCTGTGAACCAAGCTGCTTTAAATCCATCTGTATCTTTAAGAACCTAAAATATAATCAACAAGTTAAAAAAAGAAAAAGAAAGTAAGTATGAAGACCTAACAACCCAACAGAATCACCAAACTTCAAAGCATGCAGATATTTGGAAGGTAACAAGGTAAAAATTAGAACTCAAGTCCCATGAAATGCAATGGTGTGTAAAAAATTTGATTTTACTTTAAACCCATTCTAAAAGGAGGAGTTAAGACTCAAGAATTCAAAATCAATTTCAGGCCTCAGACCTCTACATGTGAACCCTCCTTAATGCTGTCCTCTTTAAAAGTTTCTGCCGCCTTTTCATACTCATTCCGAACAGTAGATCTTGATCCAATCTCAGATTCAGGAACCACACCAATGGTTTTTGCCAAATCAGAAACTTTTCGGCCCTTTTGAACTCTTGAATCTGTTTCATTAGTTGGAATAGGCGCTGAAATTCCATCTACCAATCTCATATGATCCACCATTGACTCCTTTGGCATCTCTGTTTGAAGATGTGACTTCTCATGTGTAGTACTCTTAGTTTCTTTCACCGATGGTCCGTCTTTTTGATGCTTTGTAGAAGTATCTGGACCCTCTCCAACAATATCATTGCTTAATTGTTCTCTATTTACCTCAATTGATTTCCCAACAAGCTCAGTAGATTCTCTGGATACTTTCCAATAACCCTCTGGACCAAACTCCAGCAGTTCAGTCAACGGCAAAGGATCACCCATTGCAACAATCTTTCCAGCTTGTGATATGGCCTCTGCTGCCAGCTCAGCAGCTTTTACAATCGCATCCATATTTTCAGCTCTTTTAGTGGCAGCAGAAGCAGCTTCAACCCTTTTTCTAACAGCCTCCTTAGCAGCTATAATGATTGAACTGGAGCTGTTTGTTCTGTTATCACCCTTCAGAATGGATGCAGGAGTAGCCTGTCCCAAAATATTCATACTATCAGGAAGAGAAGTTCCAGTACTTTGACTAGGATTGCCATAACCATTCAAAACAAGTGCTTCTTCAGCCATTAACTTTGCTTGCAGTGCAGCATTTGATGCAACCTTGGCTGCTGCAGCTGCTGCCTTTGCAACAGCAGCAGCGGCTGCTACTGCAACAGCTGCAGAAGCTAATTTAGCTTCAACATCTGAAACCAATCCAGAATTTTTTCGCTCTTCCAATTGACTCCAAACTTCTTGGCTGTGACTAACAGCAGCTGCAGAGAGGACAGCAGCATCCTCCGCCTGTAATCTAGCCTCCTTAACTTTACTAAGGGTTTCCTCTGACAAACTAGCCCTCTGCTGTACATCCTGGTCTGCCTTTTTTTGGAGGTGATCCATGGATGATATAGGAGATTCAGATATAACGAATTTTTCTGAAGTGGCTTTAGATGCAAAACCAGTGGGCATTGTAAAGGCAACAGAAGTGGGCAGATGTGTAGTAACAGCAGGGGTTGAAACTGGCTCAGGTTGAGATTGAGACTGCAAAACAATCTGACCAAGATCCTCAGAAACTGGATTTTTTCTTCTTTTTCTAGACTTTGGATCTGTAGAATTCTTTCCAGGTGATGCTGTTACCTTTTTTGGATCAAGCAGGGAAGTGCTAGTAGGGACCCCGCTATGAACCACTGGATGCTTTATACCAGAGGAATGCGGCACAGAAAATTCTTTGACAGGAGTCAACTTAATTGCTTCTGTGTTAGGTAAACGAGTACTGGCATCAGGCGCAGAAGTTTGTGGAGAAGCCATCCAGGGACCACGAAAGGGGCCCTGAGATATCCACGGAGTGTTATGTCCAACAAAGTTTCTAACTGGAGGAGTCTGAAAAGGATGCAATGGACTAAGTGGCTGCTGATAATCCATGACTGAACCTCTTTGCATGACACTAGATTGCAAGGCATCACCAGAAGGTGTAGGCATACTCCACAATGGTGATGAAAGAGGTATCATTGAATTTACAACTGTTGGAGTACCCTTGCTGCTGGTTCGACCAAGAGGTGAGGAGACACCTTTACTTTGAAGTGTACTTTGCTTGCTTGCTTGATCAGGAGCCCTAGCACCTGTAGATGTGAATTCTGAATCCTGGTTACAAACTCAATCAAATAAGGAGAGAAACTAAACAGCTTCAAATCCAAAGAAATACCAGAACGTGATGGCAATGGGGTTTCAGGGGTAATGGGATGAGACTTTTGACTGTGTAGCCTTTCCATGCATGCACGCCAGGCATTCTCCCAAACATTCCTTCCACCATCTAAAAGCGCAATGCCAGACATTAAGACATGTATGCAATGAATGCCCAAAGGGAAAACATAACAGGGAGATATAGAAAACTAACCAGGTCCACCAAATGCTGATATCATATGTGCCTCTTCAGGTGCTGTTCCTTGACTGCATAAAATTTCAAATGCATCTTAAATATTATAATTAAGGTGCCAAGTGCCACCCCCCCTCCCTATCTTATTAAAAAATATCCACTAATCCTACAAATAGAAGAACGTCTCATTAACATCCAATCTCAAAGGGAACCGGTGGTGCCCTTTGTGTAGGTTTCTTCAATCATGGCATGGCCATTAAAATGAATAAAATCAATCCTTTACTTATCAAAAACAAAAACGAATTACATCAATCCTAAATATCTTCATATGAGAAAAGGACTCACATCAAAGCTCCATACACAAAGATCTGAGCACGCAATTGCACTTGCTGTAAATCCGTGAAAGGTTGCTGAAACAATGTAGATGGTGAAGCTGAAGTATTCAAATCTGGCAGACTAGATGCCGAAGCAGTGATAACAAAAATTGGCTTTGTACTATTGCCTTCTACATGCCCATAATGCTGCATTTCCCTGGATTGCACAAACTGGAAAATTGCAGATGGGCTCAGGGATGCAGTAGCTGCTTTATCCCCTCTTTCTGATTGTTTTGTAGGAGTTGTTTCTTTCACATGATTTCCCCTTTTAGGAGTTTCCTTTCCAATTGCCGTCTTACCAGATGCCCGCCTTGTCTTGCGCTCATGAGTACCTTTCGAACCACCACGTGTAATCTGTCCTTCAGATACTTGTGGACTTCCGGTAGAATTATCTTGTGATATCTTGGCATCCATTTGGCCTAAACCAGAAGTTGAAGGAGAACCCTCTACAATCTTCAAAAGTAATTCTTGGTAAGGATAAAAGGTTATTAATTGTCGAAGGGCATAATATAGATCCCTCCAGAATTTTTAGACATATATCAACATAATGACCTTCCTCAGACAAACAAAAAATAATTAAAAATTAAGCCACAAAAAATATTAAAGATGGAAGGTTATAACAAAGTCATCTATTAACACACAACTTACCGGCAATATTTTGCCAGCAGAAATAGAAGGAAAGGGTTGTGAATTCTTTCCAGTGTCTTTTCTAGACAAATCTGCCAATGAACCAATCTCAAAAGAGAAGCTCTGCTCATCTTTGGAACTGTCCTTTCCTTTTGGATCCCCAGAAACTGACAAAGAATTGCTAGTTTCTACATCATCAATCTCAGCAACCGGGGCTTTCTTATCAGTGGACCTGTTAACTTCTTCCTCTGTTGATGCCCTCACTCCCTCCTTTTCCTTTTCACTCTGAGAAAGCTCAGTAGTACTTATAATATTAGGGGAACCAGTGGGTTTATCAGGATTGCTAGAAGCACTTCCACTTTCCATTGCACAAATAGCAGAAGATAAGGAACCTTCATGGAGTTTAAAAACATCACCCGCAAAATTAAATCAGTAATGAGAATAAAAAAATTACACTGGGAAAAATATAGATGTCAGACTTAGATGTCAAACATCAAGTAACAAAGAAGACTCCAACAAACATGATTATTAAACTCCTTCAAAAGTGAACTAAAACTCTTACTTCAAACCTGTCTCCACAACATCTTAATGTCCTTTTTTAAAGGTCCCACAGAAAAATCCATAACTTTGAATGCTAGTCAGTACTCGAAATATATTTTTCCTATAGGCTTCTTTGTCCTTTCTTTTACTTTTTAAAAATTATTATTTTCCACAAAAGTATTAACGAGACAAATAACAGGAAGCATGTGAAGCATTGCATTTTTAAACAACACAAACTTTAAAGCTACAACATACTTCTTCATACAGAAAGTTTGCTTCACAAGGGGTCTACTCAGCATATAATACCTCTCTTCCTCTCAGCCAACAATGAAAGGGAGAAAAGCATCTCATTTGACCAATTATGTACAGCACATATTGCAGTCATTACTTTGAAGATTACATATAGTACATAGACGAGTATCAAAATTACAGATTAGACAAGAATTATGACATCAAATAGCATGCCATAAAATAGTTTAACTGACTGTGGAAACATAATTCGTCACCAAAAATTAGAAAGAATCCAGACCAATGGCATATATACTCGGTCTCAAGTGGGGGAATATATATCAAGATGCCTTTGCATATCCTAAGACAAGATCTAACCACTGCATATCAAAGTGTGATTTCCACATAATAACTGTCAGAAAAATATCCTTCCCCATGTCAGACCTTTGCATACACATTGTCATATTCTGAGGATTCCAAATATCAGAAGCAAAACTTTGAGTTGATAAACTTAATTTAGGTCTAAAGATTTTAAAAAGATATTTGTCAACAATAATTTGTTTACAAAAACAATGTAAATATTTGTTTAAGCATTTTTTGTTAATGATGTCACTGTAAATGGAATTAAAAAGATTTTGAAAGTACAGATTTTAATTTGGCACTTCTAAAAGTGAGGTTTTAAAACCACCATAGTTAAAATGTAATGGATAAATGACTACCCATCCCAAAAGCTAAAGCTATTATGAAAGGGTAAATTTAATCCTTACACTTTCCCTCACATGTGGACCCAAACTATCCCCTCAATAAGTGGGGTCCAACATGTAGCATTTTTAACTTTTAAACGAGAGATAGAGTAGGAAAAGTTTTGAACTCAAGATCAAGAAAGAAGACTCGAGAGATTTCAAATCAGTTTAATTTTCAACAGTTACTAACCAGAAGATGTTTGTGTGTTTGTGAATAACAAATGCCCACCTGAAGCTTCTGAGGATGCCTTTTCAAGATTCTCTTCTACAGTCGCTTCCTCACGCTTTTCAAGAAAAGTTACTGCATCAGCAGCACCACCCTCTTTTGCTGCTAAATCACAGATAACAGCATGCACTTCGGTCCCCCTAATGCATTCCTGGTTAACTTCATTAACAACCACTGTTTGAACTTCACTCTGAATTTCTGCATTACAAGTATCTGCCTTTGGCAGCGATTGATGAACTGTCTTTTGTAAAAGCTTTCCAGCAGTATCAAAAGATGCATCTTTTTCACTTTCAGAAGCAGGACCTGGCTCAGTTTCCAATTCTGAAGATTCCTTCAAAGTGGATAATCTTGCTTCTGTAGATATTTTGGTTGCAGTAGACTCCTTATCAGAGTAAGTAAAACCCCCAACAGAAGATACTGTTATAACCTCTTTATAATCACCAACCCCATCTATAGTCTTAACATTCTCAGAAGGCTGGAGAACACCAGTCATGTCAAAGGATGCCACCTTAGCATTTTCCAAGGTAGCATTTAATGCTGCCAAAAAGAAAAAAAAAAAACTCAAATTTTAAATTTCATGCATATGTATAAGCATCAACAATCATTGGATAAGTTATAAAATACCTGATTCATTGCTAACAGTGACATCAAGTAGTATAACGGGCTCATTTCCAGCACTACCTTCACAATGAGATGAGGTCCCAGCTCCCTTATCAACGATAAGAGATCCATCCACTACACAATCCATATTACTAGATTCAGATGGCAACTTTGCGCTCTTCTCATCACTAATCGAAACATCTATATCACATTTATGAACATCACCTTGTCCATAGATTTTTTCTGCTTCACATATTTGAGTGGATTCATCCAGAATGGAAGACGAGACATGGTCTTCAGCAACCAGATTCTCCCTAGACACTCCAAAAGCAACCTGACCAACTTTCAGAGTTCCAGTCTCACATGCTTCCCTAAGCAATTCAGCTGAAGAACACACCGTCACAGTAGAAATACCTCCCATATGACTACTACTGTTTTCTTTATCTTCAACTTTGGAAACATTATTATCCTCCTTGGATGACAAAGATGCCTCAGATTTACTTACTAAAATCTCATTATCTAATTGTTGACTACTTTCTAACAAATTATCTTTCTCAACAACACTTTCCTGTCCATATGTTAGCTGCACAATGGCATCCACCTTTGGCTCAACACTTGCAGAGATCCCAGCTTCAGGACCACTGACTTGCACTGCATAACCCTCAAAATTAGTATCACCTTCAAAGGCCATTGGTGAGACCTCATGTGTATTTACTTTAGAAGGTTCACCAAACTCTTTGTCTTTGAACAAAACCGCATCACATTTCCTGGTCTCCACAGGAATTCTGGAATCTACATCCTGTGTGCATTGTTCCGCTGTATGCAAGGCAGAAACAACCTTGTTTACCATACTAGAAGGTTCCTCCACATTAATGATACGATTTTCAATATCATTTCCTTCTTCCACAGATTCTACCTTTGAGGTTAAGCCAAGAGGGTTTTCCAAATGAAAGGCACCACTTTCAACTGCATTGCCATCCAAATTCTCAGCCTCTCTGCTCAGTACATGAAATTCTTCCTTTCGCTCATCATTTCTTGTTTGCAATCCATCCAAATTCATATTGCCAACATCATCTATCTCATGTTGGAGATCTTCATTGTTCAGCTCACCACCACTTGAAATGATATTTTGTGCACAGGGAACCATATTATCAACTTGCATCCCTGAAGCAGAAAAATCTTCTTGGGTCTTATGATCCACATATTCATCAACCAAAGGATTGATATCTCTTCTATCTGCAACATCAGATTTGCTATCAGCAAACGGATCTTCCTCAATCATAGGTAAGCCACCCTTTACACTGACAGCATTTGGATCCAGTTCACCTGATCTTCCATCCACAGAAAACTCATCTTCATGAGTTTTTGAAGTATCTTCAACACAAGGCTCGACTGGTATATCTTCTTTTAACACAGAAAAGTTTTCAGGAATCTCATCCTGTGGTAATGTAGACTTTAAATCTGTATCATCCCCTAATTTAGGAAGAATGTCATCATCATGTTTCAGACTAGGCTCCATTTGCTTGGTTAAGGAACCAAGTTCATCACATGCATCTGACTCCTCAACAATAGTTTGTCTGAGAATAGTTTCCTCCTGCCCAACGGATTTTAATAGCATTTCAACAGATTCTGAGGAAGTGGCCTCAGACCAAACATTGTTACGCCTTGATATAGAGCAAGATTTAGCTGCACTTGAATTGAACTCTATCCCACTACTCCCCTGAGAGAAATCTTCAATCCACTGGTTATCCTCGTTACTTTCAATGCCAAGAAAAACTTCTGTTTCAACCAAGCTATCAAACCTTAAATGCCCCTGAAGGCTGTCGTCAAAATCAAACTTGGGAAGAGCATATGGCTGCAAAACCGGTGGAAATTTGGTGCTTCCTTCACCAGCTAAATGAAGATTCTGGCTTTGAAAATCATTGTCATCATAATCCATGGGTGTATCCCTGCAACAAAGAAAAGGGGAGAGAGAGAGAGAGAGAGAGGGAAACATTGAGAGATAAAAGAAAACAGAGAATAGGGTGCACATATACACGGATCATGTCTTCAACATTTCAGGCTACAGAGTAAAATGACAATATACAATAGTACATGAAAAGTTATGACACACATAATTACAGTTAGAATAAAAAGGATAACCATAATTCAAAAGGTCCTTCATAGCCTATTTCAACAAAAATGAAGGGACAAAAAAGACCCTTCCTCCGTTATTTCTTCTATATTTAAATGATATCATCCACTTATGTTCATTCAAAAACTTCATATTCTTCACAAATTAGCAATACAATGTATATGTAGAACAATGATAAAATAGGTTTCAGTAAAATAATGAAAGCAAGAATAGAAATCGTTTTTTTTTTTTTTTTGGGGGGGGGGGGGGGGGGGGGTTGGGGGGGTGCTTAACTAGTTGCTAAAGTAACGACAACAACATTCACAAAAGCAATCAGTAATCATATTGAAACAATCAAGGGTCATTTAAAAAAGTAAAACGAAAACTGGAGACAAAAACAGGGTGTAGTGCAAATGAAAAGAACAACGGTCCCAAATCATCATCCCCAAGAGAACTTTACATGGTTTATAAAGAAGCAATCACATATTTAGAAGATCAAACTAAAACTAAACCCAATAAATAATCCAAACAATGAAAAGACACAAGAAACATGCCACAATATGGCTAAAGTGAGAAAACTGTGGACTCGACATCAAGTAAATTTGCAAGCATCACTATAGGGAGGAACTATCTATAGCACCTGGTAAGTACCACTGGCCATTAGGTGGTAGCACCATTTAAAATATTCTCACCAGGATTCACACTAATCAATGGGCAACTATAACATCCCAAAACTAACTTTGTCCAAATAACCATATATACAACCAAATTTGTATGCACAATTCAAAGGCATCATCGTTCAATTGCATTTCACTGAATTCCATCACAATGATGATGAGGAGGAGGAGGAGGAGGAGGAGGATACTACTAATAATTATAGAAACAACAATAACAATGATGATAATGAAAATGATGTTATTTTGTATCAGATACTGATGATATAGAGAGTGAATGGAAAATGAAGATATATGATATAGAGGGCTAAAAATATAAATAAAAAAAAGGTGGCCAGATCCCACATTGGGCAACAGGAAATTTTAGAAGAAACCTCTTGCTCAATTCTAACAGTTAATGAAATTATCATCTTTAATTATCAATTTATCATTGGCTTAAAATTTATTTTTTCCTTCTCTTTTTGTAAATAAAATAATTAGAGTACATATTGCTAGGTTAATCTCAATTCCCACAGTACAAGAATATCAGTTCATCAATTGCACAGGTGCACACATAGCATGTGTCCACTAGTAATAAAGGATATAGTTGGTTGTATTCTGACTGAATGTGTATCAAAGACCAACCACAACCAGCCACAGAAGACAGCCCAAAACCAGTGACTTTTACAAATCATTGAAATGTCAAAATATTAATCATATAAATTACATATTTACATGTCAAAGTCACTCTAGAAACAACATATTGGACATGTATGTAAACACTTGATATTAAAATGCCAACTAAGCTACTTAGTTCAAATTCTATAGTGATTGCTGTGACTTTTCATTTGTTCAGCATTAAGGTTGATGGCCATGCCCATTTTACAAGTAGTTAACAATAATGTAGCAACAAAGTCTAAAAATCAAAATAAAAAAGATAATTTTTTTTTTTTTTTGTGGATAGGTTAAAAAAGATAAATTTTATTGTTTTTGATGAACAATAAAATTCAATTAGAGTGCACAAATGTGGAAGCAACCGATGTACATGTGGAGTGTACAAAAAGGGCACCCCAAATTGGGGGCAGAGGAAGCAAGAGAAAGACAATAACAATTCAAATCCTAAGTTAAAAATCAAAACACAATGTACAAAAATCATGAATCAGACTCGAGAGTATAATATTTGATGGAAAGAATTTCATGGTATGTATGTCAAACATAAAAAAAAATCCAAACATACAACTTTCTACATCTCAGTCACAGGATTTCACTAAATACAAGTCAAGGGGGATCTCCTTGGATCCATAAATGTTTTGCAGACTGATAATAGAAAGATTATTCTAATTCAGAATAATGACACTGCACATTTTTTGATAAGTAGCCCTTCACGCATAAGCATAACAAGACATTGGTCAAGAAGCACTGCCATATAGTTGCATCCAGAAAGAACAAAGTGAAGCACATTCTTGGTTAACAAGAAACCCTATCAGGATAAATTGTCTTTTTTTTTATAAGTCCTATCAGGATACATTATCATCTGGCATGAATATTTCAAATAAATTTTTTTTTAAAAGTCCATCTTGGAACTCCAATGGGTTGGTCTAGTGGTTACCAAGCCCTCAAGAGATCCATGACGTCTTAGATTCAAACTACCCCCAAGGGTTTCCTCCCTATAATTACCTGGAGTGTGTGGGGCCGGGGGCTACACAACCAAGGTAATAGGTGCTCAAAGAGTCCTAAACACCCACAGTAGCCAAATAAAAAGTCCATCTTTAATGCACCAAAAAAAATAGAACTCCTATTTATCCAACATAAGAGCAATAAGGTCTACTATAGGAGTGTTTATATGTGGACAGCAGTCTATGATTGGACTAGAGCCACTAACATGATAAAGCAGAATTGTGTGCTTAAAGTCTGCTTACATTAACAGATGGTATATAAATAACATGTGATCCAAACTAACAACTGGGAAGTTCCTATGATCCTCCAATTGCATTCAGAAAATGGCTAAACATGATTCAAAGCAAACATCTTTCCATTTTTGTTTGACTCAAAAAAAAAAAAAAAAAAACCTCCAGTTATTTTACTAGTATATTTTACTCTCCTTTACAAGCACTAAACTTTTATTAAAAAATGAGAATTACTTCATGCTCACTATGATGAACACAGCATCTGAATGAATTACTAGTACATTTTACATTAATTAAAGATCAATATAGTATTCCTTTGTATTTTCATATTCAGTGTTTCAAGCTATCCTGTGGATTCAGCAAAGTATATTTATATTTAGGCTGTGCTAAAGTAGGTACATCTAACGTCTTCGGTCTTCCGTCCAAATCCAAAACCAACAGTACTTTTTACTTAAAATCTACCATCCACGTCAATAAGTTAGCAGCACAGACCAAATGGGACCCTAAATGTTACTTCCAAAATAGTATTTGACATCTTATTATTGAAATACCCCTATGTTGATTATGGATGGAACCGCACCACAATATCTTTAGTATTCCCAAAGTTTGATACATATACAAAAAGGATTGAGCTTTCTTTTTATCTTATCACTTATCACTCAAATCAACTAAATCAATCTATTCGAAGAGCTCATATCTTAGACCTAAAACCTTTAATACTACCCGAAACAAACATGAACACGAACCAATAACCAATTTCAATCAATTTGAATAGTAACCAACTAAAAAAATTTCGTCTTGGCGCTAAACAAGTAAGCTACAAAATAATGAACAAAAAAAAATAGAACTTAATGAAAGTAGTGTAAAACTCACCATTTGAAAGCAAAGGAAGCAACAGCTTTGCACTAATGCACATAGAAAAGAAAAGCCCTATCACTGTTTAAGAAATGTAGGAAATGAACAGTACCAGAACAAGTAAGTCTAGAGACGCTACCTCCCTCCATCCGGTGACGAAATCCTGCCCGTTTGATCTCTCAACTGCTCCCCAATCGTACGCTCATCTACTGCTCTCACTACCAAACACCAAACAAACTCCTAGGGTTAGTATTTTTCACTACTCTCAACCACTCCAACACTTCACTCTCCGACGAATTCAAATACAAAAACACAAGGTCGCCGGAGATTTTTTGTACTTACCGGCGGAGTTGTTCTGGTTTCCGGTGGATCGAATTAGGGTTCAGGCGAATCGACGGCGAGAGAGAGAGAGAGAGAGAGGAAGAGAAAGAGGTTTCTCAAAGTGGTTTTTTTTGTTTTCTTCGCTACTTGTTTTTCTTTGTCTCTGTGCACAGAGAGAGAGAGAGAGAGAGAGAGAGAGAGTTAGGAGGAAAAAAAAAATATGAAAAATGAGTGATTGTGATCGAATTTGAAAAAAAGTGGGGCATTCGTATATGGCTTTGATCAGACGGGTATAAAACGTAACGTCACTTGACACGTGGCTTCTTACGATTCGGGATACGAAAGCGTCTCAAAGTTTGACCTTCGTTACTGTCCGGTCCTGGGTCCTTTACGTAACGGGCGTGTTTTCTATCGTTGGATTTGAAACGGAAGAGTGAGAGCGTGACACGTGGATGGATCAAGAATAGGCTGTGACTGGGAGAGGTGTGACATTAGAGTTGAATGGTTTTTTTAAAAAAATAAAAATACGAATCCGTATGTTTGAATGGACACGTGGCGAGAGACCGTTAGATCGGGTCAGAGAGGTATATGGCTCCTATCTAGGAACGAAAAGTTGTGCACACGATAAGGATTGTTTTGGACCGTCGGATCATGGTTACTATACAGTAATTAAGTTTTTTTTTCTTTTTTTGGGAAAGCTATACAGTAATTAAGTTGTTTCGCTTTGATCGAGCACCGAAGCCAAGATTTTCGAAATTTCTGACTCTGAAAAATAAGTGCTACTCCCAAAAAAAAAAATGATGATACTACTGTATTTCTTTTTTGTTTTGTTTATTACTAGAGTGTAATGATCCAACGGCTGCCGATCATTTTTTTCAAGAGGGTCCACTCCGGAATGTCCTGTCGTGTCATTTGAAAATAAGGACTCTAAACAATAATTTATAGTAATTCTTTTTAAGGCCTTTTTTTTCTCTTGGCAGAAATATTTCCTTTCTTGTCTATGTAGCTTAATAGAAAAAAATGGGTATGTAACTTTATTGATGGATTATTTTTTGGAATTTTTTTTAATATTTTAATTAAAAAATAAAAAATTAATAAAAAGTCTTTTTTTTTTTATTGTCTTTCTGTATAAAAATGTTTTTTCCTTTTTTCATACAAATTTTTTTAAAATATTTTCTAAATCAATGTTTTGAAAGTATTTGTTAAACTTTTTCCATAAAAAAAAAGTTCAATTTTAGTAAAAATAAAGAATTTGTTTGGTAGAGGAGTTTGAGTAATATTGTTTGTATTTTTTTGAAATACGTGTGGGTAAAAAAATGTGTAAAAATGCATGTAATGTTATTTAAAAACTGAAAAAAATGTGTTTATAATGTTCTACCAAACGGGCCCAAAGTTCTTTTTCCATCCACACAAGTGGTGCCTTTAGTGGATTCAAAAGAAGTTTAGTAAATTTGAAGATTCCAAGTTTTATCTATCAAAATGTCTCAAGTTGCATTACATATAATGAGATACATGTCATTTTTATATTAGTCGTTGAAGCTATCCTTTTTTTTTTAAGGTAAGAGATAGAGTTGGAGCGAACCTTTAAATGTAAACAAAATATGTCTTTAGTTTGAATTTTACTTCATAAATTATGGTACAATCAAACGTTGTCAATTCTATTCTGATCATTGTTCTAGTTTGTCCATTAAAACATAATATTTCGATACCGGTCAACTATGCCATACTGTTTTAGGATTATAATTAATTTTAATATATATAAACTCACACATACAAAAATAAATAGGTTTCTTCATCACATAATATTCTTCCATATCATTTATCAATTCAAAATCAAATTTGCGCATTGTTCTTCTCAGAGAAATATATATATATATTGCACATTCTTAATGAAGAAAAAGAGTCAAATGCGAGTAAAGTAAATGAAAAGGAAAAATGTATTTTTAATGAAATAAAACGGAAACATATAATAAGCTGGACTAAGTTTGGCCACAAACTTTGCTATAGCCTAAACTTATAATTTCCTTTAAAAAAAAAAAAATTTAACATTGCAATATATTTTGAAAATCTAACCGTTAGATTGCATATTCTTTATGCTCTTAATACATATGTCAAATTTCGTGTTAATTGAATGTTATTTACTATATGATCCATAAATTTATTTTTTATGCTTAATTTTAGACTTTATAAACTCGTAATCTAAACAATTTATTGGTGATATAGCTATTAATTTTTGATTTTCTGGAAATTTCACAAGTATAAAGGATAGAAAAATAAAATGTAATCCAATAGTGAATTTATCAAAATTCATATCTAATAAAAAGATATTGAGTAGAGTTGTAACCTAAGGCTACAACTAAGTTTGTAACCAAATTTTGTCCTAATAAATGAGTTAAATAATGAAAAAATGAAAATGAAAATGAGTTTAAAAAATAGAAATAAAAACAAATTTGAGTTCGCATTCCGGTCGAAATCATCATATCAATAGGAATATAGCGAAATTGACTAGAATAGACAAAATAGATCTAAATGGGCCAGAATTTAGAATGAGGTGTATTAGCCTATTAGAATTTAGGAGTACGATTTATAGTTTTATATTGGTTAACTAATTAGAATATAAATTTTTTTGGCCAAAACAACGGAATGAAATGACATCAATTGTATTCATGCTCTTACTATTAGGTCCCAAATAATATTATCGCCAAAACTTTCAATTCAAAACAACAATCACACAAGAACACATAATTTACATGGAAAATCCTTTCTCTTTGAAGGAAAAAACTACGGGACAAATTCCAAATAATTTCACTATTATCAAATCAATTACAACAATTCTTATGTATGTCTCACGACTAATCCTTACTCTCACACACACAAATTATCTCTCTCAAAGGCGGCAACACTTTTCACTCTCCTTTCTATTTTATTCTCCACACACAACTCTCTCTTGACTGTCTTCTTTTCTCTAAGCGGCTCCCTCTTGGCTAATCTCTCTTTTTTTTTTCTTGTGCGGCATTCTCTTTCTTTTCTTTCTATTCTGTATGCAGCACACCCACATACTTTTTATACACAAAAAAGCTTCACCCTCCTTAGACTTCTTTTCCTAGCATAATATGAATTCCTAACATGACTTGAGTTAGAATTCTTACAAGTATTAATTATTAAACACAACTCCTACTTACATTTGGAGTAGGATTCTAGGACTTGTCAACCACATTCACCTATTTCTAATTGAAATAGAATTCCATCAATGCTTGCATGGCAAGCTCATTATCTTGAACACAAATCCTACATGGGCTGGACTTTTATTAGGTGTCGTGCACCTCCTGTTATGGTTCTGCTAGTGAATTGGGGCAAGATTGGTGTTGGTCACTTCAAGGGGACCTGACCTCCATGGAAAATTAGAGAGATAGAGAAAAGGTTGAGTAATTGTATTATTCATCAATGAATGAATCTGTTACAGTAGTACATCCCTTATATCTGTAGGTAATCCTAACTAACTCACAGTGCAGTGGTGATGTTACTAACTCTCACACTTAACCACTCATCGATCTATTAACCATTGTGGTAACCTTTAACCCAATAGTAACTAACCAGTAACTAACTATCTGTTACAACCATTATAGCTCACATGTGTAATTACAATTCAATTGGAATAGATTCCTAACATTACCCCTTCCATTCAAAGCACCTTGCCCACAAGGTGAGGGAAAGAGAGCTGCAGCTGATGAAGGGGTTCCCAAGTTGCATATTTAGGTGAGGCACCTAACCACTGTACCAACACTTCAGTGATGACCCTAGACCTCAAGGACTTAGTCCTTTTCTGCAAAACAGCAACAAGTTCTGTGAACACTTGTCCTGAATCATCAACAGGTGGCAAGGTGGATAGAGGTGTAATATGCTGGCCTAACTTCAGCTTCAGACAAGACATATGGAATATAGGGTGGATTTTTTACTCTGGGGGCAAATCCAGCTTGTAAGACACACTTCCAACTCTGCAACACCTGAAATGACCCAAAATATCTTGGTGATAACTTCCACCTACCCACGGAAGCCAAATGACTGCTGCTTGTAAGGCTGCAACCTCAGAAAAACCCAATCCCCAACTGCAAAGGACCTATCCTGCTTGTGCTTATCAGCTTATGTCTTCATTCTAGCTTGAGCAGCAGCCAAATGAACTTTTAAGGTGTCCAGAACAGCTTGCCTCTGACTCAACAGGGAATCCAAAACATCCACCCTAGTTGTACCAGGCACATAACCTTGGAGCTTAGGGGGAGGGAAGCCATACAATGCCTCAAAAGGAGTTAACTTCAAACTAGTATGAAATGAGGAATTGAACCAGAATTCAGCTAATGGTAGCCAAGAAGCCCACTGATGAGGTCTATCACTGGTGAAAGCCCTTAAATATTGTTCCAAACTCTTATTCACAATCTCAGTTTGCCCATCTGTTTGAGGGTGATAGGCAGTGGACATGGCCAAAACAGTGCCCTATAGTCTAAACAACTCGGACCAGAACAAGGAAGTGAAAGTGGAATCTCTGTCACTTACAATGGAAGAAGGCATTCCATGTAGTTTGAAGATGTGTTGCATGTAAAGAGAAGCAATCTTAGCTGCACTATATGGATGTGAAACATGAACAAAATATACATACTTTGTTAATCTATCCACCACCACCAAAATAACCTCAAACCCTATAGACTTAGGAAGGCCCTCCACAAAGTCTAAGCTCACATCAGTCCAAGGTGTAGTAGGGATAGACAACGGTTGAAGCAGTCCAGCTGGAGAAGAAGTATCAGACTTGATCCTCTGGCAAGTATCACAATCTCTGATAAACTTCCTGAGGACAGTCTTCATCCCATGCCAATAAAAGTCACTCTTGGCTCTTTGATAAGACTTTAAGAACCCAGAATGACTAACCAAGGGGCTGCTATGGACATGATGCAAAAAATGAAGTTTAAAAGGACAAGATGAACCAATGTAGAACCCGCCCTTGTAGAATAACAACCTATTCTGAAAAGTGAAACCCTTAGGTGGAGTCCCTGCTTGGACAGCTGCAATGAGCTATTGGACAGACTCATCCAAGGAGTAGCTATCCTTCAACACATCCAACCAAGCAGGGTCAAGGACTGTTAAGAGCATCAAGCAACTTGCTTTGGAATCAGAACTAGAAGTATACAAGTCATAATCAGTTCCAAATTTTCGAGACAAAGCATCAGCTACCCTATTATCACTACCCCTTTTATATTCCACCACAAAGGCATATCCCAAAAATTTAGCAAGCCACTTCTGTTGAGATGGGGTAGCAATTCTCTATTCTAGCAGAAACTTAAGGCTCTCGTGATCAGTCTTAACCACAAAAGGTCTTCTAAGCAGATAAGATCTCCATTTTTTTATTGCAGAAGCTAAGGCCATCAACTCAGTTTCATAAGTGGATAAATGGAGGTACTTGTCTTTCAAAGCCTAACTGTGAAAGGCTACAAGTCTCTAATCCTGCATTAGCACAGCCCCTAAACCCCTCCCTGAAGCATCGCACTCAATGACAAATGGCCTAGAAAAATCAAGAAGAGCCAACATAGGGGGTTGAGTCACAACCTCCTTTAACCTTATAAAAGCTTCCAAAGCCTTATCACTCCAATGAAAAGAATCCTTCTTAAGGAGATTAGTTAAAGGTTGGGCAATGGTCCCATAACCCTTAATGAATTTCCTATAATACCTAGTCAGCCCTAGAAAACCTCTCAAAGCCTTAACAGTATCAGGTATTGGTCATTGGACCATAACTGAGATTTTCTTGGGGTCTGCCTTGACACCCTCTCTAGATATGATATGACACAAGTACTCAACCTCAGTACAACCAAACACACACTTGGATTGCTTAGCAAATAGCTAGTTTGACAATAATACTTCCAAGACAGTTTTAAGATGAGATAAATGAGCATCCATGGACTGTTTGTAAACTAAGATATCATCAAAGAATACTAGGACAAATTTCCTCAGATAGGGTCTAAATATAGAGTTCATTAGTGCCTGAAAAGTGGATGGTGCATTAGTCAACCCAAAGGGCATGACCAAAAACTCATAATTCCCTTCATGAGTTCTAAAAGCAGTTTTATGAACATCCCCACTCTTCATCCTAATTTGATGATAACCTGACCTTAGGTCCAACTAAGAAAACACTGAGGCACCTACCAATTCATCTAATAGCTCATCCACTACTGGAATTGGGAATTTGTCTTTAATAGTAGCTTTATTAAGAGCCCTATAGTCTATACACATACGCCAGCTACCATTAGTTTTCCTCACAAGCAAAACAGGTGAAGAAAATGAACTTTGGCTTGGCTGTATAGACCTTACTTCTAGCAACTCATTCACTATCTTTTCAATTTCAGATTTTTGAAAATGAGGGTATCTTTATGGTCGTTCACAAATAGGCAGGGTTCTTTCCTTGAGGTTGATGTTATGCTCCTGGCCTCTGATAGGTGGCAGGCCAGTAGGGACAACAAAGACCTTGGAGAATTTACCCAACAAGTCAGCCAGCACCTGTGAAAGGTAAGGTTGGACAGAGGAGACAGGATTTGTAGCAGTAATTTGCAGCACTAAACCCTTCCTTGTTGACCCATTGAAAAGCTTGTTAGCATCAGAAATGGTTGAGGAAGTAGGCTGCAACCCTTGTAGGAATACTTTCTTTCCTAAATATAGAAACTTCATAGTCAATAGTTGAAAATCCCAGCTGATTGCCTCTAAAGTACTCAACCATTGGGTGCCCAAAACTACCTCACAACCTCCCAAATGCAAAACATTAAAGTTCAAGACAAACCTATGCCTTTGCAAAGTGATAGTGACCCCATGACAGCTCCCTAAAGTCTTAAGAATTGTGCCATCAGCTACTTTAACCTCTAATATCTAAAAGGTATCAAGGTGCAAGTGCAGCACTGGTAACACAACAACATCCAAGAAATTATGGGTGCTCCAAGAATCAATGAGAGACACCACATCATGATTCTGGATTCTTCCTTTTATCCTCATGGTATTAGAAGTAGGATTCCCTATTAATGCATACAATGTGATCTCAGTAAGGTTAACTTCATTTCTTGAACTAACTTCATGAATATCTAACAGTACTTCGTCCTCATTAATCTCCACCAGGTGTACCCCTTAAGTTTTAGGTTCCAATTCCATTATCTCCTCCAACAAAAACAATTTAGCTCCCTTACACTTATGCCCCATTTGCCACTTCTCATCACAATTATAGCACAACACTTGTTTCCTTCTTTCCTCCATTTGTGCTCCAATCAAACTTTGTAAAGGAAATTTAGTTCTTGACTCCACTCTAGCTTCCAACTTAGGTGTTCCCAAGACTGAAACTTTACCATTGTCAATTGTATTCCTAATTCCCTTCCTACTACTGGCTAGGTATTCCTCCTGAATTTTTGCCAACCCAAAGGCTTCATTAAGAGTTTTGGGAACTAACATCCTAACTGGTTATCTCATCCTTCAACCCACTTAGAAAACAACTCAATTTGTGTGACTCAGATAGACCCAAGATCCTATTGGACAAGATTTCAAAGTTACCTTTGTAAGCAATCACAGTGGAAGTTTGTTTTAGTCTAGTGAGTGCCTCCATGGGATCATCATAGGCAGTGACACCAAAGCGAGTCTGCAAGGCTTTGATGAAGACCTCCCAGCTAGTAAAACCACCTGCTTGCTCTGCATCTCGGAACCAAATAAGAGCTTCTTCCTCAAGATGATACGAAGCCATCATCACCTTCTGATGCTCAGGGGTGTTGTGATAAGAAAAGAATTGGTTAGCTTTATAAACCCAACAAGTTGGGTCTTCTCCATGGAACCTTGGAAAATCCAATTTCAAATTCTTGATAAAATTGAGAGGTGAAGACTTTGAATTTCCCTATTATTGTTAATGAGAAGAGCTCAAGAACTTGAATTTGGAATCTATTGGCGCTTATCCTCTGTTTCAGCTACCCTCTGCATGAACCCAGTAATGATTTGCAATTGCTTCTGGATTTCTTGTAATGCATGTTCATGATTCTCAGAAATCCTAGCTAAGGCTGCAATTTTCTCTAAATTTTGTGAATTAGAACTGTGGGAATTGGAACGAGTTTCTGTCATGGTGGTGTGGAAGGATCAGAGACTCTGATACCAAATGTTATGGTTCTGATAGTGAATTAGGGCAAGATTGATGCTGGTCACTTCAAGGGGACTTGACCTCCATGGAAAATTAGAGAGATAGAGAAAAGACTGAGTAATTATATTATTCGTCAATGAATGAATCTGTTACATTAGTACATCCCTTATATCCACAGGTAATCCTAACTAACTCATAATGCAGTGGTGATATTACTAACTCTCACAATTAACCACTCATCAATCTATTAACCACTGTGGTAACCTTTAACCCAATAGTAACTAACTATCTGTTACAACCATTATAGCTCACATGTGTAATTACAATTCAATTAAAATAGATTCCTAACACCTCCCAACAATCTCCCCCTCTAGCCCATCAAGGAAGGAGATCTTCAATTGCAACTCTTTAGTTAGAATTCATGTTAGTCAAGCCAACTCCAACCTTGACTTTCATCATTATCTTCACCAATACTGAGAACATCTCATCAACGTCAATACCTTTCATTCTCAAAGAATTAATCTCATCTTGGAATTCTTTAATCTCATCTTGGATTTCTTTAATCCAATCCCTTGGCTCCCCCTCATCAGAAGCCCAATTATTCTTGAAGCTAACAATTCAATGTTCTCCAGTAGTCCTCTTCTCGTGAGGTTCATCAATCTTTAGTGGAGGATATTGCTCCCCCTGCTCAAGACCTCCAAGGTCTTTCACTTCATCATTATCCCATGCAGCCTTAACATCTTCATATTCTTCATCACCTAACACTTCTCATTCTAAAGCACTATCAGGCAATGAGAATTTCACCCTTTTGGTATCAACACCATTAATCCCAACTCTCAACTATGGAGTCTTCTCAAAATCTTTAATCTCATTTAGCTTCTTCTCACAGGTCTTCACATGAGTCATGTACATACCGCAACATGCATGTCCTCTTGCAACAACCAATGACTCCTTAGTAAGTTTCCATCTTCCATTACTAAGGTAGTTACACTAACCCGCTCGGTCCATAGCCAATGTAGAAAACATATTCATCCTTAAATTTGAAACATGTCGCACATCCTTCGACATCATAGTGCTACCAACATTGGTTTCAACATTGGTTTCACTACACACATCACCAATTCCCACAATTTTTGAGTAACTAGAATTACCCATCTTCATTGTACCAAAGACCCCCGCTTTGTATGTGGTAAACAACCCTTTCCTAGGGATAATATGGTGGGAGGCTGCAGAATCAACAACCCACTCAACATCATTATTAGCAACATGCTCACACTTTTGCTCTTCAACAGAGAGCACCACAACATCCTCAGCAATCACAGCAGTAATAGTATTTTTCTCACTATCATTCTTTTTATCTTTGCCTTTAGTTTGTTCTTTATTCTAATGCCAACATTCTCTTCTTAAGTGACCATTTTTCCCACAATAGAAGCATTCTCTAGTTTCCTTGAATTGAGATCTATCTCTTGACTGTGAACTACCATTGAATTTTTGATCATTAGGTCCTTTGCTTCTAACTCTGCTCTTGTTTTCCGTGACAAAAGCTTGATCTTCTTCATTGTCTATATTCGCATCTCTCCTGCGAACCTCTTCACTTAAAATCAAATCTCGAATATCATCATATTTGAGTTTGCTTTTTCCTGCAGAATTACTCACTGCCATTCTCATGGGTTCCCAATTGTTTGATAAAGAAGCCAAAAGAACCAATACACGAATCTCATATTCAAATTCAATTTCCACCGAGGATAATTTATTTGTGATCGTATTGAACTCATTCAGATGCTGCGCTATAGGAGTGCCTTTTGCCTTCTTCAAATTGAATAATTTCTTCATTAGATGCACCTTATTGTTAGCCGACGACTTTTCATACATGCCAGACAAAGCCTTTATTAGATCCATTGTGGTATGTTCTTTCACAACATTGTGCGCAACTGATCCTGATAGAGTTAATCAAATAACTCCCAATACTTGTTTATCAAGAAGGTTCCAGTCTTCATCCTTCATAGTTTCAGGTTTCGTCCCCAAAAGAGGTAAATGCAATTTCTTCCCATAGAGATAATCTTCAATCTGCATCCTCCAATACCTAAAGTCTATTCCATTAAACTTCTCAATTCCTGAAGCCTTGCCTTCTTTTCCGGCCATCACTTCTACTCTAACATTAGCTCTGATACCACTTGTTGGGTCCCAAATAATATTATCACCAAAACTATCAATTCAAAACAACAATCACACAAGAACACAAAATTTATGTGGAAAATCCTTTCTCTTTGAAGGGAAAAACTACGGGATAAACTCCAAATAATTTCACTATTATCAAATTAATTACAATAATTCTTATGTATGTCTCATGACTAAAGAAAAATCTCTCTTGTTTTTCTTTGCTCTCACACACACAAATTATCTCTCTTAAAGGCAGCAACACTTTGCACTCTCCTTTCTATTTTCTTCTCCACACACAGCTCTCTCTTGGTTGTCTTCTTTTCTCTAAGCGGCTCCCTCTTGGCTTCCTTCTTTTTATTTTAATTTTTTTATTTTTTTTATTTATTGTGTGGCTTTCTCTTTCTTTTCTTTCTATTCTGTATGCGGCACACCCGCATGCTTTTTATACACAAAAACGCTTTAGCCGCCTTAGACTTCTTTTCCTAGCATAATATGAATTCCCAACATGACTTGATTTAGGATTCTTACAAGTATTAATTATTAAACACAACTACTTACATTTGGAGTAGGATTCTAGAACTTGTCAACCACCTTCACCTCCTATTTCTAATTGAAATAAAATTCCATCAATGCTTGCATGGCAAGTTCATTATCTTGGGCACAAATCCTACATGGGCTGGACTTGTATTTGGTGCCATGCACCTCCCAACACTTACAACATAGAGCAATGTTATTGTTGGTAATAACCCCATTTTGGTTTCTCGTTTCTGTTAGCAACTTGTCTTGCTTTGTGCATTGCTAAGCTGAAAAATGCAAACAAAAATGAAGCAATTTTCGGATGATAATCATATTGTTGTTATAGTAACTAGCTAAAGTACTCTACTTAAACTACTGCCTTCTGTAAGACGCAATTATTCTTGTCTTTTTGAGCTTCTTTTTGACTTGATCTATAAGAAAAAAGAAGATGAATGCGATAATAAATTGGTATAATATTAGGGGTGGTTGTAGTGTGTAAGGCGCTGCTGTTTGTGATGTGAAAATGATAATATTCATATAATTTACAGGACACCTTCTTCCCATGAAATTTGAATATGCTCTTTGTTAATCCGAATAATAAAAACTAACCTCTTGTGCCGTGTGTGTGAATATGCTCTTTGTTTTTTTAATGAAAAGTATGAGAACTTATAATAAACACTTATTCACATTATCTTCTATCTAAATAAGTATAAAGTATATTTAGTTTTTTTTTAATCAAAAAAATATAAGAAGTTACAAATTATTCATTTTTATCCTCTATCTAAATAGTTTAAGGTCAAAATGCAAAAACACCCCCTGAAATTTGGATCAGTTGCAACTAACTCCTAGTGTTTCAATTATTTCTAATTAAACTCAATGAGGTTTCCATATTTGCTAAATTGAATATTTGATCCAAGGACATGGAGAAATGTACATAAATCAAAACCAAATGTTAAATGATGTTACATTAAAGTCTTTTTACATCAAGAAGTGAAAGTCAGTCAGACTACTGTTGAAGCTGTTACCACTTCCCGCAATTACAATGCTAAGATCATCAGACTAAAAATCAGCAAAAAGGTCCCCACTGTTTCAGATTAGATTACAATAGACTAACAGAAAGGCACAAACTTTGGACTTCGTGGAACAACAAAGTGGTACTGTGGTAGCAAAAATCACATGCACAATAAAAAAGGATTAGTTTGAAGTACCCACGTTTCATTTCCTCTCTTGGCCAATCAATGTTTTAATGGTTCATGTGACAGTGAGAAACACATTCTACTGTATAAGAAGAACCTCACATCCACCATGGCTTCTCAGCTAGATCCTTTGAGAATACATACCGGAACCTGGAACTATAAGGCAGCCACTCTATGATCTGAGACGCCTTCTTGCTGGATTTATGATCAATGCATTTCTGTATCAAATCATGTATCTTCTTATCAACATTTTCAGTGAGCCATTTGAGAATATCATCTGAGTTGAGAGATGCTTCCCTTGCATATCTCTCGAGCACCTTTGGTAGAAACACTTTCCTCGACTTCTTCACAACTATATTTGCTTGAAGAAATTCTCTTTTTGCTGCTTCTAATTCTTCTCCAACATTTGATGCCGTGTAGACTTTTAGCTACATAAATTTAACTACCAACTCTTAATCAACCATGTGCGATATCAGATGTCTTTGGAAGCAACAAGGAGCAATGAATTACAATTAGAGCAAATCATGGAAATTACTACACCATGTCTAAGGTTGATGATTTTGAGAATTCCATCACTTAAGTCGGTTTTCAAAATCAGCAGAAATCAGAAAATTTGGTGAGAAAATCTAGTTCAATAGGTAACTCAAAAATTTGAAAGTGAATTTTTAAGTGAAACTACGTGCTTATGCTCTGCCTTACCTACAAACTTGATAAAAGACATCTGAAAACAGTTTATTCAAATAATTTTCATGATCCTTATATCAAACTTCCCTTCAAGTTGCTTTTCATGTCACATCAGAAATGTTCTGGTCCATCATGTAGATGAAGACAAAAACTAAACTAATCCTAAGTTTTACAAAGCTAATAATAGAGCATAAAGTATACATCATCGCAATACCAAATAAAATGATTTTTTTATCTACAACAACTTTGGAACAATTACCTTTTTACCGTAAGAACTCAATTTTATTACAGCTGTACCAATAGTCTTTTAAAAACAATTCAAACTTCATCAACTAAAAGAGGAGTAATAAAAATGAGAAGTTACCGCAGGATCAGAAAAAGCTCCAGTACAAAGGGCAAAGCAGACAAGGGGTTGGGACTTCAGAAGACCCAATTTTGAACTGAGTTGTCTTTCTTCACCCGACTTTTTTCTCAAGGTAGTGGAAAGGATAGTTTCTAGCCACTGTAAATCATAAAAAATCAGATAAGTTATACATAGGCCTTTAGACCAAAAAACTTAGAAAAGCTGTTCATATTCACACATTATGTTCACCTTTTCATTCTAGGATTCGTTCTGTGAAGGAAAGGAAAAGTTCAAGCAGTAATTCTCGAATACATGCACACACCATAAATTTTAACCATGACCATATTTCTAACATGTCCAAATAGAAAAAGAGACAGAGAGACAAGCAACAAGTGGCAGGAAGTCGTGAAATAATCCTCAATTAAGTTAGCCAACACCAACAATCATCTGAAAGAGTTAATCACGGTGATATAAGAATAATTTTTTAGATGATGCCACTTGTTAGGTCCATCTACATTTTCCCCCTTTAGTGCATATGTATCTTTGCGTGTTCTTAAATGAGATTAAGATGAGTACCCGTCCACTTCGGGGTGTTCGGAAGCAAAATATTGCATGCTCTATAGCATTTGCACTTATGACATGGCCACCAATGTTGTAAGCAGCCTGCACTATACAAATATATCCATCAAAAAAAATTTACATTTCCAAAGATAAAAACAGTAAGATAGGAAAAAATATTATGGTTTCTTCAGAAACAACTGAAAGTCCACAAAAACCTGTATTATGAATCTCCATTTTTCTCAAAATTCTATGCCACAGGTTTTATTTCTTCTCAAACAGTTCAACTTTGCTTGTATGATTTTTCAATCCTATTTTTATACAAAATAAAAATTTTATAAAAAATTTGAAAATTATATCCAAATTAAGATATTTGATTCCAAAGAAATGGGGGAAAAAGGGTTGTCCCCTTCTTGTAAGTGAGCCGAAGCAGAGTAGAGCATGAAAAAGTCAAATTTTGAGAACAAATAAGATTTTGTTAACTTTGGAATAGGAAGAACTGGTGAAACTATTAAAGCATCTTATAACAAACCCCTGGTACAGGCAATGGTAGAGATAAGGCTTGATGGACAAGAAAAAACAAACTACAAATTTGTAGAGTTTCAAAGGTTTGCTGAAACTGTCATTGGTTCTCTGCATCCAACAAATTCTTTTGTTCTAGCAGTTTTTCCTATACACCATGAGAATTTAAAAGAATGATTTTTAACAAACAGCAACATGACACAAAGAAGTTTACTACCTTATGAAACAAGGCTAACCTTCTCAAAGAGTTGTTGGGGATTCCGTATGCTAAATATGCCTGCACAAGCCTCAATGCATGAGAGACAGTAATATGAAGTGCAAATTGGTCAGAGAAAACCAACAGCCAGTACAATTCTTACATGCATAACAAGTGCATTGTACACATTGATCCAAAATGCAGTTTGTGCATCATTTTCCATCTGACTGAAACTCACTCTTTCTAGTTGTTCAATCAAAACTCTGAAATTAGAAACATCAAGTACATGTCAAGTCAGTCCTCCTGCATGTGGTTAAACAATAGACGAGATGGCATATGCTATACGTGTGACATACATATAGCAAATAAAGATTTGTAGTGCACATTCTAAAAGGAGTGACCCACCATATGACTCAAAAAGTGTAAACTTAGATCAGAAAAGATTGTTCAATATGATCAATTGCTTCATTAAATAACATTATGAAAATGTTGTCCCCTTTATTATGCTCCATCACCACATATTTGGAAAATGATTTCCCCTTACAGGAGATCCAAGATATGAATAAACGTTCAATAATGTATTTTGTGAAATTATGCCATCAGATGACAGGGCCAAGTCTGATTCCTAAGAAATTTTGCAATGATAACATATGAGGAGCATTAGGTCCAGCTAACTAGGGATGAATCCTTAAATTTTTTCCTACCACAGAAAACATCCACCCCAAATTCAAAGAAATATCATAAACATAGCCCAAACAAGCATGTGGAACACGCTCCAATTCATGCCCCAATGAACACCCCCATGTGCTCAAGATAGAGGACTTGAGTTTGTTTTTACTTTTGTTATTATTGTTAATATTATTGAAAATCATATTAAGGAAGTAACCTGTAGTTGTTCATGGCATAAGAAGCATGAGAAAACTGGCTTTTATCAGTTGATATACAAGATATTTCAATCATTGATTTGCAAGTCCAATCTCGGTCCTCTCCAGTACCACGTCGCGGCTGTATAACATTCGTGGATGACCTCGACAACAAAGGCGATCGGTTCGTTTCAGTATTTACAGATGCTGCGCTACGAAGCCAGCAATATACAGCAGTCATGCACCTAACCATCTCCTCGGATAATTTGCTTGGGCACTGGTAAAGATGATCTTTCAGAGTTCGCAGAACAGATGTTTTATACATGGCTTGAACCTTTTCCCTAACCTGGCAAATAATTGAGATGAGAAGGTTTGGACAAACATATGGCATTATATGGCAATCACTAACATGAAATGTATTAATTTTACTTGATAACAAGCAAACATAAAAGTGTTTTAGGATGTTCCATAGAATGGAAATCTGGCCATTTTGTCTCTCTATAAATGTTGAAGGCACAAATCTATCTATTAATCAAATATATAGACAC
Organism: Quercus tomentella; assembly: GCA_028535165.1. Classification (NCBI taxonomy): domain Eukaryota; kingdom Viridiplantae; phylum Streptophyta; class Magnoliopsida; order Fagales; family Fagaceae; genus Quercus; species Quercus tomentella. The sequence continues at coordinate 9,503,122 of JAPQVY010000023.1, read as the reverse complement.
TAAATAGATTTGTTGCAAGAGATTCAAGCCTTAATCAAAATTGGTTATAATGACGTGCTCAGTGAAATCCTAATATGATCCCATACTTGATATGGAATAGATTTACTTTGATGAGTAGGGGGGAAGATCAAGAATGTTTTAGAAAGCCATAAACACAAACAGAATAATTTTCTTAAAACTATGATGTCAAAAGACCTATCTAATGAATAACTTCAGTGCTCAGCATGCACAAGCCTGACCTTAGTGATTAATTGGTGGCCACACTCACAAGGTGGCATCAACAAGTGATGCACTTTGTTGAATCCCATATTTGAATTCTTTAGGGCCTTGGTCTAGTCATTCTATACATTTGTTCATTCATGTGGTTGAAAGAGTCCTTCTGGCCATCGCCCATTACTACTACCTTTTCTTTTGACAAGTAATCACCCGCTACAACTATATGTACAGGAAAAACAGATACTCAAACATTTGTTACACCAAAGATCTTCAGAAGGTACTTTTTTTTACTAAATAAAGGGGAGACTTTACCCCCAGAAGGTTTCAAACCCAAGCTCACTCCTATGGCAAAGTCAGACATGCCAATTGACTTAGGGATCACTAGCCCTTCTAAAGGTACTTAAATTCATCACATGATAAAATTATTTTATGGGTCAACTTTCATATCAACGCTTTTTATTTATCCAAAATCACTGCATGAAACCTGATCAAAGCATCAAGCTTGTATTTTCTTTTCCAGCATCCCTTTTTTCAGTCACTAAACATAGTGAAGTATGGAGAATTTCAAAGCTTTGACAGTTACCCAGACTCTTTTTTGTGGGTCCATGGGGAGCCTATTGGAGCGGAAAAGGTTTTTCTTCAAACTAGTTTGGAGAGAAACCTTCCAAACTCCTCCTATATCTTTTTATTAGATGTGAATTTTGAAAATCTAACCATTGGATTGTATGTTTTTATTATATCCTCCATACTTGCAAAATTTCAAGAAGATCAAATATCAATAGCTATGTCATCAATAAAATTTTTAAATTTCAAGTTCTTGTGATCTAAAACTATGTATAAAAAATAAGTTTATTGATCGAATAGTAAATAACATTTTATTTGAACGAGATTTGACATGTGTGTTAAGAACATAAAAAACATGCATCCAACTATTAAATTTTCAAAATTCACATCCAATAAAAAGATATAGGAGGATTTTGAAAGGTTTCTTTCCAAACTAGTTTGGAGAGAAACCTTGTCCCTTTTGAGGCTTGTGGACCATATACGACCGAGGTGTTACAGAGACTTGGTCACCAAAATACACTATCCTTAAGAAAAGTTTGAAACTCTGACAAGTTTATACCTAGTCATAGGTCCCTAGCTGACCTAACAATTGTAGAATAAATTCAAAATTGATTGGAAATTCAGCAGACTAACAAATCTCTGACCTTGCATGTCTCTGGTCCTTACAAACAGCAAAAAAGAAGAGGATCATGACCATTTCTGGAAAACCAACTTTTAAAGTTTTTCAAGCAGCCCCAAAGAAGCTTCTTGTCTCCAAAACCACAATGACATAAGACACAATTCATTCTTTTTATACTAGATCATGACAGAAGTAGCAGGAATCATATAATCTCCATACAACAACACTTTCAAACTCCCTTGATAATTTTTCTAAACTACTAAATATATAAAGTAATTAAAAAAATGAATTAGAAAATCAAAGCATTTTCAGAAAAACCCAAGATTTTGAATATAAAATTAATAAGATGTTCTTTTTCTTTTTGTGGACAAGATCAATGATTTCAATTAAGGGAAAAAATAAAGAATACCAAACAAAACTCAAAGTACATTTGCAAAATAAAAAAGAAGATAAGTACATATAATACCTTAGTTTGGTCAAAACACATTTTTTCAGTATCAATGTTGTTTTTGCCATTGGACATTGGTGTATGACTAGTCTTATGGGATCTTTTCCATGGGTCATCCAGAGAAACTAGAGCTTGCAAAGGCCGCAAAGGAAAATTTTTTGAGGAACAAAAAGCACTTGAAATGATACTTGGATGTTTCCTGGAACCATGTTTTGTATGGGCTGGGGAAGCCATGCCTGAATTTTGTGCTGAAGGTGGCCGACTAACACTGTCAAAGATGTTCCTGTAGAGAGAAAGAACATGCTGCTCACGGTTTGCAACCTCTTCTTCAAGTAATTCAATTTCAGCAATCAATTCCTTTGTCTGAAAATAGGACAATAATTTTAATTATTAAAAAAAAAAAGGAAAAGAAAAGAAAATAGGTCAATAATTTGCAGGTTATTCTCTATGTACTCACCATATGCGAAGTTAAAAGAATATATTAAGTTAACCACAGAAAAGTATAAAACAGACTTGTGTTATAACAATAACAATAAGTAGATATTGCCAATTTCACAAAATATGTAAGTCTCTTTTTGCCAATTAGTAAGTATTGGGAAAATTTCACAAGCTAGATTCTCCAACATGTAAGTAGGTCAAGGATGGAGTGATATGGAAAACTCACAATTGCATCTAAAAGCACCTCTGAACCCCCAATTGGTAAGGTCAAAACTCTACAGCCTACAAGTTGCGCCCATAGGAAATATGTACATAAAAGAAAAGAGGCAAAGATATGGTTCCCAGTTCTACAGCACTGAAATTTATATGTGAGTGCTTTTACAGGAGCTGCATACAAGTAACAGGAACATAATTAAAATGGAAAATAAGTAATCATCAAATGGCATAATTGTATATTTCCTTCAAGTTTTATGGTAGGATGTAATAGCTTAGAACCAGAACTGCTTAGAAATTTATTTTCTTGAAGTGTGTTTGACTAATTAAACATTACAATTTTCATCTTGATCATCATCTAGATACATGATGAGTATGAAACATGGTTCAAGCCTTGGTTGTAAAAATTTATAAAAGAAAATACTCCATCAACATACATGTATATCTACAAACAAATACTTATATTGCGTGTGTGTGTGTACACAAAAGTAAAAGAAAAGCAGAAGTTTTTTGAAAATCCAGAAACAGATCTTTGGAATTTAAAGTATAAACCAAAGGTAAAGTTACCTGAGCAGCAAAATGCCTATGTCCAGGAGATAAAGTACTAGAAGCTCGACCCATTGTCCTCTCAAGCATCATGCGCATAGATTTTTCTTGCTGTAATCGCAATTGCAGCTGCTCAATCTGTAAAGCAGCATAGACATTTATAAATGGACAATTATAATGGTGGGGCAAAAAATTTCTACACAAACAAAACACTTATATTATCTTTAGATTTGTTCATTCAGAACTGCGAATATCATTCATGGAGTATTGTTTTTGTACACACAACTTATCACATAATTCACAAAAATACTGTATATCATGAAGTGTATATACTTTTTAAGTAATTGTAAAGTAGTTTTGAACACTGCATATTCTACACAAAGATGGTAATTTTCTTAAAACATATAAAAAATATACACTTGAATACTTCTCCATATTTATAACAGAGTAGTAAAACAAGTTACGATAATTTATTCCACATATATTATTGACTATTCTTAGTGACTAATACAAGGGCCATTGCACATCTAGGACCAGTTCACACAGATTCATCTCATGATCTCACCCAGATATCAAATTATAGATAGAAGAATTATCCAACCTGACACCTTAATGTAAAAAGAGAAAAAATACAAAGTCCTGATGCTTACATCTTTTTCCAAGGAGGCCCTGTGATGTGATGATATGTTCTTATTAAAATAGTTGGCATAGTCATGCAGAGGGCTTTGTCCCCTAGAAACACTTGCTGAATATGGTAACACCTGTTATATTCATGTTATAAGAACAAAAAAAGGTAATCAATAATTTTATAATCGGTTCACATTCCAGATTATGATATACAGCTTTAGGCTGTGTTCATCTATGATTTTAAGCATGGTCATTGTTTGCCACTAAAAAAAAACCGATATGATTACTAATATAATTAAGATCTGTGATCTCACATATGTTTCATCTTGGTCCTGCTTTACGGAACGCAAAACTCCACCTCCTAAAACACTTGCGTTCCTGTCTGAAGCACTGAAAGGAAAAGCCAGAATTTCTGTCAAAATGGGCGCGCAACTAAATACAATGATACAAATGTTTAAGAAGAATTAAGAATCAATATATTGGACCACTGTGCACCCTTGATGTGATGGTTACTTCACAAGTACAAGTTCTTGTGGGGTGGGGTGGGGTGGGGTGGGGCGGGGGGAGTAAGGACCGAGGTTCAAGTCTCTAGAAGGGAGCTTCACGCACATATATACTTAAATTAGGTTAGAGTAGAATTCTATCTTTGACAAAAAAAAGAAAAAGAAAAAGAAAAAAGAATCAATATATTGGACTAATCTACTTAACTTGACACCACTTAGTCAGAATTTTTACAGTAATCACACAATTTTTTTTTAACAGAGCAGTCACCTAGGACCATATCATTCGTCAAATCATATGCCAAGTCACACTTCAGAACCAAGGAATGGAAACTCACTTAGAAGAAAACACACACACACACATAGGTACTAATTGCAAACACAAACGTGAACTATCTATTTTCCTCAGTATATAAGATGCTTTAAACATTTTCTCTGCTGCCAACAGACTACCTAGAAAGTTTTTTTTTATTTATTAAATTTTAATTTCGTATTCAAGTACATGTTCTTCTTATAAGTGGAACACCTAACCATTCCACTACTTAAAATTACAGATTTCTCCCCCGCAAAATCTAGATTACTCAAAGCAACATATTCCAAAATGTTCAAAAAATCTATAAGCCTCAACTTTTGCTCAAAGACTCACATACTTAAATAGCATCCATCCATAAGCTAGCCCAGGAAAGCCACAAAATATTACGATAAACAAAACTCAACCCAAAAGCCACAAAATATAGACTATATTTAAGATTTTGAGCCAGCATATAATAATAAGAACAATCATACAAGTAAAAATATTCAAATTGGGTATGAAAATATACCTCTTAGAGCGTCTGTGTTGGGAATGAAAAAGTGGATCTCCCCAAGTATCTCCATATTCTCTCTTCCCAACTGCTGCTGTTGCTTCTTCAACAACACTAAAACCACCCATTACTATTTCACAAAATAATCTACCACAAGCTCACATCCTTCTTATATTAAAATAATATCTTTGCACTGCCTCTAAAATGTTTAAAATAAAGTATACCCTATAGAGATCATGTGGCTATATTTTGAAATGGGAGAGAGAGAGAGAGAGAGTTGTTATTAAATGGGTATGTTTGATTGGATTGACTGGTTTGAATGTGAAGTTGAAATTGGAATTCTGTTTTTTTTTTTTTTTTTAAAGAGATGGAAGGAATACGAAATGTGAAGTAATGGCCAAGACTTGCTCAGAGACTGTGACAAAGAATCTGTCTGATCTACTTTGAAATGAATTGAATTGAATTGAATTTGGTCAGTTTGGGTTGTTGGGAGCATTCAATGTTAGAATTTAAAAATTCGTCTAATCTCTCTCTGACTCACTCACACACACCACGTTTTGCTTGAATAGTTGGGAAGCGAATTGGAGACCGCTTCAGTGCTCGTATCATTTGTAGTTTGTACGCGTGAACCCGCCATAATTCCCTAAAAACGGTTTTTAGGCCCTTCACACAAGTTCACCAAATTTTCATTTCATTGTTTGCATCTTTTTTTATTTGAAACATTTGAGGTCAATTGTAGGGACAGTTCGGGCAATGCATTTAGGTCCCTGTTTTTTTTTTTTTTTTTTTTTTGGAGAATAACGTCCCAAATTTTATTCATCGTACTATCAAATTTATAGAAATTTTTTTTTTTTGGGGGATTATCTCATAGGCAAGAAATGGACTAATTTTTTTTGAGAAGAAGAAATGGACTAATTTGATAAAGCTGGAATACATTTTTCTATTAAAAAAAAAAAAACTTTCAAATTTCAATGGTTACATTTTTATTTTTGCTCTTACTAATTTCTTTATGGTGTACACAAAATTATTCAACCACAGCACTTTTTTATTTTTTTATTATTTTAAGTATAAACGAGATTCGAACCTATAACCATTAATCAAGAATAAAATATTTCATCAAAAAAGAATAAAATATTTTACTAAATGCACAATAATGTCTACATTTGACATTTCTAATAAGATTAAAACAATCATTAGTTTTTTTTTCAAAACAAAGTATTTTTTTTCTTGTGGGATGTGAATTCCTAATAATATCAATACTTTAGGAGAGTCAAATCAAATATAACAATTCAAAGAGGGTTATTATTATTATTATTATTAACAACGATGACTTTATTAATGTAAGACTAATAAAAACATAGGATAAAATTTAACTCTAATCATGTTTAAAGTTATCTTGGTTGGTGGATTCGTGTGCCTTGAATTTGTCTGGCTTAGAGCATCCACAGCAGATGTGGTATCTGTGCTAAATGCTATAATATGACACATTTGGCACACCAAACACTAAAAATGAAGCTTTATCAGATGTGTTAAATGTGTCAAACTTTTGCAACATTGAACAGTAACGTTGCAATTTTGCCACGGTACAGACGAATATGGCATTTGCATTTATTATTTTTTTATTCTACTTTTCTCTCTCCTCTCACTTCTTTAATTGATTTTTTCTCTCTCCTCACAATCTATCTCTCTCTCTCTCCCAACCGGTGTTCTTTCCTCTTCAGATTAGATTCCTAGCTCCTCCCTCAACCTCAAACGTTTTTCTCTCTCTTTGCACCTCAAATCAAACCCAAAAATCTTCTTTCTCTTCTCTTTGCACCTCAAATCAAACTCCAATTCCCAGTTCAAAACAAAACCCAGAAATGGAATCATCACAAACCAAATAGATCTTCATCCTGTCAGAGAAAGAACAAAGGAATCGGCGATGGAGGCGAGTTAGAGCTTGGTGCTAGGGAGGGCGAAGCCATGAAGATTGGCGTGCGAGCAGTAAGCGAGGTTCGTGAGGGCGAGGTTTGCCGCCGGAGTGTTCGTCACAATCATGCTTGTCGACAACAGTGAAACCCGGTTTTTATTCGAGTCGGGCCCGTGGAGTTGGGGTTTGGATCAGATCGAATCGAATGGAATGGGTTTGGTTGCAATCTGTTCAATTTGTGGGTTTTTTTTTTTTTTTTTTTGGCTGAAATTTGGGTTGATCTGATATTGCCATATTGGTGAGTAATTGTGGTGGTTGGTTTGCAGTAGAGGTGTTGTTGCGGCAGTGGATATTGGTGGCTGGTGGTTGTGCCGTTGATGATGATAATGAGGGAGGAAATAATATATTATTTTAATGTGTAGTAAATATTATTTTAATGTATAAAATTGAATGATAAAACATTTGATAAATGAGATGTTGTAAAATGATGTGGTAAAATAATAAAGTAGGTTTTTGGTGTGTCAAAATGACATTTTTTATATCACATCTGCTGTGGATGCTCTAACAGTTTGGAATTAATGCTAGCAATTGAAAGAACGATAAATTGGTTATTATTGGTACGTACTATATTAATTATTATGCTGATTTTTGAAAGTACAGATGCCTTATTTTATTTGTTTCCCCAGTCCTCATATAATTTGTATTTCATTTGCTAAAAAATAACTCCATCCTAGGCACAACTAAGGCAACCCTTTTTAGTCAGAACATCTTCAATAAGTTTGTTAAATTGACTAAAAAGTCAATTTATAACCAATACCCTCAAAATGCCTTGTACAGCAATGAAGCTAAATTTAAAATAATTTGAGTATAAGCTACAGTGAGCTGCTATAAGCTTAAAACTTAAAACAAAAAAATATATATTTTAATGTGTGGCGTTAAAAAAATAATATTTTAATGTGTTGATAATTGTGATTGTTATTTATTGTGTTGGATATATTATTTTATTTTGTTGTTTATATTATTTTAATGGGTTGAATGTTAAATAAAACATTTGATATTAGGTTTATTATAAAGTGTGGTGTTAAAATAGATAAAGTAGTATTTTGAATTGCTAAAAGTTATATTTTTTAGGTTTCTTACTGTGAATGCTCTTAGACTTCAAATCTTAAAGGTAGGCTTTAAAAGCTAAGCCTCATAGCCTAATTAGACATGGCAAAACAGGTCAAAATTTTTTGACCTGACCCGACCAGAACCTGATTTTTTTTACCCGAAGCAAAATCGGGTTGACTCGTGACCCGACCCATGTTTTTTGCGGGTCAACCAGACCCGACCTGAACTCAAACCATTTTTTAAAACTTTTTTTTTTGGTGGTAAAAAATAATAATAACATTAAGACAATATTAGTTTAATTGTTTGTTGTGAGCTTTAAGGAAACAATTGGGATATTTACATAACTGCATGCAAATTAATTGAAAGATGAATGGTTGAGCATTCTGTAATGAGTAAAAAATTTTAGATATCAAATAGCAAAGTACATGCCGAGATAATCTGGTTATAGTAAAGTTAAAAACATAGATTTAAAATTGTAGATATGTGTGGGAAATATTCACAAGTGTAAAAATAGTGAAGCCACAGTATCAAATTAGCATAAATTATGAATGCTTAGACCTATATTTTAACAATTTATGTCCAAAATAAATGGCTTTTCAAAATAAACTATGATATTTCCTAAAGTGTGTGTTGCTTAACAATGATATGATATTCGTAAAAGAGACATTGTATAAATAAGTAAATAATCAAACTTTAATGTATATCTTTGTGTTATTTTGCTTTAGATAGCAATGTTAGGATTTGTATGATTTTAAAATTATTGAATAAGTATTAATAACTCATTTGGAAAATACGGGTCAACTCGACTCGACTCACAACCCGATTGCTCCAAACCCCTTTTTAACCCGCTAAATGAACGCTTTTTTTACCCGCAACTCATTTGACCCGCAACCCGATTGACCCGACCTGATTTGCCCGTTTTGCCATGTCTAAGCCTTATGATTAAATAATGAATATTAATGCATTCAAGTCACGTTGCATTAATGCATTCAAGCCTAATGATTAAATAATAAATATTTGTTTCTCAAAAAAAAAAAAATAATAAATATTCTTCTCAAAAAAATAATAATAAATATGAGTTAGAGTTTTGAGCGATGAGAATTGAATTTTGAGAACTAAGTTTTGAGTGATGCACAAACCAAACAGGTCCTTAATAACTCTTGTAAGGGCACTATCAGACCCTTAGCCTAAGAAATGTGAGTGATGGCCCAACAAGCCCATAATAATAGATTTGTAAGAGAGTGAATTTTATAGGTGAAGACTAAGTGAATCAAGTATGAGCCACAGTAGATTGGTTTAGTGCTAGAATAATTGAGAAATATACTTTGAAGAGAAAAACACTCCTCTATCAAATTCGAGGAAGATCAGTTCTTATATTTATTCCAACTGTTTCTAAGTACAAAGAGTTCTTTCCATGTCTTTTTTTACAGATTAGACGCCCCCTCCTTCATGGAGGCCCTCCCCTTATATAGTCTTTCCATCTCCTTTCATCCTAGCCTTCCATTTGTTGATTAGGTAGATGATCTCTTGGATACTTGTCCTACCAAAACCTTCCTGGAGCCTCTGTGTGTAGCTGTAAAGCTGAATATCACTGTTCAGACATCATTTCCACATAAATGTGACTAGTTGGTTAGGTGCAAAGCATTTAATGTGGTGGTAGCGGCCTTCTTCTCATATATTTCTTAGTTCATTGTTGACTCCTCTCTCTGAAGTTTATCTTCTAAAGCATGGTTGCCTCTTGCACGGTATTTGTTGGGTGGTCATGCTCCAGACTCTTACATCGCTTCTCGAGGAAGTTTGGCTCTTCGAGACATCACTTGTTTGTTGTTAGAGGCCCTTGTCCTCAGCCCATCAACCCACTTGCCCTTCTTACTACTTGACCATCATTGGGCTCCTTGGCATCTTCGGGCATGGCCCATAGCCCAATACTTCTACTCAGTTCTTTTATCCCCACAACTCTAAACATTATTCTCTTGTTAGAAAATAAATTAATCCGTACACTCAGTCTAGCTACTTTACCTTTCTTGGACTCCATGGTTGATCTGATCTATCATCTACTGGCTAATAAGCAAGGTCCGAATGAGGAGGTTAAGGAGATATGGCTTGAAGAAGTCACAGTGTCCTATTGCATATCAAAGTCTTAAATTCGGTGTAATTTTGTTTATGATAACTTGATGTATCTTATCGAGTAATACAATTTATACCAAGTTTTCAATAAAAAAAGGTGAGTAACGTGAGTCTCATGCCGAACCCACAAGCATAACCCATTTTTTTTTAATTTTTTATGGGAAGCATAACCCATTTTATTCTGATAAATACAATAGTATTTAAAACAAAATTCAACTTACGCCTAGGTCACTTAGGTTATGGCCTAAGAACCCCTATTAGAGATAAGGCCCCCAAATTAGAGGGTAATAAATGATATTTTATCTATATTTTTAAAAAATGTGAGTTGTATATTTTTCTTCCACTTTTAGGAAGACCTAAAAATTGAGTAATGCTAGGAATAATACAAATTTTATTACATAGGTCTTAAAAATTGTTGTCACTAAGTGCAATAAGTAATTCATATACTTTTTATTATTATCATTGAAGTGCCACCAATCACATTAATTTCCACGTTAGTTTGTAAGTTTTTTGTAGTAAAATTTGTAATATTTTAGCATTTTCCCAGAAAATGTATAGATTAATAGAAATCCAACCAAATCACTTAAGTGAATGAAAATGCAAAAGCCACTATAAAAAAAAAAACACTTACAAACTTTTTTTATTGCAAAAAACTTACAAACTTATGTGGTAAGAATATGATTAGTGTCACTTAAACAATAATAAATGAATGTTTGAATACATTTTTCTCAAATGATGACACATTAGTTTGTATGACCTATGTAGTAAAATTTGTCGTATCACTAGCATCACTAAGTGAGTTAGTCATACTAAAAAGTAAAAATAATGGATTTCAAATACAAAAATATATAATATAATACATTAACTAAATTAATGGTTGATAAACTAAATATTATTTAAGTGATGTAAAAATATAAAAAGGCTCATTTGAAAATTTTGCCTTAGGCCTCAAATTATATTGAGCCATCCTAATTTCAAAACTATGGCATCCACTCCATCATGACTATTCTTTATTATCAAGCCAAAGCACTAATTGGTTTTTGGAATATATATGTGGGAATTGAAGAAGAAAGTTTACTATACGGAGTGCATTATATAATTTCACAAATTAAGATCTTTTAAAACTTGTAGGATAATTTCACAATGAAATTCTTAAATTCCTATACATCTATTATGAATAAGTGAGTTGGATTTTATCACATCATCAACATTTAAATAAACATTAATTAATATAAAAAATTCTAAGACTACATAAAATGCTACAACTTCTGTCACAAATGTCCCCGTGACAAACTGTGAGTGGCCGAAAAAAAATAATAAGCTTATGTGAAAGTGACAATAGCCAATCATAGTTTGACACATAAGATAGTTGTGTCATTTTATGTGACACTAAAACTACTCTTTTAGTATCTATTTAAATTTATAACGATATGTAAAATTCAACCCATTCACGCATTTCAAATTGTAATGTTCGCGGGAAAACATGTAACTTTAATCTGTATGCCTGTCTTTGTATCCTTTCGAGTTGGCCCATTACTACCAGGTTCTTTCCTTTTTTTGGTGAAAATGCACTTTTGGTCCCTATATTTTGGGTCGGTTCTCAATTTGGTCCCTAAATTGATTTCACTCCTAGGTCAATCCCTGATTTTAGAAAATTGTTTTTATTTTGGTCCCTGCCGTCAACCCAGTAACAAAAAATGCATACGTAGCAAACGGAATGCACTGTTTGCTGATGTAGCTAATAAAATAATAATAAAAAAATTATATTTAACATTTTTTAAATGCCACCTCAGCATTTAAATTAATAAAAAAAGCCAACTCAGAAATTTTTTTAAAAAAAGTAAATTAAATTTAAAAAAAAAACCTTAAATCTAATTTAAACTAAAATCATTTCTTAAAAAATCAAAAATCATTATCTTTTTAATTCTTTAACCTCATCAGCTTAAAAAAAAAAATCCCTACACTGTGAATGACTAATCTCAAATTCTCTCTCTCTTCACGCTCAATGGATAGAATCTCTCACTCTCCATTGTCCATGGTTGGAGCTCACTCAGCCTTCTTTCTCCACCACGCGCCGGAGCTCACAAGCAGACCAACGGCGAGCAAATCAAGCTTCTTCTCCCTCTCTCTTTCTACAAAAATCTGGTCTGAAGCTCTCTCTCTATTTCGGCTTTCTCTTTGGGATTAGGGTTTGATATGGGTTTAGAGAGAGATGGGCCGAGATCGATGGTAGTTGATGTTGATACAACGGAACCCCCACCGGAGGAGACTGAGACAACTATGGAGGATGTTGAATCTGAATCGGAATCGGAGTCGAAGTTGGCTTCTTAACTGTCACATTAGATTCGATCAAAGAGTCAAGACGATCGAAGAAAATCCACGATGAAGTCAGGGTTCCATTAGAGAAACGGAGATTCCCGTGGTTAAGCTCCATGTAACGGCGGCCCCAGGCGTCGATGAGCGTCGACGTGGCATCCTCTCTCCAACAATCTTTCATGGACAGGTAACGGACGCGAGGATTGCGGAGTAGCAGCGTTAGGTGCAGTTAAAGCTAGGGTTGGAAGCGAAGGAGTCATTGACGGCATCAAAGTGTCTGTTAAGTCACCCATGGTGGTGGTGGCGGCGAGATATGAATGAATCTATGTTGGTGGTGGTGGTGGTGTGTACGGGGTTTTTGTGGTATTGAGGAGAAAAAGGAGAAAAGAGAAGAAGGAGAGATAAGTATTGATGCGGCGATGAGGTGCGATTAGTGTTTGGTTTGAAAGAAGATCTTGATTTTCTGGGGAAAATGTTGATGATTTTCTGGGTTTGTGTGTGTTTGTTTCATAAGAAAATTTCTAGTTTTGGGTGGAAAGAAAATGTTGTGATGAAAATCTTAGGCATTGGCTTTTTAGATGTGAATTTTTTCAATGTTTGGTGAAATTTTCTGGGAAAGATGTTGAATGCCCAGGAATTTTGTGTTCTTGAGTTCTTGTGATCTGGGATCATGTTCTTGAGTTCTTGTGTATTCACGTTTAAATCTGAAACTATGTATTTTTATGTTTTTAATTTTGTTTTTATGTTTTTATAATTTTTTTCAAATTGATAAATTAATTTTTTTTAAAAATTAGACGATGACATGGCATGCTGATGTGGTTTTTTATTTTATTTTATTAGCCACGTTAGCAAACAGTGCATTCCGTTTGCCACGTATACATTTTCTGTTACTGGGTTGACGGCAGGGACCAAAATAAAAACAATTTTCTAAAATTAGGGATTGAGCTAAGAGTGAAATCAATTTAGGGACCAAATTGAGAACCGACCCAAAATGTAAGGACCAAAAGTGCATTTTCGCAATTTTTTTTTTTGAGAAAAAACTACTACCAGGTTCTAGTTCAGCATCATTGGAGACAAGGAATAGATTTTTCAATTAACAATATGTCGTAAGACTCAACAATATCAACAACCAATATTGTTAGAGCTTTCTCTCGAAAAAAATAATAATAATATTGTTAGAGCTTTTTTGATATTATTGTAGGAAGTAGGGTTTTTGTCATAAAGAGAGAGTGTGTAGTGTGTAGTATAACTTACCTCACCCTCCCTTAAAAGTTACCATGACTTTTGAGTGGAGTTGCAGTGTGCTTTTATGTTAGAATCCATTTCTCTCTCCCTTGTGTGTATGTTTTTTTTTAAAAAGAATGGGTAATTATTCCACATTGCTTAAGAGAGTGTGTTGTATGTAGTATAACTTGCCCCACACTCCCTTAAAAGTTACCATGGCTTTTGAGTGGAGTTGTGGTGTGCCTTTGTGTTAGAACCCCTTTCCCTCTTCCTTGTGTGTGTGTGTTTGTTTCTAAAAAAAAAAAAGAATGGGTAATTATCCTACATTGCTTTAAGAGAGTATGTTGTGTGTAGTATAACTTGCCCCACCCTCCCTTAAAAGTTACCATGGTTTTTGAGTGGAGTTGTGGTGTGCCTTTGTGTTAGAACGCCTTTCCCTTTCCCTTGTGTGTGTGTTTGTTTCTAAAAAAAAAAAGAAAAAAGAAAAGAAAAGAAAAAAAGAAGCTTTAACTGAAAAATGCTGTAAAGTTATTACACCATTTGGTAATCACATTGATTAAATTTCAAATTTAGATTGAAGTAATTTTTCAACTTTAAGGGGGTCTTTAGAACTCTTCAAAATTGTATTCCATATCATATGATTGTACGATAGAACATAATTAAAATCACTAGGAAAGGAGAATTATTGGTGTCCGGTGAATTAGTAAAATCATAAGATCCTACGATTCAACACTAATTCTGATATTTTAGTTAACAATAGCACTAATGTAATTTAATGTTGTAGGGTATACACTGTGAATAGAAGCAGTGCCAACTCGATAAAATTTGAGCCTTGAGGTGATATTTGCTTAAAATAACACTATTATTAGAGGTGGCAATTCATGTTCGCATGTCGGGTTGAGCTGTGAGTATTATGTTATATGGATCAACACTCACTACGAACCCGACCCGTTTAGTAAACAGGTTAGGATTCCTCAACCTTAACACGATCTGTTTATTAAACTGGTAACCCGACATGACACATTTAACCTATTTAATTAGTAGATCATATTAGGGTTGGCACAAATGACTTGTTTAATAACAAGTTTGATTAATAGGTCATAACTGACCCAAATAACCTGTTTAATTAATAAGTCATACTTAACCCGAATAACTTGTTATCAATTCCCATATATCTAAAATTATAATACAACCATAAATCAAGTAATAAACATTCAAATAATAACAAAAACAAATAATTCTTTCCTTCCTTCAAAATAGAATTACTAGTCCAAAAGGTTCCAACCTCCATACTATCAAATTCAATAATATGTCAAAGTTCCATAATAATAATAAAAAAAAAAAAACCAAAATTATTACATAGCATCCATGTGCCATATAAAAAACTAAAAGACATCTCCAAGCCTAATACTCTACTTTGAAAGTGCTATAAGCCTGTTCAGATACTAATAAATATAAGCCAATGATTTATTTTTCTATTAATAAACAATCACATTTGATCTATAAGCCAATGATTTACTGGTAATGAACTTGTAGTGTCTAACAAGTCTGCCAAACAATAACATCTATAAACTATTATATTCCGAATATGCATGAATATGTTTTATATAATATTGGTCAACCATACCATCATGCATCATTCAACTCAATTTATTCCATTTAAATTCTCTAAAATATGGTGCATGGGACGGCTAGGGATTTGAGGGGAAGAGAGAATAGGGGGTTGAGAGACATGGAATGATTAGGATTTTGATTTTAAATAGTGTAGAATTTGTAGATGAAAGACGAGCGACTGGAGTTTAGAGGAGAAGAGAAAGAGTCATAGAGTAATGTTGTGAAATTTTAAAGTACTTGCAAGTGTACGAATCATACCGAAGTATAGTTTGACAAGAACGAGGTCGAACCCACAGGGACTTGTATGAACGTAGGAAAATTAATTAAATCTTAACCAAATTAATCCTAATCTAGCTTAATAAAAATTGGTTGTTTTGAAATTAAATAAAGCTAAACAAATAATTAAAAACAAAGCAAAGATGTGATATAAAAGCAATAAAGAGATGTAACAATCTAGAAAAAGGAATTAAGGTTTTGGAATCCGCATTGTTAATTCATATCAGCATTATGGGAGGTCCGCGGACCGAAGAGGACTAGAACACGGTGTATCCTGCATAATCTCGGCCGAAGAAGTATATTAGCTCAGAGGACTTTGTTGACCCGAAGATGAGAGAGAAGTCAAGGTAGCTAGTGTCTCATGAAAGTCCAGGGAGAAGAGTAAGGATCATAATAGGGGCGAAGATGGTGGGAGGAAGCTTCTTGAAAAGGTATACCTCCCCCCTCCACATTGAATGCCATGCACCAACCTTATCAACTGCATTTAATGAGGAAATGACCCCTGAACAGTAACTTCACAGCTAGCAGCCCTTTCCACCACCTTCAGCAGAGTGTTGATGGGATAAGTATCCTTGGAAATGCCTGGAAGCATACAGATGGAGGGTTAGGATACAAAGAAGAGGGATATAAAAGAAGGGGAGTCTCCCAAAAATGAAGGACGGACATTCTTGTTCTAAAAAGAGAAAAAAGAGCAAGTGAACAATACTTTATCTGGTGTAGAATTCAAACTCTTTATATAAGAAACTAATCCTCGGACCTGCCTGAGGAGAACTGTTTTTTCTCATTGTCTACTTGTGTTATTCCTTTCTATTATCCTAGGCTCTTTGGTCTTTGACATGAATTCAAATTAGAATTGCTCTTGAATTGTTTACTCACTCTCTAAAGAAATTCTATTGTTGGGCTTGAATCTGAAGGACAAGGCAACATTGTTTTAAGTGGGCTTGGGCTTTTATTTTTTGAGCACTTGCAAGCATATATTCATGATCATTAAGAGGTTGTTTGATCCAAATATCTGTTTGGCAAGTTTGAAAAATGTCAAGGATTTGAATTTGAAAAATCCACCAAGAATTTTAAACCGTTCAAATGAGTTAAAAATAATACAAGTTCATATGATAAAATATTAGGTGGATCTTTGAATCCCTATTGTTTTTCTTCATTTATTTCTCTTAAATTTATTATGCTACTTTCAATTTTAGTTTTAATATTATTTTGCTCCATCTTTATGTGGAAAAATAAACAAACAACTATTTTTATTTTTTTGCTTAATAATAGAGGTTTTTACATTACTGTCAATCATTCTATGAGGATCAACCTCGGACTCATCGAGATATTATTACTTGCGAATAATATATACTTGGCCACCATTTTTTCCCAATCAAACTAATTATTAGCCTAAAATTTGTGGGTCATTTTTTCTAAGAAGGGCATAAGTAATGGCCTAAGTTGTGTTTCCTAATTTGTCTCTCAAATAAGTGGTATTAGAACTAATGGTGCTCTACAGTAAGGTGGCAAGATTGTCAACATAGTCTTAGCAAGGACGGATGCGTGTACTTGGAGTGGTATAGTATTGATAATGGTGCTAAATCAAAGGATAACAACCCAAGAGCATTCACATCAAGGGTTTTAAAAAATTTAGCATTTAGCATCTAAAAAACCAATTTTATAGCATTTAACATATCACTTTACAATACACTTAACATCAAAATTTCTATTTTTTTTACCACTTAATTTAAATATTCTTTCTTTATTATTATTTTATTCATTTTTTATAATTTTTTTTTTTTATTCTTCCTCTCTGTCTCTCTCTTCTCAACCCAACAATCTTGCTAGCCACCACCACCGGTATAACAAAACCCAACAGCCACCACACTTAACAGTCAACAGCAACCTCACCCAACAGCCAACAACCACCACACTACCATTAGCCACCATGCCTAAAACTCAAACACTACCAACAACCATGACAAACCCACCACCCACAAACCCACCACACAAACCATGGACGGAGATAGACTTGGGCATTGGGGGGCAATGGCCCCCCCCTAATTTTTTATATATAAAATATTAGTATATATATATAGCTACTAATTTTAGCAATTTCTTTCTATAAAATTACACTTTGCCCTCCTTAATAATATCATTAATTCTTTTAAAAGTAATACTATAGTCACAAACTTTTCTAAAACATTTTTACAAACTGTTGAAATAATAAATTCTTATTGGTTTACATCTAGACCTACCACTTACATTACTCTTTTACTTACCAATAACCACTCATCACATCAACAATTTGTAAAAAAAAAAAAAAAAAAATTTGTAACTCTAACTGTGGGGACAATTTTTGCTTCAAGGAAACTCATGTACTCCTAGGCAATTTTTTGTGCTAGTCCAACATTGGAAAGATGACTTTCCTCTTTCTAGCTTATAAGGCATGAACCAATGAGAAAGAGTACTACGTACCAAACTAGTGGTACTCTTTCTCATTGGTTCATGCCTTATAAGCTAGAAAGAGGAAAGTCATCTTTCCAATGTGGGACTAGCACAAAAAATTGCCTAGGAGTACATGAGTTTCCTTGAAGCAAAAATTGTCCCCACACTAGCATTTTCCTCTTTCTAAAAGCCATAAAAAAATTTATAGATACAAGCCCAAAAAATTAGCCCAACAAAAAAAATTACCAATAGTAAAGCTAAAAACAATTAAGTTCAATCAACAAATTTTACCCAAAACAAAAAAACCAACACTTTAAAAAAATTTAAATAAAATAATTTTGTCCTTACCCAGCAACAATGCACACATTAAAAACACAAAAAAAAATAAAAATAGAAAGAGTAATGCTACAACTACAAATTATTTTGCAATATTTTTACAAAACATTGATGTGACTAACTTCTTATTGATTTTCATCTAGACCCACCATTAATATCATTTTTTTATTTACCAATAATCACTCATCATAAGTTTGTAAATTTTTTTGTAAAATAGTTTGTATATCCTAGCATTATTCAAATAGAAAATCCCTTGGCAATTAGTTAAGCAACAAAGTCGAAGGATAGAATTGCCACACATTAGCCAACAGCAAAACCACTTCCCCTAACTCTAAAAAGTCCTGGCTACGTCCCTGACACAAACCCAACCACAAACCACCATAGCACAACCATAGCCACCATCATTGGCACTCACAACCTCTGCAAATCGGGACCCCTACCACCCAAAACCAAATCACAAACTCACCAAACTGACATCAAAACCACCAATACAACCCACAACCACCACAAATCACAAGCCCACGTTAGAAATCACAAACCCAAAATCAAAAAGAGCATTTTTTTTTTGACATTTTTTACCCAAAATCAAATCACAAAACCCACCCAAACCCAGCCATACCCAAACCTAGCCATACTCGCCGAACCACTGCAACCCAGCCACCTCGATCAACAGCAGAGACCCACGAACCACAAAATCGACCTCATCTTCGTCATCGGTTGCGCCGAACCACTATCCACACCAGTTGCCGGAGTCAAATCATTGCTCAATGAGAAAGAGGGAGATGAAGAGAGGCTGGACTCAGATCGAAGCTCAGTGAGAAAGAGGGAGACAGAGAGGCAAAGAGAAACAGAGAAAAGATAGAGAGAGTGGGAGATTAGAAAGAAAGAGAGAGAAAATAATAATAAAAACATAGCACCTTGCTACAGTGAGCTGCTAGAGATGGCACCGCTCACTGTAGCTGGGTGTCAAAAATTATAACATTTGACATGTTTAATGTAGTGTGTTTTTTGTGTGTTAGTTGTTATTAATAGCATTTTTAGCATTATAGCATTTTTTATGTGAATGCTCTTGGTTTTTATAGACGAACATGAGGAGTTGGCATGTGGTCCTCACGATGGTATACAAGGGCTCATGGATGATGCCTGGGGGTTAACATGTGGTTCCATGTTATGTTCATACTGTTTGATTATTGCATAATGTTTTTAAGCTCAAATATCACCATCTCTTTGTATAAAATAAATGGGCATCAAATAAATTGTTCATGAAGGAAAAATGCATAAAGATTAGGGGTGTGCAGAAAACCCACCGACCCGCCAAACCCGACCCAACCCAACCCGACCCGTCGGGTTGGGTCGGTTTTTCAGGCTTGGTGGGTTGGGTTGGGTTACAAAATTTTTTTTTATAGCGGGTCGGGTTGGGTTTGGGTCATAAAATTACAAACCCGCCAAACCCGACCCGATCCACCAACCCACCCATATTTAATATATATTTAAAATATATTATATATTTAATAAATTTTTTTTTAAAACCAAGGCACTTATATATATATATATATAATAATTTTAAAAAAAAACTAGCTGTAGAGCAGCACTTCCTCTGTTCCTCCTACTAATACTAATTTAATATATATATATATATATAATATATTATATAATTAATAAATTTTTTAAAATAACCGGTTCTTCCTATCTTATATAAAAGCTAATTAGGTCACACAAACCCTAATAAATTACTATTGTTGTTTAGTCATTAGTGTTATTCGCCTTTAAGGAATTACATTGATACTAATCTTTGAGTTTTTTTAATATATTAATATTTATATTTTTTTCTACTCAATTTAATAATAATAATAAAAAAAATTTGTTAAACCCATGGGTTCAACCCGACCCAACCCGACCCATGTGGGTTGGGTTGGGTTTATGTGATGGGTTGGATTGGGTTGAATTTTTTTTGACCCACCATGGTGGGTTGGGTCAAAAAATTCCCTCAACCCGACTCAACTCGACCCATGCACACCCCTAATAAAGATATCCGCTCATGTAAAACGATCAAATTCTAAAAGTTGAGGGGGGAAAAAGCTAGATGTTTCGTGTTCGTTCACTATTGGACATATTGATTAGTCGGCATTAAACAAACTTCGATTATATATTTCCCATTAAAAAAGAAGACTAGACCCTTCCACAGTTCCACTAGACAACCCAACCATTATTATATCATCAATCCAAATTATTAAAGTTCTAAAAAAATTATTTGGAGGATAACTTTGAAGCCAAACGGCCCAAACCACATTTTATTCTAGCATTATCCTTAATCCATAGATTAATGAGGTTGATGAAATAGTCAAATAGTCCACACACATATATATCATTATAATTCATGGACAATTAGAGAACAACCCTTCCCAAATCCTGACAAAAGTAGTATTTACACTTTTTCTCTTAGCATGATTAGTCAAGACTCAAGAAGTGTGATGGAATTGGGAAATTTAAAATCCGTAACCATTATTCATCGAAATAAAAATCCGTGATCACTTAATTATGGTTGAACAGTGAATTTAGTTCTAGAATTTTTGTTTTAAAAAAAATATTAGAGCATGAAATAATTTTTAAATACATTTGTTATTAGTACGTCACAAATCTTTAGATTTCTGCTTCATTTAATTTGACAAAAAATATTTTCTAAAAATTACTTGTTTTTTTAATATATTTTACAAAAAATTGATTTCTTTTTAATGTATGGCAATGACACTGAAAATGAGTTAGAAATTATATTTTATTGTTTGGTTAACTTGGAATATCTTTAATATTATTAATAATTCCAAATAATTATATGAATCAAAAGTCAAAACCTTTGTTCGCAATGAAAATATTACATAAAACAACGAAAACAAATTTTATTTTCAAAGACAGATTTACTACTTGATATTAAAAAAAAAAACCAATTTAAGCATATTACGTCATCTATATAGCCAGGGAAAAAATAGTTAGCTTTGGTTTTAAAGATGTTTGTGGGAAAGTATAATTCAGTTCCCATGTCACTAAAAACCAAATCAAGACATTGATTTCAAGAGAAAATTATGAGATTGATCAACCATTAGAGATTGATTGTTAGAGAAAATTGTATATGAAAAAAACGAGCCCTTTAGGGTTTTTTTTTTTTTTTTTTTGGTTAAACAAAGAGTCTATTGCAAACTAACCCACAAGGGAATGGGTATCAAAAGTTACAGCAGTTTCAGAATTCACAGGTACATTAGGTGCGCTGTCACTAGCACAATCAAAAGCTAAAATATCCAACAAAGGGAGGATCATGAACCACTCAAGGGAATGGGTTGAGGACGAAGATCAGGTGATGGCCATTATTCTTAGTGGATTCAAAGAGCTCTATCAAACCCAACACCTAACCTCCATCTCCACTGAAGACTTTGAAATAGAGTGGGCTGTTGCACTCTCTAAGGAGGACTCCCACAAGCTTTCTATCATGCCCTCGAATTTGGAAATTCTTAAGGCCCTCTCCTCTTTGAAACCTTATAAAGCCCCAGGATTGGACGGTCTTCATGCTGGCTTTTTCCAGCACTTTTGGCACATTCTTGGATCATCAGTCATTGAAGAAATCCTGACTATCTTCACAACTAAGCGAATTCCCTCATATCTGAATCATACTTTGGTGACTCTCATTATGAAGAGAAATGGTCCGGAAGTCCTTGGCCATTTTAGGCCAATTAGTCTTTGCACAACTATTTATAAAATGGTCTCAAAGATCATTGTCAACAGAATAAGGCCCTATGTGCAACACTTAGTCTCTCCACTTCAAGCTGCCTTCATCCCTAGAAGAAAAGGGCTTGACAACATGATTATAGCCCAAGAGATTCTGCACTCTATGGAAAAGAAAAAAGGGAGGGTTGGCACAATGGCATTAAAGATCAACCTTGAAAAGGCTTTTGATCGCCTTGAATGGAGTTTTATCAAGGAAGTCCTTGTCCATTTTAATTTTCCCTCTAATCTCATTGCCATCATCATGGATTGTATTTCGTCAACCTCTGTTTCCGTGCTCTTCAATGGTGGTAAGCTCCCTACTTTTAGTCCATCCCGTGGTATCCGTCAAGGAGACCCGTTATCGTCATACATTTTTATTATGTGTCTAGAATATCTTAGGCTTCTTATCCATGATAAAACAGCAAATAATTCTTGGAAGCCCATCAAAGCTTCTAGGTCTGAACCAGCCTTTTCCCATATATTTTTTGCCGATGACTTGATGCTCTTCGGCCAAGCTAGTCTCAAGAACAGTGAGACAATTGATGAAGTGCTAACTACTTTTTGTCAGCTCTCTGGGCAGAAAGTTAGCAAGGAAAAATCTAGAGTCCTTTTTCTCAAAAAACACTCCTGAATAAACTAGAAGAGCAATTTGTGGTTCTATGGGCATGCTAGAAACCCGAAAATTTGACAAATATCTTGGGTTCCCGCTAAAATTTGCTGAACGTGGTGTTAGGGACTTTAATTTCATTATCCACAAGGTGCAAGAAAAACTAGCAGGATGGCAAGCTAGGCTACTATCCCTTGATGGTAGGAGGACCTTTATTAAGTCATCATCAAGTGCAATTCCTGATTATGTCATGCAAGGTGCCTTGCCGCCAAGTAAAGTTTGCAAAGAAATTGACCATGCAAATAGGAATTTCCTTTGGGGCTCAACCCCTAAAAAAAGGAAGATGCCCCTTGTGAATTGGGACACTGTCACTCAGCCTAAAGACCATGGTGGGTTGGGTATTCTTGAAACAAGACCGCGGAATCTCGCTCTTATTGCTAAACTTAATTGGAAATTGCTGTCTGAGGACCACTCCCCTTGGGCTCAAGTTTTAAAAGCTAAATAACTCTCCAGCAATACTAACAGGAACCCATGGACATCTAAAGGCTCTTGCTCCCGCACGTGGGCAGCTTGTAAAGCAGCAAAACCCCTTTTGGACAACGGCATAAGGAAGGTAATTACCACAGGTGCCTCTACTTCCCTTTGGTTTGATAACTGGACCTCTCTTGGCCTTCTAAGAGCCCAATTAATAGGCCCACTCAATAATGGAGAGGAAAACCAACTTGTCAACCAAGCCATTGACACATATGGCAATTGGAACCTTCAACTCTCCTTTGATCTTCCTGATAATATTTTGAAACTCATCCAAGCTATCCCCACAAACTTAGCTTCTCAAGGGGAGGACCAGATTGCTTGGGCCTTCACTAATGATGGCGACTTCTCTTTTTGGATTGCCTACAATGCAGCAAAGGGTTTAAATGCCTTGAACCCGAACACTTCCTCTCTCACTTGGATATTAAAGCTTAAAGTTCCTCCAAAGCTCGTTCTCTTTATTTGGCTTTGCACTTATAATAGCATACCCGTGAAAGAAGTTTTAGGTTCAAGGGATTTAAGCCTGGATCAGCGATGCTCCATCTGTAAATCTCAAACCGAGTCCATTAGCCACGTGCTCAGAGAATGCCCTTACTCTGTCAGTTTTTGGAACTGTCTCGGCCCTCCCACAGGTCTATACAACTCATTTGGTCTCCCTCTATCAGATTGGATGCATGACAATTGCTCCTCTATTCTGCCCTCTCGGCACCATGGCATACCATGGTCCATTCTCTTTCTTTTTGGTCTTTGGTCCCTATGGACTAATAGAAACTGTGTTACTTACCAAGCTAAACCTCCGAACTAGCAGCTCCTAAAAGAGTGTATTGCAAAAGCTTTAGAGTATCATTTCCTCACGGCTTCGTCCAAAGTCCTCGATGCAAGGCCTCGGCTCAATGCCAAATGGGATAAACCCCCATCGGACTGGTATAAGTTGAATACTGATGCTTCCATCATCAATGGCCACGCTGGTGCTGGTGGTCTTCCCCGTGACTCGAATGGGAATTAGGTCCAAGGTTTCTCTAAACCTTTAGGCACTGCCACGGTCCTAATGGCTGAACTTTGGGCTTTGAGAGAAGGGCTCCGCATGGCAAGACAACTTAATATATATAATCTTATAGTTAATGTGGATTCATCTGATGCTGTCAAGCTCATTACCTCCTCATCTTCCACTAATAGACTAACCTGGCCTTTGGTGGCTGAATGCAGGGACATTCTCCAAGCTTTCCAGCAGGTTCAGCTCAGTCACTGTTATAGAGAGGCCAACCACGCAGCTGACTTACTTGCCAAAATAGGAAGTTCACAACACCTATGAATAAAAGTGACAAAGTTGAATTGCGTAACTCTTATGTCTTGTCTCTTCCCTTTTCTCTATTATTCTATCAAATTTTTTTACAATGTTTTATTAAAAAAAAAGGAAAAATATTTTCATCTAAAACTTATTGTTTTTTGTTGACTAGGTTGTGTTTGGATAGCTTATTTTTTGCCAACTTAAGTGTTCGTTTGGTATGATTAATTTTGCGAACTTATTTTACTATTCAGCTTATTTTTGCTACTATTTATGGGCCCCACTATACTTTTAAATATTATTCATAGGTCCCACTATATTATTTTAGCTAACTTTTATCTTTATCTACAGTACTTTCAGCAAAAAGTTTTTAGTTTCAGTAAAATAAGCGGATCCAAATAGACCCTAAGCTACAAGTTTCAATTGACCAGTATTTTCCACCGCACCAAACACTAGAAAATGCAAAAATGTTTTTGGAGCATCTTTTCCCCGTACCAAACAAAACAAAATATAAACTTGAATGAAGAATTCGTTAGAAAATTAAATTGGCTTAAGAGGAAAATGACATCATACCTCTTTGTTAATGTAAAGGAGCTCACTTAGTAATATTCTACAAGAACATGCTTATCTCCCTACTATTTTTAAATAGTTGTCTGTTCATTAATTACTAGTTAAGTTGGTTGTCTTATGCTCATAATGTCTATAATTTATCAAGAAAAGGCGGTTGTTAGGCACCTAAACCCAATCAGACGGTGACTTAGCATTCATCCGGGTCCCATGGTCGGTGCCGGCCATGGCTCTCTCTTCCTAACCTATGTGCAGCACTTGCTGTATATAAACAATGCAATAGGAATGTGACATGACCAAGTAGTAGCAACTAGCAAAGCCACTCTATTCTCTAACTAGTCTTTGAGCAAAAATAATGGTGAAGCTAGCTTTTGGCAGTTTTGGTGACTCTTTCAGCATTGAGTCTCTCAAGTCTTATCTATCAGAGTTTATAGCCACCCTTCTTTTTGTGTTTGCAGGAGTTGGATCCGCCATTGCTTATAGTAAGTGTGTTAATAACCATGAAATCATTGTAATGAAAATGATATACATAGAATGGAGTACATGGAAATTTTACTAAGTGTCAGAACAAAGGTAGCAAAAAGTATTTTATTCATACGGGAAAGGTACTTAGAAGGGCAATATATGATTAATTGATTAAGTTTATAGCTAGAAATTTGGTTTTGTATGAGAATGATTTTATGGGTATCTTTGATTTGTATAGGTAAGCTCACATCGGATGCAGCTTTGGACCCCCCGGGACTTGTAGCTGTGGCTGTGGCCCATGCCTTTGCACTTTTTGTAGGGGTGTCCATTGCAGCCAATATCTCCGGTGGCCATTTGAACCCAGCTGTCACGTTTGGATTGGCCGTTGGAGGCAACATCTCCATCCTTACAGGCATTTTCTATGGGATCGCTCAATGCCTTGGCTCCATTGTTGCTTGCCTCCTACTCAAATTCGTCACAAATGGAGAGGTATATTTCTTGGGGAGTAAAAGAGAGAAAAAAAAATAAAAATAAAATTCATTTCACAAAAATTGGTCCAAAAATTAATCAATTAGTTGGACTTCTATTAACATATATATTTTTCAATTAGTTGGACTTCTATTAACATATATATTTTTCAACGTACTAGCTTTATTTATTTATTTTTATTATAGAATTTTTATAAGGGAACTCTTAGTAGTAGCGAAGCCAGAACTTTTTCTTAAAAAGATCAATAAGTGAGATTTATAACATGTTTTTCATTTGAAAGAAAATTTACAAGAGAGAATAGGTGATATTTTTAAAACCCGAGGGGCCTTGGCCCCCGGCTGCCTCCCCTCCCTCCTCTAACGATTCCCAGCTCATCGAACTTGAGAGTAAGTGGGAAGTATCTTCCTTTCTCTTCTTCTCTCATCTCCCTCTATCGAAACATAAATGGAAAGTTGGGCAATACCACTTGAGCTATGAGGCTCAGTGATATATTAGCTTAACAAATGTCTAATATAACTGGCTATATGTTAAACTTCCAAATTATCTTAAACAAAGCCTGTGATCCTGAATCTGGCAGAGCGTACCAACACATGGAGTTGCATCAGGAATGAGTGCAATTGAAGGAGTGGTCATGGAGATCATCATAACCTTTGCACTAGTCTACACCGTCTATGCCACAGCTGCTGACCCCAAAAAGGGCTCAATTGGTATAATAGCACCTATTGCAATTGGGTTCATTGTTGGTGCAAACATCCTAGCTGCTGGTCCATTTAGTGGTGGGTCGATGAACCCGGCTCGTTCATTTGGCCCAGCTGTTGTTAGTGGAAACTTTTCAGAGAATTGGATCTACTGGGTTGGCCCACTAATTGGGGGAGGGTTGGCTGGGCTTGTATACGGTGACATTTTTATTGGGTCCTATGCCCCAGTCCCAGTCTCTCAAGACTATGCCTAAACAGAGTTCTTTGTGATTTAGGTCTTCCTGTGATTTGGGTTGTTTCTTTTGGGATTGTGATTTGTCAATGGCCAGCCTAAAAAGAGGTTGTACGTGTTAATAAAATTGTAAATAAGGAATCAAAAGTTGGCCTTTTGTTTTTATTTTGTTTCAATATTCCTCTTTTGTCATTTACAAGCAAAGTTGTTAAAATCAAAATTCTATATAAGATTGGTGAAGGGGCTTTCATATGATTGAATTAAGATCCTACTTTTTATTTTAAATATTACAAAAAATAGTAATGATTATGTTTGTTAAATAATTTTTAGAATTATCCACAGAAAAAAATTTAAAATTCAATATATTAAATTTTGATTACTTTATATG
Source organism: Quercus tomentella (assembly GCA_028535165.1). Classification (NCBI taxonomy): domain Eukaryota; kingdom Viridiplantae; phylum Streptophyta; class Magnoliopsida; order Fagales; family Fagaceae; genus Quercus; species Quercus tomentella. Next base: position 9,475,791 of record JAPQVY010000023.1, on the reverse strand, counting down.
AATATGTCCCTATTAACTAATTAAGAGATGTACCTTTTTTTTTTTTTTTTTTAGCTTTAAGAAAAATTTATTAAAAAATTCATTAATTTGGAACAAAAAGCCAAACTACCAATACATAAGTAAAGGAAAATATTTTTAAGTTACAACTTGCAACACTATAATAAGTAAAATAGCTCATGCTTCAAGTTTTCAAACTAAATTTATAACAAGAATTGGACAAATAATAGTTTAAAGTAGAATTTGTAAGAAAAAAGAATACCAAACAATCATTGGAAAATAGCCGTGTAACCCAATTTATGATCACTTATACGTATTAATTGATCTAAATGAAGACCTAAAGGAGTTACACAAACTTTCGCTTTAATTATTGACCCAATTAAATAGAAGTTCAAATTTTAAAATACCATAGATAAGATAGGGGAGGGATTTGCTCCAGACTAAGTTGCAGCAATTCTTACAAAATGTACACATGTCAACGCCTTAGAGAGACACCTGTCTAAGACTTTTGCTTAAAGAAAACTTCTGTTAACTTGCTTAACCCCCTTACCCTTATAGGTGTTGACACATGCATTTTACAGGAGTTGCTGCAACTTAGTTTGCAGCAAATCCTTCCTCAGTAAAGATAACTTTAAAAACTCATTACAGGAAAGGAAAGAGTTATTCCAAAACAAAAGGAATAAACTTTGAAGTAAAGAGTTTTAATCACATCCATTCATAAAAAATAGCTATGATTGGGAAAAAAAAAATTTATGTAAAAAGAAAAAGACGAATAAGCATAACTAAAGTACAATAGACTAAGTTGGAGGAATGCTTTTCACTCGAGCAATACCAAGCTAAATGCCTTCTTGGCAAGTTGGGTGTTTTGGATATCCACTCCAACTTGAGAGGGAGTGTTGAGGAAGATCAAATCAATATGGAAAGCTCACCAATTGCATTAGGAAACATATTCCCATGTAATCATCAAAATCAAACTCTTAAGGAAAGCAATGGCTATATTCATCAAAGCAAATTGCGCGTGTGTAGGGATTTAGTATGTATACAAATGAACATCTATAACAGAACAAAGCAATGCAAAATAGAGATATAACATAATAACAGATCATGGAGGTAGGCCCTCGTGGTCAAACCTGCCAAGTTAAAAATCCTTGCCTTCCTCTTTACACTATATTATGCCTTGAATACAATTTATGTAACATTTTTGTGTATTTCACTTTATGCTCCACCAATTGTGATATGTCATGTGTCTAATTTTTTTACATTTTAAACTTCAAAATAAGTAAAAAAATACATGACAAGTTGTGATTAATGGAGTATAAAGTGGAACACAAAAAGTGATACAAAAGATTTATATTTGCCTTCTTTTATAGTGTCAAAAGAAGAGCATAATATAGTTATGAGACAAATGCATGATCCAAAGACTCCAAACAAATATAGTGGAATACGTAAAATTAGAGTTCTACCATGTAGTTTTTACTTTTTTAGGACCTTTGCGTGCCCTGTCTAACATGCTTACTTATATATGTTATAATATGGTCGAACATGTTATTATACGAGCTATAATTTATATATTAATGTGTATCAGCTAATTAGAGTGGTTCATGTTAACATTTTTTCACAAAGAATAATGTCTAGAAAAATGAATAGTTACTTTACTGCCTATATGTAATGGTATTTTTTCCGGAAAATTTTAAATGAAGAAAAAGAAAGAAGGGAACAGGAAAGAAATGAATTTCTTTTGTGCATGTACAACATAATAAGACCAATACTGTTCTACTATGAAAGTAATTTCTGATTGTATGAGCACTTAGAAGAGATTATTAACTATGCTTAATTAAAATTTCTCAAGAAACTGAAACTGTTAGATCAAAGTAGAATGATGCATTTCTAAAATAAGAGAAGCTCTACCTCAAGCTTTATGGTTTCCTTGAGAACTGTAATTATATGAGATTCAATTAATTTGATTCGTTGTCCACTATGATATGCTGTGGGATCCATAGTTTTTGGAGTAAGTGTTTGAAGACTGGTGGATGCAAACTTTGGACCCCTTAGTGCAAATGAGCTAAGACCTAGATTTAGCCATTAAATTGCAAATGCCATAGAATTAATACTCCTTTTAACTTGGGTTAGGATTTAACCTTAGACCCATCATTCACAATTCTTCTCCTTTATTAATTGTCCTCGTTAAAAATTGCAAATAGCCATTGCCTAAATTAACACGCAGATAATCCAGAGTAATGTTACAAAGATTCTGTGCAAACTTCTTCTTCTTAATTCTTTTTTTTTTTTGTTTTTGTTTTTTTTTTTGTTTTGTTTTGTTTTTTTTTTTTAATTCAGTGTTATACACTATATTGTTCAAGTTTCAGTGTGAGTATGACTTGTGTTGCAAGAGTAGGAAAATGAAGACAACGTGTGTTGGAAAAAAATCTCACTCTAATTTGGTAGGTCCAACCGTCCAATTGCAAAGAATTTCAAAGTGACACGACTTGGTAGTGGTCCTAATTAGTTATCACTGTCTTTGTTCTAAATGCTGTGCACTTATGGTCAGCAAAATATCATCTTTTACTTTCTTTCTTCAATTCTTTTCCATTGATTTGGGTGTGGATTCTCTCTACAGCGCTTCTTTAATTTATGCAGTTGGAGCTGATGGTGAAAGGTATGGGGGGAAAGCTTTTTCCACCCTAGTGGATTTCTTTTTGGAAGTCTAGGAGTTAGTGGAAGATTACAACAATATCTTACAGGCATCTACTCGTGTTGGTGCCTTCTTTTTCCTTTTTCCTTTTTGTATATGTTGTGATGTTAAATCAGGAAGCCATTGTTTGACAGATTGCATTTAGAATCTAATCTTTCTTTACCATGAAGGCACATTGAATTCTTATTAAGGTGTTTAAATTCTTATGGTTCAACCACAATACCTGAAAACTTTTTTTTGTAAATGTGCATTGGTTCTACCAAGTTCCCTCTTTAGTTACACTCAAAAAGAGTATTTTTTATGTGCACGTGTGGGAACCACAAGTGAAATCATGACCCATTTTTAATCATGAGCAACCGCTTATGATGGAGATTCCAAACCTCAGTATTCATTGGTTTAAGCATAAAACTTTTGCTTTTTGGGTAAATAAACATGAAACTTTTTATCCGAATATCAGGATGAGATACCTCACTCATACATCAACATGAGATGGAAAAAGTAGTAGAATTAAAAAGAAAGATGCCTTTATGATATGTGCTATCCCACAAAATTTAGACTTGGGCAACTTTGAGTCTATGGTAGGTGAGAAGTGAAATACAACTAGGTCCTATTGATGGAATATGTGACAAGGAAATAATACACTTGCGGTGTCTAGCTATAAGACACATACTGTGCTAAAGTAGTGTGGTATGAACATTAGCATATTTGTTGCTGTCCAATGCGAAAATGGATCTCATAGAGGAAGTGATCAACCAGTACTTCAAACAAAAAACAAAAATAGAGCACATGGTATGCACCGGCAGCCTAAATTGACAACACCAATTATTTTGATAACAATCTGAAAATAATGTATTGTTACAGTTAAATGTTCGTAGATAGAATATCGGAATTAATCGTCATGCCTACTTGATTTAAATTCTCAAATTCCAAGCTATGGATCTGACATATGGTCATTGTAACGTCACAAGACTTACAACTCACAACATTAGTAACAAGAACTGCTTAACATAAGAGCTAAAATAAATCGTTAAGCTAAACTAGTTGAGCTTCATAATTATGCTATAGAAAGATGTGGGTTCTGGTTAACTCAACTGATAGAGTCTCTTATTATTGAATAAGAGATTTGAGTTTAAAATTCTGCCTACACTAAAAATAAATTAGTGTTTTAACCTAATAATAAGGACAATCATCATGGAGTGGTGGGACATAAAAATTCGCTCAGTAGCAAAAGCAAATTATAGGGTCAAATTCTCTCTTGTTGAAGAAAGTAGCAAAAGCAAGTTATAGGGTCAACTTCTGCTGCCTAGACCACACATCTGGAACCAAGCAAGGGGATTGCGTAAAGCAAGGTTAGAAGCTAGCAATTCTATTCTTCCAGCTTCAATTCATTCATATTTCACGAAGTTTCATCTTCACCTTTGATTTTAGAACATCAATTATAAATGTGACTAAACACCACAGAATTGTAAACATCAATTTCACATTAATGGTCAATTTGTATCAGGTGTTTTTTGCGTGGCTGATATCAACCTTGCCCGATGTTGATAAATGTTGCCTTTATATGTATCAATTTAATTTTATAACTCTACACTCAACTATCCATTTGAAGCCTTTTTTTTTTTTTTTTTTTTTTAAGAATAATAATAAAAAATGTTTTCCTATAAATCAAGTCGAAAGAATCTCCTTTAACCATAGTTGTCAAAACATGAATCGTATCGTGAATTGATTTTTTATTTTTCCGTATCGGATATCATATCGTATCATGTATCATAAGATACACAAATACTTAATAAAATTTATAAAAAATTATAGATATAAATATATATATATATATATATATATATATATATATATATATATATATATATATATATATATGTAGGGATTGAAATTGTATTGGTCCCAAAATCGGATTGGGTCCAAATGCTAACGGCCTAAACAATAAATTTGTAGAGTGTGGGTAGAAGAGTTAGATTTATCCCATAAGAAAATATATATATATATATATGTAGGGATTGAAATTGTATTGGTCCCAAAATCGGATTGGGTCCAAATGCTAACGGCCTAAACAATAAATTTGTAGAGTGTGGGTAGAAGAGTTAGATTTATCCCATAAGAAAAACGATTAGACTTAGCGATTCAAGATGGTTTGGCACAAATAAGATTATCAAACTTCTCCTCGGAACAAACTAAGTTCTATGTTTCATATGGTTTTTTTTAAGACAGACATTCTACCCTCCTTTAGGCACATTCTTCCGGGTTATATATTTGTCACCTTGGTGTCATCCTTACCACACACGTGTAGGTTAGATTCGAGGGACTCCTTCCTGTCCTATCCAGCACTTCCTAGAACCATCAACCAGTAGCTGTAAGGCTGCTTGATCACTGTTCAGGCATCACTTCCACATTAATGCGGCCAGAGAGTTGGTTGGAAGGCATTTAATGCGGAGGTAGCAGCTTTTGAGGACATTTGTTCACCTTTCTTGTCTTACCCCTAGTCCAATGTCCCATCCTTTGTTGTGGTGTAACTCTGAAGTAAGTCTATAATGGTATGACACTCAGATTTACCTCGGACGCGAGTTTCCGAGAAGACTTTTGTTCTCGGACGCTTATTGGACCCATCTCACATTGTCTCTACTCCTCTCTCAACTTTATTATCTTCATAACTGAATTTGGGCCTCCTCGGATGGTTAAATGTCCTCGGATAGGGCCAAAGGCCTAGCTAATACTGTTTTTAACAATACTTCCTAATTAACTGGCTCCCACAATAGCCCCTCAAAATTTTACTTTTCGACTCCTCGGGAGGAAAGGATGATTTTGATGTTCTCAGCCCACCTTGTTTATGACCCTATTTCGTATTCCTGACCCTCTATATATCTTTTTACCTGCTCAAGGCACGCTTCTGACCCTTCGTCGTCCAGAGCGTGCCAGTATTAAATTTTGGCAACGCCCTTGTCCCCCACGTTCAACGGTAAGATGTGAATCTAACGATGGAGGGTTTTCCTCGTTTGACGAGCGGGAATTTTCCCGCCTGCAATTTATGTGCCACTATAAATAGCTTTTCAAATCAACTCTCTCTTGCTTACTTTTCGCAATCTCATAATTTTAGAGCTCGTACATTGAACCTGACTCTCTATCTTTCCTCTTTCTGTGCGTCTACAAATACTAGAAACTTGTCCGAGGACCCCTTTCCAAACCTGTAAGTCTTCTTAAATCATTTAGCTTTCATTTTAAACTCGTTAACTTTTCTTCGAAGCCTTTTAGGAAAATGGGTAAGTTCCGGTGTTTGGTCGAGTCCAAGGAGAGTATGAGGAGTTTTAGGGCTAAGTATAGGATTCCACCAACAGTAGGTATGAGGTACGCTGCCTAGGGAGAATGGGCCGATGCTAGGAAAACAGGGGAGGTGGTCATTCCCATGATTGCCTTCACAGAGGGTGGGATGACCATTCCCATGGGTAATATTACTAGGAATTACCTTAGGTTTTTTAGATTATCTCCCACACAGTGTACCCCAAACATGTTTAGGGTCTTGGGAAGTATAGAAGCTTTAAATGAGAGAATGAACCTGAACCTGACCCACCACGATGTGAATTGGGTGTACAATCTGCACCATTTGAAGGGACAGGGATACTACCTCAAGTCAAGGCGTCCCGAAGTAAGGCTAATCCAATGCCTCCCCACTTCGAACAAAAACTTAAAGGAGGATTTCCTAATCTTTTCCGGGGGATGGCACGATGGCCTACCTTGTCCGACTAGGGAAGGAAAACCAGGTGAAGGAATAGCTGTAGGTTTAAAAATTGTGGTTTAGATCTTTCTTTCACTTACTTACATCCTCATCCCTAACGAAATTTTATTCCAATTCAATGATTTTGCAGACAAGCGTGCTACTAAGCCCAAGCTTAGCTTAGTTAACCAATCGAGCTTGGATAGGATCTTGCAAGCCGAGGTGTACGTGAACGAAGCTGACGATCAACTCCGAGAAGCCCATTTAATTCTTGGGTACACAACACTCTCGTCGGCATTTCAAGCGCCTAGGTGCGTGATCAAGGCTCGCGACCCTCGACTTCACCGCATCGGTGTTGCTTACCAAGGGTTTGTCATTCCAGAAGGTGTTCCACTCCCTGAAGATACCTCTCGCACTCAACCACTTTTCGTTGCCCGTCCTTCAGTAGGAGCATCATCATCCCAACCCACTCTTGAGGAAGGGGAAGAAAGAGAGGAAGAAGAAGAAGAAGAAGAAAGAGGTTCAGAGGAAATTGTAGATTTGTCCGATTCCTCTGACGAATTTGAGGTTTTTAATCAGACTCTACCCGCCGAAGACATTTTGCACGAAATGGGTATCCAAAGGAAGCCCCAAAGGACTCTACAGGAGCTGATAGAAAATCAGCCTGGGAAAAGTGCACCGGTGAAATCTGCACAGTCTCAAATTCCTCCTCCTCCCACCAAGTCTCCTCCTCCCGCTCCTCACCAACCTCCTCAGCTAGTCAGAGCTGACGCTGCTGATTTGAAAAGGCGAAGGGAGCAGAAAGGGAAAGACGTGGTGGATGCTGGAAAATCCCGTCCGACCTGGGAAGAAGAGGCCCAACGAGCTGCGAAGCAGCAGAAGACCAGCCATACCTTACAGCGGGGTCAGGAGAGGTTGGACACTCAACCTCCTGAGCCACAAGCTTGGCTGCCAGCACCTATGCACGGTGGGGAGCCCCTGAGGGATGACGCATCAATTAGGGACTTCAACGGTGGCATTGGGTGCCACGTAGCCTCGGCCATAGAGGAGGCTCTATTGCTTCCTAGAGACATGGCCGAACTAAAAAATGCAAAGAAGAATGAACTCATCCTTAACAATAAAAGATATTTGGGAATGGTATAGTGTCAACTTTCTTTCCCTTTTCTCTTTTTTTTTTACTTGCAATTATTACTTATTGACGTGTGCTTTTTACTGACTATGGTGCTGACCTTTTCCTTTTAGATTATCCAAAACACTTTTAAACTGGATGAGATACTCGATAACTGTTACCAACAGTTAGAGGATGAAAGGAAAAAACGGACGTCTGTCGTACAAACTTTGACCATGTCAGAGCGCAATCTGGCGAAGGCGAGGAAAAAACTAATTGCCGAGGAGCAAGCTCGCTGCAGCGCTGATTCGGCTTTGGATGGTGCACAAAGGCAAGTCGAGGATCAAAGGAAACGCCTACGCTATGCAAATGAAGAGTTGAAGGCTGCCAGGGAGCAAATGGCAGCCCTTAAAAAGCAGTTAGAGGAAGCCCGAAGATTAAAGGATCAAGCTGAGAAATCCAGGGAGGAGGCCGAGAAGGCAAAGGTTGAGGCCGAACAAGCAACGAACGTGGCCGAACAGAAAGGTTACGACCTCGGGGTAGCTAAGACCGAGGAAACCCTTAGGGCAGAGGTCCCAGTGGTGTGCCGCATTTACTGTGCCCAAACTTGGGATGAAGCCCTTAACCGAGCTGGGGTTGAGGCTTCAACTGAGTTGAGGAAGGCAGAGAATGTGTTTTACCCTCTTGCCATCCGAGTCTCAGATCCTCCTTCCACTCAAGCCGAAGTGACTTCCCTAACTACTGATCCAAATCCAGAAGGATTGCTTCAGGATCCTCCACCTCCTGGCCAACAAGAACTAGCTAAAGAGACCAGTGCTTCCCAAGGAGCATCCTTGGATAAAGCTACAGCCATTCCAGAGGCAGAGGTAGCTTCTCAAGGCTTTCAGCAAGATTTGGCTTCTCAAGGCTGTGCCCAAACTTGGGATGAAGCCCTTAACCGAGCCAGGGTTGAGGCTTCATCTGAGTTGAGGAAGGCAGAGAATGTGTTCTACCCTCTTGCCATCCGAGTCTCGGATCCTCCTTCCACTCAAGCCGAAGTGACTTCCCTAACTACTGATCCAAATCCAGAAGGATTGTTTCAGGATCCTCCACCTCCTGGCCAACAAGAACCAGCCAAAGAGACCAGTGCTTCCCAAGGAGCATCCTTGGATAAAGCTGCAGCCATTCCGGAGGCAGAGGTAGCTTCTCAAGGCTTTCAGCAAGATTTGGCTTCTACAGTCATGCCAGCTGAGGGAGCTGCTAAGGATAAAGAGGGAACAACTACCTCGGAGGCAGACGAACCGACCAACCAAACTTCCAAGCTTCAAATTAAATTGAAAAAATAGGCCTTATTTTGTAATTTAATTAGAACTTTTGTAAGGGATTTTTGTTTCCATTTGCTTGTTGTTGTTGTTTTTTTTTTTTAGACATATCTTGATGAAGTATGCATTTTTACTTTTTGGAATTTGTTTCATTTGCCCTTTATCTCATTTTTGTGTTGTTCGTTTTGTCATTTTAGTTTTGAGTAGTTTCATCTTGATTGTCCTTTGTTTATACAAAAGAAAAGATATAACTTACACACGTTAACAGTTGGCAGCTAAAATGGATGATAACCATTGAGATTACGATATCACATAGATACATTTCAGATACGTATACATCCATTCTAATAAATTGAAACTTAAGGAAGTGTTCAAAAGTTGGATAAAGTTATGTTTAAAGTACTTCAATTATACATTAAATGATGCTCACAGGTCTATTGGGATTTATATCTTCAATAGATGATTAAGAACCCTGTGATCCGAGGACGGTACTTGAGGGTTTATTACTTTGAAATGCCCAAGTTCATGTGGCACTAGCATTTTAATAACAAGAGGCTGTATTGGTTTCCATTGAACCCATTTAATACTTCAATAGATGTCACAAGGTACTAATTTCCACTAAGTTTGTGGTTTGCGGTCCGAGGACCTAACATAACTTAGTTTCTGTTTAATACTTTAATAGATATCAAAGGGTATTAATTTCCACTAAGTTTGTGGTCCGAGGAACCTGACATAACTTAGTTTCTGTTTAATACTTCAATTGATGTCAAAGGGTATTAATTTCCACTAAGTTTGCGGTCCGAGGAACCTGACATAACTTAGTTTCTGTTTAATACTTCAATTGATGTCAAAGGGTATTAATTTCCACTAAGTTTACGGTCCGAGGAACCTGACATAACTTAGTTTCTATTTAATACTTCAATAGATGTCAAAGGGTATTAATTTCCACTAAGTTTGTGGTCCGAGGAACCTGACATAACTTAGTTTCTGTTTAATACTTCAATAGATGTCAAAGGGTATTAATTTCCACTAAGTTTGTGGTCCGAGGAACCTGACATAACTTAGTTTCTGTTTAATACTTCAATAGATATGGAAACACATGATGTATAATTGGCATAAATTAAAAGAAACGCAAACTAGATTGCTTTTATTAATAATAATATCTCTTAAGATTGCTTACATTCCAAGGATGGAGTACATCTTTTTCATCTAGGTCTTCTAGATAATAGGCTCCTATTCCGGCTACTGAAGTAATCCGATAAGGCCCTTCCCAATTTAGCCCCAATTTTCCCCAAGCCGAATTCTTGGTGGTTCCCAGAACTTTCCTCAGCACCAGATCTCCTACAGCTAAAGGCCTCAGTTTTACATTAGTATCATAGCCTTGCTTGAGTTTATGCTGGTAGTAAGCCAATTGGACCATTGCATTCTCCCTTCGCTCTTCGATTAAGTCCAAACTTTTTTCTAATAGCCCATCGTTACCGTCCGAGGTAAATGTGCTAGTCCTTAACGTTGGGAAACCAGTTTCCAGAGGAATGATGGCCTCAGCTCCATATGTCATTGAGAAAGGAGTCTCTCCTGTTGACCGTTGAGGCGTTGTTCGATACGTCCAAAGGACATGTGGCAATTCCTCCACCCATTTTCCCTTTGCATCATCCAGCCTCTTTTTAAGTCCATTGACTATAACTTTGTTGACCGCCTCAGCCTGCCCATTCCCTTGAGAATAGGCCGGAGTGGAATATCTATTCTTTATCCCTAAGTCTAAACAGTATTGCCTGAAGGCTTTACTATCAAATTGAAGGCCATTATCTGAGATAAGGGTGTGTGGAGTTCCAAATCGCATTACGATATTCTTCCAGATAAATCTCTTCACATCTACGACTCTGATGTTAGCCAAAGGTTCAGCTTCGACCCACTTAGTGAAATAATCCGTGCCGACCAGCAGATATTTTTTGTTTCCTAATGCTTTAGGAAAAGGACCTACAATATCTAAACCCCACTGAGAAAAGGGCCAAGGGCTGGAAAGGGGATTAAGAATTCCTCCAGGCTGGTGGATGTTGGGAGCGAATTTTTGACATTGGTCACACTTTCTAACATACTCCTGCGCTAGGTTGACTTGATGAACTTGAAGCACGTCTTTCCCTGCTGAGGTGGGGGCGCACAAATCCTCAACGATTATCATCCGGGGAAAATTCCGTGCTGAAGAAGTAGCAAGGGTTGCCAAGGAGTCGACGTGGGTATTTTCACCTCGGGGAATATGTGACAAGTCAAAAGATTGAAATTTCTTTTGCACACGCCTAACTTGACTCAAATATTCTTGCATTCTTGCATCTCGGGCTTCCAGTTCCCCTTTCACCTGGCCGACTATCAATCTTGAATCCGAGAATACTTCCACTACCTTTCCACCCATTTTCTGGACCATACTCATTCCCATCAACAAAGTCTCGTACTTTGCTTCGTTGTTAGTAGCTGAGAATCCCAGCCTCAAGGACTTCTCAATGATGATCTTTTCGAGGGATACCAAAACTAGCCCCACTCCTGCTCCCCGTTGATTTGCTGCACCGTCCACATATACTTTCCAGGATGAGTCGTCCTGTGTGGAAATCAAGCCAACCGACTTGTCATCCATGTCATGTTGCTTCATCTGAGCTTCTTTTGGGAGCTCGGTGAACTTGGCTACTAAATCGGCGAGGACTTGGCCTTTCACAGAGGTGCGAGGCATGTACTTAATAGCGAAAGCTCCTAGGATCGTGCCCCACTTAGCAATCCTCCCCGTATAATCTGCGCTTCTAAGTATTGACTTAAGTGGCAGCTGAGTTAGGACCACTACGGTGTGCGCCTGAAAGTAATGTGGGAGTTTACGAGTTGAATGGACTATTGCCAAGATGGCCTTTTCTAGGGACAAGTATCGCACCTCGGCTTCGTGAAGTGACTTACTTACGTAATAAACTGGCCTTTGAATGCCACTGTCCTCTCGTATTAAGACAAAACTAACTGCATGAGAGGAAACTGCCAGGTAAGCAAATAGGACTTCGTCCACCTCAGGGCTGGACATGATAGGCGGCCGAGATAGGTACTCTTTCAGCTGCCGAAACGCTATAGCGCACTCCTCGGTCCACTCAAATCCTTTTCATTTATGCAGTAAACGGAAGAAGGGTCTGCACCTATCGGCTGACCGGGATATAAATCGGTTCAAGGCGGCCGTCATTCCTATCAGTTTCTGCACCTCCTTCGGATTCCAAGGTGCTTGTAAATAGTTAATGGCCTTAATCTGGTTTGGGTTCACCTCAATTCCCCTATGAGTCACCATGTACCCCAAGAACTTTCCGGAGCCTACACCAAAGGAACACTTTGAGGCATTCAGACGTAGCTTATGCTTTCTCAAAATTCCAAAAATACTCGTAAGATCTTCCACATGCTCGGACACCACTTTACTCTTCACCGCCATATCATCGATATAGACTTCAATGTTCCTACCCAGCTGTGGTTCGAACATTTTAGTCATCATCCGTTGATAGGTAGACCCCGCATTTTTTAAACCAAAGGGCATTACTTTATAATGATAGTTTCCAATGGGGGTGACAAAAGCTGTCTTCTCTTGATCATCCAATGCTAATGGTATTTGGTGATATCCTTGAAAGGCATCCAAAAAACTCATCCGAGGATGACCAACTATTGCATCCACCAACTGGTCTATCTTCGGCATAGGAAAAGGATCCTTGAGACAAGCCTTATTGAGGTCCGTGAAGTCCACGCACACTCGCCACTTCCTAGTTTTTTTCTTCACCACCACCATGTTGGCTAGCCATTGAGGATAAAAAACTTCCTTGATAGTCCCTGCCCGCTTGAGCTTGGCCACTTCACTCCTGACGGCTTCGGCGTGCTCTTTTGATAGGCGCCGAGGTGGCTGTCTCTTCGGAACAATGGAAGGATTCACATTGAGTTTATGGTAGATGAAACTCGGATCTATACCCAGGGCTTCGTATGGACTCCATGCGAACACATCGACATTTTCTTTGAGGAATTCTACCAACTGCTCCTTCTCTCCCGAAGGCAGTTTAGCCCCAACCTGGAAGAACTTCTCCAAATCATCAGCAACAATTACCCTCTCCAGATCTTCGCATTTTGCCTCATCGGCTAGTCCATTTAAGGGTAATGCTGGGGCTTTTGATTGCTATAATCCAATATCGGCGGTAGGCGAGGTCTCCGCCTCTGGCCGGTGTTGGATAGCCGCTACCAGGCATTGCCGGGCTGCAGCCTGACTTCCTACTATCTCCACAACTTGGCCTCCGGATGGGTACTTTACCTTCTGGTGTAGAGTAGAGGAGACTGCCCCCAGGGTATGGATCCAAGGTCGGCCCATAATAGCCGTATATGGAGAGAAGACATCTACAACTATGAAGTCCACCTCTACCACATCCGTACCGGCCTGTACAGGTAGTCTGATCTGACCTTTTAGAACGACCATTCTTCCCTCAAAACTTACTAGAGGAGAGCTGTAGGCCGCCAAATTCACAGGCTTCAAACCTAGCCCCCTGTACAAGTCAGGATACATTATATCGGCAGCACTGCCCTGGTCAACCATTACTCTTTTCACATCGTACCTGCCAATTCTCAGTGTAACCACCAGAGCATCATCATGTGATTGTATAGTTCCTACTTTGTCTTCATCTGAAAAGCCCAAAACCAACGGGATGTCCATCCTAGCTCTTTTAGACACGGAGCCATACTCCTCGGCTCTTGGCCTACCTGACCACTGGAGTGGTGCAAGAGTTGCTTCAACTTCCCCTCTCGGACTAGTTGTTCCAAATGGCCCCATAAATTCCTGCAATCCTCTGTCGTGTGTCCATGATCTTGATGATAGTGGCAATAGAGATTTTGGTTGCGTCTCGTAGGCTCTCCTGCCATCTTATTTGGCCATTTAAAAAATGGTTCATTCTTGATCCTCTCCAGTACCTGTTGCACCAGCTCCCGAAACACAGCATTAACCGCCTGGGTGTTGGCAGAACCTGACTGCCCAACAAAGTCTTTTCGTGGCCGGTTATTGTTGTACCGATCCGACCTGAAATCCTTCCTCTCTTGGGGGATTACCTTACCCTTTCCTTTTCCCTATAGTTGGTCTTCTTCTACTCTTCTGTACTTGTCAATCTGATCCATCAATTGATGTACACTAGTGACAGGTTTACTGGTTAAAGACTTCCTCAAATCATGCTCGGCTAGAAGACCGACCTTGAAAGTACTTATAGCCACATCATCATGCTCTCCCTCTATCTCATTAAATATTTCCCAGTATCTATCTGAATAAGTTTTAAGAGTCTCACCCTGCTGTAGATAATAAAGTGAGCGCCAAAAGCCCGGGTAAGTTTCTTGAAGGAATCAATAGAATTAGCCCTTAAACCGTTGAACCATCTCATCGCCACCAGGCCCAAACTTAATGGAAAGACCTTACACATTAAAGCCTTATCTCTGGAGTAGATAGCCATTCTCTGGCTGAAATGGCTAACGTGTTCCACTGGGTCTGTCCAACCATTATATAGGGTGAATGTAGGCTGATGAAATCGCCGAAGAAGATTCGCATCCTCAATATTCCTTGTGAAGGGTGATTTGAAAACTTGGCTTAACGCTTTGTTCATGGCATTGTTCCCCAAGCCTCTGCGAGGTGGACTTTTGTACCTACGTCGATGGTGATGCTCCTCTTCATAGGAAAAGGTTTCGCTAGGCGGGGTTCTAGATCTCCGTCTATAATTAGCACCATCTATCTCTTCGGAGGAAGGCTCGGAGCTGGGTGGAGAACATCTTCGTCGAGCATGATGCAACTCTCTTTTCAATTCATCAATTTCACGTTGCATGTCTCTGTCATTCTTTGCATGGGATACATGACTCTTCCCTCGAGACTGGCTTTTGCTGGTATGAGTTGTGCGTACACTTCCTTCACGGCCCTCTCTCTATTTGAGGCTCCGGTGTGGATAGCCATGCTAGGAGCCCCTTGATTCTGCTTGGCGTGGGTTAGCATCTATCTGGTGCGGCCCCGCTGCTGCCTGGTGTGGACCTGCTTCCTCCATCGTGAACGTTGTAACCGAATTTCCTTTGGCCTAGATCAAGCTCTTCCCACAAACGGCGCCAATTGTAGGGATTGAAATTGTATTGGTCCCAAAATCGGATTGGGTCCAAACGCTAACGGCCTAAACAATAAATTTGTAGAGCGTGGGTTGAAGAGCTAGATTTATCCCAGAAGAAAAACGATTAGACTTAGCAATTCAAGATGGTTTGGCACAAATAAGATTATCAAAATTCTCCTCGAAGCAAACTAAGTTCTATGTTTCATATGGTTTTTTTTTAAGACAGACATTCTACCCTCCTTTAGGCGCATTCTTCCGGGTTATATATTTGTCACCTTGGTGTCATCCTTACCACACACGTGTAGGTTAGATTCGGGGGACTCCTTCCTGTCCCATCCAGCACTTCCTAGAACCATCAACCAGTAGCTGTAAGGCTGCTTGATCACTGTTCAGGCATCACTTCCACATTAATGCGGCCAGAGAGTTGGTTGGAAGGCATTTAATGCGGAGGTAGCAGTTTTTGAGGACATTTGTTCACCTTTCTTGTCTTACCCCTGGTCCAATGTCCCATCCTTTGTTGTGGTGTAACTCTGAAGTAAGTCTATAATGGTATGGCACTCAGATTTACCTCGGACACGAGTTTCCGAGAAGACTTTTGTCCTCGGACGCTTATTGGACCTATCTCACATTATCTCTACTCCTCTCTCAACTTCATTCTCTTCATAGTTGAATTTGGGCCTCCTCGGATGGTCAAATGTCCTCGGATAGGGCCAAAGGCCCAGCTAATATTGTTTTTAACAATACTTCCTAATTAACTGGCCCCCGCAATATATATATATATATATATATATATATATATATATATATATATTATAAATTTTGAATATATTTAGCTAATGACTAATTTATTCATCACTTCTGTAATAATATTTAACAAGCTAACTAAATAAATCAAACTAGCATGTATTTATAACATACACATTCAAATTGCTTAAATTTAAGAAGTGATAATATATATTACAAATGACCCAAAAATTAATTTATTTTCATCATATTGGCTAATCAACCCCATCTAAGTCAATTCTATCATCACGTTTATCATTTTGCAAAATTATTTCTTCACTAAAATTTCTTTCATCGTCATTAACATTCACTATCTCTTCCTGTTCTTTTTATTTTAATAATTAACAAAATTTCTTCTTGGCATTCTAGTTTCTTGGACTTATAACAATAATGAAAAAAATAAAAATAAAAATATTTTCAATTAATATCTTATTCATAGTATAGAAAATAAATTTGTAAATATTATAGTGAAGTGTGTGTACTGTGTAGTCCAAATTTTGTAGAAGAAGGAGAGAGAAAAAAAACTTATGAATATGTTATTTTATTAGGTTAAATTAAGTAACCTAATAATTTTGTGTTTAAAACAAGTCTAACAACTTGTAAGATTCAAATAAAAGTACAAATTTTAACAAAAAATCTCATTTTAAAGCATTTGTCTATGTATTGTATGACATATACGATTTTATGATACGATACGATTCATACGATACACACACTGTATCATGCGATTTATGAGCACTTACAATACGTATCATACGATACTGACAACTATGTTTCTAACCTTATATGTCGGCTTAAATGACTTTATATATATATGTTACTTAGATAATTCATTACATCACTTAAACAAGTTACATGATTATTACAAAAACTAGTCGCAGACCCACGCGATGCGTGAGAATAAATAATTATATTTTAGTTATGGTATAATATATAATTTGTTCTCTAAAATTTGTGGAAAATAATTTATTCTCTAAAAAAATTAAACAATTTCTAAAATTATTTTTCATTTATCTATCTCAAAAAATATATCATTATTTTATTATTTGGATATGTTTGATTGATATTATTCATTTTTTAGGTAGTCCATATTTTGATAAATTATATTATTGTGCGTTATATTTTCCTAATTTGTTTTTCCGGTATAACTAAAATGTGATTATTATATTTATAATTTTTCTTGTTGTAGGAGTAGCTTCAAACTATTGATTGAGTTTTGTTTGCTAATATAGATACATAAGATTGGAAATACATATTTCTTAGACATTCCTATGAGATTATACCATATTAAAAATTTATTATTTAAAATAATATGTAGGAAAAAAGTAGACTTTATATCTAAAATTGAACACTTCACCTATTGAAATAAAAGAAAATAATTTGTATAATAACATAAGGAGATTCTAGCCTTTTGCCCTTAATTTTTAAAAAATTTAGCAATATGCCCCTATTTCGAAACTATATAGGGAAATGCCCCTGTTTCAATACTCGATTACCATAAAATCGAGTTTCAATGAAATACTCGATTCGTAGAAAATCGAGTTATGCCCAATAAAACTTTAAAAAAAAAAAAAAAAAAATTTGCATGGAACTCGATTTTAGGGAAGTCGAGTTCCAAAACGCTGCTATAGGACTTAAAAACGTCACTATAGGGCTTAAAAACGCCACTATAGGGCTCCTTGAACCTGGTATGGGGACTTATAAAAAAAAATTTGCAGGAAAACGCCGCTATAGGCCTTTAAAACGTCACTATAGGGATTAAAACGCCACTATAGGGCACCCTGAATATGGGCTAATCACACTTATAAAAAAATTTGCAGGAAAACGCCGCTATAGGGCTTTAAAACGTCACTATAGGGCTTAGAAACGCCACTATAGGGCTCCTTGAATATGGGGCAATCACACTTATAAATTTTTTTTTGCATGGAACTCGATTTCCTGAAAGTCGAGTTCCATGCAAATTTTTTTTTTTTTTTTTTTTAAAGGTTTGATCGGGCATGACTCGATTTTCTACGAATCGAGTATTTAATTGAACTCGATTTTATGGTAATCGAGTATCGAAACAGGGGCACGCCCTTATATATTTTGCAAACAGGGGCATATTGCCAATTTTTTTAAAAATTAAGGGTAAAATGCCAGAATCTCCAATAACATAAAGAGAACATGATCTAACAAATTTTTTTGACTACATACACATTCATTTATATGCAATAGAATAGCATTTAACAATCATAGAAAAGAAAAAAGATACTAACTTAAAAACACAAAACCAAATTGCATCAACCCAAAGTAAAAGTCTAAAGAACACATAAATTTATCAATCTAAAGTAGAGATACAAAAAATAGAAAATTCACACAAAAATAAAACATGAGAGAGAGAGAGATATAGAGAAAGAGTGATAACCTTTTTCATGTAGGAAAATATGTAAAGATAGTAATAGATGGGGATAAGAAGAGTTAAAATAAAATGAAGAGGAAGATATAGATGAAGAGTGACATTAAGATTGAGAGTAATGTAGGGATGAAAAGTTAAAAGGGAAATTATGGTTGGAAGTAATGAAGAGAAATGAGAAATAATTATATGAAGCGGGGAAATTATTGTGTACTCCCGGAGTACCATAAATACGTACTCCCCACCATTCATGTGAGAGGGAGGACTACACATTTATGGTACTTCAGGAGTACCTAATAATTTTCTATGTGATGTGGCTGCTGATGTAGCTCAACATGAGCGTAGCAACAATAAATGCTACGCTTCAGCTTTTAAATATATATAAATTATGTTTTCTATAAAAGAAAAATTATGTGACCAAAAAGTATATTAGATGCTCATTTAAGTTGTCACATAGTAGATTGGGGGAACTTTTCTTCAAATTGAGTTGGAAGAAAATTATATATTATCTTTTAGAAGAAATCGATGTAATAGGATGTGTTGATTAAAAGAATAAATTTGCACTTAATTGTTTGTTTAATTATGGTGGAATTTCCAAGAAAATCTATGCTATGTGGTTTAATGGTTTTCTCGCACTCATTAATATCGGATTTTTTTTTTAAATAACATTAATTTTCAAACAATTTTGTTAGTTAGTATGTTTTCAAAACTATCTAGGAAACTAATATCTTGAGTGTAATAGAGTCGATTTTGTGAGTGCTAAATCGAGTTCACTGAACTCTATTTCAGGATCGTGACATAAAAATCGAGTTTGTAGAACTCGATTTCATTTAAATTGAAATCGAGTGTTGCAGACTTGATTTCTCATCCATGCCTTTCTGTTACCCTCTGTCTCTCTCACTCACAACTAGAAACCCAAATAGAAACCCAGAAATCACGAAGACTCAGAAACCCACAAATCACGAAGACTCAAACGGAAATCCATGAAGAACAAACCTTCCACGAAGGCTAAAAAAAAAACCAAAGAGGCGGCAGCGATTGAACCCAGGCGGAGGCTTCAGGCGGTGGCGACGGGTTTCTTGATTCTTGGGTGGGTTTCTTGATTCTTGATGTTTCTCAGATTTCGTTGGGTTTGTTGGCGGAGTGTTGATGGAGAGCATGGCTAAGAAATCGAGTCTGTAAGGCTTGATTTCAATTTAAATGAACTGAGTTCAATGAACTCAATTTTAGCACTCCAAAATCGATTCTTTTGCACTCGAAATGTTAGTTTCCTAAATAATTTTGAAAACGTGCTAACTAACAAAATTGTTTGAAAATTGATGTTATTTTGAAAAAAAAAAAAAAAATCCCATTGATATCATATATGAAGGCACACGTTTTAGTGCTAAGACCAATTCATAAGATAGTTTCCATTTTTTTTTTAAAAAAAATCATTAAATAATGCGTAATTTTATATATATATATATATAATTTTATAAGATGATTATAACTTTATTAAGAAGAAGATAAAAATATTGCATCTTGAATTAAAATGGACTCAATGAAAGTCGAATTTTCCTCGATATAAGTTACATAACCATCAATACTCTTAACAGACCGGAAAGAGGTAACTATTTACTGTAAAATAAAATCAAAATATCCACCATTCCTTTCTACATCTTGATGGTTACATCAACTATTCAAGTACAGTGCCATTTCTTAGTCCATTGCACGTGAAGCTAAGATAGACAAGATGGGTGAGATTATGAAACCGAAAATTATTGGAAGGCGATACTTACCCAATTAGCTTGCCTCAGCCTTACCCAATTATCAAGCATTGACAATTATCAAGCCTTACTCAATGATAGTCCAGAGTCATTATTTTTATTTGCATCCCGTGTCCGCGTCATCATTGACAATTTACCAATATTTCGTATTATATTGGTGCAACAGGAGGAATTTTCTTGTCTTTGAGAATTGAGATACATAAAATTCCTAGCACATTTGTAGTAAATTGGTGAAAATTTTTTACTAGTTACAATTTAAGTACTTTATCAATCATAAGAACTTGGGTGTAGGCAAGGTTGTCAAAATCGGGATCCTAATTAGGATCGTTGAAGGTAGGTGGGATCGTGAATCGTAAGATTGGATCGTGAATCGTAAGATCCTATATATTTTCAGATTTAAAGCAAAAAACATATTGATAATGACTTTGTATGTTGAATAATCACGTAAATTATAAATTTATCCATAAAAAAATTAAGATTTACATCGTATGATGTAATTTGCATGTCATACATCACTAAGTCTATACTAACAAAACAAATATATTTAAGTTTTGACCCAATGTATCTAAAAAGTTCAATAAATATTTAATTAGCAACCAAATACCAAAATATTTATCAAAACATATGGAAAATATTTTCCAAGTTCTAAGTTCCAAGTTTGAAATCCAAAATAAACTGGCAAATGGAAACTAGCTAACTACAATATAAAATCCAAAAGCAAGATGAATATTAAGGTGAAGTGAACATTTAATTATTCACATTCTAAGGTTCTTATAACCACCGTCCTAAATTCCTAATCATCATCATCCATTTCATCATTTATGTAGACATTATATATTTGTATACTAGAGTTACAAAAGACATCAAGATACAATTTCACACTCAACTATTCAAGTTATACCACTCAGCAATAATTAAAGAGCATGTTCAAAAAAATCAATCAATCAATATTCAAATACAAGTATAACTGATAAAATTATATATAAAAAAATATTTTAGTAATATTAGAACACAAATTAGTATATTGATCAAACAAATTTAACAATATTATAGCTTAAAAGGCAGCAAAGCCAATATGAAATTCTTCATTTAGAAATGATAAAGCATTCATTCATTTTGATTACAAGTGAACTAGAAACTAGAAACTAGAAAACATTTACTTAGGTTAACATAATTTTATAAAAATAAAATAAAATGTCATACCATCACAACATGAAAAAATAAAAACCCTTAAAGCTTCATCAAAACAAAAAATTTATCCCATAAAAAAAAAAAAAAAAAAAAAACCAAAATTTTTTGTTTTTGGTAGGATCGGTAGGATCCCATACAATCTTATACGATCCTACGTACGATTCTACCATTTTTACGATCCTAGTGCGATCCTAAACGCTTTGATGAGGTGGGATCGTAAAATCATGCGATCCTACAATCCAGATCACGATTTTGACAACCATGGGTGTAAGGCTGTAAACGAGCTAAGCTTAATCGAGTATTAAAAATTCAAGTTTGTTCATTTAATTTTTTCTTTTTTTGCACACAAGCTGAGTTTGAGTTTATCACCAAACAAAAAATTTATGTTCAAACTTGGCTTATTTTCTTGATGAGCAAGCTCGAGCTTAATCATGAGTTACTTGATTAACTTATTCTTTTCATATATATTGTGAAACTATGACTAAAATGTTTTACCTCTTTACAATTTTATAAAATTTTACTACTAATAGACTGTTTATATCACAATAAGTTACAAATAATAATTTAATATCATATGAACCTATTGACAAACTTCTACAATCCAATTTCAAGTCTATATAAATATATTTTTAGACAAATATATATGAGTAAATTTCAACTTATTTACTTGTGATTTGGCCGAAATTTAAGTTACCTACCTATGGTTTGAAATTTGACACTTTATCCACCTAAGGTTAGTTCAATTAGATTTTCTTAACCCACCTCTATTAAAAACATGGCTAAATATGCGATTTTGCTTCACTTTTATATTTCTCTCCTCCAAAAATACAAAAAACATAAAAATACAAGATTATATAAGATCAAAAAGAATCCAGCGGAACACTTGCATCATGGGATTTCAAACCACAGGTAAGAAATTTAAATTTCGATCAAACCTTAGGTGAGTAAAGTGTCAAATTTTAAACCATAGGTAGGCCACTTAAATTTCCTCCAAACCACAGATAAGTAAGTTGTAATTTGCCCAATATATATAATATTATATATAGTTAAATTGAACTCTCATGTTCACGAGCTTGTTCACAAACATATTATTATATTTGAGCTTGGCTCGTTTAATAATTAAGCATAAACTTAAGGTTTGAACTTGGTTTGTTTTCTTAACAAACGAATATAAATAAGCTTTTTTTCAAGCCGAACTAACAGTCTTGTAAAGTTGTAATTTCCAACTAACCTTTGTTGGCTTTAATTCGATGCCAAATTTGATTGTAATTTCTTCAATCATTTCCCTGTATTTATGTGGGTTTATTTGTAAGGGATGAGTGTGAGAGATTGATGAAGAATCAAACTTCAAAGAAGAATCAATGCAGTTCGCGACTAGCTTGTGAGAAGTTTGTGAGAAGAGTAACCCGCGAAAGGCCACGTGTGAAGCACATGACTAGAAGCTGAAAAGTCATGCCAAGCTGTCAAATTTGTGAGTATTTTGCGAGAAATGCCATCTCACGAGGTACCCGCGAAACTCTCTATTTGGCAAAAAGAAAAAAATGTTTTACCAAATTCTTTACCCACACTATATATACCCTCATTACTCACGAAATGTAAGGGATGCTTTCAAAGAGAAAACCCTAGCAAAAACACTTGAGAGTTAAAGATTGTTATACCCACAATCATCTACACATTTTCTCTTGGTTTTCCTCTACTCCTATCTCTCAATCTCTACATCCTTGAGAGGTTCTTAGCCCAAACACTTACCTTACCCAATCTGAGTGTTGAGTCAAGTTTTGGTGCCTTTGGAAAGCATTGGAAGGAGCCATTAAGTGGTTGATGCAATTGGGCTGAATTGCGGGATTCGGAAAGCTAGTGAAGACAAGACTCCGAGAAGTCCATTGGTAGCAGGAGCTTGGAGGGCTCAAGTACATGGGGTAGGCTAGGCTTGGAGGGTCTTTTGTTATTCATGTACTCTAATTTTATTCGCTAGTGGATCGATTTCGACTTGGAGGGTCGCAGATAGGTTTTTCACCGAGTTCTTCGATTTCCTCTTCAATAACACGTCTTGGTGTTATCTTGTGTTTGCATCTCTCTTCTCTACTCTTTGAGCTTTTCTTTTACTGTTCATTGTGGTTGAATATGGCTTAGAATAGTGTTACCGGTTTATTGTGCATATTTACTTTTGTTCCGCACTTTATTAAATTAAAATAAAAGCAATTTAGCCGTAATTTTAAAATTGGGGTTTGAACAAATATTAGCGTTTTCACAATAATTTGAGCTTTCAAGTCTGGTTCATTTCCAGCCCTACTTGGGTGTGTTTTGATTGAGTGCAATATTCATGGTGACCCAATATATATTCAGTATTGCTTGGAATTACAAAGGAAATTAAGTAATTAATAGTATTGAATGGATGATCTCATAATTCATAGTTTCTTGTCGGCATCGTGACAGACAAACTCTTAATAGATAAAAAATTTATGAGTTAAAACCTACTTTTGTCCAAGGTTTTCCTTCTTTCTTGCTAGATCAGTTCAGACAAGTTGAATGGATTCCATTATTTGCTGTACTAGGCTACTAGCAACTAACTTATGGACATGGTAAGCCTAAAGCAAATATCAATCTTGTTTATTACCCTCCCACGAGGCACACACATATTTGTTCATCATGGTGTCTCAGATGTATGACATGTCACATGCTTTTGATCAAGTAAACCAGATTTGCAGGCCACAACATCAAGTAATAATTAGGCATTCCAGGGATACATTATCTTAGGATTTATATGCACACAAGGTGACCCACATAGAATATTACTATATTACAACTACTGATAGAGTTAATTTCATATTGGAGATCGTTCCGATTTGATTAAGAGAACGAAATATTTTGATATCGGTGTACTGTTTTGATATCGATGTACTGTTTCAGGATTATTGTTATATATATATTTGTATTTATATATAAGTATGAATTTATTAATTTTTATGTTTATCAACATAAAATTTAAAATTCATATATTTTATAAGCCTAAATATTAGTTTAATTACATTAACCATTATATTACTTAAATAACAATTTTTTTATATAAAAAATCAAAATTTTAACATTTTTTTTTATTGTACTAGTTGAAACACCCGAAATATGTCTGGTATAGACCAGTACAATTTGGTATTTTTTCAGTACATTTTAGAGAAGTACCAATATCGATTTATTGGCTGCTACGATATATTTTCCTTAGTATAACTGATACCGATACAATATTGACTTTCTTAGTTAAAATGGCATGGACCTAGGAAAACGTTTATTCCCATTAAATTTTCCGATTTCCTCTAATTTTTAGCTGACCATGAGTATTTTGTATCAAATGATATCAAGTCATCCGAATCAAAACCCAAAAAATGAAAGATATGTATGCAAAAATAACTATCCATTAATACATGTCTTTCAACTATTAGTGAGTTAGTTATTTTTTACTGATATATTTCACACTTATTAAATTTTGATACGCTAACATCGTATCATTTGATACAAACTCTGAAATACCTTCTTGGACACGAGACATAGGAAGTTTATTTGATTTTTAAATGCGACGTAGACCCTAAACGCTGCACCGTCCCACCGTCAAGTCAAGGACCATGCATTGATGCATGGCCATTGACTGGTCTAGGTTGCACTTTTTAAAACTACAGTACCAACCACCGAAAGCCACAGCGCGCTTAACCCACATAAAAAGACGACCATAGTCAGGTTCACATTATACAATAATATTAGTATTTAATAAAATGCCTTTCTATGGAGATTGGCGCTTCCTAACACGAGTCCAAGGAACCATTCCCGCTTATTCAGGTCGATGTTCTGTGTTTGTTCCTTAAACTAAACTTATATTAATTTTTCGAGTCTCGTGAATTCCGGTTTGTCTTTGAGTCATACTGGTTCCTCTAATGAAATCACACCTGAATTCATGGGGTTCCAAAGCACTAGGTTTAGTTCTGTGTTCATGTAATCTATTCTGTCACACCTTGTCTGGGTGTCTCTTTTATATATAAGTGTGCGTGTTGCAAAGAAGGTGATGGGTTAATTGTTTCATTTCATAGTTGAGACTTCGAGACATTTTGAGGTGTCAAGGTTAGTAAAGCAAGTCCCTTTTTAGGCTTATGCTTCTTTTTACTATATTTCTATTATCTGAAGTTTTTGTTAGAGAAACGTGTGCTTGGCGCTTTGTAATTGAAGTTCTAAAATCAATTTGATCGAATCTCAATTGGGCTTCCTCTTTTTGAACTAAATTCAACAGTTCTTCAATTTTGAGTATTGGATGTGAAAATTGTATGGTTCTCTTTTTTTATATATCAATGCACGGTTAGTTTAGCATTTTGGACCACTTTTATCCCTTTTTAACAAAGTAAAACTCAAAGCAACTTTACTTCGATCAAGAAGCAAGAAAAGTATTTTCGAATTGACAGCTAAACTACGCCTGGCTTTTTTGGTTCTCTATAATACATCAGTGTACAAAATACTAATTTATTAGTTTCTGCTTCATGGGTCCTTTGTTGTCTACCCCTACCGTGATATGCTGAGCTTTGATTTACTTGATGTCACAGGAAAAGCCAAATTTGTGAACAGTTTCATAGGACAAAAGCCTATACAAAGGAAGGGACTAGAAAAGATCTTTTCAACTGATCGTAACATTTGAAAAATTTTCTAATATCCAGAAGAAAGAATGGAAACTGGTGTTCAATCAGCTTGGAGGGGTAGCTATTTGCATGGGCTAGAAAATGTAGAGGAAGACCAAGAGCTGAAGATAGTGTCATCTAAGCCTGCGATTGCTCAACCACAAACACCACATGAGCCTATGGAATTCTTGTCAAGGTCGTGGAGTCTTTCGGCTTCAGAAATTTCAAAGGCTCTTGCTGAAAAGCAGAAAGAATTTTTCCAGGACAAGAACCCCAACACTTGCCCAGAAGTAGTTCTTGTACCACAACTAGTAAGTTATCCCCACATATGGATTTGTATCATTTTCCTAATTTATCTTAAAAATTTTAATATCTTTGCAATTTTCCCCATTCATCATGGTTGTTAATTTGCCAAGGTTTTGGCCAAAATAAGGGAAGACAAAGTACAGACTTTGTTCACCAAAAGGAATGGATTCTTTCCTAATTAATGGCTTGTCTTAGTAGACAAACATAACTACATATATCTATAATCATGTATAATGCTGCTTGCATATGTGAAACATTCTCTTCATCTGCTTAAATTCTTTGTTCTAATTGCCCTGTTATTTCTTGCAGCCAGTCAAATTAATAAATCCTGTTAGTGCTCGGAGGACGGGTTCATTTGGAAAATGGTTCTACCACAAAGAGTCTAGTATCACCACAGTGAAGAAGAAAGACAAGGCACGTGTAGAAAATGCACACACACATTCTGCTGTCTCAGTCGCAGGACTAGCTGCGGCCTTGGCTGCCGTGGCTGCAGCAGAAAACTCCAGCAGCTCAGGATCGAAAATGAACATGGCTTTGGCATCAGCTACAGAACTCTTGGCATCACACTGCATTGAGTTAGCTGAATTAGCTGGAGCTGATCACGATCGTGTGGCTTCTGTTGTCAGATCAGCAGTTGATATTCGAAGTCCTGGTGATCTAATGACTCTCACAGCTGCAGCTGCAACAGGTATTTGGCATTTTGCTTAGTCTTTCTACTCTGCATGATGTATTAAAAGTATTTCCATAGAAGTCTCAAAATCATAAGTTACTTTTTTAACAAAACTTAAAAGACAATTTACCTCTTACAGATACATAGTTAATAATGGTCACAAATACTAATTTTGTGCATAATTATCGAGGGGGAGAAAAACGAAGAAATAGTTGGCAAACATCTTGGATTATTCTGTTTTGAATAATATCAAGTATCAACAAAAATTGTATCTAGGCATTTTTTTTTCTTTTGTAAATTAAGTTCTTTAGAGAAATATATCCTTAAAGTAAAATTGAATCTCTCTGTCAATCATACTGTGGGTAGGAAAGTAACATTGCATCTCAGTCAAATCTTCCCAACTGTTGAATTAGCAACAATGAATTTGTCATTCATGGTTTCATACTGAGGTATAATTTTTGCTTAATGTTCATTTGATAAAATTTTCTTCCCTACTAAATTAGCTTTGCGGGGAGAAGCAGCTCTGAAAGCAAGATTGCCAAAAGAAGCAAAGAAGAATGCAGCTATAAGTCCCTATGATAGAAGTTTGACAGAGAGCCACTGGTGGAGTGCTGCTTCTCATAGTCAAATGGTGGAACAGAGTCCTCCCTTTGTTGGAGAATTATTGCAAGTCACACAAAAAGGTAATTTGCCATAGATCTAAAGTACTGTATACCCCATGCTATAACAGAATGCATAATCTGGATGTTATCCGAGTTTTGATAATGCTAGTTGTGTGGTTCACCAATTTCTAATTTCAGTCTACATTTCTTCCTCAATCATTTCTTATTATTGGTCGAAATAATAATGGAAGGAAAAGGATAAGACATTTGGACTATATCATCCACACTATTGGTTGATGACATTGAGCTTGGAACAGCGAATATTATATTTCATGCTTTCCTTTGCTTTTAATAATTTCGCATGATTAAAGAATCTGTATGACTGGTTGAGCATCAATTTTTTTGGGGCGTGCCCCTGTAGTAAGTTTAAGTAGCTATATTAAGTCACTTGCTATTGGAATTCACAGGAGTTTTACAGTGGAAGCATGTCTCTGTCTACATCAACAAGAAATCCCAGGTACATAAAGAGGAAAAAAATAATGGAAGAGTGCCTGATTATTATTATTATTATTTTTTTTAAAAAGCATTGTTTGCTCATGTCTAGCTTTCTCGTATCATTTTCTTTTCAGGTCATAATTAAGATCAAAAGCAAACATGTTGGAGGAGCCTTCTCCAAGAAGAATAAGTGTAAGCTTCAAGTCTCTAAACTTGGCATTGTTTCTAGTTTTCACTATTGCATATTTTCTTCACTTATTTATTTATTAAGAAAAAACAAGATACACATGGTCTTGAATCCAAAACGTAATCTCCACTCAATTATTTATAAAGGAAGGAGGTGTCATTTGAACTAGAGTTCATTGGCCATGATTTCTTTACAATGTAGAATTCTCTACACTTTCCCCTCTTTTGGAAAGTGTTTAGCACTTTGTTATATTGAAATTTCCACACTTAGGTTCTTTCTCACTTGAATATTTTATGCTGCTTCTAGGTGTTGTTTATGGAGTTTGTGATGAGGTTGCTGCATGGCCATATAGAAAAGAAAGGGAAATTTCAGACGAGGTCTATTTTGGCCTCAAAACTGCACAAGGTCTTCTAGAGTTCAAGTGCAAGAACAAGAATCATAAGCAGAAATGGGTTGATGAAATTCAGAATCTTCTTCGTCGAGTTAGCTGCATTGAAGCAACTGAAGGCTCTCTAGAATTTCTTAGTGTTAGTAATAGTATATGATGTATTTTGTGTATACGTAGTGAGAAGTAGGACAGATAGCTTACTAGTGCCATACTCGTATTTCATATGAGAAGATTTTCTTTTATACACATAATTTTGGAGCACGCAGCGTACTGTTCCTATGTTTTGTTTTCAGGACAAGAAATGTGAAAATTTTTACTTGAGAGTTTTCACTTTTCAAAGCCATTATGTAATTAGAAATTTATAATGGAGTGGAATATTGACTAAACAATTTAAAGTAATTAAATGTATACACAGGTCTACCACTTTAAATGATTTATCTCCCAGAAGATAGAAAAAGTTTTGCTTTCCTTATGATGTAATACTCGTACCTTGCAGAATGCTATAATCATTCACAAAGGTGACGTAATTGCAAGATTGTAGCTCTACATAAAATATAAGCTTTAGTGTTAATTTGAGTTAAAATAAATAGTGGTGGAAGTTTTGGGAAAATTAGATTATAAGGAATCAAATGACATGGATTCCAATACTCAATTGTTTTCTCATTATGAAAAGGGAAATCTGCTGGATATGAAGTAGATAGAAGACAAATCATGTTGAATTTAGATTCTGAAACCACCGACAAGAAAAGAAAAAAAAAAAAAAAAAAAAAGGAAAAACCCAACTTCAAGGACAAAGGAGGTTTTATTATTATTATTATTATTATTATTAAGTAATAGTTTCCTATCAGGGAATATGTCCAAAACATATTCCCACCAATATCGTTTCTCAAAAAAAAAAAAAAAATCCCACAATATCAAGCTTGCAAAATAAATGGACCCCATTGGATGGGGGAAAAGTCCATAATTCTACAATACAAGACAAATTACCATCTTTTTTCTCTTGGTAATTTTACTTTTTTGAGAAGAAGTGGTAAGGGCATGGGGAGTAAGAAAGGTTTTGTAAAAATTTGACTAAAAATAATAATATAATTTTAAATGCCTTATTCAGGTTTTATTCAAGGGATGGGTGAAAAGGATGGCACTCTACCATCAGTCACATTTCTGCACAACTAAACTATCAGCATGAAGCACATGTTCAACGTCCTTGGTTTTGTTTTCAAATGAAAATTTGCTTGTTGAGATACTACTCCACTGCTCGGAATTTACACTAATGCTTCCACCAGACTTGACAGGCCTATAATTCAAACAAAACTCTCTACAAAAATGAAGCTACTTCTGCACACAAATTCCCCTAGTTTAGTCTGATAATATGATCCATTGGGGGAAAATAAAATGAGAAGATATATGAACCCGAGTAATGTAGAAATTTTACAACATTGACATATTTTTACATAGAGATTCAAAAAAGGGCAACATGAAAGTATAATGGGTGATGGTAAAAATTATGGATTCCACATCGGGGTAATTTACTTCACTGACAAAGATACAGAGGTGGTCAGAATCTGATTCAAAGAATGCTCAAAATCTTGTAGTCTTCTACCAATGTATTCTAACTCATGTTCAACTCAGGTATGAATGATTGCACATGTTATTTGAATTCCAGAACCAAGTGGAATATATTGTGCGAACAATTCAAATGAAGAATTGAATGTATAATACATAGAGTTTGCAACCCCTCTCTCAACCACTTTATGCACTTCTTTACCCTCAAAATACAACAGTCTTCTTGCCCTCATAAGGTAACACTCGCAGCTCACAGTACGACTTTATAGCCTTTGCAAGGCATTGTTTCTCAAGGTTCTCTGATTTCTGCACAAAACTCAGCAAGTTATCTCTGTGGGAAACTCTCTCAACCTGCAAAATGGATAGAAATGTACTTTAAGCTGTTCATAATTTGAAGGAACAATCGTGTATAATTGATGAAAACTGATTGCCAACTACCAGTACTCTGTGCAACAGTCAGAAACTATTAATAACGATATCTGAAGCACAAGCCTGCATGATCTTGAAGCAAATTACAAAAATGGAGTTTGGCATATAGCGCGCGCACACATATTCAAAAAAGAAGGTATTTCATAAATCATCAGTTTTATGGCTACGTCAAAGACACTGTACCACAACCCCCCCCCCCCCACCCAAAAAAAAAGTACACGCTAAGAATACATGGTCCACAATTTATGGTTAAACATGCCAGAGGTTTAAGATGGTACTCTGACAGCAAGCATCAAGTTTACATCATCATAGAGTAAATGGAGAAAATTCTAAAAAACTTTAAAAACAAAATAAAATTTAATCACCATCTGTTCGATAATAGGCCCCGCATCAAGTTCTTCAGTCACAAAGTGACTTGTTGCACCAATCAATTTCACGCCTGCATCAAAAGCCTGCCAACACAATCTAGCAAATTAAGCATGAATAGGCAGTTAGGAAGAGAGCATAGAAATGATTGAAAAGGTGATAATTATATAACCCATGAAGAAGGCAGGATTGCTGAACCTGTCTAGATGGATTCCCACCCTTGAATGATGGCAACAGGCCATGATGAATGTTAATAACATCTTTTCCATAGCTCCTTAAGAAATTACCAGATAATATCTGCAAAGACAAATTGATGTTGTAGATCTTAAATATTGCACAGAGTAATTCCATTAATCTACAAATCTCTATAAGGTTTCTATTTCAAATAAGAGCACCAATAAGAATACAGTAGAATTCAATGGAATTTCAAGTAATCATCTGTTGACTTTGAGGATCATAGGAGGGTAAAGAAAGCCTACTCTTCAAACAATATTTGGAAATTCAAATGATAAACATCATCTACTAGCACTTTTTCCATTTTAATTGTCAAAATAATAGGTGATACAGTGAGAGCACAGAACAACAAAATTTGATTTACCTGCATGTACCTAGCAAGTACTAAAAAATCAGTATTCGGAACCAACTCTAAGATATCCCCTTCTCTTTTATTCTCCTTGGTTGTGCGTAAATAATGATAAGGAATACCATGCCTTTCAAGAAAACGAATTACATGGGTGTTTGAACCTCTATCATGATTACTGTTACAAAAAAAAAAAAAAAAACACATAATCAACATCATCAAAATGCAAAGGATACATTGAAGGGTGGAAGTCCCAAAAGTTCACCTTATTACACAAGTTATATCTACTGGTAGTCTTCCGTCCTGCCATCCATGCAACAAATCAACCAGGCAATGGTCCTGCAGCAAGAAAAAGAGAGCTTAAATATGCACAAAGTTAATTCAAGTTTAAATAACATCATACACCTGCTTTACCCAAAAAGTAGTACCACACTTCATGAGGCGGAGGTCATTAGCTTGAATCTCACCTTCCCTCTTCCCTTGGCGCCAAACTTACTTATCAAAATAATAGTAGTAATAATAATAACAAAATGTACCTGTTTTGAAGCAAGAACGGCAATTTTATATTTGGGGTCTTGGTCTGGCACCCGGACAACAGATCTCATTGCGTTGAACATTTTTGACAGATTATTAAAGTCTTCATCCATTTGCTCACGTGGCCATTTAACAGGATCAAAAATAAACTGACTGCCATGATGCACACATATATATAGTAACAGAGTCAAAAATAATCCACAGGCATGTTACCTAAATATATAGCTTTATAGTTCAACAAATCAAGTATCTTTAAACATTGAACTTACTTGAAAACAACATTCAATTCTAGACAAACCACTACTTTGAGGATCCTTCCCACTACCACCCTCTGACATGTGCCAAAGCAACAAAAACAAGCGTTTCAACAGCCAAATCAAAGCAATCCAGCCATTTACTCACAAATAACGAAAGCCAATTTTTCTTCTCGCACGCACGCATGCATACACGATTCATTGCCTCAAAATTATCTCTTATTAAGAACCCACCTAACACTAAATGACAAAATTAAACCACTAATTAAGGCAACTCTTTGATTATCACATTTGTTGACAGCAACATTTCACTTGATTCAATTTCCACCCCAAAAATTGAGAAACTAGGTTTTAGTATATAACCAACACAAACTAAATAGAACAAAGTGTATTTCTTTGTTTTGCTTTCTACATTGGATTAAACAAATTAACATACACATACAAGACAGCATTCCAATGAACTAACAAAATACCTTCTAGAATAGAAGACTCGCTTGTTTTCGGGTACAAAAACATCGGCACCGAGTATGTTGCCCCCTTTAGAAGCTATACAATCCGACAGCTTGGCAACAATCCCGACCGCATCCTATTACATAGTCAAATTCAATTCAATTCCACTCTCATCTCAGAAGCCCATTAAAATTTAACTAAACTTATCCAATAAGACAAAAAATAAAAAAGCTATGCTCCGTTTTGGGTGCCAATGAATTGTTGGAAATGGAAGTTGCAATGGCAAATGTGAATAGGGAATAAAGGGACTTACAGGGCATTGGAAGACGTGGATTCCATGGGTGAGAACGGAAGAACTTGAGGAATCGAGGGACTGGCCAGGGAATCTCAAGGACTTGAAGGGCCTATTTGCAAATCCAATAACTTGGGGGAGGCTTGTTGAAACTCTTCGTGTCAAGCTCATTCTCTCTCTCTCTCTCTCTCTCTCTCTTCTACAACGTCCAACAAACTGAAACGAACACAACCCACAAAAGCCACAGTGTGCTGGCGTTTTAGTTTACCTCACAATTTTAAGCTCTAGTAGTTGTAGCTATACGATGTCGTTTCACTGTTTTTTTTTTGGACGTTATAGCTGTTGATCTTTTTTGGACACGTGGCTGCTGTCAACTCCAACTCTAACTTCAACTCCAGTCTTTTTAATTTTGTTGGAGACTTGCAGTATTTAATTATTAACGAATCGCAGGCGTCAAAGGTCTTTGCCTGCCTACTGCCTAGGAATATTCTCTACATCTGGCTTAATATAATTTGAGGTTTTGGGCAAATTTAAATAAAGTTTTTAATATTTAAATATCACTTAACTAATATTTAATTCATTTTTCATCAATCTTTTTAATATTCTGTATTATTATTTTTAATTTAAAATTCATTATTCTCCTAGTTTAATATGTTTAATTTATTTCAACGATGCTAAGGTTCCTACAAATTTTACTACATAAATCTTATAAATTAACATGTTAACCATAAACAAATTTGATTTAAACATTCATTTTTTATATTATTTAATTGGTACCAATCACATTCTTGCCACATTAGTTTATAAATTATTTTATTTTATCTTTTTATAATAACTGTAAGGACTCAAATTGTAACGGCCCCAGAATGATATGGGGTTCGCACGTTTAAAGGCCCAAACAATAAAATTTGTAGAGCGTGGGCCGAAAGGCTAGGTCTTGGTCACCGGACAGTGGTTGGTCATGGTGTTCATGGTAATCGCACAAGGGCGTATCATGCTTGCCCAAGAAGATTTTCTCCTCAGCACGACTTGGGAGGCTCTAGCTCTTTGCTTTTATCCCCCCCCTCTTGGCTTGCTCCCCTCTCCTTTTATACTAGCCTTTACCCTCTCACCAACGTCCACGTGTAGGTTTAGCTTTCGAGGGTTGATGTCTGTCCCATCGGCCCATACCTAAAGTGGTTGGGGGCGGTTATAAAAACTGAAAAGTATTGCTCTGTCAAGTGCAGAGTACTTAATTACAGTAATAACAGTCTTTCCCTTTTCTTTTGTCAATTCACTGTTCAGGGGTCCTTTCCCCATCAATGCGGAGGTGTTTAGCTTTTCCTTGAACCGCTCCTACACCGTACTCGCCCTTTCCTCCAGGGGCAATTTAGGATGCCGAGGACAGAGTCATTCTCGGCTATATCTCTAGGCCATTAGGACTTCGATTGCATGTCATCGGCAATGCCTATCCTTGGCGTGGGCCTTGGGCCCTAATGCAAAGTGGGCTTGGATCACAAATTTTCTGGCCCCACAATAACCCCTCAAAATCCTGCTATCCGGATCCTCAGACGGAGAGGAGGGTTTTGATGTCACCAGGCATACGTCACGGTTTGCTAACACTTGTCCTTCATCAAGGCAGGAGCATCGTCGTTTGCCTAGGACACGCCCCCAGTTGTGAGACATTCTCTTGGTTTTACCCACGCTGTGCTCCTGCCGTTTCAGTACACGAAGCGCGCCTTTAATGAGGTCTCTTTACGAGGTGGCGCAAATCCAACGGTTGAAGACCGTTTTGGGAATCGAGCGGGACCTATCTCGTTGGTAGCTTTTCTTAGAGATTTGTACAGCATAAATGCCACCCGGCCTGCTCCCCATATAAGGAGTGCAGTGGGAGGTCATTTTCTTTACTCGCAGACCCTTTAAGCCTTCCAAATCCCCAACTTTCCAGTTTGTGCCCATAGCCCCCGTTACCAGTGTGATCAATCCGTAGGAAGTGATATAGCCAAGTCTGGGATGAGGGCAGAGAGACCACACCCTCTCCAGAAGCATTGGGTTTCCCCGAGATTCAAGATGGTCCAGTCAGGGCAGGGGAGACAAAGACTCAAGACACTTCTTCCCCCTGACATGGCAAGAAAGGAGCCTCTTCTTCCTTCAGCCAAAATCCGAAGCAGATGCAGGTCGCATCAGATTTTTGGTGCGACAGCACTGAGGTTTCTCATCGTCGGTACCATCCGCTCTCTCTAGAGCACTACTAATATGACACCTGCTTGGTTGCAGTCAGAGCTGGCACGGGGGTTAGGTTCAACTGCTTCTTCCTCTCTTCCTTCATTGGTGCCACCTTTTGCCTCTGCTTCTTCTTCTCTTCCATAACTGGGGTCATCCTAACATGCTAAGTCGCTGCTAGATCCGAATTTAAAGGATGTAATGCTCCCCTGTATCTTTTCTTTTTTGCTTTTCTTTTTGTTTTTCTAGTTAGCTTTCGGTATAGGCTTGTTTAAGCCCCTTATTGTACGCTGTACTACTTCTTTGTCTAATAAAAGAGGACTTTATCCCATTTTGTGTGTTCCTTATTTTCTGCAATAATCATTTTGCGAATGGATGTGTTGGTGTAATTTTCTATTGAACCGTGCTTAGGGTCGATACCTTTGTTTAGCAAAAATGTTACCTCTTTGAATTTACCGAAACTAACGGGCATAACAATACCAACTTGGGATAGGTTAATCATACAAGGCTAACCGAAATAATAACTAAATGTTCTGCATTGCGTATGAAATAATCATCCGAGGACGTATAGCCAAAAATGAACCGTCCGAGGGAATCGCCGGGCACTAGAATGCTTTGCCATGCTTCGAATAGTATTCATTGCCTTAAATTCTGTCCAAAACTTAGGTTTTCTTTTTGAAGTACTTGGTTTCCCCATAGGTTTGAGTCCGAGGACCATGCAAGACCTTGGTTCTGTCCAAAACTTAGGTTTTCTTTTTGAAGTACTTGGTTTCCCCACAGGTTTGAGTCCAAGGACCATGCAAGACCTTGGTTCTGTCCAAAACTTAGGTTTTCTTTTTGAAGTACTTGGTTTCCCCACAGGTTTGAGTTCGAGAACCATGCAAGACCTTGGCTCTGTCCAAAACTTAGGTTTTCTTTTTGAAGTACTTGGTTTCCCCATAGGTTTGAGTCCGAGGACCATGCAAGACCTTGGTTCTGTCCAAAACTTAGGTTTTCTTTTTGAAGTACTTGGTTTCCCCATAGGTTTGAGTCCGAGGACCATGCAAGACCTTGGTTCTGTCCAAAACTTAGGTTTTTTTTTTTTACTCGAGGGTTAGCCCCTTGACAGGGATACGGGGCATTGGCTTGATGTTAGAAGCCCCTAGAACTACCCGTGCCACTGGCACTTTGTAGGATAGCCCTGAGTGGGAGCTGAGTTAGAACCACAACTACTGGGAACGATGGGGAGGCTTTCGCCTAGCTAGCCCCACCGCCAAAACTACTTCTTTTGAGGGACCCTTGTCGATAAGGGCTTGATCCCACCATGACTAACTGCCGCCTGTGCCAACGCACAAGCCTTCCCACAGACGGCGCCAATTGTAAGGACTCAAATTGTAACGGCCCCAGAATGATATGGGGTTCGCACGTTTAAAGGCCCAAACAATAAAATTTGTAGAGCGTGGGCCGAAAGGCTAGGTCTTGGTCACCAGACAGTGGTTGGTCATGGTGTTCATGGTAATCGCACAAGGGCGTATCATGCTTGCCCAAGAAGATTTTCTCCTCGGCACGACTTGGGAGGCTCTAGCTCTTTGCTTTTGTCCCCCCCCCCCCTCTCTTAGCTTGCTCCCCTCTCCTTTTATACTAGCCTTTACCCTCTCGCCAACGTCCACGTGTAGGTTCAGCTTTCGAGGGCTGATGCCTGTCCCATCGGCCCATACCTAAAGTGGTTGGGGGCGGTTGTAAAAGCTGAAAAGCATTGCTCTGTCAGGTGCAGAGTACTTAATTACAGTAATGGCAACATTTCCCTTTTCTTTTGTCAATTCACTGTTCAGGGGTCCTTTCCCCATCAATGTGGAGGTGTTTAGCTTTTCCTTGAACCGCTCCTACACCGTACTCGTCCTTTCCTCCAGGGGCAATTTAGGATGCCGAGGACAGAGTCATTCTCGGCTATATCTCTAGGCCATTAGGACTTCGGTTGCATGTCCTCGGCAATGCCTATCCTCGGCGTGGGCCTTGGGCCCTAATACAAAATGGGCCTGGATCACAAATTTTCTAGCCCCACAATAACTTTAACATTTATCATTCACTCAATAGTGATTTGATTTAATTAAGTTTTTATAAGTTTTTCAAAATTACTATATACATTTTTATATTTAGGTTTTATTAACTTCCTTTTTTTACAAATTAATAATAGTTAGCTAGTCCATTTAATCAACGCCCTCCTAATTTTATTATTATTTTTTTTTTTTTGAGGAAGCAATTTAAGGTTTCAATTTAGTTAGATTTTTATTGACTCGATATTTTAAAGGACTTTATTAGAGATATAAGAAAGAAAAAAAACCCGTCTCTATTTTTTTTTTCTTTTGAAAAAATTAACCATCATCAAAAAACTTTGTTTTTGTACCATTTTAAGGCTTTCTTTTTTCAATAGGGAAGCTTGGGATCTATTTATAATTTTTTTGGGGGGCATTGTAGGCCATAGGCTTAAACTTAAATCCGATACCACATAAGTTGATACTTAAGCATGCTATGAATTGGGTGTGGATGGGGTATGTCCCTAGACAACTCCATATTCTTGACCCTTTCTCCCTCCAAATTCTTGGCCCCCCTCCATGGATCAGCCCAAACAACTCCACAGATCAACTTAAAAAAATTAGCAAACAATTTTTACAAAAATAAAATGAAATAATCATTAGTCCATATTCTATTTGTTTATACTTTATAGTTTAGCCCCTTTAACTCAAAATCTTGGTTATGTCCTCAATGAAAGGGCTTTGAGCTATTAGTTCAATGGTATTGACACTCTCTATAGTGCCTGTGGGGGCCAGTTAATCAGCAAATGCTACCAAGGCCATGCCAGCTAAGCCTAAAGCCCAATCCGAGGAAATGCTACCAAGGCCATGCCAGCTGAGCCTAAAACCCAATCCGAGGACGTTAGACCATCCGAGGAGGCCTAAATAGGACTGTGAAACGAGCAAGGCTAAGAGAGGAATAAAGACAACATGAGGTGAGTCCAATAAGTGTCTGAGGATAAAAGTGTTCTCGGAAGCCTGTATCCGAGGTGAATTTGAGTGTCATACCATCACCGACTTACTTCGGAGTTGCACCACAGCAAAGGAAGGGATATTGGACCAGGGGAAAGACGGGGGAGGCAAACAAATATCTGTAAAGCTGCTACCTCTGCATTAAATGCCTTCCAACCAACTCTCTGGCCGCATTAATGTGGAGGTGATGCCTGAACAGTGATAAAGCAGCCTTACAGCTACTGGTTGAGGTTTCCAGGAAGTGTTGGATGGGACAGGAAGGGATCCCCCAAATTCAACCTACACGTGTGTGGCGAAGATGAGACCAAGATGGTAGTATATAACATGGAAGAATGCATTGAGAGAAAGATTGGAACTTGAAAAACAAGTAGGACTAAGAACAAAATCTTGTAAAACAAACTAACAACGAAAAACTTATTTTTAAGAAGAAATTGATCGTTATATTAGTGCAAATACATCTATAAGTGTTGAATTGGATCGTTTTTCCTTTGAGGTTAATCTAGTTCTTTGATATCCACGCTCTACAAATTTATTATTTGGGCCTTTAACGTCCAAACCCATTTACGGATTTGGGGTCGTTACAAATCGAGTCCTTACAATTGGCGCCGTCTGTGGGGAGAGCTTGATCTAGGCCAAAGGAAATTCGGTTGCAACGTTTACAATGGAGGAAGCAGGTCCACACCAGATAGCAGCCGAGCCGCACCAGATAGATGCTAACCCGCACCAAGCAGAATCAAGGGGCTCCCAGCATGGCAATCCACGCCGAAGCCTTGAAAGGAGAGAGGGCCGTGAGGGAAGTGTACGCATGACTCATACTAGCAAAAGTCAGTCTTGAGGGAAGAGTCAGTCTCGAGGGAAGAGTCATGTCTCCCATGCAAAGAACGATAAAGACATGCAATGTGAAATTGACGAATTGAGAAGAGAGTTGCGTCATGCTCGACGAAGGTGTTCGCCGCCCAGCTCCAGGTCTTCCTCCGAGGAGACGGATGGTGCTAGTTATAGACGAAGATCCAGAACCCCGCCCAGTGAGACTTTTACCTATGAAGAGGAGTACCATCGCCAACGTAAGCACAAAAGCCCGCCGAGTAGGGGCTTGGGGAATAACGCCATGAACAAAGCGCTGAGCCAAGTTTCCAAGTCACCCTTCGCAAGGAATATTGAGGATGCGAATCTTCCTCGGCGATTTCATCAGCCTACGTTCACCCCATACAGTGGCCGAACTGACCCGGTAGAACACGTTAGCCATTTCAGCCAAAAGATGGCTATCTATTCCAGAGATGAAGCTCTGATGTGTAAGGTCTTTCCATCAAGCTTGGGCCCGATGGCGATAAGGTGGTTTAACGGTTTAAGGGCTAATTCTATAGACTCCTTCAAGAAACTTACCCGGGCTTTTGGCGCTCGCTTTATTACCTGCAGCAGGGTTCCTCGGCCTTTGGGGTCTTTGCTGTCTATGTCTATGCGAGAGGGTGAGACTCTTAAGGCTTATTCGGACAGATACTGGGAGATGTTTAATGAGATAGAGGGAGAGCATGACGATGTAGCTATAAGTACTTTCAAGGCTGGTCTTCCAGCTAAGCATGATTTGAGGAAATCTCTAACTGGTAAACCTGTCACCAGTGTGCATCAACTGATGGATAGGATTGACAAGTACAGAAGAGTTGAAGAAGACCAACTGCAGGGGAAAGGAAAGGCTAAGGTAATCCCTCAGGAGATGAGGGATTTCAGGTCGGACCGATACAACAATAACAGGCCGCGAAGGGACTTTGTTGGGCAGTCAGGTTCTGCCAACATCCAGGAGGTTCATGCTGTGTTTCGGGAACCTGCGCAGCAGGTATTGGAGAAGATCAGGAATGAACCATTTTTTAAATGGCCCAATAAGATGGCAGGAGATCCTGCGAGACGTAACCAGAATCTCTATTGCCACTACCACCAAGACCACGGACACATCACTGAGAATTGTAAGAATTTATGGGACCATCTGGAGCAATTGGTCCAAGAGGGAAAGTTGAAACATCTACTGCACAACTCTAGTGGCCGAGCTGGCCAGGCAGGTTCGAAGATGCGGGGCAATGCTTCCTCGAGGCTCCCCCTTGGAACAATTAATGTCATTTTTGCTACCCCGGGAGGACTGGGTCATGCCCTTCTAGGATACTATCAGTATCCCGATCTCCAGCTGGAGAGTGTAGCTCAACGTTTAAAAGAGCCAAGACGGACACTCCATTGGTGTTAGGCTTTTCAGACGAGGACAAAGTGGGAACCATCCAGCCACATGACGATGCTCTGGTGGTTACGTTGAGAATAGGCGGGTACGATGTGAGAAGGGTAATGGTTGATTAGGGCAGTGCTACTGATGTAATGTACCCTGACTTATACAACGGACTAGGTTTGAAACCTGAACACTTGACGACTTACAGTTCGCCTCTGATGAGCTTTGAGGGAAGAATGGTCGTCCCAAAGGGTCAGATAAGGCTACCTGTGCAGGCCGGTACGAATGTGGTGGAGGTGGACTTCATCGTTGTAGACGTTTTCTCGCCATACACGGCAATTTTAGGCCGACCTTGGCTCCATACCTTGGATGCAGTCTCCTCTACCCTACACTAGAAGCTAAAGTACCCATCCGGGGGTCGAGTTTTGGAGATAGTGGGAAGCCAGGTTGCAGCTCGGCAATGCCTAGTAGCGGTTATCCAGCATCGGCTGGAGGCAGAGACCTCGGCTGCTGCCAGTAATGGTTTATAGCAGTTAGCAGCCCTAACATTACCCTCAAATGGACTGGCCGATAAGGTAAAGTGCGAAGATTTGGAGAGGGTGATTGTTTCTGATGATCCAGATAAATTTTT
Source organism: Quercus tomentella (assembly GCA_028535165.1). Classification (NCBI taxonomy): domain Eukaryota; kingdom Viridiplantae; phylum Streptophyta; class Magnoliopsida; order Fagales; family Fagaceae; genus Quercus; species Quercus tomentella. The sequence goes on along the minus strand of JAPQVY010000023.1, from coordinate 9,434,891 downwards.
CCAGCTTGGGGCTAAATTGCCTTCACAAGAGAAGGAGCAGCTGGTCAAGTTCCTCAGAGAGAATATTGACGTGTTTGCCTGGAGTTCATATGAAGCACCGGGTATAGATCCGAGCTTCATCTGTCATCACCTCAACGTGAATCCTTCCATTGTTCCGAAGAGACAACCTCATCGGCGACCATCAAAGGAGCACGCCGAAGCTGTCAGAAGTGAAGTGGCCAAGCTAAAGCAGGCCGGTGCTATAAAAGACGTGTTTTATCCTCAATGGCTAGCTAATACAGTGGTGGTGAAAAAGAAGACGGGGAAATGGCGAGTGTGCGTGGACTTCACGGACCTCAATAAAGCTTGTCCTAAGGATCCTTTTCCTATGCCAAAGATAGACCAGTTGGTAGATGCGACGGTCGGCTATCCTCGGATGAGTTTTTTGGACGCATTCCAAGGATATCATCAGATACCGTTAGCAGTGGACGACCAAGAAAAGACAGCTTTCGTCACACCTATTGGAAACTATCATTATAAAGTAATGCCCTTTGAATTGAAAAATGCGGGGTCTACTTACCAGCGGATGATGACTAAAATGTTCGAACCACGGTTGGGCAGGAACATTGAAGTCTACATCGATGATATGGTGGTAAAGAGTAAGGTGGTGTCCGGGCATGTGGAAGATCTTACGAATATTTTTGAAGTCCTAAGAAAGCATAAGCTACGCTTGAATGCCTCAAAGTGTTCCTTTGGTGTGAGTTCTAGAAAGTTCTTGGGGTATATGGTGACTCATAGGGGAATTGAGGTGAACCTAGACCAGATAAAGGCCATTCACGATTTACAAGCACCTCAGAATCCGAAGGAGGTGCAGAAACTGACAAGAATGACTGCCGCTTTAAACAGATTTATCTCCAGGTCAACCGATAGGTGTAGACCTTTCTTTCGTTTATTGCATAAATGGAAAGGATTTGATTGGACCGAGGAATGTGCTTTAGCATTTCAGCAGTTGAAAGAATATTTATCTCGGCCGCCTATTATGTCCAGCCCTGAGGTGGACGAAGTTCTGTTTGCCTACCTGGCGGTGGCCCCTCACGCTGTGAGTTTTGTTCTGATACGAGAAGACAGTGGCATCCAAAGACCCGTTTATTATGTAAGTAAGTCACTTCACGAAGCCAAGGTGCGGTACTTATCGTTAGAAAAGGCCATCTTGGCAGTAGTCCATGCCACTCGCAAGCTCCCGCATTACTTTTAGGCGCACACCGTAGTAGTCCTAACTTAGCTTCCACTCAAGTCTATACTGAGAAGCGCGGACTATACAGGAAGGATTGCTAAGTGGGGCACGATCCTAGGGGCTTTCGACATCAAGTATATGCCCCGTACCTCTGTGAAAGATCAGGTCCTCGCCGATCTGGTAGCCGAGTTCGTCGAGCTCCCAGAAGAAGCTGAGATGAAGCAACATGACATGGATGAAGAGTCGGTTGGCATGATTTCAACACAGGATAGGTCATCCTGGAAAGTATATGTGGATGGTGCTGCAAATCAACGGGGAGCTGGAGTGGGGCTAGTTCTGGTATCCCCCGAAAAGATCATCATTGAGAAGTCTTTAAGACTGGGATTCTCAGCTACGAACAACGAAGCAGAGTATGAAACCTTGTTGATGGGGATGAGTATGGTCCAGAAAATGGGAGGAAAAGTAGTGGAAGTGTTCTCAGATTCAAGATTGATAGTTGGCCAGGTGAGAGGAGAATTGGAAGCCCGAGATGCAAGAATGCAAGGATATTTGAGCCGGGTTAAGCGTGTACAAACAAAATTTCAATCTTTTGATTTGTCGCATATCCCTCGAGGTGAAAATACCCACGTTGATTCCTTGGCAACCCTCGCCACCTCTTCGGCACGGAATTTTCCTAAGGCGATAATCGTTGAGGATTTGTGCACTCCCACGCCTGCAGAGAAGGACATGCTTCAGGTACGTCAAGTCAACCTAGCGGCGAGCTGGATGGACCCCATAATGAAATTCCTCGAGAGTGATACCTTGCCTGAAGAGAAAGTAGAAGCCAAGAAAATACGGAGGAAAGCTCCTCGGTTTTGGTTATCCGAGGACAAAAAGTTGTATAAACGTTCTTTTTCTGGGCCGTATCTGCTTTGTATACACCCCGAGATGTCAGAGTCGCTTTTAGAGGAGCTGCATGAAGGAATTTGTGGTAGCTACACGGGGGGAAGATCCCTGTCTCACAGGGCCTTAACTCAAGGATACTGGTGGCCGAACATGCAGAAGGAAGCGCAGGAGTATGTCAGAAAGTGTGACCAGTGTCAAAGATTCGCTCCTAGCATCCATCAGCCGGGAGGAATTCTTAATCCCCTCTCTTGCCCTTGGCCATTTGCTCAGTGGGGCTTAGATATCGTAGGTCCTTTTCCTAAGGCGTCAGGAAACAAAAGGTATCTGCTGGTCGGCACAGATTATTTCACTAAGTGGGTCGAGGCCGAGTCTTTGGCTAACATCAGAGACGTTGATGTCAAAAGGTTCATTTGGAAGAACATCGTGACGCGGTTTGGAACTCCACAAACACTTATCTCGGATAATGGCCTGCAATTTGATAGTAAAGCCTTCAGGCAATACTGTTCAGACTTGGGTATTAAGAATAGATATTCCACTCCGGCTTATCCTCAAGCGAACGGGAAAGCTGAAGCCGTTAACAAAGTTATCGTAAATGGACTTAAAAAGAGGCTGGATGATGCGAAAGGGAAATGGGTGGAGGAATTGCCGCACGTCCTTTGGACGTATCGAACAACACCCCGAAAGTCAACCGGAGAGACTCCTTTTTCAATGACATATGGAGCTGAGGCCGTCATCCCTCTGGAAACCGGTTTCCCAACGTTAAGGACTAGTATATTCACCTCGGATGGTAATGACAAGCTGTTAGAAAAAAGTTTAGATTTGATCGAAGAACGAAGGGAGAGTGCAATGGTCCAATTGGCTTATTACCAGCATAAACTGAAGCAAGGTTATGATACTAATGTAAAGTTGAGGCCGTTAGCTATAGGAGACCTGGTGCTGAGGAAAGTTCTGGGAAACACTAAGAATCCAGCTTGGGGAAAATTGGGGCCTAATTGGGAAGGACCTTATCGGATTACTTCAGTAGCCGAGATAGGGGCCTATTACCTGGAAGACCTAGATGAGAGAGCTGTGCTTCACCCTTGGAATGTAAACAATCTTAGGAGGTATTATTATTAATGAAAGTGATCTAGTTTGAATTCTTTTTAATTCATGCCAACCATATACAATGTGTTTCCATATCTAATGAAGTATTAAACAGAAACTAAGTTATGTCAGGTCCTTGGACCACAAACTTAGTGGAAATTAATACCCTATGACATCTATGAAGTATTAAACAGAAACTAAGTTATGTCAGGTCCTCGGACTACAAACTTAGTGGAAATTAATACCCTATGACATCTATGAAGTATTAAACAGAAACTAAGTTATGTCAGGTCCTCGGACCACAAACTTAGTGGAAATTAATACTCATTGCTCTATGATATTCACTGAAGTATTAAGCAAAAGCCTTTGAACACCATCTAATGTGCATTTGAAGTACTGTGGATCCAACTTTATCCAACTCTTGAACATTCTCTAAGGTTTTAATTGATTAGAAAGAATATGTATGAATCCAAAACGACTCACTGAGACTTGATAGTATTAATGTTTATCACCCATTTTTAATCGCCAATTGTCAATATTTATAAGTTATTTTCTCTCTTACAAACAAAAGATAGTCAAAATGAGCCCATTCAAATTAAGATAACATAGTAAACAAGTACAAAAATAAGATAAAACCGCAACAACAATAAGCAAGTAAACATAAATAGTCTCACAAAAGCCCTAACCAAATTACAAAGTAAGTCCTATTTTTTCAACTTAATTTGGAGCTTTGGAGCTTCGTTGGCAGATTTATCTTCCTCCGAGGTGGTGATTCCCTCTTTATCCTTAGTAACTCCACCAGCAGGCATGATTGTGGAAGCCAAATCCTGTTGAAAGCCTTGAGAGGCCGTCTCTGTCTCAGAAGCAGCTGTAGTCTTGTCTAAGGAGGCTTCTGGAAAGTCATTACTCTCTTTAGTCGTTTCTGGCTGGCTAGGAGGAGGAAGATTTGGAGGCAAAACATCCTCAGTAGGATTGGTGGTTGAGGGAATGTCTTCAGCTTGACTAGATGGAGGAGATGAGGCGCAGATCGCTTCAGGGTAAAACACGTTCTCCGGCCTCCATAACTCGGATGAAGCCTCAACCCCAGCTCGGTTAAAGGCTTCATCCCAAGTTTGGGCACAGTAGATACAGCACACCATTGGCACCTCTACCCTTAGTGTCTCCTCTGTCTCAGCCACACCGAGGTCATAGCCTTTCTGCTCGGCTTCATTCGTTGCCTGTTCGGCCTCGGCTTTAGCTACCTCAGCTTCCTCCTTGGACTTTTCAGCTCGCTCCCTCAGCTTTTGGGTTTCCTCTAAATGCTTCTTAAGGACTGCAATTTGCTCCCGGGCAGCTTTCAGTTCTGCATTTGTTTCTCGCAAGCGCTTTCCCTGGTCCTCGGCTTGCTTTTGATAGCTCTCCAAGGCCAAGTTAGCGCTCTTGCAAGCTTGCTCCTCAGCAAGTAGTTTCTTCTTCGCAGCCGCCAAGTCGTGCTCAGAAGCTTTCATAGTCTGTATAGCCGACGCCCGTTTTTTATTTTCATCGTCTAGCTGACTATAGCAGATATTGAGCATCTCATCCAGCTTAAACGTATTTTGGATAACTTGAAAAGAAAGAAAATAACACTATAGTCAATAAAAAAGTATATATCAGTGAGGAATGATCACAAAAAGAAAAAGAAAGAAGTTTGCACTATACCATGGCCAAATATCTTTTATTATTGAGGATGGGCTCATTCTTCCTCGCGTTCTTTATTTCGGCCATATCTTTTGGGAGCAACAAAGCCTCCTCTATAGCCGAGGCTATGTGACACCCAATGCCCCCGTTAAAATCCCTAATAGATGCATCATCTCGTAGGGGCTCCCCATCGTGCATAGGTACTGGCAACCATGCTTGTGACTCAGGAAGTTGAATGTCAGACATCTCCTGGTCTCGCTGAGTCAAGTGGCTAGTTTTTTGCTGCTTTGCAGCTCGCTGGGCATCCTCTTCGCGGGTCGGATGGAACTTGCCCGCATCCACCACATCCTTCCCCTTCTGCTCCCTGCGCCTTTTTAACTCGGCAGCATCGGATTTGGCTGGCTGGGGAGGTTGACGAGAAGGTTGGTGAGGAGCAGGAGGAGGAGACTTGGTGGGAAGAGAAGGACCCTGGGATTGCGTTGCTTTTGCCGATGCATTCTTCCCAGGCTGATTCTCAATCAACTCCTGCAAACTTCTTTGGGGCTTCCTTTATACTCCCATCTCGTCAAGATCCTCCTCGGAGTGTATAGGTTGTTCAAAAATCCCAAAATCTTCCGAGGAGTCTGAGAGTTCTACAACTCCTTCCTCTTCTCCTTCGTCTTCCTCTTTCTCTTCTGCTTCCTCTTCTCTGAGGGCAGGCTGGGATGAAGAGGCTCCTGATGAGATGGCAGCCACAAAAAGGGGCTCGGTACGGGCTGTATCCTTGGGAAGTGGAATACCTTCTGGGATGATAAACCCCTGGTAGGCAACGCTAATACGTTGAAGCCGACGATCTCCGACTCTGATTACGCACTTCGACGCTTGGAAAGCAAACGAGAGGGGGGTGTAGCCGAGGATTAAATGGGCTGCCCGGAGTTGGCCGTCAGCTTCGTTCACGTATATCTCGGCCTTCAGTATCCTATTCAAGCTCGCTTGGTTTACTAATTTGAGGTTGGGCTTGGTGAAACGCCTATCTGCAAAACCATTGAATTGAAATGAAGCGTCAATAGGGATAAGAATACTAAGACTCAAAAAAAGAAAAAAAAAAAAGAAAAGAAAAACACATATGAACTGAACATCATAAATCTAAGACTGCATTCCCACCTAGTGTTCCTTCCTCCACAGGGCATGGCAGGCCATCATGCCATTCCCCAGAGAAGATAAGGAAATCCTCCTTTAGGTTCTTGTTTGAGGTGGGTAAGCACTGAATCAACCTCACCTCAGGAAATCTCGACTTGAGATAATACCCCTGCCCTTTCAAGTTGTGAAGATTGTACACCCAATTCACGTCATGATGGGTCAGGTTTAGGTCCATTCTCTCGTTCAAAGCTTCTATACTTCCTAGGACCCTAAACATATTTGGGGCACATTGAGTTGGGGATAACCTAAAGAACCTAAGGTAGTTCCTAGTAATCTTACCCATGGGAATGGTCATCCCGCCCTCTATGAAGGCAATCATGGGAATAACCACTTCCCCAGTTCTTTTAGCATCGAACCATTCCCCTTGGGCTACATACCTCATACCTACTGTTGAGGGAATCTTATACTTAGAGCGGAAATTTCTCATACCTTCCTCGGACTCAACTAGACTACGAAACTTACCCTCCTTTTTCCCCATTTTCCTAAAGGATTTTAATAGAGAAATTAGCGAGTTTAAGATGAAAGTGGTAAAGGTTTTGAGAAAACTTACAGGTTTGGAAGAGGGTCCTCGGACGAATTTCTAGTATTTGTAGATGCACAGAGAGAGGAAAGATAAAGAGTCAGGTTCGATGTACGAGCTCTAGAATTATTAGATTGCGAAAAGTAAGCAAGAGAGAGATGATTTGAAAAGCTATTTATAGCAACCCATAAATTGCAGGCGGGAAAACTCCCGCTCGTGAAACGAGGGAAAACCTCCACCGTTGGATTCACATCATACCGTTGAACGTGGGGGACAAGGACGTTACCAAAATTTAATGCTGGCACGCTCAGGACGCCTAAGCGTCAGGAACGTGCCTTGGTCAAGTGAAGAGACATATGAAAAGTCAGAAATACAGGATAGGGTCCTAAGCAAAATCAGCCGAGGATATCAAAATCATCCTTCCTCCCGAGGAGTCGAAAGGCAAGATTTTGAGGGGCTATTGTGGGGGCCAGTTAATCAGGAAATGCTACCAAGGCCACACCAGCTGAGCCTAAAGCCCAATCCGAGGAAATGCTACCAAGGCCACGCCAGCTGAGCCTAAAACCCAATCCGAGGACATTAGACCATCCGAGGAGGCCCAAATAGGACTATGAAACGAGCAAGGCTAAGAGAGGAATAAAGACAACATGAGGTGAGTCCAATAAGTGTCCGAGGATAAAAGTGTTCTCGGAAGCCTGTATCCGAGGTGAATTTGAGTGTCATACCATCACCGACTTACTTCGAAATTGCACCACAGTAAAGGAAGGGATATTGGACCAGGGGAAAGACAGGGGAGGCAAACAAATATCTGTAAAGCTGCTACCTCCACATTAAATGCCTTCCAACCAACTCTCTGACTGCATTAATGTGGAGGTGATGCCTGAACAGTGATAAAGCAGCCTTACAGCTACTGGTTGAGGTTTCCAGGAAGTGTTGGATGGGACAGGAAGGGATCCCCCAAATTCAACCTAAACGTGTGTGGCGAAGATGAGACCAAGATGACATTATATAACATGGAAGAATGCATTGAGAGAAAGATCGGAACTTGAAAAACAAGTAGGACTAAGAACAAAATCTTGTAAAACAAACTAAGAACGAAAAACTTATTTTTAAGAAGAAATTGATCGTTATATTAGTGCGAATACATCTATAAGTGTTGAATTGGATCGTTTTTCCTTTGAGGTTAATCTAGTTCTTTGATATCCACGCTCTACAAATTTATTGTTTGGGCCTTTAACGTCTGAACCCATTTACAGATTTGGGGTCGTTACAAATCGAGTCCTTACAGTGCCCATATTTCGAATTCAAACCTCACCTTCTCTCTCTTTCTATTTAACTAACCAAAAAAGAACCAATATGAAAGGTCCAAAGTTCTAAAATTTAGTGATATTCGTATTACTCAATTCTTATCCAGACTAGAACTAAAATTCAAATTCTCTCAGTCACTTATTTTAAGCCAAAAAACAAAACCAAGGTAAAAGCAAAGGAAGTAAGTTTGGCCAAGCAGTAGAGTCTAAATGTCTAATGGGATTATCAATTTGTGGGTTCCAGTTAACTCAAATGGTAAAATCTCTGATAGTTGAATAAAAGATCTGTAGTTCAATCTTCACCTATACCAAAAACTAATTGATATCTTGGTCTGATGAGAAGAGCTATCATCCAAAGTGGACGTCATAGGTTGAAACTCTCTTTCCAAAAAAAAAAAAAAGATTATCAATTTAGGTTGGAATCTCTTTCCTCGACTCGTTGTAAGTAAAAAATATCAAAAATAATAGGACAAAACCTGCCTTAAAAAAATTATAAAAATAAAATAAAATTATGGGATTGGGCGACAATTGGCACGAGCCGAGCCCCAAGTTGGGCTCAAATTTAAGTTGGGCTAATCACTGTCTAGTTTTCTCAAGAGTACTAAACTACTAACAGTACTAACACACTTCAAGCGCTACAGAATCAGCTACGTGGCTAAAAGTGAGTGGTGAAGAAGCCTCACTGGACCAATTTCACCGGAGAGAGAACCCAGGCCCAGTCCCAGATCCCCTCTCTCCTACCAAAACCATCGTCTTTGCTTTTCTTTCCTTTCTAGTTAGTCAATCTTCGGTAGAAGAAAGAACTATAACAAACAAGTCCTCCAAATCCCTCAATCGCATATAATTTTAACTTCCAAATCAATATACAAAACACGCGCGCGCCCGAGGAGCTACAATCTTAAAATGCCTGTAAGTTTATCTTTCTCTTTAAAACGATCTACCTATCCCAGATCTCTCTTTTTTTTTTTTTTTTTTTTTTTTACTTACATGGATTAATTTTGATTTGTGGGGGTGGTGGGGTTATGATCGTGTGCAGTTCGGGACAGTATTAGAGGTGGAACCGCCGAGCCCACTGAGATACATAATCGGAGCTGCCATCATGATGGTCGGAGTGGTATTACCCGTTGGATACATGATGTTCCGTACCAAACGTGTCCCTTCCTCTTCTTCTTACTCCAAACAGACGTAGGTATAGGTGTGCCTTTTTTACTGCTTTTTAATTTTTTTTTAACCGTAACAGTAATTCACGTTATTGAAATTGGTACAATTTGAAAATCCATAATTCAAACACTTGATACCAAATTATGGTTTTGAAATTAACAGAAATTTAAATTTGGGTTTTAAAAAAATTCCACTTCACTGTGCCTAATGCAAAATCTTAATGTTAGCTTAGGTACTTTTTATCTGGGGGTACTGAATTGGAATAATTTAATTAAAGGATCTTTGGTGTTGCTATTTCAGGAACAAAGTTTTGATATAGAGAGAGAGAATGAGAATTGAGAGCTTTTGGATTCGATTTGCGGGTTGTTAGTGAAGAAGGTGAAAGAGAAAAAAAAAAAAAAAAGGATTTAACAGATCCGCAAAGTATAAATGTAAATGCAATGAAACTCCATTTCTGTTATATGGGTTGTTTAGAAAATGATATGCATGCATTTCAATTCAATATTCCTTGTTGCCTGGATTTCATTGTGAGCTGATTTGGAGTTTGACTTTGTACTTACATTTCTTTACTGGGATAGATTTTGTCCATTTTTATGTCTTGGCATTTTTGAGTTACAATAATATTGCCGTTCTCATTAAACAAGTAGAATCATACGCTTATACTTATATCTGTTTTAGCTAGATTGAAACTTAAATTGGATCTGCTAGCAATCATTAGAAGCCAGATTCATCTTCAGTTGTGTGCACTCTTATTTTTTTATGTCTAAAGTGGATTTGCTTTTTGAGGTATCTTGTGAATTCTGTTGTGTTAACATATTGCATATTGTGTGAGTTAAAAATAAGGGATCAAATAAGCACGGGGAACTTTTTGTTAGGGGTTTTTAAAGGACTTTTAAATGGCTTTGATGATCAACTAAAGGCTCTCAAGAAGAACACACAGAAGTGCTTATTAACTTACTTGAGTGGCCCTTATGTTTTTATGCAGGAAGATGGATCAAATTAGTTGATTTTATCGTCTTGTTCCTTTTTTTTTTTGGGTAACTAGTGCTAATAACTGTTCATGGTGATGCTTTTCTGCATGCTATAATACAAATTGAATAGATCTGTCACTTGAATAGTTTTGTGAAACACTTTAAATATCAAGGGCCATGGTGATGAAAATGGCTTTATGGAGAAATGTATTCATAAGGTTTAGGTATATTGATCTGGCACATTTGATGTAGTATGCAATTCATAGCCTAATGAAATTTAGGGCTACTATAGTTTGTGCCGTGTTCTTTTATTTCTATGAACATAAATTAAGCATATAGAGAATCAGTGATCTTCACTATTGCATGGTGTAAGTCACCTATTTGATCTGTCAACTTATTCTAAAGCTTGTGTCCCCAACTTGCCATAGTGCTGATGCCAAATTAGTTATCAGATTTTTCAAAAGTCAGCACTAGAATAAGGGTTGAGGGAGCCCTTGGAATTTAGTTAGGTGGCCAGGGGTGGGGTGGGGTGGGGTGGAGTTTGGGGGTATGTCTGAAGTTGGTGAGTGGAAAAAGAGTATCAAGTAAGGATTAAAGATTCACTGTCAAACAAGCTCAAAGATGACCTGATTTCAGTGGAATGGGATGTTGGAATTACAGGAGGTTTATCGAGACTGTTTGATGGGTTGTACATGGTGTTAGAATAGTGTTCAACCTTGAAGAAGTTAAAAATGAAAGAGGAAAAGAGGAAGGTACCTAGGCTGTCATGTAAGTTTCTGAGCACCTATGCATAAATGTGGGGGCAATTTCACCCTCAGCCAAAACTTCAGGGCCAGAAATTCTTATTAAACATCAATCAAATCAGGCTTTAAATCAGTCCTAAAAATGGTACTATTTTTGTTACTACTCAAGATTGGCAGCACAAATGTCAAAATGTTGGAATCATGTAGAACTCTTATGTCCAAAAATTCTGTGATGCTTATGCCAAATTCTCTATGGCTTGCAACTTGCAAGTACGATCACAATTCTGTAAGAGCATCCCCATCCAAAAATGTCATTCTATCCTATTTTACTATCCCAAAAAGTTACTTTATCATTTATATCATATTATTTTACAACACACCCAACATCTCAACTTTTATTTTATACAACACATTAAAATAATATAAATTATACAATAAAATAATATAAAATTATCTCTTACTCTTTTCTAATTTATGTCTCTCTGTCACTCTCTCAACCACCCATCTACATAGCAACCACCCTCTTAACCACACCACCTCCACACAGCAACCCAGTCACCACCACACAGCAACCACCATGACACCAAACCCAGCAAATATCCAACCACAAACCCATTAAAAAATAACTAAACAAACCCAGCACCACCAAGCCACAACCATGCACATTGCCCTCTTCCCACCACCACCACTGCCACCAGCACGAACCCACATCAACAAACCACTACCATGGCAACCCCCACCTCCACCATCATCAATCACTTACTACCCACCCCTTCACCACCACCACTACCACCACATCAGTCACAAACCCAACCCCACATACACACCCACACTCATCAAACCCATCGCCGCTGTAGCCATCCACCATCGAAACACAACAGATCGGTGGAGATCGTACTAAGCACACCTACGCCGGACCAAGCACACCCACGCCGATCTCAACCAACCACACCGTAAGAGAGAAAAAAAAAACCCAGCCACGCCAGAAAAAACCAAGCACCGTGAGAGAGAGAGAGAGAGAGAAAGCTATGAGAGAGGGAGTGAATGAGGACTGAAAGGAGAGAGAGAACCAAAGAAGAGGAAGTGAAATCGAAGGGAGTGGGATATAGAGTGTGAGATGGTACAGTGCTACAATGATCTTTTGGAATTAAAATATATTATAATTTTTACAATTGTGCTACAGTGTCATCTTACATTTAGGATGGCACTGTAACACAATTGCAAAAAAATTTGCAATTCTCAGATTTTACAAGTCCAGCTACTAGGCTCTTTTTGTGCCTTGATACTAAATTTTCCCAACATTTCCCATTTACAATCCCCAATGGGAATGCTCTAATGCTTGCATGTGAATCATTGCTGATTTTTGAGTTTTTATTTATTTATTTTATTTTTTTAATTTTTTTATGGTTAGATGAGTAGAGAGTGCAATTTCTGTTCAGGTAAGGATACAATGGATGAGTGGCATAATGAAATAATGCTAACATTATGTATCTAGTTCGGCCTCTTGATAATATAATTTGTTCCTTCGTTTTGTAAGATACACACTATCCTTTTCTTCTCTTTTTTTTTTTTTTTTTTCGTTTGATGATTAAGTTACACCTGTTCTCATGGAAGAAGGAAATATCAAATAAGTTACAACTGTTTAGCAACATCATTTCCTTGCTTCAGACAAATATTCATTTGAGGATGATCTTTATAGATAGGTGGTAATATATTGTGAGAAACTGAGAATCAACTGCCAGTAGGGGCAAAGGTGGAGGAGCTGTTAGAGAGCATTTCAAACTTATAACAGAAGTAGCTAACGTCTTGGAAGTTGGAGGGATGATATTGACTGAAGTTAGGAAGCATAGACTAATAAGGGAAGCAAATAGTAGAGTTTTTGCCAATGAAACTGGTGGACTATCATGACCTTTCCAATCATCATTGTAAACCAATTAACTATTCTATCTTTCCCAACCATCGTTACAGATCCAGATATGCGGCTTCCAGTTTGCAGTAGATCAAGACTAGAGCATCCAGTGGTAGTACTGCAACATGCTGCTAGGAACTAGAGTTCTTGCATCGCTAAAATGCACACATCTGACTTTAATGGTTAAGACCATTAATTTTAGATTTTGATCATTGAAGTCTGCCTTACGAGGACATCCTTGATCCACAAGATTGGAACAATAATTGATGCCTGTATCAGTTCTGCTCTGCTTGTCCCAACACCGTGTATAATTTGGTTAATTAGGGTTATAAATTTATGATACTGTATAAATTTATGATACTGCACCTCTAGCTAAGGTGACCTACAATTGGGGAGGTCGAATTTAGAAATTTTCACCAAGACCTACTTTTTTTTCTTTGAATAATTTAGTTAACTGCTAAACAGCTCAACTTCACGCAGACATGCATACACACAATAGACAAGTTAGATCTCTGCTTGATTGTAAAGATATAATTTTTAAAACAAAAATCATAAATATATAATTCTATTTCTATTAGCTTCCCGTACAGGGCTCATAAATGTAGTGCACCATAATTGTTGCTACAAATCATGCCACCTCCCCAGTGCTTCCCCAACTCGGATTCTATCTCCACGTTTGATGCTAAACTTGAACTCTGAAGAGGAATTCCCAAGTTCAACTGATTTTGATATGGGGGCTTGGAAGACAAGTACCACTGTTGATCCCATGTTGAAAGCGGCTACCTGAAAGGATTAGAGCATAAAAAGCAGTAAATAAAAAATGACGAGATGACTGAAGACTTAATAAGTTGTTCCTTCATTAAATATTATTAATAAATTTTGGTAGAGGAGATTCAAATTAGTGACCTCCATTTCCATGAGTTTTGTTACCAAGCCAATTTTTGGTCCTTATTAAAGGAGAAGCTATCAAGCATTAAAAAATAAGAAAAAATTAGTGCATCTCTAACCTCATCCCCTTTCTTCAGCATCATACCAACACCTTCAGGTTCATAAAGCCGTTCTTCTGGAGGTTCTGAGGGCAGTAACTTCTTTCTTGGCTGATTTGTCTGAAGTTCCGGTTCAATGGTAAGCTGGCATGTACAAGTTTACACCAAAGTGAGGATTTTTTTATTTTTGTTTTGTTTCTTAAAAGTTACACACACACCTAGGGGGTATAGAACCCATGACCTCATGCTTCATCCCATTATCATGGAAGTATGTGCCATTTGATCTAAAGCCCACTGGCCAAAACAGAGGGAATCTAACAAATTACATATTTCAATTCCAACTGTCAATGTAGCAGGGTTACTTCGATTCTAAACAAATCATGATGTTTGTTTAACAAAAATGGGATCATCAAGTAATTTTAGCTTTACACCTAGGCAGAAAGTGGCTCTCATCAACTATCCTATCTCATTTTCCTTAAAGGAACACTAAATGAAAATTTCCATAATTGAGCACTTTTATGAGATAAAACACCATGCACTGCCAGCCATTGGCTTGCACTCTATTTGGTTGTCTGCATGTAGCTAAGTTTGTTGCTTGTGAGATTAAATTTCCAATGGTTTCTTCTTTCTAATTGTTAACCGACAAGCGTAAAAAGGGCCTTCAAATGTGTACACAGAAGGGAACTTTATAAAAAGAACAAAGTTTGGCTCCAAGCATGTTTGGTGCCTTAGGCTTCAACCCACACTAGGAAAATGAAATGTGTGCAATGCACATCACTTTGAGTCATGTGGGACACATGTTATCTTCCTAGTGTGGGTTGAAGACTAAGGCTCCAAACAAACTTTGTCCTTCTAAAAAACAAGAGAGAGAGAGATTGTATGAACTCATCATCTGCAAAGAGCCAACCTCAATTGACCCAATATTTGTAGCGCCAACAGCAGCCATCGCCATAAACCCTTCTTGCCATAGACCTTCAAGTACAACCTGGTGACAAGAGAATTACAGAGAATCCATGAAACCCAAACTTATTCACAAAGATAAGAAAACAATCGTTGAGCCAAACTCGACAAATTAAAATTTTGATAAGTTCAGAACGTTAATAAATATTTGGAGGCAGATGGTTGATGGCAATGACAGATACAAAAAGAATCTTGGCAGGAAATCAGCAAATACTGTAGAGATATCCAATTACACAAAACAAGTTGCAGCTGCTGAATCATATCAGCAGTTGATGAACCACATGATTATTCCAAATGAGGAAAAAGGGACAGTTTGAAAGCACATATTAACTACATAGATATTGCAAGAAGAGAGTTTTGGCATTACTGAACATTGGGAAATGTCCAACATGTTAATATAAAATGAAAATCAGAATTACCCTTTCATTCTCAACATAAAGGTTTTTGATTGTTCTTGCAGCACGTTCATTCACAGGAAATAAGCGACCTGCAAAGTAAATCAACTTATTTTACAGATAACAAGCAAAAAAGAAAATCAGATTAATCAAATATTGACAGAATAGAACTGATTGAAAGTAAAAAGATTATGTGAAATATAAATGAATAGGGAAATTTTGCAATCTACATTTTAATATTTAATTACTCTTAATGTTCCGACTGTTAGCTAATGTTGTCTCTATGACAAGATATGCACATAGTTGCATATACAAGCAGTCAATTTTCCAAAGCATATGCACATAATCATTAGCTTGAAGATCTTTGTCAGCAGGGAGCACTGTGGATGGAAGGGGATCAAGACACTCATGACAAGGGATATCAAGAAAAGACATGAGCTACTCACTCTTAGATTCCAGGATTTACCAACTCAGATTTAATTTTGATTTTATCTCCAGAAAAGAAAAGATTTCCACAAGATGAACACACCACCTGAGTTTTTTTCCATCTTTGTCCTTCATATTATCGTATTCTTTTTTGACTTTTTGTTTTAACTTTTAATACCATTTTGGTAGATTTCTCTATTATAAAATAATTCTGTGTTGTATAGAGCATATTAGTCAACAGAAGAGAGGCACATAACACAACATTTAGAGAGCCAACCACCGCCGGGGGGGGGGGGGGGGGGTGTGGTTTACACACGCACCCAATGGATCTTGAACCTATGACCTCACCCTCCACCTAGAACTTAGGGGGGGTGTCAGTTGAGTTAGAGCTCATTGGACTAACCACAGAAAAAATATTGGCCTATGCATTACAAATGTATAAGTTCCTCCAATAAAAGGTTTACCTGAAAAATGCCGGCGGACAAGGATGCTCCAATCAGCTGGAGAGTGTATGCGATGATAGTCTCCAGGCTTCAAGTAAATTACACAGTAAAAGAGGCCTTTCATTGGACTGCAATGACAGTTTTCAATGTATAAATTAGCTTGCATATCGTTTCACTTTGTGGAAGCAGAAAAACTTAGTTGCAGGTGGACATAAAGTCCAATGTAGTAACTTATCCAAAGTGAAGACTAAATGACAAACCAAGTAAACTTGATAACAAAGAGACACAGACTGCAGTACGAATATGCAGGTATGTAACACATGCAAGGAAAAGTTATGTGTTAGATCGCGTTTGAAGCTAAATGTAAATTTCTTAAATTGGGGAAGGAATTGATAATTTCATTAAACCATGTTTTGCTCTCATTGAATTGGTCGTGTATGACAATTAAAGAATTTTATAAAGAATGACATTTTCATTGCAAAGAGTCAGAATGTGGACTTAAGTCATAGTTAACTGAAGTCGTGAATTTCTAAATGAATCAAAAAATATCATATTCCTATACCATGAGATCTACATGAACATTTGGTGGAAGTGGCCAGAGTAGCTGCCAACAGCAAGTGAAACGAAGTGCATAAGATGCTCTAAATCCTAAAGGAATATTATAAATGTTTCCTTTCAAAAGATTGACTCACGTATCTTTACTAGACTTAATAAACCCTTAATCCCAAGTAGATAAGGTTGATCTCAGATTCCACGTTACATAATATGCATATTTTATAATACTAAAAAACATGCAAAAATTTTAATTGTAAGAATATGAAGATTTGACAATCCAGCTTGACATTGTTGCCAACATCCGCACTTTGAAAAAAAACATGAAGGGATATTGATGAAATCAATTCATCATTCACATGGTCAGATGCACCCTTTAATCATTACTGAACCAAACAAATTGTGATTGAGAACTTAAAAACCGAACATCACTCTAAACCGCTTGTTGTTTAAAGTAATTATTAAATCCCCTTCAACAATATGGACCTCAAAAGCCATTTAAGATCCAAAACATTCAAAGTACATTCTACCTTTTACATGAAACCAATGCCCATTATTCCATATGAAATCCTTAAGAATTAATTTAGTTTTCAAGAAGGCCTTGTGGAAAAGGTGTTCATGGGGAAAGCAAAGGGAAAGTAAAAAAGAAATTGCATTCTATCATAAGTTTTCTAGGAATTGTCTCAGCCCTCAATTTACTCATGATGTATTATCATCATTAACAAAAGAAAATGACAAAAATAGATAAGAACTAAAGGAAAAGAAGTTCAACCAAGAAAATATATGTTGGTGAAACACACACATTCCTGTGACAAGCAAATGCACCAAAGTTCTAGTCTTATGTTTGATTCTCTCAATCAAAGAGAGCCTAGGTTGTGCTAATGTTTTCATTGAATCTTTGTCGTATTTTGTATTTCCAATGACATGAACATGTCCAAAACTACAACAAACTTCCTTGAGATACTATGGTAATTATATTGGGGAGTTACGAAATAACGCTCTATCACACACATTTGCAACATAATAGATGCAGAATAAGTGACATATTCAGATGCCAATCTAGGAAAATAAATTCTGAAAGATAAATCAGTTTGTGCCTATTAGTGATAAGCATACTTATACGTGATCATGAATATCTTTATCTGTGTCATGTTAAAGATTGAGGAAAAAAATTTATTAGACATGAATATCTAATTACCGTGCTGATACAGGATCCCAAACTTTAGGAGAAGCCAATGAAATGCTCCACCATGACTTCTTACTCTTCTCTTTCACAGCACTTTCCGGTTCACCAACTTCTTCTTGCATATCCCCTTGGGCTATCATGGGAAGACAAGAGCTTGCACCAAGAAGAGAAGAAACAGAATAGGAAAACCCTTTGACTTGCTCAATCATAGCCCCCGCTCCTTTCAACTCTCCAAATCTTAAAATGGTACCGTCCACAGGACTAACCTATATTCACATGAAACACAATCATACAGGTTAAGTAACATTTAGCAATGATTTAGAGTAAAACATATTGGACATAAAGGATGTCCAAGAAGCTGGTTACCAGTTACCAGACATCGGGGGTCACGGTCAATAGGCCTGGAACCTTCTTTCAATGAGCGAACAAAGAAGTGCCGTAAAGAAGCATATTCATCCAGAGGCAGGGCTGCTTCTTCTAAATCTGTAAAGCAAACCAGATCATAATTCTAATGTCTTCTTGAGTATAGGCATTAATGCATACATTCTACTAATTGTATCAAAATAAGAAGGTCTACATGTACACTACACTTCAGTAACTTCAAGTTGCACTTATATTTCAACAAGTATTTAAAGTTTCAATTGGAACAATTAAGCTCTCAAAGGTTCCCTAGTGCTCCAAGTAATTTACCCTATGCTTGGATGCAGGAGATGGAGGGAAAGGAGTTGTGAAGATGGCCGGAATATACTAAAAATAGCACATTTCGACCATCTTCCCATCTAATCTCCCTACATCTTCCTCCATCCCAAACACATCAGTAGTCTATAAGAAGCTCTAGTTGAATTGGATGGAATTTGATTGCTTGGTCTTGGTTTTATTTGGGATTATTCTCTACTTTCCACAAAAAAAGGAACCCTGCACATTATCAAAACTAAAGACTTTCCCAAATATTTATCCCTTATGTGAAATGATAGAGACTTGACGAGTTGAAGAAGAAAGAAGAGCGCGGCAACAGTATGTTTTTTTCCACCAAAGATATAATCCTAAGCTTTCAATATTGAAACCAAAGTTAAAAGAGAAAATATTGAAGTATGACAGTGCTTCATGCTTTTGAGTTAAAATCATAATGTCTATTTTTTTTTTCTTTACTTCTAAGAAGATATAAACAATTGGTGATGAAGATGTTTGATGGAAAGAACGGGGGAGTTGATAGAACCACAAAAGAAAGGAATTTTACATACTCAATTAAAAGCTGGGAGAGACTGGATGACATTAAAAAGCTTAATTACTCAAACCTAAACTTCAATGACTTCATCAAAATTCTAATTGAACTTGGAGGAAGTAGTGTGTCATAAACCTTAAGTAGAGTAACAATAAAGCAGTATAACTAATTGCAATAACAAAGAAAAGTAAAACAATCATACTTGAATGGAATGCCCGAGCCCATGCTCTATATGCATAAGGACGCAGCCAGACAGGAAGTTCCTAAGAACATTTACTTCCACTAAGTAAATTCATATCAAAATAACATAATATCATAGAAATATAACATAATTATTGGAGAAACATGAGCAAAAAATTACTAAATAAAAAGACAGGTGTTTCTTAAACATGTAAAGTACACCACATGTCAAGAAAGGGAAAGCAAGAGTCATAAAATCATCAGAAATAGCTACATGAAAACAGTGATTTAACCAAAAATAGGAATAAGTATTTATTGCCAACCACTTTAGCAGGAAAAACTATTGGATATCAGATAGCTATCACAGGTGAAGGGTAGAAATCTTTTTCTTTTATATAGGTAATAAAAGTTTTATTGAAAAAAAGTATATCATGTTCAGAATTGTGAACAAATTGTACAGAAGACCCTTCTTTAATCTAACAAATGAAATACTCTGATTTTGTCATATTACAGTTTAATTCTGCTGCCAGATACTCGAAAGAATTTACCAAAAACAAACTTCAAAGAATGACAAAGCCAAGTATCTGATGCATAAGTATTCCAAGAATCAAAGATAACCAATAGCTTCAAACAGAAGATCCTTGATTCTCATAACTAATGAATTACAGGACATGACAAATCCTTGATTCAGTTCTTGTTGCTAATGAATGCTTAGACAGCAGGTTGAAGAGTGGTATTCCAGGTGTTATAATAAAGCTGGACATTGAGAAGGCTTATGATCATGTGAACTGGAATGCACTATTTTACCTTATGGAAAGGATGAGCTTTGGGGCAAGGTGGAGTAGGTGGATCAAGGCATGCATCTCTACAGTTAAATTCTCTGTTCTGGTTAATGGATCTCCTGCAGGATTTTTTGGTAGTTCTCGTGGTCTTCGCCAAGGGGATCCTTTATCTCCACTTCTATTTCTTATGATTATGGAAGTGTTGAGTAGACTATTGAAGAGAACAGAAAATGGTGGTTTTCTTTGTGGATTTAAAGCGGGGTCTCATAGACATGGGGGTATCCATATTTCTCACCTTCTTTTTGCTGATGACACTATACTGTTTTGTGATGCTTCTAGGGACCAGTTATTAAATGTGCGGACGGTGTTGATCTTCTTTGAAGCTATTACAGGCCTAAAAGTGAATGTAGGCAAGAGTGAGATTGTTCCTGTTGGTGATGTTGGGGATTTGAATGGTTTGGCTCGTATCCTTTGCTGCAAGGTGGGCACTCTGCCTATGAGATATTTGGGCATGCCCCTTGTGGCACATTATAAGGATTCATCAATTTGGAATCCTATTATTGAAAAAATGGAGAAACAGTTGGCTGGATGGAAAAGGCTGTATTTGTCGAAAGGAGGTAGGCTTATTTTGTTAAAAAGTACCCTATCGAGTCTTCCCACCTACTTTTTATCGTTATTTACTATCCCTCAGGCTGTGGCTGCAAGAATTGAAAGAATTCAGAGGAATTTCCTTTGGGGGGCCTCAGAGGATGTTTTTAAATATCCTTTAGTTGCTTGGGATAAGGTATGCCTACCAGTTCAATGTGGTGGTTTGGGAATCCGGAGAGTTGGGCTGTTTAACAAGGCTTTGCTTGGGAAGTGGTTGTGGCGGTTTGGGAAAGAAAATCATAGATTATGGCGTCAGGTTATAGCAGACAAATATGGAGAGGCGAGAGGAGGTTGGTGCACTAGAGGGGTAAGAGGTGCTCACGGGTGTGGGATGTGGAGGAGTATTAAAGAAGGAACAGGGAAGTTCTTTAGCCAGATTTTGTTTACTGTGGGGGAGGGCAGCCGTGTTAGATTTTGGCATGACCCATGGTGTGGGCCTACTCCTTTAAAGGACCTCTTCCCTTCCATGTATGATTGCTCTATTGCTAAAGAAGCATGGGTCTCTGACTTGGTTGTATCAAATTCAGAAGGAGGTAGGAGCTGGAATTTATTGTTTCGTCATGGTCCTCAGGATTGGCAGGCAAACACTGTCTACTCATTCTTTGAGTTTATTTATTCCTCTATGCCGAGGGGTGAGGGGGAGGATCAGCTGGTCTGGAGATTGACTACATCTGGTGTTTTTGATGTGCGCTCTTTTTATAAGCTACTATCTAGTCCTACCACTGATGCCTTTCCTTGGGAATGTATATGGCGTACTAAGGTGCCTAAACGGGTGTCTTTCTTCTTATGGACAGCAGCTAATGATGGGATACTCACTATTGACAACCTTATTAAGAAAGGTCAGTTTTTGGTTAATAGGTGTTGCTTGTGTTTTTGTGATGGGGAATCAGTGAACCACCTTCTTCTTCACTGTAAGTTCTCTCATGCCTTATGGTGTGAAGTTTTTGCAGTGTTTGGGATTCAATGGGTAATGCCAAGGTCAGTGAAATCTTTTTTCTTTATTTGGAGAAACTGGTTTGGAAAGCATCTTTCAATCATTTGGAACATGGTCCCGGCATGTTTAATGTGGTTAGTATGGCAGGAACGTAATGCCCGCATTTTTGAAGACAGGGCGAGAACTTTGGAACATCTAAAATGTTTACTTTTTCGTACTCTGTTTCTTTGGGCTCGTATTTGGGGGTGTACGAATTGTACTGTTGTAGCAGATTTTTTAGCTTCTATTTCTTTTAGCTCTTGATCTTCTTGTATTTGTTTCATTGTTCAAAGTGTTCACCATCGTGAACATGATGTTCAATTTTTTTTAATAAAAGTCTTATTACCTATCAAAAAAAAAAAAGTATTAAGGCTATAGTGGTGTTCCTTCTGATCAAATAGTATATGTAGATCCGTCTCCAAATATAATGATCAAAATTTTCTTCAATAGGTGAGAGCATTTTACAGAAGAAACCATACTTGAATGTAACACATCCTAAATAATTTCCCTAAAGTTGTCATAGACAAATCCTTGAAACATATTTGTGAATTATAAAACACCATGAAGTATAATTAGTTTGAAGACAGTACTCCAATGATTTTCTCCACAACATGCATTAAAAGAGAAAAAGAATATCCAATATGGAAGAGACGTTAAAAATTCAGGGAATAACTTTAACTTGAAACGGTACAGGAGCATCATAACTAAGTTTTTCAGCTTACAAAATAGGAAATTACTCACCACGCCTGTCAAGAAACCCCAACATCTAGAGATAGAGCGCAGTGGTAGCAATCTCAAAAATGACGCCTAAGGTTGGCAAGTAAAAAAAAAAAGATATCAAAGTTAGACATGAAGAGTACAACATCTGTGTAGCTGAAACACATTGGCTACAAAATATGCAAAAGAATCACAAAACAAAAATACATGGGCAGGATTATAAAGATATTACTTTTACATCAGGTTGGAACTCAAATTCAATTCCTTTTTCTCGTGCCTCTTCAACCTATCACCAAGGGGGGAAAGTAGATTAAACAAATGAATGACAACCAAAAAAATTGATAGTAGGGCAAATATAATACAAAATGCACACACACACACTCCATGCAGTTATCTAGTCATTGGCAAGTGTTTGTGCTTCTCTGTCTCTCAAACATAACTTCTTAACATTTTACTTTTATTCTATTTGGAATTTGGTTCCTACAGAGAGAGAGAATAAATAAACATTAAATTAAGATAATTAATTAATTTTTCTAAGATTCCAAAACATTGATTTTTTGTCTTTTTGGTGACTAATCAGGATAGAATGAAACTTAATGTTACTGTGTAGTCTATTTGCTTCTAAGATAGATAAAAATACGTACATTCACCACATTTCCAAATCAAAATTAGTACCCCATTCTAAAACTTTTAGAAGTACACCTAACCCTATAATATTCATTGCATATGGCCCCATTAAAATCAACACTACAAGAATACCCTTTTAGAAAATTACAACTCTCCTATTCTTCTATATTTCTTAGGTGGCTCTGAACCAATGAGCACTTATACTGACATTATCAAAGAGGAACTAAAACTTAGAGGATAATAACTTCCCAACTTTGCGCTCTAATTTTTGGAGCTTTCAAATAATAATTTGTTCCAGTTATGAACAAAACTAGTCAGGAGTGGTGCCTGCCTGAAATGTAATTATTTTGGTGTCATACATAATTCTAATTGGCCCATCCATGAGGAGCACATAACTACAGCTATAAAAGCCCAAAGATGTCATTCACCCCTCCTTACATGAAACTACAAGTTACGAGTTAGGAAGTTGCGACGACACATCTATAACCAATGTATACCTTCTTGTCATCGTAAAGCCTACGGGCATGGAGAACCCCAAGCATAAGTAAGGTAGCGACGGTTGCACCAGGCACCAAAAAAGAATCACCTGCATACACCCTCAGTGATGAGCTTCACACACTTCTAATTAGAATAGACAATAAACTAATTAGCTAATCATCATGATCACTTAATTAATTAATAATAATAATAATAAAGCTCTGTATTTAATTTTCTTCTTTAATACTTTTCCTATCTCATTCATGCAAATTATTACCTGAAAAAAAAAAAAATGTATTTAATTTTCTTCTTTAATACTTTTCCTATCTCATTCATGCAAATTATTACCTGAAAAAACAAAAAAAACAAAAAACAAAAAAAAAAAAACTGACCTCTTCCTAGTTTTTGAGGATTTCACGAATTTTCTGAACTTCTTCCACTCAAATTTTACAGCAATCATAAACATTTGCTAATAATCTTTCAGAATTAATGGTTTGCTTCCTAAGGCATCTATCAGCATTTTAAATTTGTAAAACATTTACTGCTTTCGGTAGCATAGCCTATCATTATTTTCTCAACAAAAATTTCAATACAAGTAGCTTTTGGCTTCGAACAAACCCTGCTGTAGAAAATTAACAGATAATGTAAAGTAAAACTACAAAGTTTCTATTTCAGTTGTTTTTTTAATTCTTGGATTTTCTAAGCAACCAAACAAATAACATGTACAGTAAGTTTCGGAAGTTTCAAGTAAATAGGCGAAGGTCGCAATCGGAGAAGTGACAGGCTGACCTCGAGAAGGGCCAGTTCCGCCATTGAATGAAGCTCGGGCTCGAGTGGTTGTTTGGAGCTTTTTGAAGAACGAAGTGAAGCAGCGACGCTGGTTGTGGAGGTATCCATGGCGTGTGCGGTAAAGAAAAATTGGGAGCCTATACGAAACCCTGAATTTCATATTTGTTGAATTAATCAATAACTCTCACTCTGTTTGCAGGGATAACACTCTGGTTGGTTAGGGTTTTGTAGCCTGCGTCGTGTGTGTTTTATATTTTTTGTATCGGGGGCAAATTAAATTAAACGGCGGAAATATAAGTTAGTGGTGGTGGTGGTGGTAAGGTTTTACTTGCGGAACACTTTTGGCCTTGAAATTTAAAACGACCCATCATTACATCATTAGGAGATGTTTGGAGTATTATTTAAACAACAGTGTTCTCAAAAAAAAAAAAAAAAAATTAGTATTTAAATAATGTTACATGTATTTTTATATACTTTTTTCATTCACACGTATTTTCATAAAACGACAATAATGTTATTATAAATCTCTTACTAAACAGGCCCTAATTGTTGTTGTTATTTTTTTTTCTTATTTATTGAAATTGGGCTTCTTACTATACAGATATATATATATATATTTTACTGAATTTCATATTTTTTGAATTAATCAATAACGCTCACTCTGTTTGCAGGGATAACACTCTGGTTGGTTAGGGTTTTGTAGCCTGCGTCGTGTGTGTTTTATATTTTTTGTATCAGCGGCAAATTAAATTAAACGGCGGAAATATAAGTTAGTGGTGGTGGTGGTAAGGTTTTACTTGTGGAACACTTTTGGTCTTGAAATTTAAAACGACCCATCATTACATCATTAGGAGATGTTTGGAAATATTATTTAAACAACAGTGTTCTCAAAAAAAAAAAAAAAATAGTTTTTAGTATTTAAATAATGTTATATGTATTTTTACATACTTCTTCATTCACACGTATTTTCATAAAACAACAATAACGTTATTATAAATCTCTTACTAAACAGGCCCTAGTTGTTGTTGTTATTTTTTTTTTTTTTTCTTATTTATTGAAATTGGGCTTCTTACCATACGGATATATAAAAGTCCCCAGTTTTCTTTCTCAAAAAAAAAAAAAATCCTTCTTTTAAATAAATAAAAAAAAACTTTTTTATACCAAAATATTAATAAATAAAAAAAACTTGTAAGTATAAATATATTAACATATTTTATCAAAAATATATATATGTATATATAACATATATAATTAAAAAATTTCAAAACATTTGGGGTTTTTGTTTTTTGGGGGGGGGGGGGGTGTTGCGGCCCTATTAGGATTCACCACCATTTGAGAGCATGTCTTTAAAATAACTCTTTAGTGAGGAAATTTTATCGGCAGTAGCAAACAAACAAGCAAAAAATCTTACTTAGGTGACTATTGTTGCCAAAACACGGTGGAAGTTTTGGGATGATTTGAGGGAGGATGGAGAAGGAGGAGGTCTAGTGAAACTATGTAGGAAAAGGTGAGAGACTTTGATGGGGCTTAGGTATTTTCTCATCGAGCCACTAAAAACCAATCCCCCCAATTTGAGGATAAAATGAGAAAGGGTATAGGGGGTAGATGGTAGTAAAACACAAAAACTAACCCTTCCTTTTTTCTTTTTCTTTTTGTTTATGTGTTTTTTTGCCTAGTTATTTCATTAGCTGTGTTAGTTTGTAAGTTTATAATAATTAAAAAAAAAAAATTTGTAAACTATTAAAAAAATTTGTTACACATTTACTTGACACAAAAAATATGTTAGCAATTCTCATAATTTATGGAATATTTAAAACATAATATTCCAAACAAAGTATACAACTATTTCTAAATAAAATCACCAACAATTAAAATAAAATTACAACCATAAATTTTGAAGGGAAAATTAGTAAAATTGACATTCACTTAAATAAACAGATTCAAATGAGTTTCAAACTTGAATTGCTCTATTTATTAAATTGGTCAATTCGTGTCAACTTGAATTTCACACGAACCTGTTAAGCTTAAATCTTGGCATGCTAATTTGCGTAGTGTTTGGAATCAAATATTGCCCCATATTCAAATTACATTAAATTTTAAAATAGGTAAACGACTTACAACAAAGGAACCTTCTCAACCCCCTGTTTAGGGCGAAGCCAAAGCCGCTCTCCTTGCTATGTCCACAACAATAAATCTTGGTTTCAAGTTTGTGATTTTTGAAGGCGATGCCAAGGTTGTTATTGATTCTATAATTTGCTCATCTTCTGATCCTCCATGGGAAATCTCTTCAATTATCTCAAACATCCGTAACCTTTTTCCTTACTTTTTTTATTGCAAAATTTTCCTTTTGTTATTGATCATATAATGAGCTTGTTCATCACTTAGCTCGTTGGATGTGTATTTCTCCAAATTGAGGACTCCAACCCATCTCTTCCATCCCTCCGTGGGTCTTTTGTAAGAAAATTGATGGATTGGTTCCCCCTTTGTTATCCTAGCCTTTTTTGGGGCATGTGCCTCCCTTTCTTTCTTAATAATATCATCTTACTTATAAAAAAATGGTCATGTTAAGGAGTGCTCTTAGGGCAATTATTAATAAACTATAATGGAAAGTTTTAACACCACTTTTATGAGAAATATAAAAAATTGTTAATGGAGGGAATGGAAAGCTCATTCCCTTGTTTGGGAGTTTAAGTAGGAAGGAATGGAATGGGTAAGAGGGAACACTCATTCCTCTCTATTCCCTTAAAACCTCAAATTTTCATTCCCTCCGAAATTGGGAGGAATTGGAATTAGATTTAATAATTTTTTTACTAAAACTCCCAAAATACCCATATATATTCAATTCTTTATTTTAAAATAGGGGTCTAATAGTAATATTGTCATAAAATGATTCTGTTCCATTCCCTCCATGTTGCTCCCAAACAAGATTACTTACATTCCATTCATTTTCATTCTTTTCCATTCCTTTATTTTAAAACATCCAATCAAGGTTACTTAATTCCATTTCATTCCATTTTTTTCCATTCATTTCCCTTACTTAAATACATTCCATTCCATTCCTTTCCATTCCCTTATTATTATTCCATTCCATTCTATTCCCTTTCCTTATGAACTCCCAAGTGAAGCCTAGAAAGAGGGAATAGAATGGAATGGAAGGGAATAAATATAATAATTTTAAAATATTATTTTCTTCCCTTATTTGAGAGTTTTAATGGAGGGAATGGAAAGTCTATTCCCTTATTTGGGAGTTTAACTCTTTGTTTGGATAGGAGGGATTTGGGAAGAAAAGAAGAGAAAGGAAATAAAATGAAATAAATTCATTTGTTTGTTTCGGAGGGATTGGTATGAAGGAAAGGAAAACAAAGGAAACATATTCCTTTGTGGCCCACCATATGCTTTCCTCCCAAATTGGGAGGAAAATGAGATATAAGAGAGAGTACTTATGGTAGGACCCACCAATAAGGTGTGTTTCTCTCTATTTTTTCCTTAGGATACGTTTGGTACACTAAATGGGGATTACGGCAGGAATTGTAATCTTTATTACTATGAAAAAAATGTGTTGTAATATAATAACTAAACTTATTCATTAGTTTGGCTGTGAGTTATAACATTATAATAAAACTTAACATTTATTTTAGGAAATTTCTTATTCATACAATTATATCTCCTTAAAAATTGTTATTTTTAAATTTAAGAGAGATATGTGTTATTTTTTATGATATTTTATTTTTATAATTGTTAGATGTATATGGAAAGTTTGTTTGTTTAGAAATATATTAAGTTTTGAAATTATTGCACTTATTAAGGAATAACTAATACAACCTTTTAAAGAGGAATAGTTATTCCTCATTTTGAAGAATGGCTATTCATAAGGAATGATTATTCTTTGTAATAAAAACATAATCAAACAAAAGAATAACTAAAGCATAGAAATAATTATTACATTACAGCGCCTATTACAGTCTATCAAACATGCCCTTACAATCCAAACAAGGGAAAGGAAAAAATTTATCCTTTCTCTTCCCTCTGCTCTCCCCTCTCTTTTCCCCTTTCTCTTCCCTTCCCTCTCCTTTTGTTTTACCAAATACAGTGTAAGTGGGAGATAATAGAATGGGTAGAAATGAATACTCATTCTTATTTATACCCTTAAAACTTCAAATTTTCATTCCCAAAAATTGGGATGAATAGGAGGAAATGTAATTAGATTTTTTACTAATATTAATATTGTCATAAAACAATTTCATTCCATTTCCTCTATGTTATTTCCAAATAAGACATTCTATTCTATTCTATTCTATTCCATTCCCTTTACGTTACTCTCAAATATCCAATCAAGATTACTTAATTCTATTCATTTCCCTTACTTAAATACATTTCATTACATTCCATTCATTTCTATTCTTGGCATAAATGCTCTTTTTGTCCTTACATTTTGGGGTCATTTCTATTTTGGTCCCTACATTTCTATTTTACCATTATTAGTCCCTAATCCAACTAACACTTATTATTTTAGTCATTTTCGTCAGCTAACAGACGAAAATGGCTGACATGGCTAACGGACTGATTAAAATATTAATAAAAATCCACCATGGCTCTCGTCACCCATGCCACATGGGTTTCCCGCCCCTTTATTCACACGTGACCCTCACTACCCCCTAAATCAGTACCAGAAACCCTAAACTCCCAAAATTCGAGCTTCGACCTCCACCCACACAGCTAATCCTCATCTCCCAAAACCACGTTCAAAACAAACAATCTTCAAAGCCCAATGGAAGCAAGCTGTTCAACAAGTTCCAGTGTAAGGAGGAGAGCACCAATGACGTGCTACTGTAATCAAAAACCTGTCCTAGTTGTGGCATGGACTGAAGACAACCCTGGCAGAAGGTTCTATGGTTGCCCAAACTACTGGGTATGTCAATTTCAGTAAATTTTTTGAGTGGGTTTTAGTTAATTTCAATATGTTGTTTCGGATTTCCATTTTTCATTTTTCAGAGCATTATCTGTGTTTCAGGTGGGGCGAAAGTGTAGGTTCTTCCAATGGCGTGATGATGAGATATGTGAACGTGGTAAGGTGTTTATCCCACAGCAAAGGCAAAGGATCATCAAACTTGAGGCTGAGCTTGTAGACTACAAGAAGAGAGAGAAGTTTTTAGTTGTAGTTGTGGCATTGTTAGTGGTGATATTTGCAGTTCTATGTTTGCTTAGGTAGGGGGTGGGAATAACTTGTATGGGTTGCTGTGCTTGGTAGTGCATGTAGGATTGCAGTGTTTATGTATGGAGGGTTGGCAGTGTGCTTTGTTTTGGTAGGATTAGTTATTAGCAATGACACACACCTGCTGCTTATTTTGTACTCTTTTTGTTAAGAAATAAATGAATACCTTTCTCATTCAATTCAATGTGTGGATGTGTGGATTGGAAATGTCCCTATATTAACAAATAACATATTCCAAGAAAGCACTATACTACACATATAAAACAAGATAGAAGGAAATAACAAACTCAATCTTGAAATCCAAACATCTTAATTAACATACTACCAAACTTAACCCAAACATAGTTATCATTAAAAAAAGCGAAAGTATGTTTAAATAACAAAAGGGCATTGTTCAACTGCCAATCTTAACCCAAACAGCAGGGCATTGTTTAAGTAATACCAATTATACAAAATAAGGGCTTGACTATAATTATACAAAACACAAGTCATTCATCAAAAGATATAAAACAACAAGCTATTCATTTTTTCTTGGAGCATGCGTTAATGACTGACTCCCAGCAAACTTGATAGCCCCCATGTATCTAGATGCATTCTTGGAAGCATTCAGGGTCTCTGATGTGACCATTCTTTTCCTCCTCAGTCTTGGAATTGGACTGCTGCCTAAGTTGGGTGGTGCAATTGGATTGGATGATCCTGTGGGGGTCTGGTGTGCACTTGGACTGGAGCTATGCATGCTGGACTGGGGTGGTGGAAAAGGTGTGGCAGTGCTGTGCATGTTGTACTGGTATAGTGCACTTGGGTTGGATGAGAAATGCATGCTGGTCTGGAATGGTGCACTTGGGCTGGATGAGAAGTGCATGCCAGTTTGGTATGTTGCACATGGCCTGGAATAGCTTGTCCATGGCTGAGGAAATGCACAAAGAGTGAAGGTGTGCATGCTGGATTGGAATTATGGCAATGGCTGAGGTGGTGCACCAGGAGTGAAGGTGCGCATGGGGGACTGGGATGATACAGATGGCTGAGGAGGTGCAAATGGGGTGGCTGAGCTTGAGCCTGTCCTGTTGGCTGATTGATGTTGGAATAGTTTCTGCATCTGCTAGTCTACAAACAAGAAATCCACATTTATTAACATGTAATATGTAAAAACTCTCACACATTTACTTGACAGATATGGTAGAATGTTACCTTTTTGGCTGCACTGGTTTTGTTTGTGGTGCCTGGTAGGGAAGAGTTTCCTCCAATCTCACCTTTGCAACTTCTTTTATCGTATCCTATTTTACCACAGGTCCTACACTGTTTTGAGAGACCAGCTCTCCTACCTGCTGCTTCACCAGCCTCCCTTGCCCTTTTCTTCTTGGGCCTGCCAGGTGGTCTTCTTTTGATAGGAGGCTGAACAGGTTGGACACCACTGGGCCTCCACATATTCTGCCCATTGATAGGTGCAATTACTAGCTTATAACATGCCTTATATGTGGAGAGATGAAAACACCTATGCACATACTGCTCAGCATCTTGCCTATTGAAGAATATGCAAGAAATTGCATGGGCACATGGTATGCCAGTCGTATCCCATTTCCTACAGCTACAATGTCTTTTTTCCATGTCCACAGTGAAGCTTTGCAGTCCACTTTTAACCTTAAACTGTATATGACCTGCCCAACAACCAAGCCACCTGCTGCTTGCAATCTTTTCCCTATGCAACCTCTTAAGCACTTTAGGGCATATCTCTGATTCCACTCTCATTATCTTTTGTCTGTTATCTTGAAACCTGGTCATAAGATATAACCTGATGGACTCCAGCTGCAATCACACACAAGATGTTAATCAAACAATGTATCAAATAATGTATCTAACTAACTGTTACTCAAAGGCTTAGATTCATACCATAGTAATTATAGGCTTAGATCTAAACTTCAGAATCCTGCTGTTAAAACTCTCACACATGTTGCTCAGTACTGTATCACTCAACCCATCCTCACTGAATATGTGTCTGGCCCATATGGTGGTTGAATGATCTTGCAACCAACTGTGTGCATCCGTATCAATTCCCTTCAGTTCATCCATCAGCCTATCAAACTCAGCTTTATAAGTAGCTTTGACTGCTTTCCAAAACAACTCTCTGATTAGAACACTAGGATGATTCTTCCTGAGATTATTGTAGAGGTGTCTGCAGCAGATCCTATGCTCATATTGTGGCCAATTATCAATGAAGGTTTGCACCAACCCCTGTGAGTACAACAAGTTCAATTGTGGTGTTAGTAATTCTATACATCCAATATGGTAATGCATATAGATATGGTAATAAACATACATACCTTCTGCTGGTCTAATATAAATGTCCATCTTGTGTTTTGACCTATGTCTGCAAGTAGCAAATTTATGAACCATGTCTAGGAGTCTTTAGTTTCAGCCTCCACTACAACATACGCAAGTGGAAAGTACTCTTCATTAGGGTCTCTAGCAACTACTGTAATTAATTGCCCACCTAACTTAGTCTTCAAGTGTTAGGCATCCAAACCAATTATTGGCCTGCAGCCAGCCATAAACCCTTTCTTGCAACCCTCCAGGCATATATACAACCTTTCAAAATATGAAACCCCACAGATCAAGTCCATCTCAGCAGTCAAATTACCTTCATTGAAGGTGTGTACCTTTATAAGTATGGTACTGCCAGGGCTAGCCCTCCTCAACTCTTCACAATACTCCCAAAGTTGATTGTACTGCTGTGTGTGAGCCCCATCAACATATTCTCTTGCCTTCTCCCTAGCCCTGTTGGCTTTTCCCAGAGTTATGTTTAGTGTAAACTTCTCATGTACAGCATCTTGGATGTCTTTTAGTTTCATGTTAGGTTGTCTTCTCACCCTCTTCATCAATTTCCTCCCAATGTATGAAGAAGTGCACCATTCTTATAACTCCTAGTGCATGTGTGTTCCAGGGTCAGTGTTCTTAATTGGTAGCTTTTCTCTCTTGGCAGCTTTGCTAGATATGCCACAAACTTGCAGTTTTCCTAGCAAACTGCTCTTACCTTTTGCAAATCAATTTTTGCAAACCTAATCCCCCAGCCACTATGAACTGCATAATCAGTTATAGCTTCTTTGAAATGCTTAGGTGTTGTGAACAACATATCTTTCTCAAATCTGATATGTTCAGCCTTAGCAATTGGCTTAAACACTAGGAAGGTCCTTTTTTGTCCCCTTCCCTTTCCTACAGGTGTTTTCAGTTCATCCTCAGAGCTATCATTAGTATCATCCCCAATATCATCATCAGATGATGATTCCTTAAGACTGTGCAACTCCTCACTCTCATAATCAGAGTTTATTACACCAACACCCATTTGTACTGGTTCAGTAACATCCTTATCAAAACCATCCCAACTATCACTACTGTCCTCCACAAACTCCCTCTCATCAAGATTCACTACATCTTCATCCTCTAGGCCACTTCCTTCACCATCACCTCCTTCACTGTCATTGCTACCAACTACATCCTTGTCCTCAGATGGGTGCTGAGTCATAGGTTCCTTACCTGTTCTCCTAGAATACACCTCTGCAGCATCAACCTCAACAACATCATCATTATCAACCTCCTCAACCATTGATGTGTTACTTTCTCTCCTAGAGTAGGCTTGTTCAGCATCTACTTCAATGTGATCCTCATTATTACTGTTATTATCCTCATCATTACTGCCACATCCTAAAAGGTTTTGCTCCACTGCCAATGGCTGCACATCTGCCTCAACATGCTCACCTTCATCCACTAGTATAGGATTATTCACAGGGTGCTCTAAAAACACATGAATTTCTTCATGACCAATCACTAAATCTGTCATAAACATGGCATCATCATCATCAACTATCAAATGGAAATTAGCTCTCTCTAGATCACTACTAGGCATTTTATACCAAATCCTGCTCACAGAGGTGTACCTAAACTCCCTGCATATACCCTCAATCTCTGTCTTGGACCACCTATCATGGTCACAATTGTCCACTATATCCACTTTACCTCCCACATATTTTTGAGGGTCATCAATAAAATACCCACCATGATGCACAGACAAACTAAATAGCTCACTCATGCTGCATGCAAAACACATATAAACCATTAGTTAACAAAACAACACTCATTAGTTATTAGTTAAATAATACTGACTACATTCCAAAATAGCACTCATTAGTTAACAAAATATCACACATTAATTATTTACCAACTCAGCTCTCATCATTCCACAATCCACCTCAGCTGTTTTGAATTATATAATATGGTAATACACATTATCTTCAACAGGGGAGTAGAGGGATCACGTTGGAAAGCACAAACAAACACATATTAAACAGCAGTGTCATAAGCATTTTGTCCCACTAAGAAACACATTGGAAGCCACAAAGAAACACATACCCAGACAAGGACCAACAAACAGTCAAAAGTAACTAAACAAACATAATAAAGTCAAAACCCAAACAATGAATATACAAAAGCAACATTGTGGCCCCTACGCATAATATAAAACTAGCTATATATAAGGACATACAGAGAGAGAGAGCTAATACCTGTGTGTTTGGTCTCTATCTCACAGAGATAGAGATCTCACTGCTTTTCTTTTCTCTGCTATTCCAAGAAAAATGGGTTTGGGTATATATATTTATGGGTTTGTTTGTCTGCGATGGTGGTTTGTTTGTCTGCTATGGTGGTTTGATAGCTATCTCAAATCGGGAGAGAAAATGGACTAATTTGGTTTGGGGGTTCACAGAAAGAGAAGGTAGACTGATTTGGTTTAGGGGAAGGTGGACCAATTTTGGGTTTCTGGTACTAATTTGGGGGGTAGTGAGGGTCACATGTGAATAAAGGGGCGGGAAACCCATGTGGCATGGGTGACGAGAGCCACGGTGGATTTTTATTAATATTTTAATTAGTCCGTTAGCCACGTCAACCATTTCCGTTTGTCGGTTGACGGAAAGAACTAAAATAACAAGCGTTTATTGGATTAGGTACTAATAATAATAAAATAGAAATGTAGGGATCAAAATAGAAATGACCCCAAAATGTAGGGACCAAAAAAACATTTACGCCCATAATTCCATTCCCTTTGATTATTCTATTCCATTCTCTCCGATAAATCTTGGTCTCCATTGGTCGTTTTACTCGTGAAAAAAAAGGAAGAGACTCCATTGTTAGATAACGGCCAAACCAGCCACTAGAAAATAGAATACAACCGTCACTTAACTTTATATCTGAGGCAAAACTAACGCATACATAAAGTGTGAGAGTGTGTGCGAATCTCAAATCAACTATCAACCATGGCTGAAGCTGTAGCTATAAGCAGCACAGTGAAGTACGGGATCATCGGTGTGGGAATGATGGGCAGAGAACACCTCATCAATCTGCATCATCTTCGCACAGAAGGCGTAGCTGTTGTTGCCATAGCTGACCCCCATGTCCCTTCCCAAGACCTTGCCCTGCAATTAGCTCAATCCTTTAATTGGCCACTCAAGGTACTATTGCTTTGCATTCGATTTCATATAAAATTGAATGGGAAATTTTTTTTTTTTTGGGTATATTCAATTTTGTATTTTTATTCACAGTACTGTTGTTTAATTAATTGGATCAATGATGGGCACATGAGCTTTGGGATTTTAAATGTGGTAGTTCTTCTTGCCACTACTCATATAATTACAAAACTTTCAAGTCCTAATGAGTATATTTTATTCTTTAGGGGTTCTTATCTTGCACACTAGTTTAAGAATTAATGCCTTAATAGAGGTTTTAATGACCTTTAAAAGTTATGAAGGTTTTTTCGGGGCACCGGGAGCTATTGGAGAGTGGTCTCTGTGATGTACTGGTTTTGTCAACACCAAACATGACCCATTATGAGATTCTTATGGATATCATCAACCACCCGAAACCCCATCATGTATTGGTGGAGAAGCCATTGTGCACCACAGTTGCTCACTGCAAAGAGGTTAGTAATCTGATTGCGTGATCATTTCTACATAGAGCTTATCTATTATTATGGCTTGTCATTTTATGTGTTGTATAGTATAACAAATCACACTGTATATGTAAGATGGGGAAGCTGTTTTGGAACATTATGCCCATTTGTTTAGATGCGCTGTATTAAATACTTGAACTTTGTTCAATTGACGATTATGGGATTGTCACAAATTATCTCACTTTTTGGTGGCTAACCTGTGGTGGTAGGGAGTCTGGAATTTGATTTGGGTCAATGACTTATGACTTCAGGAATTAATGGGAAGATGAATATGTGGTTTAAAGGTCACGAAACCAATATGACACATGAAGCAAATAATTTACTAAACAAAACCAATTTGTTCCATGAATCCATGATGAAAGTAGCATATGTCACCATTTTTTTGAATGATATACTGGGCACTTGCATGATCAATGTATGAGAATAGAGAACCAATCACTTTAGGCCTGACTGAGTTGAGTTTAATGCGAACTTAGGCATTATAGTCATTTGAGGCAGCATTCATTAGATTATAGCATTTCCATGTCATGAAGGTGATTCCTTAACGAGGCAGTTAGCCTAATTTTGGAAATTTGCATCACGTAGATAAAAATGTAAGTCATTTTCCTCATTTTAAAGAAGTGCAACGTGATTGACAGCAAGGTACCTTTGTTTCTGTGCTACAGCTATAATGCTAATGGATATAGTCAATACTGCTTCTAAGGTTTGAATTTCCTTGACAACCAGATGAGCCATGGTGAAAAAGTTGTGAATTTTCACGATTTATTTGTTTAGCAGAAAAAGGAAAATCTCTAGATTTATTTGGTCCAATACTATTTTATCAAAATTCTTTTTGCAATGTGTCGAGAAGAAGGAAAAAAATATAGAATAAAATGACTGAAGTTTATCACAAATAGAATTATAACTTATTGACCCGCACTCTACATTAGTTAGTTGATTGCCTTCAGCTATAATTTGTAACTGAATTACATTTGAATACAATTGTGTAGCTGATAACTTTAGTAAGACTTGCATGCTCTTCCATTTTGTTTTAGATTCTAGATTTACACAGTATTTTAGTTGTTTCTTTCTCTGTTTATTACATATTCAGTTATCTAATTTGTCACATGAGCATACCAATTATATGTTTGGAGGCTACCCTGTTATCTAGTTGATTGCCTAGGCTTAATTACGTATTTTTGTTTTTCACTGATTGAGCAGTAGTGTGTGTAATTCAATTGTTTCAACAAATGGGGGAGGCATTGCCACTGGGCTACGAGGCTTTTGGCCTTTGATTGAGGAGTAATTGGGGTTTCAAAAAATTTCTCTTTTATTGCTGAAAGATTAATCGTGGATGAACTGTGTCTAAGTAGCATAGAAAATTGAAGAAAGAGGTATACAGTTTTTGTATATGGATGCAAAAATGAATTAGTTTTTTTATTTTAGGCTAGCACCCAGACCTGATTAGAGTATAATTTGAAGTATAGTAGAGATATTTTTCTTAGTAATATCCTGTGGCTTCACCGCTTTCATTTCATTGACATACACATATTTTACTGAATTCATTAATGATGTTTGTCTAGATATGATAGTAAACATCCAGATTATGCACGGAATTTCTCTCCCTGTCTGTCTTCTTCAAGTTATTTATGTATTTCACATTTTGTCTTTGGAGTTAGGTTGTAAATGCTGCTAGAAAGAGGCAGGATATTCTTGTACAAGTTGGTCTGGAGTACAGATACATGCCACCTGTTGCTAAACTAATAGAAATAGTTAAGGGCGGAAATCTTGGACAGGTTAAAATGGTGGCAATCCGGGAACATCGTTTTCCCTTTTTGGTTAAGGTATATAATTGAACTCTTTCCATGTTTACAGTGTAGAAATCCATCTTACAGACTTATGCTTGTGATAGGTCAACAATTGGAACCGGTTCAATGTTAATTCAGGGGGAACACTGGTAGAAAAGTGCTGCCACTTCTTTGATCTGATGAGGCTGTTTGCAGGTGCAAATCCTGTCCGTGTGATGGCTTCTGGAGCTATTGATGTTAATCACAAGGATGAAATATATGATGGAAAGGTAACTTTGATGTGATAAAAAATTGGCAAGGATGTTATAAACAAATGGAATGCGTGAAAAGAATTTAGTGTTACAGGTTTAGCTATTTGTTAATATTTTAAAGGTGTTGAATCCTGCAGAAATTAGAAAGTCATATACCCAATTTAATTTGAACATGCTTCCAAATTGTACCACTGGTTCACTAGGTTGTCACAACCAATCTCCCAATCACTTAAATAAAGCAAGTTGGCTGAGCATAGTCTTATTTTTCCATGCCTTGTTCATGTGAAACTATTTATTATGTTTATACTATTTCAAGCATGGTTTGGTAGATATTATTGTTTATGTCGTTTGGAGGGGTTAAAAGATGCGCTGCTTTTAGCATTTGCATTCTAATAAATGGATGATATTTATCCAAATTTACTATCAATAAAATAAGATGTTATTATCCCATTATACCAGAAAGAAAATGAAACCTTGATGTTGGAACTTCATTTTTTGATTTAGTGAAGTTCAAACAGGTAGTTGTGTGTGTTTTTATTTTTTTATTTTATTTTATATATACTTCTACTGATTTATTACCTCCACCCCAAGGCCTCTACAATGGCAGACAACACTTTTTGAGCTTTCCTATAAGAGCATGGACTATAAGACATGACTCTGGTTTTAGGCTCCCACTTTCACATGCATACCAGGGACTCTAATTTGTAAAAATCTAATCACTATTTTTTGTCCGTTGGTAAAAAGAAGGCATAAAACAAGCTCAAAGACATACTTTGCTACCATGTTAATAAAGTAGGTAATATATGTTTCTTTTGTTGTGCAATGACTGGCTGTCATTTAGATAAAAATTGGAATTTGGAAACTTAGCGTTTTGAATAGAGAATATTGTACCTGAAGTTTCCGAACAGAAGCTCTGGAAAATATCTTCATTCTACTGAAACCTCAGATCTTTGAATTTTGGAGCCCTTTATGTTTTGTTCACCCTCTTGTTTATTCACTAAGTTTTTTTTTTTTTTTTTTGCTAAACATTTATTCACTAAATTTTGTGTTCAGGTACCAGATATAATTGACAATGCATATGTTATTGTTGAATTTGACAATGGTTCTAGAGGGATGCTCGACCTCTGCATGTTTGCTGAAGGCAGTAAAAATGAGCAAGAAATATCTGTTGTTGGTGACATTGGGAAGGTAAAATTCTCTCCCTCTCTCTGATCACTTGCAGTGTGTCCACAAGTGACAAGTGACAAGTGACCACGGGGACCAGTATAAGACAATGTGACTTATTTCATGTAGTTGCCCACATGAATTTCCACTTGAATTTCATGATTACCTCCCACATGCAGTTGCCTCTTATGGAATTTCCACTTGAATTTCTGGTGGACCAGTATAAGACACACTGACTTATTTCATCAGTTGCGACCATTAATTGCATTTCCCTGTGACCTCTCTAGTATTTGCTTTTGTTTTGTGCATGCATGCAGGGGAATGCATGTGTTTTCCCTTTCAGCTTGATTAAAGTTACAAGTATGCTACAGGGGGAGGCCTTTGTTCCTGAGAGTATTGTACGTTTTGGTACACGAGAGAAAGGAAGAGATGGTGTCCATACTTTAAAAGCTGAGGATGACCGAATAAAGTGGGTTTCTTTCTCTAAAAGTTTAATTGTTTTAAATTGTGAACATCCATGGAAACTCCAATTTTCATGACTACAAGGAAAGCCTTTATATATGGCAATTCTTTTAACTAAGTTCCCAATCAATTGGTTTTCAGATATGATGGGCTGCATCATGGGTCTAGCTACTTGGAACACCTTAACTTCTTGTCTGCAGTTCGAGCTAAAGGTGGCCAAGCTCCTGCAGTGGGTTTGCAAGATGGTTTGATTTCAGTTGCTATAGGAGTTGCAGCACAGCTCTCCATAGAGAAGGGCCGATTTGTTCCCATCGCGGAAGTCATGGATTAATAGTGCAGTGCTTCTGGTTGACTTTTGATCTTTGGTGGCAGTGGAAGTTGTAATTCAGTTATCTTCCCCTTCCTCCTTTGTTTAGGTGTAAAAATGGCTGTAATTGTATATCGGGTGGCCTACATTAAAAGGGATTAGCCTATAATAAAAGTCTGCCATATAATGCAAAAATTTTACTTTCCTTGTTTCTGCTAACCTTAACAGATTTATTTTTGGGTCAATGCTTAAAGCCTGTGCACAATAAAAAAAAATGCTGTGATATCGTGATTTTTAATTAGCCAATCAAGGAACTGTAAATTCTTGAAGTAGTTGAACCAGTAAAAAGGGCAAAGCTATTCCCAACACCAAATAGATAGATGCCCACGTTGAGACTGATGACTCTAGAAGATGGTGGTTAATTGGTTTTACAGAGGAAGCATGAGTAGGGGAAATTGTTAAAGCACCTAGGAGCTATGGACACAACCCATGGCTTTGCCTTGGTGATTTCAATGAAATACTGGAGCAAAAGGAGAAACAAGGCAGTTACCCCAACAGAAAATGATGGAATTTTGTGAATAGCTGCCATTTGATTGACATGAGATATAGGGGTATGGACTTTACTATGGTTGAGGTGGGAAGCAAATATTCAAGAGAGGCTTGATAGAGCAACGGCTACTATGGTATGGAGTGGCTTCAATGGTTCAGCAGTGGTGTGGTCTATTATGTCCTGATGTCCCCAAATCTATTTCCTATCATGTCCCCATATTAGTCGAGACGTGAACCCAAGTAAAGCACAAAAAGAGGGGACACAGACCACACAGTTTTGAGGAGAAGTGGGCCACAAAACCTGAATGCGAAGAGATCATACGTGCTGTGTGAAGTGTGTAAGAATCAAGAATGAGCAAACAATAAAATTGTGAGTGAGGTCTAGGCAATACAAGAATGAAGAAACCAATCACATCACTCATATATCTATTGACACTAGGACTGAGCAGTTCGGATTGGCAGGGAGTTTTTTTAACCAATCCGCTATTGACGGGTTGGAAAAATATTCCAAACCACCTTCAACTCACCAAGCTTATAAAAGGCGGGTTGGTTGAAAATTTGGGTAGTTTCGACTTCATAGATTAGGCGGGTTAGTTTTGGTTATATGTTATATACTAAATTTTAAAATTTATTTTACTATTTACAAATAAATTTAAGTTGTATTTCCTCTAGATCTTATAAATCATTGAAGGAAATTATAGGAATTAGGAAGTGATCAACTTTTCCATAGATCCAAGTACACACTACTTAAGTTTTGAATATTTTTCAATTTTCTAATATAAAAAATGGAGTACCATATTCATATCCCTATATATACATACAAATAAGTATGTATTAAATTAATGCATTTGGTTCTCTCTCTCTTTTTTTCTTTTTTGGAGAAATAATG
Source organism: Quercus tomentella (assembly GCA_028535165.1). Taxonomy (NCBI): domain Eukaryota; kingdom Viridiplantae; phylum Streptophyta; class Magnoliopsida; order Fagales; family Fagaceae; genus Quercus; species Quercus tomentella. The sequence goes on along the minus strand of JAPQVY010000023.1, from coordinate 9,394,288 downwards.
TATTTGGTTCTTAAAGAGGAATAAAACCACAAATTTGTATTTTTAGAAACATAATAATTTTATATTTATCATAATTATTATGCACATAGAGATAATTTGTATTTTGGGAAATATAATAATTTCTAAATAATAATAAAACATCATAGAGAAAAATAAACATTCTCAATTTAAGGAATATTTATTACTAAAAATCCAACCAAACATGTCATAAATTTTTCTATATTTATGTGTATAATTTAAAAAACAACTTTATGTCATATTATCAATGCATAGTAGCCAACCATATATACACAATAATCTATTAATGCATCTATAATAATTAATATATATATATATTTAAAATCAAAGACATTTAACTTTGGTTAATCTTATAATATTATGCCAAATAAGTTTTTAAGGCTTTATAATTTTACACATCATTATTCTAGGCTAATATATATAAATATATATATATATTTATATATATATAATTAACCTTAAATTCCATTCTATATTTAAACTTGCCATTAAAAACTTACCACATTATATTTTATGTAAATGGTAAAATATAATAAATGCCTAATGCTTACATATACAATAATTTTCCATATATAAACATAATCATAAAAAAATGTCTATTAATAACTATTATAATTATTGAATTTCATATTTAAAAAAGTTAATAAAAGTGAGAAAAAAAAAATCATATTATGTTTAGTTGTTTACTGAACAGTGTTAACTGAATATTTAATTAGCCTAGTCTTTAAAAAAGGAATGGTTAGAATGTCAAATTTAAAATTAATGCTCACAGATATGAATTTAAATTTGAATATAAGTAATTTTTTTTATGAGAAATGATATGTCTACAACATTTTCACAACATTTTTACAACAAATCCTAAGTGGTAGGTTGTTATTGTTGGGGCAAAAAAGTAATCTTAATGTTAGGTTCAAATTTGAACCAATAACAACTAACCACCTATGATTTGTTGTGAAAATGTTATAAAAATGTTGTGGATATAGCACCTCTTTTTTTTTATACTTGAGATGGAAATTCTACGCTAACTTAATTTAAGTGTATAGAAATTTTACACTAACCTAATCTAAGTATATATATATATATATATATATATATATATATATATATATAAATGTGTGTGTGTGTGTGTGTGAAACCACTATCTCATGGATACTTGAAGTCTTTAACTCTGAGCCCTTACCTCACCCTCTCACGACACAAAAACTTGTACTTGTGGAGTGTTCATTACGCAAAGGATACATGGTGGTAAATAATTACATTTTTTTCTTGAATTTAAACCCTTTTAACAGATGCTACGTAACATTTTCCATATAAAATATTGAATCTGACATAAATAGTTTTGAAATGATTTTACTCTTAAAATGAGTATCTTACTCTGTTTTAAATTCATTTCCTAGTATGTAATAGGAGGGAGATATATTATGGACAAAATTTGACTACAAATTTGGATGTAACTTAAGACTACAACTTCCTTTAAATAATTAATACTGTTACATATTTTGAAAATCCAATCATTAGATTGCGTGTTCTTTACGCTCTTAACATAGATGTAAAATTTTGCGTCAATCAAACGTTATTTACTATATGATCCATAAACTTATTTTTTATGCTTAATTTTATATTACAAAAACTTGCAATTTAAACACTTAATTGATGACATAGTTATTGATTTTTGATATTCTGAAAATTTTGCAAGCATGAAAAATATATGAAGAAAATGTAATTTAATGGTAAATTTGTCAAAATTTACATTTAATAAAAAGATATTAAATTAAAGTGTACCTTTAAGCTACAAACAAGTTTCTAGACTTTTTTTCTCAAAAAAAAAAAAAAAAAAGGTTTCTAGACTCTGGTCAAACTTTGTCCATATATTATTTTTTACCTACCTTCTTACCTTTCTTTCCTCCCTTTCCTTCTTCATTTGTCTGCTCTCCATGTGAGATTTCGATAAAAGTTTGACCACGATGAATCAATTAACAAAAATAGATAAATATGATCTGTTAATGGACCTTGTTTTAATGCCCTTTTGATGCAATACCATACACGTAGTTAGCACGACTCAAAATTGTCAATGTGATTGCATCCAAATTCCAAAAGATAATATAAAAAAATTGTCAATTTGAGCCTACACTCATTTAATTACGGAAAAAGTTTACTTTCAAATTGGTTTGAAGGATATTTCCTCCAACTCACCAAGTGATATTTTTAGACACATGACTTTCATATGATTTAATTAAATAATACACATGAATAATCTTAAAAAATCACCAAATAATAGATTATATGAGATTCCCAAAAATCTTGTCCATCAATCACCTTCCCAAAAATATTCTGTAACATTCCCATTCATTAGCTTATAAATATGGATTCTATGCTATAGCATCATTGCCCTACATATATACTTGAGTTTGTACAAGCACTTGTTTGTGAGTCAAAGAACAAAGATGACTTCGACAATATTTGGAGTCAGCAAAAATGCAATTGTTGCAATTGGTCTTCTCTACATACTGATCATCTGCGAAAATGCCCAGGGAACCCAATACATTGTGGGAGGTAAGATAGGATGGGATCTGGATCCTTCGGTTTTTCATTGGCCCGAGGGAAAGAGCTTCAAAGCCGGTGATGTCTTAAGTAAGTCCATTTTATTTTCAACTTCATAAATTTATAAGGAAAAGGTAAAGAGAAAAACTACTAATAATATGCAGATTGTACTTTAAATTGATTTCTGAAATATTTTTAGCCTTTCAATCCCAACATATACTATTATTTGGTTAATATTTTTTGAAAGTATATTATTTGTGTCCAATAATGAAATCAAAAACAGTTTTTTTTTTTTTTTTCTTTAAAAAAGCATAAAAGGTACATAAAAGATATACATAATACCTAATCATTATACTCAAAATGTCTTGTGTTTTCTTGAAAAGAGAAATTTCTATGCCTTGTATGCATGTGTATATCCTTTAATTCTCATATTTTCAGAATCAAATATATAATATTTTAATTTTTTGGATATATACAATTGGGCATTGCAAGCCAAAATGAAAATCAATAATAAAACCTGCTTTACTCATTAATTCAAACTCTTGGAGTACAACTTTGTTAATAAATTGATTTTTTTTTTTTTTTTTTGGTTTATGGGAACAGTTTTCAACTATTCCAATCCATTCTTCGCAGTGGAGCAAGTGAATAAAACACAATTCGATAGTTGCTACTCAGACTCCAATCCGATTAAGACTTATTCTTCTGGGCATGACAAGGTTGTAGTAGTGAAGGGTACGACTTACTTTATATGTGCTGTCCCGGATTATTGTGGATACGGGATGAGAATTGTTATTAATGCAGCCTGATGAGAACCATGAATGTGTTGTCAAATATAATAAGTTTTTGTATTTTGATATTTTCTTCCATTGTCGTTGGAATAATAATTTTTTTTATAGGACAATAAGAACATTGAAGATTGGGATTGTTTGGCATTGTTGTTTAAACAATAGTTTTCAGTGTTTAAACAACAATAACACTTCTGACATGTATTTTATAATACTCAAACATGTATTTCTATAGTACTGAAAATTGAACAACAATACTTCAACACTGTTACCAAACGGCACCATGAACTTGTCTTATTTTTTTTACTACTTTTTTATCCCCCTCTTATCAATTTAGCTAGTCCCCTAACGTTTGCAATAATCCTGTCCTTTCACGTAAAGGCCGTAACATAATATGACCTTTTTTGTTTGTTTGTTTAAAATTATGTTATGAGAATTATAGGATATAAAATAGCACAGTTTTTAAAAAAGAAGAATTCCATGGGAATTGGCTAATCTGACCGAAGGTTATGTGCCATTTTGTAAAAAATTGGCCGAATGATCCAATCCAGCGAATATAATGCAACCCTTTCGTTAAACTCACTCGACCAAATTTTAGAAATATCTCTCACCCCTTCCTTCTCTCTGGCATCTGTCTTCACCCCCTCTGTTTATTATAAATCAATTTAAAAAAAAAAAAAATTTGGTCTCTTATTACTGTTTTAGTTGCTCCAAGTGAAACTTATCATGTCTGGCTGGGGTGATTTTGGGAGTATCATTTTGTTTAGTTAGAGAAGAAATAGAAGAGAAAACTGGTGGGCCTTAATATATTTTCCCCGAGTCCATCAAATTGGAGAAATTATACCGTTTGGTGTCTAGACAATGTCACTTATTCACCATTTCATTAAAAAACTTTTACATATTTAAAATTGCTGAGTCAACTTATGATTAAAAAAGTTTCTCAAAAAAAAAAAAAACTTATGATTAAAAAAAAAAGTTAAACTATTTTAATAATTTTAAACAAGTGGTGTACCATTGTGTTAAAACCTCATTCCCTCTTTCTTGTGTTTGTATGTTTGTTCTCAAAAAACGAAATAAAATAAAACAAGTAAGAGTTTTTTAGTAGAATTGTGGACAAGTGATATGGTCCACTATAAAGACTTAATAATTTCTCAACAAAATGCTATCTCCTCAAAATAGGGAAAAAAATTGGAGAAAAAATGCATAGCCCTTTGTTTTGGACAGATTTGGACCCCCTTGCAACGGCCCTTGTTATTATTATTTTTTTCCTTCTTCTTTTATTAACTCCTAGTTCTCATTCGGGTTTTATTTTTATTTTTATATATGTTCTAGTTTTATTTTTATTCCTTTTTTTCCATCAGTTCGTTTTGGGTTCTTGTATTTTTTATTTTTTTTTTAATTTTAATAATGCAGTGCCAATGCATACACAATTTTTTAATAAAAAAATAGTGTTCTTTTTTATTTAATAGGGGCATGAGAGTAAATTTATACAATCTACCTTTCCCATTGTATAATTTTTCTTCTCAACTAAACAAAAAAAATTTCTATCCCTCCACTTTTCCACTTCCAATCAAACACCATAAGAAAAAACTAAAATCTTCTATCCTCCAACTTTCTCATTCTCTCCTCATATTTTATCCTTCCACTTTTCCATTTCTCTAACCAAATGGACCTTAAGATACTACTGTAACCCAAGGTTTGCAGTCCAATAATGCCTCACTTGAGAGGACTATTTGGGAAATGCCCGAGTTAACAATGAAAATGGGAAAATTCAAAGTGATTGAGTTCCTAAATAACTAAGTTTGAATTAAAGGGCCTAAGTTATCACTACAACTATTGGTTCAAAGTAAATTGAACTGATTTGAAGTGATTTATGCCTAATTGAGCTAAACAGATTCAAAGTGCATCTCAAAGTGAACTAACCCAAAGCAAATCTTCTTGAAGTAAAGTAAATTATAGGTATTCCAACAGATTAAAGCCTAAGTGATTATTTTAACATCAAATTGATTCAAAGCAAGTAGGAATTCAGATCAAACATAAACAAACACTTAAATATTGCATCAAACTTTACCAATGCTTAATTGAATAAGATCACAAGTCCAAATGAAGCAACTTACAGGCGTAAAGTTTCATACAAAGCCTAAGGACTATTTGGTTTGCCTAAGAACTAATAGATCTCCTAAGAGCATTAGCATTGGAGAATGCTAATGCCATATCTAAGGACTTTTTGGCATTTTATGCCTCAAAACCGTTTGCATCAGAGAATTGTAAACCCAACTATTGCAAAAAATTTTGCAATAGTGCTACAGTACAATTCTAAAGTTAGAATTGTATTGTAGCAGTATTCAAAAATATATATATATATTTTATTCACTTTTTCCCCCGAAATTTCTCTCTCCTCTATCTCATTATTTCAGTTCTCTTCTCTCTCTTCCTTCTCTGTTTCTCCATCTGCTCTCTCCTCTCTTCAGACCCAAACACCATTCTCCTCCCAACATCAACATCACACATCACAGTGGCTCATTTTTTCTGGTGGGTTACGATCCGGCGGGTTCTGTGGTTGCTTTTTTTTTTTTTTTGGGTGTGGGTGACGGCGTGGGTCAGTGGTGGTGTGGTTTTTGGCGTGGGTCACTGTGGTGGTTGTGGTTTTTTTTTTTTTTGGTTGTGATTGGTGTTCAAAGGGGTTGTGGGTCATGGTTGGGTCCGGTGTTTGGGTCGTTGGTCATGGTTGGGTTCGATGTTTGGGTCGTGGTTGGGTTGTGGCTGAAGTGGGTTGTTGGTCGTGGATCAGCGAAGCTTCACACAGCCTCTCTCTCATCTCTCATCGTGGATCGGCGATCTGGGTTTGGATCGGTGGGCTGGGATCGGTTGATGGTGGGTTTGAAAAGGTGGATCTGTTGATCAGTGGGTGGATCGATTTGGTTGATCATCGGTAGCTCCGATGGTGGCTCCGGTGATGATTTTTTTTGAATGGATTTGCTCCGGTGGGTTTCAAATCGGCGGCGTGGGTTTCTGATCGGTGGCTTGGATTTGCTGATCGGTGGCTTGGGTGGTGGGTGTGGTGGCCGTTGTTTGCTCCAACTGGTTTGATGGTTTGTGTGTGTGTGGCTCTGTTGATGGTTTGTGTTTGTGTGTGTGGCTTTGTTGATGGTTTGATAGTTTGTGTTTGTGTGTGAATGTGGCTCTATGTGTGTGGTGATGGGTTTGGATAGGTTGATCGGTGTATCATGGGTATGTGTGTGTGGCTCTGTGTGTTGAACCGGTGCTAGAGGTAGAGGGAGAAAGAGAGGAAAAAAAATGACTGTTGGAAAGCCCAGGAAAACCAAGTCTGAGAAAAAGTGACAGTTGGAAAAATATAATAAAGAAAGATTAAAAAATAATATTTTAATAAAAATAAAGTTTTAGGATGCTGGAGGTATTATAAAATAGGATGGTATAATGATAAAGTGACTTTTTAGAATAGTAAAATAGAGTAGAATTAGAATTTTCCACTGATACTCTAAAAATCTAAATATAATTGATCTCAAAAGTGATCTAGTGTGTTCTTGGCAGTGCGTAGTGTACTTTTCTTACAGAATTAGCCTCCTTTTATACTTGAGGTTTTGACAATTATGCCTAGTTCCGCTTTCACGTGTCACTCTTTGATCGATATCTATTACCAAGTGTTTTATTGCTAGCAGGACTTGGTAGCCTCTTATAACCACCTTGAGGCAACTGTTGCCTTGCTACCTTCATTCGCTTAACATGTGTTCTTACGTTTGATTACCTTCGTTAATTGTTCAAGATAAATGCCATACTTTCCTCAAGGTAACTACCCACTATCTTATAGAATTGCCTTAGATCAGTGCCACTTGTCACTCTTCTGAAATTTAAACTTGACTTTACTCTAATTCCACCTAGGTATCCACATAATTTTTACTTTTTACATGACTTCTCCCCATTTTGTCACATGTCTTGTCAATAAATTAATTATTTGGCCCAACACCCTCTCCCACCCATCCACCATCATTCTCTCAAACCTTCCTTTACAAATTTGTAAGAACTACACTTTTTTGTTTAATTGCTTCTTTGATTTAGGTCGCTTACACCAAGATTTGATAGATTGAGCATTTTTTCAATTAGGCATTTGAAATTTTGAAAGAATTTTATATATATATATATATATATATATATATCATGTATTTGACTCGATACTAGATCACATATAAGTTATCCACTTTTTAGAGCATTAGCATACAGGATGCAAAAAAAAATTCTATTTTTCATCCTTTCACACCACTTTATCTATTTTACAAATCCATTTTATAACTCACCCTACATCTCAGTTTTTATTTTTACATACAACCCAATAAAATAAGGGTCATGCTAACGAGTGCCTTAAGGACATTCGTTAACAATCCATTTTAGGAAAGTTTTGACATCACTTTTATGAGAAATGAAAAAAACTGTCAAAACATTAATTGTTTTTTTTTTTTTCCCATAAAAACTTTCTTTAACTGGATTTTTAACTAGGACACTCGTTAACATTTCCCATCAAATAATATAAACTACCAAATAAAATAATATTAAAAAAACTAATTTCTCTCTCCTCTCTCATCTCTCTCTTTTCTCTCTTCCTTTGTCTCTATCTCTACAGTAACCACCACATGAGAAAGAGGAGCTCAGCCACCCAGCACTGAAGCTCAGCCACCACCACCACCACCCAATTACCGAAAATTGATCCACCCAAATCCCAACCCATTGACCCAAATCACAAACTCATTGCCCTTAAACCCACTGCCCCCAAATCACAAACCCATTGCAACCTTGGCTCATGGTTGATTCGTGACTGCCCCCAAATCACAGCCACAAATCCATCGGAGTTCGCCACAAATCCAAAATAATAAACCCATTCTTACCCACACAAACATATTGGAGCAAACCACCTCCACCCAAATCCTCTACCACAACCGCCGATCTACATCAAAAGTCACAGCTTACAGCCCCCATGCCACCACGACCTACCACTGCACCACAACCATCAGGCCACCACCGCGCTACAACCCAGCAGAAACCTCAACCACAAAACCCATAACCCACCTAACCCACAACCTGCAACCCATATGCCACCAAGATCCATGGCCATGCCACCACTGCAACCCAATTGATTGATGATTCCGTCAAAGCGAGATGACCTAAACAAAACCCCAACGCCAATGGAGCTTCAGTCAATCACGGATCCAAATGAAACCCAGATTTAAACCAACCAACAATCTTCAGTTTGGGGAGAGAGCAAATACAATGAAGAGAAAAAAAGGTAGAGGGAAAGAGAGTGATTGAGCGGCATGGGAAGATCGATGGAGCTTCTGCAATTGGGAGAGAGAGGGAGAAGAGTGATTGTTGAGATGAGAATGAGTGAGATGAGTGGTAGCGTGAATGAAGAGAGAGATTAGATTTTTTCAACAAAATATATATATATATTTTTTTTACATCCAAGTGAACAATTGGTTCTATGGGTCCGTTTGGATACAATTTATTTTGTTGAAAACTGAAAATATTGTAGCAAAATAATTTTTAAATGTGTGAAAAATACTGTTCACTTTTTTTTTTTTTTTTTTTTTTTTTTTTTTACTGTTCATATACCTTGGTGCACTGTTCATGTCCCATAAACTGTGCACCAGGCGTTGGTCCTTAAAAAAAAAAAAAAAAAAAAAAGCAAACGCAAACGCTGAGTGGGAAATGTGGATCCAAACCAACTGTTCATAGGTTGCAAGATAATTTGGAAACCCACACCCGGATGGAGCAAGTTTTTTGAGGTTTTGGTTGTAAAATAGCAACTAAGGGGTGTTTACAACCTTCAATGCTAGTGCTTTTAGCAAAGTGCCACCTCACGAGACCTTTATCCACATCAGCTAATTTAATGGATTCATAATGGAGGGACTAGTATCCAAAATGCATCCTTTTTAAAATTTCAAGGACCTAAATTATACTTTAAAAATTTTAGGAACTAAAATAAAATCAAACTTACACCCAATTCTTTGGTTTACAATAATAATAATAATAATTTACACCCAATTTTAGGAACTAAAAGTGCAATTTATCCTAATCTTTGGTAGGAAAATGGTAGCAAGTGCTTCTAGTTTAATGTTATGTTTGGTTAGGTGAAAAATGGAGAGGATAGAAATGGGGAAGGAAAAATGAGGAAAAAAGAAGAAGTGATTAATCATTATTTTGTTGGAGTTAAAAGAGAGGAAAATTTTTTTGGGTGAATGAGAAGTTGAGTAAGTCTAGTGCCACAAACTTTTTCACAACTTTGTCACGACTCTGTTATGTGACGACTTGTGAGTGATGAAATCATGGACCAATATAGATTTACTATTTTATTTCCACCACTTACAAGTTGCTACGTAACAAAGTTATGGTAAAATTGTGAAAAAGTTTATGACACTAGACTTACTCTGAGAAGATTTCTACCCAAATCCACCATAATTAAAAGTACAAAATTATTTCCACATTTCCTTCCTTTTACTTTTAATAATACGAATATAATTGTAATTTAGTTTTTACCCTTCCACTTTAGGATACTATCTTAAAGGGGATGTAATATTGAAAAAATTCAAACAAACAGGCCATTACTAAGAATTACCGCTAATTCAACTCTGATTTCTTAATTCATAAGCCGATTCAAATCCCGGTGCGCACTACGCACCCCACTTAACGTATCACCAGCAACAGTCACACCTATATATAAGAAACACAAAAAACTAGCGCGCATTCACAAAGCTCGTTGAAGCTAGCGTGTAGTGTGTACTGTGTAGCAATGGAAGACGAGGGAGGAGAGAGATCGAGCATCGTGATTGGTCTCATCGAGAACAGAGCTAAAGAGGTACACTATCGTCTTCGACTTATATAGATAATCTGTGTTTGCTTTCCCAGAAAATGCAAGTAAAGAAAAGAAAGTGAATCAAAGTGGTAGTATTTTAAAATTTTCACGTATTGCAATATTCGGAACCGAAACACTAAAATCAGCCTAATACTACTATTTTGTTGTAATTGATCAATTTAACTTCTACGTCAAAGTTAGAGTATGTGAAAAACAATTTTTGAAATTATATTTTGTTTTTCCTTTCCCTCGCCTTTCTCGGCTACCAAACAGACACTTCCAGTGCTTTATTCTACCTTTTTAATTGATATGAAATAGCACATTTGTGAAATTATGGCTTCTTTGATGTTCAATTTTTCATCAGCGTTTTGCACTCGAAGTTTCTGGAGTTTCATGGATAGGATTTGATTTTATACTTTAATTAGTGGTTGAAACTTGAAAGGTTATAGTCGAAGATGATTATTATTAATTTATTTTGTTTAATTAATATAAGTGGGAAAAAATATTAAAATTACTTGTTAGATGATTTGCATTGAGGTTTTGTGAACAAGTGTTATAACAAAGAAGCCAAATGCTAATTGCGTTAGAGGAACATGCTTTTCAATCTGAATTCACAAATGGCTCTTTTGTTTTAAACTTCTTTTTATTGAAATGCTTATTTTGATTTCTTGGATTCTCTTTTGTTTGAAGATAGTAAATGAAAATTGAAAAATTTGCTAGTTTTGTTTTTTTATTTTGGATATATGTGTGTGTGTGTCTTGGATTTTGGATTTTTTTTTTTTTTTTGGGTACTTCCATGTTCAGCAATTTTGAGGAAAACAAATATTATAGGCAAAACCTTACAGTTATGAATTCAACCTGCTATCTAAGCCTTCCACCATTGTACCACAGTTCAGAGGGTGTGGTGGATTGCATATTTGATAGAATAGAATGTACCATGGTGAACTGTGTTGCAGGAAACTTGGGTTTCTAAGGAAGTCTCTATCCAAAGATTATCAAATGAGAATGGAAATGGAATCATGATTTTCTGAGTACTATAGTTATGCAGGGAGTCATTACATTTATTTCTGTTGGATTGAATAGGATATTTATCCATGTGTACATGTGTGTGTGTGTGTATGTGACTTGAAGTTAAGATTCATTTCCAAATGTTTATTATTCTGCCAGCTGAAGGCTGGTTTTGGTGACTAATGATTGTCATAATGCGTAACTGATTCCAAATTCTCTGGATAGGTTGGAGTTGCTGCTTTCGACTTAAGGTCAGCTTCACTGCATCTTTCTCAATATATTGAGACTAGCAGTTCATATCAGAATACAAAAACTTTGCTGCATTTCTACGATCCCATGGTGATCATTGTTACCCCGAACAAGCTGGCACCGGATGGTATGGTTGGAGTTTCAGAGTTGGTGGATAGATTTTACGCTACAGTAAAAAAGGTGATGGTTCGTAATGATTCACAATGCAAAATTCTCTTTATCTTGTGCTTGTATGTGCACTTTGGACAACCAGATTCGTATGTGTCTTTGTTTGTGTATGGTTTTTATTTTTCACAAATTCATATCATATACTGCTTTGTGCAGGTTGTAATGGGTCGTGGTTGCTTCGATGATACTAAGGTTATGCTAGATACCTATTCTCCACCAATTTTTTTAAAATTTTGGGTGCTAATTCTTGCATCTATCTGCTGGAAATGCCATTGTGGTTTTATGCTTCAGGGTGCTGTGCTGATTAAAAATCTAGCAGCCAAGGAGCCTTCTGCACTCGGTTTGGATACTTATTACAAGCAGTATTATCTATGCTTGGCTGCCACTGCAGCTACTATTAAATGGTACTTTCAGGACTTGATCTTTTAAGAATTAAGATAAGGTGGAGATGTTTATTCTGAATATGAATTCCTGATTTTACTTGATATTGGAGGTTAATTTGATGAGTTTCACATTAAAGGTTCTCATATCAATGTTCACTTGCCTATTAAATCTAAGGAGCAGTAAAATCCATATCTAGTTTCTGGCTAGATATTGTTTTTGAGGGGCTATTATTTTGAAAACTAGTTTTCATTTGAGAAGGAAAGTACCATTCTGTTGAAAAATTTGAGGCTTGAATTTTCCATGTGCTCATGTACAACATGCGTTTACTAGTGCTATCATGTGGATGGTCTTGAAGATATAACAATTTATTATTTAAACATGGAATGCTAGTAAACTCAGTCAACAATACAGCCTAATTTAGGGCTAATTGCTTGGCCAAGAAAGGACATTTGACTTTGAGGTATTAGGCTGGACACCTAGGCCACATTGTTTCTGCTATCTCTGCTCCTGGGCAGAGAAATATTTATGTTTCATTCCTCCTCTTTAGAGTAGTTATCATCCTTTGATTTTTTTAAGTTACTTTCTCCTTTCCTTCTAAATGCCCTTTGCAATGTTTAAGATTCTGCTCTAAAGCAATAAATTCAAAGTTCATCACATTTTTTTTATTTTCTAAGTTGTTTGCCTAAAATTTCTACCTAAGCATATCATAATTATAATTTCTAACTACTAGTCCATTTCATACTTTGGAACAAATTCTTATTTGCCTATGTTTAAGTCAATATTAATCTAAGTTTGCTTGAATTTGTGAACAGTAGTATGCACTTTTGTCTATTATAGTGTTTCTTACCCTTGATTACTTATTTTACTTCTAAAAACAAGCTTCAACTGCATCATGCACAGGACAGAAGCAGAAAAAGGGGTCATTGTTACAAACCACTCGTTGTTGGTATGTGTTTAATAATGGGTGTTCTTTCCCTTCCCATTTGAACCTTTAAAATAGATTTTGGTGGTTTCTTTATTACCAACATTTTCCTGGCTCCTGAAAGAAAATGTGACTACAGCTGTCAGAATTTGACTGTCTTGAGGCAGAGGATATCTAAATCCATTAAAATTCATATTAAACATGAGTTTTTGGACCTGGTATCACCTGCTATAAGTCATGTTGCTATGCGTTTTCTGGTTGATTATGAGGAGTCCAAGAAACGTTGATTATAATTACCTGCATGTGGAAATGACTTACCTTAAAAAAAGGTCTGTTGCACTGATATCTTCTGTATGAAATAAAAGTAACAGATAGTACCTTTTCTATATTTTAGGGCCCAGTTGTAAGTTTTCAATTGAATCATAGTACCTACTAACCTCTTGACCACTGTTTTGTGTGATATTTTATTAAAGACAACAAATGGTCAGTGTTGCTTCTAAAAGGATTTTATGATATCGCTGTGGCACCGAAATACTTCCTTAAACTTTAAAAGTAGTATGCTACTCTCAAAAAGTTCCGTCTACAAGATATGTAATAGTGACCCTGTAAAATTTTTCTTACATATGAAATAATGGCTCAAACACATTACTTCATTTTTTCTTCCTCAGTTCTTCCATCTGTTTGCCTTTTTAGTTGCACTGTTTTTGGTTTTCTGGAATTTTTTTATTTTTATTTTTATCATACAGTTATCACTTTCCCAGGTTACGTTTAATGGATCATTTGACCACATGAATATTGATGCTACCAGGTACCATCCCTTTCTTTATTAATATATTAAGGTACTTATCCCCTGTCTCACATATATTACTGCATGTTTAAATAGTGGTACCTCTTATTGAAATAAATATTTTGGTTGATGAGGGTAATGGTCTAGTCTATTTTATAATCTATTGTCAAGAAATTTTAAAGTTGAAATTCGACTGCAGTGTACAAAATTTAGAAATTATTGAGCCACTTCATTCAACCCTTTGGGGCACAAGCAACAAAAAAAGAAGTCTGTTCCATATGCTTAAGACAACAAAAACTATTGGAGGGTATGTCATGTCATAAATTTTAGAAAAAAATCTCCTTTTTCCCTTTTCATCAATGTAAATCTATAATTTTACATTGTTTCCGATTTCTTGTCCAGGACTAGACTTCTTCGTGCCAATCTTTTGCAGCCTTTGAAAGATATTGAAACCATCAATGCTCGCCTTGATTGCCTGGTTAGTGCCAAATGTGGCACTCTGAAATTTCTCAATAACAGAAGCTGTGTTAAATTTTCTCTATCAAACTCTCCACTATTTGTAGCCTTCTCTGTGCTGTTAAGATCCGCCCTTTTAGCTTTTTTCCTTGTTCTTCCTTGAATCTATAATATATCATACTCTTGTATCTCCCATGAATTAACATGTACTCTGCATTTGCTAACTTTGGAAAAAGCCGTTTGTGCTTAAATGAAACAGTGCTACCCCTTTTCAATCTATGTTTATAATAAAATCATCAGAAATTACATTCCTATATAATTAGGTGTGACTTAGTTATTGTTTAGTAATTTGCATTATATATTTATTTACTTTTATGGTTTATTCGGGTAGAGAAGGGCATTAAATTTTGGGGGGTCAGACCCTTGCAGGTTGTTACAAGCCACATGGCTAAGCTTGGGGATTTTTTGGACATACCATATAATTTAATATATATATTTTTTATAAAGGTTTATCTTGTAATGGATATGCACATTCAAAACTGGACAAATTCTCCCAGATTTTTCCACAATTTAACAGTATATGCATGTCAAATTTCTTCTTAAAACATTTCAGGGTTCTTTCTTCTGGTTTTTTTCACACGCATGCCCACCATTGTGCTTGCTGAAACATATAATTTCCTAGAAATCAAAGCATTAATCTGAACCACATGTGGCTGGCTGCAAAAATCCTTTCCGCCATATAGCTCTGTTTGGAGCTGCTGTAATTTATCCATATCCATAAAAGCACATATATTATGACACCAAGTTTTATCCTTGTGCCCACACATAGAGAGCTCTCGTGAAGTATTGTGTTGCACCCACATCATTCTCTGAAGTTTAATCTGTGTGTCTAAGTTACCTATCATTGGCAGGGTTATTCTATTATCCTTGGTTAAATTCATTAGCTCATTATAAAATTTGCAAGTGCAAAAGAAACCTAGTAATAATCTGCCGAAGATTCATAAAATATTCAAAAGTTAATAATTTTATTTTTTGATATATTCCACCATCATCTATTTAATTATTGGTAGCATTATAAATCGTGGTGCAGCTCACAACATTATTGTTTTAGATCCATCATATGTCTCTCATTTGTTTGATTTTAGGATGAGCTGATGAGCAATGAACAGCTGTTTTTTGGACTCTCTCAGGTTCTGCGTAAATTTCCAAAGGAGACAGGTGAGCAAAAAGGAAAGAGACAAATTTATTCAATTTTAAAAAAATTATTAAAAAAAATGGTTATTCTTATGATAGATTTTTGGTATTATATTAAAATTTTTCCCTTCATTCAGATAGAGTACTGTGTCATTTCTGCTTTAAGCCAAAGAAAGTCACAAATGGCGTCTTGGGTATTGATTACGCTAGGAGAAGCCAAATGTTAATCTCAAGCATTATTCTCCTTAAAACAGCATTGGATGCACTGCCTTTACTCTCAAAGGTAAAAATGTTTGCTTTGCTACACCACTTGGTTTCTATTGGACTCAAATATGTTTTGAAGTGTCAATTTATTTCATAAATCTCAGGCACTTAAGGATGCAAAAAGTTTTCTTCTTGAAAACGTATACAAATCTATATGTGAAAATGAGAAATATGCGTCCATTAGAAAAAGGTATGTTGCAAGCTTTCCTGCTGATCATGTCATGAAATAGTTTGGACACAATCACCTTCTTGTTTTAAGTTTTAGGAATCCAACTGATGCAAGGAATGTGATGGGTTGCTGTTTAGGCTTGATTGAATTTGGGAATGAGAGTTGCTTAGAACAAATTAAATATTAAAAAAGTTATTGAGTTGTGTAATCCAATGGTGTGATTTTCAAAATATTAATTAAAAAATAGTTATTGAGTTGTGTAACATTGCTTCAAGTTACACCAAGTGTAACTTGAACCCAACCCATATATATATATACACACACTAAAATTTCTATATCAAAACTCAACAAGAAAATTTTCTGTAGTGTTTGAACTTTGAATGGGCAGCTTTTAGATTTGTGATTCAGGTTTGATTCATTATGTTAGTAAATTTCATGGTTTTTTACAACTGAGTATCATCTTTTCTATCTGCTGGTTCCAGATATTTGTCAGCTTGAACACCATAGGGCATGCTTGGCAGAGATATTTTTTTTGATGTAAAATTTTTGGGTTGTCTAAGCTTGGTTTGAGACACTTGTCCTCTAGGCTGTGTTCGTACAAGCAGCCTCACCTTGGCTCAACCCAGCCCATTTACAGGTCTAGATGTAAGTTCACCCCACCTTGATTAGTCACACCAAACTTACATAGTGACGACAGTAGTGGTTGTGGTGGTAGTAATTAGAGATGTTTGAGCTGTTAAGCATTTTGAGATTTGTTTCCACCATGCCCACTGATTCTGTATCATAGGAAAAATTTTGTTTGTACCTCTATGATTTAAAGAACATACTTTGTCATGCATCTGATACCCCATAAACACCCATTTTCACAATAAGTTGTATTTACTTAAGGATCGGAGAGGTGATTGATGAAGATGTTCTTCATGCACGGGTTCCTTTTGTTGCCCGCACACAGCAGTGTTTTGCTGTCAAGGCAGGCATTGATGGACTTTTAGATATAGCAAGGAGGTCATTTTGTGATACTAGTGAAGGTATTTGTAATTTTGTACAATTGATGAAGTTCGATTTCTTTGTATTCCCTGTCTTCTTTAATACATATCACTGCAGTGTAAGGCCATCCTAAAAATATTCAGTATTAATTTGACAGCAATACATAATCTTGCGACCAAGTATCGCGAAGATTTCAAATTGCCCAATTTGAAACTCCCATTTAACAGTAGGCAAGGTTTTTACTTTAGCATACCACAGAAGGATATTCAAGGAAAGCTTCCTAGCAAGTTCATTCAGGTCAGGAATAAGATCTTTGCTCTCTTACTTTATGATTTATGAAAATCTCCTTAGTAATAACTTCTGACCATTATATGATTGTGAGACTTAAATCAGGTCTTGAAACATGGGAACAACATACATTGCTCAACTCTGGAACTTGCTTCTGTGAGTATTTTGATCATTTTAACATTATTCTTTTCTAGCATTAGACTATTCCATGTCTAATGTTTTGGTGGTATGAGATGATTAAAGATTTACGTAACCTATCAGTCTATCAAGTGACAATTTTACCATTTTTCAAGCCTCCTGATATTATCTTAACAATGCCCCCATTCTATCCATTAGAGTTCTATTTCTAATGTTGTTGATGCTTCTGGAACTTTGGTCACATTTGAGAGGTCTCTCAGTGAAGAGGTGACAATTGAACAATTCTCCAAGCCACCTGATGTTATCTTGAACCCACCATCTTTCTTAGATTTCTGTTTGATTGTTCTACCTGTTGACGAGTCGTACCATATCAAATGTGGGATTATTCTCTTCTTGAATATTAACCCTCAGTGAAAATGAGGTGATAATGATATGTTTAAATTGACTATGGATTCCAAACCTTGACCACCTCGGGTTTAAACTGGTGTTGGGCTCTTGCAGAAAACATTTTGTGATACAACCATGACAATGTTGGGGAAATAACTATTACGAAAGAAAATAAGTACTGAACAAGATAATCATTAAATTCCAACTTATTGATTGACACACATTCTTTCACATAGCAGCATGACACTGACATATGATCTTGGACATGTTTACTTATGTTGGTAGGCAAGGTGGGAGATATTTCATTTCAAATAATTCTTGAAATTTTGATCAGTATTTGAAATTCTTTGATAAAAATTAGGCATTAAATATCATTTTTAGCCTATATATTTTGTTTGTTATCAACATGTGTTTGATCTAGTGTACTATGATTTTTCATAGTGAAGCCCAGATTTTCATCTTTTAAGTTCCCCCTTGTGTGTGTGTATGTTTTTACCTTTATGTATTCATTTGATAAGCCTGTCTGGGTGTGGGAACACTTGTCATTACTTTGATCCATTGAATGAAATTTGCAGCTGAATGTTAGAAATAAGTCTGCAGCTGCAGAGTGTTATATACGAACAGAAGTTTGCCTGGAAGGTTGTACTAAACTTGCTGATAAGTACAATACGTCTTTTGTATCATGAGCTTTATGAGTTTACCCTTTCCTTTATCTTTATATGCTAAATCATATATAAAAGTTCTTAAAGATTGAAATCATGAAGCCTACACTTATTTTGTGTCAAGAGATTTTATTTCTGGGGAATTGAGTGTTATTAGAATTAGCTAATATTAATAATAATTGAACTCTGTGATAATATTAATGTGTATTTTTAAATTGATTTTACATTAAGCTTTCCAGACCCTTTTTGTGTCAAAACACTGGCAACTTTTTGATACTATGTTCTCATATGCAGCAGGTTATTGGATCACTGGTTTTTCATGTCCATTGTAATGCATATGATTTATTTACAAGTTTTTTATTTTTTATTTGGCCATATAGTGAGGTTTATATATTTTTAAACACTCTTCTATTTGTGCAATTAGCATCTTATGAATGCACTGTAAATTCCAACAAAAGCTTATTGCAATCCTATGCTGATTCACAAATCCATTGATCTGTGGACTTGGGATATATGTTTTACCATTGGTGTTTATACATGTAAATTTTTTGAAGATTTGAGAAAATATTTAAAACAAAATCTTTAGACTTATGTACCTTTCTTTTAAAACTCTTTATGCCCTTGGTATTATTCTTATATGTTTCACTTGTTGTCATGTTTTGTGGATATAAAGTTATTTATGGTAATTTATGGCATGCAGCACTTTTAGATGCCATAAGGGAGGATGTTTCTGTGCTCACTCTCCTTGCAGAGGTCTTATGTCTTTTAGATATGATTGTCAATTCATTTGCTCATACAATATCGACTAAGCCTGTTGATCGATATACTAGACCTGAATTTACAGGTTAGTAATCTGGTATATTGTGCATATTCTAGTGACTATTGGAAGTGCAATGTGGGAAATGCCTAACTGTCACATTGCTGACAGGTAACGGTCCAATGGCAATTGATGCTGGAAGACACCCTATCTTGGAAAGCATACACAATGACTTCATTGTATGTAATTTTCTATTTTCATTGATTTGATTGCTTGTATCAGATTCTTTCTCATGTAGGAACTTTTAATCCTTTTTCTTTTTCAACCTCGATTTTGTTTTTAAAGATTAGTGCATTACGAGTT
This sequence comes from Quercus tomentella, assembly GCA_028535165.1. Classification (NCBI taxonomy): domain Eukaryota; kingdom Viridiplantae; phylum Streptophyta; class Magnoliopsida; order Fagales; family Fagaceae; genus Quercus; species Quercus tomentella. The sequence continues at coordinate 9,374,899 of JAPQVY010000023.1, read as the reverse complement.
GGACTGAACATTTCTTGTTTTGCAGCCCAACAACATCTTTCTCTCAGAAGCATCAAATATGGTGATTGTCATGGGCCCAAACATGTAAGAAAAAACAGTTGTTCTTCATATGAGATTGAAGTTTTTTATGTATTGTATCTTTTCCTTGATTTTTTTTTAATCTTCTCTTTTCTTTCTCCCCCCTCCCCAAAAAAAGTAGTTGTGAAGCTATCATAGGAAAAAGAAAATCATTGTAGTACTGCTGGCTTAATTCAATTGATTACTGGTAGAGCACGACTTTTCAACAATCTGAATGTAGATTTAAATCCAAGGATGGCAATTATACTCACATGAGTATATGAAATTAATCACCAGTGGCACCAAAGGATTACCAATCACCTACATTCAAGTTGTTGCAGCTCATGTATAAGAAACAAGATTAATCAAGTCAACAAAATTGTTAAAAAAAATTACCTAAATATGTACACTATGGAGAATCAGGACTTAAAACGCTTGAAAAAAGCCATATTTATATATTAGTTGGCATCAATTTGTTGGTGTTTAATGGTCATGGTTATGACCTATGAGACCTATGGTCTTGAATAAAATAGATGAGGCTTTTTTTGCAAATATGGTTTGAGTAACCTATAATAAGAAAATATTTCACTTATAATGAGGGAGGTGAATTGTTTTTTTACCATAAAAAATTAGGCTAATGTCTTGAACATCCAATTGGCATATAATCCGTATAGGTGTTTGTCTTAGACATGTCTTCTGGATGCAGTCCTTCTGTCCTTTTCCTTTCTTTTTATGAATACAGTCTTTATGTCTTGGACCGTATGATTTATAATTTCTTTTGCTGAAGTTTCAACAAACATACACACACCTACACACTCACAAAATGAAATATATTGATGAAAATATTTTGCTTGAGTTAGTTTACATATTGTTTGCTTCAGGAGTGGAAAGAGCACTTATCTCCAACAAGTTTGTCTCACAGTTATTCTTGCTCAGATTGGTTGCTATGTTCCTGCTCGCTTCTCAACTTTTAGGGTAGTCGATCGAATATTCACAAGGATGGGTACAGTGGATAATCTTGAATCAAACTCTAGTACGGTAAAATTTACATCCAGCATTGAAAATGTTTATCCCTATTAAATTTCTAATTGTCCCAAAAGTTTAAGCTATTAGGGAATTGTGAATTTAATTATTTAACCATAGTTCTAACACTCTCCCTCACGTGTGGGCCTAAACTCCCCTTTTTAAGTAAGGGCCAACAGGTGGGATTTTAATATTTTAAATAGGAGGTAGAGTAGAACTTAGGATCTCTTGCTCTAATACCATGTTACATTACTAATTGTCTCAAGAGTTTAAGCTATTAGGAAATTGAGAATTTAATCATTTAACCATATTTCTAACAATCCCTATATTACATACCATATGACTTAATTTCTTTTCTTTTTTTTAATATAAGGATCATAGAAAGCAAAGTCATGTTTTTATTCCATTTGGTGTCACAGTTCATGACAGAGATGAGAGAGACAGCTTTTGTAATTCAGAATGTCTCCAGAAGGTACTATACTAAATGATGTTTATAAAACTTGGAATGTGCAATAGTTTCTATATACATCTGTTCTATTGGTACAGGAGTCTGATTGTTATGGATGAACTTGGGAGGGCTACTTCTTCCTCTGATGGATTTGCGATTGCATGGAGCTGCTGCGAGTATCTGTTATCATTGAAAGCGTAAACTATTTTTTGCTTTACCAATCACCATGCCCTTGATAAGTTGCAAAAGATTAAACGTATATAAGTTTATGGTATTAGAAAGGCAAAAATGTGGTTTTTGCATTTTGCAATCAAACAGTATATGGATACTCTTTTGGACATAGCATGTTTAACAAATGATTAGACAATGCTACTTTCTAAAACTCACAAAGTTACAATCCAAAAGAATACTATATCTTTGATGTAACCAGAGTAATTAAATATTAGGTAGACATTAATTTCCCAAAAAACAATGATTAGCATTATCGCAGGGAAAATTGTTATTGAGTCATTGACGAGAATACTTTCAACCTTAATATTAGTAAAGATAATGTATATCTAATTAGTCTGCTTGCATTTGTGAACAAATAAATTGAAATACCGTCTTTCTTGATCTTCTTTAGGTATACCATATTTGCTACTCATATGGAGAACCTATCAGAATTAGCAACCATCTATCCAAATGTGAAGATTCTTCACTTTCATGTTGACATAAGAAACAACCGTTTAGATTTCAAGGTAGAAATATCAGGATTTCTTTTCTTTTATTCTAGCTTTTTTACACTGCTTCTTTTTTTTTCCCCCTGACTGGCAGTCTGATTTACTTACTCAGTTTGAACTCAAGGATGGTCCAAGATATGTACCACATTATGGTCTATTATTAGCAGAAGTGGCAGGTTTACCAAGCTCAGTGATTGAAACAGCCAGAAGCATAACATCCAGGATTACGGAAAAGGTGATTCCTATTGAGACTTGATACAAGAACATTAAGTTACTGTCATTAAATGTCAGTTCTTTGTTCAAAATCTTCTCTTTACAGTAGTGCTTTAACAATGCGAAAACGTGATTAAACTTCAGCTACAAAACTTTCAAAAAAAGTCCAATATATCAGTTGTCCAACCATACATATGAAAAAATATACATGTATGAAGGCAATACATGTGAATTAACATTCATGCAGAAAAGTATAGGTTGAAACAGGCAAGAATATTTATTAAAATCACAATTCATCTGCCAGCTCAATATTCATTTCTCAAGGAAACTGTGCATATTTATTCATCCATATCCATGGTACAATTGTCCTACGGAGGTCCTACACAAAAGGGGATCAACTATGCTGAAATTATTCCTGCATAAACCTCTGCTGATAGAAATTCTGCAAAGCCTCAAAAATTCTTGTAAGGGTCTAAGTATTATGTTGGTGTCAACATTGGTGGCCCAGGCACACAGTAATTCTAATCTAAGACACAGGATCTTGGTAAGTTAGCATATGCAATCCTTGACTTGGTTTAGTACATGGATTTGGTGATGGTTGACTTTGTTAAACCTTACGAGCAAGTTAATTAAAAAATAATAAAACCCTACTTGCGAAGCTGCTCACATTTTTCATACAAGTTTTGAAAAATATTGGTTGACATTTACGGAGGCTTCAGCCTTCAGCGAGTGTCCCACCCCAGTGGCTTTTAAGTTTTAAAACACATTTACCAGATTAGTTTTTAAAAATGTTTAGTGATATCCAAATCATGTAGCTGTCTGTGTCTTCCTTTTACTTGATTTAATTTTTTTAATGAATTTTTCTTGATGTATATGGAATGGCCCCTCTTCATGAACTGCAGTAATCTGACATTTTAAACAAATTTCCAATGTCTAGGAAGTGAAGAGGATGGAAGTAAACTACCTGCAGTATCATCCAATCCAGATGGCCTACCGTGTTGCTCAACGGCTTATATGTTTGAAGTACTCCAGCCAAGATGAGGATTCAATTCGGCAAGCATTGCAGGATCTAAAAGAGCAGTATATTGACGGAAGGCTCTAGAGTTTGGAATAAAGCACAATTCTGTATTTTGGTACCTACTTGGTACTGAAAGCACAATGTAACTGGTTTGCTATCTGGCCCGGAGATGTATCATCAACTTTTAGCAGAATATTCATTAATGTGCAGGTTGAAGTTTTGCCATGGGTTATTACTGGAAGCCACAAGGCTGTAAGGAGGTTGATATTCTTTTTCCTTCTCTTGCGTGCCTGATTGATATTTGGCACATATGGAAGCAGCATTGTCCAGCAAGATTGGAAAAAATACCATGTTGAGATTTCATGCATTTAAGATTCAATACATGCAACTGGATGAGCAAAAGAAACTAACTACTCAGCTTATAAATGCATTAGATTTGTGCCAACCTGGTTTTCTGGGTGAATTTGTTGATATTTCATATCTCTAAGATTATTTTGAGTATAGAACCTAGATTTGTGGTTAACCCTCGAAACAATCAAATTTATCCACACAAAAACGATTGAGGAGTCAGGGGGTACACGCAGCTTTGGATCCAATTGTGTTCAACTCTGAATAGGTAAGTTTTGTTGTCAACTTGTAGCAACAAAAAACTAACCCCAAAATAAAATATACACAAAAAAGTGTGTTTGTGTGTGTGTATATCCATAAAAAATAATAATAATAATAATAATAATAAAACACCCTTGAAAAAGATGTGGGTTAAAATAGAACACACGCAAATTATGTCAGACAATAAAACAATTTAATTGAGGTTTAAATGACCACACCCACAACCAGCAAAATTAGATAAAATTTCATAGAGACGAACCTCAACTTAAGAATCCAGACGCAAGAATGCAGTAACAAAGCTCAAAATCCAGATTGAAACACGCTAAAGGCAAAAGCTTGAGAATCATTAATTGCACCAGAATAAATATCAAAATAACAAATAAAACGCAGTGAAGAACCCGATCAAGATATCAACTAATAAAATTTTTAAGTAGAACATAATTTGAGTCTTTCAATATCCAAAATTTCCAGCTCCAAATAACCACTATTGTTTCCGCCAGACAATATCCAAAAAAGAGATGCAAAAGCTGAAAGCAACAACAAAATCTAACGGTAGCGACGAAGGGAGAGGGTGTTATTTCTCTTCCAGTTTGCCCTGCGAGAAGGACGTGCCTTGTGGTGGAGGTGACCCTTTCCACGTAATCCCCTGTATTTCTTACCAGCAGAAGTGAGACCACGGAGCTCCCTGTGCTTGTGTTTAGCACCAGCAAGCCAATTGATTCTTGGGTCATTTCTGATTGCATTATGAGCAACATCAACTAGAATTACCTCATAGTACTTGTAAGTAGAGTCCTGTACCAGGAAATTGCAACATACAAGAACAAATCAGAAATCACCCCCAGCAACAATTACACAACAGCAACATGGTAAATGAAAGAGTAGGCAACAAACCTCGTTCAACCAGTATGAATTCAGAACCCTGAGACCACCCAACTGACGACCAGCTCGTTCCTCTGCAACTGACCTCTTGCTGCGCTGAAACTTCAGTTGAGTAACACCCTGGTTTGTGGGCTTCCCGTACACAATACCCTTGGGAACAGGCCTCTTCCGACCACCACGTCTAACACGAACACGATAGACCACATATCCCTGCAAACAATAAAGTGTTCACTCAGAAAAACATATGGATGACATACTGTTTGTGAGCATGTTCACAAAAGACAAATTATATAAGAGAGGATGAAATCCGAGACATGTTGTAAAGTCATGGTGAGCAAATGTCAATAAGGATTCACATTTTTCATTACTTAACCAAATTTTGGATTTATTTATCAGAAGAAATAAAATTCATCAGCAACATTGAATTCACAACTAAACATGCCTCTGTTCCAACCGCAGCTTAACTTAAGCTCCAAAGAGGGACTGGGGCTGCTAGGCATATCGGATCAAGACAAAAGCAAGATTCAGAAGATGAGAACTTGCTTTGGTCAGACGATCGATTGTAAATTTAATGTTGCTGGTCTCAGGAAGCATCTTTTCATGTTTCATAAACACCCTCCAAAGGAGAGATGCATTCACATTAAGATGCAGCTAATCCAGCACTAAAGGATCAACACATTGTAAATCTTACAAAATTAAGAGATTGCTTGTATAGGAAAGCAATGGTATAGGGGGTGTACTAAGAGTGTCATATTCCTGGAGTGCTACTAAGAAACTAAATCCTTAACATCAAAGTAAAAAGAAAAAAAAATTTTAAACAGACCACAGAACAGGTTGCAGATCCAATGGTGAAGAGGAAAAAGGAACATGCAAGCATATCATAGAAGCAAATTCAATCCTAGTTGTTTCAGAATGAGGAAATTTCCATAAAGCTAATAAGATATTTCATGAGCACATATCGCTCAAATGTGGATAAAGCTCCAACCAAGCCTAACCATAATTCAATTACAGTCAACATATAATCTCTACAAGGTAACTAAAGCACCTCCTACCTGCTTTGCCTTGTAACCCAAGCGACGAGCCTTGTCAGGGCGAGTAGGCCTGGTGACACGAACAATGGCAGACTGTTGGCGGTACTCCCAACACCTCACCCTCTGCAAGAAACGCATAACATCGGATTGTTTCTTCCTCCATAGCTCCGACACGTACTTGTAAGCCCCTATTGTCACCAAAACAACAACATAAATAATAATATACCACATATTATTCACACAGGGTATACAAAATCTCCATCAGTTTTAAGAACAAATGTTTTTCATATGGTAAAAAAGGATCAGAAAATCAACCCACCAAAGAGAAAAAACAAACACAAGTTTTCCTTGGTAAATAGATTGCAGAATATAATCACACTATCTCATTTTCTAGACCCTTTATAGTTTATAGTGTTAGTCATAGAATTACATATCACAAAATTAGCAGCATACCATTCACAAACTGATTTAGCAATTAGTTTCAGACAGTTAAAAAAATTCATAAGCCTGATCTCAGAAAACATTCAGGATATAATTTTATCAAATCTACAAAATGCCCATTTTGCTCAAACTCAAACAACCCCCAAAAAATAATCTTACAAGCCAAGTATCATACGATTCTAGCTACCTTAAACAACATGAACTCTTTTTCTTACATAAAACAAAAACATATAATGGCATGATTTGTATTTCCCAGAACTTCTCAGCCAATTCCCGAGTTTTCTCAGACACCAAGCGCGGAATAGCGGAACATAAAAAACAAAATAATAATGATAAAGCATACGAGTTATGAATGATAAACAAAACAAGACATTTGGATCGAACAAAGAAAAAAACCATAAGGCTTAGAATTTTGAAAAAAAAAAAAAAAAAAATTCAAGGCTACACAAAATATATTCTGCAAACGTTTATAACTCTAGCAATGGAAGACAAAAATGTAATAGAAAGTATAACACGAAAATGGATGTAAATTTGGTTTCGCAGAGAAAAAGAAAGAGAGAGAGAGTGTGTACCCATGGGATCGGAAATGAGCTGCGATGCGCAGTAACGGGAAGGGTTTTTCTCTTTAGACGGAGCTAGGGTTTGTGGCGATTCCTTTGCCTTTATAGGGTGGGAGTGGTCAAGGACTTTCCATCTGGGCCGTCCATTTTGTCTTTCAGGCTCCATCTTAAGCGTCTCTTATGACGACGTCGTTTTATTACCATTATTCTCAAAAGTTTGATGGTGTGGGCTGGCGAAGGGCTCAGCTTGTCTTCAAAACAAAGCAAGTTGGGCCGAATTAAGAAGAACGGGCCCAATCAAACCCCCTCGGTTAAAGTACATGGATCCTTAAAAAAAAAAAATAGGACAATGACATTATTTATTTGACAAAATTCTCGAAAATAAGTTATAAGAAAGAGAGATGAAGCGGGTGAGGAACATCAATGAAAATCAAGAGGAGTTTGAAGTCATTTCAGTGATGGTGGTGCATGTGTGGGAAGTGAGAAGAGAGAGAAAGGATTTGGAAAGGAAAAAGTTTGCCTCTAAATTAGTTTAGAGGAAAATTCCTCGAACTTACTAAGTACCAATTGATAAAACCATTCACATATACTTTTAGTTATATGACCTAAATGAATTATTTGATTTATTTAAATAGTACATTTGAATAATTTTATGAGGTGTCATGTTTCCTCCAAATCGATTTGAAGGAAAACTTTTTCATTAAAATGAAATCTGCAACTAAGGATGTTTGATTAATCTATTTAGGGAAGGAGGACTTAATCTAGAGGGAAAATTTCAAAATTGGTCCAGCAATACCACATGTGTCATGTGCACGAATTTTTTTGGCATAGAACTGAACTATAAGTGCTAAATTGGCTAAATAAAAAGTACACAAGTCTAAATACAACAACCTCAAAGTTTAAGAGTTCAAAGTGTATTTTACCTTTGTTTCTTTTTTCTTTTAAGTGTAAGTGACTTTATGCATACATCATCTTAAGAAGTGTTGTCAACATGCTCATGAATCACCAATACTTAATAAAATATGTGAAACTAAGTGTCTGTTTGGCTGGTGTAGGGAAGATAGGCCCAGAAATGCATATTGGGCCATGGGCCTGACCGAGGACTCTTAGTAGTCCGAGGACAAGAGAACATTGATGTAGAAGTGCGGGCTAGAAAATAGTGGAAAGTTACTGGTCATAAGAGTTCAGGAAGGTGGTCTGAGGACAAATTCCTCCTCAGCTGTGACGGTGCAGAGGTCAGAAGGGTTGACCTGCCATTAAGAGCAGCGTTCTGAGCAATTCCACTGTTAAGGATAAGTATTAAGAAGGAATGAGACATGGGGAAGGTGAGAAATATCTGAGGAAAGGCTGCTACCACCGCATTAATTGCTCTATAGCTAACTCTTTGGCTACATCAATGTAGAAGTGATACCTGAACAGTGATGTTCAACCTTACAGCTACCTCTAAAAAAGCTTCAGGAAGGTGCTAATGGGAAAAGGACAGGATCTAGCCATCAAATCTACGTGTAGAGGGCTGAGATAGAGAAAAGGGAGGTAATATAAAAGAGAAGAATCTCATTACATGAAGGGATCTAAGAATTGAAAGGAAAAGAAAAAGATTGTAGCACTAAGACTGTAATTGTAACCAAGCCTAAGAGGAATATAGATATCTAAGTATTACTATCCTCGGACATTGTCAAGGAAGAATTTCTTTTCACAAACTTGTTTTTTTATTGTTTTTCTCACTTTCTCAGTATCTTTGGTCCATTGTGAGCATTGTCCGATTCATTGAAACCTAGTTTTTAGCCCACTCTCTATAAATTCGATGTATTGGGCTCTCTGGGCGTTAATCCATCTATCTTTTGGATTGAGGATCCAAAACCCGCCCTTACAACTAGCTTATTTTTTGCCAACTTATTTTACTATTCATCTTATTTTTGCTATTATCCATAGGTCCCACTACACTTTTTGGTATTATTCATGAGTCTCACTGTACTATGTCAACTAACATTTACCTTTATGTACAATACTACAAAAAGTTTTCAGTTTCAGTAAAATAAGCGGATCCCAAACAGACCCTAAGTATATACTCATTCAAGCCAAAGTATTGTGATGATTGCTATTGCTAAATATGTGTGCTTGTTGAGATATAGGATGAAGTAGAGTATTGTAAGGTGTGTAGGAGCCCATTGGGTTTCTTGTTTAGGGTTATGTAGGAGTTTCGACAACCCATCATCATATATAATATGTCCTATGTATGACTACTTTATGTTAAATATGTGTTTGATTATTGCTTGCATTTTAATGGTGATAGTGGTTGAAGTTGCATGTGTTGTGGTGTCGAGTGTTTGCATTGGGTAGTATGAAGTATGAAGTATGAACTATATTATTTCTTTAATGCTTGGTCTATATTCTTGTGCACACTATTACCCGATTAGTTATAATCGGCTTTCGCACACTTATATGGGTTAACTGCTGTACATTATGATCGATTTTGGCATACTTATATGGATTGACTACTCTACATGGGTAATCAGTATAAATATTATTTGGTATATTTTGTCAATTTTTCATAATATGTTGATGTGGAATCACATCAGTTAACAAATTAGTTTGCAAGCCTTTTGTACTAAAATTGGTAGTCTATTTAGTATTTTTAAAAAAAAAAAATTGGTTTGTTAACTGTTGGGGACGTTTTTGCGACAAGGGCAAAAAATGTAAGATCTACCCAAATCTTTCATTGGACTCTTTACTCTTTAGTAGTGTTTATTTGTGGAGAGTCAAGCCCAAAATTTCAAATGTATGATAGCAAAGGCTAATGGTTCTCTAACAAAAGAGAAATCAAAATGTCAACAACCAAAAAGCAAAAGAATGCTTAAAAACAACAGGAAGTAGGAAGAGGAAATTGAGAGAGGTCATGAAGGAGAGAGAGAATATTCCTCTGTACCAATATTTCCACCCCTAAACTTCAGAATTGTGAGAATGTTTGCTAGTTGAATGGGTTTTTACTCTAAAGTTTCAGGGTAAAACATGGTTGGCTTGTATTGAATTTGATTGTGGGTTTTTATATTAAGTGTTGGTGCTCTTATTGATTGATTTTTGGTAAATAGAAGAGGATTTGGACCCCAAGGTGTTAAGCAAGTAGTCATTTTTAGGTTTGCTCTTGTTTGGATAAAATGAAGGCTTGCTTTTATCCTCATTATGGGAAAAAATTTATTAAACCCCCATTGGCTCCCATTTTTCAGTTGTTTCAAACCATTGGGAGGCTCACCTAAGTGATGACTGCAGTAGGCCAATGAGAGCCAACTATGTTTTAAAGGCAAAAATGGGTTAGGGCATAAACCTTAGGCCACAGATAGCAAGAGCATAAGACTTTTTGGGGTGGAAATTTCAGGTATAAGATCTCCTCCATGAGCTTAAGGTGCTACTAGTGTCTCTTGCCCACTTGGTAACATGCATGAGATGAACTCATGCAAAAGGTTCGAAAGAAACCTACCCATACTCTCCAAATCACACTCACTCAATTTTCCAAATATGTAACATGGGCTTGGGTCATGCTTAAACGAATAAAATAAAATACATGAAAGTTGGGCTTAGCCAAATCAGGCTTATAGGAAATGTGTCACGAAAATGGATATCAACATTAACATTATGTTGTTGGTAAGCATATATGTCAAAAGTTTTAAATTATTGCAAATTTGAATTCACAAAAATTAAAATTCTTCAAAGTTGACCTTTATATTGTTTACATGTGCCAAAAGTCTTGTAACTTAGTGACATTGCCCTATTTTAGTTAAAAAAAGAAGCATAGTTCAAATCTCCATTCCACACTTACTATAACAATTGAATTATAAATATTAAAAACTAATTAATTAATACTTTCTATCTAAAACTCCCACGTGACGAACACTTAACATGAACTGAAATTGTTCTATTGCATATTTAATTTCGTTTGAACCCATTGTACATGACATCTCAACATGAATGGCCATAATACTTTTCAACATATAAGGACTCCTGCCTAAAGCAGCATCTACAAATTCACAATTTGAAAAATATTTAGCTTTGAGAACACTATAGGCTAGAGAACTAACATTAGTCTGAAGTTTTCGGCTTTGTTTTGCTAAGAGAGCTAAGTTAAACTCTTTGAGAAGCTTAAAACCCATCCCTTCTTAAGCTTTTGGAATGTAAAGTTTTTCACAACTAATCCATGTCATCTTGTTTTCGTCACTTTTTTGTCCCCACTAGAAGTTTCTCACCATACTTGTCAACTCATCACAAATTGAATCCGGGATCTTAAAGCAACTCACGAAGTATGTTGAAACCGCTTGAGCAACAACCTTGATCAGAATTTCCTTGCCAACTCTAGACAAAAGCTTCTCCTTCCAATCAACCAATTTAGTAGCTAACTTTTCCTTGAGACATATGAAGGTGTTATTCTTAGACTGACCAACCAAAGGAGGAAGACAAAGGTATTTCTCATGTTGATGAATAACCTAAGCCTCAAACTTGTTTTTAAAGTCAATCTGAATTTCAACAAGAGTATTTTTGCTAAAAAAAAGTAAAAACAATGATGTTTCTGCTCTATTTAGTTGTTGTCCAAAAGCTTCCTCATATACCTTCAAAATTCTTTGCAATGCACTAACCTCGTTCATAAAAGTTTTGCAAAAAATTAAACTATCATCTGCAAAAAATAAATACGAAACACTAGGACCCCTCTTGCAAGCTTGTACTCTAGATAAATCACCCAATTCAACTGATTTTTTAAGTAAAGCTGAAACGCCCACTTTACCCTATAGTATGCTTTACTAAAATCCAATTTCAAAGACATCTCCCCAACTTTGCCTTTCTACTTCTGACTAATGTCGTGCATAATTTCAAAAGTAACCAACACATTATCAGTGATTAATCTTTCATGAACAAAGGCACTTTGGTTATCATTGATAATAAGAGAGAAATTTTCTTTAACCTATATGCAAGAGTTTTAGAAACTAATTTATACACAACATTACATAGGCTAATAGGGCGAAATTTTGTAACTCTAGTAGGATTTTTGTTTTGGGAATGAGAGTAATAAGAGTTTCATTCAAATTTGGCTGCATAATACCCTTATTAAGAAAATCCAGCACTGTTTTAATTACACAAGTATTTGCAGAAGGCCAAAAATGTTGGTAGAAAAGAGGGGGCATAGCATCAAGGTAAGGAGCAGGAGTTGCATGCATTTGTTTCAATGCTTGAGAGACTTCATTAGCTTAGAATTCTTTGGTCAGCACCTGATTCATCTCTACTGTCACTTTCGGATGCACAACATCTAAAATTTCATAGGTTGATCGGTGGTAAAAAGATCAGAATAATATCCTACTAAATACTTCCTCAATCTTATGATCCTCCTCTTGCCATATACCACCCACATCAAAAATACCATTGATTTGATTCCATTTTAACCGACTAGAGGACTTTGCATGGAAAGAAAGAGGTATTTCGGTCACCTAATTGTAGCCATATGATATGAGATCTCCGATTCCACGTTACCTCCTCTCAAACCATTCATTCACTTTTTTTTTAATCCCGAATAGATTGAATTATATCTGCTGGAAATGGAATGAGTATATGTCCAAATATATTTTAAATTACTTTTTAATTAACTATAAGCAAAAAATCTTCTCCAAAAAAAAAAAAAAAAAACTATAAGCAAAAAATGCCTAACATGAAAGGAAGGAAGCGAATAGATGTGCAGATACTTTGGCTAAAATGGGAGTTGAGTTAGTTTCTGACTTCCAAATTTTGTATGAACCACCGCCTGTGGTGGATAATGCACTAGCTTTTGATAAATCTGAGCTATTTTGTAATAGACTGATTGTGTAATGTTATTTCCCTTCTGTTGTTTACCAAAAAAAAGAAAAAGAAAGGAAGGAAGCCAAACTTGATAGGTGGTCCATATACATTTTCCGAGTGGGTAAAGTTGGGTCCATTTCTTCTTAATTCGGGCCCACATAGTTTCCTTGGGGACAAGCTGAACACTTCGCTGGCCAGACAACACTCATTAGTCACTCCCACTATAAAGCCTTTAGAAATTAGGATTCGCCAGTCCCCACACAGTGACACAGACGCGCACACTCACTCCCCTTTAATAAGCGAGCGAAAACGGAAAACAAAGCTCTTTACTGCGCAGTTGATCTCTGTTCCCTCCGGTACTCTCTCTGTCTCTCTGAAACCCTAATTTTAATTCTTACTTGATTCAATCTCCACCATTGCTACGAAAGTTTTATGCAGAATCCTTTTTTGGATTTTTCTTTAATCGGTCAGCTTTACTGAATCTCTGAAAGTGTTTTTTTGTGAATGAATGATCGCATTGACAGTATCGATGTCCTTCCGTCTAATCCTCTTTGGCGTTCTGGTTGGAATCGTTAGCCTGACACGGCGTCTATCCAGACTAATGGCGGACGAAACAAGTCATAGTAGCAGGAGAAGGGACTCTGTACCTCCTCCTCGTCGGCGGTTATGCACAACTTGTCGATTTGCAGAGATACTTAACGGCGGCGGTAGCAGTGACGAACTTCGCCGATTGACGGAGACTCTTTTGAGCGGCGAAACTCGCACTTATTGCGAAGGGTGTAACGGTTGCCCATTGGTATCACACGGGAGCGCAATTGTGGCCGCATTATGCTCTTGGTGGCGCTTGTTCGAACCCGTGGCTTCGCTGTTTTTCCTGCCCTTCACCTTCCTGTTCTACATTGTTAGGTCTCCGTTCAGAGCCATGCGCCCTCTGTTTGTCGCCTGGATGTTTATCATGACTCTTATCACTCGCGACTCTTGATGTGATATCGGATTCGGATTAGTATTAGTATTAGAGTGCTCTGTAATTTTCTTTCTAAGATCTTTTCAGGGACCATGGAATCCTTTGATGACCAAGAAAGGAAAATATGATTAATACCTTTCATTTTTGGGTAATTCTGATTACTTTCCAAGTTTTCGTGACAATATCAATTAATATAAATCCCTAAAAACATGAAGTTGACTATATATTGACATTTAGATCATGCAATTAATTATTGGCATATCTAATTTCTCCTTCCCCAATTGCAATTTGGCTACTCTATTTGCATATTCAAATGCAAAAGGAACCTACGTGGCTATGAATGCCAGAACGAACCATCACGATTGCTTTGCCAATCCTTAAAAACATTTGCAAGTTTATGGCTTAGTCTTGTGTCTCATTACTAGCGTGCATAACTAGGTTGCTCGGTGAGATCCGATTACTCGAATTTAGTACTTGGCTTTTTGTACTCCAAAAGGCAATTGAATAGAGTATAATTGCATCTACTCCACGATCTCATTTGGAAAGATGCACGACCCCAGTCGTGACTATATGAGGCATTTTACTGAAAGGCATGTTCAGGTTCTCCTGGCTGGCTGTATTTTCTTCTTTTTTTCCTTTTTCAATTAAATGTCAATCACCAGTTATGCCAAAGATTGCATTTATGAGCCATGGATAGCTCCTCTTTAGGTGTTCAGACAAAAGCAAAATGCATAATTGGAAGAGATTATCCAAAGCCAGGTCAGTTTTGCCACTATGGTTGTTTTAGTTGTTTGCACTGCCTTACAATCACTGCTCACATAGTAGGTCACATATTTTCAACTGTTTAGAGCCATGGAAGCACGATGATGAGAGACAATACTGTTTCCTTTTAGTTTAGAGTGTGTTTGGTTGGGGTGAAAACAGGGAGGATGGAAAATAGGGTGAAAAATGTTGTTTTTCACTGTTTGGTTGAGGAAAGAAAATAGGAGAGATAGAAAATAGGGGAAAAAGTTTTCTCTCCTGAGCCCACTTTATTTATCCTCCCAAATTATGAGGAAAATGAGGGGAGAAAAGTGATGAAAAATGCATTTTATACAAATAATCCCATTTTATTACACTCATCTACCTCTCTCACTTTCCCATTATTATATAACAAGGACATAATAGTTAATTTATATAAACTACATTTTCTATCCTTCCCTTTTTCTCTCCAACCAAATAAAAAAGTTTTCTACCCTCCCACTTTTCCACTCCTCCAACCAAACACATACGAGGGAAATCAAATCTTTTTTATCCTCCCACTTTTCTATTTTCCCACTAATTTTCCACTCCTCCAACCAAGCGAGCCCTGTCCAGCACGTGCAAGTAATATTATGTACAATCTTGCCTGTTGCTCTTGCTTGTTGCTTGTCTGAAGAGGCACTCTGCAACAACCTTTCGGCCCCAAAAGATCTGAATGGAATTACTGATTGCTCTTCTTGCTTGTTGCTTGTCTGAAGAAGCAGAGAAACAACTTTTGGAGCTAAAACATCTGAATGGCCTAAGCTTGGATTGGATTTTTTCCCTGGTTAGTGACAAGCCTTTGACAAAGATACTCTCTGCAATCTGCATGGATTCCTTTTGTTTAATAGATAGAAATGTGGGACCTCATTCCTGCTGTGATATCTTATAATTGTGCATTACCCAAAAAAAAAAAAAATTTTGGCTAACTGCCAATGATATACAGTGCTTGAGGAACTGGTAAGATGTTATGACTGGCCAACTAGTTTGGAGGTGGTCGTAGCCTCATAGGCATGATTATGGAACTTTGGGTTGGCTTGGAAATGGAGTTTAACATAATTGATGATAGGTTCCCTAGGAATATGTTTTATTGGATTAATTTCTGCATTTTTTCTCCTAGATTTGAGAGTTCGGATTGCTCAATTGCTCTTTGGATCCTCAACCTTTCATTACTTGGAGAGAACTTTTTATGCTTTCGTAAGGCGTAATCCCAAGTATGCTATAGCAAAAATTAACTCACCAAATTTTGGCATATGACCAGTTACCACTATTTGTACTGGTGGATGAGATGTGGTGATAGCTATATCATGTGCTTTGCAAATTAATGGGAACTAATGAGGTTTGGAAGCTAATGACTCCATTAATTTTTACAGTTTGATGAGGAGACTGAGGAGAGATACTAGAAATTTGAATTTCCAGGAATCGAATCTTCCTCCACGTGTATAGGAGTTAATCTTATTTCCTGTGGGGTAATGTGGAAGCATTGTCCAAGTTAACCCTATGCAAACCATAGACTAACCCAATATTAATTTGCTTGTTCTACAAATATGTAAATCTACAGTTAGTTTGAGCCACTTGGAGCATAATATGTCTAATTATCCTCATGGCTTGCTTGTTGATGAGATAATCTCTTGGGTTCAGAGTTCTACTAGTAGAGATGCCTTTCGTGTGAGAGTTACTTAAAGGGATTCTCATGTGTGTGTAGATCTTAATGCATCCAAAAGGAGTTTAGAAAGAAGTTGAGGATGATGCGGGAAATGTAAGGAAAGATTTATATTAATTTAGTCTTATTTGATTTTGGAGTCTATTGTATTTTAATTGGTATTCTATTTTAGGCTCAGTAGCTAATTAGGTTTTTAGTATTTTATTTAATTAAGGGTCTTTTTATAATTCAACAATTGGGATTTCATAAGTTGTTTAGAATTAGGTTTCCTAAGCACACCGTATTACATACTCCAAACAACAAAAAAAAAAAAAAACAAAGTTGTTATTTTCCCACTTACTCTGTGTATATATATGTAAAAGAATAACAGGGACATCTCTCTCTCTCTCTCTTTTTTATTTATTTTGCATTTTTTTTTTCTTCTAAATTTTGAAAGCATGTAAAACGAAGACTTAATTGTATTAGTAGTCATCAATTGTAATCACTCTCTTGAGTAAAAGTTATAGAGCTCTAGCCTCTAGCTTTCCATTTCTTTGCTTGTAGTAGTTCATTACTTTGGAGAAGTAAAATCAAATTCGTTGTGTTTTCACAGTGGCTGGAATGGTTTTGGCAGTGTTTGGGGTCTGTTAAAGTGGTGTTGACTAGTGGTTTTTCAGTCATGACCGTGTTGTGGGTAGTTTATAAGACTTCCAGTGGTTCGCGGTTGTAGAAGAAAGGGAGCAGACAGAGGAGGTCAAACCAAAAATGTCACATTGGAACCAAAAAAAAATGGTTCTATTAACAATTAGCTTATGGTAGTTTATTTCCAAGGACTTACTACTTATTTTTCATTTATATTAGGATTTCACTCCTCCCATTATTTATTTGGTGGGACACTAACCCATGGAAAGTACTGATTAAAAAATGGGAAATTAGCCGACTATGGAATTTAGCTTGAGGAATTCACGACTATTATCCTATCTGATGTTTCATCATAAGGAAAATATGTATAGCTTTTATTAAAAAGACCATTTGCTCAACATGTCATTAGCCATCTATATATCTATATATAATAACAGGTGAAGCTGAAAGAAATTTAAATTGGAATTCTAAATTAGAGTTCCAATTTTGCGTCATGTATCCTAAATTATTTATTCTAAAAGAATTTTATTTCTTAATTTTAGAATAAAATGTGTGACCACATCATAAATATTCATTCAAGTAAGTTATTAAGTACAAAAACCAAAGAGATTAGAATAAATGAATCGTAAAAAAAAAAGTGTTTCACAATAATTATAAAAATAAAAATAAAAAAAAAACAATTTACATTTTATACCTAATAATATCCTTACAATTTTTTTTAAAGAGTTAACAAAATATAAAAATGACTATCAATAGTATTTAAATTATGCGTTATTTTGCTACAATGTTTTCAGTAATAAGTTTTCTGTTTTCAGTAAAATAAGCGGTATCCAAACAGACCTTATAGACATTTTTTTTATT
The DNA here is from genome assembly GCA_028535165.1 of Quercus tomentella. Classification (NCBI taxonomy): domain Eukaryota; kingdom Viridiplantae; phylum Streptophyta; class Magnoliopsida; order Fagales; family Fagaceae; genus Quercus; species Quercus tomentella. The sequence goes on along the minus strand of JAPQVY010000023.1, from coordinate 9,357,198 downwards.
ATGCATTTTTTTTTAGAGTTTCAACATATGACATTCACTCCTAATTATATTATGCATCTTATTGTGTATCTATGCATATGCATGAGGTTACAAGCTAGTGTTAGTAAAGAGTGGACAAAAAATTAAAATTATTAAAAAGACACTACAACTCGAATCCCTCTTCCTCTAACCAGACTAGTATGTGGAGAGAGTACCATTTTGCCTAACAAGTGTGATAGCCAATAGGTAGACTTAAATTTTTAATTGACACGGTAATTTTTGAATGGATCAACTAAGTTAATCAGTAGAAATTGTATATTACAAACTAAGTAGTGCTAAGTTCTCGAAGTCATTCTAAAAAAAAGTCCTTGAAGTCCATACACAGATTAGTTAAACAAAAATTTTAAATTTTAAATTTGCCTAAAGTTATGATCACTTGAAAAAATAAGTTACAATTTAAGAGGGAAAAAAAAAAATACTAACACCAATAATGTTAGGCATGCCATGTCTATTATCAATGGCATCCTTTCTTTAATGAAAATTAAAGTCTTAATCATTTTTTTAATATAATATAATCCCTCCCATTGCTTAATTTTTTTGCAAAATCCTGGGTTTTTTCTTGCCATATAAAATGCAACCAAAAAACCCAAAAATAAGAAAATAGAAACTATAGAAGTTTTTATACAGAAAACAGTAGTTATTTACACTCAGAAATGACGCTGACACTTAAAAAGAGTCATTAATCTAGAGCAATAGGTTTTGGATTTTTTTTTTTTTTTTTTTTTTGAGAATTGGAAAAGCTAATTTAGTGTTATAGGCAATAGTTATAATATTTTTGATGAGGAAGTAGATAATTAGTCCAACTCTAGTTCGTCCAAAAGAGTCGTCCAGAGCCAATAGAGCAAGTTGGACTAAGGATCACCCCAGAAGAAGAAAAAATGTTCATGAACGATAATATTACCCTGGATTAGTGAAATCTCCCATGGACGATAAACTCATCCATGAAGGTCATCCATGGACGGTCATCAGATGTCCAAGGACGACCAAATCGTCATACCCTAGACGGACGAATACGCAACACTTAGAAAACTTTCGATTCTTCGTAGCGGTTACTAAACCCGTAGCTATCGCCATGAATCCCTCAAATGAGTTAACTTCCGTTAGTGGTTACAACTTTAGTAGCCGTTGAGGAAGTTAACTCCGGACTCATTGGTTTCCACAAATCTTGGGGAGGTTATTCGACAAATAACTGTCCTCAGGATCTCTATATAAAGGACCTGTCTGAACCCAAGAAAGGTAAGAACATTCTGAGACTTGACTCCCAAAAAGTTGGAACTTCTTTCCTGTGAAACTAACTTTGCCATCGAAGGGGGTTTGGCCGGTCTTCTCCGATCCCCTTTTTGACAGCGTAATTACTTTTTGTAGGCCTTCCACTGCTCAGTAGCCCACCGAAGCCAGAGCATCCACCTTACTGATTCGAAGCGATATCAGTTGGCGCCGTCTGTGGGAAGAGAGAGATTGTTTTGCAGTTATCTTTTCCGCGACAAAAGGTTAGGATGGTCAGGACCAGATCAAGGGCTACTAGCCCAGGTCGTCAGGGAAGCAGAGGCACTTCAAGCGATCCCCAACGCGATCGCCAATTTGCACCAGTCATGCAGACATCGTCTGTTCAGCATGTGCAATCTATGGCGGCTACAATGGCGGAGTTGACTTGCCAAAACCAAGAGTTAAGAATGGAGATCAATCAGAGAAGACAGACACGTGAGGAACGAGAAGGAGGAGGACAAACACAAGGTCATGGTGACAGAGAAAATACTGAGATTGGAAGTCAGTTAAGAGGCACCACTTCACGGATGGTACCACACTTGAAAGAAGAGATGGACCAAATGAAGAAAGTCATGGGGGAAATGAAAGAGAACATGAGGAGGACGAATCCTATAGAAGATTTGGTCCACAGAACTAACTCCCCCTTTACGGCTTTCTTTGGATTCGTATGATGGAACGCGTGACCCATTTGATCACATTGCTACTTTCAAGACAACGATGCACCTTCAAGGGGTCCCTGATAAAATCATGTGTAGAGCCTTCCCTACCACCCTTAAAGGTCCGGCACAAGTTTGGTTCAGCAAAATATCCCCAAGTTCTGTAGGTTCTTTCGAAGAGTTAAGCAAATTGCTTGTTAACAATTTCATTGGGGGACAGAGACACAAGCGTTCTTCGTCTAGCTTGTTGACCATAGAGCAAGGGGAGAATGAGAGCCGGCGATCATTCATCACTCGCTTCAACAGAGAAGCCCTTAGTGTGGACGAGGTAGACGACAAGCTTCTATTGGCGGCCTTCCATAATGGGATTAATTTTGATCTATTTATCCACAAGCTATATGAGAAGGAGCCTCAAACCATGGCTGAGCTTGTCCATTCGGCTCAGAACTTTATGAATGCAGAAGATGCAATCATAGCCAAGAAGAGGAAAAGAGCTGAAAGGATGGAAGCGCACCCAGCACGCCACTCAGAACAAGGCCTTCGTCCAAAGAAGGGACGGACGGAAGACAAGAAGGAACGAGATAACAGGAAGACGGGTCCTTTGGGAAGAAGCCAGAACTATACGCCCTTGAACGCTCCACTTGATCAGGTGCTCATGCAAATCAAAGACGACCCTTCTCTAAAATGGCCAGAGAAGATGAAAGGAGATCCCAATAAGCACAATAAGAGTAAATATTGTCGCTTCCATAGGGACCATGGGCATGACACGGATGAATGTTATGACCTGAAGCAGCAAATTGAGAATCTTATTAGATAAGGAAAGCTGAGGCACTTCGTTGGAAGGGATCATAAAGATGAGAAGTTGAAAGGAAAAATGGAGGAATCGTCCCGGCCCCCACTAGGAGAGATAAGGATTATCATTGGAGGAAACTCGACGGGGCAATCTTCCAAGCCGAAGAAGACGTATCTCAAAGTGGTGCAAAACGTCCAACTCTCTGGACGATCACCAAGGACGAGATCAACGGACGAGCCGGCCATTTCCTTCACCGACGAAGATGCTGAGAGGATCCATCACCCGCATGATGATGCAATTGTCATTACTCTGCTGATTGCAGATTATACAACCAGGAGAGTGTTAGTTGACAATGGAAGCTCAGCAGATATATTGTACTACCCTGCCTTCCAACAGATGAGGCTTGGGCGGGATCAACTTCATCCAGTATGCTCACCATTGATAGGGTTCGGAGGAATGAAGGTGCAGCCCGTAGGCACCATTACATTACCAATAGTGGTGGGGTTATACCCGCAGTAGATAACTAGGGAAATCAATTTCCTCGTGGTGGATTGTTCGTCCTCATACAATGCCATTATTGGAAGACCAACTCTGAACAGTTGGAAGGCGATAACATCTACCTACCATCTGTCAGTCAAATTCCCTACGGAGTACGGGATAGGGCAAGCACAAGGAGATCAGTTGGCAGCTAGGGAATGCTATTTAGCCATGATGGCTTTGGACGAGCAGGTGCAGACAATGAGTATTGAGGAAAGAAGGGTTGTTGCAGAGCCCACAGAAGTATTGGAAGATGTTCTTTTGCAAGAAGATGATCCCGAGAAATTCACCAGAATTGGAACAGGTATGAAGGAGAAGGCAAGAAAAGACCTCATCCAGTTCCTGAGAAAGAGTATCGATGTTTTTGCATGGAGTCATGATGACATGCCGGGAATCGATCCAAGTGTAATCACTCATCGATTGAATGTGTACCCCTTTTCTAAGCCCGTTCGACAGAAGAAGAGGGTGTTCGCTCCTGAGCGGGATAAGGCAATCAAGGAAGAGGTTCAGAAACTGACCACGGCACAGTTTATTAAGGAAGTCTATTACCCGGATTGGTTAACCAATGTGGTGATGGTGAAGAAAGCAAATGGCAAGTGGAGAATGTGCGTAGATTTCACTGATTTGAACAAGGCCTGTCCCAAGGATACTTATCCTTTGCCACGCATTGATCAATTGGTGGACTCTACGGCTGGCCATCAGTTGTTGAGCTTCATGGATGCCTTCTCAGGATATAATCAGATAAAGATGGACGAAGTTGATCAGGAAAAGACCTCCTTCATTATCAGCCAAGGCTTGTTTTGCTATAAGGTGATGCCCTTTGGTTTAAAGAACGCAGGGGCAACTTATCAAAGGTTGGTTAATCACATGTTTCGTCCACATATAGGACGGAATGTAGAGGTCTATGTCGTCGACATGCTTGTGAAGAGCATAGACAAGGGAAGCCATTTGGACGATCTACAGGAAACCTTTGAAACACTTAGGCGATATAAGATGAAATTGAACCCAAGTAAGTGTGCTTTCGGAGTATCGTTGGGAAAGTTTCTGGGGTTCATGGTTTCGCAAAGAGGAATCGAAGCGAATCCAGACAAGATCCAAGCCATATTGGACATGGAACCGCCGAAGAATATCAAGGAAGTCCAATCCTTCACTGGACGGGTTGCTGCTTTGAATAGGTTTGTTTCGAAAGCCACAGACAAATGTTTACCTTTCTTCAAAGTCCTCAGGAAGGCATTCGAATGGACGGACGAATGTCAAAAAGCCTTCCAAGACCTGAAGGACTATCTCACTACAGCTCCATTATTAAGTCCGTCCGTGCAAGGAGAAGAACTATACCTGTACTTGGCGGTGTCTCCACATGTCGTAAGTTCAGCTCTAATCAAAGAGGAAGGAAAAGTACAAAGACCCGTGTACTACACTAGCCGAGCACTCAGAGGAGCAGAGGGAAGGTACCCACTTATAGAGAAGTTGGCTTTTGCACTGATAACAGCTTCTAGAAAGTTAAGACATTACTTCCAAGTTCATGTCATCAACGTCATGACGGACCATCCGCTCAAGAAGGCAATGAACAAGCTGGAAGCTGCAGGAAGGCTGATTCAATGGGCAGTGGAACTTAGTGAATTCGACATTCGGTACCAACCGAGAAATGCAATAAAGGCTCAAGCCCTAGCAGATTTCATTGCAGAGTTCACTCCGAGTCACGAGAATCTTGGGGAAAGAGAGTGCAATAAAAAATGGGTCGTCCATGTAGATGGATCGTCCACATTACATGCTGGAGGAATAGGAGTTGTTTTGGAGTCACTAGAAAGAGACAAATTAAAGTACAAGGCTCGTTTGTAATACCAAACTACTAATAATGAAGTGGAGTATGAAGCCTTTTTAAAGGGGTTGGAGTTGGCTAAGTCTGTAGAAGCAGATTCAATACTTGTTTTGGGAGACTCTTAGTTGGTCATAGGCCAAGTAAATGGGATATGTGAAGCCAAGGAAGACAGAATGAAGAAATATTTAAAAAAGGTACTGCGCCTTGTGAAGAAATTCAAAGAAACTGATTTCATTCAAATCCCAAGGGAAGAGAATGTGGAAGCAGATATTCTGGCAAAGGAAGCGTCTGCGAATGAAGTAATGGACGAGTTGGATGCAGTACAATACATGCCTAGTATAGACCTTCCAGAGATGCTACAGATAGAGGGTGATGAAAATTGGATGACCCCAATAGTGTCATACTTGAAGGACGGAAGGCTTCCAGAAGAGAAGGACGAAGCTAGGAAGCTCAGAGTCAAATCAGCCAGGTACATACTTATGGACGAAGTGTTATACAAAAGAGGTTTTTCCCAGCCTCTCCTAAGGTGTTTGGCTCCGGACGAGGCAAACTATATGTTGAGGGAGGTTCATGAAGGAGCATGTGGTAACCATTCGGGAGCCAGATCACTCGTCCATAAAGTCATTCGTAGCGGATTCTAGTGGCCAACCATCCAAGCTGATGCTAAGGCATATGTTAAGGTATGTGATCAATGTCAGCGCTTCAGCAACATTCCTAGACAGCCAGCAGAGTATCTCACGCCAATGATGGCCCCTTGGCCTTTCGCGCAATGGGGACTGGACATTTTGGGGTCATTTCCAATTGGAACTCGGCAAATGAAATTTTTGGTGGTAGGAATAGATTACTTCACAAAATGGGTGGAAGCTGAACCCTTATCAAAAATTACACAACAGAATGTCAAGAACTTCGTCTGGAAGAACATTGTATGCAGATTCGGGGTACCTAGGGTACTAGTGTCTGATAATGGACGACAGTTTGACAACACACCATTCAGGGAATTTTGTGAACAGCTTGGAATGAGGAACCATTACTCCTCACCCTCCCACCCACAGGCCAATGGCCAGGCAGAAGTAGCAAACCGATCCTTGTTGAAGATCATCAAGACTCGGCTCGAAGGGGCAAAGGGAGTATGGCCGGATGAGTTACCGGGTGTTTTGTGGGCTTACAGAATGACAGTGAGAACTCCAACAAGGGAAACTCCTTTTAAACTAGCCTATGGAAGTGAGGCAGTTATACCGGCAGAAGTACATATGACGAGCCACAGGGTGAGGAAGTATCAAGTCGAAGAAAACGAAGAACAGCTCCGTCTTAACCTTGACCTTATGGACGAAGTCAGGATGGATGCAGAATAGAGAACAACGAGGTACAAAAATCTTATGGCAAGATAATATGATGCCATGGTGAAGCCCAAGCGTTTCAACATCGGGGATCTCGTCCTGAAGAGAGTTACCTTGGCAACAAGAAACCCGGCCTACGGGAAACTAGGGCCAAATTGGGAAGGACCTTATAGGGTTATCAACTGCAAGAGGCAAGGATCCTACTATTTGGAAGCTTTGGATGGACGAAGGCTAGAACACCCTTGGAATGTTGAGCACCTAAGGAAATACCATCAATAAATGTTGACTCTGGACGGAAGTGGCCACGGACGAGATACCTGGACGAGCGAAAGTATTCTCATGTTTGTTTACTACTACTATGTGTTTTAACTATTTCAATAATCCCCTCGAAAGTACATTAGTGTTTTCACTTTTGTGCTATTCATGGACGAGTTGGTTTGTATTTTTAATTCCCTAAGGCACTAGCTCACGAGCATGTGCCATGCCTGTGGACGAATGTTTGCATAAGTTTGGATTTTCAGATATATATATATATATATATATATGATGTATTTTTAAGTATATTGTATGGGAATCCTTTATTTTTGTATATTCATTCAGAATGATCAACAAAGAAGCAAATAAGCATGGACGAATGAAATCCTTGGACGCAAGGATGTATCGTCCATAAGCTTTCCTCAAAAGGAAAAATGAAACAAGGTACATCCGTCCAAAGCTTAAAACGAGATGAAACCTGAGTTAAAGGAAAAATAGAAAAGGTATATCCGTCTAAAGCTCAAGACGAGGTGAAACCTGAGAAATGGCCGTCCAAAACATGGACGAACAAAGATTGTGCAAAAGCACAAGCCCATAAATGAATCTAACCAGCATAACAATCCATTGCATGGACGAGAAATTGCTGGGAAGTCTTATCTCCCTAAATTTGAATAATGAAAAAAGCTAACCAAGAAGAACGTTATTCATAGACGAACTGTACTTATAAGCTAAAAGGATTCAATTTGCTCTATTTCGGTGATGTAATAAGAAATTCACCCCTATACTCAAGACGAGGCAAACTGAATTCCTGGGTGGACGAACCACACAGCCACAAAAATGATATGAATAATGAAAATAAAATTTCATACATAAAGCTGGAAATGTATGTATTCAAACACAATGGAAGGTGAAAATAGAAAATATTCATTTGTTTATGGAATTTAAAAAAGGGTGGACGACCCACGTTCAAAAAAACCCTTAAGTTGTGAAAATAAAACTAATTGTATATAAGACTCATCCATAATCTTGGACGAGACAATTGTACTAGTATGTACTTGAATAAAAGAAGTAAAGAACAAAGCCCAAAACAACGGGCACTTCCAGATAAAAGTAAATAAAAGTGAAATAAATTTTCTAAGGAAAATGCAATCACTTGGGCAAGCTAGCCTTGGGGTCGTCCTGGGTCACTTCAGTGTTAGCATTGTCCATTATGTTGACGTCCTCAGAACTCGTCTGCAACAAGGAACTTTCAGTAGCGAGGGGAAGCTTGAAAGAATTGAAGTCCAAGTCAGGATATGTCTACTTAGCATCAGCACGAAAGTCCTCATAGCCAGCTGCATAGTGGCTGTCTAGACGATTCTTGTACTCGTCAAACTTCTTAAAGGCTGCTATGGCTTCTTCACGTGCTTTCTCTAAGGACGAGGCAAACTCAGAGACTTGTCCTTCCAGATGGACGATACGGGTATCCTTCTCTAAGTTATCAGCTTTAAGCTCTTCCACCTCGTTCTTCAGCTTCGTCTCACTTCCTTGTAGACGATTAAAATCCTCGGTCAACCTAAGGACCTCCCCCTTTTTTAGCAGAACTTCATTGTTCAGCTCCTTAGCTTTGTCCTTAGCCTGCTTAGCCTCTGTAGCAAGCTCTTTAGCTTGGCAGGTTGCTGTATAAAATTTTGACATAGCCTGCATATGAACGAAAGGGAGTTAGACATCCTATTCAAATTAAAAAAATTTTTTACACACAAGGACGAGGGAAAGACTTACCTTAAAAGGTCATGGATGCCAGAACATTCAAATTCCTTCACTGACATGTTGTAGCATTCATTAACTTCACGCTTAGTGACGAGCCCTTTGAACGTCCTCCATGCGTAACCCTCGTCCAGAACCAGATTGGAAGGACGATTAGAGGACTCCGACGAACTAGGCTTGCGAGAAGCTTTAGGTGGAGGGGGAGGATCAGTCTGAACGGGATGGATTGTTTGGACGGGCTCCACATCCACCAGAGGGTCGTCCAAGTTCACTGACGGAGGTGTAAACTTGGGGACCTTGGGAAGGGAAGTCTTACCAGGCTTTTGCTTCTTAAGGCCTCGACGACTTGGAAGGTCGTCCAGGTCTACGGCACTAGATATTGACTTTGACTTCCTCTTCCCAGCCTGGACGGAAGTCACTTGGACAGTTGGGGGTGCAGCAACATCCTCGTCCCCACTAGTCACTGTTTTTTCTTTGTTTTCCCTCATTGTAGTTATCCCTGTGACGAGGAAAATCAATAAATAAATAAAAAAAAAAAAGGGAAATGAAATAAAGTGGACGATACTTACTTCGATGGGTAGTTTCCTCGTGACTGAGGTTCTCTGCAGTAGGCACTGGGCCAAGTCCCCAAGCTGCTAGACGACTGAGAGTTACCAAATCGTGGAAAGTTCTCCCAGGGAAGGTACGAACCACGTCTATCCGGTCCAAGTAAAATTTGTCCAAACGTGGATGAACAACAGCTGCATCACTAAGAGAAAGAGTTAGACAATTGAAAGAGTGGAAAAATGTAAGGAGAAATGAAATAAATTGGAAAGAAAACATACCTTCAGGACGAAGACGACCTAGAGGGCTGGTAAAAGGTGGGAACGGGGGATTATCCACATCAGCTGGGTTGCCAGCCCAATTTCCAGAAATAATAAAAAATTCTTTTTTCCAAAGTCGGTCAGACGAGCTACGGCCCTTAATTAAATTGTAATAAGAGCCCCTGGACGAGAACTGGTAAAAACCAGCAGATTTCTTTATCTCCAAGGGCTTATAACAGTAAAGGAACTCGTCTACCGTAATTGGATGGTTCCCTTCCAATGCCTCACGCCATAGCACTTGCATGGCGACTATCGTCCTCCAACCATTGGGGTTAAGCTGGTTAGGTCCAATACCCAACCTTTGAAAGAGGTCTCTGCAGAAGGAATTTAGAGGAAACCTAAGGCCAGCTAAAAGGTAAGAAGTGTATACCCCTAAACCAGAGGAAGGAGAACAACACCATTCTCCAGCCTTGGGTAGACGAGGGTTAAGCTCTTTAGGAATTTGGTATCTATCTACAAGATTTTTTAACTTGGCAGCGTCTAAGGTGGATGCTACCTCTGGGGCACAACTATAAATGACGTCTTCCTCATCCTCATCCTCGTCTTGAGGAGGGCTAGATGGCTGTCTGGACGAGCTAGGCCCAGATCCAGAAGCCATCCTACGTTGTAGTTCCTAAAATTCCTTTAAGGGAATGCCAGGAACCCCAGACGAGTAATGCTCGTCTGAGGAATCGCTACAAGATGAGCTATGTACACTACCCTCCTCACTACCCTCACTCCCAGAAGAACCGTCCTGGTACTCGTCTATCTCCCTCTCTAAACTACTAGACGAAGACATGGTTGAAATGTAGAAAGATTTAAGATGAAAACCTAAAAAGAAAGAGGAAATACCTGATAGAACTAGGAGGAGAGCTAGACGAGGCTCTTGGACGAGATGGCAGAAGGGAAAATGAGACGAAAGTAAGGGGCATGAAAGAGAATGCACTATTTATAGGCCCCAGCAACAGGGTCAGTGAAACGACGCTCGCCACTCAAAAATTGACACGTGGCGGATCCTTTGGGAAACAGGATCGACACGACTGGCCAACCAACAGCTTTGCGACACGTGGCTCACAAAAAAGTGAAATCTTATTAAAATCACGATAATATCTTGGACGACCCTTTGAACAAAGGGGCAACTGATGAGGAAGTAGATGATTAGTCCAACTTTAGTTCGTCCAAAAGAGTTGTCCAGAGCCAATAAAGCAAGTTGGACCAAGGATCACTCCAGAAGAAGAAAAAATGTTCATGAATGATAATATTACCCTGGATCAGTGAAATCTCCCATGGACGATAAACTCGTCCATGAAGGTCGTCCATGGACGGTTATCAGATGTCCAGGGACGACCAAATCGTCATACCCTAGACGGACGAATACGCAACACTTAGAAAACTTTCGATTCTTCGTAGCGGTTACTAAACCCGTAGCTATCGCCATGAATCCCTCAAATGAGTTAACTTCCGTTAGCAGTTACAACTTTAGTAGCCGTTGAGGAAGTTAACTCCGGACTCATTGGTTTCCACAAATCTTGGGGAGGTTATTCGACAAATAACCGTCCCCAAGATCTCTATATAAATGACCAGTCTGAACCCAAGAAAGGTAAGAACATTCTGAGACTTGACTCCCAAAAAGTTGGAACTTCTTTCCTGTGAAACTAACTTTGCAATCGGAGGGGGTTTGGCCAGTCTTCTCCGGTCCCCTTTTTGACAGCGTAATTGCTTTTTGTAGGCCTTCCACCGCTCAGTAGCCCACCGAAGCCAGAGCATCCACCTTACTGATTCGAAGCGATATCAATTTTAACACATAAAAGAACAATAACAACAAAAAGGCATATTAGATGAATAAATTGACTTCGTTAGAGAATGAAGACAAATAAATGCACTGGAAAGAATAGATATCAGAATATATGAATGTAAAAAGAAGAAGAAGGATGTACCAATTGAAAGGCCATAGAGTTTTAATCGAGATAGAAGGCGACCAATCTAAGAAGCACTTGGAATGCTCCTAATAATAGAAAAAATATAAGAGAAAAATAGGTTACCTCAAAAGAACAATGCATGACTATAGCAATTGAAATTTGTCAAGACAATTTCATATATTGCAAAACATGAATCCAAAATTTAGATGTTAAAATTTCTAAAAAGCCAAAAGAAAGAGTAAAGAATCAGTCCCTAGAAATTATTTTCTTTTAAAAAAACATATGACTACAGAATAGAAACAAAAATATAATATTGCAAAAATTGAATCAAAAAATTAAGTTGTTAAACTTCTTAAAGGCTTAAAAATTGGAAGAATCAACAAAAAAACATATGACTACATAATAGAAAAAATATAAGAGAAAGATAGGTTACCTCAAGAGAATAATCCATGATTATAGCAATTGAAATTTGTCAAGACAATTTCATATATTACAAAATATGAACCCAAAATTTAGATGTTAAAACTTCTAAAAAGCCAAAAGAAAGAGTAAAGAATTTAGATACATTGTTGGGTGCAAAACAAATATTTGCACCATTGATGTCCTTAATAAGATGCTTGGTAACCATAGAAACCAAATATCAATCAAATGATTTCTTTTGCCACACCATACAAAAAAGTAAAAGCTAAGAAAAACACCATAAGAAAGTGCAAAAAATAAAGCAATCTTATATTCAAGCGTGGTAGATATGAACTTTATTGATTATTCCATACCATCTTGACAAATCTGTAGAACGTTTTGTTTCATATTACAATGCATTGATAGCTATTTTCATGCTGTTTGTGCAATGCCCCGGAAAGTTGCAAATAAAAAAAAAAAAAAAAAACGACTACATAACAAAAAAAATTGACAATTCTTATTAACAAAAATACAGTAAAATTATAATTAAAAAACCCTAATAGTAATCTAGTGACTGGAAAATTAGAGAAGGAGGGAAGGAAGAGTAAAAAAATAAAAAGTAAAAACGAATGACAGATAAGGTGTACCAAGAGTGTAAACTTCAGCACCCAACTTGTAGCATGGTTTTTCATCAACACTTTCGCGTAAGAAAACTGCAACAACAACAATATTGTATGTGTTCTTTGGACGATCGAACCAGAATCCATATTTTCTATTGCCCAGCTTAGGAGAGGCTGTAGATGGTGGCAGTGGTAGATCGAAGTTGTTGCCTTAAAGGATTAAACAAAACCGAGAATCTATCATCATAACTTTTTGAAAGGCAAAGCAAACCATTGCAGCAATCCTCTAGGTAACATGTCATTGATTTTGTGAACTTTGCAACTAAATTCAAGTCAGCCTTCAAGAAGACCCCAACATTTGTAACTGTTACATCTATTGGTTTTTTGTTTTGGGTGTGATGATTGAGAAGTAGGATTTTGGGTTCTTCAACACATCAAGAATGGTGCATGTAAGCAAGGTGTGGATCATCAATGATATTGCGCCATTATTGAGAGACGGACCTGAATTTGAGAAGGGACTTGATGGGTAGTCATGAAAAGATTTCAAAGAGGACATCTGAGGGAAACTTCACCACGCTTGTTTACCATGCAGTTGGTGCAGAAGCCTAGAAATAACAACCCTAAAGTTCCTCAAAAAAAGAAAAAGAAAAAGAAATAACAACCTTAACATCCACAACAGTTAGGGAAAACGATTATGAAGACTGCTTTGTGGTTTGGTGTGGCGATTATGGTATTTGAGAGTGAGCGTGAGTCTATCGTGTGGTAGTATTCAATTTAATTCTTAATAAACCCTAATAGTGATGTAGTGTCTAGAGAATTAGAGAAAGAGATAAGGAAGAGTCCGAAACAAAATAGAAAATTGTATGAGAATGGAGGTGTTTGCCTTTGAATACATCTTAAAAGTCCTAAACCAAATTAAAAAATATAAAAAAAAAAATGCGGATGTGGAAAATTGTGGGAGTTTCAGAGGTTTCGGTTATATATATATATAGATAGATAGATAGATAAAATTAAGTTTGCTCAACATGTCATTAGCCATTGCAGCAAATAATGGACAAAAAATTATCAAAGCACAAAATTGTTTCCTTTTTAAAAATTTGAGATACCAAAATAGAACTTAATTAAAATATACTATAATATACCTATTTTTTTTATTCTTTTAATGTTCCTACTTACTCCTATCATTCTTGTAAGGACACGATTTGGAACGACCCAAAGCGATACTGGGTTCGCACGTAAAAAGGCCCAAACAATATCACTTATAGAGCGTGGGGTTGAAAGGCTAGGCCTTGATCACAAGTCGGTGGTATTCTGGGGTGTTCATACATAAATAAATCGGTTCGTACGTAAATAACTCGTGCACGCTCTGGGAGTCTTTCTCCTAGAGGTGGGCTGGGAGGCTCTGGTTTTGGCCATTTTTCCCAGCCCCTTCTATGAATTACTTACCTTTCCTTTTATACTAGTCTGTGTTCCTTATCCTTTGTCCACGTGTAGGGTCGACTTTTCAGGACTGATACTTGTCCCATCAGCCCATACTCAAAGTCGTTGGAGGTGGTTGTAAAAGCTGGGGATCATGGCTCTATCAGGTGCAGAGTATTGAATGGCGGTAAGGGCAGCTTTCCCTGGTCGTTGCACTTTCCAGCGTACCCTTTTCTATTGACTTAGATATTTTAGATTTTGTTCCAGCTGTTCTTGTACCATTTTTACCCTTTCTTTTGGTGAGACCTTGGTCATGCCGAGGACTGAACCGTCCTCGGCCGTGTCCCAAGACTATTTCGTACTTGTATTACCGAGCCTGGGCTATAACTCTCCTCGGCTCGGGCCTTGGACCTCAAAGAATAAATGGGCCAGGGCCATACATTACTGGGCCCCATAATTCTAATTTATAGATTTATTTTTATAATAATTTGGAGACCCATAGAAAGAATAAAATCGGTGAAGATAAAAAAAGAGGAGGGGGTTGGGCAACACACGGTCATATTAGTTTTTAGCCATGTCATTAAGGGTATGTTTGGATTAATGAATTTTAGGGAGGATGGAAAAAAAAAAAAAAAATAGGAGGGAAAACTTTTTGAAGGGTATTTGATTGGAAGGGAGAGAGAAAAAAGAAATGATGAGACCCAAGTGTTTTCTACCAAGCTCACCAAAAAATTTTATTCCCCAAATGAGAAGAAAATTGGTTTGTAAAAATGTTATAAAATAGTTTAGGACTAAAACATTATTTTATTTGCATCTAAACTTAAAAATTGTAATTTTGATGATTCGTGAGTATTTTGAAAATGGTAATACTTATTAAGATCTTCTGCAAAAAAAAAAAAAAAAAAACCTTATTTAGATGATTGATGCATTAAAAAATAAAGAAAAGAAAAAGAAAAAGGGCAGTAGTGAAGCCGTGAAGGGCTTTACTTACATTTGGGCCGCCTATCTTTAATTCTAAAATTTTAAACTCTTTTTAGCTGATTTTTAAGTCCTTTCGCCTTCGGCTATCTGACACTCTTTGACAGATTGACTCTCCTCAACCAAAACAATGGCAGCCTCCTCACTGTCTCTCTCTCCAAACCCTACCTTCACCGCCTCAACCAAACCCTCTTTCTCTCCTTCTTTTCACACCACTCCTCATTTTATCAAATTTCCCAACACATCCCAAACCCCAACCCACCTCATTGTCAAACCCCTCACCACGCATTCCCCACGCGCTTCCCTCTCCTCCATCATCCCACGCGCCACGGCCACCCCCTCCTCCTCCACCACCTCAACCGTCCAAACATCATTCCACGGCCTCTGCTACGTCGTCGGCGACAACATCGACACCGACCAAATCATCCCCGCCGAGTACCTCACCTTGGTCCCATCTAACCCCGCCGAGTACGAAAAGCTCGGCTCATACGCCCTAATCGGCCTCCCTTCCTCTTACACCACGCGATTCGTTGAACCAAACGAGAACAAAGCCAAATACTCCATCGTGATCGGCGGCTACAACTTCGGCTGCGGCTCGTCTCGTGAGCACGCGCCCGTGGCTCTAGGCGCTGCTGGAGTGGCGGCGGTGGTGGCGGAGTCTTATGCGCGTATATTCTTCAGGAACTCTGTGGCGACGGGAGAGGTGTACCCTCTGGAGTCGGAGGGTAGAATATGTGAGGAGTGTAGGACTGGTGACACTATCACCATTGAGCTCGCGGAGAGCCGTCTGATCAATCACACGACTGGGAAGGAGTACAAGCTGAAGCCCATTGGGGATGCTGGGCCCGTCATCGAGGCCGGTGGCATTTTCGCTTATGCGAGGAACACTGGCATGATTCCCACTAAGTGATTCAGCCTAGAATTTCAGGTATTCCACTCACTCACTATCTGCGTTTTCAAATTGAAAATTTGCTCACTTTTCTGTGTGAATGTGAATGTGTTTCTTATGTGTAATCAATTATTTGCTTATTGTGAATTTATGGAATTTTTTACTTTCATTATTTCAAAATTTTTTTTTATTTAATCTTTTATTTTGAGAATGTGACTTATTTATGTGTGTGTGTGAATTGTTAGTAGGAGTAGAATTTGACGGGTAATTTAGATTTCTTAGTTTACCTGTATGTCCTTATTTTGTTCAATTTGTTAATAGAGTTATTTTTGGATGTTTAGAAAACTGGACAGCAAAGAGTGTGGTGTAGGTGAGGATTAGCAAATAGATTGTGTGTCTGTATTCATTTTTAGTGGTTGTTTACTTGTTTTTATTTGGTCTTATTGTGCATATTTTGTTTGATGAATTATTAGGTTGTTTAGGATGCATTAGCTTCTGCTTGCTGCATATAAAAGTTAATGAATTGAAGTGAATTTGTGTTTTAAGATAGAGAAGAAATGGATATGGATACTTTTTTTTAATGTGATTAAACTTGGAATAGAACCTGTAATGCCGAATACTGTCATGGATCTAGATTGATATGGCTTGTGTTATTGTTTAGGTTGGGTAACTTGGAGAAGTAGGCATGGGGCATATTTGTAACTAAAACGTTCCTTTTTTTTTTAATGTTTAGCCTATGAATTATGCATTGAGGATGAGTCTCTTAGCGAGCTCAAGTAAATAACGGAGGAAATCACTTATTGATATGTAACTTCAGCTAGGTGAATGTATGTAACTTATTGGAATCAAATGAAAAATTTCCGCCTCTTTACTGATTTTGTTGTGGATTTTGTAATGCTTGGATTTCACATGACCCAAAATTTAACCTGAGTTGACAATTAAATTGGATATCAGTAATATGAATGACATGATAACATGATAGGGGTTAAGATTAATGTAAAGAATAGGTAGAATAAGATTACCCTGGAAGAAATTTTTATGTTTATTATATCCACTCACATATTATTTTAATGATTATTCATTTGATAAATCATTGTTCAATTGGCTAACCCATTACTAAATTTGATTCTATTATGATGTGCACTGTGTTCACCTTCATTGGTAAGGGTAGGAGCAATGACAAAATCTTTGTTGGGTAAGTGAATGAGGGGGAGACTTTGGTAGGAAGATGTAGTATCTGGGTAACTGCTAAAGCAGGGCATGTGAGTTTGAGGTAAATCAACTAATATAGTGGTACGTACAAGACTTGACCTTTACCTATTTTGATAATTAATGGATATTGGATAAACACTAAAAAGAAATTAGGATTGATCGAGGAATCCTTGACCTATACAGATTACTCTGCATAAATAATTCTTATCTGATGATTTTATTCAAATAAACTACTACTCCTTTTATACAAGATAAGCCCTGCATTTTAGGAACAAACTATCCTAATAAAACTCAAACACTAGCTCTACTAGCCGTTACCCCCCAAACACTTGATAAACAAATTCCCTTATCTTACTAAAATGCAAATACAAATGCAATTAATCCTAATATTATGCAACAACTTATTCTGATCCTAAAAATAAGCAAACATCCAAATATTCTGCAGCAAGCATAACGTTAAAATCTGTAACAGAAACTCCACTTCATTTGCACGTAACAACTCTTCCCCCCTTAACAAGGGCCCTTGTCCTCAAGGGCAAGATCTGGAAATTGATGCTTCAAGCTTCTGTCGGTGATAGGCCTTGCCAATTCACTGAAATTTCAGTCTTGCCTCGCTGCTGCCTTTGATCCAAAACTGCTTGACTATTAAGGACCACAGGTAGCTGTGATTGAGCTAAGACATTGGCCCCTCACTTACCTTTAAGCAAGGAAGCATGAAACACTGGATGAATGCGAGACTTGCCTGGAAAATTTAATTTGTAGGCAACCTTACCAATGCCTTGGAGGATCTGAAATGTACCATAGGATTGTGGAGCAAGTTTGTACTGTATAGTGAAATCAAAACCAATCAATTTGTAGAGCCACCTCTCTGGAAACCAATTAGGATCCATCTTGATTAAGCTTCTGTGGTTCATTCTCACTATGAATCTTCTCCCTAGGAGGTAGTGACGCCACTTTTGTACTGCCATGATGAGCGCCAACATCTCCTTTTCATAAGTTGAGAGCAGCAACTTTTTCCCATGAAGAGTGTGGCTGTGAGAAGCGATTAGTTGCTTTTGTCGCGAGACTGCTACTATTCTTGATCTCGAGATATCACATTCAATGATAAAAACTTGGTTGAAATTTGGAAAGGCCCACACTAGTGCTGTGGTCATGGCCTCCTTCAGCTGCCGAGAGATTGACTTAGCCACAAGGATACAACTAAGTAAACTCTTCTTTAGCATCTGGGTTAGAGGAGCTGCAATCTTATTGTAACCTTTAATAATTTTGTGACAGTACCTTGTTAATCCATGGAAGCTTCTCATGGCGTTGGAAGTTTGAGGTTGTGACCAATTGAGCATGTCTAAAATTTTTTTTTGAATCAACAGACTGCAATGTGATTTCCCTTCCATCATATACAAACCTCATGATTAGTTTGGAAAAATCCCATATTATCTCTCCAAGGGTGCATAACCATTGTGTCCCCATTACCACCTCATACCCTTCAAGAGCTACGATGTAAAAATCAGCCTTAGTAAAGAAATTGCCAAGTTTGATTGAGACTCCAGTACACCTTCCTCGGCTGACCAGCTTCTCTCCTGACGCTAATTTCACCTTAACGTGCTGTCCCAAATCTGATTGTAGGCTTTGTAGCGTGAGCTTTATTGCCAAGCATTCACTAATGAAGTTATGGGTGCTTCCAGAATCAAGAAGCACAATGGGAAATGTGTTGCCAATCTGCCCTTGAACTCTCATGGTCTTGGAGCTATTAATTCCACTTATAACATGCAGTGAAATTTCAGAATTGTCAGCTTCCCCAAAGGACTCCACATCCATGACTACATCTCCATCAACCTCTTCATTGCAAGCTTCTATTAGGAAAAGCTTTTTACACCGATGACCTGGTACAAACTTCTCATTACAATTGTAACATAAACCCTTCTCCCTTCTCTCCTTAAGCTCTGCTTGTGACATTTGTCGTACCGTTGATGGAGAGCGTGAATCAGGTTGATCCGTCCCCACTGGAGTTATTACTTGGCTGCTGGTAGTGTTTGGCTGAATTATTTTTCTTTGAGGAGCATTTTGTGCCTCATACAACCTAGCAAGTCTGATGGCTGTGGTTAAGTCAGTAGGACGTCCAGCCAAGACATCTGCCTTGATGTTCTCCTTTGATCCACTGACAAAACAACTAACTTGACGAGTAGGTGTCAAGTGACCCACCTTGGCAAGAAGTTGTTCAAATCAGGATTGATATTCTCTTACTGATCCCGTTTGTTGCAATTTGGTCAGCTCTCCAAAAAAGTCATGGAACTGGGTTGGTCCATAACGAGCCAAAAGGCCAGCTTTGAATACTTCCCACGTCACAAACTTTGTTCCCTATTGGAGAAGTTGGTACCAGAGTTGAGCTTCCCCTTCTAAATGGAAAGAGGCAAGTGCAACCTGGTCTTCTAGTGGCGTCTCATGGAAACGGAAGTATTGTTCAGCATGGCGAATCCAACTGGTGGGGTCTTCACTCCCATTGAATCTTGGGAAGTCAAGTTTCACCAAGCGAGGGGCGTAAGATTGGTTGGTTCCGCCTTGTTGTGAACCACGATTTCCCCATTGGTTGTGTGATCCACATGGTTGGCCATGGGAGCTTCTCCTTGTTAATGGTACTCCCCATGGGTTTTTGGAAGTTCAAGGGGGTTGCGGCAAGGTGATCCTTTGTCCCCTTTGTTATTTGTGTTGGTTATGGAAGTCATCGGTAAAATGTTGGATAAGGCTGTCCATGAAGGTCGTTTGTCAGGTTTTAATGTTGGTGTTTCTGCTGGAAGGTCATTGATGGTTTCCCATCTCCTTTTCGTTGATGATACTCTAATTTTTTGTGATGCTAATATTGATCAAATGTTGTTTCTCCGTATGGTGCTCATTTGGTTTGAGGCTGTGTCTGGTCTAAAGGTAAACTTAGGTAAGTCTAAGCTGGTGGCTGTGGGAGCAATTCATAACATGGATCTCTTGGTGGCTGTCTTAGGCTGCAAGCAAGGGTTTCTCCCAATGAAATATTTGGGTCTCCCTTTGGGGGTAAAATTTAAGGACAAGTCAATTTGGAACCCAATTCTAGAGAAGATGGAAAGAAAATTAGCAGGTTGGAAAAAATTATATTTATCCAAGGGGGGTAGAGTCACTTTAATTAAAAGCACTCTCTCTAATCTTCCTACTTACTTTCTTTCTTTATTCCCTATTCCTGCTTCGGTGGCCAACCGAATTGCTAGGATCCAGCGGGATTTTTTGTGGGGTGGCCTTGGAGATGAGCCTAAATTTCATCTGGTTGATTGGTCTACGGTGTGTTCTCCGCTTGCTTCAGGTGGGTTGGGGATTAGGAACCTGAGAACTTTCAATGTAGCTTTATTAGGGAAGTGGTTATGGAGATTTGGCCATGAAAGGGATGCTCTTTGGCGTCAAGTGATAGAGATGAAGTATGGTTGTGATTGGGGTGGTTGGTGTTCTAGCTCTTCCTCTGGTCCATATGGAGTCAGTTTGTGGAAAAATATTAGAAGGGGGTGGCACTCTTTATCTCGGTTTTTTCTGTTTGATATTGGAGATGGTTCAAAAGTGCAGTTTTGGCTTCATAGTTGGTGTGGTTCTTCTTCTCTCGCTGACCGCTATCCTGAATTATTTAGGATTTGTCGTAACAAAGAGGCAAGTGTGGCGGATCTAATGAGGTTCACCAATGGCGTCCTCCATTGGGAGATTCATTTTTGTAGGGATGTGCATAATCGGGAATTGGAAGCTTTCCGGAGCTTCATCAATACCATTTATTGCACTCCTGTAAGGGGGTTCGGAGAGGATAAGAGATGTTGGCTGCCTTGTAAGAGTAAGGGGTTCACGGTTAGCGCTTACTATCATCTCCTAGTTGGCCATAGTGAGCAGTTTTTCCCTTGGAAAAGCATTTGGAAGCAGAAGATTCCTTCTAAAGTGGCTTTCTTTGTTTGGACCGCTGCCTTGGGGAAATGTCTGACAATTGACAATTTAAGGAAAAGAAAGGTTTGCATTTTGGATTGGTGTTATATGTGCAAATCAAATTGTGAATCTGTTGACCATCTTTTCCTTCATTGCCCGGTTGCTTCAAAGTTGTGGGATATGGTGTTTGGTTTATTTGGAGTTTATTGGGTTATGCCAATGTCTGTCGTTGGGCTTTTAGCTTGCTGGCAAGGTCAATTTGGTCACCATCGTAATGGAGATATATGGATGGTTGTTTCTCATTGTTTGTTGTGGTGCATTTGGAAGGAGAGAAATAGTAGGTGTTTCGAAGACAGCGAGCGTTCCTTGCCTGACATCAAGCTTCTATTTTTCAGAATTTTATTGGACTGGTTGTCTGTGTGGAGGAATCATCCTTTTTCTTCTATTTTGGATTTTCTTGATTTTTGTAATGTTCGTTCTTGATTTGTTCACCCCTGTATATCCCCTGTGTACTTGGGTGTCTCTCTTTTTTTATCAATGAAATTTTTTATTACTTATCAAAAAAAAAAAAGCATTTGTTGTTGATTGGTGAGGAGTGAAGTGACATTTTGTTCAAGCTGCTCCACATGTTGATCCATCCCCAGGCTCTGATACCACTTTGGTACGTACAAGACTTGACCTTTACCTATTTTGATAATTAATGGATATTGGATAAACACTAAAAAGAAATTAGGATTGATCGAGGAATCCTTGACCTCTACAGATTACTCTGCATAAATAATTCTTATCTGATGATTTTATTCAAATAAACTACTACTCCTTTTATACAAGATAAGCCCTGCATTTTAGGAACAAACTATCCTAATAAAACTCAAACACTAGCTCCACTAGCCGTTACCCCCCAAACACTTGATAAACAAATTCCCTTATCCTACTAAAGTGCAAATACAAATGTAATTAATCCTAATATTATGCAACAACTTATTCTGATCCTAAAAATAAGCAAACATCCAAATATTCTGCAGCAAGCATAACGTTAAAATCTGTAACAGAAACTCCACTTCTTTTGCACGTAACATATAGTAGTTAGTTAGTGTTGTTGTGAGTGCCTATTGAAAGAAAACTCTTATTATCAGCTCTCTCTTGAAGGGCATGTGTAAATTTAATGGTGTGTGATGGATGAGATATCAACATTTGTTGTTCTTTCTAAGTTAGACCTTTCTTCTCCATGATTTATGTGCTCCAGGCTTGAGCCCATGGATGGGAATGGTTGGATTATTTCTTGTTGGTGAAAGCTATTTGTACTTGGTTTTCATTGCTTGGAGTAGGAAACATGGAGTAGATTTGAAAATGATCATTGGTGCTCTGTGCGTGAGGAAGTTGTGAATTGTATGTTATTTTCAGGGTGTAGAATCTTCAATTGAAGTGATTGCCAAATGATTTATTAATACTGAATTTTTAGATTGAAATATCCAAGGAATATGTGGGATCTTATCGGATGTTGTAGTTTACTACTTCCCCCTGGCTCTTTTATGTCTTTGTCTGCTTATAATTTCATGAGTGAAATATTCTTTTTCTTACGCTTAAATTGTTTCGGACATGAAATGAGCTGAGAGATGAAGCAAATATCTAGTTTTTGTTTTAGACCTATATATTAATCAATTCTAAACAAATTTTCTAATTAATGTCTATGTTTGGTCATGATATTATACCCTTTTGAGTGAGATCTTATGTCTCTTTGCTGTTGTATTTTAGGTTCTCAATATTTAATTGTCTTTATGCCCAATCCAAGTATATATGATATAAGGAACAAAAATCCGTTTGCATGCATCAGATATATGAACTAATTTATTGTTTGTTTCTGGCTTTTAGAGCTTTTATAGGAGGTGCATTGCAGGAGGCTTTCAGCTGTACGGATGCTAATGGATCCTTTCTTCCTGATGTTTCAGATGAAAAGTTTCTGTGTTCCCATGTTTCTCTCTATAATAAATGCCATTGTCATATTTATCAAAAGATTAAAGGATTGTTGTCACTGAAACATAGCCATCTCTTCACGTTGTTATGCCTGTTTTCAGTAGGACTTGCAGTTGATGTGTGTTGTAACTTATCTTCAGAGATTAGTGTTGTTTTAAGTTTGGTATATCAACTTAGAAGCTTGTTTTGGTTTCATTTCCCTGAACACTCTTTGATCTCCTGCATGAAAGGCACCAAGGAATCTTTGCATGTGAGATTTTGGTTGCTCCAATTTCGTTATATATCATTGTGCACTATGCAATTTCAAATTTCAATGAAGATTGTCAAATTGCTTTTCTTTTTCTTTTTCTTTTTTTAATTTTATAAAAAGGTTTATGCCCTATAAAAGTATAAATTATAAAGGCAAAAGGCAAGTCTTGAGTCATTTTATGATCTTGGTTTTATCCATAGTTCAATTCTGTATTCAGAAAAGGAGAAAAGAACATAAATCCATAGGCCAATGCTATAGCTTTTAATAATCTCAGTCTTAGACATACGTTTCATTTTCATCATTGGTGGAGGAAAGTTTTCGGTCTAAGATTCCCCACATTTAGAACACATTTTGGATAGCCATTGGATCAAAAGGATGATTATCATCCATAATATGCTACTGCAAACTTTCATTTCGGAATGGCTGTCAATGAAGCCTTCTGTCAACAACTCGAGGCCATTACATTCCCACTTCTATTCACTATAGTGATTATGAAGTTTACACAGAACGCATGCTCGTTAATTCTTACCAGATTGTCATAATTGCATGGTTCATAACCATTTCAACTAGTTCAAAGCTTACCAATGTTCAGGAAGTATTCCGATGTGATACAGGAAGGGTGGGGATTGGGCTTGGTAAGAACCAAAGATACTAGTGGAATGGACTGGAACCATTAGTGGCTTATCATGTGTAGTGTGCCTCTACAACAAGAGATTACCTTCACTACGAGGACTATTTAAGGTGTTGTGTGACCGAGTTTATCTTTCGACGACCCATCAGATAGTTGGGACTGCTTGTGTAAACAGGATTTGTTCCCGGGTGGGCTCTCACTTGGACGGATGGTTTTTGTTGGTGTCTAGAAGACCACAAGCTGTGGCTATTGGCCTTGTACTGTAAGCTAAGCTGTTCACCTTGTATGATGGTTTTTCTTACCGTATGGAGCCATCATCGAGCATATGGTAGCATGTGTCTGGGGGCACGTACTAAGAACAACATGTGGTCTAACCAACCCCAAGCCCTCCTTGGAGGGCTCACGACGATGTTCCTTTCCCCTTCCGGTCCATGTTCCATTTCTGGAACAATCACCGCCTTCTTGTCTTATTGCATAAATACCGGATATCACCAAGAAAGATTTAGGGGCGAGCTATCCCTGGTGTACTGGTTTTTGAATAAAAATGCTACTTACCTAGTTGTCTATGATCAGCCATGTGATTCTCAGCTTGTGTACGAGAGTTGGGATGATCATAATGTAAGGGGAAAAAAATTGTGTCCAGCTTTGTTCATTTTAGGTGCTAATAAGTTCTATTTGCTTTGTACATTTTACCCCTGCCATAAACATGATTTAAAGTCATGGCCTCATATTTCACGATAGTGCTTTGTTTCTTAATCTTCGGATTTCTACTAGTGAAGACGAAGCTTGTGTGAAATTTTAGTCTTGCTAGTTACGGCCATTGCATGGCATTGACTTGCACCACACCTTGCTTGCAGTGTTATGGTAAATAGAGAACTGAGGTTTAGTTCGATAAAAAGAAAACCCAAACCACTCGGAAGGAAGCCACAAAACCACAAAGTGAATCCCCCAACCTCCTCAAAGCCTCCACTGCAGTCTGATTGTAAGAAATTTTATGTATCAAAAGGAAGGGGGGATGTCTACTCACTATTGGACGTGTGACAACCTCACATCCCCAATAATTTGAGGGAAGTTACATGTGGGTGATTGTAAAATAATAACACATGTCTGTTATGAATATCTTACGCACACCATTTTTGTACATAAATCGTGACTTGAAAGTGTATATATGTATAGTGTGTGTAAGAGATATTTCCCTTGGAAATAATAGCACACATATATGTTACGGATATCTTACACACAATACTTTTGCACATAAATCTTGACTTGAAAATGCATGTGTATCGTGCTCCCTCATAAAATAGCATTTAATGCATGGCAGTTGTATCCATGAAATCCTCAGTTGCGAGGGTCATGTCATTCTGCTAATTGATTGTCAATCCAAAATTACTTTAATTAGGTTGATGTTGGAAATGGGCATTTCTACGTTTATTTAGTAAGACTGTTTTGTTCAAGAGGAGCCTTTTAGGTTATCAAGGGCTTCAAGGGCTTCTTTGTTGTACCTAGCATAGAGCGTGACAAGGTCAATAGTTACAGTAAACTTTGCAATGGTGAATGCTTGTAAGTCAAAAGGTTTGATTGGCAATGAGCCGCTATCTGTATTGGGTTTATGGGCCTACTGACCTATCTAAGCTTGGTCATGGGCTCATGATCATGGGTCCCTCACACACATGATCAAATTAAGCTTATATAAATTAATGCATCCTAATCGATGATAATTAAAACAAGTGTTGTTCTTATTTCTTATATCTTATTTGGATACTATACTAACCCGGGTGGCATAATACAACCATAAAGGCCCCCATTTTTTGTTAGCAAAAAAAAAAATATATATATATATATATATATATATCTTATTTGGATAAAAAATCCCTCAATGTGAATTACATGGAGTATTTTTTTGGCACTAAAAAGTTAATGAAAAAAAAATTCATAAACATGCCATGGTTTTATGAGTCCCTCCTACTAAAATTCTTATTGTTATTCATGTGACATGTCTTTTAATATCCAAATAAGTTTTAAACATAATTTACATGACTTTTTATTACTTCTAATTAGTTCATAATCACTCATTGCAAGAGCAAATTGAAACACTTTAAAAAAAATTTAAAAAAAAATCTTAAATTTTTTTAGGAGTCTAGGACATACTATTTGAAAACACCCCTGGGAGAATTATGTAACTTATCTAATCATTATAACTGAAGTTTGCAATCTAACACAAATGGTGATAAGCCATAAAGGGTCGAATTCAAATCCTTCAATTATTGAAATATTATTCGGCTGTAAGGCCATTGCAAAAGAAGAATTAAATGATACCAGAAGGAGAATTGCGGGATGCCAAGTGGTTGGACTTGGATCTAGTTCATTTCATCTTTTTTTTTTTTTTTTTTTTTTTTGAGAAAATAGTTCATCTTGATGGGCATGTTAAGTCATTAGAGACTGTCAAGGTGTAGATCATTTTTGTCTATTGTCATTAATTAATGTTGACTAGCCAGTTATATTAACTTGATTGGAATTAGACTAAGCGTGCATTTGGGAGTTGATTTTAGTTGGCTTATTGCTTCTTCTTTTTTGGGTCTTATTTGTGGTTCTTATGACTATTTTCAAATGGCTTTTTCCTTTTGTCTATAAAAAAGTACATGGTAAGTTTTCATAAATTAAAGACTATAAAAAGTAATTTTACGAGGAAAACCAACCCATAAATTAAACTCAAATAAACTTCTCACACCATCATTTTATTCTCTGAATTTATTTGCTATAGGACTCTTTACAACCACTAACTATGATACTCCCTCTAATAACTTGGATGATAAACAATCAAGATAACAATGAGAGCAACAAATAAAATTTCAGTGAATAAACAAGATCCTTGATGGCTTAGAGGCATGTTAAAATCGCTTTCTTCAAGATAATACTTTCCCCCACTCAAAGTTGCTAAAGGGTTATAGTTCTATGATCGAACTAAGCCAATAATTCTTTGTATTGGAACTTGAGAATTCTTGTGAATTTCTATTATGGTGAAAAATTATATAAAGTATTGAAAATGGAATAATAATTATTTATAGACAATGTGGTATGGCACTTCAATAGGCACCTTTGTAGAGTCACATTGGTTGATTCAACACTAAAGACAATTAAAAAGACCTTTACTATCGTTTGAGACAACAAAATTCTTTTTCTACAAAATTTTTCATAAAACCTTCCTTACAAAATTTTAACCAACTTATTTTCTTTTAACCTTGATACGTTTTTTTTTTTTTTTTTTTTTTTTTTTGAAATAACCTTGATAAGCTAATGAATATAAAGTATAAACTTTAATTTATTGTTTAAATTTAGATAAATAGACAAACTGTCACAAACAAACTAATCAAGTGAATATATAGGAAGGGTAAGAAGTTGGTAGACTTCTGGATAGGCTATTAACATCGAGCATCTATGGTGTTTAGGTAGAGTGGCTAAGGTTGGAAGATGCTGGCGAATGGTAGTGAGCTTGCCTTAAAGCAATGGAGTTGAATGCCTGGGAACACAACTCAAGGCTAGAGGTTTAGTGATGTTTTGTGGTACGTTCCTACACGCAATCAAGTAGTTTGGAATTGGATTGGAGAGTTTTTCAATAATATTGATTGATTTGAGCCTGAGGTCAACCAATCTCCTAGAAGGATAGAGAGGCTGAGAGGGGGAAGAGATGGAGAGAAAATTAAGGGAAATATATATAAATGGGAAATGCTAAGGATGCTCTTCTTAATCCTACCTAGGGGTGGCAAATGGGTGGGTTTGGGTGGGTTTGGGCTGGGCATAATTGGGTTGGGCATATAAAACCCATTTACCTATTTAAATCCCATTTAACTAATTGCTTCTAACCCAAGTCCAAGTCCAACCCAACCCAATTATTATGGGTAAACCCCAACCCACCCAATTACCCAATTATCAAAATTACCAAAATGCCACTAAAGTGAAAATGACCAAAGTACTCTAAAATCTTCAAAAATGACCAAAATACCCCAAAATCCAAAAAAGACCAAAATACCCCCTAAAACCCAAAAAATGACCAAAATACCCCTAAAACCTAAAAATGACCAAAATACCCCAGAAACCCTAAAAATGACCAAAATACCCCCGAAACCCAAAAAATGACCAAAATATCCCCGAAACCCAAAAAATGACCAAATACCCCTGAAACCCAAAAAATTACCAAAATACCCCCGAAACCTAAAAATATCCCCAAAACACAAAAAATGACCAAAATACTCCTGAAACAAAAAAAAATGACCAAAATACCCCCAAAACCCAAAAAATTACCAAAATACCCCCGAAACCCAAAAAATGACCAATGTACCCCCGAAACCTAAAAATTATCAAAATACCCCCAAAACCTAAAAAAAGACCAAAATACACCGAAAACCCAAAAAATTACCAAAATACCCCTGAAACCCAAAAAATGACCGAAATACCCCTGAAACCAAAATACCCAAAAAATGACCAAAATACCCTAAAACCTAAAAATGACCAAAATACCCTAAAACCTAAAAATTACCAAAATAATCACAAAACCTACAAAATGACCAAATACCCCCAAGAATCCAAAAAATGACCAAAATACCCCTGAAACCTAAAAATTATCAAAATACCCCCAAAACCCATAAAATGACCAAAATACGTCCGAAACCAAAAAATTACCAAAATACCCCTCGAAACATAGAAAATGACCAAAATACCCCTGAAACCCAAAAGATGACCAAAATACCCCCAAAACCTAAAAATGACCAAAATACCCCGAAAACCCAAAAAATGTCCAAAATACCCCCAAAACCTTAAAAATGACCAAAATACCCCCGAAACCTTAAAAATGGCCAAAATAACTCCGAAGCCAAAAAATTGACCAAAATAACCTAGAAACCAAAAAATGATCAAAATACCCTCGGAACCTAAAAAATGATCGAAATACCCTCGAAACCCAAAAATTAACTGAAATACCCCTTGAAACCTAAAAAATGACCAAAGTACCCCTGAAACCTAAATATGACCAAAATAACCCCTAAACCTTAAAATGACCAAAATATCCTCGAAATCTAAAAAATGACTAAAATATCCCGAAACCTATAAAATGACAAAAATGCCCCTTAAACCTATAAGTCGATAAAAATACACCCTAAATCTAAAAAAATTATCCAAATCCCTCCTAAAACTAAAAAGTGACCAAAATACTCCCTAAACATAAAAAATGACCAAAATACCCCCTAAACCTAAAAATGACTAAGATAGCTCAGAAACCTAAAGAATGATTGAAATATCCCCAAAACCTAAAAAGTTATTAAACGACCTCCAAAACCTAGAAAATTACAAAAAATGGCCCCAAAATCTAAAAGTTAACGAAACACCCCTAAAACCTAAAAAATTAGTGACATTCCCTCAAAACCTACAAAATGACTGAAATACTCTTAGAACCTTTAATTTAACGAAAATACCCTCGAAACATCCAAAATACCCCAAACCCCTATTTTGGTAATTTTAGAAGCTTCAGGTGTATTTTGTTCATCTTATAGGATTAGTGGTATGTTGGTCATTTTAGATATTTTGAGGGGTATTTTGGTCATTTTATAGGTTTAGATGTATTTTGGTCGTTTTAGAGGTTTCAGGGTATTTTTGGTAATTTTAGAGGTTTCAGGTTGTTTGTGGCCATTTTAGAGGTTTTGGATTTGTTTGGGTCATTTCAAAGGTTTAGGGGTATTTTTGTCACTTTATAGGTTTGAGGGTATTTTGGTCATTTTTTAAGTTTCATGGGTATTTTGGTAATTTTTTAGGTTTAGGGGGTATTTTGGTCATTTTTAGGTTTCTAGATTATTTTGATCAATTTTTAGGCTTCGGGGTTATTTTGGCCATTTTTTAGGTTTCAAGGGTATTTTTGTCATTTTTTAGGTTTCGGGGATATTTTGGTCATTTTTTAGGCTTTGGGGATATTTTGCCCATTTTTTAGGTTTTAGAGGGATTTTGGTAATTTTTAGGTTTTGGGGGTATTTCGATCATTTTTAGGTTTTAGGGGTATTACGGTCATTTTTTGGATTCTAGGGGTATTTTGGTAATTTTTAGGTTTCAGGGGTATTTTGGTAACTTTTTGGGTGTCGGGGGTATTTTGGTCACTTTTTGGGTTTTAGGGGTATTTTGGTAATTTTTAGGTTTCAGGGGTATTTTGGTAATTTTTTGGGTGTCGGGGGTATTTTGGTCATTTTTTGGGTTTCAGGGGTATTTTGGTAATTTTTTTGGGTTTTGGGGGGTATTTTGGTCATTTTTTGGGTTGAGGGGGCATTTTGGTAATTTTTAGGTTTTAAGGGCATTTTGGTCATTTTTTGGGGTTTGGGGGGTATTTTGGTAATTTTTAGGTTTTGGAGGCATTTTGGTAATTTTCAGGTTTGGGGGGTATTTTGGTCAATTTTATGGTTTTGGGGGTATTTTGGTCATTTTTAGGTTTTGAGAGTATTTTGGTCATTTTTTGGGTTTTGGGGGATATTTTGGTCATTTTGTAGGTTTTGGGGGTATTTTAGTCATTTTGTAGGTTTTGGGGGTATTTTGGTCATTTTTTAAGTTTACGGGGTATTTTGGTCTTTTTTTAGGTTTTAGGGATATTTTGGTCATTTTTTAGGTTGAGGGGGTATTTTGGTAATTTTAGTGGTTTTGGGGCATTTTAGAGTTGGGTGATTTGTAGAAATGATAGTTGGATTATAATTGGGTCAATTGGGTACCCAATTAAAACCCAATGAACATTAATGTTAATTGGGTGGGTTTGGGTCTAATTTAAGTGGGTGGGTTTGGGTGGACAAATGGGTTTGGGTTGATTTTGCCACCCCTAATCCCACCCAATCAAATTGATTGTTGAGATGAGCGTCCTCATCAACTCCTAAACCTAAGGCAATGACACCACCACTCTTAAACTTAACCAAACTACCCTTATTTGATAACATCAATCATTATCAACTTATCAACTTAATCACATTACTACCATAAAACTTAACTACTACTCCTAAACTTAAGCATTAATAAGTTAACATCAACTATTATGAACTTTTGAACTTAATCACATTATTATCATAAAACTTAAATCACTACTACTAAACTTAAAGCAAACCATTAGCATAAGAAAGCACGCATTGTGTGCCTGAGAAAGAGAGCGACACAGAAATGGTGGCAGACAGGTGGTTAAATTTCCACAAGAAGAAGAAGAAGAAGAAGAAGAAGATTGGCAAGCATTTATTATTAAAAGAAAAATGTAAATGTCACTATTATAAATTGTAAATCAAGCTTAAAAGCTTAAATACAAGGCTCGAAGGATTTCCAATAACACAGAGTGGGTGTTACTGTTACCAACTATATATATAGATCCCATCCCCCCCATCATGTTCCCATTTACAGTAACATTGAGAATACCCAAATAGGGGAGAGGTAAAAGGAGAGAGACGGAGACACAGAGCTTTTGCCCTCAACAGCCAGCCAGAGTAGAAGAAGCTCAGCTCAAGCACCAATGACGTGGACTGGCTTGGCTTGGCTTGGCTAGCTATGCCTCTCTCTCTCATTATATTTGTTCCCCATTTCAACTTTAGCCAGCTGCTCCAACCATAATCCATCTCATCTATGTTTGCTCCGTTCCCGTTCTCTTGAACCTCTGGAAGGCCTAGCGTCCTCCTCCCACTCCACAGGTGGAGGCGGTGACGGCTCGTACCTCGAAGGCTTCCTCTTGAAATGCCTATCATCGTCACTGGACTCATAATCTACAGCACTACTACTCTTCCTTCCACCGCCGCTAGTCACAGAAGCTGCTACTTTTGTAGACCCGGATTTATAGTCATCATGATGATGATGATACCCATTTGCCAATGCCTTGGAGGACGCAGGGACACCGGGGGCTTCTGTTGAGGAGGAGGAGGACAGCTTTCTCTTCTTGTTCGCTTCTTCTGCAGGGAAGCTTATGCGGGAGAACACGCTAGCCTTTTGTTTACGCTCCGCAGCGGCGGCAGCAGCAGCAGCAGCAGCCGCAGCTGAAGTTTCAGAAGAGGGTGGTTGTGGCGGTCTGGCGGAGGAAGACTCAGAACGGTGGCGTTGGTGGTTGCGGTGGTCATGGTCGTGGTAGTCGTAGTCACGATCACGGTCGCGATCATAGTCACGGTCACGATCGTATTCATGATGGTGCTCTGAAGATTTCCTCTTGGCCGGGCGTGGAGCGTCTGGGGATCTCTCGGAACGGTGACGCTGGGGATGGTGCTCCGCGTTTGATACAGGGTGAGGAGGAATAGGCTTCTGCACCAACCAAGTAAACGGCACACATCAATATTATCATTGTTTTTTTAATTCTTAAAAAGACTCTTGTTGACACTAGTGCGCGCAATAAATAAAATTATAAAACTACTAGATCCATTTATTTTTCCTTCTTTTTAGGCCTCAGGTCTCCAACACGTGTCATTGGGCAAAAATTAAATAACAATATAAATAGATAAAAGGGATTTTTTTTTCCCCTTTTTTCGGAAGACAGACCTCGGTAAATTTTGGCTGCATCAACCGTATATAAACAATGTTTTCTTTTATATGCAAATATCCCCTCCAAAAAAAAGTGCAAATATATTTTTCAGGGCTTATATCCTGCAAGGTGGTTCTGACTTATTAGATGAATGGTATAAGTCCAACACCAGATTTTTTTTTTTTTTTTTTTTTTGAGAATAAGGTTAGTAATCTTTATAAGTCCAAAACCAGAATAATTTTTCACGTGATATAACATGTCATGATGAGTGTTGACAGGTATATAGTGATAAAAGTGATTTAAAAAATAAACCCATATAAAAATAAGAATTTTATTAACACGAGTAAAGGTAGGTTTAATATTTTATTAAAAAATATTTTTATACATTTAAAAAAAATTCAAATTGCGCACAAGCATTAAAAAAAAAAAAAAAAAAAAAACCCTAAAATTAATATTACATTAATCACAACTTGCCACTTTTGTCATGAAAACATTTGTAATTTTTTCTATCTCACGAGAAAATTAAATCTTAATTGACAAAAAAGATATTCCTCAAATACCATCCACTCGATTAAAATAATCTATGAACACACAAATAAATTAGAAAATTTATATTTTAAACCCTACAGTTTAGGGAACATGAAATAAATTGGATATCAAATTAAGTCCCTCATCATTACACTCAACTGGACTCAAGTTTTTGCTACTGTATGAAACCTCATTAGTTAATTAATTACTTTTGAAACTATATAATTTAATAACGTGTTTAAAATACAATTTTCCCTCATTAATTTCATTTCATTATCTCATGAGCTAATTTCCAGTTCCTGGAGGAAAAAGATTCAACGCTTTCTGATTAAAAAAAACAAATGCTTGGAACGAAAATGAAAAGTTAGTTAAGGCAGGGGAATAGTGCCACCCTGCCACAGAACCAAGGCATATCATCCATCCTACTCTTCCACACCGAACTCAGTTAAACAACAAAATATAAAAATGGAACAATATGAGTTCAGAATCCATTACCACCATCAATTATTATAATTATCAAAATCTCATCTTCAGAGGAAATGCAAATACCATTGGGAGAACGAAAATAATTTTTACTTTACCCAGCTTGAACTGGTAGCATTCATCCACAAAGTCAAATTTCAAAGCCTATTGCATTAAAAAATCCTCATGATAAACATTATTTAATATAAACAAATTCATGTCTTATTACTAATATTATTACTATTAATTTGGGTGCACATACAGGTACAACAAACCTCAAAACCAATGCACAAGTCAAGCATGATCTTAAGCAAGATACAGAATCAGAAAGACTTGGTTCTGTGCAATTACCAATGCTTAAGGGCCAAAGGAACTTAACAGTATTGTCAATGTCCCCAGAATGATTTTTAAGTATTTAGTTATTCAGCCAAAAAAAAAAGTACTTCAATATAATAGCAAATGAAAAAAGAATAAATAGACCACTGCAAAAGATTATACGGTGGGAGAGGAGGTGACTAAATTCTGATTCCTGGAAGGATAAGTTGAAATGAATTCTCTCATGTCAAGGATATCAAGGACGGACTAAGGATTTTAAGCCAGCGGAGGCCGAAGTATAAAGAAAAAAAATTAAAATAAAACTCCAAATAGGCATCCATATAGTACTAAAAAATTATAAATACTCAAAATCATTATTTCTAAATACATTAAAATGCAATCATTTACCTACAAGGACAAAAACAAAAACAAAATAATGTTTTTTTTTAATACTAGGCTGACTAGGATTTTTTAAAAAAAAAAAAAAATTAGAACATTCATAGTAATGCTACTAAAATTTTTAGTTTTTACAACATCACTTTACAATACACCCAATATCAAATGTTTTTTTTTAATCACTTCATTTAAAATAACATAAACAACTCACTAAAATAATAAAAGAAACAAGAGAATTTGAGTTTTTTAATTGAAGGAAGAGATATAATTTTAATAAAATATTGTATTTTATTTTTAACAACTTGCTACAGTTAAGTGGTATTTATACCAGTTTACTTTAATTACAAAAAATTTAGCTTTAACTTCTCCAATAACACATAATTTTTTGGTTCTTTGGTAGTAAAATGGGTTTTTTTTTTTTTTTTACTAAAATACAATCACTATTGTGAATGTTTTTATTGTTTTTGGATTGAATAGTTGTTAGTTGGGTGAGACTAGTTAGACTTGTGAGAAAAAGAGCCTAAGGCTTTCGAAGGTGCCCAGTTACATAAAAGAAATATATTATAGCTATATATATATATATATAAAATAAAATAAAAAGATTGGACCCAGGGGGCTGGGCCCCACCTGGGTCCGTCCTCATGAACACTACAGGACCGAACACATGTACAGTCATGCAAGTCTACAAAGCTTTACTTTCTACCATTTTTCCTCTATATCCACTTTAGACCCATTTAATTGCCAGAGAAAGAAAGACAAAACTTGAAAATGTTCTTGCCCGTTTTTCCCATGATATCTCCCAAAATTAGATGGAGCATCACAAGAAAATATATATTAAAAAAAAAAAAAAAAACCTATAACTGCAGAACAAAACAGTCTCTCTTCCTTTCCTTGTGAAAAAAGAAAAAGGCAAAAATTGCCATATTGGTGATTTCTTGCCAAAATGTTGCCGGTGGTGACCGTGGAAAGCACTGGCTGCAGTACAAAAATAATAAGCACAAACAGAAAATAGGAAAATAGAAAAGACATACAGATTTCAACTTCATTGATTGAACATCACCAAAATCCCGATCTTTGGAAAACTCCCTGCTCAAGATAGAAAAAATCATTAGACAAATAATAACTCTAGTTTTGTGGTATAAAAAAATATTTAAAAAGCAAGAATTACCATGTAGTGCAAACAACAAAAGAACATAATGAGGAGAGCGAGGGAATTGAATGATTAAACAGTTGTACCAAATGATTTAAAAAGATAACCAACTAGAATTATTGAGGAAGTCCACTACAATAGGCATGGTTCAACTAACCACTTATTTATAAAGCATAATTGATAAACATCCATTGTATCCCAACACTCGAGAATTATTTTGATACATCTTACTAACAGTTTTTTCTTTTATAATTCAATAGTTGGGGGATTTGAAACCTATACGTCTCCATTGAAAACACCTTGAAGTGTCAGTTGAACTACAAGGCTCTTGACATAGTTTCTTACAAACAATAAAAAGAGAATTTATGAAAAAAATTAAACAAAATGTTCTAGACCACTAAATTGACTTCTCCATTACCAACCAAAATATTTTTAAAATAATTTTTTTTTTTTTTTTTAAAACCCATGCATGGGCACGTGCACACAAATATACACGTTTTTTTTTTTTAATTAATAAAATTTGATTTACACACATAACATGTTATATATTACACATGTTATGAGCAATATACAACATGAATCACATTGTACTAGGTAGTAGGTACCATGCTAACCTTTCAGGGAAAAAAAAAAAGGAAAAAAAGAAAAGAAAAGGAAAAGGTACTATACTAACCAGCACACACATGGAAATTATGTGCAACATGCAACATGAATTGCAATCCAATCACCATTAAAATTTCAAAACAAAACACAGCCATAAGATCAAACAAGATTTGTAACCATAGCATGTTATAAAAGATACAGATGCACCGTATATCGAGAGTATAAAATTTTCTGTTTACCTTTCACCTCGTCTCTCATTTTCACGTTTCCTCTTCAAATCAGCTTTTCGTGCCTCAAATTCCTCTCTGCTCATGATCGGAGGTGGAACATTCATACCCATACTGAAATCTGCAAGATCCCTACATATGTCCAAAAAATTTATAACATTAAGCTTACTAGGCAGACAAACAGGCATTGCACAACAAAAGTCACGTGACCACCTTACTATTAGACACTAAACCACCCCCCACATAGAGAGAGAGAGAGAGAGAGAGAGAGAACTAGATTTACAAAGGACACAACTCATAAATACCTTTGAGGTGGAACAGGAGGGAACATATAGCCCTGTGCAGCAAATGGGTCCTGAGGAGGAATTCCCCCAAAAGGCATGTCAAAGGGGCCTAGTCCATAACCTGAATAAGGCATGGCACCAGGATAATGTGCCATATACCCATCCATACCAGGCTGCATGCCGTTCCAATATGGATTAAAGGCAGAGGGAGCAAAAGGCATCATATAATTCTCAGCTGCAAAGTCTTGAGAGGGTTTCCACTGCAAATCTACAAGGCAAATATGAATAAATAAGCCTAATACCATTAAGGGGTGGCAACAGTCCTATTACAATTTTTAATATTAAGGATATTTATATCAAAATTCACTAAGATAAACCCTATTCTCAAAAGAATTTTCATCTAAGCATTAAGACAAAAGCCAAAGAAGAGCACAAAAATACCATTTGTAGGCACACGGACTTTCTTCTTTTTCTTTTTCTTTCCTGAAAAATTAAAAAGTGTGAGATAGATCATCCAGAAACCTCATTAAGACAACCAACAAATAAAATATAGGACATGTTAATAGTTTCTACGATACTTCTTTTAATAATGCTTATAAGGTTTCAGTGTCTTATGACAAAAATTAACAGCTCCTAATGATACATCAAATACAAAAAAAAAAAAAAAACATATGAGAAATCCATGGGCTGAAGTATCTAAGATTCTAAGCAGCAGTTGACTCAATATGCATTGGGAGTGGACAAAAAAGAAGTGGATTAGGCTGACAAAAATACCATTAGAAAATACATTACCAGCATCACTGACAGCCAACCTCTGCTGCACTTCTTCCTCAGCCAAGGGAGCACTCCCCTGTGATGCTGCTGGTTCTTTCACACTCATCGACTCGTGTGTTGCTTCAGAGATATCAGCTGTTTTTGCAGTCCTTGCTCGCTCTGCTGTCTGTTGTGGGAGAATAGCAGCAGCCTTTCCCTCATCTGCAGTATCCTGTATCTTTGGGGTCTCTTCATTAATGGTTGATCGCTTTTGTTCACCCTTTGATGCAGCAGATAAAGTTGGGGATGGAATTTTGGGCTGTGGACAACGAGCAGACTCCATATCTGAATGTTAAAAGTCAAAAAGTCATTAATAAAATGTATTATATCACACAATTATGATTAATATAAAGGCTATTAACTAAAACACATACCTTGAACTTGAAAAGTACTTCCAGCATTTTCAGCACTGCTGTTACCAGCCTCCAATATCCGATTGATTGTATCCCTAAGTGTCTTATTCGGCAGAAGATCATCTGCAAGTATATTTGTTGCCCCACATATACACATTGACTTCGAGATTATGTGGTCCCTGATACCTGAGTAAAATTATACAAACAAAAATTTCAAAGACATGGCAGTTTAAGAACAAGGAGCAGTAAAGTGGTTGAAAGAGTGCTAAAATCACTGATGGATGAAGACAAGCAGATGAAACCATAGTACTGAAGTAAAGATTCTAATTACGTTCTAATGCTGGCAAAAAATAACTGCATTTAAAGGGTTTTTTTTTTTTTTTTTTTAATAAGTAAAAGAGAGGATAATAATATTATAACTGCATTTAAAGGTTTAAAACGTACATCTATCACAGAAGCTCTGAAAACAGCACTTGCTTGTCAGCACAGCATCTTTCATTACATCCTTGCACAATGGGCAGTGGAGCTCTGGTGGTAGCTCACCAACAGAACGTGTGGATGGTAACCCTTCAATTTCTCTCTCAAAAGCAGCCCTGTTTTCAATTTAAATGTTATGATTAATTTTCAAGCCTACAATTAACAGTATGGATAGCCACTGTAAAAAACTTTGAATCATATCAGCTTACTCATTTGGTCTCAAGACAGCTACAGCACCACTTGGCAATGCATATGAGCCATCTGGGGTTGCCATCAGCATGGACTTCGGTATACCAGTTGGTGGCTTCACCTTTTTGATGTCGAAATTTGGATCACCGTTTGTAGGGCAGTGCTGAATGAAGTGCCCTGAACACAAAAAGTTTCACATAGTGAGCCTTTTTTTGCCACAAAGATAGACCTCTCAGCAAGTAATTTTATAAATAAAAAAAGGTGGAAAGACTAAAAAGGAGGAGGAAAAAGGCATAAAACCATGAACATACCAGGCACCTTGCACCTGTGACATATATAGCCCTGAGGAGGAGTTTTGCGCTCAAATCCTGCTCGACCTCAAAAAGAGATTAACAAATTTCAGCTTATCACAGAAATATATATTAGTAATGGTTGATGTGAAATATAAAACTAAATGTGGTATACAGACTCACCAAATCCACGCCCACCCATTCTACCTCCCATACCCCCCCTTCCAAAACCTCTACCATGGGCAAAGCCATCAGGACCTTGACTGCACCATCCAATACAAATTATGAATATATGTTTCTCACATTAGTGATTTAACATCATAGAACACAACAAAAAGCAGAAAGCATCTCACCGTTGCCAGTCCAAGGCAGGAGTATCAATTAGAGCTTTAATCTTGCTGTCCTCATCAGCTTTGTTAGTAGGGAGAGCTTCTGGAACTGGATTGTTTGACTGAACAGGGAGAACTTCAGGGATTGCATACAAATCATTTCCAAACTCATCCCATTCCGAGTCTTCAGGCTGTAAAGTCAAATTAAACACACTATTACTTAGATGCATTACATCTAAGACAAAAGTCAAAGTTCAATAATAATGTGATTAAACCCAAGGGTAAGCATACATATTTCATGGTAGAAGCATTAGAAACTGGAAAGCTACTCTTTTCTGGTTCAGGGTCATCCATCCTACTTTCCACCTTCGGTCTGCAAAACAAAACGCAGTCCAACTCAACCACACTTTCAGAGGTTGCTTCACTTTAAAAAGGACATAATGAAGGAAGAAATCTGTTGCTGCACATATCACCACCATGATACGGCCTTGGTAGGAATATGACAAGAACAGCCCATATCATGCTTGTGAGCCTCATGCTGCTAGCTCAGATTTTATAATTGGCTATTCCATAAAATAACTAAACTGAATCAAATGCAACTATGCAGTCAAAGATATTAAAGGTTTGAGATAGTACTCTTGTTCGGTAACAATTGTCATACGAGGCCGTCCAGGAACACGACGAATTAAAACTGAGGTATTTTTAGGTATCAACATTGCTTCATCAAGATACTCTGAAATTGCAAAACAGAGAAACAGACCGACTGTAAAATACAGCTAATAGATATTAATCCATGAAACCAAACATACACAAGTTATCAAAATAGAATTCCCCCAACTTGGGAGCTCTCTTCTTCCTAAAAGTATGCCTAAACATTCATCTAACTCCAACAATAATCTCACAATCCATCACCTATCAAGGTTCATGAACCAAATCCCCTTACAATTCAATGACAATTCGAAAATTCACCAATACACAAATTATATCTTTATATATGCCAGGGCACGAGGAAGCACATGTCAATGGCATTGTAACAGTGCAACCCCAACCCTTTATAATTTCCTTTGGGTAAGTAATTAAAAATTAAAAAAAAATTTAAATGAAATTTAACCATTCACAGCATTAGACACCTATAATTATCAAGTGGAGAAGAAAGCCCCAAATGAAAACTATGATCCCAAAATTAATTAAAAAAAAAACTCTCATCTCACCGCCCAAAACCCAAATTTTGTTGGAATATTGAAAAGGAATTAATTAATTAAGTAATATCTAAGAATCAGAACCAACCTTCATTGGTCTGGGCATTTGTGACCACAAGGTCGAAATCAGTGCCCCTGCCCAAATGCTTGGATTCAAATATTTTTTCTTTCAAAGTACCAACTGAGAGGAAAGGACCATCCATGGGAATTGAATCATAATCTTTTGCACTCTTAAATTTATAATACACCGCCATGCTATTTTTCTTCAAAAAAATATAACAATAATACCAAGAATAAGAACAAGTAATAAAGCCCTAAAGAGCAATAACCAAAGGCCTTAAAAATAAAAGGGCCTGATATTTAACTTGAACAAAATCAAACAGTACAAAATCCAAGCTTTTTTTTGTTTTTGTGTTTTTTTCTATGACTCAAATAAGATGAACAATTCGAACCACAGAAGGAGAGCTCTTTAATTCTTCTTCGTGCGCCGCTGATCACAGAAATCTCTTCGCGATCAAAATCTTCAAACAAAAAGTGTAAAATCAGATAGCGTCTGAACGAGAAAAATCAGATCGCAGTGATTATTCTTCTCTTCCGATTGCCACAGTTGCCGTGGAATTACACAGATCTCAGCAAAAATCGAAGAATCCCCCTTATCTTCAAGGCGAAGCAAAGCCGGTTCTTTGAATAGTGAGAAAACCTCACAAACCCTAAATCTTCCACAATCAGTCCGATGAGGGATGCATCAGAATGAAACGAGACCCGATCAGAGGAGCGAGATCTCCGATTGGCCGAACGTGTCTTCAAAATCGCGTACTCGAAGAAAGCGTCTGAAATCGAAACCTTTCAGAGAATCGCCGGAAAAAAATCGAGGGCTTGCGAGAGAAGATACGTATATGAGAATTCTTCGATGAATCGCAAGCCCTAGATCGAGTATCTAGAAGCCGAAGATTGAAGATCACGATGTGGAGCTAGGGTTAGGGTTTGAGAAACATGGAGAGGAGAGGAGAGGAGAGAGATAGCGAGAGCAAAAGGAGAACTAAAGAGAAAAACAGGTGAATTTGGAATTTGGTAGATTTTTTTTTCTTTTTTTCTTTTTTCCTGTGTGAGAGTTTTAGACATCAGTTACCAATGTAGGAAAGAGTTGGGAAGTATATATAGAGATCGATCGGATTGGGGTTTTTGGCCTTTCTTTCCTTGCTCACGAGTGGCTGCGATGCTGCGTCCACACGCTTTTTACAAGCGCGTCTAAAACAGTTGCGCTGTCAACTTACGCTATGTTTCGCAATTCGACTACTGCTCGGAGTCGGACTAGTCCAATAAAATAAATAAATAAATCATGTTTTTAGAAACATTAAAATCGTGTTTTATCTTCTGTATATATTAAGAGGATTCAGAAAGTTAGTTATTATTTTTTTTCCTGTCAAAAATACCCCTAAATTAATTAACCAATAACTTAAAAATGGGGATAAAATAGTAAATGGGCAAAAGGAAGTTAGTTATTGCTTTTTTTATTGTCAAAAATACCCCTACCTAAAACTTAAAAATGGGGTTAAAATAGTAAATTGACAAAAATAATAAATTCTTACTTCTACATTGAAATGCCTTCATACTTCTAATAAACTCCTACTTTTACGTTAATTTAAATTTATACTTCTACACTCTAACTCCCTACAAAATAGGATCACTTTTTTGTTAGTTTTAAAACTCCTCCAATCTACAAAACTCACCCCACATATTTTATTTTATTTGTAATTGAAAAAAAGTAAAAATCTCAAATTATAATAAATACAAATTATTAATTTTTATCAAAAAAAATATAAGAGCCTCTGAGCACGCG
The DNA here is from genome assembly GCA_028535165.1 of Quercus tomentella. Lineage (NCBI taxonomy): Eukaryota > Viridiplantae > Streptophyta > Magnoliopsida > Fagales > Fagaceae > Quercus > Quercus tomentella. The sequence goes on along the minus strand of JAPQVY010000023.1, from coordinate 9,315,741 downwards.
CGTGGTCAGAGGCTAGTATATATAAAATAAAAGAAGTTGCTAGGTTCTCTAATATTTTGAACAATAATAATTATTTTGCAAATTTTGCCATCTAATCCCTTTAGTTTAATTCCCTAAAAAAAACTTTAGTTTAAGACACAATTTTTTTTTTCATTTTTTTTACAATTTGCTAATGTGATAAATAATTATTGGAGTATCAATTCCCAATCCACTCGTCATTGATACCATTTTATTATAAACCAATCATAACAATGTATGTTAGTAGTTGACCAAAATTTGTCAATATATTTTTTTTGAAAAATAAAATGGCTCTATGATTCTTTTTAGTAAGTTCTACTAGGTGTAAAGATATTGCAATATAAATTGTTAATACTTGCAATACAAAATAATATTGATATCTCAAAATATTATTTACAATCACCAAAATATAAATAAAAAAACACCGAGAGAAAAATAATACAAAATAAAATTTATTGAGTTTTCAAATTAATGTATTAAAAATATTAGAATTTTATTATGTAGGATACTATGCTAATAAAATAAACAAATCTGTGCATAGAACTTTAAACATCTTATCTATAACTATGGTGGCGGGCCCAAAGAAAAATTGGTGAATTGGGCCTGGACCTTCAATTTATTTGTTATCTAGTGATGTTCTTGGCCATATTGGGAGATCCCAAAAATAGTTGGCTGCTGCGATGGATTGAGCCTTTAAGCTAATCCTTGCTGGTTCACTAGAGGTCAAGCAAAGGATATTATCCTCTTGTCGAGCTCACCCTTCTAGGTCTCGAGCTGGGCCTCAGTTCCCTAGTGTTTTAATCTCTCTTTTCTCTCGTGTTTCACACCCCAATTTTTCCAACCCCTCTCACCTTGACCTCCTTTCCCTTTTATACTCTCTCATTGGTGGAGTCCTCATGATGAAAGAATCGCTCACCAGTGTGTGGGACCTACTGAATTAGGGGTTCAAATGGTTATCTGGGTTTGTGACATTGTTCCCACCTATCAAATCAATTATCAGCGATGGAACCCATCCTTCTAACGTTGGGAGATTGCTTGGTAACTTGTGTCTGACGTCAATTTAGGTGCTCGGGCGCATGTTAGTCTTCGGATGGGGCCATGGGTCTGAACATCGGGCCTTTTCATAACTTGCTCATCCTCAGGCCGAGTGTATTCTCTAGAATGGGCCTCTCAACATCTTCGACCCAACTCTGGAATGGGCCAAAGACCTATCCCACTACAATAGCTATATTTTTATTTATTTATTCTATATTTGTATAATAATTTAAAATTAAAGTTTTTGACATTTTGATGACTTCTAATATTGTCATATAAACTTTTAAAAATCTAATTTTTTTTTTTTTTTGGTCATCATCCTAATATATATTTCTTTTAACAATACTAAATTATGTAAGTTTAAGCTAATTATAATTCACCATCTTTTGTATAAAGCAACCAAGAATAAAGAAATTCTAACGAACTTGGATTAATATTCTCTAAACAAATTCTAATTAAATTAGGTATGTTCATTTATAATTTTTTTTTCAATTTTTCTTTTTATTTATTAGTCCCTATTAATTTAATCTAAAATCTATAAATATATATATATATATATTAATAGGTAAAGTTTAGAAAAAGTTCAATTAGAACTTGGATTTTTTTTTTTTTTTTTTTTTTTTTGAGAAACAAACACACATACACACAATGAAGAGAGAAAGAGGTTATAACACAAAGACACATCACAAACTCCACTCAAAAGCTATGGTAACTTTTAAGGGAGTGTGGAGCAAGTTATACTACATACAACACACTCTCTTAAGTAATGTAGGACAATTATCCTTTTTTTTTTCGAGAAACAAACACACACACACAAAAGGGAGAGGGAAAGGGGTTCTAACACAAAGACACACCATAAACTCCACTCAAAAGCCATGACGCAAAATTGGATTCTAATTAGAACTTGAAATTAGAATCCAATTTTGCACCATGTGTTTAAATTTATGTGGGGCCACACCATAATTATCCACATAAGTTTTTTAATTTTTGTGTCAAGTGAGTTAATGAGTACAAAATGCTAAGAATCTAATATTAATGAACTATAAAATTTAAATTAAAAAAAAACCAATCACATATACTCAATAAAAATTATTGCACAGCAAAGGTCACCACATGTTCTATCTTATTAAAAATTAGAAATTTTTTTTTTCATAAGTAGTATTAAATTTAAGTAAGAATTTTAATATATGACTAATTGCATTTACTTTTTAAAAAAAAAATAATTTGACTAATTATTTATATTTTTATGAAAAAAATTGTGTTTAATTTTAAATGTATCTATACGTATGCATGTGTTAAATGCTATTTTTTTTTTTTTTTTAAATTGACTAATTATTTATATTTTTATAATAAAAATTGTGTTTAATTTTAAATGTACCCATGCATTTGCATGGGTTGCATGCTAGTATATATAAAACGAAGCAATTTGAATTTTAGTTAACTTTATAATATTGTGCCACATAAACTTTTGAGGTCTCATAATTTTACATATCATTATTTTAATATATATTTTTAATTATATTCTATATTTAAACTCTCCATCAAAATCTTGGAAAATTATACCCTTTAAATAGTAGAATAATATAATTTCATATACAAACAAAATCATAATAAATGTATATTGTAAAGACCAACTTTAGACTTCTAGCCCAACGGATATATGGACTTAAGCCCAAAACAACCCAAAACAATAAATTTGTAGAGAATGGGTTGGGAAACTGGGCTTATGTGAACCAAATAACAGAAAAACAGGTTTTGATGCTAAAAAGAGAAAGATAACAGAAGTTTGTTAAGGAATAATGTTCTCGGATTGGTCCAAGGACGCTGATTCTTAAATATTTTATGCTTAAAGCTCTATTACAGATTTGTTTACAGTTTTTCTCCCCCCTCTCCCATGGAGGGTCTTTCACGTTATATAGCCCTCTTTGGACCATCTTAATCCTACACTTGTTAATCATCTGAGCCCTTACTTGAGTACCTGTCCCATCAGACACCCTCTTTGGCTTTCTGTGAGTTGCGTTCGCCGAGGTAGCATTGTTCAGAGGTCTTCTCCACATAAATGTGGCCATAAAAGTAGCTGTAATGCATTTAATGCGGTGGTAGCAGCTTTACCTTAAATATTTTTGAGTTTCCTTCCTTCTTGCACGTTCATGAGACACGTTCCTATTGCTGGAACTTCTTGAAGGGTTACCTTAGTTGCTGGAATATGTGCTTGAGCTGTCTTTATCATATCCGAGGAAGAGCCTCTCCTCGGATCACATTCCGTTCATCCCTCATTTATAAGTCTCTCAGTGGGAAATCCTGATAACTACTTGCTTCTCCTCGAACAATTCAGCTGTCCCGGACAAAGGCCCAATGCCCAACATGTCATTCTAGGCCTTTATCCCTACATATATTAATAACTATTAGAATTATCAAATTTCATAGATAGACAAAAATAATAATAAAAAATGAAGAAATCAAATTATGTTATATTTTCTCGTGTATTACTAAGGGTCATCAATGGGCCGAGCTAGTATATATAAAATGAAGCAATTTGAATTTCAGTTGACTTTATAATATTGTGCCACATAAGAGGCCTCATAATTTTACATATCATTATTTTAGTATTTATTTTTGATTTATTTTTTTAATTATATTCTATATTTAAACTCTCCATCAAAATCTTGGAAAATTATACCCTTTAAATAGTAGAATAATATAGTTTCATATACAAACACAATCATAATAAATGTATATTAATAACTATTAGAATTATCAAATTTTATGGTTAGACAAAAATAATAATAAAATATGAAGAAATCATATTATGTTATATTTTCTCGTGCATTAGCATTACACGGGTTGTCGACTAGTATGTATCATATATTACATATTGTCATTGGTTTGGATAGAATATTGATCATATATTAGATCCAAGCAATAAAATTAGATTTGAGTTAAAGGTTGCAACTTTAAGCTATGGTTGGCTATAATAAGAGTTGGGTAGAGGAAATCAAGGCCATCAAAAAAAGGTGGCTGAGATGAGGCATATAATTGAAGATTTTATTGTGAGTTTTACAAATTCTTTAATGACAGGAACTAACGATAGCATGTATAGAGACTCCTAGAGGAGACTACAAAGCTTTGGACATGCTGAAAGATGGACTCAACAATGAAATCGATGATGTAGAATATAAAACTCCTTTCATGAGAGCATCCTTATCAAGGGTGTTAAATGCCAAATATTTGGCATTTGACACCCCAAACCCTTAAAAATCATTTCCATCAAACATTGTAAATGCCATAATTTTTTGCATTGATGAACAGTGCGATCTCAAATTTGAGACCGCACTATTCACCGATTGTAAAAGTTATATTATTTTTTTATTCCGTGGGACCCGCTTACTTTTCTTCTTATATTTTTTCTTTCTCCTTTTCTTGGCTTTCTTCCGTCTCTCATTCTTGCTCTCCGACCGTATCTCTTTCTCTTTTCTTCATTCACCGGCATCCACAACTGAAAACCATGGTGGTAGTGGTTCGGCGAAACCGTGAAGAAGATGAGGTCGAGTTTGTGGTTTGTGGGTCTCTGCTGTTGATCGGGGTGGCTGGGTTGCGGTGGTTCGGCGAGCATGGCTGGGTTTCGACAGGTGTGGCTGGGTTTGGGTGGGTTTTGTGATTTGATTTTGGGTGAGAAATTTCAAAAATATGCTCTTTCTAATTTTGGGTCTGTGATTTCTAACATGGGTTTGTGATTTGTGGTGGTACTGGGTTTGATTGGTGGTTTTGATGTTAGTTTGTTGAGTTTTTTATTTGGTTTTGGGTGGTGGGAATCCCGATTTGCAGAGGTTGTGGGTGCCGCCGGTGATGGTGGCTATGGCTGTGCTGTGGTGGTTTGTGGTTGGGTTTTTGTGGTGGGTTTGTGGGTGATGGGTTTGTGGTGGTTGTTGGCTGCTGGGTGAGGTGGCTATTGGCTGCTGGGTGAGGTGGCTATTGGCTGTTGGGTGTGGTGGCTGTTGGGTTTTGTTATACCAATGGTGGTGGTGGTGAGTGGATGTGGTAGTGTGGCGCCGGCGGTGCTGTGAGAAAGAGAGAGACAGAAGAGAGAGACAGAGGAGAGAGGAAAAATAAAAAATTATTGAAAAATAATAAAGAAACAATATTTAAATAAAATGGTAAAAAAAATAAAAGTTTTGATATAGGTTGTATTGTAAAGTGGTGTGTTATATGTTATAAATATAGGTTTTGAGAGGGTAAATGCTAAATTTTTTAGAAGTCTTGATAAGAATGCTCTGATGTCAAACTCGTAAAACACGAGGCAGATTGGATGATCAATCAGTGTGCGCAATTGAATGGAATGATGAATTTTGTGTCGTAAACTAGGATTCTCCATAAATTTATGAGAGCCCAGTCTCTCCTCTCTCCCTCGACGCACGATTAGCTTCAGTCGCTATCGTGCGCACGAGCTTTTCGCTGCCTTTCTCGTGAGCTTTGCTTCGGGAAGTGGCTGTTTCTTGCCTCCCTGTGGCCCATTGCTGTGGTGTGGGTCGGATTGCCTCCTGTGTGCTCTCCTTTCGCTCTCAGCGCAAGATATGACTTAGTCGCTATCGTGCGCGCGAGTTCTTCTCTGCCATTCTCGCGAGATTTGTTTCGGGAAGTGGCTGATCTTGATCCTCTATGGTTCCTTGCTGATGTGCGGGTTGGATTGGCCCCTGCGTAAGATGGCTTTTTTCCAGATGTAGGTGGGTTCATTGAGTCCGTGCTTCAAGGATTCTGTCTATATTTGAGAAGGCCAATTGTAAGTTCTATTTGTTTTTATCTATTTATTCTGTTATTAGAATTTTACTGGTTTGCTGGTTGTGATCATGTCGTGTAGTATGTGGTGTGGAAGTTGTGCGGTTGAAGTGAATGGGGGTTACTCATCCTGTAGAACTTAGACTTGATTGGGGTTTTATATCAACTTGAGTCTGGTATTTAGCTGAAAGTGGCGAACCCATGAGAGCCCTCGCTTGGAATTGTCGGGGTGCTTGTAGAAGTCCGACTATCCGAGCTATACGCGAGCTAATCCGTGAGTCATGCCCGGATCTAGTCTTCCTATCTGAAACAAAATTAAAGTCAGATGGTATAGATAAGATTAAAACTAAGCTGAATTTTTTTGATTCATACTGTGTGGATGCGAGGGGCAAAGCAGGGGGTTTAGCCCTATTTTGGAGGATAGGAGTGGATTTGGAGGTGGTGTTCTCTGATGGCAATGTTATAGCTGCATTAATTTACTCAGACCCGATTAGATCTCCTTGGCTATTATTCTGCATTTATGGTCCTCCGCGAAGAGCCAAAAGGAAGAGATTTTGGGTCAAAATTGAAGAGATGGTGAAGGTATTTTCAGGACCATGGGCTGTGTTTGGAGACTTCAATAGCATTAAAGAGTCAGGGGAAAAATAAGGAGGATCCAATGTTTCTGAGAGTTCAGTAAACAGTCTTAGAAGCTTCATGAACAACACTGGGGCTATTGATCTGGGTTTCTCTAGGCCAGCATTCACGTGGACAAATAGAAGAGAGGGGCTAGCTAATATCAAGGAAAGACTTGACCAATGTTTTTGTGATCAGGAATGGCAATCAATCTTCCCAAAAGCTGGAATTAGACACTTAAGTAATTCAAATTCAGATCACAACCCTATTCTTATGGATACATATATGGAAGATACAACTCCAGATCGACCTTTCCGATTTGAAGCAATGTGGACCAAGGAGGAATCAAGTAAAGAGGTAGTAGAGAATGCTTGGCAAACATCTGTAGAGGGTTCACAAGGTTACAGACTTGCTAGAAAGCTGGATGCCACCAGAAGGGACTTGAAAAGGTGGAATAAAAATTGCTTTGGGAATTCAAGAGAAAGAATTAAGGAGCTGGAGGCAAAAATAGCTCGGCTACAAGTCTCAAACCCTACAAGGGAAAATCTTGAGCTAGAGGCATCACTAAATTTGGAACTTGATGATTGGCTGGAAAGAGAGGATCTAAAGTGGAAGCAGAAATCAAGAGAGTTATGGACTAAGGAGGGTGATAGAAACACTAGATTCTTCCATCTTTCCACATTGGTGCGGAGAAGAAGGAATCGTATAAATGAAATCAAGTTGGAAGATGGAACATGGATAAATACAAGGGAGGAAATCCAAAACTATTTCAATGAAAATTTTAAATCCTTGTATCAATCTGAGTTCAATGATGTCCCTGAAGATTTAGAGAATTTAATTGAGCCATGTATTTCAGTGGAAGAGAATGAGGAGTTATGCAGAGTTCCTTCCAGAGAAGAAATTCGGAAGGTAATTTTCGAAATGAAGTCTCTCAAGGCACCCGGACCTGATGGTTTTTCGGCTTTGTTCTATAAACATTATTGGGAAACTGTGGGTGACCAGATTATTTTAGCTACACAAAGTTTTTTTCGAAGTGGAAGGATTCTGAGTGAGCTAAACGAAACATTCATTGCTCTCATTCCCAAGAAGAAGGGCTCGTGCAACTTCGGTCAGTTTCGCCCTATCAGCCTTTGCAATGTTTGCTATAAGGTGATATCTAAAATCATTGTGAACAGATTAAGGCCTCTTTTATCTCGCATGATCGACCCAGCTCAAGTGGCATTTGTCCCTAATAGATGGATCGCTGAGAATGTAGTAATCGCCCAAGAAGTTGTGCATAGCTTCAAGAAAACAAAGAAGAAGAAGGGTTTTTTGGGCGTTAAAATTGACTTTCAAAAGGCTTACGACCGAATGGAATGGAAGTTCTTATCCCTGACTCTCAAAGCATTTGGGTTTGGCAACAAGTTTACAAACTTGATCCATCAATGTTTGTCCACTGTGCAGTACTCGGTGCTTCTTAATGGTGGTAAATGCCCAAGCTTCACCCCTTCTAAGGGCCTTAGACAGGGAGATCCGCTTTCACCATATTTGTTTATTTTGGGAAGCGAAGTGCTAATGAGGCTTATTAGTAGAGAAGTGGATCATGGGCAGCTTACTGCATTAAAAGTGTCTAGTAGTGCTCCCCCCATCTCCAAATTGTGCTATGCAGATGATGTTATTTTATTTTCCAAGGCTAAGATGTCTGAGCTATCTTCACTCAAGGCTTGCCTAGAGTAATATTGCTCATGGTCAGGGCAGAAAGTTAATGTAGAGAAATCTGGATTTTTTCCCTCTAAAGGGGTAAGCCAGCAATTCTTAAATCAAATAAAAGCTTGTTGGGGTATCAATAGGCTCCCACCCAATTCGAAATACCTGGGAGTTCCACTTTTCTTCACTTCTAGTAGATGCAAGGATCTTCTTCCAGTGAAGGAGAGATTAGAGAATAAATTGAGCGGTTGGAAAAGTAAGAACTTATCATGGTCAGGAAGAGCCACCCTTATCAAGTCAGTTGCTCAGACCATTCCAGCCTATCATATGTCAACCATCCAATTCCCAAAATCTCTTTGTGAGCATTTGGATGGGGTGATAAGACGGTTCTGGTGGAACCCAAAATCAAGAGAGGGACAATATTTGACCCCAATGGCGTGGTCATCCTTATGTTGGCCTCAAAAGGAAGGTGGTTTGGGCTTTAGGAAGGCGTGGGACTTCAACCAAGCCCTTCTCTCCAAATTGGCTTGGTGGACACTGTCGGAAAAAAAATGTCTTTGTGTTACGATATTAAGAGCAAAGTATAAGGTTCGATCCAACTGGTCGAACAATCAAACTGCGGGTAGCTCATCTCCCACTTGGAGAAGCATTGAAGGTACAAAACATATTATTGCTCAAAGTGCTTGCTTTCAAGTTGGCAGTGGGAACTCTATTAGAACCTGGCTGGATCCGTGGATTCCTGATTTACCTTCTTTCATCCCTCGCCCAAAGGAAAGCTCTAATCCAGACAGTGCACTGATTGTATCTCAACTCATTAATCCAAGTCTTAAGGGGTGGGACTATCATAAGCTCAGAAACTTATTTGATGAACAAACTGTCAAAGCTATTCAAAGAATTCCTATTTCCTTCCACCCACAAGCTGACAAGTGGATATGGACTGCCACTTCTAATGGGCAAATGTCAGTGAAATCAGCTTATTGGCTTGGCCGGAGAGAGAACCCGCCTACTAGTCAAGATGTGTCAAGGGGAGAAATTTGGAAAACCAAGATTCATGAGAGACTAAAAATGCATTTATGGAGGATTGCAGCAAATTGTCTCCCTACTAAATCCTTGTTGGCTAGATATATTAATATTGGAGATACGACCTGCTCATTTTGTGGCTTGGAAGAAGAGACTTGTCTCCATCTATTTATTATGTGCCCATTGACTAAAGCCATTTGGTTTAACAGCCATTGGGGGTTCAAGTTTGATGGTTTGGGTCTCTCTTCCTCCTCCCAATTCATTCAAACCTTAATATCTCCTCCGAACGCAGTTGGGTTGAATCCATCTATTAAGGCAGAATTTTTACTACACGGTGCAATGATATGTGACGTGGTATGGAAGTTAAGAAACCAAGTTCAATTTGAGGGAATTTCTCCTAATTTGGAGGGGATGTTGTCAAAGATATCCAGATCTGTTGCTGAGTTCAGGAAGGTCCTTGAGTCCCCGTTGGGGTCTTCAAGAAGTAGGATCCAATCAGTTTGGTCTAAACCAGATAGGGACACTATTAAGGTCAATGTTGATGCTGCCTGCAACACTGAGAAGTCATCCATTGCGGCTATAGCTAGAGATTGGAGAGGGGAAGTGGTGTTTGCTTGCTCTAAAAGAGTAAACACCACTCTCCCTCTCCAAGCAGAGGCAGAAGCTATAATCTGGGCTCTCAACTTGGCAGCAAACTTGGATACTGACTCCATTTTCATTGAGAGTGACTCGAAGACCTGCATTGATGCGCTGAAGTGTCCTGACCAAGAAGCTCCTTGGAGAATAAAAACCATCTGCAATGATGTTTTAGCTTTAAAATTGAATTTCTCTAATTGTAGTTTCAGTTGGGTAGCTAGAGAAGCAAATGTTGCTGCTCATGTATTAGCCAAGTGGTCTTTGTCAAACAACTACTTTGGCTCTTTTGATGTGGGGTTGGGGCCTCCTTGCTTTGTTTCTATTATTAGAGCTGAGGCTCTTTCCTTGGCTGTGTAGTTTTTGTTGTTGGTTCAATAAATATGTTGGTTCATCAAAAAAACGAGACAAGATGGCCTTGATGAATATTATATGCATACAAAGTGAGCACATAACCTACACTGTTGATGAGACTTCCTTTGTTCAAGAAATGTTTTCTTTTTTAAATGGAGTTTCAATCTCTAAAAATATTGAATACATTATACCTTCAACGTTATGATTATATTGGGGTTGATGAATTTCCCACAAATTTCTCTAGTGATAAAGTTAATCTTAATCTAGAAAGATTTAGAGAATGTTCTTAATCCTTTGTAAAGATTTTGTTGAACAAGAATTAATAAAACTGAACAAGAAGCATGCAAGAGTGATGTTGGGTAAACTTGGAGGAAGAGGCACTATGAGATGTATGCATAGATTCCTTTTTAGTATTTGCTTCACGTATCCCACCTTGGTGAAAGAGGTCAAGAATAAAAAATTTGTTCAATAAGATTTAGCATATTGATTTGTCTTGTCTTGCTTGGGAGATTAGGATGTAAAGGATTAGTTGGACATTCGAGAGATTGAGATAGGATAGTTTGAAGTTTGAAATCGAAGACGAGTTCTTCTCCAACCTGGAGAGAATTTAAGCCCAATAAATAAATATAAAAAAGGCTCATTAATCTATTCTCTTATATTTTTACTCTATTTTATGTTTAATTTATTATGTGAGATGGGTTCAAGTTACAACGGTAAAAAAAAAGACCCTCATTAATGCTAATATTCTGATTAGGATCTCATTAATTATCTCTTATTTATTATATTTTATACCTATCTCTAAACTCAAAAAAGTGTTATATTTGACTCTCTCTATACGTTTCTCTCTCTATCTCTTTCTCCTCCACCGTTGTTCCACCTCCACGGATAGATTGCCAGTAGAAGAAGGAAAAAAATAAATAAAAAAATAACTGCGGAACACTGACATTGGAGGTTTGTGAGAAGGAAAACAAAAATGAAAATCATTTTGGAACAGCGGTGGAATGGTCATTGCATAGGACACAGGATCTCATCCGATCAACCAACAACTACATCATAGATAAATATATATATATATATATATATAATGGTCATTGCATAGGACACAGTGGAGATAAAGCCACACCACACCAAAAATCAGTTGAGCATTTCGGAGAAATTACTTTTCCCATTGCTTCAATTCGAGGTGCAAAACGAAGGGCTTCATAACAGGCATGGCAGAGCAGTTTCTGAATGTCTAGAGGTAAATAGTTATTTGCTAAATGAGAATCAGATTTGGAAGCTTGAATAATCTGAAAAGAAATATAATATAATAAGATAGCATTAAAGGGAGAAAAAACTGAAGAGATAGGTAAATAATAAGATGCTGAATTTAGAAAAAGAAAACCAACAAATGCATGGACCAGAAGCAGTCAAATAAACATACCTGATGATTTAACCAGGAGTTAGTAATCTCCTCCTCATAGTATTCTACGCCAGACCAGCTTCTGAACTCTTTCTTTGATTTAGACGCATTTGCCAATTCCTTAGGAAGCTTTTTTACAACTTTCTTACATCATTAGCCAGAACATTAATTAAATGATCTTCATCAAAAACATCCGAGAAGTGACTGCAAATCGAACAAAATGATTTTCATTTTTGTTTTCCTTCTCACAAACCTCCAGTGTCAGTGTTCCGCAGTTATTTTTTTATTATTTTTTTTCCTTCTTCTGCCAGCGATCTATCCATGGAGATGGAACAACAGTGGAGGAGAAAGAGACAGAGAGAGAAACGTAAAGAGAGTCAAATATAACACTTTATTTGGTTTTAGAGATAGATATAAAATATAATAAATGATAAATAATTAATGAGATCCTAATCAGAATATTAGCATTAATGAGGGTTTTTTTTAACGGTTGGATTTACTTAAATCTAATGGTTTAAAAAATGTGTTAACTTGAACTCATCTCTTATTATGTATGTAGTATTTTAAAAAGTCACATGACTAGCATGTGAATTTTAATGAAGTTGGATGGGTAAGATTTAGTTGTTATATCTAATATGGAAGTTTATGTTTCTAACATTACTAAAAACTATTATAAATAGTTTCTTATAAGATATTATAGCTAGTCTTTTCTTATATTTTCCAAAAAAAATCAAATTTGAATATATCTTAAGCTATTTGAGTCCAACCATTGATATTTGATTGTTCTAGCTACAATCCTATTGTGTTTTTCTTTGCTTTAATCCTGTTTGTTGTCGGAGTAGCCCAACAAACTTTAAGGCCTAAAGCGATATATTTAAATGGGGTTTTTTTGTTATTACTTAAATAATATTTAACTAGTTTTTAATATCATAATTTTTTTTAAAACAAAAATCCATTCTTTTTATCTTGTAATATGCTTTTTTTTGTTGTTGGTTGAAATGCTAAAGCTATAATAAATTTAACTACAAAAAACTTACAAACGATGTATCAATAAATGTGATTAGTGACACTTCAAGAAAATAATAAACAATTATCTGAATGAATGATGTTAGAAATATTATAAATTTTACAAAATGAGACTTATAAAGATGTATCAATCATAAAAATTAATTAAAAATGCATTTAGGTTGTTGATGTTCACAAATCATATTAATTGTTACATCAATTTGTAAAAGTTTTGAAGTAAAATTTATAGTATTTCTAGCATTTTTCCATCTAAATTATTTCTTGTAATTAGTGACACATATTTGTAAGCTCTATGTATTTAAATTTGTATTATCCCTAGCATTATTAAATTCTTTGGGACTTCTTAAAAGTAGAGGAAAAATGTAAAACTAATTTTTTTTCCCTATATCTCAAAAAAAAAAAAATATATATATATATATTTATTTCAATTTTTATCCCAAAATTTGGGGGCCTTTCTCTTGTACGGGCCCTAGGCCTAAGGCTGGCCCTATTTGTTGCTCAATTTTCTTCTTAAATCCTTGTTACAAATTAGAAACAAGTTCTCTCCATCACATTATAATTTTTTTATTGATGATATAAATAGAAGTTTCGAAGATTGAAGGTAAAAATTACAATTGTGAAAGCCAAGGGCTAATTTAGAATAGACGCTAGACTTAGGGTGTGTAAAGTGTTTTTTTTAAAAGATAAAGTAGATAATAAGGGAAGGGAAAATATGGTCTATCTACAAACATAAGACACCACCAAAAAATGCCATTACACCAGAAGTGTCACTTTAACCCCCATGTAAAGTGCACTCTAACCCAATTATTTTATGGCTTCCCCCTTGAGAAATTTTGAGCCTTTCTTAAAAAAACAAAAAAAACAAAAGAAGATCACATCCAAAAATATACAATCACAACTTCTTTCATAACTTGTTGAAGTGACAAATTGGGATTAGGACAACATTATTTCCATTAAGACAACCATTGTCATCACTTTTATTATACACAAATCACAACTTGCCACCTTGACAAATGTAAAAAATATTGTGAAATTTAATTGTTCCTCAAGACATATCATATTAAGAGTATCCACTAAAATTTCAAGAAATTTTGTTTCATTTTATGCCATTTGTGCCCCATGTTCCCTCGTGGTTAAATGCAGGAAAAGGGATCTATGTTGTGCATGGGCAGGACCATGAACCAGGAAAAGGGATCTATGTTGTTCACAGGCAGGACCATGAATAATATGGGGGTGAGATCTGTCCATTGAATCCTCCAATTCCCTCAAATTTTATTCCCTCCAAATTTATTTTAGACATCTTCCCTCAAATTTTTATTCCCTCCAAATTAGTTTTAGATATAAGATACATGACATTTAAAAATCAAATAAATATCACGATTCACATCCACCTAAGAATTGAAAAAAAGGGGAGGATTCAATAATAATATATTGGCTTCCCCATCAACATATGGAGGCCACCATTCCAACACGACGTTTATGCAAGCTTTTGACAGAACATGCATTATAGATATAAGATAATCAAACAGCAAGAAAGCCTCTCCTTTTTTTCCTTTTAATTTGTTTCTATTGATATTGAAATCAAACTAACCGAGCCCATCATTTAAAAAACAGGTGATATATAATATTGGTTTTTAGAAGAAATTGATTAAAAAAAGAAGAAAGACAACTATAATTCATACATCAGTTAAGATTAATGAAGATACAATCACAACATATGCCAGAAAAAAGAAAATGGCTATCTGAATGAAGAACTTTGGATTCTCCCTCATGTTAGGGGATGTAACAGCCCTGTAAACCAAAAAAACTTTCATTTAGTTAGGATCAAAATAAAAGGAAATGTCTTTTTGGGAGAAAAGAATTTACAGATATAAAGTGAAATCTAATACTCCGTGTTTTACTGATGGAATTGAATTCAGGCTGCAAGAAGCCAATACCTGGCAATGCGCTGAGAGAATCGGTGAAAGGGTAAACTCTGGATGAAGACAATGCCTGGGCCCGTTAGAATAGCTGTTACTAGATTGTCACCCTGCAAGTTGACAAACACAATTAAGAAAAACTACCTTCTTGGAAAGTAGAAACAAAATAATTGATGTGGTATTAGGACAGCTATGGGTATCAGTGAAGATGAGGTAATTTTGGGCACCAAACTGGCTGGACCCAACAAATGAGACCCTATTTGTTGGGTATAAAACGACACAAAATTAGCTTTTCCAAGATAATGCAACTACAGAAGGGCTGGGTCAACCTTATCTCTAAGGTCCCAGAACCACCTAATTTTTCACCATTGGAGGCACCAACATATACCTAAGCTGCTACTTATCAAAAACATATATACCTAAGGTGCTAAACTTGCCCAGCTTCAATATTACCATTTGAAAAACAATGCATACGTAGAATTTTTCTTTGCTAACAAGGTTAATTGAAAATATGAAGAACAATGCACTTTATTTTAAAGGTTTTCCAGAATCAGCATCTCCAAAATAATTGAGAGTAAGGTTGCCTATCAATCACCACTCTCAAACCCTGGGGAGGTGTTTCAGAATATCCTACAGTTACTACTACACATGGTGTAAACACCAATGACATCATATAAATGGGTGGAGTTGATGAAAAACCACAAGGAAACAAAAAGTAAGATGGATAGTCAAAGCTCACCCCAAACACTGCTCTTCTCATAGGACCATTGTACTTTACTTGAACATTGACTGCAGTTGTCAGGGCAACAATACAAGATACATCAACAACTAATAACTCACCCACCTCAAGATTTTTCTGCACAACTAGAAAACAGAGAAACCCACAGAGGATTAGTCTAAAGGGTGAACATTGAAGCTTGATTTTGGAATTCTGAACTAAAGATATACCTATCCAGGAAGTAAGATAATCAACCAAGAAACACACACACACACGCACACGCACACACACACAAAAAAAGAAGAAGAAGAAGCATTTAAGGGTTTTTTTTCCCCTCTTGGGGGCGGTGTACCTATCCAGGAAGTAAGATAATCAACAAAGAAGCACAAAAAAGGAACCACACAAGAGGCTCAGGGAACTATGTTTAAGAGCTCATATAGAAATGCTAAGGTCACCAGTAATCTGTGAGGGGTAAACAAGCACAACTCAGTGCTGAACCCGCCAGACATGCTTGAACACAGAGCAGGACAAAAGACCTGTCTATATTCTGTTTCAATTGCTTTCTCAGCAGAACTCCTGACAGAGCCAAACTCTAAAAAGGCCCTGAAACAAATTTTATAAGAATGTATATTTGAGTCAGAAAGTTCATACCTGATCCACCCGCAAGTATGAATGCAAGCCCCTGGCCTGATAGCTTCTGTCTCAGAAATCCCTATAATAACATTAACATATTATTTACCCTAAATAGAAACATTTACATGCCACCCAAATACATACACAGCAAAATTGGGAGACCAGAGAAAAAATGCAGAGTGATAGAACATTTCCCCCAAAAGGGGAGGAAAATGAAGAAGAAGAAGAAGAAAAAGAGGAGAGAATGAAGAAAGAAACAAGACTCAACTGCTAGAAGGAGCAATGGCAAGAGGCCAGTCAAACCAAAAAATAAAAAGAAGAGAGAGGAGAGGAGGCAAATCTGAAACTACCAAATATCTCACCTCAGCACCAGCGATGACATTACGTGCTCGTTGATCAACTGTATTACTGACCTTCACATCATTGACTGAGCAAAGGAATGCATCTGGCTACAATCAATTTCAACTAAGTCACATAAAAATCTAGATGACAGAGAAAGAGAAAGACAAGGTGATAGCAGAAGACAACCACAGTACATTGGTCACAGCAGAATGGGAAAATACATGAAAAGGATTGTAAACTTAGAAGAACAAATGGACAATTAAAGCAAATAATTTAGCTCTACCTGACATAAAATTTCTCCATTAAACATAGCCAAATCAATCTGTAAAATAATGTCCATCCAGAAACATATATAAGACTATAGTTAGCTATATCCAATAAAAGTATGGATCGTCAGCCATGCCCACTTAAAATGAGCAAGAAATGAAGTATTCATAGATATGTGGTATGTCTGAAAAGCACTAACCGGGAGAATCCTTGCAAGAGAAGGTGCAGCAATCCCAACAAATCCATCAGTTGGACCAGGATTACGAAGAATTATGCTACTCAAACTCTTCCCAAAAAGCCATTGCCACATGCCTACTTCATTTTCAGGGACAAAAACATTTTCCATTTCGATGAACCCAGACATGAAGCACATGGAACCTACAATTTTTTGCAACACATTAAAAAACACAAGGACATTTTATGATCTGTAACTCAAAAAAAAAAAAACCTAATACAACTTTGGTCAAGTATAGAATGTCAAATTAAATCTATAATCCACTTTATAAAAATAGAAGATAACTATTTGAGATTACGACAATCCCATAAAGATTCCGACAAGTAATTTTCAATGAGCTCTCTATGTCTTTTCCCTGACAGTAATAAAATTCCATCACTTGAGGAGCCAACAAACCAGCAACAACCCCCTTCTAAATGTATATAACTGCGTTGGCTAGATTGAGGATTCAAGAAGATGATCTTCTGGTCAATGAATGTGGACTATTAAGAATTGCACAGAAAAATAAAAATTGCATCCAGTAGCCTTTCCTGAATAATGTGTATCTGGGTGTGGATATGCAAGCCAAAATAGCAAAGGAATTAAGGAACTAAGAACAAAAGTAAGGAGCAGGTCATTCCTAAGAACAACAATAACTCAAAGGCAGTGCAATGCATGTGGAACACAACCAAACATCCAGATTGAAGTCAAAGTAGAGGAAATCCATTTCTGAGCAAGCTGACATGAACTAGCATCCAAACGACAACAATCCTTAGCATATTATACATAAAATTTGATTAACTGGTTAATTGATCCCTTTTCCTTTCTCAGTATCCAAAGTGTGTACAATGCAAAGATTTAACAGTATTAATTCAAAGGTAGTGCAGTGCATGTGGAATACAACCAGATATCCAGTTTGAAGTTAAAGTAAAGGAAATCTATTTCTGGGCAAGTTGACATAAATTAGCATCAAACAATAACAATCCTTAGCATAGTATACATAAAGTTTAATTAACTAATTAATTGATCCCTTTTCCTTTTCTCAGTATCCAAAGTATGTACAATGAAAAGATTTACTAACACAACATCCTTGCAAAATAAAAAGGAAAAGAAAAGATGCATTTCCATACAAAGTAACGTCAATCAAACAGCTTCCAAATTAAAAGTAAGGCTAAAATAGTAAAATGCAATCTTAGGCAAACCACACTTCAAGTGAAACCAGTTTGTTATTAAAATCAATCAAGCAAGTTAAAAGCTCTTGGCATGCCTCAAATGGATAGATAGGCCCCTAATCTACGCATAGCCATGATTGGCAATGAGAAACATCATAGGATAAGATTATCTATGTCATCCATCACCCCCAAAAAAGTCTCTGACACTATACTTCTTTAATCACTAAGAAAATTTTCTCATTGACTACTTTAGTATCAACCGCAAGAATGTAATCCTCAATAGATAAGCAACAAAATTAAAAATTAGCATATAGATGTGCACTGACTAACCCAACTACCCCCCCCCCCCCCCCCACCAAAAAAAAAAAAAAAAAGCAGGAGAAAAATTAGAAAGAAAAAAAATGGCAAAGTTAGGATAACAAATTGATATCATTTCTCTTTAGATAGACCATCAACTAAACCATCCATCAAAAACACAAACTTACCAGGCTTTGCAACAACCTTTTCTTGTGGCTTCAACATTATCTGAAAATGCAAAAACCATCCAATTAAATGTTTTAAGAAAAATAAAGATACAGGAGCTGAGGAATAAGGGGAAAAACATTATACACTTTGGAGCAATAAGGAATATACCTGAACCACCTGAGCTTCACCACCCAGAATCTGAAAAGGTATCACAGCATCTTGTGGACTCTACAGTAGTGAAATATGAATATCAGTTAGAAAGACATCAAAACCCATCAAGTATTTGCACAATTCACTTAACACGAGCACACATACTCCTTACGTCAAACCGACAAAAACCAAAAAAATGAGCTTAAACAAGGAATAACCACAAAATCACATACAAATAAGCTCATAGCAGAGCATTGGATTCAAAGTAGATTATACTTTATCATATCGGATTTCCATCCCTGACTAAGAAAGAAATGGATAAACTACAGAGAACCCACAAAACACAAAAATGACATTCTACAGATACTGTTTGCATACAAGGACATATACTACTCTATATAGAGTAGACTCATATTAAGTCTACAATATGATCATACATGAGTATCCATTTTGTATGCTAGTTATGGTTGAAACTCATATTGAGTCTACAATTTGTCCAGACATTACATTTTGTATGCTAACTGTTGAAACTCATTTTCAACTAAGTAAGATGATCATTCACCATAACTTCCCAGCATTTTTGGTTATCATTTCTCTTTAGTTTGCTTTAAAGTTCTACATTTTCTATGCCCTTGAGAAAGAACTACTAAAGAGATACACATTTTTAGATTAATTAACTAGAAATAATTGCATTTTCTTTTTACAAGTAAAAGTTTTACTTAAAGGGAAAATACATACAAAGGACGATTATTTTTTGATAGTTATAAATGGGGGAGAGGGTATTTGAACTCTGGACATCTCCATTAGAAACACCAAGAGGTGCCAGTTGAGTACAAGACTCTTGGCCATACAAAGGACTATAATAATACATCCTCATATAAAATTACATTTAAAGAGTTATAAAAGCAATGAAATCTAAAAAAGTATCACAATCTAAATTTCCAAAAGCATGAATTCAATCATATAATGAGCATAAGACAATGCTCTTCAAAGATTTTTTGCTTTACTCCATATTATTAAGGGTGCGACTATTCCTCACCAAATTTCCTACGCTATGCAAAGAGGGACAGCACCTCAAATCTCACCCTTCTCACTATGGCAAAATCTCCCTTTCCATGAGGCAAATACATATACGAACTTGCAAAGCATTAATCAATGTACTCACATAAGGTTAACTAGGGAAAAATAGAACCCTATATTAGAGAAAATGTAACTGAGGTTAGCAGGGTGGAAGAAGTTGTACTTTTCTAAGGGAGGTAAGCTCACTTTAATAAAGAGCACACTTCCAAGCATGCCTACATATTTTCTCTCTCTTTTTCCCTTCCCCTCTATTTATGCAAATCAGATTGAAAAATTTGCGGAAAGATTTTCTCTGGGATAGTTTAGGAAATGAATTTAAACTCCATCTTGTTATCTGGAAGAAGATCTATGAATCAATTCAACATGGCAGATAGGGCAAAAGGAGTTCAGTATCTTTTAACCAAGTTCTATTGGGAAAATGGTTATTGAGGTTTGCCATGGAAAAAGATGTTTTCTGGAGGAAGGTGGTGGACAAAAAATACATGAAGTGGCTGGAAGAAGGTGGTTGGTGTTTGATGGCAAGCAGGGACCCCTACTTTATTTGTCTCTGGAAACATATCATAAGGGGCTGGGGAAAGTTTTCTAACTGCATCACCTTTGAGGTTGGTAATGGTACCAATATTCATCTCTAACATGATAGGTGGCTTGGGGATGGTTGTCTTAAAGACACTCTCCCAGAACCCAGATTGATATAGAAATACTCAAATAAGAAGGCTACTGTGGCAGACTATATGATCTGGAAAGCAGGTCATCTTCATTGTGATGTCACCTTTCTTTTTCTTTTAATTGTGATGTCACCTTTCTTAAAGCTATCCAAGACTGGAAGATGTATGTCTTAATAGATTTCCTTAATTTTATATCCTCCATAAAGGTCAATCAAGATGCTAAAGACTGTATTGATTGGGGACCATCAAAGAGCAGGTCATTCGAGGTCAAATCCTTTTATAAAGAGCTATATGCGGGAGATGTGCAGTATTTCTTGTGGAAAGGTATTTGGAGGATCAAATCTCCTACTACGGTATCTTTTTATTTGGACAGCAGCATTGGAGAAAACTCTGACTCTAGATAACCTACGAAGAAGAAACATAATTGTTTTTTTTTTTTGAAGAAGAAGAAGAAGAAACATAATTGTTGTGTAATGGTGTTGCATGTATAAGAAGGATGGAGGATCAGTTGATCAGTTGCATCTACATTGAGATATGGCCAGATACTTATGGTCTTCATTGTTCTGTTTATTTGGGCTAAGTGGGTCAGCCTATGAGGGTATTTGATATGCTATTTTGTTGGAAGGTGAGGTTTGCTAGACATCGGAATGGTGATATTTAGAATGTGATCCCTTTGTACTTAATGTGGACTATCCAGAGAGAACGCAGTTGTTGAATGTTTGAAGGATTCAAACATACTCCAATTTATCTTACGCAAATTTTTTATGTGCTTTGTACAAGTAGGTGGCCATACTTAGGAGCCATTCCTACTCTAATTTTCTCAAGTTCCTAGATTCTTGTACTTTCTATTGATTTCTTGCAAATTTTGTTGATTTCTCACTTTTAAGTACACCACCCATATACTTGTTTTTGTATTTTTTCTTTCTTAAGAAAATTTTTACTTACCTTAAATGAGGATGAACTACCAATTCCTCACAAATCATACACATGTAGTATCTATGCACAATTATTCCCCTTCTCCTTAGGTTGCCAACTATCAGTATTTTGCCAGAAGCAAACGTCTGCAGTCCATCCAAGCAATGCTACTTTTCTTGGTAGAAATATTCTTTTTTGGAACTTCCCTTGTACAACTCTGTGTACTAGGTTGCACCTCTTTTCAATGTATTTATTACTTATCAGGGGAAAAAATTTGCATTTTCAACTGTAAAGGTTCATATTTCTTACTGATGTTGACAAGTATAACACCTAAAGATATTAGTTATGCCACAGAAAAAACTCCAAAAGATTCAGTGTCCATTTGGCATCAGCTTATTTTTCTTTTTGCTGAAAGTTGGTTAAAGTATACTAGGAATTGAAAAAGTGAGGTTATAAAAAGCTGTACATAACCAAAGTAAGCTAAAAATAAACTAAAAAACTTGTGGAAAATGTACACTCAATAACCAAATCTCAGCTGCAGCTTTAAGAAAAAGCATGAAGGGAAGAGAATGTATTATGCCATATTAATAATTTTCCTAAGACTTTTTTAGGTTCCATTCTCTAAATCTATACCATTAGACATACTATGTGATTATTGAAACTTCAATATATCTATCCATAACAAGACTCAAGGGAAAACCCAATCTAATTAATTCTCATTGAAGTTGACTTGCTTTTATTAGTTGTTTTACTCTCCCTAATCTAAATCTTGCATTGTTCACTGCCAATAGCCTTGTAGCTCAGCTAGCACTTCCTGGTGTTTCCAACGTAGACATCTACGGTTCAAATCCCCCCTCCCCCATTATTCGAATTATTGAACTATCAAAAAAAATATGCAACCACCAGTCTAGTCATCCCTAAATTTACACAACTTACAAGATTAACAGATATGGTTTTTTTTTTTTTTTTTTTTTTTTTGATAAGTACAGATATGATTAAATATTATGATATGAAGTGCAACTAGTAATTAGACTTACTACTTCTGCCCTAAATAATTTGCCAAATTCTTGGCTGAATTTGCAAAACGATAGCTGTTGGCAATGCATTCTGAATTCAGTCATCCCAATCTATCAATAGTTTTCCTTAAGTAGCCTATTCAAGTTATAAAATTTATTGCTTATAAATAAATAAAAAAATAAAAAACAGTTGGATGCTTGTAATTTGTGTATTTGATTGTTTTGGTCCCCTGCTGTATACTTCCTGTATACTTGGGTGACTCCTTTTTATGATTTTGAATAGAATTTTCTTTACTTATCAAAAATAAATAATTTAAAAAATAACAATTTTGTGCCCTATAGTATTGAGTCCACGAATCAAAATCCTAAAAGCAATACGTGAATAATTAAAATGGCTACACCCTCAAGAATCCTATCTACTCTAGCTAGCCAAGGGATGCCCTCCATGTGGGAAGATCTAGGAGCAGTTGGTCCAGCCATGTAACTTGCAGTAAGCATGCTTCATAGACATCATGAGCAATACACCCTACTGTTAATGCCAACTTGAATTAGGAGAGGGCATACGAATCTTGCTCCAAGCACAACTCCTATGATGGCTTGGAGGAATCTAATTTTAAGTGGTTGAATTAATAGGCTAGCTGATGATAATGGCTGTGCGCCTGTACCGTAAATACGGCAGCAGTGCCTTCTCCGACTTCGGGAATGATTATTATTCTTGCTCCATGTCAAATTCTTGTTTCACCACTTGATGCACTAACAGCCTCTCCGAATATCATCTTTGTTGCTCCAGAAGATAATCCCAGACGATCTGCCTTCACTTAGAATTTCCCTTACTGTCATTTTCTTTCTTTGCACCTCTCTCACTATACTTTCCACTCTTTCCTATCAATACAAAATTTACTTCTTTGTTAAAAAAAAAAATTATATGCCTAATGATCCTCATTTTCCTAGAAAACCTAATCATTGATTAATCTTTACCATTTAGAAAATTGCGATTCTCCTCCTCATTGAGATCAGCATGTGCTAGAAAATAGCATTTTGCTATTTTTCTTAAACCTCCATGAACTAACTACGTTAATAACTTGAAACCATTGATCAAACTTAGCTAATAGGTAATTGTCTCACAAACTTGCCTCCGCCAAATGAAAACCTAAATACAAACTGAATAACAAAATCTCCAACAATGTACATAAAGCAAATCGGTAATCGGATCAAACGCCAAACCAAAAGCAAGTCACTAAATTCACATACAAAATTAAAAGAACCAACTCCATTCAGCTACCGCGAGATGTGTTCAAAAATAACAGAAATAATAAATAAATAAATAAAAACTTCAACTTTCTTCATTTTCCTAAGTTTTCTAGGCAACCAAACAGAGAGAAAAGAACAAAAACCAAAAATGCCATCGAATTGTGGAAGACACGTAGTGTTGAAGTAGTGAGCACCTGATAGACGTAAGGTTGGAAAGGCGTTGAGAAAAACGGTGCGGCCATGGCGAAAACGCAGCGAATAGATTTGAATTCAGAGAGATCCAACAGAATGGAATCGTTCAATTTTTCCTTTTAAGATTTCAATAGACCTCCATTGTCGTGATCGGATCGAAAACGAGAGAAATTCAGTGAGGTTTGAATGATTTTGCTTAAAATGTAAAGGGGTTTTGGGGGTCTTCGTAAACTAAATGAAAGAGATTGAAGTTACCAAAATAGCCTTGATTGTCAATGAATTTGCCTGTGGAATTGGCCGGGGTTGAGGTGGCTTTTTTGTCAGACTGAGCTTTCAATTACTGGTTCAGGTTTTTGTCTTTGATGTGGGATTCGTTGAATGGAGTACACGTGGTATTAATTGTGAAGTGGCGTCTTTCTATTGGTTATGCCTCAACTCTCGACGTGTTCAAGTAAAAACAACTACGTCCATCCTGCTCAGATGTGCTCACTTCTCCGTCGTTTCACATGAAGCCATCGTCGTTTTGGCCTTCCCAAATTTCTTACAGCTGTATTACTTCTTTTAGGACCATCGTAACTCTAACCAACTTTGTGACGATTTATAAGGAAATATTTAAACAAGTCACATAATCATATAATTACGAGTACATGTGAATAGCTTCTATAACTGTCACGTGGTGAGTTGGAAAAAGTTTTTGGCTTGAAGGTAATTTTTTTTCCCTCAATAATGGTAAAGTGCATTAAGATTGCTTGAACTTTTATGTCAATGAACTAAGACTCGTCTCTTTTTTTTTCCCGCCAATTTAGTTATTAATTATTGGCATAAATTTTTGAAGGGGTAAAAAAATTTAATAATGGTTTTACTTGGAGATGGAGCTAAGAATTTATATTTGGGAGGCTAAATATAAAATTAGACAATTAATTTTTTCTCTGTATATATTAATTATAGGACAAAACTTAGGTACAGTATCTTAGGGGTTGTTCCTTAACTTCCCCTCTTAAAATTCTGTCATATGGATTTTTTTCTTATGGGATGGAAGTGTATTTTTTAATTAAATAGTTACATGGCTAAATCTTAAAAGAGGAACTTAAAGAACAGCATTTAAGTACTGTATCTAAGTCTTGCCCTTAATTATATCCATACAAATAGTAATGTACATACAGTTTAATAATCAGAACCCAAAGATGTATTATTTCTGAATTATCGTCTCCTAAACTTGTCCATGAACCTAGATTTTTCAAATTAAACTATCACCCATTAAATATAATGACTAAAATTTAAAAATTGCTAAATAAAAGACAAACAATCATTCAAATTTCAATATATAAAAATCTAAAAACTACAACCAAATACATGTTATATTATTTTATATATAAATTA
Organism: Quercus tomentella; assembly: GCA_028535165.1. Taxonomy (NCBI): domain Eukaryota; kingdom Viridiplantae; phylum Streptophyta; class Magnoliopsida; order Fagales; family Fagaceae; genus Quercus; species Quercus tomentella. The sequence continues at coordinate 9,290,800 of JAPQVY010000023.1, read as the reverse complement.
AATGATAAAAATAATATATTTTAATCATATACATTTATAATGTTATGATATATTGATTATTTTAATATTTTAAGAACAAATAAACATATGAGAAAAGTCAAATCAAACAAAATGAAAATAAAATAAAAAGTACATGGTAATGTGGGATTAGCTTACATGGCTACACACTTGCTTTTGTAGTAAGGATTTTAACCATACACGTGGTTATCTAGTGGAGGATGATAATTGCTTGAGAAGTGTTATGTCCACAATAATTGTATAATAATTTCACAACGAATTCTAAGTGAAAAGTTGTTGTTGGTTCTAATTTTAATCCACAACTTAAATAACTATTTTGTTCACACGTAACAGTCAATAATAACTTGCCACTTAAGATTTGTTATAAAAATATTGTGAATATAATAATTTTTTATTATTAAAATAACTCCACTATATATATATATACTAATTTTTTTTCCAAATATGTGTGTGGGGGGGGGGAAGGCCCCCTTCGATCCCAACGTGGCTCGACCACTGGTTTTACTATTTTTGGGAGAGGAATAAGTTAATCAATGGGTCATTAACAAACTCGAGCTTGATAGATAATAAAATGAACAAGTCTAAACTTTTACCTAAACTTTGATAGTTTACCAAATGAGAAATGATATGTCCACAACATTTTTACAACAAATCCTAAGTGGCAGGTTGTTACTGGTTGTTATTGTTGGGTTAAAAAAGTAATCTCAGTGCTAAATTCAAATTTGAACTAATAACAACTAACCACCTATGATTTGTTGTGAAAATATTGTAAAAATGTTGTGGACATAACACTTCTCTTACCAAATAGACGCTTATGTTATGAACATGTCTTAGAGAGCGTTTGGATTCGGCTGAAAAAAACTGCGTTTGCGTTTTGTCTGTTTTTTTTTTTTTTTTTTTTTTTTTCACGCGTTTTGGGTGTTGCGGCTACTGTTCATGCACTGTTCAATGAACAGTAGCCGCAAACTTTGACTTTTCAAATTTTTTTGACCAATCACAGCACATCGTGTACTGTTCACGGACCCACAAATTTCACTTTTCAGCAACTTTTTCATTAAAAATGGGTCCCACGATACTATTCACACATTTAAAAATTATTTCGCTACAGTGTTTTTCAGTTTTCAGTTTCAGTTTTCAGCTGTATCCAAACGGACCCTTAGTGTATTGTACTATGTTTTGGCCTTCCCAAATAAAAAAAAAAAAAAAATACATATATATATATATATATATATATACAATACCTATTTATAGTGATAAGAATGAAGAGTAAATGCTAACCTGAAATTACGACCAACCCCTAAAGATCAAATACTTTGACCAAGTTTGCCCAAATGTTTACCAAAGGTCAAATGCTCCCTTTTATGGAAAAGACATCAAAATAGTAAATTCTATCTGTTTGTAACCAAAACCTTGAATTAACCTAATTTGATCAAGGTTTTGACCAAGCTTTGACTGAAAGTCTGACAGTTACATCGGAGCAAATTTGTCATCATAAATATTACAGAATACCTTAGAATTGACTACTCACAAATTGAAATTGGAATTGAAACAGGTAAGATGTCGCAAACTTAATGGAAAACGTCTCAAACACTTAGCAAATTTGGTTAAGTGGAGGAAGGATCGGATTTTGAGTTTCATTATGGTCAAACTAGGATCAAACGACATTGAATGAGGGTGTTATGTACTCGTGCTTGTAACTGTTCATTGAATGAAGATCGGATTTTGAGTTTCATTATGGTCAAACTAGCATTTATCTGTGAGGAGGGAATGGAGTGAAATGGAATAGAATGAAAAAAAAAAAATTAAATATTCTTCCTTCCCTTTGTTTTGGAGTTTTAACGAAGGAAATGGAAAATTCATTCCCTTGTTTACGAGTTTAGGTGGGAGGGAATTGAATAGTTATGAGGGAACACTCATTCCCTCTTTTTTCCCTCAAAACCTCAAATTTCCATTCCCCCCAAATTGGGAGGAATAAAAGGGAATGGATTTAAGTTTAATGAAAATTTTATTGAAACTCCTAAATTATCCCTCGAATCTTAACCCTTTTTATTCTCAACCAGCCATACAAATATGTTTGCTCTCTTTGTTGCTCTTTCTTTCTCACGCTGCTATTAATCTCAACCAGCTGTACCTAACTATGAGTTTTTCAATTGTTTTGATTTCATTGATTTATTTACTATTAAAAAGCTTTTGCTAATATATGTATTCTGTGAATGCTAGTGTATGCTATGAGATTTTCACTTGTATGAAGTTTAAATCCTATTATTGTCTTTTGAGTGAATGCTAGTGTACTATATGTATTCTGCAATTATTCATTGGTTTCTTTAAAACTGTATGATTACCTGCTTGCCTCAGTTAAGTCCAGCCGTACCCAACTAGCCGAACCCAACTATTAAATTTTCACTTGTATGAAGTTTAATTCCTATCATTGTCTTTTGTGTGAATACTAGTGTATGTGTTCTGTAATTATCCACCAATTTCTTCAAAACTATGACTTCCTGCTTGCCTCAAACCATTAGTTTTGAATGTTAAATTAAGTCCATTAGTTTTAATCAAGTAGACTTTAGAATCATTAGACAATAGAGCCTTAGTTTTTGAATTCAAAATTAAGTCCAGATACCTTTATAAAATGTCTTTGAGTTATTGGTCTATTGTGCAACAAGTTGTTTCTGTTATTGAATCCCAAACAAAATTAATGTTTATAGTTTAGCATTTTTATTTTTAGATTAGTTGTAACACATTCCTAATTAGTTAGACTATATCATCTCAAAGCATCTTTTATAAATACAAAGGTCCTGTAGAATACTCTAGTGAGAGAAATCATTTACACCATTTTATACAATTTCCATTCTCTTTATTATTATGGATAGAACATGTGCCCATAAATTTTTTAAGTTGGACTTAAAACGTAACTATTTTTTTACTTAGATGAATTTGAATGATGAGGTACTTGAGACCATAATTTTTTTGGACTTTATGTGGAAATTAGCCTTGGTTCACGCTGCATGCCGTTATTTGTACTACATTATCCATCAAAGGCACGACTAAAAAGACTTATTCCCCACATTCAAACACAATCAACCATAGAAAGACAAAACGTTTGTGATGAAATAATGTCTTGACTTAGGACTAGTGAAAAAAGTTATGATGTAATATGCATGGGTCCACAAGCTCTTCAAGGTTTGTGTGACATTTTGCGAAGAAATGGTGATCTTCAAGACACACAACGTGTCGCGGTTGAAGAGCAAGTTGCTAAGTTTCTTCACATTCTATCACATAATATGAAGAACCGTACAATTTCCTTCTTTGTTTGTCATTCTGGTGAAACCATTAGTTGCCATTTCATAACGTGTTAAGATTAATAATTATGTTAAAGGATTAGTTCCTTCAACAACCTGATGGAACCTAAGTGCCACTTGAAATACTACAGAGTAGTAGGTTCAACTCATATTTTAAGGTAAATATATCATGTTTATATTTTATATTTGATAGTAGTCTAGTGTAAATATATTTTAAGACAAATGTCTTTGAGACATAATGTTAATCTCAGGATTGTTTTGGGGCACTTGATGGAACACATGTTCATGTCAAAGTGTCTAATGAAGATGTACCAAGATATCGGGGTAGGAAGGGTTACCCAACACAAAATGTGTTGACAGCATGCTTGTTTGATTTGAAATTCACATACGTATTACCAGGTTGGGAAGGAACTGCTTCAGATTCAAGAATAATAAAGAGTGTTTTAACTAGAAACGATAACTTGAAAATCCCACAAGGTAAATTTAATTCAAATATGTATTAGAGTGTATTCTTTATAATTAAAAAAATTGTAGTATATAATTAACGATTGTTATTGTTTATTAGGTAAATATTATCTTGTTGATGCGAGATACATGAATAGAAGTCGTTTGATTACATCTTATAGGAGGGTGCGTCATCATTTAAAAGAATACTCTACTCGTCCCCCTGAAAATGCTAAAGAATTGTTTAATCTGCGACATGCGTCACTGCGCAATGCTATTGAAAGAGCATTTGGTGTATTGAAAAAGAGATTTCCTAGCATATCAAGTACTACAAAGCCTTCTTATTGTGTTGACACACAAAATGAAATCATTTTATCATGTTGCATATTTTATAATTATTTAATGAGCGTCGATCTTGATGAAAGTCTTATTGCTGAAGTTGATGAAGAGGTTTTACATTCTCATTATGGACGTACGGCCCCCACTCCAAGAGAAGATGATGAGAATGCTAGGCAATGAGATATTATAAGAGATTTTGTAGCATTAGCCATGTGACAAAACTATGTTCAAATGTGATAGCTTTTGGGTTTATTGTTGTAATGTTGTTTAAGACTATTATGTTTCAATCACTTAAACCTAAATGTTATGTAAATTTTTCTTTTCAATTTGATATTGCTCTCTATCTTTTGATCATTAATGTTATGTCTGACAAAAAACACTGAAAAAGAATTTTCATAAATGTCATGATATATTTAAAGATGGATCGAGTGGTTTTGGATAGAATGATTCTTTAAATATATCAACAGTTGAACTAGAAATTTGGGAGCCATTCATAGCGATAAATTATTATTTTTTGTGAATTTAATTTTGTATTACATAATTTTATATATATATATATATATATATATATATATATATATATATATATATATATTTGTTGTATTACCATTTTTCTTGATTTGTAATAATCTAAACTTGCGGCTAAGAAGTGGATGACAACACCTATGCCCAACTACTCTAAGATGACACAACTTTGGGCTAAAGATAAAGCAAAAGGTGATCATGCTGAAACTGCAAAGGAGAAACGTGCTAGGTATGCTGCATCGACCACTATTGATGAGATTGATATTATAGTATCCCAAAATGAAGCTTCTTTGGAGAACTTTGAAGTTGAAGATGATCAAAGGTCACCATAAATTAATGTTGTATGTTCTTAAGCGTCGTCACAAGATGCAATGTCTTCTAAAAGCAAGAAAAGAATAGCAGCAGAAGATGATGAACTTGGGAATGTAATTTCCCCGTCATTTGATAATGTATCAATGGCAATTGATAGGGTGACTGAGGTTATGGCAAAGTGCTTTTCAAAGTCATATTGAGTAGAAGTTCACATAGCTTTGGGCGTATTGGACTTGGGATCCAATTTCAAAAACTGAGGCCTACATATTTTTTTATAGAAAATCCAATGTATAAGAAGATGTTCTTTAGTTGCCCAGAACTTGAGCGCAAATGTGTCCTATTGACTGATGTCTAGGCCTAAAAATTAAAAAGTGTGGGATTTCTTGGCCAACTTTAGATTTCTTTATTTTGTTATTTTGTTTTGTTTTGGCAAGACTCATTACATAAGTTTTTTTATACCATGCATGGACGTTTAAAAGATAGTTGTTTGCATTTTTAGACAATGTTTATTTTTTTGACAATAAATATGTGATGCATGAATTGCTTTACAACATAGAAATATACATAGCTTGATTTTTAGCTACAATAATTTTTTTACTCCCTATAGACAATAGAATATTTGAGCTTTAAATGCTATTATCTAGTGCTTTTTGCAAATAACAAATCCAAAGTAGGGGAATTTTACTATTACCCCACAACACCTATTTGTAGTTTACTATTATTGTTTTGGAAGCAAATAACAAGCAAATTCACATATAATTTAAACTAGAATCATTTTTATGTTCTTTAAAATGAGAGGTATAATAGTAGTGTTAATATGTTATTATAAATAATTCTATTCCATTCCTTTCAATGTCACTTCCAAACAATATTACTTACATTCCATTCATTTCCATTCCTTTATTTTAATTCATCCAAACAAGAATTTTTAACTCCATTCCTTTCCGTACTAAATTCATTCCATTATATTCCTTTGATGATCATTCTATTCCATTCCCTTATGAACTCCTAAACAAAGAGAAGTGCAAGATTTGTATGATTAGAACATAGGCACTGCAAGTTTTCCAATGGTTCTTCATTTGAGCCAAATCGATATCAAGAAATTGGTCAACTAAGGACACAAAAATGGAAAGATCCGTGAGAAAATATGAATTTTTGGTGCAAAGGATAATTGTGGTGCAATATTTGAACCCAAAATTGCACCAAACCACAAACCGATGTTGCAAAATAGAAAGTCTTCAAGGTTTAAGAAAGTGCCTCATCAACCACGTCACCTAACTTCTCGAGGGTGTAACTTTCTAATTGTTTAGCTAAATTGCATAAATTTTGTAACATTATACTTCACTATCTTTTCAATGACAACAAGATTAATCAAAGCATAAATTGACAAGGTGCCCAAATATGTAGGGGTGTACATGGTGCTATTTTAGGTTATATTTAGCATCGCACTACATGATGCGGATTTTCTAGAACCCTCATCGCACCTCACCTTAATAAATCGGTCACCATGTGGTGTGGTGCGGTTTGGTCGGTTTTCATATATATTAAATATGTTAACATATATTTAATATATATTATAAAACTTATATTTTAATAGGTGTGGTGTGTTGCGGTTTCCTGAAAACAATAAAACTGCAAATCGCATCACACTTGCACCTACAAGTGCGGTTTTTGCACCTCCACTATAGCGAGTGGTTTGATGACCATATTTTGTGGTCAAAGTGATTTTTTGTACAGCCTTACTAATATTTCCTTAAAATAAGGTGATTGAATTGGTGAAATTCTACGACTAATAGGGAAATAAGAGAACTCACTCTACCTTGGACTATGATGATCAGCATGAAGCTTGGTTAAATCAGCCTAAGGCTACATGAATTTGAGTTCCCCCCCCCCCCCCCCAACAACCTCTATAAAAGACCCACACCTCCCCTAACTTCATTCACACACATTTTGAGAAAGATCTTCATCCCCCTATAGTTAGGGCCTTTTAGGCCTTGGTGGTGCTCTCAAATTTTGTCGAAACTCTGAAAAAAGTTCTATTACGACCAAGGGATAGGAAGAGAGTGTGGAGTTCTATCAGAGGTAGTAGTCTTAAAGACAAAACGTGAAAGCTCTGTTAGAAATGGCTGCCACAAAGTTGAAGGAACTAAGGCTCTAAAGGAGAAAGGAGTGGCAATTTATCACAACAGTAGCAGTTTTGAAAAAAGAAATAGCAGAGCGATGATCAATTACCAACCTGAGTTTTTGTCGAGCAAGGTCGTATCTTATAGTCTCTCTCTCTCTCTCTCTCTCTCTCAATTATGCAATTAAATACTATGTTATAATGCTTTAATAAATCTTTAAAAGCTTCCTAGTTAAGTGTGCGTTTGGCATTGGCTTAAAAAACCAGTTTTTTTTACTATTTACCTTAATTTTGCTACTATTCATGGGTCCCATTGCACTTTTTGGTACTATTTACGAGTCTCGTTGTACTATTTCAGCTACCTTTTAACTTTATCTACAGTACTTTTAGTAAAAAAAAATTTAGTTTCAGCTAAATAAGCTATTCTCAAATGGACAGTGATATAAATATTATAACACATGCATTATGGAATAGTGATATTCCTAACCTGAAGGGTTGGAGCCTCCAAGCCAAGATATTAGGACAACAGGTCCTTTGCATGCAAAATTGGCTCAAGCCATGGACCCATGCCAGGGGTTATGAGGCTTATGGCACTTATAAAGGAGGAGAAATTTCAGCAACTAGTGTGATATATTTCCTTTTGCTCATGTAATAATTAGTTATGTGATCATTCACTTAATGCTTAAATTATTTCATTGTTCGGAAATTTCACGATTTGAATATTTAATTCATGCTTTCATTGTTAGATGTGTGGATTAATTTGTTTAAGTTAGTCCCTCTATTTAGATTCATTATACTTAGGGTCTCAATCATTAAAAAAAACTAATATGTAACCCGTGCTTATGCGCAACATTATACTAAAGTCCATGAACCGCTCAAACCACAGGTGAACCGTCCAGTTTTTAGAGAACCAAACAGGGTTCAAACATGGTTCAAGTCAAGGTCATTAAGTTGCCTCATTAAGTTGCAAATGGTAGGAATGGAACACGGGAGCACAACAAAATGAAAGCATATTATTTTTAACTTAACTTTCGAAAACTTAGATATATTAAAAAAGAATCCAATAGTCTGATTATAAAATATATATTTTGATATATAATTAAAATCATAAATATTTTATTGTGACTAATATACTTAATATTATTGTATGTGAAACATCAAAATTATTTTATTGTTTAAGCACTATTTTTGACTCTAAAAAAAGAAATATTTTTATATTGGAAGGATTAAGTGTAATTGTACTTTTACTTTTTTTTGTGTTGTATTTTTTTTTTAATATATAAGTTGTGAAAATGTACTTGAAAATTATTTAATTTCTCTATATCTTGTTTTTTTTAATCAAAATTACTCATTTTTACAAATATGTTATATTATTTTGTATTTATTAAATTAATTATGACATCATCACGGTCCGACCTTAAAAATCTTGAACCTCTCTCTTTTACAGTTCTATGAATGGTCCGGATCTGAAAACCATGATAAATCATAGTGGTGCTATTGATGTTAGCTTGTGTTATAAAACATATAGGATATTAGTTCGACCAGGACATTTGGAAGTACTAAAATAGTTTTTTCTTACCATTTTCATGATATTAGCTACGACAAGTTTCCCATTACACTGTTAAATTCACTATTGGATACTACATATACAATATTAATTTACAATCATTATCTGTGATATTCTACTAAATACAATACAAAATAAAAGAATAAATTGGTTCAATAGTATCTCCTAAATTGAATGGGGATAGGTGCATGGAATCGTTCAGTTCAATTACAATTTGTTATGTTCAAGATCCTGACATACAAAATATCTGAATAGAAACAGCATAAAAAAATATGCTCATTAGTTCAAAAAAAAAAAAAAAAAAAATCTAAACAATTTAATTTGTATGGAAAGCTAACAAAAGCAAAATTCAAATTTGAATCTAATCAAATTTCTCTAAGCATTGATTATATATAAATATATTTATATATATATATATATGATTAGTTTTTTTACAATTTATTTATATTGAACTTCCCGTTTTCTACATTGAATTAACTCACTTGGCACAAAAATTAAAAAAAACTTACATTAGATAAGACACATAGCGCAAAATTAACTCTAATTGAATTCTAATTTTTACAATGAATTAACTAACTTGGCACAAGAATTTAAAAACTTAGATTAGATGAGACACGTGGTACAAAATTAGACTCTAATTGAATTCCAATTTGAAATCTAATTGAAATTATGTCCATGCATCACCTAGGATTCACATCTAGGGATTACATATTGACATGCTTATGGATTCATATATAATTTCATTATGACCCATCTTAGATTAGACTGCATTGTGTGCTTTGATTTCTTGTTTATATTTTATTAACATGGCTAAACATTTCGTGTCCTTGATTATTTGGTAATTACTTTTAATTATGCAAACATTACGTGAGTGGATTTCTTTTATTTTCATTTTGATGTTTGTTATTCTTTCATTATACGATTGTGCGACGAATAGGTGAACTATTTGACCAATGTACCCTAGGAGTCCAATTTATGTTGGACAAAGTGGGTATTTAACACTTTTTCACCCATTAACTTAGGCACGCAAGTTTTTGTATTTTTTGTGTAATTTTTTCCTTCTATGTTCTTTTTAGAAAGTCACTAGGAAATGTAACGATATAATCTTCTTTTCTGAGATTGTATCTATAATCAATGCCTTCAATTTATTTAACATTATTTAAAGAGAGGTGTTACGTTCACAACATTTTTACAACAAATCCTAAATGGCAAGTTAGTTATTGACCAGTAACAACCTGCCACTTAGGATTTATTGTAAAATTGTTATGGACATATCATTTCTCTTATTTAAATAATATGTATTTAAAAATTTTATCATTTGTTTTTCTTGTTTTTTGAGAGGCAAAATTATTAGTCAAGTTTTGGTATTCAAGTTCCGTTAACACTTTTCAATTGATAACATGATTAATGATTGATCCACTTAATCTTTCTTATGACATAGTCAATATTAAATAGGATTTCATCAAAAAGAGAGCAAGAGTGTGTTTTATATATATTTTTTCACTTTTTTTTAGAGTGCGGGAATTGAACCTCAGATTTCTTATTCAACTACCAGAGACTTTACCAGTTGAGCTAATTGGAACCCACATAAAATTTTCACTTTTGATTGTCTAAATAGAGCAAAACACATTAACATAGTGCACAGCATTCAAAGAAAGGACAATTTCTTAAAAATAACTTTTACTTACTAAATTTTTCGGGACTTAAGAAAATTTTGGCATTGTGAGACATATAGATAATATAATCTATATTTCTATTGCCCAATAGAGGGGGGGTCTTATTATTATTATTTTTTGCTAGATGAGATATCTTAATTTTTTTGGTTAATACTGTAGGAACTCAAAAAATAAAGGTCCAAGTCCACTTAGATCAGTGGTACCTTGTCTCTCAAATCAAGCCCAAACAATAGAATTTTTAAGAGAGTGGGTAACTAACTCAAGTGCAATACAAGGTTAAGCCCAAATCTAGGACCGAAAAATCTTAAGTAGTAGATAAGCGGAAATTGAACATCAATTAAGGATAATATTCTCCTTGGGCAAATCTGAGGATTAACTTCTTATGTATAAATTTAGTTCTGGTTCTTTACAGGGTAATCTTGAATTCTCCTCGTTGTTCTCTTGTTACTTAGAAATTGTCCATCCCCTTTTTCTGAGGGGTTCCCTTCCTTTTATATCCCTTTACCATGCATCTCAGCCCTCCACCTATATGTCTCAGGGTATTTTTTAGGATACTTATCCCATCAAGACCCTTTTGAAGGTGGTAAAATAAGTTGTTAGCTATGAAGTTACTGTTTAGGGGTCATTTCCACATTAATGCAGCTGATAAGGTTAGTGCAGGGCATTGAATGCGGAGGTGAGAGGTATATCCTTCAGGAAACTTCCTCCCACCATTCTTGCCCCTGTTGCTATCTCTTGTCTTTTCCTTGGGCCTTTAAGGGATATCAACTGTCCTGCTTCTCTTACTCTCCTCAGGCAGGCGGAGTCCTCGGAGTTTGCTTACCCTTCTTGGCTTGGATTGAGCAAATTAATCCTCGGCTAGGACTTCTTGGTCCTTGGACCCCACATAACTACACTAAAAGATAGATAGATATAATATATTTTATGGGTTAATAAAGGGCCTTCTTCCATTTGAGGCCCTAAGCAGTTTCCTTAAATGACTTAGTGTCCATTTGGCATGATTAAGTTTGCCAACTTATTTTACTATTCAGCTTATTTTTGCTACTATTCATGAGTCTCGCTGCACTTTTTGGTACTATTCATGGGTCTTACTATACTATTTCAGCTATTTTTTTTTTTTTATAGTATTTTTAGCAAAATAAGCGGATTTCAAATAGACCTTTAGAGATTCAGTCGACCTTATTAATAGTTAATATACTTTATGCTCATCATTCTATATATATATATATATATATATATATATAGATTTTACATAAATTTGCTTCAAGAAAATGACTTTGAAATATTATAAAAGAGGTTGTAGGAACACAATCTATTTGTCCGCTTTGGGGATTTTCATCTCAGGCCAAGGGCTTGCCTTGTAGCCGATATTGGCTTGACACCCGCACGGCTTTGTCCTCTTCTACGAGTGTGGGCATGCTCATTGTGCAAGAGTCCCACATCGCTTAGAGAAGCGCCCCCCCTATGCCTTATAAGCTTGAGCTTAAGGCATAAGGGTACCACTACTACGCATCGTAGTAGTGGTACCCTTATGCCTTAAGCTCAAGCTTATAAGGCATAGGGGGGGCGCTTCTCTAAGCGATGTGGGACTCTTGCACAATGAGCATGCCCACACTCGTAGAAGAGGACAAAACCGTGCGGGTGTCAAGCCAATATCGGCTACAAGGCAAGCCCTTGGCCTGAGGTGAAAATCCCCAAAGCGGACAAATAGATTGTGTTCCTACAGAGGTCATTATTAAAAACCACATATTATAAAAGAGGTTAGTTTAAATATTCACCTTCTTGTTTTCTCTTGATTTCAACTTTATTAACAAAAAAAAAAAAACTTTGACAGCTAGAATTGTTAGGAGACTTTCATAATTTTATAGAATTTGATACGGGCTAGTAATTGATTAAGATGAGAATAATACAAAAACCTTTAAACTTAACATGAACAAAGTTTCCTCCGAATTGGGTTGGAAGAATTTTCTTCAATTTTTACGTGACGGTTCATACCATTCATGTATTAAATCACATTATTTATTAAATTATTCTAAAAAGTCAACATATTTTTAATTCTTAGGTATTCCTAGAGTATAGAAAATGGTAGTCTCTCTTATCACATTCATGGTGGGGTAGAGAATATGATTATGAAAACAACTTACCCTCTTTTTATAGAGTAATTCTTAGGTATTCTCGGAGTACAGAGAATTCCACCATGACTGTGAGAGGAGGGAACATAATTTCTCTGTGCTCTGAGAGTACCTAAAAATTTTTCCTTTTTATATGGAGTAAAATGTAGCTGTTTGTATTTTTATTTATTTATATTTATTTTATATAATATACATTGGTTAGACACATATATGTTCATATTATGTTTTTTTTTTTAATAATTATTAGCTAATTTGTTTATGTACAAAATTTCACTTTTTTTTATAGATAAATTATGGTTTTTTCCCCACTTTTCACAAATCAACAAATTAATTAGTAAAAACTTAATCCAAAACCCACTAAACCTAACTTAAAAGTAAATTTCTCATGAAATATTAATTAAAATAAATTCACTTTATTCGGAGGAGCCAAAATTTATTCTAATCACAAGTCAGAACATCATGTGCTAAACTTTCATACAACATATATTTTAATAACTCATGTGTGAAGTGTTAGTCCTCGTTTGGGAGGAGAGAATAGAAAGGAGTGAAGATAATAATTTTAGAATATTCATCTCTTCTCTTGTTTTGGAGTATAGGTGGGAGGGAATGAAATAGGTAGGAGAGAACACTTATTCATCTCCATTATCTTAAAATCTCAAATTTTCATTTCCAAAATACTCCTATATATTCCGTCATTTATTTTAAAATAGGGGTCTAATAGTAATATTATCATAAAATAATTCTATTTTTTTTCCTTTATATTAATTCCAAACAAGATTACTTACATTCCATTTATTTAGATTTCTTTCCATTTCTTTATTTTAAAACATCTAAACAATGTTACTTAATTTCATTCCATTCTTTTATTTTCCATTCATTTCTCTTGTTTAAAAATATTTTATTTTATTCATTTTCATTCATCTATGATCATTCTATTCCAACACAATGTTTGTTGTAATCCTACCTTTACAATTACTTTTAACCAAAACAATTCTTCAATATGTTCTAAAAAAAAAAAAAACTTTAATATGTAATCATTGACTGCTTGCCCAAATTTAAGCACGAATCTTTTTAATAACTACAGGCCGTACAAATCATCATACAAGTTCTGAGGTGTTCCAATCAATCTGTAACAGTCACACAAGTCATGGGTGGTATTATTTTTGGAAAATTGATATGTCCATAATATTTTTACAACAAATTCTAAGTGGTAGGTTGTTATTGGTTATTATTATTGGAGCAAAAGAAAATTTTAGTGTTAGGTTCAAATTTGAACCAATAATAACTAACTACCTATAATTTATTATAAAAATGTTATGGTTTTTGTTTTTCTGAAATGGGCAGCTTTGTTTTGTTTGTTCTAAACAGATTGGTTATACCAACTAACAAAATAACATAAAAAGTCCACGGGTCCGGTGGTGTCCCTTTCTAAATTTTTTTTAATGGATTTTCTCAATAATTCAATTATATTACTCAATCGCCAAAACAATCTCAGCGCCTTCGGTCATCAATTTGAGTAATTTTTTTTTTTTGGGTGCTTAAATGATTAATTTAGTCACTCAATTATTAGAAAATTTTTAATTTAATCCCATAATTATTAATTGTATCAATGTGGTCCCTTGACATTTAAATAAAGTCTTTGTCATCTTTATGTTTTTTCTACACAATTAAAGAACTAAATTAGTAATTTACCTTTCAGCAAAAAAAAAATAGTAATTTACCTATTTTGTTTTGCTTGATTTGGGTTTATTTTGTTCACTCACTCATATAGAAAATTATAATACTCGAGTGTATAATAAACATGTAATTTCTCATCTCACATGAAAAATAGGCCATATTATGATTTTTTTTAGGAGAGGCATGTTATGAATTTAATTATAAGATTTCCTATTACGTGAGAGAAGAGAGTAGATATTTATTATACTTTAGAGTGTTATATAATTATCCCAATAAAATAATTCTATGATGTGAACATTTATTAAATGGGGATAGTATAATAAATATATTATTTAATTTAATGAGTTATCAACATAATATGTTATTAAGAATTTTTACTAATTATAAGAAATGAGAAATAAGTGTTAAAAAAAAACATACATGATATCTCAGTTTTTGTACTTTTTGTGTAATTTTTCCTTCTATGTTCTTTTTAGAAAGTCACTAAGAAATGTCACGATGTAATTTTCTTTTCTCAGATTGTATATGTAATCAATGCCTTTAATTTATTTAACATTATTTAAATAATATGTATTTTAAACTTTACATTTTGTTTTTCTTTTAACTATTTTTTGAGACGCAAAATTATTAATCAAGTTTTTGTATTCAAGTTCCATTAACACTTTTCAATTGATAACATGATTAACCACTTAATCTTTCTTATAACATAGTCAATATTAAATAAGATTTCATCAAAAAGATAGCAGGAAGTAGAGTAGGGAAAAAAATATTGAGTTTTAAATTTTAATTTCTTCAAAATTCAAGAGCGAGAGAGTGTTATATATATATATATATATTCCTTTTGTTTTTAGTGATAGTCATCTCTCTCTTGACAACGTTAGATTTTAAGTAATAAACGTTTGGACTTCAATAATAAATTTGACTAGAAAACTATTAATTTTAATCATAATTTTGACAGAGAGATAATGGAAGAATCTACTGGAAAATTTTCACTTTTGAATTGTCTAAATAGAGCAAAACACATTAACATAGTGCACATCATTCAAAGGAAGGACAACTTCTTAAAAATAACTTTGACTTACTAAATTTTTGGGGACTTATTAATGAAAATTTTGGCATTCTGAGACATATAGATAATATATTCTATATTCTATTGCCCAATAGAAGGGGGGGGGGGGGGGTCTTATTTTTATTATTTTTTGCTAGATGAGGTGTCTTAATTTTTCTGGTTACTACACTAAAAGGTAGATAGATATAATATATTTTGAGTAAGACTTAGATAGAGTACTTAGGTACTGTTGGTTAGGTTCCCATCTTAAGATTCTGCCATGTAAATTTTTTCTCATGGGATTGAACTTTATCTTTTAGTTAAGTATCCACATGTCAAAATCTTAAGAGAGGAACCTAAGGAACTGCACCTAAGGTATTATACCTAAATTTTGTTCATATATTTTATAGGTTAATAAAGGGCCTTCTTCCATTTGAGGCCGTAAGCTATTTCCTTAAATGACTTAGAGGTTCAGTCGACCTTGTTAATAGTTAAAATACTTTATAATCATCATTCTATACATATATAGATTTTGTGTAAATTTGCTTCAAGAAAATGACTTTTTTTTTTTTTTTTGGAGTAAATTCAAGAAAATTACTTTGAAATATTATAAAAGAGGTCATTATTAAAAACCACATATTATAAAAGAGGTTAATTTATATATTCACCTTCTTGTTTTCTCTTGATTTCAACTTTATTTAAAAAAAAAAAAAAAACAGCTACGATTGTCGGGAGACTTTCATAATTTTCTAGAATTTGATAAGGGCTAGCCATTGATTACGATGAGAATAATACGAAAACCGTTAAACTTAACATGAACAAAGTTTCCTATGAATTAGATTGAAAGAATTTTCTTCAATTTTTACGTGACAGTTCATACCATTCATGTATTAAATCACATTATTTATTAAATTATTTTAAAAAGTCACATGATTTTTAAGTAAGTTTACATATGAATGCTCATTTGATTTTTCACATAATAGGTTGAGGGAACTTTACTCTAATCCAATTGTAATGAAAATTCTATCCATCTAAAAAAAGAAAAAAAAAATTGGAAGGATGCACATACATGTTCCAAATCACATGTTGACAACTCATTGACAGATAGTGCATGGAGAATATGATTATGAAAACAACCTACCCTAGTTTTATAGAGTAATTCTTAGAGCACGGAGAATGATGATTCCTCTTCTCACATTCATGGTGGGGTCCACCATAAATGTGAGAGGAAAGAACATAATTTCTCTGTACTCTAGGAATACCTAATAATTTTTCCTTTTTATATGGAGTAAAATGTAGCTATTTGTGTTTTTATTTATTTCAATTTGTTTTATATAATATACATTGGTTAGACACATATATATTTGGATTATCTTTTTCTTAGAATTATTAGCTAATTTGTTTATGTACAAATTTTCACTTTTTTTAAAATACAATTATGGGTTTTTCCCCACTTTTTACAAATCAACAAATTAATTAGTAAAAAATTAATCCAAACACCCACTAAATCTAACTTAAAAGTGAATTTCTCATGAAATATTAATTAAAATAAACTCACTTTATTAGGAGGAGCCAAATTTTATTCTAATCACAAGTCAGAATATCATGTGCTAAACTTTCATACAATATATTTTTTTAATGACTCATGTGTGAAGCCCTTGTTTAGGAGGAGGGAATTGAATGGAATGGAAATGAATGAAGAAAATAATTTTAGAATATTATTCCCTTCCTTTGTTTGGGAGTTTATGTAAGAAGGAATGAAATGGGTAGGAGGGAATACTTATTCCTCTCTGTTATCTTTAAACCTCAAATTTTTATTTCCTTGAAATTTGGAGGAATTGGACGAAATGAAGTTAGATTTAATGAGTTTTTTTTTACTAAAATTCTCAAAATACTCCTATATATTGAACCATTTATTTTAAAACAGGGATCTAATAGTAATATTGTCATAAAATAATTTCATTTATTTCCCTCTATATTAATCCCAAACAAAATTACTTACATTCCATTCATTTTCATTCTTTTCTATTTATTTATTTTAAAACATCCAAATAAGATTACATATTCCGTTCTTTTCTTTTCTATTCATTTTCCTTGCGCAAATACATTCCATTCTATTTTTTTTTTTTTTTAACAAGCATTCTATTTCTTTTCAATCCTCTATAATCATTCAATTCCATCACAATGTTTGTTGTAATCCTAACTTTACAATTACTTATAACCAAAACAATTCTTCAATATGTTCTAAAAAAGAAAAAAACTTTAATATGTAATGATTGACTGCTGACCCAAATTTAAGCAAGAATCTTTTTAATTACTACAGGCTGTACAAATCATCATACAAGTTCTGAGGTGTTCCAATCAGTCTGTAACAGTAGTCAACCTTGGCATATCTCATCACACAAGTCATGGGCGGCTTTGTTTTTTTGGTTTTTGCTTTTGTGAAGTGGGCGGCTTTGTTTTCTTTGTTCTAACTTCTATACAGATTGGTTTACAATTACATATAACCAAAACAATTCTTCAATGGGTCCGTTTGGATTGAGCTTATTGTTGCTGAAATTGAAAACTGAAAACTGAAAACACTGTAGTAAAATAATTTTTAAATGTATAAATAGTACCGTGGGACCCATTTTTAATATTTTTTAATACGTGAACAGTGATAAACAGTACTACTACAGTATTGCTACAGTACTTTATGTCCCTGGAACGCGTGAAGTGAGGGAAAAAAAAAAAAGAAGGCAAAATGTGGAACTGAAAACGCAAGATTAAGCACAATCCAAACGCTCACAATATGTTCTAAAAAAAAAAAAAAAAAACTTTAATATGTAATCATTGACTGCTGACCCAAATTTAAGCACGAATCTTTTTAATTACTACAGGCTGTACAAATCATCATACAAGTTCTGAGGTGTTCCAATCAGTCTGTAACAGTAGTCAACCTTAGCATATCTCATCACACAAGTCATGGGCGGCTTTGTTTTCTTTGTTCTAACTTCTATACAGATTGGTTATACCGACTAACAAAATAACAAAAAAAGTCCACGGGTCCTGTAGTGTCCCTTTCTAAAAAAAAATTTAATGGGTTTTCTCCATAGCAATGCTAGGACCATATAATTAGTCATAATTTTATCTACAACTCGTCACGTAGTAAGTCGTGAGTCGTAAAAATGTGGTTGTGGATTTATGTAGGTTTACATATTTACCATTTATAACTCGCCACATGTCGAGTTGTGGCCAAAGTTATGGTCAATTATGTGATCCTAGCATTGCTTTTTTCTCAATAATTCAATTATATCACTCAATCGCCAAATCAATCTCAATGCCTTTGTGAGTTTCAATTAACTCAACTGATAAAGTTTCTGATGGTTGTATAAGAAGTCTGGAGTTCAATCTCCGCCTACACCAAAAACTGATTGGTGTCTTGGTCTGATGTTAAAAAGCTATCATCAAGAGCGGACGTCATAGGTTGAAACTCTCTCAAAAAAGAAAAAAAAAAATCTCAGCACCTTCGGTCATCAATTTGAGTAATTTTTTTTTTTGGTGCTTAAATGATTAATTTAGTCATTCAATTATTAAAAAAAAAAAAAAAATTAATCCCATAATTATTAATTGTATCAATGTGGTCCCTTGACATTTAAATAAAGTCTTTGTCATCTTTATGTTTTTTCTACGTAATTAAAGAACTAAATTAGTAATTTACCTATTTTGTATTGCTTGATTTGGGTTTATTTTGTTCGCTCACCCATATAGAAAATTATAATACTCGAGTGTATAATAAACATGTACTTTCTCATCTCACATAAAAAATAGGCCATATTATGATTTTTTTAGGAAAGTCAAGTTATGAATTTAATTATAAGATTTACTGTAAGGACACAATTTGGTTCCTAAGCTCAAAAGGTAATAAGATCTAGGCCCAAAGAGCCCAATACAATGAATTTGTAGAGAATGAGTTAGAAAACTAGACTCTAATGAGTTGGACAGCAATTATAGCGGATCCAGATGACGAGAAAGCAAAGAAAATCCAGTTTTACCCAAAGAAAACCGTCCTCGGCACAATCCGAGGAGATTAGTTCTTCTATATATATCTTTTGGATTTGATTACAAGTCTAGTTCTTATTGTTACAGTGTTTTTCCCTCAATTCTCCGATCCCCCCATGTAGTGGGATCCTTCTCCTTTATATTGCCCCCCTCTTTTCTATCTCAACCCTTCACATGTGGATCAAATGGCTAGCTTTTGTCTTTGTCCCATCAGTACCTTCTTGAAACTTTTAGTGGTAGCTGTAAGGTTGAATACCGCTGTTCAGACATCACTTCTACATTAATGCGGCCAGAAAGTTAGCTATAAAGCATTTAATGCGGTGGTAGCAGCTTTCCCTCAGATATTTCTCACTTTTTTTTTTACCTTATCCCTTCCTAATGCTTATCCTTGCCAGCAGAATCGCCCATAATGTTGTCCCTGATGTCAGGCCAACCCTTTTGACCTCTGCCCTGTTAAGCTGAGGTGAAATCTATCATCAGACATGCTTCTTGGAATCTTAAAACCAGACCCCTTCGCCCATTCATTAGCTTGCATTCCCACACTAGCGTCTACCCATCCTCGGACTATTAAATGTTCCTGGACAGGGCCCATGGCTCAATATACCCTTTTGGGCCTGCCATCCCTTCATTTACTATTATATGAGAGAAGAGAGTAGATATTTATTATACTTTAGAGTGTTATATAATTACCCCAATCAAATAATTCTATGATGTGAACATTTATTAAATGAGGATAGTATAATTAATATATTATTTAATTTAATGAGTTATCAACATAATATGTTATTAAGAATTTTTACTAATTATAAGAAATGAGAAATAAGTGTTAAAAAAAACATATATGATATCTCATTTTTAGGGATATAATTATGCTAATTTATCCAACAAAAAAAAAGAAAGAAAAAAGAAAAGAAAGAAAAAGATGTACATACTAGAAGTTGGTATATGTAATTTGCTCTTTTTAGCCGAAGAACATGTGTTTGGATCTCATTACCTGTATTGTGAAAAAAACCAAAACAAAGCTTAGCAAGAAAAAAAAGCCAGTTGAGTTTTTATTTTTGGATAATTCATAGTTAGAGGATAATATTAAGAAATGTTAGTTAGCTATAAGATGACAAAAATTTAGCTACAAAATTAGGCTACAACCTTATCTAATATCTTTTTATTAGAGATGAATTTTGACAAATTCACTATTAGATTACATTTTCTTCTTATATCCCCTATACTTACAAAATTTCTAGAAAATTCAAGATCAATAGCTTTATCATTGTAGGCCAATTTTGTAGTTAAATTTTGTTCTAAAAAATAACGATAAAATACAGTTGAGTTATGAATATCTTTGTCCTAATTTAGTTAATTTTGTACAAGTGAAAAAGTCAATAAAGCCTATATATACCATAGACGTTACCAATTACCCACCGTCTCGCCAGCCTAGCCCATTCCTCTGTTTTCTACTTTTCTTCCCTCCATTCAAATCTTGACGTTCACTCTCTCTGGAAATTGCTGATTCATCATGTTCTTCAATTTCGTTTCGTAATTCGGTACCTCTACCTACAATTCAAATCTCTTCGCTCTCGCTGCATCAAGGTATGGTTATTTTGTTCACTTTTCACTTTTCATTTTCATTCTGTCATTCATGATATTTAGCTCTTCTCTTTGCTTTACCATTCTCTTTCAGGTTCTATATATCAAAATTTACTTGATATTTCATATATTTTATATTTGTGATTAGTCTCGAATTTATTTTTCTAAACTCAACAAGTTAAATCCCATATATAATTAGATCATAAGCCTACTAATCGAAACATGCTAATTTTGAATTCCAATATAATTTGAATTCAAAGAATCAGATTTATGCGCCTAATTACACTGGTTATGTGAGCGCATATTTTCCACCAGCTTTGCTCAGTAATTATCAAAAATATGTTCTGTAAATTGAATTCGATGTTTTGTATTTTGGTGAATGGTGATGATAATTGATGCTTGACAAGGTTAATTCGAATGGTATGAACTCGAGTCGTTTCACAGGCAAGTTGATATTATTTGAAATGGAGTACATGTTCTGCTCTTTAGCAATAAATAAATTCTTGAGGATTTAAGCATTACCTTTTCTTGTAATGGTGTTTTTAAAAAAAAAAAAAAAAAACATATTCAAGAAAGAATTGAGTTAATAATGATTGAGTGCTGAAAGTAAATATCATATTTTCATGGAAGATAACTTCGCCTGTGTTAGTGCCTAGTGTCATAAATTGACGCACGCGACTTGTGTGTTGAAGATCCATAGTTGACCTCATAGTTTTGCGACTGAGGCTTTTTTAGTGAATAGCTTTCTTTCAGCCTCTTTAATGTTTTCACTCAATCTAACACAGAAAGCAAGTGGGATCTGCTCTATTTTGGAACCCTTTCGCCACATTGATTTTCTTATCCTTTTTAAAGAGAAATGTTATGTAGGAAGTTGTGTAAAATAATTATTTTCTTAAGTTGCACAAACACATGCTGTCACACTGCATGTATGGAAATTGATATGTCATGTCTCCAGATTATGAACATACTTCATAAGCGTGGACAAAAAAAATGGTTTTCTTTTCAATTTTCCTCTCTTTTTCCCCCTCATGTTTCATGAACTCATAATTTACAAATTTATTCTCTCTCTTGTTTCCACCCTTTGGTTTTTTATTTCATTTATGTCTATCAAGTCCTTTATGATGTGGTGACCATAATTTTTGGCTTTGATCATGACAGAAATTTGATGAAAAACATTTTAATTAATCTTGTAATTTTTATGTGAACAGGTTTAAAAATGATCTTTAATGTATTTATTTTTTGGGCTTCAGGTGTCAGTCTCTTATTAAGCAGCTGGAATTGAAAGCTTTTGGTGAGATGGAATCATGTTTTAGATTTTCAAGAACAGAAATACATACCAATTTGAGTTGGTGTTTTTAGGCGCAACCATATGTTAATACTTTTGATTTTTGGAGCCCTGTCCCATTGAGGAGTATCATATAATGATATGTTCATGTTATGGTCAATGGGATTTGTTCTTTTTGCTGTTTTATAGATGGGCAAGGTTGAAACTCATAGTACAATGAGATGAACAAATCAATGTGGCACATTTGTGTTATCCTGATGAAAAAACTCGTCCATTGTTGCATAGGGTATAGAGTTGATTGGAGAAAACTGCTTTTTGTTGGGGTCATTTTGACAATATTTGGCATCGTGTTTCAAATCTTTATACTTCCTTATCCACTGCACATGTTGTTTCTGTCACCTCCTGTTAAATTTTCATCATATGAATCTTTGAATGGTACAATTCCATTGAGGGAGGCCTTAACTGAGGCAAGGGCTGAACAGTTTCAACTTGTTCAAGCTGGCCCCATTGTTTCAGTGAATTCTTCTGTTAAGTTGATTGAATCAGTGCCAGTTGAGCAGATGAGGACAGCCACTCCTCTAAGGAGAAACTCTACATCTAGAAGGAGAAAAAAGATTAAACCAGAAGGCAATCCAAAAGTTCTACCTCCTCCTCCCCCTCCTCGTAAAACAATTCCATCTCACTTGCAGGTAGAATTATTGAGAGTTGTACTTTTGTTTTCTTTTTTGAAATTTAACAAAGGGAGTTATTACCAATGGTTTTACCTTCGTGTCTATATTTTCAGAGATACATTTGGTCCTTGTCACCAAATGAGGCGCTTGCGTATGCCAAAAAAGAGATTGAGCATGCCCCTATGGTTGTTGATGATCCTGATCTGTTTACTCCCTTATTTCAGAACGTCTCTGTTTTCAAAAGGTATATTTTATAGAAAGGTTTTCATGCTTGCTGCGTCATGCTTACTGTTGTTTATATGACTTTCATGTTATCTTAAGTAATGCTCTGAATTATGATTGATATTTATTTTTCTTATCAAAAAATGATTGATATTTATTTTCCATTGGTTTGACTGATAAGGTTTATTTTCTCACATATTACTTGAACAAATGTAAAAGTAATGATTCAGAATGTCAGGTTGGATTTTGAATTTTTAGAGAATTTATCATTTGCTATCCTGCATGGTATGAGAAACATTACCAAGCAAACCTCAAACTAGGTCATTTATTTTTGAAATTCTGCATCTTCCTGATTGGTTTATCTATTATTATTGTTGGATCGTATGTTGAGATTTAAGTTGCAAATCTTTAGAAGACAGTTTAGAGATAGTTTGGATTTAAGTTGAACTCACAATCCCACCCTACATCCATTCTTTTCAGAGGACAAAATGCCATTTGAGCCAAAGCTCATTGGCCAAATGATCACATAAGTTATTAAATATGTGTATAAAGTAGTGCATTGCCTGCTTGAAATTATTAACATGAAGGGTGACTTGTGGAACAGAAGGAAATCCGGGATTAAAAAAAAAAAAATGTAATCACAGTTTTGGTACACATTAGGCAGTAGGTTGGGATTCAATTCTTTTAGTTGATCCTCTCCCTCCCACTTCCAAAAAAAAAAGAAAAAGTCTCAAAGATTTAAGCAGGTTCTGTGTGATAGGCAATGTTAAAACATTAGAGCAATCCACTGCATTCCCACCTTCATTATGCTCATTGTATATATTGATTGCTACACACACTCAGTCCCATGCAGTTGTTCTGGCTAAGGATCTCTCATCCAAATAAGAGGTGGAGCCAGTGGGGGTGGGGGATTGCTTGCACTGAACAAGATTCCAACTTTGAGAGAGAAGAAAACTAAAGAAATGACTTCAGTATGGAAAATTGTCCCCCTCTGATCAATAGTAGGCACCAGATACAGAAATTGGAGATGAAAGATGGATTTATATAGATGCTATGTTAGACACTGACATTGATTAGAGTGAATTAAAGGATAAAGCCATGCAACTCAAAAGATGAAAGTCTTTGTTGGGGCGTGAATAAATTTTTACAAAATATTGATTAAGCTGATAGTTTGTCTTAAGAGAAAAAAGGTAGTAGTTGGTTGGTAACAATGAATAGGTGAAAGTTGGTACATTGGAAATATGATAGGTTTATGGGAAAGACAGTCTTTCTTGAGAAATCAAGATAATTTGCATGTCATGTATGAGAATAAGATTTAGTTTTTCAGCTATGAATACAATTAGCCAGTACATTTTCATTTAACTAGTTCCCCCAGCAACCAACCAAGCCAGCCACATTACACACATCTACATGAAGGATAATGCTTGAAGGATATTGTTTATGTTGGAGTGAAGAACGGCACTTAGAGATAGGATAGGATAGGATGGTTTCAATGTCACTTTGCAATGGTAAACAATGGTTCATGAGAACATGACCCAAAGTTCCACGGGAAGAATTTATGAGAGCATTATGTGTAGGCTCAGGTCCCTTTGAGTATGAAGACTTTGACTAGGTACTTTCCAAATTGGAGAAGACTGGAATGGTATGGTAAAAACAAGCTAGTTTTGAGCGATTAGCAGCACACGTACAAAACTGGCCCGAGTGAGCCTGATTGGGAGTTTTTTTGGAGGGTTATGAGACGAAATAATAGCAAATGTGAAATTATTCAGACCCATGACTATGATTTATGCCACAAGTCTTGAACTGGCCACGAGAGGAAAAATTGCAGAAGTTACATTGAGCAACTCCAAAACTGAAACTTCTACTTGCACCAAATTATGTTGGCACCACCTTGACAGCATGACTGCCATTCAGGAACTTGAGTTGGGTGGAGATGCAAGCCCAACAGGACAAAGGCTTGTATTACAACTGTGACGAAAAATTTGCTGGGACATCATTGCAAGGTACAGCATGTATTCTTATTGGAAACCATGGAAAATATGGAGGAAGAAGGAAATCCAATAGAAGCCAATCCAGAAGAGGAATTGGTGGGGACCCTTGAGAAATCCTTACATGCTTTCTTTGAAATGATCTCCCCCCGATCTGTTTGAGTAACCGACATCATATATGGCTGATGGGTGTGCATCCTAATTGCTATAGGCTACACGCATAATTTTGTGAATTCTAAGCTTGCACAGAAACTAAAGTGCTGCTTGGATTCATGGTAGCCAATGGTAGTAGGCTACAATGTGAACAGATATTTCAGGCTGTGCCTATTGAAATCCAAGGGTATTAATTTCATATTATTAAAGATGAGAATAAATAATATAGATAAGCATAAGCAATAAAGAGAGAAGAACAAGAGGGATTACGTGGTTTGGCCAACGGCCAACATTTACGGGATAAAGCCCTAACGGCTACATCTTTACTGTATGATCAAGTCAACAATTACAGTGAAACCTTAATAGAGTATATATAGAGACTAGAAGCTAGGGTTAGCCCTACATGGGCTTACAACATAACTAGGCCTCTTAGGCCATTATGTCAATATGAACCCAATATCTTTAACACATACAATTATGTACCCTTGGACTTATAGGTGTCAAATGTGGTGTTAGGAATTTTGTGGCTACAAAGCCTTAGATAGACTCTTCATGACTAGAACAATTTTACTATGGATTTCTTAGTATATAACCAGAAGTATATCCTACGAGAGTAAGCCACTAGCAAGGCAGGGCATGGATCTTTGCATTCTATGCAATGATTGGCTTGTCAAGGGTTAGAAGCCTATCTAATGAAGACGGTGGAGGCCCGAGAAAAGGGGTTGGAGGATGAACTGACTCATGAACAAGCGGTAGTATTGGACTATTTGTCAACAGATTATCAATTGGTGTTCCATGTGCCAACGACAATTCCACCTCCATGCTCACGTGATCATTGCATTAATTTGGAATCAGGTTCAGGGACCATTAACGTACAACCATACCACTATGGACATGTTCAAAGGCCAAGATCAAAAAAGTAGTTAAAGAAATGCTTGATATAGGAGTTATAAGGCTTAGTACTAGTCCTTTTTCTTCACCAGTCCTTTTAGTTAAAAAGAAGGATGGATCATGGATTTTTTCTGTGGATTATCGTGCATTGAATCGAGTAATAACGAAAGCCTTTACCCTATACCTATGATTGATGAATAACTAGATGAGCTTCATGGGGCTGTCTACTTCTCCAAATTGGACCTTAAATCCAGTTACCATCAAATAAGAGTACAACCAGAGATAAGATGGTGTTCCACATACATGAACATCATGGTCATTAAGAATTTTTAGTGATGCCCTTTGGCATCACCAACACCCTTGCCACCTTTCAATCATTGACGATTGACATCTTCTGGGCGGCATTGCAGTTTTATGTGCTGTTATTCTTTGATGATATCATGGTGTATTGCAAGAATTGGTCCGAAAATGCATGCCACATAAACATCATTTTTCAAACTTTGATGGAACACTAGTTATATGCTAATTGTGCCAAATGTTTAATAGGGTGAATAGAAGTATTTGGGGCGTGTTATTAATACAAAGGAGTACTTAATGAATAATAATAATAATGCTCATGTGGCTGGCCGAAGTAGAATTTTCGTTCCAAACACTTAAGCAGGCCATGACCTAAACCCCAGTCTTGGCCTTATCCAAATTCACAAAAAAATTCTTGGTGGAAATTGACGCTTGAGAAAGGGTCTTGAAGTATATGATGGATTCGTTAAAGTGGAAACATGAAGTTTGCAGCAAGATTTTATGGACCATTGCAGGTGGTAGAATGAGAGAGAAGGTGACTTACAAATTAGACTTACCCACAGGGACAAGTCTCCATCCTGTGTACCATGTTTCTCAACTGAAGAAACAACTTGTGCAAAGGGTCCAAGCTATGTTGGAACTACCATAGATAAGCAATGAAGGGGAAGTGGTTCTGGAGCCACAGTGGATAATTAATTTCCATTGGGTTAATTTGGGACGGAAAGTTACTTAGGAAGCTTTAGTCCAATGGCGAGGATTGTTGGTTGAAGATTCCATGTGGGAGCCAAATGATTAATTAGAACTTCAATTTCTTACATGAATCTTGAGGTCAAGATTTGTCTTCAAGGTGGGAATTATATGGGCCAGCAACCAACCAAGCTGGCCATGTTACCCATACATGAAGGATAATGTTGATGTTGAGTGAAGAATGGTGCTTAGAGATAGGATAGGATGGTTGAAAGTTGATTAGGTTATCTTATCTTGGATGATCAGTTGATGATCATTAGATTATAAGAGTTATACTTAGTTACAATTAAATGAAGTTATGACTTAGGTCAAGATGAGTATAACCATGGTGCTGTCCATAGTGACCGGGATTATCTCTGATTAGGAGTCATCTCTTAAATCTTTATCTTTATCTTGTTTCTTGTTTATCCTTCTCTTTATTAGTAGAAGGGGAGTATGATACTTATGTGAGGGAAATGTGCAATAAAATGAGAAAATCACTTTTCCAAACTTCTTCCTTTTCCCTTTAGTAGTATTGGCCGGCCTCAAACTCGACCATATGTACACTTGCACCTTATATCATTGACAGAATCAGTAGGTTTTATCATACTGATACGAGCTGAATATATTAGTTGCAGAGGTTAGGGGCATGTCATCAAGGTAATGGAATGATATAAAAAATCAGACTGCAATGATGGTTGAGTTATTTTTGAGATTTTGGACCTTTATGCCGTTGTCTTCACTTGTATTCTCCAATATTTAGCAACAGTTGCCAGCAGAACCATTGGAGCACAAGCTTGCCCTTACTTTAAGTATACCAGGCTTTCTATTCATCTTTTACCGGCATAAAATATTATATATATCTACATGCTATTGTTTTTGCTCTTTTATATATATATATATATATATATACACATATGTATATATATTGTACTCGGTAAAAATTATATTTTTGCATCAATTACAGGAGCTATGAATTGATGGAAATGATACTTAAAGTGTTTAATTACCGTGATGGAGCAAGGCCTATTTTTCACCAACCTCATCTCAGAGGAATTTATGCTTCTGAAGGATGGTTCATGAGGTTGATGGAGGCAAACAGGCAGTTTGTGACAAGAGACCCTGAAAAGGCTCACTTATTTTATCTGCCGTACAGTGCACGCCAGCTGGAGACGGCACTCTATGTACCTGATTCACATGATATGAAACCGCTATCAATCTTCCTGAGGGACTATGTGAACATAATTGCAGCAAAGTATCCCTTCTGGAATCGCACACATGGGTCAGATCATTTCCTTGTTGCTTGCCATGACTGGGTACAGTATCCCGTTTCTTTTGATCATGGAAATGCTTGGATGTGTCTGTCTAATTTTGCTAATGTTGATAGCTCTTTTAAGACTCGAAGAGCTGATTTCTCCTTTCTTTATATATGTATCAGGCTGGTTTAAATCCTTTGTGAAAAAATTAAAATGCAATTGAACTTTAAAGTTTCTTGGGCTTAAACAGGTGTAACATGTGTAGATGAATGGGGGAACGACCTTAGAAAAAAAATGAAGGGATGAAGGCTGAGGTTTATTTTCTTTGAAAAATATAAGAACCAACTTGATGAAATTTTCTCAAAGTGTTTAGGAAAACTTGGTTGCTCTCATCATACATTGAATTATGCACTATTTGTACTTCCATATTATGCCATTGGCGTATTGTATGCAGGGTGTAATTCAACCCGTAAGGCTTTCTTAACTTTATATTTTCTACTTTTGAAAATTGTGGCAATACAATTTCAATTTGTCATTACTATTGACATATTAGAAGTTCCTCCTCTTCTGACACATGCATCCCATTATTGATGGAGGCTGCAGTGTTAAATTTTGTTTTTAGATCAACCGGGTGCCGTGCATAAAATGCTAGTTTTAACTTCAATCTGCAAAATTGTTAAGTACTAATTTGTAGTTTTGGTTTGAGATGAGGTTACCTCAATTATGATGGCTAGTAATGTCGGTGGTTCTGTGCCAAATTGTCTACCCAAGGTCACAATCATACCAGCCTTGCAAAATTTGAGAATTCCTGTAATACAGGCATCTTTTTTTATTTTTGGAGTATAGGCATCCACTATCATGAATATCTGTCAAGATATTGCTATCATATTTACTCACCTAACTTTCCTCTTCTTATTTTTAAACTTTGCAGGGCCCTTATACAGTTACTGAGCACGAGGAACTATGCAAAAACACCATTAAAGCTCTATGCAATGCTGACCAATCGGAAGGAATCTTTGTTGGGGGCAAGGATGTTTCCCTTCCAGAAACTACCATAAGGACTCCTAGAAAACCTCTTAGAAATGTAGGTGGTAATAGAGTATCAGAACGTCCAATCCTTGCGTTTTTTGCAGGAAACATGCATGGTAGGGTCCGGCCCACACTTCTTAAGTACTGGAGTGACAAGGATGAAGACATGAAAGTTTATGGACCTTTACCAATTAGAGTCTCCAGAAAGATGTCTTATGTTCAACACATGAAAAGTAGTAAATACTGTATATGCCCAATGGGTCATGAAGTGAACAGCCCTAGAATTGTTGAGGCAATTTATTATGAGTGTGTTCCAGTAATTATTGCAGATAATTTTGTCCTTCCTTTTAGTGAAGTACTAGACTGGAGTGCATTCTCTGTGGTTGTGGCTGAGAAAGACATTCCCAAGCTGAAGGAGATTTTATTAGCTATACCGATGAGAAGATATCTTAAAATGCAAATTAATGTGAAGATGGTGCAGAAGCATTTTCTTTGGAACCCGAGACCAATTAGATATGATTTGTTTCATATGATTCTGCATTCGATATGGTTTAGCAGGCTGAACCAGATTCAGATCCCAAGTTCATAGTAAATTTTTTAAGTGTTCCTATGAATTCATATTGGTTTTCATAGTATGGTGTAGAAGTTGAATGGATCCAAAACTAGCAAGCGCGCTACATCCAAGAATGTAGGTGCTTAGCTACTGAGATTGAGAAGGAATCCAGAAACACCTTGTTGCCTCAGAGCTGGTTTGATTTTCACTAATTTTAAGTGCTTTGAAATGCAAGCTCGAATGCATATTTGATGGGAGGAGCACAAAAGCCAGAATGGGGATTCATGATGAAGGTATGGTATGATTAATAATAAGTCAACATATGAAGACATGTGAATGTCATTTTGCGCAAGGATTTTGACTATTAGTTGCATCCCCTTGCCTAAAATTAATGTTCACTATTTTTTTTGCTTGGTAAATAATGTTCACTCACTATTACTAATTTACTATTCCATACATTAATAATTAATTCCCCAATCAATTCCTCTTTCTCCTTTGCCTTTTATTTTTTGGCCTACAGTCATCAATTGCCGTAGTTGAAAGCTCAATTATTACTGGTTTAAGCACATCATCCTGTATTTTATTTGAAATGAAAGTGGTACACTTTGTACGTAACTTTATTTGATGTGCTAAATCACCCATTCACCAATAATTGAACAAAGCAGGAGGGGCTGCCACAAGTGTTTTACTAGGAAGTTTACCACCCCATCCATAATTTCTCCTTTTGATATCAAATGATGTTCAATTACGAGAATGACTAAAAATTTTACATAGCCGAAAATGAAAAAGACTACAAAAGTCTTTTACAGTTTTACTGTGGATAATTTTCTATTTCCGAATTCACTATGACTTTGTCCTTTTTTGTGCACATTTATCACGAGTCTAAGCTTTTTGTTCATGCTGTACAGGAAAGACATAAGAAAAAGAGGAGTCGTCATAATTATGGTAATGAGTAATGACCGTGCTATTTTTTTTTTTTTTGGCTGAATAGTAATAACGTGTACTAGTCACTTTTTTTTTTGAAGAAATAATGTACTTGTCACTTGACCTCATTGATAACAGGATGGGGTAAATTTATTTCGTTGTACAATCATATTTATATCTAGGGAGAGAAGGTTATAGACTTATAGGGACTAGGGAGAGAGAGTGATCATTTGCAGCTTCTTTTATTTAAGGAAGCGACTTTACGATCTTGTAAAGCAATTCATAATTTCATACACATTAATTAGGTCATACAGAAATTTGTATACTAGCTCCTCAAAAAAAAAAAAAAAAAAAAATTGTATACCGAGCATGTGTTTGTTAGTTTCCATGTGTACATTCCAGTGTTAACTCGTAATTAATGAAATCAAAGTTTCACTTTTGTGATGGCTTATTAATATATATATATATTTTTTTTTTATTTATTTCGGATTAATGAGTAGTTTTAAAGTATTTGTTAATTGACTATTTTTTTTAAAAAAATTTAATACTATTTTTATAAAAAATATAAAAAGTTGTCTAAAAAATTAATTATTATTTTTTTAAATATTTCATAAACCAGTATCTTGATTATCTAGGAATCTTCCTAATTAATTATCTATTTAGTCAAAATACACAAAATAAATCTGTAGCTGTGTATTTGTTTAGACCTTTTTTTTAACTGGATATTGGTTATCCTTTTTTTTTTTTTTTGGTATCATACCAGATATGCTCTACCATGCCTTGACGTAATAAACCTAAGTAAATCGTAACCTTATTAATTATATGACAAAATGAAGTTTTTATACATGTTTAAAATATTTTAAAGGTTATGTTAACGGGTGCCATTAGGGTAATTGTTAATAAACCAAATTAAGAAAGTTTTAACACTACTTTCATAGGAAATATAAAAAAACAATCAGAAAAATTAATGGATTTATCATTTTTCATTAAAATGTTTCTAAAAATAGTTCATAAACCAATACTCTTAAGGCATTGGTTAACATTTCCCATATTTTAATAATCATTACTCATTTTGAGGTAAGGTATAGAAATCTCTCCCCACAATTTTCTCTACCACCAAAAAATTTGTACATATACAAAAATTAGAATATTTTATATTTTACCACCCTAGGCTATACCTCAATTTACCTTGAACTTTTAAAATGCACAATTACCACCATAAACTATAACCCATGTTTCATTATAAGAATTCTTTTTGGAAAGTATCAAATTGCCCATCTTCAATTTCTTAAAGCAAGATCGTTTAACAAATTTTAACCAATGTAATGCAACGTAATCTTTGTTTTAAGGGATTAAAGAGAAGCAATTTGGTCATTTCATATGGTGCCATGTATATAAAAGTCATGTGAGTTGCATGTGACAATTTTTTTTTATCCAAGTTAACAACTCAATTGATGGTAGAGTGCAAAGTGAAACACAAGTTATAGTTTAGGGTGGTAATCATAACGGGGTATAGATTATGGTGGTAAAATACTAACCAACTTGGTCCCTAAGCCTAACTTAGACTCTAAACCATTACTCATTTTTCTCCTCTCTCTTACAGTGATTAGGGATCAAGTTGGTTAGCTTTGAAATTTTTTAGACCTAGCTAATATTAGTCCAAACCTCAGGGGTGTTATTGTATTTTACCCAATTTTTTTTATAATTTAAGAATGAAAAATACACTAAGATCCAAACTAAATAAATTATGAAAAAAATTATAGTATCCATTCAACATTAACCAAATATAAAAGAAAAAAAAAACACAATAATTGTTTCTTGATAAATTTTAAACCAATCAATTTATAAAAACAAAATTTGGCGTTCATTTAAATTCTAAAATTAATTTACATTTGATTATGTACTAAATTTGTAGTAATTTTTCTTTCAATTAGATAAAATTAAATATTCATTTAGAAAAAAATACTCCTCCTCTTTGCTCAGATCTCCTACCATCCTTATCAAAATTTTGATTTAAAAAAAAAAGAATTTTACATACATTTAAGAGTAAGAAACTACCTTCGAAATTAAATAAA
This sequence comes from Quercus tomentella, assembly GCA_028535165.1. Classification (NCBI taxonomy): domain Eukaryota; kingdom Viridiplantae; phylum Streptophyta; class Magnoliopsida; order Fagales; family Fagaceae; genus Quercus; species Quercus tomentella. The sequence continues at coordinate 9,257,946 of JAPQVY010000023.1, read as the reverse complement.
AGAGTAACTTGTTTTATTTCTCAATTTGCCCTTAGATTTTTTTGCTGATTAAGAAAATATTCTTTATTTACTAAACAATTTTAGCTGCATAAGAAAACAAAAAGGTAAGGTACTATTTAAAAAAAAAAATTGTTAGGATTTTTTTTAAAAAAATTTAGAGGATAGAGGGGGATCCCATCGCTCTTGGAACAGATGATATCCCATCAGTTAATTGAATTTTTAAGAAGGCACATTTAAATATTTATTACAATTAAAAAAAATTGGGGAGGGGTGGGTGTTTTGGGGCCATGGCCCCATGGTCCCAACATTTGTCTGTCATTGAACATTGTTTTTCCTGTTTATAGTTGTAGTCTTATAGATGACAAAGACAGCAAATTAAGAGTTAGGACCCAGTCTATTTTCTAGCTTGTTTCTTTCGTAAAAGGGTAAGATATAATATATAATTTAATAAAATAGCAAAACAGGAAAAGACAACAGGTTATCAAAAAAGAAGAAGAAGGAAAAGATCAACATTTTTAATGTTATTAAAGATTACTTTTAATGTTCTTTTGTAAATACTTCATCTGTCCCACTTTTTTTTTTTTTTCTGTTTGAAAAGTCAAATTTTTTAAGGGAACATTATTTATTATCTTGTCTACCTTTTAAAAATGTATAAGTTTCCAAAACTACCCTTAAAAAAATTTATCAAAAAATTGAATTAGTAAATTGATAGGAGTATAATAGGAACATTAGTAAATTAATAATTTTTATTTTTAGAAACATGACAATATTTTGAGACATCTCAAAATGGAATAAATGACAAAAAAAGTGGGACGGAGGGAGTAGTATCTTTGATAATTTAAATAAATGTTAGTTATGATTTTTTTCTTTTTTCTTTTTTTGGGTGGGGGGGAACGAGTGGTTAACTTAAGTAATTTGGGCAGAATTCATATTTTAATAGAAGAAAATTTTTTAAAAGCTATGAAGCCACGAATCCCCTCCTCCACCACAACATTATCAAAAAAAAAAAAAATGTAATTAGAGTACCACATATTTTTATATGCACTTTATCATAACAGTTTTATGTGACCGATGATAATTGACAATTTATTAGAATGACATGCATCTACCATTTTTTTTTTTGTGGCGACTATTCAGTGGCTAAGTGAGTAGTGCTAATATTATTGGCATAAAGTTGGTGTGTTCACATTTAACTAACTCCCGGGTCAAATCTATAAAGGTCATCCGATCTCTTCCAAAAATAAAATAAAATAAAGGTCGTCCGATCAAAAAAAAAAAATCTATAAAGGTCAAGCTTTTTACGTTGATTTCATATAAACCGAGCATTCTTGGAGGGAAAATTATTAGGTACTTCCGGAGTATCATAAATGTATATTCTCCCTCTCTCATATAAATAGTGGATCACACCATGAATTTAATTAGTAGGATTCACCATTTATGTGAGAGGAGGGAGTACACATTTATAATACTCCGGGAGTACACAAACTTGGAGAAAAAGAACCGCACCACCACTCCGTTTGCAATGTTTAACTTTAATTAACTCATCTAATTATTTTTGCCTGTCAGATTTTTTTGGTTGACTCGTAAATCCTTGGCTAAATTAAAAGTCCATTTAAAGTTGGGCACAAACCAGTGCAGGTAACTTGCAGAGATTTACCACCGCGCACCTTTAGTGCGATGGTTACTTCACATGTATAAATATTTGTGGGGTGTGGGGGTAAGGACTGAAGTTCAAGTCTTCAGGAGGGAATTTCGCACATATATACACTTAGATTATATTAGAGTAGAAATTATATCTTATAAAAAATAAAAATAAAAGCTTGCAAAGATTTGATCATATTATTATACTTAATAATATATTATGGTCTTTTTTGGAAGTTAATTAAGGTGCCCTTATAGGACATTAATTACTCGTAAAAAGCTAAACTTTAAGTTAGTACTCCAGCTGAATCAAGCAATAGGCAGCACTATTATAATCTGCTAGCCTTTGCTATGAGTTTCAGTTTTTAAACTTCTAGCCGGTTTGCCTTGTTAGTGAACAACCCTTAACTGTGGCTTTACATAGCCACATCAATTAACCATATACCACAAATACGTGACCAGATTTATGCTACAATGAGAAAATTTTATTTTTATGTTACATAAAAATTACATTGTCTTCTTTCTCAAAAAAAAAAAAAAAAAATTACATTGTCTTATACAATGTACTCAATTTTAAAAAATAAAAGGAGAAACCAATTATTATTATTACAAGGCTCACCTTTTCTCGGTGAGCCAAGAATCTTCATCAAGCTCGAGAAACTTGTTTACCCAATCTAAACCGTAGGATCCTTCGGTTGTGAAGTCAAAGAACTCATTTACATCAAAATTGATTTCAGAGTTCCCAGTTCCTCTAGCATCCTCCTTGTCCACTTGAGCAAGGTCACAAGTTTTCTGATGCATGGTTTTTTGTGTGATTGAAGCCTCAGGTGTTTTCTCCTTTTGATTTATTTTCTTGCTCAAATGAGAATTCCAGTAATTCTTTATCTCATTGTCTGTTCGCCCTGGAAGCCTCCCAGCAATCAAAGACCACCTGTAGAAACATGTCAAATATCAAGCTGCTTGATTTGCTTCTCTCTGGATAATTCTGGTGCAATAACAATGTTTTCTTTTAATTATAATATATTCACTAACCTGTTGCCAAGTAGCCTATGAAGCCTAAGTATCAAGTCCTCTTCATCATCAGATATATTGCCCCTCTTGATGTTGGGCCTCAAGTAATTCAACCATCTCAATCTGCAACTCTTCCCGCATCGATTTAATCCTGTGAAAACATGAAAACCCATTAGGTCTCAAATTAAATAAAAAGGCCATACCCAGTATACAAGCTCCTACTTTACAAAAATGTAGTTAGTGTACTGGGTTTAGGCTTTCTTCTTCTGTATTTAGTATATTGAGTACTATTTTTTTTTTCTTCCACTTTTCCCCTTCTGTACTGATATTGGGTAAAAACATATAAGATATGTAACCTGATTTGGCTGCAACTGTTTTCCACCTCTTTGCACCATGGATTTCAATGTACTCGGACAGTTTACGATCCTCCTCCGATGTCCATGCTCCTTTGTTCATTACTTTTTTTGCTGCACCATCATTCTTTGGTGCCATTTGTGTGAGTGTGTGTGTGTGAGAGAGAGAGAGAGAGAGAGAGAGAGAGAGAGAGATGGTCTTTCTGTAAGGGACAGTGATGAGAGAGATAATGTCCGTTGATGAGAAAGCGAGGGATAGGGAGAGAAGTAAGAATTTAAAAACGATGGAGGATTGGGCATAGTTGCCCAAAGAATGTTTGAAGAGTCAGTGAGTCCTTTCAGCTACCCTTCCTAGGGAGAGGCAAAGAAAAATAGACAACGCCAACAACCAGTTATAGCAATTTCTATGAGTATGTGAGAATGGGAAGCAGAAATAATACTATTCTCCTAGTAGCCTAGTAGCATCATAAAGTTAATTTATTCATTCACGTGATGCAATACATCAACAACGTTAATTTTTTTTTTTTTTGAAACCCAACAACGTTAATTATTGTTTTACGTTATATCAGCACTTTAATACCACATAAATGTTCACTTATCATACTTATTTGAAAATTTTGGTTGATAAGGTCCTGCAATCCATAATAAAAGAAACATGGTGTGAGTTATTATTAAATTCTTCAATAATCCAACCAAGCACAGATTTTGCATCAAGCTCTATCTCAACTGTAAAAAGATTTAAATTAATACACAACATTAAACCATCCTAAGAGCATTCCCATCAGCTCTCTAAAAAAAAATGCCATTTTGACACATCAAAAACCAACTTTATCATTTTAACACATCATTTTACAACATATCATTTATCAGATGTTCTATACTACAATTCTATACATTAAAATAATATTTACTATACATTAAAATAATATATTACCCCCTTCCCATTCCTATCACTATCTTCATCATCATCACCAACGGCCACCATCGACGGCCACCACCGGCATAAACACCGACGGCCACCACCGGCAACAACCCCGACGGCCACCAACGCCACCTCAAAAAAAAAAAAAAAAAAAAAAACATAACTAGAGAGACCAAACCGGCACAAACCCACATCCCAAACCTACCACCGGCACAAACCCACATCCATCACCGGCACAACCCACACCACCACCGGCACAAACCCACATTCACCTACGCCACCTCAAAAAAAAAAAAAAAAAAAAAAACACAACCAGAGAGACCAAATTCAACAAACCCACATCCATCCACCAAATCAAACAAACCCACATCCCAAACCGGCATAAACACCGACGGCCACCACAGGCAACAACCCCGACGGCCACCAACGCCACCTCAAAAAAAACAAAAAAAGAAAAAGAAAAACACAACCAGAGAGACAAATTCAACAAACCCACATCCATCTACCAAATCAAACAAACCCACATCCCAAACCGCCTCCGTCGCCGTCGTTGATGGAAGTTTTCACTTCCGGCCACCGTGTCCTTCACACTGGAGTTCCTCTTCGTCGCAAAGTGGGTCGTGATCTGTGGCGAGCCGGGCGGTCTCTGTCTCTCGGCGTGGCGAGATCGGCGATGGCGAGATTGGCGTGGTGAGATCGGCGATGGCGAGAGGGCCAGAACAGAGAGAGCGAGAGATGTAAAGGGAGAGACATTCCAGAACAGAGAGAGCGAGAGAAGGAGACGGAGAGAAATGAGAGACATCTGATAGAAGGAGAGAGAAAAAATGGATTAAATAAGGTGAACAGTGTATAGCATTTGTCTCCGTACCGTCTCATATTTGAGACGGTACTGTAGCCATGTCTCAAATTTTTTGAGATCTGGAAGAGCTGATGAAGGGTGGTTTTTGTTATTTGGTGTGCCAAATGCCAAATATTTGGCATTTGGCACACCTGATGAGAGTGCTCTAAGTACCCAAAATTTCAGCATCAACGCTAGATGCCACTCCTGACTACTTCTATGTTAACTCTAAAAAAAAAAAAAAACCTTTCTATGCTTTGTACTTCTTAGTTCTTACCACTTGCTGCAAGTGAACCCTTATGATAGCTCCTAGTAGATCAGAAAGCCTAAATTTGCTGTGTATTGAAAGGAAGTTGGGGATGGAACGAAAGACATTGAGCCAAAAAGGGCAGGGCCTATTGTCATCAGGGGCGGCTTGATGCATTTGGGGCCTAAGGTAAAAATTGATTATCTTGTTTTACATGTAAAATTACTACTAATTAACATGAATCACGTAGATATATATATATATATATATATATATATATATATATATATATATATATTTATAGAAAATTTATAAGCACAAAAAATTTGACAATTTTTTTTTACATTTGTTGATGTGACAGATTGATAGTGGTAAGTAAAAGAGTGATGTTAGTAGTGAATCTAGATGAAAACTAGTAAAAGTTTGCTAACTCGACTATTGTGAAAAATGTATTGAATTTTTGTGTGTATTGCTTTCTTTCTTTATTTTTTATTTTTAGAAATGCACATTCACAATATTATTATTTGTCATAACAAATCTTAGGTATTAAGTTGCTTCTTGTTTTCTATTTGAACTTACCACTAAAATTATTTTTTTACAATCAATAACAGCCTGTAACAATTGCTATTTAAGATTTGTTGTAAAAAATATTGTGGACATAGCATTTCTTTTTATATGATAAAAAATATTATTTTATTTATTAGTTAATATTTTGACTTAATTAATATTATTGGTTAAAATTTGGGAGCCTTTTTTTTACTTGGGCCTCATCAATGGCTTATAAGTTATAACATTCAGCCGGCACTGGTTGTGATGGCAACATTATTGGATGTGAATCAAAGCTCCAATGCTATATTTTTTCTCCCAACCAAAATTAGCAAGTCCATTTCATAATAAAGTGATCTGATGATACTATGTCACATCAATTAAAAAATCACTTTATTAAATAAAATTAATAATTGTTTCAAATAATATAGACCGTGTATATTCTTAAATTCATTAAAAAAAAAAAAAAAAAACTATCTTTATTAAGAAATGGTCTTCCACCACTTCAAAAACACAACTGAAAGGAACTTACCTAATTTTTTAAGGCAAACTTTATCTAAGTGTAATACATTAAGATAGACATAGCTCTTTAGGTGTAATACATTAAGTTCTCGAATTAAATTCAAATATATAGAAACACTAAATTTAAATTGTTTTGAAAAAGTTAACATTTTTATTTAAGATAGGATTAAAAAGATAACATTGTTTGTGCATTATTAGTCAATGTAACCGTGTGTTTTAATTTAATTGAGAAAATTAATGTACAACTAAGATAGTCAATATTGTACTAGTATTGGTCATACCCGTAATATATAATATGTATTTGTCAGCCATTAAACTAGTATATGTATTCTTTCGAAATATATCGGATAAAATATTGAATTGTAACAATTTGTACCGGGGATTTTTCAAGTGTTTCAATCGGTATTGATGTTTCAGCCAGTACAATAATAAAAAATAATAATATGTATATAGAGAGAGCAATAACTTTGAAACGATATACTGGTATGGAGTGGGTTCTAGTTAGCTCAACTGGTAAAGTCTCTGATGGTTGAATAAGAGATCTGTGATTCAATCCTTGTATATACAAAAAATCGATCGGTATCTTGATCTAATGATAAAGAACGCAATTATCAGAAGCAGACGTTGTAGGTTGAAATTCTATAAAATAAAAAAGATATACTAGTATGGAAATATTAGGTTAAAACTCTATATAATAATAATAAAAAGAAAAAGAAAGATATACTGGTAGGAAATATTTAGTTCTCCTAACCAAACAAAAACAACTTTTGAAATGTTATTAACTCCCTTATACACAACACTTGAAAATCTGTATTTAAGTTTTGTTTTTTGTTTTTAACTAATTCATTTTTCAAATACAGTAAAACTTAAGTGCATTTCCTTAGGTGCAACATGTTAAAATCTCCAATTATATTCAATTACATGGTTGCATTGATCAATAAAATACAAAAAAAAAAAATGTTATCTTTTCCAAGAACAATTAAATTGAATGTAACTATATTTTTTAATTTAGTTAGATAACCTAATATACTAAACTTATGGAATTGTATATAGGACTTTAATTCCATTTAAATATATTTTTTACTAGACCTGAATTTTCCTGAATTTGGAGAAAAAGAGACTTTACCTCATCTATTAAATGCCCATAAGTTTCTGAGTTTCTTTTTAATTTATCATGCTATCAATTGTCAATCATGAAATCCATCATGTCATCCAATATATTTTAGTTTTATTTATTTATTTCGCATTTTTATATATTTTGAGATATTTTAAATATTTCCAATATCTTTGTCATATTTTCCAATATCTTGGCCAATATATTTTTGAAAAGTATTTTGAGATATACTTATGACGAAATTTCACAAGATTTTAAATTAATGATATCGTCAATGTTTGTTTAGTTTTCTTACATTTTCGCATACTTTTCAATTTGCTTTAGACATGTAATTTTGAGACAGCACCTATTCGTGCGATATCAAGTCTAGAAGACATAATTTATTCAGTATATGACTAATAATCAAAGCGTGCACTTTACTCAAAAGACAGTATGTTAAAAGACAATATGTTTTATCCTTAAACTCATGTCTCTTTGGGTAAGTGACTCAAAATGTATATATGACAAGATGACATATTGAAAAAAAGAAAAAATGAAGAAATGGTGCGCTGCTTCTTCTTTCTTTTTCTTTTTTTTTTAAACCTTTTTATAAATCATATTTTTTTAATATGCAGTCAAAATCTTTCTAGAGCGACCGTTAGGTTCTGTTCTTTTTTTTATTTTTTTTATTTTTTAAGTAAGCTTTTTGGTGTTTTGAAAGGTGGTTGGAGAGAGCCATGAATGACGAGGGCATCACATCACATCATAAAAGATGGTTGGAGAGAGCTATGAGAAAGTTATCCACTTTTTTTTTTTACGGTTTTTTTAATTTTCAATAAAAAGTTTTTTAAATGATTAATTTGTGTCTTTAAAACGTACATTAACCAGACTTTTATATATATATATATATATATATATCTTCTTTTTTATATGGATGTACCAATAACTGTCCTGGGTTTTTATTATTTATTTTTTAAAAGGTTTCTAGATTCTTGAACCCGCATGTGACTAGATTGTAATGAGGTAAGGCGGCTGGTAATATGAGACAAATTGACATTAATATTCTAGCTGAGGAGTGAAGACTTAAGACTTAAGACTTAAGAATAAGGTTACCCACTTCATGTTTTTTTTTTTTTAATAATAATCTTAACTTCATCTTATCTAAAGAAAAACTTAATGGTTTTTTTTTACAGTAGTTATTATGTTACAGAATTCCATGCAAATTTCTAATAGAAATTCGTACAATTACTTCTTTTTATTTCCAAGGAAAATATTATTGCTTTTCGGCTGACCAGAATTTTTTTTATAATTAGCAGTTATGAAAATGGCATCATTTCGATTCTTGAGTTGTAAGAGCATCCACAGCAGTGGGTCTATAATTTTAGCTATTTAGCATCATCAAAACTTACTTTATCTATTTTACCTACACACATGCTGCAGTAGTGAATCTATTTTAGCTTTCAACACAATAAAATAATATAAACATCACAATAAAATAATATAACCACTACAATAAGATAATATATCCCACTACCCAAAAAAAAAATCCACAGCACCAACCACAACCACTTCTACCATCAGCCACAGCCACAGCCACAGCCACAATCACACATACCCAGCAAGGTAGCAACCACCACCACCACACACCCCAGTAAGGCAACAACCACCACCACCCCACCATCACACACACCCCACCAAGGCAGAAACCACCAACAAAACAGGGAAAAAAAAAACCCACCGATCACCAACAAACACCAAACCAAGCACAACATCGATTGGAGAAACCACCAACAAATACCGATTGCTAAAACCACCAATTGCTGAAACCACCGATTGTAGAAACCACCAACAATCCACAGCCTATCCCATGCCCACCAAAACCACTAATCCGACCACCCAATCACCATACCAACACCGATTCGGCCACCTAAACACCAACCCACAACCCATCCCATGCCCACCAAGATCCACCAAAACCCACAGCCCATTCAACCCACAATCCCTACATCGCCACCATCGCATCGCCCACGACCACCAGAAACCCATAGATCTCGTCTGGGCCGGTGATGTTGGTGATTGGTGGCTTGGGTTGGCTTGGGCCGGTGACGTTGAGGCCGGCGGAGCGTGGGTCGGAGACGTTGAGACAGAGAGGTGAGAGTGACTGAGAGAAAGAGAGAGGCACGGAGTGACTGAGAGTTTGAGAGAGAGAAAGTCTTTTTATTATTTTAATCAATGGCAGGATAATTTTTTTTTTTTTTTTTTTTTTTTTTGCTCTCATCGACAACGCATATCTATCTATAAATGTGCACTTTAGCAAATCAGCTAAAAAATATAACTATAGCTCCACTGCTGGAGCTTGTTTTTTGTGTATGAGGAGCTAAAATATACCAATATAGCTTTTTAGCACCATTGCTGTGAGTACTCTAATAAAGGACAATAGTAGCTACATTATTTTAATATGCATTATATGGAGTGGAAATTTTATAAACCATAAAATAACTTTGGAATAAGGAGCTGGATTGGTACAACACCAAAGATAATTGCTGATCTTCTCTATATAAATAGTTTCAGCTAAGAAAATATATTTGGGTCTACTTTTTGTTGCTTTGTTCTGTTTGAAAGAAGCGTGCGTTTGAGATGAGCTATATCTTTCAGCTTATTTTTGCTAGTATTTATGGGACTTACTGTACTTTTTGATACTATTTATGAGTATTATTGTACTTTTTGATATTATTCATGGGTCCTACTGTATAATTCAGTTTATTTTTTAACTTTTTTTTTTCTACATTTTCAGTAAAAAAATTTCAGTTTCAATTAAATAAACTGTTCCAAACCAACAAGAAATGAATGTTTCAGATTTCAAAAAAAAAAAAAAAAAACTTTGGGATCCCAACCCTCGCCCAAAATAAGTGAATATCTGGTTAGTTTTAGTTTCAGATTTTTTTTTTTCTTTCCTTGAATGAATTTCTGGTTTGTTAACAAACTGTAAGATAAGGTTTTATATAGTGTGCATTTGGATACAACTTATTTTGCTGAAAACAATAAAAAAATAAATTTTTTTACTGTTTGTTACTGTTCAGCACTATTCATTGGCCTAAAATCACTGTTCATGACCAATGAATAGTGCATAACGCGCTGGACTTAAAAACAAAATGCCCAAAACACGGACGCAACCGCACTACCCAAACGGACCTATGATGCTCCCAAACAAATAAACATTTTTACTGCAGTTCCAAAGGGTGCGACATGTACGAATATCTCTACTTTTCTTGACAGATAGTAGTGCCATTTTGTGTTTGTATGCATAGAAATGTTGTGCACAATTTAAACTAGGAAAGTGACCAGAATATTATGCAGCAAAATATCTGAATAGTATTTTCCCAAAAAGAAATTTATGAATAATGCATATACTTTATCTTTATTTTCACTTTATATAAGTAGATGGCAAGGGAAGGGAAAGTGGAGTTTGAACCACAAATAAGGAGCACAGTAAAAGATGTTATTATCATTGAGCTATCTCTTGAATTGATCTCAATACATATACTTGATCTTAGGGAGTCAAAAAGCTGAGAAAGGTATATGAGTAACACATATACTTTTATTTTTGGCTAAATGAATAATACATATGCATAACAATATAAGTATGCATATTTTATTTCTAAAAAAAATGGGAACTTTAGATTAGTTTTTTTTAATTTTTTATTAAATCTCGATAATCATTAAGATTTTTTAAAGTAATATACAAAAATCATCTATGAGGTTTGGGCTTATTCTAGATTTAGATACTATTAAAACTTCTCAAAAATATCCAATTTACTCTCTCTAGGCACAAACATTATTTGAAAGTTTATTACTCTCTCTGACTCTAAGTCCTTTGCTTCTTTTCAACTTGTCTTAACTGTACAAATCTCACAATAATTGCATTATAAAAATTATATGCAAGGAATGTCTGAGTAACTTATGGTAAATAAATAGTTAAATACTAGTCAAAGCTGGAGAAGAAAGCAAGACTCATGAAGAGTAGATGGCTTTTCAAATAGTGTTACGCGACTTTTGTGCTTAGAAAATAAATTAAATATTTTTGAACAGTTTTGATACTATCTGATATTTGCTTAAATTTGAGGGCCCATTTGGTAATATTATTCTAGTAATGTTGTTTGTATTTTTTATGAGTGAAAAAATGTGTGAAAATACGTGTAATGTTGTTTAAAAATTAAAAATATATATTTAAACACATGTACCAAATGGACCCATAATATTTGTATTTTAATTTTTACTATCTCTCTTTTTTTTTTTTTTTATCAGGCATTAAAAAAAAAAAATAAAGGCTCATTTGACTCACGTGTGGCCCCATTTTCTCATTGAATGTGGCATGAATAATTGATTGGTCACCGAGGCCCAATAGGGATTTTTCTTTTTGGACAAAAAATTAAATTGCAAAAGAAAAAGAACTTGGGGGGCCAGCTCATCTGGACCTCACAAAAAAAAGAAAAGAAAAAGAAGGAATGAAAGTAAGTCCAAAAATACAAAGGATATTTTTTTATGGGATATTTTTATTTTTTATGATGGGATAAAATACAATCGATATTATGTTTTCAACTCAGGATTTCAGTTAAAAAAATATGTGTGTAACAATCATTACTCAATAATATTGCATAAACAATTGATTAGTTACAGAGGCTTGAAAAGTAATATTTTTTTGGACAAAAAATTAAGTTGGGAAAGAAAAAGAACTTAGGGGCTAGCTCATCTCCTCCTCACCAAAAAAAAAAAAAAAAAAAAAAGGGAAAAGAAAAGAGAGAAAAAAGAGAGAGAGAGAGAGAAATGAGAGAAAGTCCGAAAAAGCCAAAGGAGGACGAGAAACTTTTTTATATATAGCTTTTCTTATACAATATTCCATCTATTTACCAGTGATTATCAAAAGAGACTTCAAGGATTGATGAAATTAGCAGTTGGGAGCTACCTTAAAAAAATAACGCGTAGGAAGACTTTAATGGAAGCTTCGGCGATCGTCACTAGAGCGGCCTTGGCTTCGACCCATACCTCAGTGATAAGACACTCCTCAATTCATTGTTGACTTGTGGCGACGAAGTTGATTCTGACCCAAACTTACTATAAGAAAACAAGCACGTAATTCCAGGATCTTGTATGCTATTATATCATATAGAGTAATCTCCAAAGGTTTTTAAAGTTTTCAAAATTCAAATTATCATTGTTTTTGTAAGATGATTAATTAATTAATATTCAAAAACAAAACTGCTTTCTACAATATTTATCTCATGCATGTCATTACATCATTGTTTTAAGAGAAATTTAACCAATGAGATTTTGAAATTTAATTAATTTAAATTAATTCTTTCAACAACTAAATTAAAATTAATCTATACTATATATAAAAAGATTTCTCCCTTTCAACTAAACTTTTGTGTGATTTTTTAGCAAAACACGCAAAAACTATTGATGGTGTTTCTGTGTGGATGGAGGATGTTCCACCACAAGTTGCTGATGTACTTTTAGCCGTTTTTGGCTGATTTTAGTTTATAAAATTTGAAGCCAGATTCTCAAAAAAAAAAAAAAAAAAAAAACTTTTGTGTGATTTAAAAATACCTCCTAAACCTTACGTTTAATAGGGAAAAAACTTGAGGACAACCTGGTTAAAATATATTTCCAACTTCACTTAAAATGTCTACAAAATAAGACACTCTCCTATTAATTTATATCTTCAAAATAAACTTATCCAAAAAATTTTTTAAAAATTATGACACTAGACCAAAAAAAGAAAAGTCTCATCCCACGCGTAAAGTGGTGTGATGAAGGTAGTTAATTATAATCATATAGATTAAATCTTAATTTGCAATAATGCTTCTTTACCGTTAAAAACTGATGCCAAAGCTATCTAGGATTGTTTCAAACTCCATCTTTTATTTGTTGTGATTTATTTGCTAATGTAGAACTCTTTTTGAATTATGAATGAAAGCCTAATAATTTTCATTCAAAAAAACCTTTAGATAATTATTATAATATTGAATTAACACTATTTTATTTTATTTTTTAATTTTCTTGCATACCATTAGAATTTATTTTAGAACTACTATTGAATTCGAATTCGTACTATAAGAGTCCGTTTGGTAGGAGGAGTGGAAAAGTGGGAGGATAAAAAATGGTGAGAGAATGGAAAAGTGGAAGGATAGAAAAGATTTTAATTTTTCTCATTTTTATTTGATTGAAAGTGGAAAAGTGGAAGGATGAAAAAAATAAGTTTGAATAAATTTACTCATATACTCTTGTTGAATAATGATACCCAATTAAAACAAAAAAGTGGCAAATAACCACACAAAAAAAAGTACAATCACCCAAATTTATTAAAAAAAATAAAAATCATGTCAAAAAAAAAAAAAAATCACATCATTTTATTGGACGCAAGCAATCACCCTATTCTCTTCTCTTTTCCCCTTCTCTCCTTATTTCCAAACATAGATAAGAGATCTAATTTCTTTCCTTTTCTTTCTCATTTCCTTTTATTATTCATTTCTTTTCTCTTTTCTTTCCTTATTTGTAACCAAACAAAGCATAGAGTCCGTCACACTTACTATGGGATGCCCAACCAGTATGGTTGTGGGCAAAGTAGTTAATGCCACTAATCTCTATAACCACACAAAAAAAAAAAAAAATTCCACATACAAGTGAACTTAAAGAAGACCCTTTGGGGCACTCGTTAACAACCTCTCCACGGGAATTATAGTATTATTATTCAATAATAAGATGATAATAACACTATAATTCAATAATACTTTATAGAATGGATAAAATTTAGGTACAGTACCTTAATTGCTATTACTTAGGTTCTTTTCTTAAGATTCAAGTATGTGACTACTTAATTAAAACATACACTTCTATCTCATAAGAAAAAAATCCACATGACAAAATCTTAACAGGATAACCTAAAGAATAGTACCTAAGTACTATACTTCAGTTTTGCTCTTATAGAATTATAGTGTTATTATCATTCTATTTATTGCCATCAGAAATTTTTATTTAATATTATAAATTTATCTAATCGTATCCTCCACAAATCACGCATACTCCAATAATATCCCTCGACATATTTTTTTATTTCCACTAAAATAAAGACTTTTTTTTTTTTTTTTTTTTTTTTTTTTTTTTTGTTTTTGAACGCAGGATACTTTTAGTCTTTTATTAAAACATATCTAACAACACGTGTCCTCCGTTAGAGCTTGAACACATATCCGTCCACAACTCCACATAGAAGACAATCTTTCTCTTCATGACGAGTATCATTATTATTAAATAGAATAGAAATTATAAAAATAACATCTTAAATAAAACCAACTTTGATGGCAATAAATTAGTATAAAAATAATATCTTAAATAAATAAAAAACTTTGATGGAAATAATAAAATTAAGATCTATATCTATACTGTAAGGATCAGATTTGAATTCCTAACCTAAAAGATAGGTGGACTTAGACCCAAAAAACTCAAAACAATGAATTTATAGAGAGTGGGTTGGAAAAACTGGGCTTTAATGAGTTTTAACGAATCAGACAATCACTAAAGTGCATTCAAATCACAAGAGATTGAAAATAAACAAGTTTATACTAAAGAAAATCGTCATCGGCACAGTCCGAGTAGATCAATTCTTCTATATTTCTTTCAGGTTTGATTACAAAGTCAGTTCTTGATGCTACAGTGTTTTTCTCTTAGTTTCTCAATCTCTCTCTCTCATTGCCTCTTTATTCTTTTATACTATCTTCCCCCTTTCATCTCTACCCTCCACGTGCAGGGTAGATGGTCAGTGTTGATACTTGTCCTATCAGCACATTCCTGAAGTCTTTGAGGGTAGCTGTAAGGCTAAAAAACGCCGTTCAGAGATCACTTCTTCATTAATGCGGCCAGAAAGTTAGCTACAGAGCATTCAATGAGGTGGTAGCAAATTTCTCTTAGATATTTCTGAGCTTCCATCCCTCCTGTACATTCATAATACACGTCCCTATCAATGGAATTTCCTGAAAGGTCACTTTGATTGATAGGATATACATCTGATCTGTGCCTCGTTTGTCCGAGGAGATACTACTCTTTGGACCACCTCCCCCAACCTTTCCATTCGCAACATACTCATGAGACTCTAAACTTAACACACTCACTACTGTTTATTCGTCCTCAGACCAATCAACGTCCTCGACCAAGGCCCAAGACCCAATATATAATTTTGGGCCCTTATCCCTACATATACTATATATATAAGAGGATTACCCTCTTTCATCTAGACTTTTGTGTGGTTCAAAAATACCCTCATTAATGAATGGTAACTTTATTTAGAAATAGAGTCATAAATGTCAAATAATAAATTTCATTTTGAATTCAAAAAGAGAACTCCTAAAATTTAAGATTTTTTTTCCCTTCACATTCAAAAGAGAAAAAGTAATACTACAGATGGATTCAGATTTTCTAGATTTCCTAGGGTACTCTATTAATAGATTTCCTTAAATCCTAACCACACTTTAATGATGTAATGATCTAGATTCTACCATGTCAGCATTTCATTAACTATATTTTTAAAATAATAAAATAATGTTGCAAACAAAATAATTAAGATTATTGTTAGTGGAATGCTAACATGGCAAAATCTAGATCATTAAATCATTAAAGAATGGTTAAGATTTAAGAAAATCTATTTGGTAGAGTACCCTAAGAAATCCAGAAGATTTGAATCCACTACATACACAAACTAATTTATAATATTTTTATAAACTGCTGATGTGGTTTTAGTAATTTTCAAATAATTATTTGTAGACATAAAATGTGATATTAGTAGGGGATCCATATTAGAACTAATAAGAATTTGTCACATCAATAGTTTGTGGATGTAGCATTACTCAAAAAGAAATTACAGTTACTTCTTATCTCTAAAATTTATCATTTTTATTTGTTTGAAAAATAAAAAAATATATTTCTAAATTATAATAGATGCAAATTATTAATGTGGGAGGGACGAATCTCTGACCCCAAGAAGGAATTGTCCTCTTTGGAAATGACGTTGAGCCTTAATCCTCAAGGTTTTGCCCAATCCCACATCGGGGAGAGACACATGTGTAGTAGTGGTACACTCATCCTTAGGCCAAAGGCTTATAAGGCATAAGTGGGAGGCGTCTCTCCCTGATATGGGATTGAGCAAAGCCTTGAGGATTAAGGCTCAACGTCATTTCCAAATAGGACAATTCCTTCTTGGGGTCAGAGATTCGTCCCTCCCATAAAAAGGCGCCTTTTGGGGTTTAAGGGGAAACCCCCACCTTCCCCAGGACTGGACCGTTGAGGTCGATGCCACCCGAGTGCACTACATACTGCATGCGTTGGCAGTTTTTGAGACTTACCACTACTACACATGTGTAGTAGTGGTACATTCATCCTTAGGCCAAATGCTTATAAGACATGAGTGGGAGGCGTCTCTCCCTAATGTGGGATTGAGCAAAACCTTAAGGTTTAAGGCTCAACGCCATTTCCAAAGAGAACAATTCATTCTTGGGGTCAGAGATTCGTCTCTCCCGCAATTAACTTTTACCTAAAAAAATAGAAGGGCCTCTAAGCATACGCGTGAGGTTTTTTTCCCTTCACGTTCAAAAAAGAAATTACAGTTACTGCTTTTTTCTAAAATTTATCATTTTTATTTGTTTGAAAAATAAAATATATATATTTCTAAATTATAATAGATGCAAATTATTAATCTTTACTCAAAAAAATAAAAGAACCTCTAAGTACACGCGTGAGCGCATGCTCACAGGCTAGTATATATTATATTATAATACATAATTAAATAAAATAATATAATAAAATGTAACAATATTTATATAATTAAAACTGTGTATTGGTTTACCTATAAAAAAACGTTTTATTGGTTAAAGAAGCTATTTCTTCTCTAAATTTTATTACTAATATGAGGTAATATTAATAATGTAATTTATATAAGGAGAGTGATAATTTGTTTTTTTTTTTTTTATAGAGTTTCAACATTTGGCATTCAATCAGTTTTTGATGTAGACGAGAATTAAATCTTAGATCTCTAATTCAAATATAAAAAAATTTATCAGTTAAGTTAACTAGAACCCACATGAGAGTAATAATTATAGTGTTGTATGTTGTTATAAATTGATTTTATTTTTCATTTGTTCTATAGATGTACTCCGAAAAAATTTATTTTCTATTCATTCCCTTATAGTCACAGTCTCATAGACAATGACATCCAAAGAAGAAAAGAGATATATGTTCCTTTTCATTCACGATTCATTTAATTTTTTTATTCTTCTATTCCTTAATGATCTCTCAAATTGACCGTAGGTGGGAATCAAATTTGGATATTTTAAGGAGAATGGAATGAACTTTCAACTATTTTATTTCTTCTTTTGACAGCTTTTACTCTCATGTTTTGTAGTTTTATAAGAAGAAATAAAATAGTTGATAGTTCATTCCATTCTCCTTAAAATATCCAAATTTGATTCCCTCCTACGGTCAATCTGAGAGATCATTAAGGAATAGAGAGAGAGAGAAAAAAAAAAAAGAGTGCCCTTAAGGTAATAGTTAACAATCTATTTTAAGAAAGTTTTGACATCACTTTTATAGGAAATGAAAAAAAATATTATTATTTTTTTAAGGGCATCCGTTAGTATTTCTCATACATATATATATATATATATATAGTGTACAGTGAAATTGTTCTTTAACCAAATGCATAAGAAAATAAAGAGTGAGATATATGATGTATTAAAAAAAAATTATTATTATTTAAAGAGAATAAATGTATGAAATAGAAATAAGAAAAAATGACTTTTTATTTAAAATTTGTTTAGGGTTTGCAAAAATAGATGTAGATACTCTTTATAGGAGGAAGTCCATGCTGTTAAATTGTGAGCGGCCATGTTGGCATTTCTAAACTTCCAATAACATAAAGAAGTGCAAAAAATAACAAAGGAAGAAACTACACTGAAAATAATGGTGCTAGCCAAGTTGTTCTGATCTTTTTGCTGAAAATAATGGTGCTAGTCAAGTTGTTCTGATCTTGAACTTTGAAATGCCATGAAAATGATGCAGTAAATAGATCAGCAAATTCAAGTTATCGATGACGACAATAATCCTAGAACCAACAACATCGATACGCACAATATTCTAAATCCATCAAAACCCATAAGTCCGTGCAACTCTTCTCCCTATATGAAATTATTTCTATAAATTAGCATCAACAGTTGTATGAAATTCTTTTGAGTAAGTTTAAAAGGATGGTCATGCTAACGAGTGTCCTTAGGTCACTCATTAATAATCTATTTTAGGAAAGTTTTGATATCACTTTTATGGGAAATGAAAAAAACTATCAAAATATTAATTATTTTTTTTTCATTTCCCATAAAAACTTTCTTTAAATAGATTATTAACCAGTGCCCTAAGGCACTCGTTAACATTTCCCTAAAAAAAGATACATCAAAATATTACAATATTTTTATTTTTAGTTATGGTGAGTCTCAATCTACTATTTTATTATTTTATGCAAAATTAACACTTTAATTGTTGTGAAAATATTGTAACAATTTATTGTATCGGTAACACCACTCATTTATTTGTTTGTTGGGTAAGTAGCCACTTATTTATTTGTATTCCAATGTTGCTAACTTGCTATCAACTTTCTCATTTTTCTTGCTCATGATGTTCTTTTATTTTTACGTGTAAAAAACTATTACTTCTTCCAATCCTTGATTTTGAAATCCCGTGAAATGATGGGAAAAACAATAAATTTTTTTTTATGGGA
Organism: Quercus tomentella; assembly: GCA_028535165.1. Classification (NCBI taxonomy): domain Eukaryota; kingdom Viridiplantae; phylum Streptophyta; class Magnoliopsida; order Fagales; family Fagaceae; genus Quercus; species Quercus tomentella. The sequence continues at coordinate 9,238,961 of JAPQVY010000023.1, read as the reverse complement.
CAGACAATAATTTAGCTAACTAGCCAATCCTCTAGTCATCCATTACGACAATAGTATTCTAGAACAACAACATCAACATCAACACACTAAATTCAAAGACTTCAAACTCTTTTTGATAATCCAAAGACTTCAAACTCAAACCCCATTAGTCACCTCAACTTTAAATTTGAAAAAAAAAACTTATAAAACTAATCTTTATACAACATATAACATCTTTTCCAAAATGGTACGATGTTTCAGGTAAAAGTTGAGGTGACAATGAAGGCAGGGCCGGCCCGGCTCTTCCCCAGATAATTGTCCAAGACTTTCAAATATCTAGTAATTTGATTTTATAGACTTATTAAGTTGTGATAGGTTTTGAAATATTGTCTTAGGATTGTTTTCACGAATTTGATATTTACTTTGATATTGATAGTTTGATTAATTTTCAGAATTAAAAAGTTCTAAATAAGTTTTACTTGTAGACAAAAATACTCCAATTAGTATATTAAATTATTTATTATATAACTCAAATATATATAAAATAAAATTTGGGTTCAAGAAATCGTTGTTGTATTAAGTAATTATCTTCTCTTTACAACGTTCCTAAAAAAAATAAAAATCTTCTCTTTACGACAAATGACTAAATTATTTTTGAGCCATGTGGCTTCATTTTATCAAAGGTTTGTGTTTATTATATTACGTAATTCCCTTATAGTTTGGGATGGTCTCAAATTTAACCATTAATTTATAAAAGTTTCAATTAAACCGTGAACTACTCTTTAAGCCATTTCAATTTGTGCCAACAATGAGCCACTATAAATAAAAATGATAGAAACTCACATAGGTTAGGACTAAAACCTATCTAAGCATGAAACTTCATTCAATATGAAATTATATGACCCTCTGGTACACTATATATGTCACAGTCCTAAGAAAGTGGTAACCGCATCTACAGTTATATCTCCAAAAGGAATAGTCAAGTTCCAATGAGTTCATCATAAACACTTATATATCCAAAATCTACCTAGTAAATATCAAATATAGGAATCAACATATGCCGACATAACACCACACAATTTGGGATTGCACAATATTAAAATGCTCCAACAACATGTAAAACCACTTTAGTTAGATTTGGCTTGCTTTCTTGAAGTATGGACAAGCAAAATTGAAGCCTTGCTTTCTTGTTCTCCATAGTTAGATTTGGCTTCAAAGCATTTGTGTGTGGCTAAATAGCACCTTCTTTAATCCGTCTGTGGAGTTTTGATTTAGCCACTTTCATAATAGCAGCCATCGATCGGATATTAGTATGTCAACGAAAAAGAGTTTATGAATCCTTGTTGTAAGCTATTTGGACTCGTTTTCGAATATCATGTTTTGGAAACTTATAAGTTCCTCAAAAAAAAAAAAAAAAGTTTTGGGAACTTATAAGACACATCAACAACCAATTTAATGAATTTATCATGTTGAGAGGCTTTTCCTTGTTGCCAAAATTTTCTAATGGTTTTGGGGTTGGCAGACAATAGTGGCAATGTGACTGATGCAACCTATTCTCAACTTGTTGGGTTATGTGGAACTTAGTTTGTGTTTGATATAAATTATAACCTAACCCGATATAAAAGTGTTATGGTTTTTAATAGAAGATTTTTTGGCCCGTTTTTAGCCCATTGTTGATCCTTGCTTCATGTTAGGATTTGGTGTGTTGTTTTAGAGAGAAAAATTGTACTACTACATCTTGTATATTTTTCCCAAAAATAATGAAATCACTTTAACTTCATGGATATAGGTAAATTGTCGAACCACATAATTTCTTATGTTTTGTGATTTTCTTTATATATGTGTTCTTTTTCTTTATGTTTTCCACATCTCACAGATTTGAAAATTCGTGTATATTCCCAACACAAATTTCTATTCTCACTTCGTTACTTTGCTTCAGCAATACTTCAAATATTACTTAATGTTCTGTTCTTGCTAGTCAATCATTCTTTGTTTGGAAAGATAAGAATTGAAGAGACAAGGCAAGTTACGTGTAGAATTTTATGTTTGCAAGGAAATAACATAAGTTATAAAAAAAATTTAAAAATTGGAAGAATTTGTATTGGCCTAGGATTAGGAATACAGTTGTTCTTAAATTTATAGGCAATGAGATACCGCCAATGTTTTTGCCTAAAACCTTGCTTAGCGCCAGTAAAGAACACAGACTATTGTTTGACACCAACAAAATTTGTGTTGTACTCCTATTTGAAATTTGATTGGAAGATAGGTTTAAATTTGGATTTGGGTTCTGAAAATTTTATCAGAAAATTGCTTGGTGCCAATTATAGGAAGAGGGATTTTTTTTTTTTTTACATTGTGGGAATTTCAAATCTTTGATAAATTTGTTCAAGTGCAGTTTTGAAATTTTCTATCTTTTTATTTAAGAGACAAAAAATTAAATGATGTTCTCTTAAAAAGTTGGGTTTTTGAAAACTAAACAAATTGAGATAAATAGAGTACAAAGAAAATCGTGATGTTAAAATAACTTATTACAATAAAAACCGTAAAACAATGATCTATTGTCGCGATATTCTTTGCAATAAGTTGTTTACAACGTCATATATTATTGCATCAAATCAAAGTTTTTGTTACAATTTACTCATAAAAAAAGAAGCTTTTGTTACAATATCTAAAATTTATTGAAAAGAAAATTTTGTTGTACAAATTTATTACCTAAGATTTTATCACAATATCTTGCACCGACTATTTAATCATTGCAATAACAACTTATTGCAATGATTCTGATATTATTGTAACAATTTTTTATTTTTTTAAAATAATTTTAAATAAAATATTTATAATATAAAAAATAAAAAAATTATTAATTTATATCTAAAGATTAAAGAACCAACTGTATTCCTAAAAAAAGTTAGTTGGGCTCTCGGTCTCAAGGTGCTTGTACTGGGCTTGACTGGGTGTGCTCCCCAGTTTGAGTCCTGCTACCTGTACTTTGAAAAAAATTTCCTAGGCCAGCGCTTTATCCCTTCGTGGGTCCACACGGCGCGAGAACAAAAAAAAAGAAAAAAGAAGAAGGGATTTGATCACCTCACCCTGCGCAGTATGTGTATACATCCGACCCACTCCCGCATTGGAGAAATTATAAGATCCACATGGTGGATAAGTGATGTGGTCCACTATTCCACTAAAAAACTTTCATTTGTTTAAAATTGTTAGTTAGAAAAATTTTTTAAACAAAAATTAATTACTGACTTAGTAATTTTAAATAAGTGAAAGTTTTTTAATGGAATGATGGACAAATGACGTGGTCCACCAGATGATCCTATAATTTCTCCCCGCATTGAGTGCAACATTATACTTGATCCGACCCTCCTCGGATCCCATCATTTGGTGAATGTTAGTTGGCCTTCTCCCCTTGGAGCACTCACTTAATTGAGTTCCTCGTAATGGGACCCACTTGAAAAAAGTACAACCTTTAAAATATAATATATCTCAATTATTGCAAAATTTCGAAGTGAATGGCAAATTGAGTTACGACTTTCTGTTGGGATACCTTGCACGTAGCCTCCTTGTATATCAAACTAAAAAACTATATTTTCACGAAATAAATCTTCTCTTTTGATTTAAAAAAAAAAAAAAAAGTTATCATCCAAAAAAAAAAAAAGTTATCATTTTTTTACAAGCTAATGTAAGAGCATTTGTACCTGTATAATAGAAAAATGTGTCAAATTTACACATTAAAGTTTCAACATCACCTGATTCTAAAAAAAAAATAGTTTCAACATCAGTCATCACCCATATCATCAGTTAAGCTAAAAATGTTTATTTTATTATCTTAATTTTTTTTCTCTCATCTCTTGTCTCATCAAATTCCTCTCTCTCTCTCTCTTTATGAAGATAATAATAAACAAAGAATACAAAATGATTATTTAAATAAAATCGAAATATAGAAATTAGAATAGATAATCTGATAGAAATGTTTTTGAAAAATGATTATATAAAATTAAAAAAAAGTAGATTTTTATATTAAAATAGACAAAAACTTTTATATGAGCGAATGTAAATGCTCTAAAAAAATTAAGGCAATACTTTTATTTGCAATTTGGCTCAAATTTTCCGTTTACGGACAAAGGAAAAACAACAAAGAAAAACAGACAAACTACAATCAAGGTTAAAAAAGGTCGAGTCCTTTCATTCTTTTTCCTTACTGGTGAAACTTGAAAGTTGTCATGAGTAGTGAATATAAGTTTAGAATTAAGATTTTTCTATCACATGTCAAAAAAAAAAACCCCTAAATCTAGAACTTTCGAGCTGGGAAAATTGGGGTGTACCTTGGTCATAAGTCAATTTGTAATACAATGTATAGAAAGTTAAAATAATATAACAATAATTAGTGAGTAGTGGGGCCTTAATTTGAGCTGAGGTCCGAGGGAAGCTAAAGTCAAGAGTTTTCAAAGAAGTAGAAATTAGTCACATCTTTGAATTAAAAACGTACTTTAGGTTATTATTAGGTAGGCTGTAGTAAGAATTTACCTAATGATTAGAACATTTGCAGCTGGCATGGTATATGCCATATTTTGCCAAGATTTATCATTTCAGTATAAAAAAATGTCAATAATTGATAGCAATTGGTATGATAAAGTTAAAAAAATTTGCAATACTGTTACAGCATCATCATAAATTTGCGATGGTACTATAGCATATTGTAAATTCAAAAATTATTATTTTATTCTACCTACAACTTTTACACGGTCTCATATCTTCTCTCCAATGTCTCATTTTCTCTCTCTTCAGAATATATTATTTTATTATGTAGATATATTATTTTAATGTGTAGTGTGGTAAAATAAAAGTTTGGATTTTTTTTTTTGAAACTAATAAAAATTTGGATGTTGAGTACATTGTAAAATGGTATTATATAATTGATAAAGTAACTTTTTAAAATGATAAAATATAATATAATAGAATTTTTGGTGATGATTTGATGATGCTTGATTATTTCCCGAGGAGTAAACATCTACATCTAATGCGTAGGTAGAACTAGAAACGTGTCACTCGTCTCAGCAAAAAAAAAAAAAAAAAAGTGTCGCACGTTTGTGCGACTATTAGTTGCAAGGAAGTTTGAATTGGGGTTACCACTTAACCAATATACATCTATTATTTGGTACGGTCAGCCAGCCTCACATGACAGATCGATCACAAATTGCATCATTTGCGCTTTTGTGTTGGTCCACAAATTTTGTGCAGGTACAAACAATATTGCCTATTCCTATTTATGGCACTTACTACGCATACATGTGTTTTTTTTTGGTTAAATCTACATGTACATGTTTTTTTACTTAGAAAAGCACATTATTATTTACATAATTTATATAAGAACGTGCACAAGGACCACAACCGATTGCTACAGCCCATGTGTTATATATGATGGCCTGAAAATAGTGGGGCCAGTGCCTTGGGCAGCACTAGCCACTATGCCCATCCGAAACAATATTGTACGAAAACTGCAAGACCACATAACTGAGTAAAGAAAGAATGATGAATTTATATAAAAATGAAACTCAATAACAGTATGCAATCTATATATATATATATATATATTAATAACCAAACTATAGAGAAAATTTTAATTAAATTCTCAATTTTGAGTCACGTGTTCTATTTAATTTTTAATTTTGTACCAAGTAAATTATTGAGTGTAAAAATCGAAGAGTCCAAATCTAATTAGATTTAAAATTGGATTTCAATTGGAGTCTAATTTTCAGCCATATGTCCATCTAAGTTTTTAATTTTTGTGACAAGTGAATTATTATGTACAAAAATTAAAGAATCTAAAACCAATTATTTTTAAATCATATTCCCTCTATCCCAATTTGTTTGTTCTGTTTCAAAAATCCAACTTTTTAAAAAAACATTATTTATTGTCTTGTTAGCGGTATAAAAATGTATAAGTTTCTAAAACTTCCTCCTAAATAAATTTATTAAAAATGGTTTTGGAAATAAAGTAGGAGCATAATAGGAATATTAGTAAAAATATTTTTAATTTTAAAAGCAAGACAGTATTTTGGGATATCCCAAAATAGAATAGAGGACAAACAAATTGGGACGGAGGGAGTATGTATATATATATATATATATATATATAAAATATAAGCTAATACTAGGTATAATTTGAACATCTTCAAAAAAAATTGTATAATTTGAATCGTAAAATTGTAATTATTTTTAATTGTACCTATGCATCTGCATGAGGCTACACACTAGTATAAGATAATTGTGAAAAAATGTATGGTAAAAATTGTGGTCTTAGAATTACTCTTATTCTTCTTTGGAGAAATAGTTTCAACTCCTGACGTTTGTGATAATTGTTTTTTATTTTCATATCAAGACGCGGAGGTTAAAAAAGAAAAATAAAAATAGTGGTCCCCACCCAAAATGACAAAAGGTTAGGCTAGGTTTGATCAAGTTGGGCCCATTTTAGATTTGCAGAAGACATTGTTGGAGCAATGCTCATTGCTTCACAGCTCACCTGCCCCCGGCCAATAGCGCCCATTTGAGCTTTTTCCCGCCCAAGTTAAAATAAAAAAATTTACTTTCTTTCTCTTGCCCGACCCACTCTCTCTCTCTGTTCTTTCCTGATCATTCACTTTTTCAGCCAAAATGATAAATGTATTGTCTTCACTGGTAACGCGGAGTCTCGTTGGCAATCCCACAATTCTGCAAGCTTTCTCCCCATCTTCATTACTTGTTCATGGTTCCTAGCCATGATTCACCAAATGGCACCTATGAATTAATCAAAGTCGATGGTCACCGAGATAATATATTGAGTTGTGGGCTATAGTCTCAAGTCCCGATCCACTAGCTCTTAATGGGGAGTCCGTTTGTCGTAATCGTGAGAGTCCACGAGGTGATGCATTTCAGAATAGGACAAGTTTGGTTTTCAGCAATAGAGGAAGAAGAGTAGAAGACTGAAGGCAGTGCAAACTGCAGAGAATCACTTGTAGAGGTTTTGTAGAAGAATGAGTTCATGATCCAAATTAGATTTTGCAATGTATACATTCTTGATCTAGAAAATAAAATCTGAATGATAAAATGAATAGTTTTTGAAATGGACAAATTCTCTTAGCCCTCGTTGGGAGGAGAGTGAAAAGAATAATTTTAGGATATTCTTTCGTTCTCTTGTTTGAGAATTTAAGTGGGAGTAAATGGAATGGGTAGTAGGGAATACTCATTCCTCTTTATTCTCTTAAAATCTCAAATTTTCATTTCTCCCGAAATAAACTTACATATTCAACATTTTAATTTAAAATAGAGATCTAATAGTAATATTGTCATAAAATGATTCAATTTCATTTTTTATATGTTACTTCCAAACAAAATTATTTATATTCCATTTATTTTCATTCCTTTATTTTAAAACATCCAATCAAGGTTACTTAATTCCATTCCATTCTTTTCCATTCCTTTCCATTGCTTAAATACATTCAATTTCATTCCCTTATGATCATTCAACTCCATTCCCTTATGAATTCTCAAACGAAGCCTTAAGCAATCTATTATATATAGGGTGCTGAGGTTAGAATGGACAAACAAATGAACAAAATATAACTCCAAACAAGTTTGGAGTTATCTTCCTCCAACTCACTAAATAGCGATTTAAATAAGACAAACGATTTATTAAAAAAGTTTGTAACTAAGGGTGTGTTTGTTTCGGGTGTAAATAGAATTGGGAAATTATTTTACAACATCATGTGTGTTTGGGTGCACATGCAAATAAGATCAAACTGAAAATCATTTTCGGTTGACTGTAAAATATCCCCAGCTGACTCATAAAACCTTTTACACATTTATTTTACCTTTATTCTATTTCCAGACTCACACACCCGAAGAGAGAGCGAGAGAAAGCTAAAAAAGAACTCCACTTGATGACAACCCAAGCACGTTCGCCAGTCAAATCGCTGTCCTCGTCCCCTTCACGCGACGATGAGTAGTATTTTCCTCTTCTTCCTTTCTTTTCTTTCTTTGTCCTCGACTTTTCTTCTCTCCTTGTCCATCCTCATCCCCTCCATCTTGCTCAAACCCAACTCCAACGAAGCAAGCCCAGATCGAGCAATGCCCAAACCCAATCTACACACTGCAGCTAACCCACATCGATTTGAGCATCCCAACACCCCATCTATCCCACTTTGACGAACTCCCCAAAACCCACCCTGAAATTTCTCGCTCAAACCCATCCCTCAAACCCACCAGTTCCCATCCCTGTACCAGATCCACTATATATATATATATATATATATAGTTATTTTTATATTTATTTGTATATAAATATATGTGCACAATGTTATCTGCAATAGTGTTTGTGAAGGTATATGGCAGCTTGTGAAATTTTTTGGTAAACTGAATTTAGCATTGTTCTTGAATTGGGCTTGTTACAATATTTATGTGAATATGGATGGTTTAACAAAAACTAAGCATGGCTGTATATACTGATTGTGTTAGAGATAACATTATTGTGTTGGTTGATAGGGTGTGCTGTGCTGTGCTGTTTTGTCATTATGTTATTCTATAGATTGTGTAATATCTTAAATAGCATGCTTGTTTACGTACCTCTTATAGCACAATGTTTGTTATTTTTAGATGAAGAGAAAAACCAAAGCAACAATTCTTGCCTCAGTTGCATTTTTCCTCCTTGTAGGGGTTGCATTGTTGAGGAAATTGCTGCGTAATCGACTACATAGGGCACCTTATGTTAATCATGCAGCCAAAAAAGAGCATTACATAAATAGTATTCTGCATGGAAGTGAGAGACATTGTGTAAATCAAATTAGGATGAAGCCTATAGCTTTCCACCAATTATGTGACATCCTCACTCAAGGGGAGCATATACGGCTGACTGTTCACATGTCCGTTAGGGAGCAAGTGCTAATTTTCTTACACATAATTGGTCATAATGTGAGGTTTCGTGTAATTGGTAGTCGATTCCATAGATCAACTGAACTGTTCATAGATATTTTAGGGTCATCCTTAGGGGGATTCTGAAATTATATAGAGCTCTAATATGATTGCTTAGTGAAGATACACCCCAAGATATAAGGGATAGCAGAAGATTATACCCATATTTTAAGGTAAATATCGGAACTTTTGTGTATTTTTTGTAATTGTGAAGATTTTGTGTATTTTTTAAACCATTATATCTGTCGAAAATTAGGATTGTGTTGTAGCAATAGATGGTACACATGTTCGTGCATCTGTCCTACCTGAAATACAAGGAAGGTTTCGTGGTCGCAAAGATGGAACCACTCTAAATGTGTTAGCTTCCATTAGTTATGACTTGAAGTTCACTTATGTATTGGTTGGATGGGAAGGCAATGCACATGATTCGCATGTGCTTATTGATGCATTCGCTAGGCCAGGGAGATTTTCAATTCTTGAAGGTATTATAGGATTACTTCACCTTTTGGGTTTTAGTTTTAATATATTTTGTTCGTTTTACTAAAGAATAGTAGTGATTTCAGTTTATTTTTCAATATATGTAAGTAAATATTATCTTGGTGATGTTGGGTATGGTAATAAAATTGGAATTTTGTCACCTTATCGAAGTGTTCGATATCACTTAAAAGAGTCTAATGATTGTCCTCCTGAGAATGAATGTGAATTGTTCAACCTCCGTCACTTATCCTTGAGAACTACCATTGAGCGAGGGTTTGGAGTATTGAAGAAACATTTTTGAGTCTTGGATGCAGAACCATTTTGGTGTTTTGAAACCCAAGTGGAAGTAATGTTAACATGTTGTGTGATTCATAATCACATTATAGGGGTTGATCCTACTAACTATACTATGGAAGCTGCAATGAACTAAGTAGAGTCTAGCGAAGGAGAATTGGAAACACGTTCACGTCGGGACTCCATTGAAGAAAGTAGAGTGTGGAATGTTAAGAGAGATGAGATATGCCAAGCCATGTGGTCTGATTATACCAGAAGTGGAGAGTAGTACTTTAAATATGTATGATTCAGATTTCTATAGTTGTAATATGTAATTTTTTTTTCTATGATTGATGACACTGAGAATTATAACTATTTGTTATGTAAGAGTACTCACAGTAGTGGAACTAAATAGCTATATAGCTATTTTAGCTCTACTAAAACACAAAAATCCACATTGCAGCAATGGAGCTAAAGGTAAAATTTTTACCTTCGTTGCTACAGTGCACATCTATAAATAAATGTGCACGGTAGCTGAAAGCTAAAAAAAAAAAAATTTTTTATTTTGCGTTCACACTACTTTTTTATTATTTATTCTTTCTGCGTTTCATTCTCCTTTCTCCGTATCTCTCTCCTCACTGCCTCTCCATCTCTTCTTTCTTCCTCCACAGTCCCTTCTATTGCTTCTCTTCAGTTTCAACTTAGACCCAGATAACTTTTTACAGTGCAAAACAAAAACAAAAAGTTTAATTCCGATCTGGGTTCTAAAAAAAAATCGAAAATTTACATAAAAATAAGAGCTTTAAGTTATCAAAATTGAGTTTTTTTTTTTTTTTTTTAATTGTATTTATTGCAATCTGAATTATAGATTTGTTGGGTTTTTGAGGAAAAATGCAATAAATGGTTTTTCTTGATCTAGGTTGTTCTTATTTTGAGTTTTTGGATGAGGGAGATGGGGAAAAAGCTTGGGCTTTTGGTGTGGGTATGGTTTATGCTATATGGGTTTTGTGTGGGCAGGTTTGTGGTAGAGAAGAACAGCTTGAAAGTGACTTCACCAAGCTCTTTGAGCGGTGTCCATGAGTGTGCATTGTGCTTGTGTTTCGGCGTTGATTTTTCTGCTTTTTTTTTTGTTCTTCTTCACTGGTTTTGATGGGCACGGCAGGGTTGTGGTTGTGTAGTGATTTTTATGTGTTTTATGGTGGTTGTGGTTGTGTGTTGGTAGTTGAATGAAATAATATTTTATTGTAGTGTTTATATTATTTTATTGTGTAAAAAGCTAAAATAGCTCACTGCTGGAGGATGTGAGAAGGTAAAATAAATAAAGTGACTTTTTGTGTAGCTAAAAAGCTAAAATTTTAGCTCCACTGCTGTGGATGCTCTAAGGACAATGTATTTACTATAGACTTGTGGTGGTGTAAGGATAATTATTTTCAGTATTACATTATTATTTCCAATAGTTGTTTTGTTTTTTGTGCGCATCTGTAGGTTCATTGATGTTAATGCATTTTTTCCTCAAATAAGTATGGTTGTATGTGTGTTTGTTTTGTTATTCATATGCACAGTTATTATTAAATGTCACTCTCACTATACAATTTTTATATGTAGCAATGTTGAAAGAGAAAGAGAAGGAGAAGGTGGGCTCTAATCAGTTCAGGTGGTTACCCCCAATGCACACTACCATGCTTACCCTTCTTGTCGAAAAGGCTATGAAGGCTATGTATGTATTTTTAACCTTGGACATACGATGATGGTACATATATTTTGTGGACTGTTATGCTCCAAAAGATAACAGTTACGTACCTTGACTGTAGGATGTAGTATTTTGTGTGCTTGGGATGATACAATTACCCAAGTTATGTATGTTCAGTGTAAGCATGTAGGGCACACGCATACTGTTCAAATACCACGTGCAGGTATCGTTTTTGTAGACCATGGAGGCTCACCTCCAATGGTGAGTGCTACATTATGTGCTTATTGATATGAATATTATGAAACTATTTATCGGATGCTCTTTGTTCACGTTGAAGTGGATGAGTACAATATTTGTATAGATTGTTACAGGAATGTAGGTTTTTATTTGCTGTTCATTTCATATTTTCCGTGAATTTTTTGAACAAACCAAACATGAGAAAATGAATACATTAAAACTATTTCCGCAACAGCCAAATACTAGAAATCATTTTCTGCACTGTTTTCCATGGTGCAACTAAACACATTGAAAGCATTTTCCTTACCGAAAAATATTTTCCCCTCAATCCATTTTACACTCGGAAATTCATTTACATTGAGCCAAACACAGCCTAAAAGTCACACTATAAAGTGGTTTCTAGCTGAACTTTTTTCAAACATAAATATAATTTTTCCCGCCTAGAATAATAATGGTACAAGATTAATCAAGTTGGGCCCTCTAGATTGCACAAGACATCGGTTGGAAGATGCACACGGCCAACCTGACCGTGGCCGATTGTGTTTACCCTTTTCAGCTTATCCAGCCTAATTTGTGCCTTTCCTTTTCCGGTATAGTTCCATTTTGGTGTTTCTCTAGTCCTTGAAGATCGAAACCATCATATCAGAGGCTCGATTCTTCAAAATAGAAGAAAATGACATAATTGGAAATGCCAACCGTGGACGCTTCACAAATCTCTGACTAAAGAACAATTTTTGAAAAAAAAAGAAAAAAGAAAACCGAAAAATCGATAGTATATAGACTCTAAAAATGATGGCCCAATAATAAAAAAGAACACCAACAGCAGTACCAGCAACAAGGAAAATAAATTGAGAACACAGCCAGGCACAGGCCCTGATGTCAATGTCATCGGAAGACAAACGTCAAAAAGCCTGTCGAATTTTTCTGCACATCTCGAACTTTACAAAAGGGAAAAACAAGTCACTGTCGCAAACCTTGTAAGGAAAAACTTTACATTTTCTTATACTTTTTTTCCTTGTATTTTTGTTCTTCTCATCTACACCCTGTGAAACAGTCCAAAAGCTTTCTTCACTACACTAAATACAGCAGACAAAAGCAAAACCATCACAACCTTTTTTGAAGCTAACATCCTAAGGTTCACCCTCAGACCATGACTTTTCATTAGCCTCAGCACCACTGCAGCCAAAGTAAGAAGCCAAGAACTGATAGCACACAACACCGCCCTCATCGTCTCTGTAGGCCCACACACATTGGCCACATCAGTTGACACCTCCACATAAGACCATGCTGGGCTGCTCTCTGCTTGGTTCAACCCAAGACTCTCATTCAGCCAAGCAGAAAACCTGACGAGCAGTTTCGCAAGCCATGCAACCTCATCGTCAGAGATTGGGCGCTTCATCCAGTCACCCCTGTATTTGATTTCTGAAGATGCATGGTTGCCAACTCTTCTGGGCTTGAATATATCATCACGGGATTGTGAATACTGTTTTGGTTCTGGGGAAAATGACAATGTCCTTACAGTATGGCCACCAAACAAGCAGCTCACCTGTGCTTTCAATGAATCTAGACATTTAAGGTTGTCCGCAAGGTTATCACCAGAAATGGCTTGTAACTCTGCTTCTGCACGCAATATAAACAACTGCAAACAAGATCATGAAAAATTAGATGAGATCATCTAATATAGATAATTACATGATTTGTGTAGTTATTATAAGCATAAAGTAACAAATGAATGTTAAAAACCTGAAGTAGCTGTTGTCCACCATCTTCACCATTACTAAAGAGTCGTAAATCTTTATTCCAGTTCTCATGCAAGAACGATCCATCAGCATCACTCTCACATAAACCATCCTCCCAGTCCTAGTGTCAAGATTAGATAACAAAAAGAGAATCAATCATAATATTTAATAGTACACAATAAAATACTCTAGTAATATACAGGTTATGAGGGATAGAAACATAGGCCCCTGAGCAGATCCATCATAGAATACATCAAACATCAACAAGATTTAAGAAACACATCAAAGGAGCAGTTCAACTCCCCATTTAGGTATTTACTTTTAAGATGGAGAAGATTTGCCTTAGACACAAGAACAGCTTTATATTAGAAGAATGGTTGCGATATAAAGTTCTTATTGCTCATTTGGTTACTTCATAAGCGAATCACAATGGCATATAGCACAGATGTACAGGAGGTACAGGTGATTCTACCTGCAGCTGTTCACGAATTGAAGGAACAAATCTACATAAGCTGTTAAGCATTGATTTGCCTGATCCAGCTTGTTTGGAATGAAAGACAGTATCCACGTTCTTTATAAGGTCAACAAGCTCTTTAGATGATGTCAATATATTCATCACCTGTCAATAAAAAGAAAAGAAAAAGGCAGTTAATAAACCATGCAGCTATTTGCACATCGTTGCAAAAAGTATTATACATTGAAGTCAGTGCACAAATGCACTGTTCTTATGTGGAAATTCTACTATATGAACTTCAAAATACTTCAATAAAATTTATATTATATTATTATTAAGTATAGCTACGGGTTACAAGTACAACTAAACCTCACAAACCATACTCAAAAACTCTCATGACCACTCACAAGCTCTCCCAAAATCACAAACTAACCCAAATCTCATTAGACCCAAAACAAACTTGAAACTTGCCCAAGCCCAAAACCCCAATCCACCCAATGGTGCTCTTATATTAACCTAAAAAACAAACTCTCAAGTTCTCAACTCACTTATGTGGGTATCTTTCAAAACTAAAGAACTATCAAACTATTCTTTGAAGAATCCCTCTCCATATTCTATGTTCTCTCTCCAAATGGGTGACCAACTTGAGCCAAAACCACTAAACCCTTTACAATACTGAGGTTTTAACTCCTACTCGTTGATTAACAAGGAATACAAAATTATAGCCAGGAAAATGCTTCCTTACACACCCAAAAGTAAATAAAAAAAAAAAAAAAAAACCCCAAGTAGGCAATGACGTCAAAACATGAATTTGAGGAGATTTCCAACAAATCTCCACATTGATTCAAATTCTACAAAGAAATATTCCTTCTTTCATAACAACTCTACCTTAATCCAACCAGGCTCTCCCTAAACAAGACAACCATTATTTCCACAACAAAGCTAAACTTGCACACACCTTTATCAAAACAATTTGCAAACATGCACCAAGCATTATCTTCTCTTGAATTACGCCAAAATTAATCTTGAGAGAATTTCAGGCAAGTAGAAGCATATTAACAAAAACAAGAAACAAACATGTACAAAATACAACAAAATTTAATGTAATTCAGCTAACTCCATGCCTAAATCGACTAGAACTGCCAAATAAAATCTACTATCACTGATATGGGTTACAATTACACTCAACCAAACCATACTCACGAATTCATACAAGCAACACTCACAAACACAAACTTAACACCACTCATAAACATACACAAACTAATCCATATACCATTACATCCAAAACAAAAGGTCTGTTTGGGATTCGCTTATTTTACTGAAACTAAAAACTTTTTACTGAAAGTACTATAAATAAAGGTAAAAGTTAGTTAAAATAGTATAGTGGGACCCATGAATAGTACTAAAAAGTGCAATAGGCTTATAAATAGTAACAAAAATAAGCTGAATAGTAAAATAAGCTGACTTTTTAATTTAGAGCCAAACGCACACTAACTCACAAACTTGATTCTCACAATCCTAAAAGCCCAATATCATCAATGATACTCTCATACTAACACAATAGACAAACTCTCAACTCATATACATTGGTATTTTTCAATCTCAAAATAACTATCAAACTACTTTACAAAGAAACCCGCTCTAAGTTCTAAGAATTTTTTCATTTCTCCATATGAATGGACCCTTAGGCTAAAACAACCAATCACTTTACAATAATGCCTACATATAAGGCTCCTAAGTCCTAACTCCTAAGTCCTATTAGTAGCCAAAGAATGCAAAATTACTTCTTTGACAAGGAAACACTTTCCTTCCACGTAAAGAAAAACCCTAACCAAGTCAAAATAGGAATTTTACTTCTTAGGGATTGCAATGGCTTGGGATTTTTACAACCACATCTACCCTGAGAGTACCCCCCCCCCCCCCCCCCCCAAAAAAAAAAACATAATCCTTGCCACTAACCAATAACATGCGGAAAAAAAAAAAAAAAAACAAAAAACAAAACAAAAAAAAAACAAAAACAAACTTAAATCAAATTTTAACAATACAAATAAAGTGTTTTCGTGCATCAAATTGCTGCAAAATCCAGTAGATCAACCAAATCTAGGAACTTAATCATAAAATAAAAACATTTGAAACACCTGGCTGCCATGTGTGGGTTTACATCTCCCACAGTACCCACCCACTTGGGAAGTGGGGCAAAAGGGTAGAAAACTGTAAACTGTAAAATATGTAAGGGCATATTTGGCAGAAGAAGAAGCGGGAAGAAGATCGGCTGATCAGCTCTCCCACAGAAGAAGAAGAAGAGGAGATTGGTGTGAGAGAGACGAAACTGATTTGGGGTGCAAGGGATGCTCTCAAGAGATTTTCCATAATAAAATAAAAAATAAAAACTGCCTAATTGATACAATACCATAATAAGACTCATTTAACTAGATAAGCCTTAAAAGTACTATAATATACTCTTAAAAATCCCATTTCCCAACATTACATAGAGATATAAAACATTAACAAACAATAAAGATTAACCTCCACATTAGGTCCTGGTCCTACATCAGATGCCTTAACTTGAATTAAACTCATCCTCGACTTTAACTTGGAAATTAAAATTTTCTGCTCCAAATATATAGATACTTTGAATGATGTAATTTCTTTACCCCAGTTTTTCTTCACACCAATCCTTAACTGATTCGCAAGTTCAATCAAATTAGGAATGATAATCAGATTGAACTTTTCAAATTGAATGAAGTAAAAACTGAAATGCCTTGTTCTCCCCAAAATCACTGAGATCTTCGTAATTATGAGATATGGACCCATGAAATTTCTATTTAAATTTCATCTTCTGTAGATACTCCATCAAATCTCTTCAGTGACTCAATCTTTTCATCTTTGGCCTCTTCAATTTCTTGAAAGGTGTCAACCGATAATCTTGCTCTGTTTTATGATAATATTACAACATCATCTTGGGGGGTTTTTGGAATTCAATTGCATGAATCTTTTTCATCCTTGGCCACGAATTTTTTCTTAAGTAACCAAATCCATATTAAGAATTAGCAGAAAATCTAAACATTTTATATTAATTAGATTATATATTTAGGTATCTGCAGCATCCCTAATTGTATCTGTCTATAACTAATGGGCGTAGTTATCTACTTTAGGCCATGCCAACCCAAAAGATGAGCTACGACAGCCACCAAGCAAAACACAACCTTGATCCTGAAATTTAAACACAAGCTTAACACCATGGAAAACATGGCCCAACTCACTCATGCAGTCATGCTGTTGCTCAGAGTTCAAGCTTTCACGACCTGATTCCTTATTGCCCCACTAATTTGGTACCTAAACAATTTTTGTCCTACAGCACTTTAATTAGTATTCCCTTGAATTAAATCTCCATCTAGAAGAATGCATTGTTTGTTCCAAACTTTATTTCACACTGGCACGTAGCCTGATTCCAAATATCTGGAATACAATCCTATCTCATGGTCCATGCAGGGACTTCTCATCAAGGTGTTCACCATGTAGTATTACAGAAACAGAAACTAAATTGTTAGAATTTTCCCATTCCAGCTGGAATAATACATCACTAAGTACAAGCTAAATAATAATAACTAATCCTCACAATTCACAAAACAAAACGCATTTCCATTGCATGCCATAGTTAGAACTTCTGTAAGTCAACATTAATTGTCCATATTAAGCACTCAAATAGTTATAACAAACCTACATCTTCAAAGCCAAATAATAAAAATAAAACGCAAGCAAATTCAATTAACAAAGGCAGATAGACAGTGGAGTAAAGAAGACAATGATCAAGAAACATACCTTCGATACCATCCGGACTATAATTTCGACATCCGAGTGAAGAAACTTGTGTGCAAACCCAATGAAATGCATAACCAATGAACTGTAATACAGGTAATTGGACAACACATATCCCTGCCAAGAAGGGCTATATCCATTGTTACTACCTTGAGACCGAAAATCTTCCTTCCTCTCACTCTTATTCGCACCATCCACAATCGCGTCGAGCCCTGCGAAATCATTCCAGGTTATAGTCCAAGGCTCCATATATGTAATCCAAACATCAAACACCTCGGATGCGTTCTTAATCGACGATCCCACAGGGCAAAACAAGAACGTCCTCAGTATAAACCGATACAATGGCCTCTGAATCCACGCGTTCCACGACCCGGCCTGCCGCACCGGCGCCGCAACATCTCTCGACTTCGCACCACTGCCACCGCCATCGAACGAACCTGAATTCAAAACTCTCCACCTCGGGTTCCCACAATTCTCGGTCCCACCGTCTTCCGTGACGGCCACAGAGCTCAAATTCAAGTACTTGACGAACAGCTTCACCACCTCTCCTAACCCGGAGGCCGGCGGCGGCGTATCCCCTAACACCGATCGAAACGGAAACGACACGCCGTGCGATTTCAAGACATTGACTGGCAAAGGCGAGAAGTCGTTGTCAACCAACCAGAAGTGTACGAAAGCGTTGACGACGAACTCGGCACGCATTGTGACCGATCCATCGTAACCGGAGGCGTAGTGAAGCAACGAGCTACGGTACGGTTGGTGCGCATTCAAATCGTGAATCGGCACAAAGGCGCGAAGATAGGCATAGAGAAGACGGAGATAAAGGTTGCACTCGATCCTCTGCTCGTTTCCACGCTTGGAATTTGAAAATCCGGGAATGGAGGAAGTCCAATTCTCTAGCCTGAATTTCCTCGCTCTTTTGATGGAAATGGAATCGGAATTCTCGGAATTGGATTTACAGATAGGGTAATAGGCGAACCAGAAGAGATAGTATTCGAAAACGTTGAGCTGGATTTGAAGGGCGGAGGGTTTGATAGGGTCGTGTTTGAGTTTTGAATTGAATAATGGAGAAAGATCGGAGAGAGCTTGAGCGAATTTATTGGAGGAAAGGGCGAACCGGGCCCACTCCGGGAGCCGTTCGATTGGGAAGACGTATTTGACGAGGGAGAGGCGATCGACGGCGGAGATTGAGTGGAAGAGGATGCTGGAAGGGGAGAGGAGGGAGAAGACTGCGTTGGCGGAATCTGGATCGTTGGATGAGAGGACGGAGTCGATCCAGCCGTTGGATGGGTTGGGTTTGGAAGAGGATGAGGCGGCGGAGGAGTCGGTGAGGCCGAAGAAGAGCTTGGAAATGAGAGGAGGGAAAGCGAGGGAGAAGAAGTGGCGGGTTTGGTCAGGTGAGTGAGAGAGCAGGAAAGAGTCGATGGAGGAGCAGGTGGAGATGATTTGGGATGATGAGGTGGAGGAGAGGATGGAGGAAGCGAGGTCTTGGGATTTTGATTGGGAATCGACGGTGTAGGAGTGGGGGAGCATGGTATGGGTCAGTGAGGGTGAGAGAGTCAGTCAGTGTAGAGAGTAGATGGTAAAGGCTAGGGTTTTTGGTTTTTATTCAGAGAGAGAGGGGTTTTTGAAAGTTTTAAATGAGAGAGAGTGAGGCAAATGGCGCCCTTTTATGGGGGAAGAGGTGGAAGTGTCACTGTGACTGTATGTTGCGTGAGAATGGGGCTCCGTGTAGTGCTTGTGGGGCCCTGCACAAAACGCGGATAATTATTCATGTTTTTATTTATTTTTTAAATTTTGCTAGCAATTTTTTTTTTGGTTAAAAAATTTTGCTAGCAATTACTTGTACGTAAAAAGTAATTTTTTTTTTTTTTTTTAACAAATTGACTGCCAAAAAGTATCTGAATTTAGATAAAATTTAGGCTTGTTTGGTACACCTATTCAAACACATGTTTTCAGTTTTTAAATAACATTACAAGTATTTTCATACATTTTTTTACTCACACGTATTTCCACATATGTTTTCAAACACATATTTTCAGTTTTTAAGTGCATGTATCAAACACCCTTTTAGTTTTTTTTTTAAGAAAGTTTCAATGTATGGTGTCCGCTTCTGATGATCCAGATATTTTATTTAACTATTAGAGACTTTACTAGTTAAGTTAATTGAAACCTACTGGATTTAAATAAAAATTAGTAAAAATTTGAGAGTTTTTTTTAGAAATGTTTTGTTTACCGCATATTTACAATAAATTTATATTGGCAATGGACAGGTTGTTACTAGTTGTTATGAGTGGAAAAAAAAGTAATCTAAGTGATGAATTCGATTAACATTACTCATGTTTTTGAAGTAGTGTTTTTACAATTTACATATACAACAATTTTCACATATTTTTCTTTATCACATAACTTTTCAAGTTCTTATTGATTCTTATGTGGAATCATCACTGTCATTTTTTATTTTTTTTATTTTTTACATACTAATAACAAATTGACATGTCCATAATTTTTTTTATAATTTTGGTGATATCTTATAAAAAATAAAAAGAAAAATCAAAATTTTAGTACCAACAATGAAGTCTGATATTATAAACGTTGAAGAATTTAAGAACCAAAGACCCTTAATAGGAAAAAAAAATTTGTGTTTTTATTTTATATATTTAATTTTTATTTTGCAAATTTAATTTATGAGTGAATAAAGCAATTTGAAAATTAATAGAAGAGTAGTCCTATTTTTTAGGCAATATTTTAATGAGAGTTAGAGTTGTATTTTTACCGGATTGTCCTTTAGTTTTGTCTCTACTTAAATATATGAGTGTAGGGGCATTTTTGAATTAAAAAATGAAGAATCCAAACAGGAAAAATCTCTTAAATAGTAGTATAGATGATAGGTGAACAGGAGAGAAGTCAAACATGGCATTGGCTTAAGGATATATTGTCTCGTTTTCCATTCAATCTTGGGAATTGATTTTTGGATTCTAGTACCATATTTAATAAAGGGTCATGCTAACGAGTGTCTTAAAGGCACTGGTTAAGAATCCACTTTAGAAAAATTTTGATATCACTTTTATGGAAAATGAAAAAAGTTGTCAAAACATTAATTGTTTTTTTTTTTTTTCCATAAAAACTTTTTTTTACTGAATTCTTAACTAGTGCCCTAAGAGCACTCGTTAGCATTTTCCTTTAATAAAAGAGCCCATGTTATGCACTAAAAAGTAAAAACTACCTCCCAAAATACAAGCTTTGAGTACCTTCTCATAATTTACCCAAGATAGTGACATATCAATTTTTGGACAAGTGACAAAGCACCATATTACGAAAGGGGGAAAATTGATGTTAAAGAAGATTATAGTTTGGAAGAATATATCAAAACAACAAATTACAAGTGTCAAGATTATAGGTTAGAAGTTCTCAAAGAAAAAAGATTAGAGGTTAGGAGAATATGAATTTATGAATAAGTGTCTTTTTATATTTGAAAGTTCTAATTTAGAAGCACCTCTTTGAATTGACATTAACATTATATACTTTCAATTCTTAATTTTATATTTAGCATTAATCATGAGTTATAATAACATTGGTTGTTTTGCGTGTAAATTCATGGCTTTCTTTCTTTTTCTTTTTCTTTTTCTTTTTCTTTTTTCTTTTTCTTTTTCTTTTTTCTTTTTTCTCTTTATCGAAGAAAACATTAAATATGTTGTTCAATTTATCTTCCCATACTAATGTTCTATAAGTTATACCCATTAAAATGAAAAACACAGTTGCTTCATTTTAAGTACCTTTTAGATGTTTCATTAAAAAAAAATACCTTTTATAGAAGAATCACTTTTTTTTTTTCTACTTTTTTTTTCTTTCTTAAAAAAAAAAAAAACTTTTTTTTTTGAGAAGATTATAGAAGAATCACTTAGAGCATCCGCACCTGGCATTGTAAATACCATATGTAAAGGGTATTTAGCATTTTTTTTTCTCAAAATCCTCCACATCTGGAATGCTATATACCAAGTATTGCAAAAAAAATTTACAATACTGCTATAGTGCAATTCTAAAGATAAAATTGCACTGTAGCAGTATTGTAAAAAAAAAAAAATTATACTTTTCCCCCGAAATTTCTCTCTCCTCTCTCTCATAATTTCTGTTCTCTTCTCTCTCTTCCTTCTCTGTTTCTCCATCGGCGGGTTCTGTGGTTTTTTTTTTTTTTTTGGCTGTGACCGGTGCTTAAAGGAAGGTGTGGGCGTGGGAGGAAGGCGTGACCGGTGCCCAAAACCCATTTTCTCAAACCCAAAATCCCGTCTGGTGGTGGCAGTGGCGGAGGTAGGCGTGGGCGTGGATTTCCCTCTTCGTCTCCCTCTTCATCTTCCTCTTTCTTTCTCTGATCTCTCATCCCTTTCTTTCTCTCTCACCTCTTTTTTCTTTTTTTCTCTCTATCTTCCCTTGAATCAACCCTCCATGGTGGAGATGTGGCGTGGGACTCATGGATTGGTGGCTGGTTTCATCATCCTTGATGTGGGTTTCATTTTTGGAGGTATGGGTTTCATAGATCAATGGATGAGTTTCATTTTTGGTGGTGTGGGTGGCCGGATTTCTTTGTTCCTTGGTTTGGTGGTTGTGGGTTGGTGGTGGGTAATTTGATGGTGGTGTGAGTGGTGGGTTGATGGTTGTGGTTTTGGTTGTGTTGATGGTGGTGGTTGGATGAGAGTTTTAATTTTGGTTGGGTTGGTGGTGGTGGTGGTGGTGGTGGTGGGTTGGGTTGGGTTGGGTTTGGTTTGGCTTGGTGGTGGTGGTGGCAGTGGGCTGTGTGGGAATTTATTGGGTAGTATAAATTATATTATTTTATTGTGTAGAATATTATCTTTATATATTAAGAGGATTCAGAAAGTTAGTTATTGCTTTTTTTCCTATAAAAAATACCCCTAAATTAATTAACCAACAACTTAAAAATAGGGTTAAAATAGTAAATTGGCAAAAGAAAGTTAGTTATTACTTTTTTTACTATAAAAAAATACCCCTACCTAAAACTTAAAAATGAGGTTAAAATAGTAAATTGACAAAAATAATAAATTCCTACTTCTACGTCGAAATGCCTTCCTACTTCTAATAAACTCCTACTTTTACGTTGATTTAAATTCTTACTTATACTCACTAACTCCCTACAAAATAGGATTACTCTTTTCTTAGTTTTAAAACTCTTCCAATCTACAAAACTCACTCCACGTATTCATTTGTTTTTTTTTTTACTTCATCATAATGTATTTGTTTCTTCTGTTCTCCTTTTCTTTCAATTTTTTTTTTATAAATTTCATTACACCCTTAGGGTTTTTTTTTTTTTTATTGGAAAAAATAGAAATCCCAAATTATAATAAATACAAATTATTAATCTTTACCCAAAAAATAGAAGAGCCTCTAAGCACGTGCGTGAGCGCGTGCTCAGAGGCTAGTTTTAATGAGTACAATAGGAAAATAAAAGTTGGGATGTTGAGAGTGATGTAAAATGGTATGGTATAAATGATAAAGTAGGTTTTGAGATGGTAAAATGGAATAGTTTGAAGAAACCTGATGCGAATGCTCTTAGATACCAAACATATGTAATTATTGGACCATATTCATTAACTTAAATTACACCCCTATAATTATTGCATACTTCTTTTACAGTCGTACAACTACAAATAGGCACGACCTTTGCAAGAAACCTCTAATCAAATTATCAAAATATATTTCAACACTAGTGAAAAGCTGCTTGCATTGATAGACAAGGGCCTTGGACAACAACTGCTTGGCTAAACCGAGTAGTTTTAACTTTTGAGTGAGAAATTAAGTTCATTGAAAATTATAAATTTATCATTTCTTAGCATCTTCATTGATTGGGACAATCGATAATGATAATAGCTTAAGTTTGTATATTTTAATCATTTTTAGAGAGCATTATTTTACTTATTTGGAGTTAATTCATGCACTTTATATTTGGTTTTGAAATAATGTTGATTAATTAATTATGTCCTTAAAATGAATTAATGCATGAATATATATTTTTTGTAAAAGAATGAAATTAATTATAGCAAGATTTATCAAGAAATAAAGGATTGAATTTGTGTGATGAAGAGCACTAATAGACTAAATGTTGACAAGGACTATAATGAAATTAAAGAAGGTCAGCCCAACTAAATTTGGGTCCAATTGGTGCCAGGAATCAACAGAAACTCACATTAAATCCAAGTCAAAATCGGATTAAGATTCCAACCTATGCAAGTCTTACTGTTTTGGGCATAACTTTCGGCTCCAATATTGAATTGAGAATATTCAAATTGGGCTAGAAAGATAACTCAAATGGCTACAACTTTGTAGTTTATGAAAATTCCAAATTCTAACGTTTAATGTGTCAAAACAAACGGTTAAATAGATTGTGAAAATCAAATATTTTTTTCAAACTAATAATTCTACTTGTAATGGGATTTCTAGGCCCATTTAAAGGATCTTTAAATCAAATTCAAGGGAGAGCAGCCTTAGAACAAAATTAAGTTTTTTTTTTATAGAGTTTTCTTTGATGTATTGGTTTGCTAGAAGCCATGCTAAGTGTTATGATTCTAGTGTCCCACATGGATTAAGTATAAGTTTAACCGTGTGTTTATAAGTTCTTGGACACTCTCCCTTTGCAAGCCAATTTTCAAGGGTGAGTTCTACCCATGGGTTCCTAACATTTGGTATTAGAGCCAACCACCACATCGAGTAATCGAATGTAGCTCATTGAGTATAGGATCAAATTAGTTACAGCTTTGTGGTTGGATCTCGGAGGGGGTGACCTAGAGGCTAGATTAAAATTACTGATAGGTTAGTGGAGCCAACAAAAAGAGAAAGGGCTACCATTAAGTCAATGTCACTAGAGTGAGCCATTATGGACGTCGGCTTCGAAGCGTGGTGGTATGTTATGATCCCAGTGTCCCACATGGATTAAGTATAAGTTTAACCATGTGTTTATAAGCTCTTGGGCACTCTCCCTTTGCAAACCGGTTTTCAATATGTGAGTTCTACCCATGGGTTCCTAACACTAAGATATGGGTAAAGCCTAACATTATATTTGTATGTTCTTAACAATATTTTAATGATTTTAATGCTTAAGTTTTTGTATTTTTTTTATTGATTTATCTATCTAGAAAAGTTTTTTATTCAATATAATTCTTTGATTTAATGTAGACTCCTGGCACGTCAAACACTTGGGATTTCCTGTGAATTAATTCACTAGTTTTGTTTTACCTAAAATCATTTAAATACATTTTGTGTTTTTATTGCTAAATCATCCAACTAAAATCATAATTCGTATGAATTTTAGTTATGCTATAAAATAAAGTTGAGTTATAAAGTAAACAAATTTAGTTAACTTTTGGGATGATTAAGTTATCCAACTGACTAGTAGCTAATCTTTGCAGAGCCACTCTTCATATGCAGGATTTGGCTTTGAAACCTTGACAGATTCATCGGCCTACTTTTGACGAGAAATCGAAGCCGTTCTCTAGGATCATGACCTGAGGTTGGAGCTTTTCCTAACGAGTGTCCACGGTCACCAAAGAAGCCCCAAGAAGCATCAAACATTTTCAATAAGACCCATGGAGCAATTCTTAGATAGCAAGCACTAGCTCCTAGTGCAACTTCATAAAAAGCAATCAAAGATAAGATCAAAGAGAATGAAATGCAGTAGTGGTCATTATAGCACTTCCTTCTGATCCGATCCCAATTATTAGCCCTATATGATTGTTATTTCACAAATTTAGGGGATATTTTACTATAAGGTACTCAAATTGTAATCTTAATGCAGATGATGGCAGATAGAAAATAGTGCTTTTAAGCAATCCTTGTGGCATGTTTGGTTGCCATTCATAATGGGGTGTAAATGAACTAAGTCGATCATGAACAACTCAGGCTTGGCTTGATAAAAAGGTCGTTCATGTTTGTTTGTTTATAAATAAACAAAGCTTAAGCCTTAGTTTTAGGCTCGTTTAATAAACAAGCCGAGCCCAAGCAAAAAAATTTGTTCACGAACAATCTCAAGAGCTATTAGGCTTGATACAAAACAATCCAAGTATAGGCTCATTTATAAGTTTATATGTGTTAGCTGAATATACTCATTACACATATCTTAATAATGACATGACCAACATAAAACCACTACCCATTACCTACATTTAAAAATAAATAAATTAATTAAGTGGGTCACATATGATCCTTCCTTATCAATCATCTAAAGTAAAGTTACGAAACATGTTAGTATTTTCCCATTCATAATAGTTACAAACAAGTATTTTTCTAGTTCATCACCATCTAACGTGAATGTAAAAATTGTATTTTGAACAATTTCTGAAGCTATAGACAATGAACGATGAATGAATGAATTTAATTATGTAAATTTTTAATTTGAATAATGGCTAATTATAAGTAGGACTAGATGCATGATAAAATGAGTATGCTATTTTTTTTCCTTTATTTTAGAGATTTAAGAATTTAATAATGTAATTTTTTTTAGATCTTAAGCTTAAAAGCTTGACTTGAGCTCAAGTTTGAGCTTGATATTAAGCTTGAATTTGGCTTGACTAATTAATCAAGGCAAGCCAAGTTTAAGCTTTTGGCTTACCCATGAGCTCAAACTCAAACACTATTTTTAGACTTGTCACGAACTCGAGCCAAGCTTGACCTTTTGTATTTTTCTGACGAGCCAAGCTTGAACATGCACTACTCAACAAAGCTCGACTCGTTTACAATCGTAAATATCTCCAAGATTCATTACATCAAGATGGATGTTATCAACAATCCTAGATAAATAATTATTTTATCAATTTGTATCCAAAATTAATAGATATGTGTCACATGTAATTTTAATATGCTTAAGATAAAAATAAATGTAATAGAATTGCTTAATTTATCTTTAACAATATTTAACGATATTACCGTATGTAATATGTTTAGCATGAAACCCATAAGATTTTAATATATTAAATAAGCACAAAATTTTTAAGCATGAATTAGTGTAATAATAAATAAGTTAGATGACAAAAACATCAATTTTTAAGAGAAACTTATAGTGGGTTGTAGTATCACACAAAATAAATTTTAATTTGACTAGAGCTTCGTGCTGATAACCTTTTGTGAAATAAATGAAATATAAGGACAAGAGATCTGGTCTGATAGGTTCTAGTTAACTCAACTGGTAAAATCTCTAATGATTGTATAAGGGATCTGGGGTTCAATCCCCGCTTATACCAAAAACTGATTGGTGTCTTGATATGATGATAAAGAGCTATCAACAGCAGCGAACACCATAGGTTGTAACTCTCTCTCTCTCTCAAAAAAAAAAAAAAAAAAAAAAAAAAGACAAGAGAAAGAAAGATGAGAATGAGATTATATATGAGTTTCTTCTTATCTAGTGATCATCCACGACATTATATTATTTATTATACTATACATATATCTCTATCTTCTCTTTGTCTCTTGGTGTGTTTTATAACAAAAGATCACACACATATATAGGAGAAGGGAGGGAGAGGCTTTAACAACTAAAGGGGACAAAGTCCCTTAGATTGGGTGGCTAAATTTTCACTAGCATGTCAACCACCCGTGAAAATGAAGTAGGAATTTAACAATGGTTAGGAATGACATAACTTTAGCTAGGGGTGTTCACCAAACCGCACAAATTGCAAAAACCACACCAAAACTGCCCTCAAAATAGCATAACCGCACTGCATGGTGCAGTGCGATTTGTGGTTTTATTATAAAAAAACCGCACAAACCGCACTGCACTACACCCTCTCTATATATTAATGTATTTATTTATTTTTAATATTAAATATATTATTATTAGTTTAATAACCCTAGTTTTCAAATAATAATAATAATTTGATAACCTTAGCAAGTGTTGACTAGGAAAGCCAGCCCAAAATAAAGAAAACTAGCTCAATAATTTAAAACTTGGCCCAAAATAAAGGGAAAAATTAGTTTTGAGCTAGGTAGGAAAAGCCCAAAATTTGAAAAATATACCAATTTCAAACCATTCAAACACATCTTATACACCGTATCGCATAGCACATGTGATCGCAAAAATGAGGTGTGGTGCGGTTATAGTTTTGGCTAAACTCAACCGCACCACATCGCACCACACATATGATCACAAAAACAAGGTGTGGTGCATTTATGGTTTTGTCTAAACCGCACTGCAAAGTGCAGTGCTAAAAATGGCCCAAAACCACACCTCACCGTACCACGAATGCCTCTAGTTTTAGCCCACTAGAATCTAGCCAAGTATCCATTTTATAAATCTTCAGATGTGCAGGATTTTCGTTGCCCTATCTTCAAGCTCCAACTAAAAAAAAAAAAACCTTCAAGCTCCAACCAAAGAAAAAAGAGAGGTCAGAATTAATAATAACAGCTACTACCAACTTGTAAAAACAAAATTTTATACTTTTTATAAAAAAAAAAAATTATCATAGCTTGTGCTTATCATGTCAACAAACTGAAAGTGATATCTTATGCGCGAGTAGATGAAGTATCTCTCTTATATATGTAGAATTCATGAAATGAATTTCAAATACATATGAGAGGAGTATACATACATTATACATCTATTACATAAAATACTTTCTTCTGATCTTCTCGAATTGGCACAAACTTGAGAATCGTCATGGTTAACATTGCATGAAACATAGTTCTATGTTTCTGCATACAACACTCAATAAATGTACGAAGTTTGATAAACAAATATAGTTAAGATGATAGTATTTAAATACAATCTTCCTCTTTTTCTGTCTTATTTTTTATTTTTTAAGTTTTAACATGTGAGATAGGTTTTAGTTAGTCCAATTGGTAAAAATAAAATCTTATGTCATTGAATAAGGGACTTAGATTTGAATCCTACTTACGCTAAAAACTAATTGGTGTATTGATTTGATGATTAAAAGCAATAATTATGAAGTGAGTATATAAGTTCAAATCTACCGTATATATTAATAAAATAAAATAAAAAAAAACACTTGGGAGAAGTGATGAGTTCTAGTTACACTAAAAACCAATTGATGTATTGGTTTGATGATTAAAAGCAATAATTATGAAGTGAGCACACAAGTTCAAATCTACTGTATATATTATTAAAATAAAATAAAAATAACACTTGAAAAAAGTAATGAGTTCTAGTTAGTTTACTTAATAAAGTTTTTTGAGTCTTATAGTTGAATATGAGATCTTAGTTAAAAGAAAATGAATCTTATCAGTACTTTGACATGATACTAAATAGTAATCATCATACAATATACATCATATGTTCAAATTCTATTGTATCCATTAAAATAATATACAACAGGAATGAAAATGTGTAAGTATTAGGATCCAAATCCTTGGATTACCATTGAACATTAATTCATTTAGAAACTTTCCAAGTTTTCTTTTCATTGTGAACACAACAAATGCAACCCTGATCTTGGCATCATCACCTCCCTTGAAGTTGGTTAAAATGGCCCTCTCAATGTTGGCAACAAAAGAAATGTTTTCTCCTTAGCCCATTATAAGTAAAATAAGTAAGGGTCATGTTAACGAGTATTTTTAGGACATTGGTTAATCATCAATTTTAGGAAAGTTTTGACACCACTTTTATGAGAAATGAAAAAAACTATCAAAACATTAATTGCTTTTTTTTTTTTTTTTTCTTTTCCAATAAAAACTTTATTTGAATAGATTATTAACGAATGCCCTAAGAACATTTGTTAGCATTTCCCAATAAGTAATTATCAAATCAAATAATGAAAACTTGATCAATCATTCAATTGATATTCATCTCCCTCATGGGAAATAGATTCTTTCCACAATTAAATCATTGTTGTAATAAAGAATATCATGCCTCTGGGAATGCAATATTCAACATACATTGCTAGAAAATGTATTATGTTAAAAATTTGTGTTTGATATTGTTGGGGACATTTTTGCGACAAGGGCTGAAAATGCGAGAACGGCCCAAATCTCCCCTTGGGTTCTTTAGAGGTGTTTATTATGGAGAATCAAGCCCAAAATTCCAAATGTATAATGAACAAAAGGCTAATGGTTCTTTGACAAGAAAGAATCAAAATGCTAATAACAAAAGTGCATAAAAAGCATAAAAACATAACAGGTCTGAAACTTCGACCCATAGTCACCGAGAAGAGGGAATTGAGAGAGGTTGTGAGGAAGAGAGGCAAGGTTCTCCTGTACCCATATTTCCATCCCTAAGCTTCGGAATTGTGAGATTGTTGACTGGCTGAATGAGGTTTTGCTCTGAAGTTTCAGGTATGTGGGTAGAATGTGGCTAGTTCATTTTGAATCTGATTGGGGTCTTTTGTATTGAAAAAGTGACTGTTTTTGGTCAATAGAAGAGGCTTTGAATCCTAAGGTATGAATCAAAGAAGTTATGGTCAAATTTGATTTAATTGGGTAAGAGGGATACCTTACTTTTTGCATAATTTGGGAAATAAAGTAACCTAAATTCATGGGTTGATGTTTTTTAGACATGGTAGGTCCTTGGAGATTGCATTTGGTGGTTGCAGCAGACTAGGCTAGCCACTTAGGGTCAGCTATGTGTTTTAGGCAAAAAATGGTATAGTAGAAAAGTTGGGTCACAGTCACCCAGAGCATAAAAGTTGTTTTGGGGTGGAAATTTCGAATACAAGACCTCCTCCATAAGCCTAAGGTGCTACCAATGTCCCTTGCCCACTTGGCAGCACGTATGTGTTGGGCTCATGCAAAAGGTCCGAAAGGAACCGATCTATACCCTCCAAACCACACTTCCTTATCTGATTCAGGGACGGATTTATATATTGACTAGGGGTAATGGCTCCCCTTAATTTTTTTTTTTTAAAAATATTAGTATATTAATAGGTACTAATTTTAGCAATTTTGTTCAAGAAAATTACATTTTACTCCCTTAACAATGCCATCAATTCTTTTAATAGTAATGTTATAGTCACACACTTTTTTACAACATTTTTACAAACTATTGAGGTTGCAAATTCTTATTGGTTCGCACACTTGCATCACTTTTTACTTATCAATAACTACTCACCACATTAGCAATTTGAAATTTTTTTTGTAGTTTTTGCATTTTTCACCTTTTAAAGGCCATAAAAATTAATAGATTAAATCTAAAACAAAATATACAAGTCCAAAAAAATTAGCCCGACAACAAAAATTACCAATAATAAAGCTAAAAAAAATTAAGCCCAATCAATCAATTTTCTTCAAAACAAACAACTTGGTCATTTAAAAAGTTTTAAACAAAAATCCTTAATGATAAAGTAGTGGAGTTAAAGGCCGAAACTACTGCACATAGCTAACAATAGAGCCGTCCTCCTAACTCCAAGTCTTGACTCCATCCGTGATTTGATTGTTATTGTGCTTATTAATGCAACCATATCCCTTAAACCCAACAAGCATCGTAAGGCAATATATATGTGGAAAAGCATTGTTGTAGTCGATATAGAGCTAATATATATCAAATATATTACATTGTATTTTGTATTAAGAGTTAAGACAGTGGATGCATAGTTAGTAAAATATGAACGAGTATCATTCGGCATCTTTCAAGAAAAGAACAATACGAGTATAGTACATTTCTATTTTAAAAGTTCTGATAAAAAAATTTCGGAAACATTTGTACTCTTATTGGAGATAAATAGAATAAGGAGGGATGTAAATATAATAATAGTTCTTTTATGACCATACACTTTGTCATAACTTGATGAGATGTGTGATTACTATAAGTGAATCATTACTTTCATATGTACCTATTACTTTTTTTTTTCTCATTTTTCACAGTCTCACATGTCAAGGTTGTAACAAAAATTATAGCACAAAAGTTGTGTTCATAGATTATTTTTATTTTTATTTTTATGTTATTAACTTAACAATAGATAAAAGCTATTTAAAAAACAATAATAATAAAAATAAAAGCAAAAGAGAGCAAAATATATTACAAAGTGAAAAACAAATATATAATTTTTTAAATGGGGAAAGACAAATAGTTTGATGTTAGGAATGGTGATTTGTGAGGCGGAAACTTAGGGTTTGTTTCGATTGAGAGGGAGGGAGGGATAGTACAGTAGAGTTGGCCAGGAATTGTAAATTAGTACAATTTCCGGCCAACTCTATTCTTCTCTCCCTCCCTCCCCTTCAATTCAAACAGGTCATTAGGCTTAGGTACAATAAAAATTGACTATAATAGATGTCAATAGACTCAATACAATGAAACTTTTATTTTTAACTTTTTGACATTCACTGGTATGTGGAATTGGAATGGTCTACTAAATTAGCACAAACAAATAGTAAAAGAAAAAGGATAATTGAATCCATGTGTATGATGAAGTTTATCTTTTAGAATTTTTTTTCGTTTCTTTTATAGAAAAATTTAGATTTTTATCATGATTTTCATGTTTGACAACGAATTAGATATATTTTTTCCCCTTTAAACAAGGTATACAACTTAGGCGAATATAACATTAACTGTAAATAACACAATTTTACTTTCAAATTCAAATCGTCGTGTATATTTTCGTATTGTATGTTACACATAACTACTAACTAGGAGTGGATGACCGCTTGAATAATACAAGAGTTTATATATATATATATTGATGATATAATAAAAATTCTCCAACTTCAAAAATGTGTCCACACGGTCCGTCTTGAGGAAACAACGGAAGACGTACAACTCATCCGTCCAAAGGAAAGCTCGTCCTTCCACATAGTTGGACAGACGATCTTATTGCGTCTTAAATGTACCTGGGCCATTTTGGTTTCCCTGTCAAAGCTACGAATTCCTCCTTCACTTAATGGTTTTGAAAGACAACCCTGAAAGATATAACTTCCTTGGTAGTTATGGAAGTTATCTACGGATTCTCCGAACTCTACAACGATTGGAGAAATAACTACCTCTGGAAATACTATATAAGGGTTCTTCTCCAAAAAAGGTAAGGCATTGAATCATTATTCACAGAATACTCCTTTTTTACTTGGAATTACAAATCCACTGACTTTGTCATCGGAGGACCCTTGACCGGCCTCCACCGGTCCCCTCTGATTTTTTATTTGTTTTTCTAGGACTCAAACCCAAGATTATCAGCGTCCGAGACTTTCAACCTACTGATTTCCAAGGAACTATCATATATATATATATATATATATATATATATATATATATATATTCCTTGTTAATCATCTCACTCGGTTTAAGCTATTTACTTTATTTTATAGCACCAACAATAAAAAATTAAAAAGCACTCATTCTTGTTTAGCAAAAAAAAAAAAAAAACTACTCATTCTTAACAACAATAGCAAAAGGAGTCCAACACAAGGCCCAAATGCACTCATTTCCCAAGACCGAAAAAAATTCTTCCCCTTTTTCCTTTAAACTTTAACAATCAATCCATCAATTTATGGGCCGTTGATTTTGAAGGATCGGAGAGCTGAGCAATCCATGTTAGTGGGCTTTGGGCCTTGCCTCACGAGCCGTATTAAAAGCTTATGGGCTTTTTGTTACTGATCCAAAAGTGTACTCAACAAAAGTTGTATTAAAAAACTTCAACAGCGTTGGATCTCTCTAATAATGATCTCTGAGACAGGCTGAGAGAATCAAAGTCGTTTTCAAAATCAAAACCTTCATCAGCATTTTTGGGGGTAGAGAGAGTTGCTAAAGGCACGCGGGAAATTGTTCCTTCCATACACTACTACGTGGTCCAGCAAGTCATAACGGATGATGGTCCATCCGTGCCAGTGAATTAAATGGATCCATGTGTGCGCTTGACAATATTGATGTGTACAGTAAACAAACCCAAAATGAAAAAAAAAAAAACATTTAATTCACTTTTACATAGACAGAGATGTTAAATTATATTTATACCTTCAACATCACTGAGATCCTCTATCTATGCTGACTCTCTGCTTTATTAAATGGTAGTAAACTGTATGGGATTACCTTTTTAAAAAAATTAATTTTTAATTTTTTAATTTTTATGTCATTTGTAATATAAGTGATGTCATTACAGGCGCAGCTATAAAGTCTTGCAAAGCTTCATGCTGTGACTTTATATTTAGTCATCAAATTGGCTAATGGTAGTTAATATATGCTCTTGAAAGCTAGGTGATTAGTTATGTAGGTATGATTGGCCCAGTAATATATATCTATATATATGTTGGGCCGGAGGCCCAGTCCAAGGACATCTAGTAATTCGGGGACGGGTAAACGTTGTCATGGAAGTCCGCATTAGTGAATGAAAACATGGGGTTTGGTCATGAAGACTTAGGAAGGTGGTCCAAGGAGGAATGTCTCCTCGGCTAAGCAAAGTAGAGGTCAGAAGGTGTGGTCTGCCATCCAGAGTAACGTTCCAGAAGATTCTATTGATAAGAATACACATCATGGAAGCACAGGACAAAGGGGAACTATGAAATATATAAGAGAAAGCTACTACCACCGCATTGAATACTCTGTAACTAACTCTCTCGCCGGATTAATGTGGAAGTGATATTTGAACAGTAATTTTCAGCCTTACAGCTACTCCTAGAGATTTTAGGAAGGCGCTGATAGGACAGGGATCAACGTTAGAAACCTGGTCTACACGTGGAGGGTGGAGATAAAAGAAGGAAGACAGTATAAAAGAGAAAGAATACACTGAGAATGGGGATCGAAAAATCAAGAGAAAAATATTGTAGAAACAAAAACTAGACTTATAATCAAATTCAAGAGAAATATATATAAGAACCGATCTTCTTTCAGGTGATAAAACCTGTTTATCTTTGCTTTCAGCAGGTGATCTTGACCCACCATAATTGTTGTCCAATTCATTAGAGCTTAGTTTTCTGACCCACTCTCTACAAATTCATTGTATTGGACTCTTTGGACCAAAATGTTTTTGATTCTTGAGCTTGGGACTCAAATTGGGTCCTTACAAGTTAAGAGTAGCTTAACTGGTTGGTACATTTTGATATTTTCAAAACATTCATAGTTTAAAAATGAACAATAAAATAGATAATAAAAATAATTTAAATTGAATAATGGAACTCCTATTAAATATACTAGAAACTTTTGATAATTAAGCTTTTGTTAAAATGCTATATATACTCTCTAAGTTTTTGACAATATAAGTCATTGTTGTTTTAATAAAATATATAATAAAACATCTTTTAAATTTTTAGATACTCTTGTAGTAGAATTTTGATCAGAATATAATTTTTTTAATTTTTTTGTCACTTCAACAATAGAGTTTCAATTAGAGCAACTACGTTAAATGTAATTTTAATTAGGACTCATAGTGCAATTAATCCATATAATTTTATATAAATATTTTGGTGATAATAAAAAAATGACTAAATATTATATAATTTCACAATTTTTATATAATATATAAGGGATCCTATAGTTTCACATTGAAGGATTTTCTTGTGTGTTTAGTTTAGGTTTTAATCTTAACTTATACAAATTTGTGTTACTGAGCCTTATTGAGGCCTGAGGGTGTGGATTAAAAATATTTGAACTTTCTCTTACTTTTAGTGATAGAGACTTACAGAGATTGAAATGATTAAACAAATGTTCATGAGTTTCACTTAAACTTAAAGTTTGGGATTTAATTTGAAACCATCCAAACTATAGGAAATTATGTAATTTACTTGAGTCTTTAATTAAGGGTAGCTACTTGCCGCTAGCAAAGTGTAGTTACTTACCACAATAAGAAATAATCACTTGTTGCAAAATATATATATATATATATATATATATATATATATATATAAATATAAAATTCTATTGTGAATATTTTGGTAATAATATACCTAAATGATTGATTATTATGTAATAGTTATTATTGGGTATTCTGGGAGTATACTCCATCCCTCTTACACAGGGGTGAATCCCTACCTCTATAGGGCCCACCCCTGTGTAAGAGTGAAGTAGTATACTCCCACACTACTTAATAAATTTCCATTATGTACTAACACAATTCTGACATGGTATACAAGAGGTCATACGCATGAATGGTTTTGTGTGTGTGTGTGTGTTTGGATAGGTTTTAGTAAGAACTTACATGAAATTGTGTTACTTCTAGTTAATAGATACTAGTATAATAGAAGAAATGATTGTAAAATTATAATTATTCTCTTAATGATTGTAAAATTATATTATATTATAGGGTGCTGTTAACGGGTGTTGTACAGCACCCGTTAATGTGATAAAATTTAAAATAAACTATTCATGTTTTTTTAGGGACGTGGAAAAAACTGAATATATATTAAATGTGTGTCAGTTTAGATGGAAAAAGTCAAATTATTTTGTAATAAATCACAGGTAAAAAGTAAAACTTTACCAATTTCCTATGTAGTGGGATTTGTGATAGATCATAAATGAACCACAGCTGGTTCATTATCAGGTGCTGGCCGACACCTGTTAACAAAGTCCTATATTATATTATATATATGGGTCATTCTACGGTACCCCCTATTTTTTTAGGGGGTACGGTACCCACACAAATCATGACCATAAATTTGGTGAAGTTTTAATCTTGACAGTTCATTTTATTTTAATGGGCTACAGGTTACTGGTAGTGTAGGTTAGATATATAAACCTAAAATAAAATTTAGATTGTTCCTTTCACGCCGTTCTCTCTGTCCTTCTCTAAGTTTCTTGCCGATTGCTTCTTCAGTTCTTCTCAAAAAACCAGATTGCTTCTTCTTGCGTTCTTTCTGTCATTCTCCTTTAGCACCTCTTCGACTTACTATCCAGTGAAGGTTTCTTGAGATGATCATAATCTCTTTGATATTGTTAAAGGTAAGGATCAAACGATGAAACCTAGTTTCATTGCCATTGTTTTGTATCCCTTTTTCTTTGTTGGTTTTTCAAGGCTACCCATTTGAAAAGGTAGATATATGCAATTATTTCAAATGATTAATGTCGATTTTTCTATGGGTATGGGGTTGGTGGGTGGGTGGGTGGGGTGGGGGGGAGGAATCTTTAATCTTCTCCATGATTTGTTATATGAGTTGATTAACAGTATCAATATTCATTTGTTATGTTTTATTTTATTTTATTTATTATTATTGTAAACTTTCGCATATAAGAGTGTGTGGGTTTCTAGTGTTTGTGTCTGTTTGTTCTTTTGAAGTAGCATGTGTATGTGGGTTTGTGTTGTTTCATTACTTTGCCAGATTAGACCACTTAGTGAATATTCAAAGTAAGCATTTGTTAGTTAAACTCACGAGCAAGACAGAGCTTTATGGGTTGGTTCTTATAAATTTGATTGTGCTGGTATTTGAAATGAAATTAGGAGCAAAGGTAGTAATATGGAATGGTGGCATTTATCGTGGTTTAACTTGGCCATTCCCAAACATTCATTTGTTGGTTGGATAGTTATTCTTAGTAAGCTTTCAACCAAAGCTAGAATTTTGCAATGGGGTCTTCCAAGTTCCAGTGGATGGTTTGTGTGTTTTCTATAGCTCTGGCATTTGAGTTCAGGGACCATTTATTTTTTGGTTCTTCTTTTACCAAGAGGGTCTGGGAATTTACAATTAACTTATTTCTAGTATCTTTTGCTAAGACTGATTGGCAGGATAGTATGAGTTAGGGAGAAATAATCTTAAAGGAAAAGGCTTAAGAACAACCCTTTGCAAACTAGCTTTGTGGGCTACTGTTTATCATGTATGGAAGCAAAGAAATTCTATTATATTTTCTAGGAAGGTATACACTGAAGATCAACTTATTTGCATTATAAAGAAGGATGTTCAAGGGAGACTAGAGAGCAAACTTTGCAGTTGTGACTCAATGCTTAATCATATCCTTTCCTATTAATGGGGACTCAAATTTGAAATGCATACTACATTATCAAACTAGTGATTGATCTATCCTATGATGGAGAATTATTGAAAGCTTGGTATTGCTGGATATCTTGTGGTGCTCTATTATTGTTGAAGCCTGGAGGATCTATTGTTTCACTGCGCAATTGTGACATGTTGCTGTTGTGTTAAAAAGTTGTAATATCTTGATGATGTTAATGTATAAATTTTGTTGTAGATTGAGTTTTAGGAGTGGCCAGTTTTAGCTTGATTTGTTGAGATTATGGCACACTGTTAAGGGGAGTAAGCAGTCATAGCCTGCTGTTTTGTTGTAGTGGGTCTATTATAAACTTTTTTTTACAGAGGCCAGTCTTAGTTTTGCTATGGCTTGGTTGTTTTCCCGTGTATTTTGGTTGATTTCTTAGTCAATAAAAAACTCATTAATTCATCAATAAAACTGAAAAAGGAGGTGGTGATGCAAGACAAGGACAAGAGAAGTTTAATGATAAAGAGAAGAAAAAATATCACAAAAAGGCCAAGGAATTAGAGGTCATATATACTGGTATGTTTCAAATGATGGTATGTGAAAATGAGGAAAATATAAGCTTCCTAATTGAATTGAATGATGGAATTCTTCAAAGAAGCAGTGACGAAGAAAGTGGACTTAGATTTTTGTTTGATGTTCTTGTTGTAGGGTACTTTGTAATTTTTTTTTCAAAAAAAAAAAAAAAGAATTGAAATTTGTATTACATAAGGCCTATAAATTTTGTTTGATGTTTTGAATCTCAAAACATGACA
The DNA here is from genome assembly GCA_028535165.1 of Quercus tomentella. Classification (NCBI taxonomy): domain Eukaryota; kingdom Viridiplantae; phylum Streptophyta; class Magnoliopsida; order Fagales; family Fagaceae; genus Quercus; species Quercus tomentella. Next base: position 9,200,737 of record JAPQVY010000023.1, on the reverse strand, counting down.
GAAGTAACTTGATGATGACACATATTTTGAGTGCTAGTATGTTCTTTTAAATTTTGTGTAAAAGACACATATTTTGGATACTTTATCGTCTCCATTGATATATAACTTTTTTGCAGTTAAGAACTTTGAAATAAAATTTTTAGTTCGAGATTTTAAATGTTCTGAAAAAACTCATGCATTAGGGTTCTCTCTTTCTATTGAAATAAAATATTTTAGTTGTCAATAGTTGGCAAGACATTTTTTTAGTTGGTTATGATGAAAAAATTTTAGTCATCATCTTGTCAATTGGATTATCAATGGCCTTTTCATTACCTTATGTATTTATTAAAAAATGTTACTAAAATTAAAATGTAAAAATTTTAAGAAAATAATAATTAGAAAAAATAGTTTATTGATCTTAAATCCAAATCCAAATTTAGACATCCAAACAATGGAATTTCAAACCCTTCATTGTATAAAAAGACCCAAACAAGAAATTTAAAAATCAATAGATTTCAAATCAAGGTTTTTAAATCCATTAATTTTAAAATCAACGGGTTTCAAATCAAGCAAATAGAGTGGTTGTATAAAATTTGTATTGTCATTTTGGTCTTGTAAATAGAGGTTTCAGGAGATATTTTGGTCATTTTTATATTTCAAGGATCCTGCAGTCATTTTTAAGGTTTCAAGTATATTTCGGTAATTATTTAGGTTTTGGGGGGCATAACGGTCATTTTTTAGGTTCTAAACGTATTTCAATAAATTTTTAGGTTACGGGGTCATTTCGGTAATTTTTTAAGTTTTAAGGGTATTTCAGTAATTTTTTTAGGTTTCTGGGGCATTATGGTCATTTTCTAGGTTAAAAGGATATTTTAGTCTTTATCTTAGATTTCAGGGTTATTTAAGTCATTTTCTAGGTTTCAGGGTCATTTGGTCATTTTTTAGGTTCTATGAGTATTTTGATCATTTTTTAGGTTCTATGGATTTTTTAGGTTTTAGGGTCATTTTGGTCATTTTTTCGGTTATAAGGGTATTTTAGTCTTTTTTTAGGTTTTGGGGTTATTTCAATCATTTTTTAGGTTCTAAGGGTATTTCGAATGTGAGTAAAAATATGAGAATAATCGAATGTGACAAAAGTACAGTTAGAAGTAATGTTGGTACTACCAAATGTAATAATGGAACTGTCAAATTTGAGAATAAAAAATAAGGTACCACTGACTGTGACGAAAATAGAGTCAGATGCGATGTTGGTACTGCTTAATGTGACAATGGAATCATCAAATGTGAGAAAAAAGTAAGGGAACCACTAAATGTGACAAAAGAACTGTCACATGTGATGTTGGAACTGCACAATGTGAAGATGAGACAGTTAAATGTGATAAAAAAATAAGGGAACCATCAAATGTGACAAATGAACTATCACATGTGATGTTGGAACTGCACAATGTGAGGATGTGACCGTCAAATGTGAGAAAAAAAAATAAGGGAACACCAAATTTGAGAAAAGAACTGTCACATATGATGTTGGAACTGCATAATGTGAGGATGGAACCATTAAGTGTGAGAAAAAAGTAAGAGAACCACCTAATGTGACAAAAGAACCGTCACATATGATGTTGGAACTGCATAATGTGAAGATGAAACCGTCAAATGTGAGAAAAAAAGTAAGGGAACCACCAAATGTGACAAAATAACTATCACATGTGATGTTGGAACTGTAAAATGTGAAGATGGAACTGTCAAGTGTGAGAAAAAAGTAAGGGAACCATTAAATGTGACAAAAGAACTGTCATATGTGATGTTAGAACTGCAAAATGTGAGGATGAAACCGTCAAATGTGAAAAAAAACGTAAGAGAACCACCAAATGTGACAAAAGAACTGTCACATGTGATATTGAAACTGCACAATGTGAGGATGGAACCGTCAGATGTGAGAAAAAAAGTAAGAAAACCACCAAATGTGAGAAAAAAATTGTCACATGTGATGTTAGAACTGCAAAATGTGAGGATGGAACCATTAAGTGTGAGAAAAAAGTAAAGGAACCACCCAATGTGAAAAAAGAACTATCACATGTGATGTTGGAACCGTACAATGTGAGGATGAAACCGTCAATGTGAAAAAAAAAGTAAGGGAACCACTAAATGTGAGAAAATAACTGTCATATGTGATGTTGGAACTACGAAATGTGAAGATGGAACCGTCAAGTGTGAAAAAAAAAGTAAAGGAACCACTAAATGTGAGAAAATACCTGTCACATGTGATGTTGGAACTGCATAATGTGAAGATGGAACCGTCAAGTGTGAGAAAAAAGTAAGGGAACCACTTAATGTGACAAAAGAACTGTCACATGTGATGTTGAAACTGCACAATGTGAGAATGAAACCATCAACTGTGAGAAAAAAAGTAAGGGAACCACCAAATGTGAGAAAAGAACTATCACATATGATGTTGGAACTGCACAATGCGAGGATGAAACCGTCAAATGTGAGAAAAAAGTAAGGGAACCACCCAATGTGACAAAAGAATTGTCGCATATGATGTTGGAACTGCACAATGTGAGGATGAAACCGTCAACTGTGAGAAAAAAGTAAGGGAACCATCCAATGTGACAAAAGAATTGTCGCATGTGATGTTGGAACCGCACAATGTGAAGATGGAACCGTCAAATGTGAGAAAAAAAGTAAGGGAACCACCAAATGTGAGAAAAGAACTGTTACATGTGATGTTAGAACTGCATAATGTGAAGATGGAATCATCAAATGTGAGAAAAAAGTAACCTGGTATAGCAGGTTACCTACTAGTGGATACCATACCCCCCCTTTTTTTGGAGGGGTATCGTAGAATTACCCTATATATATATATATATATATATATATATATAGATGGGTTCAAGTTACACCTGGTGTAACTCTAAAGAGTTACACTTTTTTTAAACCATTAGATCTAAGTAGATCCAACGGTAAAAAAAAGACTATTATTAATACTAATATTTTAATTGATCTCATTTATTATTCCTTATTTAATACATTCTTTACTTATTTCTAAACCCAAAAAGATTTGTACGGCTGACCCTTTCTCTCTCTCTCTCCTCCATGGCTCTTCCACCCCCACAACCATGCCAGGTCGCCAGTAGCAAAAAAAAAAAAAAAAAAAACCACAGCCGACCGTACATGTTGTTCTCCACTGCATTTCTGTCTTTGGTCCTTTGACATGTAAATGATAATTATAGTTGGAAAGTATTCTAAGGTGATTGAATTTAACCATACTTTTAAAATTATAATAGGTTGGAGACTGTAATTACTTTGATGTGATTATATAGTTTTTTTATAAGCTAATGTTAAGTTCTTTGAATTTGAACAATGAAAAGAAAAATAAATCTCAGTAATAATCATTACTTCAGTTTTTTCTACATTCATAATGGCACAAAAGATTTTGAGGATAAGACCTCAGAATATGCTAAAAAAGAGAGTAAAAAAAGCTAATAACTGAAGCTAAGAAACATTTTATACTATGTGTCCAATGACAAAATTCAATGCACTACCATGCCAATGACAAAACATTAACAAGTATTGCTCCATCTGTTGAATTCGTATCCACTCTTCCTCTGTGATGTTGACGCTATTTCCATCCATGATCAATTGCTTTAAGGTAGACGGGGTTCCTTTATTATTCTACACCACTCTTGTTTAGCCTCGTTACCATTAACGAGTCTGCACCATTTGTTGAATCCGCACCATCTGTGGCTTGTTTTTTTTTTTTTTTGGTTGCTGGCGATTTGACCGTGGAGGTGGAAGAGTCTTGGAGGAGATAGAGAAAAAAATGTGCGGAGAGAAAGAGAGAGAGACGTGCAGTGGAGAAAGAAAGAGTCAGCTGTATAATTTTTTTTGGATTTAGAAATAAGTATAGAATGTATTAAATAAAGGATAATAAATGAGATCAATTAAAATATTAGTATTAATGATAGTCTTTTTTTGACCGTTGATCTACTTAAATTTAATGGTTTAAAAAATGTGTAACTCTTTAGAGTTACACCAGGTGTAACTTGAACCCATCTCATATATATATATATTTGAAATCGAATGAAACATATACATATATTAGTGTTAGTCATTTGAGTCATACAAGCATATAGAAAATCGGCCGAATATAACTGGTAGTTAGACAATTAGAGGCCATCATCGGTATCATGCTCTTTGCAGCTAAGGCTCGGATCTACATATATATGGATAGATAATTAGATATTAGCTTAGTACAAACAGCATTGGGTTGGGTACCCTATTAAAGTTATTGTCCTTTATTTTTTATTTTTTTTTATTTTTTATGAATATTAAAGTTATTGTCCTGACACAAATGATTGTCTGCTTGGTAATTACTTCATAGTGTCAAAATACTCAATGAGACATGCCACATGCATCAAAATTCATAAAACCCAGTTGTGCAGGCAGATTTATTCTGGTAGTTGGACAAGAGGTCTGGGTTGGTTTGGGGGTTGTCAAACTCTCCAGTGAGGCATGTTACAAATGCTTCAAATTTGAAAAGGACAAAATTTAGATATATCACTTTAACTACAACATGCATTATTAATATTGAGATTTACTGATTTAAGTAACTGTACCTAAGAGAAAAGTTAAATTTTTTACAAGTAATGCGGCACAATCTATTTAAATGTGTTACAAGTAATTGAGAAAAGTTATATGTGTTATAAGTTAGCGAATATCCTAAGGACATTGATTTATGAACTATTTTTAAAAACTTTTTATGGAAAAAAAAGTAACTAATATTTTTATAATATTTTATATTTTTTATGAAAATGGTATTAATTTTTTTTTTAAATAGTCAATTAACAAATGTCTTAAGGACACATGTTAACTAAACCCTTTATTAAATTTTTTTTTTTGACTGAAAAGGTAGAAAACCCTTTATTTAAATTAAAAACATATAATTCTTCAAGCATGTTTATTACTTTTGAACCCGAATTATATCCCATTACCTCATATTTGGGCTGGAGGTCCTATTTAACTTTAAAACCATTATTATAAGAAATAACATGTTAAAGTTATTATTAATTTTTTTAGAAAATATTTATAAATTAATGTAGTAATGAATATTGTTTGTATTTACTTTAACAACGTAATAAATAAATTCCTAAATTATTATCGAATTATCAAAATAAGAAATGTGGGATACAATATTTAAATGGTCCAAAAGAATTTACCAGTATTATCATTTTTTTTTTTTTTTTACATTTTCTACATTTGAGATAAAATAATCACATATAAACTCACAAAAAAATATTAATTGATTAAAACCTAAAAGAAAACAAAATATTTGAAAATTTAATCTTAACCATTTTCTACATAGTACCCAACAAATTTTTTCACAATTTTTGAGATGAATTAAAAGTTTTGTAACTTAATAATAAGAAAATAAGGTTCAAACCCTCTTCTCCTTCACATCAACTAAAATATATCCTTTAAAAGAATAAGTTAAAGTAAGGTTAAAGATACAATAATTTTCATAACATTTGAGTGCACTAAACTTTTATAAGTTCTTGCATGGGTTCATCAATATTTTTTCTACAAATAAAAAATTGTCATTTCTAATTTTTTGTGGTTAACTTGTTGAATAAGTCGTGTCCTATTCTCCTAAAATGACTCTTTCACCATGTCGTACCTTTCACTCCGTTGACCAAAAGCTCTATTTTGGGCTCCGAGCCTCTGAATTTTTCCTGCAAGGATAAGATCATACATGATTCTAACTTGCATTCCAAGTTTGGGCTTGTGGGGCATGCCGTTCCTCTTCTTTATTGTTCCTTTACGCCCTTGTCTAAATAAAAATTTCCTTCTTTTTTTTTCTTTTTAATCTTTCTTTTCCTTTTATTCTTGAGTCATCCTTTTCCTTTTTTGTTAGAGAAGAACTTTCTTAATTTCCAATAAAAAGAGATAATATACTATATATATAGTCTATATGGAGGGCTCACTCATTATAGCCCAAATTAGCACACTGTTCACCACGCAATGAGAGGCACTATATATGATATTCATATATCTACCTCATAGAAAATCTTATATCATGATATCCTAATAGTAATACCAACCATATCTGGCAAATCCAGAAAAAGAACATCCACTCATTGAATAATGAATATCTATATGAGCAATCATTGCATGTTCATGGGATTTGGAAGGTTTCTGTACATGCATATTGTAGTCATCGTGTTGTTTTCTTGGTCAATTTATATATATATATTCATACTTTCTTCAATTTCTTTTATAATAGAAAAATTGCAAGGATGTCATCCAATTATATAAGATGGGAGTCGTTCTTTATGGAATGTAGCTTTATTCCAACTAAACTTTGTCTATCACTCTCTTGGCCAACTCAAACCACATGAAAATAAAGTTATATTCTTTCTCTCTTCCTTTTTGTCTCTCCCAAATGAGAGTAATTACAAAATAATGAGATTTAGGGTCCGTTTGGATACAGCTGAAAACTGAAAACTGAAACTGAAAACTGAAAAACACTGTAGCGAAATAATTTTTAAATGTGTGAATAGTATCGTGGGACCCATTTTTAATGAAAAAGTTGCTGAAAAGTGAAATTTGTGGGTCCGTGAACAGTACACGATGTGCTGTGATTGGTCCAAAAAAATTTGAAAAGTCAAAGTTTGCGGCTACTGTTCATTGAACAGTGCATGAACAGTAGCCGCAACACCCAAAACGCCCCAAAACGCGTGAAAAAAAAAAAAAAAAAAAAAAAAAACGCAAACGCAGGATTGGGCAGAAAACGCCCAATCCAAACGCACTCTTAGACTACTGAATAATCTATTTTATGTGTGGATCACGTGTGCTTTATCAAGAATCAGTGTTTTTGTTGTTGTTAATTTGACATGCATAGAAATATTTATCTTTATGCCTCCAATTCTCGAATGATATATATTTTAATTTTATGAACTAATGGTATATGATATTGAATTTAAAGATATTGAATGCAATCATGAGCAAGAGTTGTGCGAGGGAATAATCCTCTTATAGTCTTGTTACTGGGTTCTAGGTGTCATGCTCTTTAGCTGTGGGGACACTAAACCATTAAAGATCTGTTTATCGTTAGTTTTATTTACTTATTTTTAGATTAAGCATCTGTACTTTAACCAATTATAAAATACTACTAATTAAGCGTTTTGAGACTGGTATACTTAGAAAAAAAAAATAAGATGAAAGAAATTCTGGAAATTTGTGAGTTCTATGTTATTTCTTTGACGAAGCCAAAAGTAATTTGGAATTTTTTTAATCGGTAGTGGGTTGTGACTTGTGACTAGTGATTGCGAGAAGGGGTTTACACGGCCTTTCATCTGATACAAGCAAAGCGAAACTTTGAGAGTTTGTTTGATTTAAAAAATGTTGTGAAAACACGTATTTAAAATATTTATAATGTAAAAAATGTGTTTGATACCATATATCAAGTAACATATTTTTAATTGTAAAAAAATATAATTATGTATTTGGTATATGTATGTGTTTTTTTTTTTTTAAATGGAAAATACAATAAAAATATATTATTATTTTATTTGAAGAGAGAGAAAGTTCCCTCATGTGGTCTAATCAGGTGGGATCTACCATTTTTTACATATTTACAAAAGCGTAATTGAACAATATTATTTGAAAACTAAAAACTAGTAAGAGGAGTTCTCTAAATTCAGTATTAAAAAACCCTAAAATGAAAAACGTAAGTCAAACACTTCTAAAAGAAATCCCCTCCAAACATGTTTTTTTTTTTGCCCCTCAGTTTTCAGTACCGTTGTTTGAACTACCTTCCTCGACTCAGCGCAGGAAAATTGCAAAAAGTGAAAAATTTGATCTTCATCAAATGTCAGATTTCTCATTCCAATATATTCCTATGAAAATATATTTAAAATCACTATATTCTTTAGACATAATCATGCTGATTATGCCTTCTTGACCCACTTCACTTTACAACTATGTCCCTGCAAGTAGCTTCAGCAAAAGAAAAAGAAAATCCAAGAAAAGGAAGGAAAAGATAAAAGAAAGAACCAAAAGAGAGGATAAGAAAAGAGTGATTATAATGTGAGAAGACACAAGGACAATGAAAATACAGCATGCAATGCTTCCCATGTGATTGGAACTCTGATGTTTTAAGTTTCAACCTATGCACAATTTATTCATTTTGTCTATACTCTGCAATTGAATACTCGGTTTTGTAACTTTCCCACCCCTTAAAAAACGACAAAAACAAATGGAATCACTTCAAATTTGGTTGAAAACATCTTATTGAAACTCATTTATAAATGTTTTGAGATGAATATTCTGAATTATTCTCGTAATAGAGCACGTTGATTCTAAAATTTGGCTTGTGAGTGACTCAGTTTAGCAGCTTTCTTACAATTCTTTAAGATGTGCTTGCTATTTACGACCTGTTTCAAAGATATGGAAGTTTTTGTTGGCATGTACTCTGAATGTGATCAATGGTGGCTGCAAGTTTGCAACCTCTAATAATATAATTCGTCTTATTATAAATATAATTATCTATTCAACTTAATTTGGAGGATCATTTGAAACTCTAGGACGGAAATAAACTATCTATTCATTGTAGACAAAACTTTGAAACAATATTTTAGATATTGGTTTCTAAAAAAAAAAAAAAAAAATTACACATTACACCTTTATATTTTCCAATTAATGAATTCAATTATATAATTTATTGGACAACACAACACTATCATGTGCCTTATTGATTTGTTGACTAATACATTTCCATGTGAATGTTACAACTTCTAAAATTAAATGATATGATTGAGTTTAATTGAAAATTTTAAAATATATTACTTAAAAAACTGTACTTATTTATTTTTATAATTTCCAAATGTATTTATTATTAATTTATTATAGATGTAATAAAATTTCAACTTATGATGACCAGTTTATGATAATTACTTTTTATCGTCAAATTAAAATATTAACTGATTTTTGGTAGGTGGGGTTTAAACTTCTAATCTCTTAATTTGATAACAAAAAACTTTATTAATTAAGTTAATTGAAACTATTCATTTTTATAATGAAAGGTGAATTTTTTAATCGCTAAAACTAGAAAAGAGGGACAGAAAACATGACAAGTGGTGTTTTGTGATAATCATTTTAATTTGTGGTATACAATGCCAACAGTTGCTACAAAACTGTCGCAGACAATTATGGAGTGACTTGACTCACCCTTCTTGCCTTAGTAGTCCACCCTGCTGGTCCATATGTTTGGATAATTATTGCCCTTTGTTTGTTTTATGGTAATTAGATCTTCAGCAACGAATCTCTCTCTCTCTAAGAAGAACTTCAAATATAAAAGAGGAGAGATATGGCCAAAAGTATGCAAGTATCTTAAATCGTTTAGATAATAAAGTATTACATGCAATTGTTTCCTACTCAAAAGAAAGGCAAAGGTGACTTGCCATTTCTCTCAATTCCACCTGGTGACTCTTTATGTGGGCCATCATGTCTCTCTCTTATATACATCAAAGGAGAAACTTAAACCAAAAAAGAAAAAAAAAAGAACTAGCTTGACTGTTATTTTTTCCTTTCCTTGTAAGCATTTTGTGATTTTCTAATATGTCCCCGTATCAAAATGGTTAAACTCCAATACTTGTGAATAAAAATTGAGTAGTTTTAGGATTACAAATTATTCTACAATTTTTTTACTAGAACTCTGACGTGGCATATTGTGAATGGTTAACTATCACTTACATATAGACCCATAATTTTTTTTACCAATCACACTCTGCCACATCACAGTTGTAGCAAGAAGTTGTGAAAAATTATGTAGTTCTAAACTTTTCCATAAAAATTATATTTACCAATCACAACTCGCCACGTGGCAAGTTGTGGCACACCATTGTTCCAAATTATGTGTCCTTAAAATTACTCTTTCAAATTATGTAACAAAATACTCATGTTTTCTTTCTTAAAAAAAAAAAAAAAAAAAAAAAAAACTCATGTTTTGGAATTTGATATTGCTAGTGTCAAGTTTTGTCTAAAACTCCACATTAGTAATGCTGAGTTCAATGCATATTTTGCTTTTTAATTTTTTTTTTTTTTTTTAATTTTGTGTAGAACTCATCATTTGAAATGTCAAGTTCCATTTAAAAATACACATAGAACTCGACATTGCTAATATTGAGTTCCAGACAGAACTCAGCATCAGCCATATCAATTTCCAAAATAATGATATTTTGCTATATAATGTAAAAATAGGACTGTTTGACTACATAGTAAAAAAAATTAAAATTAAGGCTAAATAGCCAATTTTTCCCATGAGATATAATTCTTGACATACTTGTATCTTATATGTAGCTTTAAGTAAGTTGATCTAATTAAGGCTAATGTAATACAGTAATTCTCTTTTTCTTTTTCTTTTTAATTTTTTTTATGAGCTAATGTAATAATTCTAACCCGACATAGAATTTTTTTTTTTTAAAAAAAAAAAAAAAAAAAAACTATAGCAACAGGATCAAGCATCAAATTTAACGAGCCTTCAACGCTCACAATTCAAGAATCATCATTGAGGTTTTATTTTTGTCAGGTTAATTCTTCTTTGCATTTTAACTTAATGTCTGTTTCGCTATCTTATTTTTTGCTAACTTATTTTACTATTTAACTTATTTTTACTATTATTCATGGGTTTTACTGTACTTTTTGGTACTATTTATGGATCTCATTGTACTATTTCAACCAACATTTACTTTTATCTACAGTACTTTTAGCAAAAAGAATTTCAATTTCAGTAAAATAAGCGAATCTCAACCAGACTCTTAATCAAAGATTCTTACCAGCCGAATTAAGTACAGTTGTCCACAACTTATGGAGCGTTCTCACTTCTCACAACATTTTCAAACTTTTTTGAAGGACCCAATTTCTGTACGGCAGTATTAGTTTGCATCAAAATTTTATTTTTCTTAAACCCTAATTAACCAGTCAAATCCTTGGTTTGGCGTTCATTTTGTAGCATAGGATGCTCCGTCACAGTCACACTGGTCGAAATCTCTGGCACGTCTCATGCTTAGAAAAATTACATTTGCATACCTTCTTTCTTGATTAGGTAGGGCATGCTCTTTGCCATTTCTAAAATGATTGTATTGCTCAATCTAGACAATGCCAAGACACAATCAATTATTGGAGGCTTGGAGCACAACCTATACGGGTCTAAATACTCTAGGATTTTGGAATTACTACCAACTTAATTATTGGAGGCTTAGAACACAACCTATACGGGTCTAAATACTTTAGGATTTTGGAATTACTACCAACTTAATTATTGGAGGCTTAGAGCACAACCTATACTGGTTTAAATACTTTAGGATTTTAGAATTACTAGCAACTTAATTATTGGAGGCTTAGAGCACAACTTATACGGGTCTAAATACTTTAAGATTTTTTTTTTTTTATTGGAGGCTTAGAACACAACCTATACGGGTCTAAATACTCTAGGATTTTGGAATTACTACCAACTTAATTATTGGAGGCTTAGAACACAACCTATACGGGTCTAAATACTTTAGGATTTTGGAATTACTACCAACTTAATTATTGGAGGCTTAGAACACAACCTATACGGGTCTAAATACTTTAGGATTTTGGAATTACTACCAACTTAATTATTGGAGGCTTAGAGCACAACCTATACGGGTCTAAATACTCTAGGATTTTGGAATTACTACCAACTTAATTACTACCAACTTAATTATTGGAGGCTTAGAGCACAACTTATACGGGTCTAAATACTTTAGGATTTTGGAATTACTACCAACTTAATTATTGGAGGCTTAAAACACAACCTATACAAGTCTAATTACTTTAGGATTTTGGAATTGCTACCAACTTAATTCATTCTCAACTTCGTAACATTATTTTGTCTAAATTGGTCACTGTCAAATTCGAAAATAACGTCTAGTGCTATCAACACCTTGTGGTCCACAAACTTTAATATCTAGCTCGGCAATTTATTGCAGATGTGATTATTTATGCTTCAATTTCAGAATTTTGTATATTTTAATATAATGCTGCCGATTTGACCAGCAATGGTTTATCAGCCATTGTTAGTTAACCTAGCACTGCATCCTCACAGCTTTAGGATAAATTATTCTCTCCTTCCCCTAAACTATGACATTGCAAAGGAGACAATGGTAATGGGACCGTTTAATATGTGTGTTTAAATAACAGTTTTCAGTTTTTTTAAAAATACGAGTGAGTGAAAAAGTGTGTGAAAATATGTATAATGTTGTTTAAAAACTAAAAACATGTGTTTAAACTCGCGTACCAAACGGGTTTCACTTGATCTATAGAGTCTTTAGCTTTTCTAATGGATCATAGCCTCCTTCACCAACTTCTAAGAATGAAGAAGAATTGGGAAGGAAAAAATTACAGAAATTTGTCTAACAGCTAAAGTAAAAGTCTTTTTTTTGTTGTTGTTGATGTAGTAGAGTCAAAATATTGAACCTGGTTTTAGTGTTCGAACTTTTATTTATTTTTGGGTAGGTTTGCCATGGCCAAATTGAATAGTTGATCCTCTTGAAGCCGATTCCGAAACCCGATACTTTACCGATTGCTAGGCGAGCTTTTTAATTTTAATTTTTTTTTTTTCATGATTGAGTCAATTGTGAATTTCCCTTTGTACTGATTGCTCATATTAATTCAGCAAAAAAATAAGGATTGTTCGTATTTGGGTGAACACAGGAATATAAAAATAATGCTTTTTTTAGGTGCTTTGTTCAATTATTAGTAACTTTATTATTCTTTAATATAAATAGTACCACCACATTTACCCAAATGAAGTAGGCAAAGATATGGTCTAATTTGGTGCTTCTTCATAGGCAACACCAGCTTTTATATATATATATATATATATATTAAAGTACAAAAATGATAGAAAAGAGGTGGAATGATGCTATCAGCACCAAATGATACATATTTCTCGCAGTTACATCAAATTTTGTTTCTGAGTTAATCAGAATGGCTAAATTTATTGTTGAATGCATTAAACGCACTGAAAACCTTCAATTTGAAAAGGAAAAACATATACTTAAAAAATAAAACAACAAATACTAAGAGTTCTCACCCATACCATTATTAAAATCGATCTTGTCATTTATCTCATATTCACAACGTCCATAAAAATATGAAAGGGAGATGGAGGTTAAGACTCACTGTCAGTTGAAGGGTGCAATTTAACCAAGGAGGCCAGGACCAACCACCCCTTTCAAATTCTAAGCCCAAAACATTGACTTTAGGTAGCAATACACCAAACCAAACCTGCAGATTTAAACTTGGAACTTCCTCTCATCAATTGGGCATTGTCCAAAAAAATTGAATTAATCAGCGAACAGTTTTTGTACATTGGACATGTCACATTTGAAACACGGCTAGGTACGTGACTGCGTGTACGCGCGAGTGATCTCTAATAACACCCCCATAAGAAAGGCTCCTCAAGCCGGAGACAGGTATCCACAGTCTCAGCTCCATTGATCAGCTGCCATGTTGATGAGTAACAAAACTCATCAATTTGACTGTTCACATCGATCAAGAGATCGGGGAGGCCCAAAAAGGCGTCATCCTTCTCGGTCAATGTTGAAGTTGATGAGTCTTGAGTGTCGTGGGAGGCCATGGTAGAACTTGGAGAGTGAGGAGCCAGCTCGGGTTCAACTTCATGGCTTCCAGGGAAGTTCATGGCTGCTGCTTTGGCTGCAGCGGCTTGTATATCCTTGGGAGATGAGCTAGCTGGTCGAGGTAGGACTTGAGCTAGCTCAGGGAAATTGAGAAAAGCTGATTGGCCTTTGATTGTAAGAGCAGCTACATCATGAGCTCGAGCTGCCATTTCTGGTGTAGGAAATGTGCCAAGCCAAATTCTTGATTTCTTCCTTGGCTCTCTGATTTCTGATACCCATTTGCCCCATTGACGTATTCTTACGCCCCTATATGTTGGGTGCTTCCCATCGTCTCCATTCTTTGGCTTTTTCCTACTTTCATCACCATTTTTGGCTTCATGACCTCTCTTACAACTTTTTTGTGCCCTGTATTCTGTAGAAACATTTGTTGAATTAGGGGACGAAGAGGAAGAGGTGGAGGTAGTTTTAGCCTCACACTCTAAATTGCTACTCTCTTCCATGGAGGAAGCTTTTGTTTGTTGTGGGGGGGGGGGGGGGGGGGGGGGGTGAGGGTGGGTGTAGTAAGAGAAATTGAGCTAGGCAGAGCTTATAATAGAGGTAGAGGGGCTTCTAAAATTCTCTCACACGCTAATACTAAAGCAGTATATTTAAAGACATGGGGCCAGTGGTCACTTCACCAAAAGGGAGGGTACACTCTTGGTTTTTTTTTTGGTAAGCTCCAATTTGATTGTTGAACACTGCATCGTTTCTTTTGTCATTTATCTTTTACAGTCTTTGTTTCTTGGCCTCTCTTCATGTCCCATTAGCCATTAAAGAGACTTCTATGAAACATGATTAAGGTGTTTTTCCTATATATCTCTCATGTGCACATTTGGTCACAAATTGGCTATTATTCTGGAGTAAAATGGTTGAGGTAAGGTGGGCCAATCATATCGCTCATTCTCCACCCAAAAATAATGTTTCTTTATTTTTCAGCAAATTTGAATTTTATTTTTCAAGTCATGAAATTTACATTAATGGGGCCATCGTGAGTAGCATATAATTATAAAATGTGATGTATATGACCGAACCCTCCCTCTTATCGGAGTAGTTATTCTAATACTCATTTTTTATTCTTTTTCTAGATAAATAAATATGTTGTAGAAGATTAAGAAAAAAAGAAGAAGAAGAAGAGAAATTATACCTACCCCCCTTGGAAGTTTTACAAAATAATACTCCCTCCAAAACTTTGAACAAATGTCATTACCTATTGAAATTTGTATAAATACAATAGAAAATTATGTGTCCACCTTTTCTAATGGGATATCCTTAAAAAAAAAAAAAAAAAAAAAAAAAAAAAAAAATTTCCCACCCAAACTATATACAAAATACCACTCTTCCTTTATGTTTGTCAAAATGAGTATAAATATTTTGTTAGGAAAGTTATGGTGTGAGAGGACATGTATTTATTTGTTACATTTATATAAACCTTAAGGGTCACCTACCAACATTCAGGTGGCCTAGTTGGTAAAATACCGGACCAACAAGTCTCCGAACTAGGGTTCGAGCCTCAACAACTATTTATGTGTTGGTACTTCTTATATCTCATCTTCATTCCAAACGGTTTAAAAAATAATAAATGAGTATCTCACAAACCGGAACTATGAAGTCTCGCCTAGGAGTGGGTAAGGTACTACTATGGTCACGCCCAAGTAGGGAAGCTACACTAATCGCCCCCCTCTAGCCATTTTTTTTCTACAAAAAAAAAGGGTCACCCTTTGGTAACTTGATTGAAAGGAATGGAAGAAATGAAGATGAGAAATAATTGATTGGAAATTGCCTCAAATTACTATTTTAGCTTGGTTAATTATTTGGATTTTATTTTTGTGAAAGGAAAATTGACTTGGTTAACAATTTGGGTTTATTTAGTGTGGAACAAAAGTTCATTCGTTTTTAAAGAAGTAATGTTGCATTTCTTGTGCACCACATAATAAGAATTGAAACTCTATATACATAAAGTACTGTAAAAGGATTAGCAACTCCGGCCCAATGGTCTCATTTGTAGAGTGAACACATAAAAAGGAATCTCATGTTTGTTGACTTTATCCAAACTCACTTTATTCTAGAAGTTGACATGTACATCCTTTGATCCAAAGCACATAAGCTCTTCTTTTCTTTTCTTTTTTCTTTTTTTTTGGGGGGAGGGGGGGGGGGGGAAGGAGGAGTGTCTAAAAAGTATGGAATTCTCTCAGTTCAAAAGCATGAAATTTCACCACTGCACATCCTTAGAGTGATGGTTACTCCACAAGTATAAGTGCTTGTGGGGTGTGGGAGGCAAGGGCCAGAGTTCAAGTTTTCAGCGGGGAGTTTCACATACATATACAATTAGATTAGGCTGAAGTAGAATTTCTATCTTGTATAAAAAAAAACAAAAAAACAAAAAAAAAGCATGAAATTTCTAACATTTTTGTTCATTTAAGAATCTATTTTATAATTTAATTTATTCGATTAGTCTCATAATTTTAGGAATTAAATATTCCCACTTGTTATAGAGTTGAGCATGAAACCAAGAGAGAGAGAAAAAAAAAAGGATTTTCTCTTGAAAAATAGTGCAAATAAAGAGACAATGAGTTTTGAGTTTTGCAAAATGCATAAATTAAGGAGAATTTTTTAGAGCTTTTTATTGTGTTAGTATGAGAGCACCATAGGATATATTAGGGTTTTGGGCTTGAAAAAAAGTTTGGTATGAGTGTGAGATCTTTGGTTGTAAGGCATAAATAAGAAAGAAGAAGGAAATTTGGGTTTTCTCTAGCAGGATATTTTGGGTGCTATGACCTTGGAGAGGTAGTATGAACTATAGACACATAACCACACTTAGACCATATGTATTTGAAATGATACTTTGATTGTTGGTTGTTTGGAACAAAATTAATGAAAGTTCAAAGTTTTGGAAATTTGAGTGTTTTTGCTTGTCATGTTGGCTCCACCTAAAGAATTATTTTGTGCTTCTCTCTATCTCTCTCCATCTTTCGTCTTTTTTTCTTTTTTAACTTGGGACCACTATTATAAGACTTCATAGATTATCTGCAAAACTTCAAAGATTATGAAAACTACTATATATTGCTTCACCATCCCGAGCATAAATTGTAAAATTTAATTAAATTGTGCTAGTGGCTATTAAGGACTAAGCAATCAATAGCATATGAACTTGTTAGAGAGTGTTTGTGATTGAATTGCCAATAGATAAAAGATTGTAAAAAGAGGTCAGATTTATCATCAAGTTGTTATATTGCCATTTGCTATCAAAATATAAGGTGTTTAACAAAAAAAGAAGAAGAGTGTTTGTGATTGTATTTACTCTTCTAGTTTCTACTAGAACCATGGAATGAACATTTTCAGCCATGAATGTTAATCAAAACAGGATTTCACAACCAAATGATTTTCTAATATATTTTTTAATTTTGTACATTTGAAAGGGAATTGTTACTAAATTAATATAGAATCAATCATAAAAGGTTTCAGAATTTAAAAAAATGTTAAGTTTCATTTTGATGATTATAAATAATGTAGATGAAATGTATTAAAAATAATTATTATTTTAGATTTTCCTTTTATTTATATTTTGATAAATATACCACCGTACACTCTTGGTGTGGTGATTACTCTACAAGTATAAGTATTTGTGGGATGTGGGGGATAAGAATTGAGGTTCAAGTCTCCAGGAAGGAGCTTTACACACATATACACTTAGATTATATTAAAATAGAATTTATATCTTGTATTAAAAAAAAGAAAAAAGAAAAACATGATAGATGTTAGTTTTATTTTTAATATATTAATTTAATATAATTTTTTTAAAAAAAATTCTTGAATATATGATCAAAATTTTTAGTTCAAGATTTGTCTCCCGATAATATGTTGGTTAGAGTACATTCTCTTACCCTATTATATTTACCCACTATTTAATTAGTACGTCTGCAAAAATATATTTTCAGCACGTTACTTATGATGTTAATTATTGACTTTTGTAATGCAAAGATCTGATACTCAATACGGGGTTTAAGCCATGTAAGTCCCATGTGTCAAATGTAGAATCAACATGCATGAATAATTAAGATTCATGTAATTTCTAATGTTACCCTTGCCAAAAAAAGAAAAGAAAAAGATAGAGAGTATTTTCTAATGTTATTGTACCATATAAAGAATATGTTCCTAACAAATATGTTCACTGCATCTTTTAACCTTTTAGTGTATAAGGTAAGGACCCTTCAAAAAGGGCTTTACGGAAGAAAATTAACACATCAAAATTCAATAAAAGTGACCAAAATCTATAATCTATAGAGCTACATATGAAGCGTTGTCATGTGGGGTTGTGACATAGGTGTCGAGGCCTTGTCATGTGGGCTCGTCTACACAAAATACAACTATTTATGACTATATAACATTCACACAACCACACTTATTTGGGATTTTGGGGTACGTTAGAGGAAAATAAGGGGAAGCAAAGAAATGCTGTGATATTATCCATGTGGTTCCCTGACCTATTGGGCAAGTACTTGCTGTGAAGTCAGTGGCTTGTTATCCTAATCCAAATTGTTTTAGAGAGGCATATAGGACTTGATTTCCTATTTCAAGTGCAACTATGTTTAATAATTATTTTAGGACTATTTTTTCATAGAATTTTGGTGCAAGGCAATCACTAATAGCCGACTAACTCTATGTATAAATAGCACATAGGTGTTGCGGCAATTGAATAGAAGCAGAAGAAAATAGAGAGTGCAATAGAGAGTTTTGGCTGCTTCATATTATTGTGAGAGTTCTCTAGTTTAGCATAGGATGCAAGGTCTTCTCTATTCCTTGTATTTGTGAGAGAGCTATTGGGTGTATTGGGGATTGGGTGCTTGTATACCTCCATATTTGATTAGTGGAATTTCTACGTTGTTGCCAGTGGATGTAGGCCAAAAGCCGAACAAACCATATTTGTGTGTGTTTATTTATTTTCTGCTTTTGGGTTTGCTTCGTTCCTATTGTTTATTTCTTAGAGATCTTTCTAGAGTCATAATATTTTCACAATCAATATTGAGGTGAAAGTGCTATCTGGAGGCGCTTTCCTACAATACTTGCATCATAGCTGTACAGATCCACATATGATTTTGCTTGAGTAATGCAAGGGACACATAAAAATGCACAATTTTGTACCATAATTCGCTACGTGGTGAGTTGTGAGCAGTGTAAGTGTGTTTCCACATGGCCCACCATCCCACATCCAATAATTACAACTCGTCGCCTGGCAAGTTTTGACACAAAGTTATACATTTTTATTTGTCCATAACATTACTTTTGTTAAATAACATTATTATTAGCAATGCAATGTGTTATACCATGTTGTATATGCTAGAGTGGTGCGGAAGAAGAAGCATAGAATAGGAACACTGAGAACACGAGGATTACGTGGTTCAGCTTTGTCGGCCTACATCTACGGAGGAATCCCTTAAGGGTTACATCTTTATTGTGTAAGAGTGTAATACAATAACCTGTGTTACAATGAGCCATAACATGTGTATATATAGGCGACTAAACCCTAGACTACTAGTACAAGTAGGAGTGGGCTTGGGCCTATTACATTGAGCTAATATATGTCTAATATATATCTCTAACAACTTTGTTTCCTTTCATTGATAAGTAAGATTAATGTAAGCATGACAAAATTGGACTCGAATTTGTTACTCTTTCGGAACTTGAAGGGAAAATATGGATACAGATGGGGTTTTTTTTGGATCCGTGAAAAAATGGGTTGGTCTAAAACAAAAAATGTGTAAGTTGGGGTCTCGTTTTTTAACAAATCAAAATTTCATTCTGACTTTTTTTTTTCTCTTCTTTTTCTTCTCGCATTCTCAGAGTAGTAAGCTCAGTTTATGCTACGGATACATGTAAGTGGTTCTAGGCATGTCATGATTAATAAAACAAGTAAAAAAAAGAGAGAATAGAGAATAAGTAGGATAATATATCAGTTAGTGCCATGAAAAACACCTTAAAAATAAATTAAAAACCCAAGCCTTCATATGATGGATTGCATTATCCTCAATGGGGTCTCTTCCTTTAGGATACTTATATCTAGAACATGGTCAAACAAAAACCAAATCTCAATTTTGGTGGGCAATGTTAGAATTTCCAGTTTATTCCATCACTAATCCACTAGAAAACCCTAATAAAAAGATGAAATTAGGAGTTTAAAATATGTTAATATTTGCTTCCAACAAGACCAACGGCATCAACCTTCATATATCACCCTTGATGCATGACAAGCTACATGAGATTAAATCAAAAGAAGTTAACTGTTAGACAAACGTCATGGGGTGCCTACCTCCTTCTCCAATCTCCATGTATAATTAAATTCCCAAATTTGGCTTTTGGTTCGAAACCTGATTTTATCAATTCCATTAGGATTAAATAAAATCAATTATGTAAAGGCAACCAATCAAATTTCAAAATCCTGCTGATTCATGGGGATTTCAATTTTCAAAATTTTACTCGATCCCCAATGCACAAAAGAGTATATATGAAACACACTCAAGCACGCATGTGTGCATGCGTGCGTGCACACACACGCTCACTTTCACATTGCCAATTTCACATCGCTAGCTAAGGGTGAGTTTGGTTCAGCTTTTTGTAAAAGTGCATAATGAAAAAGTGGAGTTTCAAAAAACTGAATGTTTGGTAAAAACTGTTAAAAAGTGCATAATAAAAAAGCTGAGTGTTTGGCTAGTACTTATAAAAGTGGCAGTTTGAGGGATAAATTACCAAAAAGGACAATGTATATATAAGGGAATTTATTTCATACTTTTTTTTTTTTTTTTTATGTGAGTTTGTTTCATACTTAAATCAATTACTTCATCATACTTAAATCAATTTTTCTCTTTCTAAAAAATTATTTTTTTCTCACCAATATTAGCTAATAATAACCTACCACTTAAGATTTATTATGAAAGTATTGTGAAAATATTGTGATAAAAATTGATACTAATTTTAATTTTAACATACTATTAAAATTATTTTTTTCTCTTTCTAAAAAAATTATTTTTTTCTCACCAATATTAGCTAATAATAACCTACCTTAAGATTTATTGTGAAAATATTGTGATATAATTTCTTTTTTTTTTCTCTCCACACATGTGGGCTCTCCTTCCTTTTTTTTTTTTTTTTTTTCCCTCTTTTTTTCTCCTCCACCCACGTACCCACACTCTTTTCTTTTGTTTTTTCCTTCTTTCCTCTTTTATTCCTACCATACCAGCACAGTCCAGAACATTCCACAGCTCTCTTTCTTTTTTTTTTTTTTTTTTTCCTTTTAGCACTTCAGTCCAGAACAGTGGCACGGACAGCTCTCCTTTTTTTTTTTTTTTTCCTCTTAGCACTTCAAAACGAACGAAGGAACCAGCTCTCCTTCTTCTTTTTCTATTTTTTTTTTCTTGTTCTTGGATGATCGGGAAGATTGGATGGTCGGTAAATCTCTCCCCCCCCTTTTTTTTTGTCAGTCTTCTTGATCCGCCAGAGGGTCTTGATCTGCTGTTGTTCTAATTTTCTTATTGTTGTTGTTGATCTGCTGTTGATCCGAAAGAGTTGTTGTTCTAATTTTTTTTTTTTTTTTCTATTCTTGATCTGCTATTTTTGAAAGAGTTGTTCTAGTTTTTTTTTTTTTTTTTTTTTTTTTTTTTTTTTTTTTTTTTTTCTATTCTTGATTTGCTGTTTCCGAAAGAGTTGTTGTTCTAGTTGAATGGGTATTTCTGTAATTCTACCGTAGCAACGGTAACCAATCCAAAACGCGTACTGCGCGTTTTCATTTATGGACCCTCAGAGGTCCATAAAAATTTCCGCGTT
This sequence comes from Quercus tomentella, assembly GCA_028535165.1. NCBI lineage: Eukaryota > Viridiplantae > Streptophyta > Magnoliopsida > Fagales > Fagaceae > Quercus > Quercus tomentella. Next base: position 9,179,240 of record JAPQVY010000023.1, on the reverse strand, counting down.
TGTCCGCGTTTTGGGCTTAACCAAACGCAAATTTAGGTTTGGCTTTTTTCAAAAAGCCCTTTTTGGGCTCAAAATGTGGAAACAAACGGGCACTAAATAAGGGCTGGGGAGGGATTTCGCCTCCCACAGAAAAAAATTGGAGTTGATAATACCATAAAAGGGGTAATCCTAACCCTCTATCAAGTTAATTTACCAGTGGATGACTAACATTTTTATAATCTCCTCTTACATTATTCTTTCTATTATTTGATTTTTTTTAGTTATTTACTTTTTGTACAATTGAGAAATCTAAACTTTGCACTTCCTGAAATTTATTAAACAATCTTGCTCTGTTTCTATATTTTAAAGTTTGTTTGGACTTTAAATGCATACAATCATTAATAAATCATTTCATTTTTCCCCCATATCAAAAGCTTTGTAATTCAATTTAGCACTTATGTATTTTCAATGGAAACGTCCATAGATCAAATCCTCTCTCCCCCATTTTTATAACTATTAAAAAACTAAAAAAAAAAAAAAAATTCTTATCATAGCAATTATTCTTTCTAATTAAAAGAATATGGACTAAATATTGATGCTGTCAATTCTGTTAATGGTCAATGTAGGGACTGGGTTTGAGCACTATTCCTAAGGGATAAATGAATTTAAGCCTAGCAAGCCCAATACAATAAATTTGTAGAGAGTGGGTAGAAGAACTGGGCTTTAATGAGTGTAACAACAGTTGAAGATGATTTAAAGAATGAATAAGTACAACAAATATGGACTTGAGCAAGCAATTCAATCCTCGGCACTAGTCCGAGGAGCTTCAACTTATTATTTCTTGAGTGACAGTGACAATGGTTACAAAGTTAGTTCAGATTGCTACAGTGTTTTCTCTGGTAAAATCTCCGATCCCTTTTCTCAGAGCTCCTTCTTCCTTATATACTACTTTCCTCCTTCATCTCCACCATACAGGTGCAGGTCAGATCTGCTGTTGTTGGTCTTTGTCACATCAACCTCCTCCCAAAGCTCTTAGGTAGTAGCTGTGAGTTTGAAAAGCCACTGCTCAAGTATCATTTCCACATTAATGTGACCAGAGTATTAGTTGTGAAGTATTTAATGTGGAGGCAGCAGCTTTTCTTGGAATTGCTCTACCGCCATGCTCCAGTGTGCTTACTTGTTGTACTTATCTTTTTCCTTGGAGTGCTTTGGAAGATTGTCTTTGCCGGTAAATCACTTTTCTTCTACCTCGGCTTTGGCTAGCCGAGGATAGAGTTGTCCTCGACACGGTTTCCTGGGTTGCCATGATCACCACTGTCTTCTTTATATGCAATTATGGGCCTCGGCATGGGCCTCAGGCTCAGTACAAAAGGTGGATGTATATCACTGGGCTTTATGACCCCACAGTCAATATATTTCATTTCAATCACTAAACTGGGACACTTAACCAATACACTCATATTGTAGATTATTTGGCTGTTTGTTTAAGGGTTTGTTTGGATAGAACTTATTTTGCTAAAATTGAAAACTGAAAACTGAAAACTGAAAACTGAAAACTGAAAACACTGTAGCAAAATAATTTTTAAATGTGTGAATAGTATTGTGGGACCCATTTTTAATGAAAAAGTTGCTGAAAAGTGGAATTTGTGGGTCCATGAACAGTGCACGAATACACTGTTCACGGACAAAAACTCAACAAGTGCGGCTACCAAAAAAAAAAAAAAAAAGCCTGAAACGCGTTGAAGGCAAACGTGGACGCAATATAAGCTGAATCCAAACTCCACCTAAATGTTATTTGAATTTTGGCCTACATGATCACCTAACACTTTTTTTTATCAAAAATTTCCCCCTACTATTTCTTTCTTATCTTTTATATTTTTCTCTTATTCTATGGTTTGGATCTTTATTTTTATATTGATGATTAGTGGTGTTTACTTTCGGATATATATAGACATATAGTGTTTTGGTCATGAATTGATTTATAAAATCATATGTGATGGAAAATTAGAAAAATTGATTTTGTATTTTATGTTATAAATATGCTGCAATAAATTGGTAATGAAATATTCCGTTTCAAATGACAGATAAAAAGGATCACTAGGATGGATGCGATAACTTTATTAAATATAAACTAATTGTTCTTCAACAAGCTTGAATAGTTACTAAAATTAAAGTCTAACAAAAAAATACATTAAAACTTTTATATATACTCAATAATGAAAGTAAGGAAGAAAATTACCCCTCGAAAAAAGAAGTGGTATCCATGAGACAACCTCCATGAATGTGGTAAACGAGGAAATTATGTTTCACTTTCATGACATGGAAAGAAAGTGAGAGAACAATATTTCAGTGGCATTCACTTTAATAATTTGCAAATAATATCTAGTGATGAGTCTAGAGGTACACTGGAGTTGACACAAATTTCACACATGTATAAAGGTTTTTTTTGAAAAAGACACATGTATAAAGTTTAATAATGAATAATAAGGTAATGTTAGTGGTAAGTTCATATGATAATTAATAATAATTTACTAATTTAGCAAGCGTGAAATTTGTTGTCAAAATGGTTGTGTGTTGTACAATATACAATTAAGAGCAGTATATCCACTTTGGAGAATTAGTCTATTTCAACACCAGAAAAGGTTTGGACACCAAAAGCATTCATGGCAGCCAGGAGAATATTCTTGGAACTAAGCTATTATTGTAACTTGGCATCAACCAAAATGTGAAAATGTATATATGGACAATCAAACTCATACAACTGTATCTTTGTGTCTCAGGGTACAATGCCAAGAAAAAAGTATGATATGTCATAAGTCCTGGACCATCTTCCTAATAGCGAAGCCAAAAAAGATATTCGAAAACTGTGGTATGGTGGGTCATAATTCATAAATGATTTACCCCACAAAACTGCTTTTGTGGTGTTCAAAAGGCCACAAGGCCTTGTTTTCTTTATGTGTTTTTTCACGTCTCGGTTCATTATTTACTCAAACAAATGAAAAATTGGCTACCAGAACCAGAACGCAACAGCCACGAGTTTTGTTAGCTCAATTGGTTGATATTTTCTGATGTTTTTAAATGAGACATCCACGGTTCAAATTCTCATTCTTCTAATTATTGAATGAACAAAGTTTGGGTTTGAGTAAAAACAAATGATGAATTCTCTGTTTAATTGAAAGCCCACTCTAGTCCGACGTTTCAATCAATAGATTACTGGGCCTAATCTGTATAAAAACGATGGGCCTAGGCCTAGCTTTTAGTATTTAAAATGAAAATAATGTAATTGCATAACTATCTAACCGCCAAAAAAAAAAACTAAGTTTTTTTTTTTTTTTTGGCTGAATAATCTCACATTCTCACTACTGAGATTAGACCTCAACATTGAATTATTGAAAGAGGCCAAAATATGAGTACTGGCACTGCTACATTACAGTAATACTTTTTAACTTTTTTTGATATGACTACTACTACTAGTAACTTAAAGTACAAAGGGAACGAAACAAACCACAAAAAAGCAATAAAGTTGCGTTTGAAACTTTGCACAGAAGTATTTAAAATGATGGAGTTTATTACAAATGATTTTTTTATTATTTTTTTTTTATGGATTTAAGAAGAGATATGATTTTGAACTTTACACTAACAAAGACACTTATGACACTTTATTGGATTTTTTCCTTTTCATGTTTTGGGAATAGTTCACAAGTTCCTCTCTTATTTTGAAACCAACCAATTTTTTCTTTTATGTTTAAGAAATAAGCAAATATTCCTAATTTGTTATGTTTTTTAGTTAAATTCAACGAAATCTTTTTAACAAGTTATTAGTTGTACACCACAATAAAGAAAAAAAAAGTTGAGGATTGCATTATTGTTTTCTTGAATTCTGTTTTTTATCATTATAATTCCATTGGTTTTAACTAAAAAAAAAATTGAAGTATTTTTCTCATTTTTCAAATATAAAAGGAGAAATTTGTTGATTTCAAAGACAATTGGGGAAATTATGAACTACCCTACTCCCCCCATTGATAGGAAAAGGTATTTTGCCTACTTTGTTTGAAAAAAAAAAAAAAAATTGAATCTAATCATTTCAAATCCATATACTAATAAATCTCAAATCCATTCTGTCCATAAATTTTATGGAGAGGAAAAAAAATTGCCCCTTCATACTTTAATTTAATTTATTTAAATGGGAAAAATGAAATCCAAGCATCATTCTAAATACCTCTATCTAAAATCCAAATAGGGCTAGCAACGAGTCCAACCGAGTATTAAAAATTTAGGGTTAGATTATTTAGTTTTATTTAAACATGAGCTAAACTCAAACTCATCATCAAATTAGCTTACATATTTAAACTTAATTCTTTTTTCTTTTTTCTTTTGTTGTTGATAAATTCGAAAGTTAAAATGAGGAATGAGAGATTTGAACTCTTGACTTCTCTATTAGAAGTACTAGATGTATCAATTAAGTTATAAGATTCTTGGTAATTCATTTTTTTATTTTTTGTTGAATAAGTTCAAACTTGTTTATGAGTTACTTAATTAACTTATTTTTTCTCTATATATAATAAAAATTACAACTAAAATTTGCTGCCCCTTTAAATATATATTAATAATTTATAACTAAATTATATTTAAATTACATCATTTGAGTTAATTAAGTAGAATTTTTTTTTTTTTTTTATGAGCTTATGCCAAATTAGATTTATCAATTTTTGTATTGTTAAAAAATACTATTTAGATTATCAATAAATTATATATAATAATTTATATAGCCTAATCTCAATTTATACATAAATAGAGGCTCCCACTTGCAAACTTGTTTATGAATATATTATTATACTTGAGTTCAGCTTATTTAATAGTTTAGTTTAAATCTAAGCTTGAGTTTAACTTGTTTTTAAAACAAACATAAGCAAATATTTTATTGAAATGAAACCAAGCTATTCATAAATAGTTCAATGAATTTTTAACGTTATATCCAAATAAACAATAAAAGAAGAGGACCATACATGATCACTATAATTGGATTTACTTCATGCCATGTTCATATAAATTCATTTGGTTTCATTGTCTCAAATTTCGACCTGAAATATAGTTTAATCACGTTGGGAATTAAAATTCCAACATGTAGTACAAGATTTGAGAATTTGAGGTTCAATTAATACTTCAACAGTAATGACATTCTTTGTAGTGTCTCATATATATGATTTGAATCCCTCCTCATTATATACCTATCAAAAAATTAGTAATAGGCAGTATTAATCAGGGGAAGAAAATTCGAACCAACACAAAATAGTGAAATAGATTCATTCAAAGTTCAATATGCACATTGTATTCCAACCATTTTAACCAATCAGTGATAGCATCTTTGGAATATAGCACTAAAACTATATACGGGTATGATTAAAACAGAACTACTAAACACAGAATCGTTATAATATTCTATTTTTCCCTACTTCCTCGGTGACGGGGTACGTAAATTCGAGCCCACAAATGTTTGCTATTCACTAAGAACTTGGCTTTCACTTGCCCATTTAAAAAATACGCCCATATTCCGGATCTTGTCCTGGACGAGTCCTTTCAATCACAACCTCTTTCACCATTGGCCCCCAGTTCCTATAAACATAACATCACAAAGATAATTAACATATAGTTACACACCGTGTATAAAACACAATTAAAATTGTGTTATGACTTATGATTTTACAGGCTGAGAAAAACGGTGTAACAATAATTAGCATATATATAGACAAAGGAATCCGATAGATAATAAGTTGTAAAATAAAGAAAGTGATATTTAGAGAATAATGAGCATATATACGAGGTAAAGAAGTTGACAATCTCTTCTCGGCTAAGAGGATAACCACTTGAGAATGTCAGGAACATAGTCCTAGTTTCCTCTGGGGTCTGTCCAGGATAAAACTCACTTGCATCAGGATTTAAATTTGATTGCTTTGGCACTTCATCGCTAGCATGAGCTTAATACCTCACCAGGCTCATTGTGAGTCCAAAAAATTCCAAGGGCTGCACCATGTGAGCTAGTTCCCTCTCCCAGAGGTCTAACCACTGGTCGCATACCCGACTCATCTACCTCAATAGCTAAAGTCTCTCCAAATATTTTGTCACAAACAGTCTCCATAACATGCATATAGCTCTTGTGCATGAACTCTCGGTTATAATAAAAGAACCTTCGGTTCATGGGCTCGTCAAGTAGACCTACAAAAACTTGGATGTCCTCTGATTCACTTGGTTCAATTGCATTAGGTTGTATGCATTCTAGGCATTGCAATCCTTCGTCGAAAAGGGCTTCGATTGTGTTGTTGTCAAAGGAATGGATCATTCGGATTAAGTCATGGTAACCAATTTCCTCTAGCATAAGCCATAGAGCCAAGGCTTTTTTTGACCATTTGAGGATGTTTGCCCATTGAACATACCATTCTATTGAAGAGGAGTCTCTCAATTGTGTAGAAGAGCAAAATGTCCACAAGGCTTCCAACCTTGGCCATGTTTAAACTAGGCAAAACTACATTATTAGTCCCTGAAGTTTACCTGCTGAGCGCATTTAGTCCCTAAAGTTTCAACTGAGTGCTATTAGTCCCTAAAGTTTTAAAACTAAACACAATTGGTCTCTCCATTAAATATTGTTAGTTTTGTGCTTATGTGTCTAACGGAAAAATGAGTAGACATACTTTTAATGACATTGCAATATTTTTTATTTAAAAAAATCCCAAAAATCTCTCCTCTCCGTTTACCCCTCTCTCCCTGTTACCTCTCATTCTCTCTCTGTGTAACTTCAATGAAATCCATGTCAAAAATCTCCAGAGGCAGCAAGACAAGGAGATCCGCAAGCAAGAGTTTCGTACATCAGTGCACAGCCTACATAGTCCTACATATATTCAATACCTGGAGCAGATCTCTTGCTGTGAACATTTAAAATTAAATTTCTCACTAACCCAATAGGACCCTTTCATTTTCTCCATCTATTTCTCTTTTTTTTTTTAATATTATATAATTTGTCTTGGTATTTGACTTGATCATTGGTCTAATCTCTGCGCAAAAATTCTGCTTGAGTTGAACAAGAAAACTATGACAATCTAGGTAAATTCTTTGAGCGTTGCTTTCCTAAGATTTATACACTAAAAATTGGGCTTCATGAATGTTTTAGTTTAGGATCTTATAAGATTTCAGGTGTGTTGCCTCTCTTTGAAGATCTGAAGGTCTTCGGAGACTTTGATCCAAATCAAGTGGCTGCTGTCTTGAGTCCTCCTTGTCTCGCTATATCTATCTAATGTAACATGTTTGGATAAAATTTACAGAGAGAGAAAGGAGTACTAGAGAGGAAAAGAGATTTTAAGGTTCCTTTAGAATTTTGGTGACTTGGTTCTGGGCTGTATTTTTAAATGAAGTGTCAAATTTTGATTCGGCCACTTAAGTTACATTGCAACGATTTTACTTTTAGACGTTGCAGCTGATATGACAGGGTTGCCACATCATTAAAAATATCTCTACTCATTCTTCTGTTAGACAAGTAAGCAAAGAAACTAACGGAAGTTAGTGAAGTGAGCAATTGTGTTTAGTTTTAAAACTTTAGGAACTAATAGAGCTCCATTGAAACTTCAGGAACTAAAAACGCTCAACGGGCAAACTTTATGAACCAATAGTGTAGTTTCGCCCTTAAACTATGGTGATAAAAAAGGAGTTTGGCTTACCTTCAGTACTTTTTTAACTGGATATGTCATTTTATTTTAAACTAGTCGCAAACCCACGCGTTGTGTGTGATAATATTATTATTTTAGTTACTATTTATTAACAGTTGGTTTTTCAATATTTTTAAGTTAATAAAAACCATGCATATACTTTTTCTTAAACCTTATATATATATTATTTACTTAATGTGAATGTTTACATATATAAACTCTATATATTCCATTTCTTTATATACGTAAAACCATAAACTATTACTCCATAATGATAGTGGCTAATTAATTTTATCATTTTTTATAATGTAATATGTTGAATAAAATAATATGAGAAGAAAAAAAAATTAAAAATGAAATATATAACAATAAAAACCAAATTAATTATCTTTAAATAAATACCAAATTATCCAAATCATGCTATGTAATATAATTATATTACATTTTTACGTATTGTCTTTAATTCTTTATAATGCAATATGATAAAATTTAACAATCAAAGTGAACAAAAAAAAAAAAAAACTTAAAAACACAATTAAATTGCATAAACCTAAAGTAGACTTTTAAAAAACACAAAAATTTATCAACCTAAAGTAGAGATGCAAAAAAAAAAAAAAAAAAAAAAAAACCCACCAAAAAATTGAGAGAGAAATAAAAAATTTTGTGAGGAAAAATTATGCATATAATGGAAGAGAGAATGTCAAATTTATACTAAAAGGATGATAATAAGAAGAAACAAAAAGAGTACAATAATAAGGAAGATAAAGGGAAAGATGAAGAGTGATATTAAGATAAAGGGTAGTGGGGAGATGAAAATGTAAAGGGAATGAGAAAGGTTGGAGAAAGTGTAAAGTAAAAAAAATGAATACAATTTTATTTATTTGAATTTAAATAAAATATTATATGTTTAATTTTTAAAAATAAAAATAAGAAAACATAAATAATTTAATTATATGAAAAATGTGGCTGAGTTTAAATATTGAATAAAATAAGATGAAAAGAAAAAAAAAATGTAAAAAAAAAACCAAATTACCCAAATCATGTTATATAATAGAATAATATATATTATATTCATATATATTATCTTTAATTTTTTATAACATAGTAGGATAATACTTAACAATCAAAGAGGGGGAAAAAAAAAAAAAAACTTAAAACACAAAACTAAATCACATCAACCCAAAGTAGAGTTATAACAAACACAAAAATTTATCAACTTAAAGTAGAAAAATAAAAAAATAATCCAAAAAATATTGAGAGAGAGAGAGATAACCTTTTTGTGAGGGAAAATTATGCAAAGAAAGGAAAAGAGAATGACAAATTTATAGTATGATGATGTGAATATGAAGAGACAAAATAAAAGAAGATGAAGGGAAAGATGAATAGTGATATTAAGATTAAGGGTAGTGGGGAGATGAAAATGTAAGGGAGAGAAAGATGAAGGGAAAGATGAATAGTGATATTAAGGTTGAGAGTAGTGGGGAGATGAAAAGGTAAGAAAATGAGAAAGGTTGGAGAAAATGTAATTATTAAAAAAAAAATTAAACGTAAAAAAAAATTATAGGAAAATTGGAAAAAAAAAGGATAATGATGTGGATGCTGACGTGGCTCAATTGGAGCACGGTAACAATAAATACTACACTTCAGCTTTTAGATATATAATATAGATATAGATATACAATGGTAAGTGGTAGTGAGTTTTAATTTTCACATTTTATTTAATTAATGGGTAACGTGATAATCTCCCATTAAAATAAAATGAGATTTTAGTTAAAAAAGTACAGGAGGTAAACCGAATCTATAAAAAATAAATGAATGGCTAAAACCTCAAGATTGAGAGCATAGTAGCCTTTCTTTTAGAATAGTTGGATAATTATTAAAGAGACTCGTGCAACTGTGCAAGTGACGCTTAGGGCTTTGATGTGACAATATTTATGACTCTTTGGAAAAGAAGTGCATTTGGCAGCAAAGTTGGAAATAGGTACTTGAAACGTTTGAATATTTAATCCTGTACTTAAATTCAAGAACTATCATTTTTGTCTACCCTATCAGTAAATTGGGAGTGTCCTCAATTGCAAAAAAAAAAAAAAAAAAAAAAAAAAAAAGAATAATGTAAGTTACATATTATAAAAACAAAAACTATTGATCATAAGGTTGTGGATTTAGAAAGAAACTCGTATTTATGTAAGCATGGTGAGAAATAACTCTTGCTTTATCTCTGATATGGAAGATAATTAATGGAGTTGATTGGAATAAGCTATTAATGGTTACAATCAGATTAGTTGTACAAGTTACAAGGTCAAGAACTTCCTAGAAGAATTTGGAAGAGAATATACCAGATTTTGATTAGTAAATAGGGTAATATTTAAAAAGGCTTGAGCTACCACATGATATAATTAGCTGTAACATGAAGCTTTTTTTCTATTAACAACTAATAAGGAATTAATTTTTTTTGAGAAATAGATCTAATTACAAATTCACCCTCTTGTGATATGATCATATGACTTGATTTTTTTTTTTTTTTGGGGTCTAACTTGACATTTAAGAAATTTGTAAACTTAACAAAATTTGACTCAGAATCTATCAACTCGTTTGAAGCTGTTGCAAGATACCTTCTCCCCACCATTGAAGGTTTGAAGGTGAGTGTTATTTCCTGGTCGCATTGAGTTCGAGGTGAGAATGGTAGTCCAAGCCCCAAAGAGAGCAAAGACAATTTGACCTATCAACATTCTTACAAAAGACTTCTACATTTTATAAAAGACCTAGTGAGAGATGAAAGAGATGAAATGAGTTTTTCAAGTTGAGGAAAAAGAAGCCCATCAGGCCCAAAGATGAGCCATCTCATTTGATGAACTATATAAAAAATTGAAATTCATAGTCAAGAAACAGGAAAGCAGGTTAATATCATAAGATAGGAGAGATTTCTCACAGAGGATCAAAATTAGAGCATATGATAGAATCTATGACCACCTTAGCATCACCCTCCAAAATAAAAGATAAAAAATTGAAATTCATGGTCAAGAAACAGGGAAGCGGGTTGCGAATATCAGATAAGATGGGAGAGATTTCCCATGGAGGATCAAAATTAGAGCATATAATATCTTTTTTTGTTAGAGCATATGATAGAATTTTAGCAAAAAAATAAGAAAAAAAAGATCATATGACAGAATCTATGACCATGTTATGTGATACAAATGGCTGCTCATGAGATTCATGAGACATCTCTCACATGTGGAACCCACACGTTGTGAGAGGGAAGTCTTATAAAACGATCCTAGAAAATTTTTCTTTTGGTGTAGTATCTTCCTATTAACAATAATAAAAACCCACAGTAAATAGACCATCAATGTTTATTGTCATATATTCTTCAACGCAACCCCTACTGGTGAGGGATCATCGCTTTATTAACAATAATAAAACCCCAATATTATTATGTTGGATTGTAAGGAATTATCTGCATAATTGTTACATATTCTTCAAAGCCTTGCATTGCGGAGCTGTTGCTTCAACAGTGGCCGGATATATTCATGGTAGCCATCAGGCACAACTGAGTCATTCAAAGGATCCTTCCATGCCTCCTCATAGAGTTTTGGATACACATTACCATCATATCGTCCAAGAACCGAACCAAGGTAGTGGTCAGTGTAATTAAATGCATCAACAAGGGCAACTGCATTCGGACGAACCTAAGAATCCATGTATTTAGTAATTAGATCAGTCGTTTTATGGCATTAAGAGGCTAATAATGAGAAAGAATTGTTTGGGACAAACCTGGGAATACAGAGATCTTAGTTGATCATTTGCAAGAGAAGCTTGCTTGGAAGTGATGCTGCCAGTGGAGAGGAAATCACCTTGATGTTTGTGAAGAAGAGACAAAGCATATATGTTGCATAGAATCTCTAACTGTTCTTTCACCCCCTTTCCAGGTATGTCTTGTTGCAGTTTCTCAATGAACCTGAAGTTGAAGATAGAAAAGAATCACAATTAGAATTTTAATTCAGCATCCACTATTTTTTCTATTACCAGCAACCAAAAAAATACTGAATTATTTTATTTTCGTCTCTTGAGAGGGACGGCACATCATGGTACAGTGTGGTGCTGCCATTTCAATGGAAAAGCAGGTCAACATAAAAATATTCATCCATTCTACATCAATAAAATGATAGAGCATATCCTTTAATTATGTGATGCAGTTGTACATAAACAATGTGAAACAGTCACAAGGTTGCTTAAGGCTAAACCTCAATCACTAGTCTCAAGAGGATTCCAAGATTGCATCATACAGGATGTTTGACAAGAGAGGCACCGCAAGGAGCCAAGTCCAATAAACTTTCAGTTGACAGGATAATGTGGAAGAAACTTACTTGGAAACAACAATTAATTGGCAATGAGCAACAGATGCCTCGGTTAAGTTAGCAGAGAGTTCAGCAAAGCCTGAAGTGAAAAACAAGAGTAAGTAGAAGCACATCTAGAACATATATATATATATATATATATTATGCTATAGAAAGCTCTCTAATTTTAGTCAGAAGAAGTCTTGGTTCTGAACTTGAATTTTAGTCTGAAGAAACCTTAGTTCCAAACTTCGACTGATGACATAAAAACACAAACAAGAAGTTCAAGCCACCAAGGATATATTTTATACAATGACTTGTTGATATTCAACCCATCCAAGCAATAAGATTATGTCGGCCACAAATTATATATGTGGTCAAATAACAAATCAGAGAGAGAGAGAGAGAGATACATCTAGTATATACTTTAATCAATGCAGAATTAGGCATACCCTCTTCTTGATTTGCAAACTTGGCAAGGTTTTGAGCACAGGCAACAGACATTCTAGCAGACCTAGCTTCAAATGCCTCCAGTATTACACTGGGCTTTAACCAATCCTCAGCTGCAGGCCATTAAAAGGATACAGATTACCAATCTATGCAAGAATAAACACTCTACGCAGCGGCATAAAAAATGTATTACCTCGTTGAGCATCACAGCGGGATTGCATCAAATGTTCCACTCTCCCCATATAAGCTGTTGTCCCAACAGGCTTCTTCCCAGACCCAAGCTGAGAAACAGTCTTCATAAGAAATCTTGCAACCTACAAGAGGATTTTTTTAGTAGAATGTCAGAACACAGTTTGAACTTTGACGAGCATAATGCTAGCAATTGCATATGTTGGTCTGACAGTGACAAACCCAAAGTGACATCCAGTAACCTACCTAGTCAATGCTGTGCATCAGATTTATAGTATGGTTCTCCACCAATATACGTATGAGATAAATACAGCCCGCAGAGATGGCAGCCATCTCCACAAATGCAACATAAAATAGATAAAAAATGATCCTAAAACCAATACTCTAACATCATTATGGCAAGTGGCAAAAACTTTCGTTTTCTCTATACCTTACATCCCCTTTCTGGAAAGATTTGTAAGTTCAAAGATATAGCATAAATATGCAGTAGAACCACTTAATTCAATGAGATGCACAAACATCACTATATTCTATTAGCCAAGATAGAAGTACCCAATCTCTTTCAGAAATGAATAAAAACATACATTTGTGACGAAATACTCTGAAGAAAAGAGCTTAGAAATTATACGCATGACAAAAGCAATATTTGAGTTGGACAGATCAAAACCTTAACCAAAATGCAAAGTAAGAGTAAAGAACTTGATATCCCTAAATGAAGCCCACAAATTGAATTTTGGAAAGGCCAACCAAATTTGTCTTCTGCTTGGGTAGATTATGCTCATATGAAAAAGAAAGGTCAAGACACAGTTACAAGACTAAATTAAACAAGATAAAACATCAAATTACATCTAAAAGCCTTTATTAACAAGTAACCAACCCAGCCAATGATATTCTAAGCCACATTTTGAAAGTTCTAACTCATACTGCAATATTCAAAGAGAAATCTTCTTCAATGGCAATGCAAACCAACAGCAGACTTCCAATATATATATAAATATATATATTTACATGTAAATTAAAAGGAAAAAAAGAAAAGAAAAGAAATAACAATTCTTTTTGACATACCTGTAAAAGTAGAACAACATTGTCTCCTTCATATGTACAGGCAGGGACGTAAACTGCAAATAACTCTGGTAGCCCACTGCTACAAAGGTAACCATGGCCACCACATAATTTCCGGCATTCTTCAATTGCATCCTGCAACCCAACTCAATTAGAAGCATCACAACTGGTCAGTGATATATGCATCTGATTAACAAATATTATGAAATATAATGCAATCACTTCTTAATAAAACACATGCGTGTGCACATGAGGGCAATGCCACAATGATTGCCTATTCAAAGACGTGCCATATAAACCAATCCAATTTACAACAATGGCTGACAACTAGATAAAAATAAATGAAAACTAACAGAACATTCTGCATTGCAATTTGATAGTCACAATAATGGGGGAGGGGGGATTTAAACCCTAGACGAAAACACCACGAGGTGCCAGTTGAGAAGGTATTAGTTGAGCTACAAGGCATTGCAATAATAATCGAATAAGGGTTTTCAAGTGATTTGATTGCAATTGCGCTTGAAAAATACAATACTTATCACATGCCAAACCTTGTACATTCACATAATTCACTATCTGACTTTCAATTTTCAATATCAAGCACTTTGGTAGATTTTTATGCATTAGAGATCATGGTCTTCAGTATTTGGCTCAGGACCTATAGTTTAAATTCATTACCAAGTTAGTAGTACTTGGCTCATCAAATCTGTGAGACATAGTTTGGCTTAAAAGAACAAGTACCAAGATTGACCTCAAACTCCAGCACAACCATCCCTTTTACAGCTTTGCTCATCAAACCTCACTAAGCCTGGTAATCATTGTGGGCGATTGTGTGTGTATGTGCAAACGTGCACACGTGTTTGAGAGAAATGTAACTAGCACAAAGTCAAAGCTGATTGATATATTTAAGAAAAGCAAGGTACTGGAGATTAGTAATATTCACATACAGCAGTTGCAGAAGTAGTCAAAGACTTCAAACCCGCAGTACATGCATGAGCCTCGGGTAATGTTGAGAAATCATTGGCTTGCAATCTTTGGGTCACATCCGTATAAAGCCATTTTAACCACTCACCAACAAATCTGAACGCATAAGCAGAAGCCAGCAAAGGAAAGAGTCTATTCTGTTGTGTTTTGTAATCAATCACCTAAAAACAAAAGAGGCAAATGCGTAAGAGACATTTTTTTAAGAAAAGAAGCAAATCAATGTATAGTAACTCATCCACAGGGAATCAAATAAGCATTTTTCAAGACTTTAACCTTAAATTTTAAATAAATAAAAATAAGTATATCCTGGCTAACCTAGCATCATTCTGAGCGGTCAGCAATGGGCAATGATTTATCTACCCAGACCTGCTTGAGTTGGATGACGAGTGTGTGTAACTTGCCAATTATTTATATATATAATATGTTAAAAAAAAAACTCATGTGACAAGAACATATTCTATGCGGCGCACTAAATTACTCAAATCTATTACACATATTTGCATCTGAGAGATTAAACTGAACACAACAAAGTATCATAACCTTCTATCAATAGCAAGTTAACTTGGGACATTTTCTGTCAACAGCATGTTTCCATATAGTACGAATACTCATAATTTTGAAATAAAAAATGGATTAACCTACCTGAGTCTCAACACCATCGTTATTCGAACCAAATTGTCTACGAACAGCACTATACCGAGTAGCAATACAAACTGCCCGTGATAAAGCACAGGAAGCATCAGATACAATTGTTTGTCGCACATATACCATGGTACCATAAACAAGCTGCCGCGGAACATTGGATTGAACAAATTTCCCTTCCCTTGTAACCTGTGAAACCCTGGCAGATTTGAACAAGCTTCAGAACAGCAATCCTATCCATGCAAATTGACAAGTACTCTCGAAAGTATAAAATTTATTTGCATTGGGCAGTGGGATTTAGGTAGTGAGGTAAATCATTGCTGATCTTCTCAAAGTCCCTCCCCCCTCTCTACCCAAGCACAATGTTCATGCCACAACACCCAAGACTACTAAATAGAATTAAATCTTCTTTTCTTACACCAAACAAACTCTGATCCAAAAATTAACAAAATCCTTTCAGAGGTTTGTCAAGGGTGTTAAGTTATTTTTACATTAAGAAAATCCAGATAAACAGGTTTCATGGTTACAGAAGGGTGAACGTGCAATACTCATGTTTACTAAATTACTAAGAACTCCCCTTAAATTTTTTTTTTTGTGGGGGGGGGTGGGGGTGCAAAAACTGATTGGTCCTGTCCTGGTATTCTGGTGGTTTTTCTAGTAATAGAAATTCCCTGTGTTACTTTTGTGCCTGTAAAAGAAGCCATCCATTTTATAGCACTAAAATTAAGATGGATTTTCAAAGTGGTTTGCCCAAACCACGAGTAAAATAGTTGGAACCCATTATGAGGACTCATTAGAGTATTTACCCAAGGCTCATTTGAAATTAATAAATTTAAATATATAGGAGAGAGGAAAGAGAATGAAAGCAAGACAGCAAATAGAGAGAGGCTATATAAAACAAACAAACCTCATCAACATTTGATCCCTTGGGATGCGAACATGATCAAATTGTAATACACCATTGTCCATGGTGTTGTATGCTCCATTTCCAAATTTCATTCCAATATCACCAACGGTTATGCCCGGAAGAGGTGAGTGATCATCCAAACTCCGCAACTGAACGATGAAACCTAAAAGTGGGAATATTCCACACTTATTACAGAAGAAAAGAAATTCCCAAACTAGAAAATTTTAATGGGTTTGGAAGTTACCATTCACACCGTAGTCTTTGCCATCAGTGATTAGTCGTGCATAAACAACAGCATGTGTGGAAACTTTACCCAATCCACCAGGCCACCACTATTCACAAAAGTGGAGGTTGAATGGTAAGAACTTTGTATAACAAGTTCAGTCATAGAGACAAAAAATACATAACAATATCTCCTTTTCAAGTACCCTGTCAAAGCATTATACTACACATAGCAGATGCATAGATAAAGAGACAAAAGCCTTCATTGGGTTATGCTTAAGAATATTGTTACAGGAAAAACAAAAAATCAAAGGCAGGACTCTAGGAGCAGTTCTCCAATACTGATATATGATTAATTCTAAAAAGATCAGGTTGCTCATTGCACATTGCACATTATACTCACTTTGCTTGAAGTCAATGTAGGACTGTGAATAATGAACTCGTCTGTTTGGGGATCAAATGTTGCAGTTGTTTCAAGCCCTTGAACATTGGAACCATGACCAAGTTCAGTTTGTGCGTAGCAACCAATAATTTGCATCTTGTATGCCAATGGCAACCACTTCTGTTGCTGCTCGTCAGTGCCTTGCCCTTTAATAGCTGGTATAAACATGCCCTGTAGAGAAAATATATAAATTAAGCTTGTATTGCAAACCAAGAAGCTCATTTTTGTACAAGATCATCCTGGAAGCAAACATGAATTGACTTTGGAACATACAAATTCAAAGAACAAAATTTATAACCAATTTTACCATGTCAGTGAACTATCTTCCCACATATAATTTAACGTTCCTCATAGATTTAACTAACTATTGGAACATGGTAAACTATAAATACAATACAATCAAGACAACAAATAGAACATACCCAGTGAAGATCTGTGAAAGCAGGTTCGTCCACATAAAACCTTAACCTGGATGCCTCTTCGTCTGTAATAATAACACTTTCCAATATGAATTACAAACGAAACTTGTAAAGGTATTCAATCATTGTCAAATGTAAATAAATTATAAATTAAAAAAAAAAATAGGGAACAGAAGGAAATAACAATAATGCATCAATAATCAAGTGAGGACATACCAGTGAGACGAAGCTCAATTATCCGTTTCCACGCATGAGCTGCTTTTCTCAGAGTATTTTTAAATAACTCCTTTCTACCAAGCATAGCCCTGTTATCCTTTCGAAAGGCCTAAAAGGAAAAGAATTATCAGATTCACATTTCCAAGAAAATATTTTTTTTATTAAAAAAATTACCATTACTTTCTGTATTTTGTAATTAATTTTTTATTCCACCCCCATTAAACAGAGCCAATGCACAAAATCCTGAAAGCTTTCAATAAAATCTTTTTAAAAAAAAAATTTGAGCAACCAATCATTCCTCATTACTGTTTAGTTTGATTACATTGGCCCGCATAGAAAAAGCTCTGCCCCCTAATTCTTTCTGGTCCATCCGTGTTTGGTTGAAGAAAACTTATAGGAAAAACAAATTAAAGCAGCTGACCTTAAATTCCAAGCTACACCCTTTTTTTTTTTCCTTTGAACAACCATTTCCCATCAACCAAACGGAGCATTAGAAACACAAGAATACTGATCCAATTAGAAAAAACCAAACAAGAAGTTCACAAATTGACAATAGCAAATATCGGATCCACACAACCTAGATACATTACACAATCACCATAACAATTCAAACGATTTGGTTTCCCCGTAGCTCACAGTTCTTTTTTTTTCTTCAATTTTTCTAATAAAAGTTAAGAGCAAATAAATCGACCAAAAAAAAAAAAAAGCATGATTACGTTAGAACCAAAACAAGCACAACTTTCTTACACTTTCTCAGGATCCAAACAAAGCCAAACGAATAATTTTTCAAAAAAAAAAAAAAAAGTGAAGAAAAATGACCGGATCGCTGGCGACAAGGCGAGAAATTCGATCGGAAATCTGGAAGGCGTGGCGAGAGCCAGCCCAGACGATCTTCATCTCATCCACATCGAACTGAGCTTTGCTCCTCTCGCTCGCTAGCTCATCAACTCTCGCCATTTCCTACAAACAATCAACAAAAGCCCTAACGGAAGCGAAACACCAATTATCTAATCTCACAGAGAAAGAGAGAGAGAGAAATCAATTTCACTACTAATTTCTTTCTTTCTTTCTTTCTTTGAATGCGCCTTCGATTGGTGTTTTTTGTGTGGAGCTAAAAATAATGTAACAGGCAACAAATTGACATGCTCCCTTTTTTATATAAAGATAGTACAGTGCAGGATAAGGATCGGTGTTCCTCGTAATTGGCAACTTGGCATTGTGTTTCCAAATACGATTTTCCATGCTTTTTATTTATTTATTTTTATTTATTTATTTTCATGTTGTGTTTCCAAATATGATTCAACGCGTGTTTTTTGACTTGGCTTCTGGTTTTTATTTTTCATTTTACAGTATTTCGAAACGGCACGTGGGTTTATATGATTTGGAGTCAAATTTTGGACTGCACAACTTTTAGACATTAAAAAAACAAAATAGGCAATTTTCTTATTTATGGGATGGTCGGAAGCAAGCAAACAAAAATAGGATGAGGATTTTGGGTGTGGATATAGTCGTCTACTATTTCACGCATTTTTCGTTGTTAAGACTTGAAAACAGACAGAGTATGCTGCCGTCCCGGGTTGGATCGATTCTACCGGCCATAGCCGATTGTTTCAGACTCACAGGAATTGAAATGGTTTTTTTTTTTTTGGTAGTATCAACTAATTGGTATATCCGTATCAATGGACAGTATATGCGTGTGTTCATTGGCACCTCCTAATTGGGTATATTTTTAATACTCCTATAAATTATTGACTTGTTTTTAATTAGATTTTTGTTAATAACTTTTAAGGGAGAGTGGAGTCAAGTTATACTACACACAACACACTCTTTTAAGCAATGTAGGATAATTACCCATTCTTTTTTTAAAAAAAACAAACACCGAGAGGGAAAGGGATTCTAAGTTTCTAATACAAAGGCATACCACAACTCTACTCAAAAGCTTTTTTTTTTTAGTGGAGTTGTGATGTGCCTTTGTATTAAAACTCATTTCTCTCTTCCCTATGTGTGTGTTTGTTTCTTCAAAAAAAAAAAAAAAAAAAGATTTTTGTTAGTATACTTTCTCTTTAAATCATTTTGGATAGTAACAAGTAGCCAGGTAGACAATGAATTATAGTAGCTACTATCGACATCACATTGAGCAATAATTTTTCCTTTTTAACAAGTTTACACATAGATAATAATCTAACATGTATGCACTAGTAACTCATATCACATTGAGTAATTTTTCTAATTTTTTTCATTTATTTTTAATTTTCTTTTCGTGTTAGACCGTTAAACTATGATAGGTTCACATAAGACAACCATATCTAAATTAATTGTAAGTTATGCCAGGTTACATGCTAATTTATATATTTTTTAACTAGTCATTCTCTTGTGCAATTTATGGGAAAGTTAAATAAACTATTATTTGTTTCTCTATTTTATTTGTTGTCTAAATATAAAATTAAATAATTATATTAGTTATTAATAGGTCATTATGGTAGTTATTAATACTTTTATTTTTATTTTTAATTTTAATTTGTGGCAAGATTAAAATGGAGGGTTTAAATATAAAATAAATTTTAAACTCAATTGTGGTGATTATTAATTGCCTAAATATGAAATTTAAAAAGTATGGTGTTTATTAATAGTCTCTTTTTTTTTGGTCAAAATATGAAATTTGAAAAGTATGGCAGTTATTAATAGTCCTTTTATTTTAATTGTGGATTCTAAGGGAGGGTTTAAATATCAAATAAAATTTAAACTCAATTAAATATTGTGTGTGTGTATATATATATTAGAATAATGACATGTAAAATTATGAGTCCTCAAAATTTTATGTGACTATATTATGAAGTCAATCAAGTGTCAAGTGAGGCCTTAATTTTTATTTTATATTTAAATCATCCATTAGAAATAGAATATTGTCATGTCACATTTTCTTTAAATGGCATATATACAAATATAATCATGTAAATGCTTATTAATAACTATCATAATTATCACATTTAATGGTTAGAAAAAAAAAAAAAAAAAACAAAAACAAAGATAGAGGAAATCATATTTTGTTAGAATTTCACGTGCATAGTTATTAATTTGTGCAATTCATGTGAAAGTTGAACAAAATATGATTTTCTCTATTTTTTTCGAACTATTAGATATGATAATTATGATAGTTATTAATAAGCATGTACATGATTATATTTTTATATATGTGATATGCTAAGAGAAGTACTATGTTCATAACAAATCATAAGTGATAAGTTGTTATTGATTTTAATTTGAAATTACTTTTTTTTAACCACTGATAACAACCCTAACAACTTATCACTTATGATTTGTTGTGAAAATGTTGTAAACATAATATTTCTCGATGTGGCAATATTCTGGTGGATGGTTTAGATATAAAATAAAATTTAAACTCAATTAAAATATGCATATTAGAATAATGACGTGCAAAACTGTGAGGCCTCAAAATCTTATGTGGCAAAATATTATGAGTTCAATCAAAAATCAAGCATCTTTACTTTTTATATTATTTTATCTTATTTATTTTAGAATCACAATCTTCGGTTGAATATATATTATAGATTGTAGATTTTTTTTAAAAATCATTTTAGACATTGACTCATTGAGTAACTTTTTCATATTCACTAGTACCTCATGTTATATAGAGAAGTAACTTAAAGAATTCCTAGTATTATAATAGAGAGTGTCAATTCCGATGGCATACGTGCCATGTAGCATGCTAACCCATTTCTTTTATTTTTTATTTAAAAAAAAAAAAAAAACTGAACTATTTTAGTTACTTTGGATAGAGAAATGATCATAACTTTATTCATGGTTTCAAAAACTAAACTGGTTAAAGAACTGGAAAATGATATAGTTCTCAGCTTTTGCCAGATTTGACATTTTTAACGAGCCAAGTTATCTGATTCCCAGTTGAACCGACTGAGCCAATCTAGTATTTAAAAACTATAACTTTACCACATCCATCGATTTTGTGTACCTTGTAATCAAAACTAATTGTAAATATAAGGCCATTGAACATATCAATGGGCAATTAGGGTGGTCGGTTTGGTTAGGGCTATGTTTGTCCTTTATGTTTTAGGTCTAAATTTTTAAGCCATTAATATTCTACAACCCTTTAAAAAAAAATCCCAACTATTACTCAATTCCAATTTAATAGTTTAAAAGTTTTACAAGCCTAGTGATTTTGTGGAGGGGTGGGGGGTGGGGGATGGGGAGGCCTAACTTGGAATTACAAATCTTTTCCAAACCAAAAAAAAATCCTTGAATTTTGGCCAAAAAGCCAAACTCACAATATAATCAAATTGCCAGATGACTTAAACTTAATCCCAAATGAAAATTTCAAGTTTAGGGGATTCTAAATCTTCTTCCACCCCAAAAATAATTATTGATGCTCCCCCTCTCTAAACACTAAGCGTTTCTCCTTTATATCATTGCCACATCATCCTCTTTGACAACACCCTTCCAATTTGTCTATGACACAAGTCAAGAGATAAGCAAGAGAGTGAGAGAGGTAGGTGGGAGAATAAGATTGAAAAGTGAGTGGTAAAGGGGGGGGGGGGGGGGGGGTGGGGGGGTTGTGGGGGTGGGGTTACATTGAAAATGACTGGTTAAGTGTTAAAACTTCAAAGGTAAGATCTAAGAGTCTGATACTATGAGGATTAGTTTATCAAATGTTTTTGCACCCTTTCTTGCGTTATAAAACGTTGACCCATGTAAAATATACACACATATCGGTCAAATTCAGTTAGTTCTAATATGCAAAATCTCAACACTAACACCGACCGGAGTACTAGAACTTTTAAATTTTAGAGATTAATGCCGACTATCAGGATGGAAACACTGATTAGCATCAAATAACCCTAGAGGAAACACATTATGGGTAAAATGGCAAACACCACCTTGATTTGGTGTATGCCACCCTAGGTCAGTAACTTCATGCATTTAAGAAACCATAGATTCTTAATCTTTGCCGTGGTTTTTACTTAAAGATTAAATTCAATAAGGATGTAGTGTAAAATCCAAGTTTTACCCCTCCAATCCCAACATGCCACATTATCATATTACATATTAAAGAATTGGCACAACCACACTCAATCAATTCTAATATCTATTTGAAAATTCAACTTTAATTGTGGGTTTATTAAGATGTTGTTATGTGTGATAGGATGTATTGAGTTTTAAGTAAAAAAAAAAACTGATGTGGCAATCTCTTATTGGATTGTGTAAAATATAGGGTTTTACACTCCATCCTTACCAAATTCAGACTCTTTTACTTATATAATAATTAACCATTTAACTATTTAAATCTTTTTTCCATAGATAAAATAATTTATTTTTCGGTTACAAGTTGAAAATATGAGATTTTTATATAATGATAGAATTATTTTAAGGATTAAACTTATTGCATATAAATTATTTTAGGGGTAATTACACATAACCCACCTGTGGTTTGGGAGAAAATCACCTTGCCTACCCGTGGTTTGAAAAGTGTCACTTAACCCACATGTGGTAAACTCAGTTTGTTTTTCGTAACCCACCTCTGTTAAAAGCAAGGGTAAATAAGTATTTTTGCATGCTTTTTATGTCTCTCTCCTCTTAAAACAAAAAATACATACAAAAACAAGACAAAACAAGATAAAAAAGGGAGGGTTATGTAAAAATAAATATATTCAAAACTCTAAACAAAAATTACAAAAATGTAATAAATTGAACAAAAAAACAACAAAAAATCTGAGCACTTAGCAATAAGCCAATCACCCCACCATGAAATTGTCAGTGCCAATAAACCTTTTCTACTTTATTTCCACTTTTTTAGTCTTAATGTCAAGCAAAAAGCCAATAACACCACTAGATCTACTTTTTTATAGTATTGTTATGGGTTCTCATTGACTAGAAGACAGAAATAATTGAGGTTGAATGCTAAAACTTATATCTACAACCTACACATAATATAAAGGTATTGAAAGAAAGAAAACAACCTGCGCATAATATAAAGGTTAAATCTCAAATCAGCTTTTCTTTTCACATAACTATTTTAAGTCTTTTCCCTTTTCTCACTCTCTTTTGAGTAAATAAAGAGTTGTTGTAATTGTTATTAAAAGAAGGAAAAAAAAAAAACTTATATCCAGTTCCTAGCTATTCAAACCCAGATTAGTTCTTCTTCATGTTCATAAATTGTAGCGACTGCACTCTAAGAAAAAATCCATGTCATTCGAAGGTTTGAGATTCACCAGCATTACCCACCTTTCATCAGTTGAAATCCACCACAACCAGGCTATAATCTCAGATTGACCACAACCAAATAAAAAAACCCAAATCACAACCCACACGTCACGCTCCACCTCAAATCTTAGACTCAAAGCAGTTGTGCTTCTCTACAAATCAAAACCTAAACCCATACAACCACCTCGTGCTCCTCCACTGTCAGCATCGTGCTACTATCGATCTGAATTTTAGTGTGAGAGATGAGAGAGATAGAGTGAACAAAGAGAGGTAGACACAGAGAGCAAGAGAGGAGAGAGAGAGTGCATGAGATATTAATTAAATCAAAGAGAAGAAATAATGGATAGAGTTTTTTTTTTTTAAAGTAAAAAAATTTTGGCTGTTATTTTCTTTTAACGTGTTACAAAGACATTTTGTGCTTTATTGGAGTTCTTGAGCCAAGTTTCTAAAAATTTTACAAATAAAATCTTGCGATCTTGTTTTGTCTTGTTTTTGTATGTGTTTTCGGTTTTAAGAGGAGAGAGACATAAAAAGCATGCAAAAATACCTATTTACCCTTGCTTTTAACAGAGATGGGTTACGGAAAACAAACAGAGTTTACCACAGGTATGTTAAGTGACATTTTTCAAACCACGGGTAAACAAGGTGATTTTCGCCCAAACCACAGGTGGATTATGTGTAATTACCCCATTATTTTATATGGTTTCACATGCACCCGGAATCATTATTGAAACCATGAGTTACTTTTTGGGTCTCATGATTTTTTAATTATTAGATGGTGTAAAACATGGGGTTTTGCATCTCATCCTTACCAAATTCAGACTCTTTTACTTATATAATAATTAATCATTTAACTATTTAAATCTTTTTTCCATAGATAAAATAATTTATTTTTCGGTTACAAGTTGAAAATATGAGATTTTTATATAATGATAGAATTATATTAAGGATTAAACTTATTGCACATAAATTATTTTATATGGTTTCACACGCACCCGGAATCATTATTGAAACCATGAGTTACTTTTTGGGTCTCATGATTTTTCAGTTACCTTTTGAAGTGTGTGTAAAATAGTTAATGTGTAATACTTAGAGGAGTCCTATTGTTATCAAAATAAAATAAAATAGAGGTGTTAACGTGTAATAGGCTGTGGGCCTTAGGCCCACCTTGTTTACTTGTATAGTACACATATTTGTACTACACACTTTGCCTTCTATATAAAGACACTCATGTATATTTTATTACTTGAAAAATACAATACTATTCATTTAGTATTTCTAATATGGTATCAGAGCCACTACTCTAACATTTCTCTTAGCAGTCTTGTCTCTCTTGGTGTTACTCCACTCTCATTGCTTCTGCCGTCACAGTAGCCGTCGCAGCCGCTCACTGTTGGACCTCCTTCGTCTCTCAGCTGTAGTCCTTGGGTTCTAGATTTGCAGCCGCTGTCATTAAGGAGTCCCACACCACAAAAGACCATTGCCTTTGCCGTCTCCGATGTGAATGTTGCTCCGACTAACTTTTTGTAGGTAGCACTATGATCGTCTTGCCCCGATCTACTCAGCTGTGGAACCCTCGCAACCATCAGAGCCTTCACGCACTCTCACATGCTGCCCAAAGAGTTTGTGTCTTAGTCACGCACCGTCCTTTAGTCTAGGCTGACGTCACCTGTGACGTCATATTGCCACATCAGCCCTAGCTAACACCATCATCCAGTCACTGCTTACATCATCTGCCACATCAGCATCAGTCAGCTGCTTATGTCATCCTGTTGATGTCATCACTGTTGACCGTTGACCGTCACTATTGACCGTTGCCGTTGACTGTTGACTGCTGACTTTGACCGTTGACCATTGACTTTGACCGTGAGTTTGACTATTGACTTTTTTGCTGTCCAGGTGCTCCTTACCCACTTTTTTGCGTAGATTTCATTTTTGCAGTTTATTTTTTCATATTTTGCCTCTAAATGGATAAAAATGATATTTTTCTTCCTTACCCCATCAATGCTATATTGGAGGGGAATAAGAATTATTTATCTTGGTCTCAAACTATGTGCAGTTTTCTTAAGGGTCGCATGCTCTGGCAATATTGTGCTGGTACAATCACTATTCCTGTCAAGGGGGCAGTTGAAGAAGATACTGCCTTCATCAGTCGCATGGTTGAATAGGATAGTCATAACCACATGATCCTCACTTGGATCCGGAACACCTCCATTTCCTCCATCTCCAATCTGTTGGGTAACTTTGATGATGCAAAATCTACATGGGATATGTTGGCCAAAAGATACTCCACTTCTCATAGATCCATGAAATATCAGTTAGTGGTTGAGTTGTATCAGCTCAGGCAAGAACTAGGGCAATCTATCAATGACTACTATGATCAGTTTTGCTTCATTTGAGACCAAATTGACATTTCTGATCCAACTTAGGCATGCTTAAAGGATACTCAGCAATATGCTACTATTCGCGATGACTTTTGTCTCTATGAATTCTTGATGTCACTTAACAATGACTATGAGCTCATCCGAGGTCAGCTTCTTAATCGCAGTCCTCCTCCCTCTCTTGATACTGTTGTAAATGAGTTGGTTGGAGAAGAAACTCATCTTGCAACCCTTCAAGCCCAAAATAAGCTTAATGTTTTGGCTACTGCTCTCTTTGCTCCCCTCACAGAGCAACCTCAGCAATCAGGGTTTGAGGCATCTAGCTTTAGCAATAGTTGCAAGTAGTCTAACAAAAAGTTCTGTAACTATTGCAAGCATCTTGACCATACTATTTAGACTTGTTATAGTCGCAACAAATCTACTGCTGCTGTTGCTAATACTGAGTCTACTCCGTCAATGTCTTCCGTCTCAACTGAGTCCTAGTCTTCTAGATCCACTATCAACCTTTCCTCCACTAAATTACAGGACATCAAAGCTTAAGCTATTCGTATGGCTGGTAATGCATCTCTTTCCATTGCTCTCTCAGTTTACTTGGTAAGTCTTATTCTTGGCTTTTTGATTCTATCTGTTGCAATCATATGACACCTCACTCGTCCTTATTTTCCAAACTTGAACGTACACCATATCCTCTTAATATTCATATAACTGATGGTTCCACCATGCATGGCAATAGTCTAGGTTTTATTTTGACCTCTAACATTTCAATTCTTGGGATCTTCCATGTACCTGACCTATCCTATAATTTATGCTCTGTGGGACAATTAGCTGACTAGGTTATTGCCTTATTTTTTACTATTCTAAGTATACTGTGTAGGATTCGTTGATGGGGTAGGAGCTTGGGACCAGTCCTAGAGTTGGGTGTATGTTTCCCGTGGACAACCTTCATCTTCCACTAGTTGCTCCTGTTTCTGTTGCTACTGCAGCTGCTGCGGTATCCTCCTTACCTTCTCTCACACTTTGGCATTCTCGTCTTGGTCATGTACCCTCTTCTCGGGTACAACAGTTAACTTCTAGGGGTCTGTTAGGCTTTGTTTCCAAAGACAATTTTGATTGTACTTCATGCCAATTAGGAAAACAGCCAACATTGCCTTTCAATAATAGTGAATCTATCTCTAATGGTATTTTTGAGTTAATTCATTTTGATGTTTGGAGACTTGTCCCTGTTACTAGTATTGGTGGATCTTGATATTTTATTGTCTTTATTGATGATTATTCTCGTTATAGTTGTATTTTTCCTATGAAATCCTGCTCTAAATTACTACCAATCTATAGTAACTTTGCAAAAATGGTTGAAACACAATTTTTCAAACGTATCAAAAATTTTCAATCTGATAATGCTCTTGAATATACTTAATATGCTTTTCAAGCTCTTTTACATTCCTATGGCATTATACATCACTTAACTTGTTCAGGTACCTCTCAGCAAAATGGTAGAGTCTACTGAAAATTTCGTCATATTCTTGACACTGTTCGTGCTCTTCTTCTCTCTACCAAAGTTCTTGCCCCATTTTGGGGTGAAGTCATGCTGTTCATGCTATTAATCGCATTTCAAGCACTGTCATCCATAATCAAACTCCATATGAGCGCCTTTTTAGGTCACCCCTTGACTATTATCACCTGCGCTCCTTCGGTTTTGCCTGTTTCGTTCTTCTTCAGCCTCATGAGCACAACAAACTTGAGCCTCAATCCAAACTTTGTTGTTTCCTTGGCTATGGCAAAACTTAAAAAGGGTATCGATGTTATGATCCTGTCTCTCATCGTCTTCGTGTTTCCCAAAATGTTGTCTTTTGGGAACACCGCTCCTTTGTTGAACTCTCTCACTTTCGTTCTTCCCTGACTACCTCCTATGTTTTAGAAATCTTTCCAGACGAGTCACATCTTCCTTTTATAAATGCAAAGGTGGCAATTTAGCCCCTTTGCATTTTGGCCTAACTTGGAACTACAAATATTTTCCAAACCAAAAAAACATCCTTGAATTTTGGCCAAAAAGCCAGACTCACAATATAATCAAACTACCAGATGACTTAACTTAATCCCATATGAAAATTTCAAGTTTAGGGGATTCTAAATCTTCCTCTGCCCCAAATTAATTCTCAGTGCTCCCCTTCTCTAAATAGGGATGACAATTTTGTCCTGCCCCGCTTGACCTGTCCCTCCCCGCTTCACCTCACGCGGGTTTTCCCTGTCCTGCAAAGGTGGCGGGGTGGAAATGAGGCGAGATTTTAGCCCTGCACCACGAGGTGGGGTGGGGATGGGTTTAGACCTTTTAGACCCAACCCGCTCCACCTTGCCCCATTCTCACCCCGTTCCGTATTGATAAAGGTTAAATTGTAAATTTTTCATACTTTAAAACCCTAGTTTTTCAACAAACATATCATCAGCTTATTTTATTCTACCCAACAAAGCTTTCTGCTTCTTTTTTTTCTCTAGCAATGTTGGAAATAAAGTACCAATTTTAACATTTTCTTTTGTTTTTATTACAAACAAATTTATATACTATTGAATCATTGATTTTGTATTATGAGATTTTTTTTGTGATATTGTCTTGTTAAACACTTTAATAATATTATTCAATTTTTGCTAAAAATTAGTTTGATTTGATAGGATAAATTTATTTGTAATTTCAAGTATATTTTTATTAATGAAACAGGTTTTATTAAAAACAATTGTAATAGTTGTGGGCAAATTAACAAGAAGTAGAGTTTTATAGGGTGGGGCGAGGCTTTGTGGGGCCCCAAGGGGCAGGGATGGGGCAAAAAAAAATTTCCCGTCGTGTGGGGTGAGGTAGGGATAGGGTAAGACAAAACCATGCAGGGCGGGGGTGAAAACCCCATCCTTCAGACCTACCCCGCCCCATTGCCATCCCTATCTCTAAACACTAAAGCGTCTGTCTTTTACATCATTGCCACATCGTCCTTTTTGACAGCACCCTTCCAACTGGTCTATGACATAAGTCAAGAGATAAGCAAGAGAGTGAGAGAGGTAAGTGGGAGAATAAGATTGAAAAGTGAGTGGTGAAGGGGGCGCCGCGAGGGGGGGGGGGGGGGTTGACATTGAAAATGACTAGTTAAATGTTTAAACTTAGGGTACATTTGGTAGACTATAACGATAATTACATAGGAATAGAAATATGTATTACAAGGAATACAAAACGCTGTAATGTAATGTTTATTACTATTCATTTGTTTCATGACAACACAACAATAGAACCTTGAAGACAATGGAATTAAAGCATTTTAAAACAAACTTAGGATATATTTTAGGAAATATCTTACTCATATTTCCTAAAAAAATAATATTTTTTAAATTTGAAAGAGAAATTAGTTATTTTTAATGATTTTTTATTTTTATAATTGTTATGTACATATGAAAATTTTGTTTATTTGAAAATATATTAATTTTAAAAATTAATACACATACTAAGGAATAGCTATTACATCTCTTTTAGAGATGAATAGTTATTCCTCATTTTAAAGAATAGTTATTCAGAAGAAATGACTATTCCTTATAATGAAAACATAATCAAACTACTGAATAGCTAAACTACAAAAATAACTATTACATTACAGTGCCTATTATAGTCTACCAAACATACCCTTAAGAGGTAAGACCTAAAGAGTCTATACTATGTGGATCAGTTTATCAAATGTTTTTTGCACCCTTTCTTGTGTTATAAAACATCAACACATATAAGAATTTGTTAAAAATATACACAGATATCGGTCAAATTCAGTTAGTTCTAATATGCAAAATCTTAACACTAACACTAATTGGAATACTAGAACTTTTAAATTTTAGAGACTGATGCCAACTATCGGGATGGAAACACTGATTAGCATCAAATAACCCTAGAGGAAACACATAATGGGTAAAATGGCATACACCACTATATTTTGGTGTATGCCATCCTAGGCCAGTAGCTTCATGCATTTAAGAAACCATAGATCCTCAATCTTTGCTGTGGTTTTTACTTAGAGATTAAATTCAATAAGGATGTGGTGTAAAATCCAAGTTTTACCTCTCTAATCCTAACATGCCACATCATTATATTACATATTAAAGAATTGACACAACCACACTCAATTAATTCTAATATCCATTTGAAAATTCAACTTCAACTCTGAGTTTATTGAGATGTTATTATGTGTAGTAGGATGTATTGAGTTTTAAGTAAAAAGTTAATGTGTCAATCTTTTATTGAATGGTATAAAACATGGGATTTTACACCCTATCTTTACCAAATTTTGGACTCTTTTACTTATATAATAGTTAATCATTTAACTATTTAAAACTTTTTTCCGTGGATAAAATAATTTATTTTTCGGTTACAAGTTGAAAATATGAGAATTTTCTGTAATGATAGAATTATTTTAAGGATTAAACTTATTATACGCAAATTATTTTATATAGTTTCACACAAACCTAAATTATTATTGAAATCGTGAGGTACTTTTTGGGTCTCATGATTTTTCAGTTACCTTTTGAAGTGTGTGTAAAATAGTTAATGTGTAATACTACTCTTAATATATATATATAACTGAAACTTTTGAAACTCTCACAATTTTCCACATCACCACATTATTGTTATTTTTTTAAACAAAATTATTTAACATTTATTTACCCCATACGTTGCCTAAAGAGAGTTGGAAACCAAAAATTATTCCCATATGTTGCCTAAAAATAGTTGGAAACCAATACGCTAACCAAAGTAGAGTTGCAAACTGATTACAACTCAACAAATTATCCACCATCCTACAACTATAAATATATATATATAATACAATAACAACAATGTACAAGCTGAAAAAGAATGAAGAGCCATGATAATTGAAAGAGCTATATTTAGGATTTTTATTTTTGGCTTTTGCTTTTGCCACTGCTAATAGAATTAGCATACAATGAAGTTGGTGTGGCTGGCTGTTGCTAACATGCTCAAAGCTCAAGCATGGCCCCATGCAACCATATAATACCTATGGTATTCTTTTTTCATGGTTTAATTTTGCTATGGTATTGAATTACTGCTTTGCCTCAAGTCTTGCATCTTAAGCTTGGCACCTTTTTTTTTGTTTTCATCTACATTATTGTTATTTTTTTAATGTACATTCTTTTAATTCCTCTGTTACTCCATTTGGTTCTAGTGAACATGTTGGATATTTGAAATACGTATGTTTGATTTTGCGCCTATGATTGTTTTTTTTTTTTTTTTTTTTTTTCTTTTATGTCGAATTTTTTATTTGCTTTCATATGTGCTTGAGATTTTTTTTCTATCTTATTCTTTTGTTATGTTTAGGATTGATTTTCTTTTAAGTATTTGGGTTAATCTCCATATTTATATTGACATTATTTTCGTGGATTTGGTTTTTGGGTTGAAATTTCTACTAATTATTTTTTTTTTATTGTACATGGCAGATAAAGCCTCTCTATTTTTTTGGAGAAAAATCAAAACTACAACCTATGTCTTCCAGCCTAGGGAATGATAAATTTTTACTTGGTATGTTATATATAAATTTGTTGAATTTGGTTTGGTTTTGAAGTAGAATTTGGGGATTCTATAAATTTTGAAGTTTTAAGTCTTGGGGTTTTTGGTATTTGCGTCTCAGTATGTTGATCTTAATTCTTCACCTTAAATGCTTTTTATTTAGGTTCATGTGATTTTTTGTTTTCTTATTTAAAGCGATGATTTTTGGTTGATTAATTATTTGTTTGGATTAATTTCAATTAATTATTTATTTGGATTCAACATAAAAGATAATGGAATTAGGTATTATAATTTTGATATTGTTCCATGTTTTGAATTGTCTATATTGTTATAACTACGAGAAAGTCATATCTCAAATTTGAAACTTGGTGTGTCTTCCTATCAGGGTCTTTGTTTATATATTTGCAGTTTATATTAGTTTTGAGTGTGTGTGTGTGTATAATTATTGAGAGTTTTGCTTTATTAATTTAAGAATTGTAAATTACTTTGTAGGTTTCGGTAACTATGCATTTACAACTCAATAACGTTCAATGTTAGACAACACTTCTAAACTATGGAAAAGTATAGAAGTTAAATATTTCTTCATTTTTAAAAAAAATATTAACTAGCAAAATGTCTATTTACTCGTTGTTGGATTTTTTTTTCAGAGTCAATAGTTTTTCCGTGCATCGCACGGGTTAGCAATTAGTTTAACTAAATAGAGGAGACCCACCTGAGAAGAAACAAACGCCATTTCAAGGAGCAATGTTTACCACCTGAGAAGATTGTTGACACGGCAGAAGCTATTTTAAAAGATTTTCAGGCAAAACCAAAGAACATGCCACTGAGATTACAACCACAGTCACAGCATTGGACACCACCGGAACCTGGGATGTACAAAGCAAACTACGACGGGGCTTATTTTGCAGAGGAAGAAGCAGCAGGAATCGGCGTCGTTGTGCGGAATGAACTGGGACAGGTGATGGCGTCCCTAGCAGAGAAGATCGTCATGCCTCAAACGGTGGAGATTCTTGAGGCGTTGGCAGCTAGAAGGGCTATGATCTTCATGGAGGAATTGGGATTGGGTAGGGTTATTTTTGAAGGTGATTCAGAGAATGTTGTAAAGGCCCTAACAGGGGGCTGCCCAGACAGGTCCAGTATTGGGCACATTGTTAAAGACTGCATGTCGTTTATGGGTTGGTTTCAATCCTGTTCTTTCTCTCACGTGAGGCGGCAGGGCAACGGAGTTGCTCATGCTTTAGCTAGGAGAGCAAGAAATTCTTCCCCTTTGTCCGTTTGGATGGAATCGGTTCCGCCAGACATTTCTTATTTGGTGTATGTTGATGTAACGACTTAAAGTTGATTATTTTCTTTAATACAAGTGGATTCATTCCTTTCTCAAAAAAAAAAAAAAAATAGAGGAGACCCACTATTATCAAAATAAAAAATAAAATAAAATAGAGGAGTCACACAAATCAAAACTCAGGCATTCCTAAACTGGAGAATGCACACAATGATAACACATGTCCATTTCTCAAAATGTACTATGATCATAACTCATCCCTTCTTAAAACTTTAAGGCTCATAAAGAGATTTTAGACTATTCATTTACCACTAAACCCTTTCATTTTATTTTCTAAAAATATCATTTAATTTTCTTCTAAATCATTTATATATATTAATCAAAATTTTGTGTACAATTCTTATATAATTAATTAATTTTTTTTAATTTCTCCAAGCATACTACAATAATAATTGTCACCTAATTATCTAATCATCATATTACTATTATTATATTATACATTATAAAAATTGGAAATGATTTGAGAAACATTAATATTTTGAAAAACATTAATGTTTCTTTTGAAAAACATTAATATATTTTAAAGTAATATAAGTTAGGAAAGAATTCTTGTGTTTTTGTTAGACTTATTAATATGCAAAATGTTTTATTTTGTTTAGATTCATTTGGAGTGGACAGATGATTTGGAGCTCTTTTATTGAAGGGTTATGTTGAACTATCAAATGATAGTGCCATTACGTGAAGATGTTTTGAATTTTGCAACATGGAACAACCTATTAAATCCCAAGATGGTGATACAGATTTTCTGATTTTCACTCTACAATGTATTGCATCAGATGCGATGCCCCTCTCATCAAATTCAATGACAGGATATTTATAACTTTTATGAATTTATTTATTTTATTGTGATCATTCAATGGTAGCTCAAAGTGGGGAAGTTTAGATAGGAGGGTTAGGTCTGGCTCGGGCATATGCCAACACTGTTTGATTGGCCCTTAATGTTGCTGTCTCTATTATTTATTGAGAGAGAAGAGAGAGAGAGAGAGAGATGCACTAATAATCAATACCTAATGGGAAGTTATTTGATTAATGTGCTTATAATTTTGTTTGGTGAAACTGTTACTATGTTGCTCGAGTACAATGTGATGGAGATGGAATTTGAGTATGATGTTTAATTGTTTATACAACGTCGCTTGGGTTTCCAAAAACGAGAAGTTTGCCTCAACTAAGCAAAAATGTTTGTATCAGGCTTGAGAGTGTGTATATTAGCAATAATTGGGGATTACTTGCCTTTGAGATATTTAATATAGAGCAAGCTACAAAATTGTGAATGTGGATATCTGTCGTGTTGCTGTAATTATGCAACTAGAGATTTTTTTTTTGGTGATTGATAAGCTACACACGCTCACACAATGGGTCTTGAACCTTCGACCTCACCATCCACCTAGCACTTATAAGGGGATGAGGCGTTAGTTGAGATAGAGCTCATTGACATGCAACATGAGTTAATATTGAACTACTATTAATTGGCATTCCTCTCAACAACAATTCTGGTTAAATTACCTCTGTTTTCAACCCACTCCCATTCTATCCTGTCAGTACTATAACCTATCCCTTTTTTCCTCCCTTTCCAATTTCCATATTCTCCAGGAAAGTCCATGTCCTTTTGCCATGCATTAGAGCATGAGGGCATTATCTCCCTCCCTTGTCAGTTTGATTAGCTTCCCTAGTAATCACCTTGTTGATGTGGCTTGGAAATTCGTAAGCGGCAATCAATTAGACGACTTTGACTTGTCAAAAATTTTCAACTCAAAGGAAATTGTTACTCGACTTAAAGTCTTAAAGCCCTCTATAAATATGTTTTGTTTCAGCAAAATTAGTGGCAATGGTAATTAGGCTAGAGAAGTAAAAAGTAAATCTCTAGTATATGGAATTTGTTTGTGAGAGTGCTATTTGGGTTTAGTGAGATCACCATCTATGTCATCTCAAATTTGTTAGTAAAATTTCTCCTCGTCATCACTTGTGGATATTGGCTATTGTTGAACCTTGTAATTCTTTGGTGTTTATGTCTATTATCCTTTGGGTTGGTTTTCATCGTTCCTATTAGAATTTAGAAGCACAGGGTCATATGCATACGTCTACTGCAACAGTAGCCATAAAACCAGAGGTAAAGTGCAATTGGTGTGTCATTTAAATTTGGGGTCTGGAATAATATTCATGTCAGCTATTTTTAGCTTCAACTAGAATCTCCGATGTCAGGAAGCAGTGGGAAGTAATCAAAGTTTATCTGGGTTTTTATAGTATACTCTGTGGGGAAAGCAGCCATTTTTTTGCAATCAATTGTGTATTGCTTAAAAAAGCTGGGAAATCCTTAACAATGCCCTCTAATGTTTATATCTGGATCCATATTTGCTGAAAATGCTTTAGAAAACTTTAGTCTAAAGGCTGCTAAAGAGTCTGGATGCTGGTTCTTATGGCTGGGACGTTGTTGCTGCTGTTTGCCTTACCTTTTATTTTTTCTTCTTGATGACATTATTTATTTAACTATTTTCTTTGTGCTTATGCTATATCTGGATGCTGGAGGCACTGCAAACATTGAGAAAATATGGATGCTCTCCTTTTTTTTTTTGGTTTACGGTTATAAACAGTTAAACACAGTATAAAGTATAAACGGCAGACTTTTCTTCTTTTTGAGTGGGAGCTCTCCTAAATCTTTTTAAAACACCCACTTTAGAGCACTTGCTTCAGTACATGTAAAATGGCCTAAATACAAAATTTTGACAAATCAATCTTAAAAAATCACTCACATCAATAATCTATGATCCATTTTCCATTTTAGCTGAAGTAATTATATAAATTTACATGGTTATTGTAGTTGTGTATACACATTTTTATTCGTTCCTTTTTTTTTTTTTTTTTTGTTGCATTTCCCAAGGATAAAGGAAGAGAGTAGAGGGTTCTTGTAATGTGAAGAGAGATATATTTATTTTTATAAAAAAAGTATTTTAATAAAATAGATAATCTACTATGAGTGTTTTTGAAAAGTGGTCATGTAAAATAGAAAAAATAAGAGCATTTACATAAACTCATGTAAAAAATTCTGGCTATGTTAGCATAATAAAAACATACTTTTTCTATTTTACATTCCCACTTTTCAAAATACCACACATCAAAATATCTATTTTATATAACATTACCTTAAAATATTAAATTTTCTTAATTTTTTTTATTGTCTTTCTTTACATACAATAACCACCATCCACTCTCTTCTTTCGGCTTCAAGATACATAAAGAAGGAATAAAAAATTATATGTAAAGTGAATAATGTTAGTGTAAATTTACAGAGTTACTGTAACTTTGCAAATTTACACATTTTTATCTTGACTGATGTGAGTGATTTTAAAAGTTGAACAAGTAAAATTGATATATATATATATATATATATATTTTTTTTTTTTTGCATTGATTGATGCAAATGCTCTAAGCTTTTATGCTAAAATAGACAATAGAATAGATAAATGAAATTTTAGCCCAAAAGTAACAATATCAACCCAAAAGCCAAAGGTGTGCAACAAAAACCCATACCAACTTGGAGTCAGGTGCTTCCTTAAACTCAAGTTTTGATAGATATCAATGTAATTAAAGGTGTGTAGCCAACTCGTTGATCCGTCAAAACTGACCCAACCCACCTGGTTAGGTCGGTTTTTAGGGGCTGATGGGTTGAATTGGGTTGCCATTTTTTTTTTTTGCTATGGGTTGGGTAAGGTTCGGGTAAGGAGATTCACAAATTCACCTAATCCAACTCAACCCATCTACATTTAATATATATTTTAAAATATATATTATATCTTTTTCTTGATTCTTTTACCCCTCGACTTGACCCATGCACAACCTTAAATGTTATTACAAACATTTGAGAGTGTCTCAATAACCAAGAGTCTTGCACCTTAATTAACACTTTCTAGTCTTTTTGATTGAGGCATGTTTAGGGTCCAAGTCCTCGCACCCCCAATTACCGAATTATAAAAAACAAAAACAAAAGTTTATAAACACTTTTCCTTACTATTAATGTAGTTGCCTAGTTGTTGTGGCACTATGGATTATATCAAAGATTGTACCCGTATGAAAAATGAATTCAACAAAATTAAAAAAGGCCATACATATCCAGTTGTAAAAGCTTTATCGCTATGAGTATCCTTGAAAGAAAGAGAACATTATATAGGATGGAGGCTCCTACCCGTCCACCATTGAGTCATTTGTGAGGTAAGAAATATGTAAAATGCCAAAACCCTTTTAAAAAGGAAAAGAAAAGAAAAACCATCATTAGTTTTTGTTTCCCCAAAAAGATAGGAGGCAATTTATGCTCCTCCCTTGAATTTTTATGTGATACTTAATCTTTGTAATTAATTTCAAGTAGCATGTAACTCATGCAAACGCATGAATATATTTAAAATTAAACATAATTTTTATTATAAAAATATAAATAATTAGTCAAATTATTTTTAAAAAATAGCATGTAACACATGCATACGTATAGATATATTTAAAATTAAACATAATTTTTATCATAAAAATATAAATAATTAGTCAAATTTTTTTTTTTTAAATAAACGTAATTAGTCACATTTTAAAATTCTTAAGTCGTCACCAACCATTTTTTATCAAACGTAATCTAGTTTAAGCTATGCGTTTACCCCCTAAAAACAACATATCAACCAAACATTTAATAAATTATTAAGCAAATCTAATTATACAAAAAAGAAAATATCAAATCAATATTAGAAACAAGAGTAAGTATTGTATGAGACAGTCTCATGAAATCTATGTCTCAATGACATGTGGGACCTACATGTCACTGAGACATAGGTCTCATGAGACCGTCTTATAGACCATGAACTAAACATAAAAAATAAAAAAGAATTGAAACTTTTTTTTTGGGGATGTCTTACCAACCCGTATGAATATTTATATGTAATTACCCTCAATACTATATTTGCTTCTACATACATAGATGAGTATACCGAGTAGTGACTAGTTTAATTAGAAACAAATTAAAAGAACATGCTTGTGTATATAGAGTATACATAGTATTTTTAATTAGAAATTGAAACTTGATAGTTACTTGTGTATGTTGAATATATACATTTTTTATGCTAAGTATACATTAAAAAAATAGAGTCAATAGTTCTTTTGTGTATAATTATGTGAGTTGAGTATGCATTTTATGCTGAGCATACTATTTGATCAAATATGAAATATATTTGTATTCAAGATATGGATCTAGAGATGAAGGTTGTTTGCGCAAATTCTTGTTCGGCCGAGTTCATTGAGTTTTCAATAGTCTCGGGTTCTAGGATTTCTAAACAATTATATATTCTTGCATTTACCTAGAACGTTATATTACAAGGCATAACGCTAAGGAGAGAGCCGTTTTGCTGCACATGAACTATGACCTCTTTTTAGAGGATTGGTTGAAAGACTCTTAAAATTGGGTCAACTATCCATAAGGATTGGGGTCTAGACCCTCCGTGTTATGAAGCTTGTTTGCTTATTGAAGCAATTTTAAAGGCCATTGCTAATTTCCTTTATTCTGGTCAAATTCATGGTGGACTTCAACATCCTGAGAATTATTTGATACAATATGATATCGAGAAGAATGTCAAAATCTTGCTGATTCACGACAAAATGGATGATAGTACATCCAGAATGGGGGAAAAGGGGTGTCTTATATAATTTTTGGCCGAGTTCTTAAAGGAGTGGTTGTAGAAAATTATCCAAAAGATCTCAAGTGGTTACGCAATTCAATTATTGATTGTCATGGGAGCAATGATTGGATATGTATTATCAAACATCTTTCCCTCTACAATTATAGTAAGAGAAATGCTTTTATCGTGCAGGTTAGGATGTTGCTTTTGAGTTACTATCATTTCCAATGAACTCGAGTTTCTAGATGGACTTTTTGAGGATTGGCAATCAAAAATTCCTCCCGAGAATCCCTATAAAGACTTTCTCTATACTGATGGTAGTGGAATTTACTTCGATGAACCAATTTATGGAACATCAACGGAAGAGCTCCTTCGACATGTTAGAAATTTCATGATCCATTTTAAGAAGAGTTTGAATGATCCAAATCTAGCTAGTGACTAGCATTTACCTCATCGAATTTACCAGAATGAAAAATATAATGAGCTCATGCTTTCCAAGTTTTCTGGAGACCTAATTGTGTACTTGTTTCAAATGGTATGAAACAAGTACACAATCACATCTCCAAAAAACTTGGAAAGCATGAGCTCATTATATTCTTCAATCTCGTAAATTCGATGTGGCAGAGGCTTGTCACTTGCTGGATCTAGATCATTCAAACTCTTCTTAAAATGGATCATGAAATTTCTAACATATCGAAGGAGCTTTTCTGTTGATGTTCCATAAACTGGTTCATTGAAGTAAATTCCACAACTATCAGTATAGAGAAAGTCTTTATAGGGAGTCTCAAAAGGAATTTTTGATTGCCAATCCTCAAAAAGTCCATCCAAAAACTTGAGTTCATTGGAAATGACAGTAACAACCTATAACTAAAAGTTCAAAAGCAACATCCTAACCCGCACAATAAAAGCAATTCTCTTACTATAATTCCAGAGGGAGGGATGTTTGATAATACGTATCCAATAATTGCTCCCATGACAATTAGTAATTGAATTGCATGATCACTTGAAATCTTCTGGGTAATTTTCTACAATCACACTTTTAAGAGCTTGGCCAAAAATTATATATGACACCCCTTTTCCCCATTCCAGATATACTATCATCCATTTTGTCGTGAATCAGCAAAATTTTGACATTCTTCTCGATATCATATTATATCAAATAATTCTCAGGATATCTGAGTCCACCATGAATTTTACTAGAATAGTGAAAATTAGCAACAGCCTTTAAAATTGCTTTAATAAGTAAACAAGCTTCATGACACGGACGATCTAGACCCCAATCCTTATGGATAGTTGACTAATTTTGAGAGTCTTTCAATCATTTCTCTAAAAACGACCATAGTTCATGTGCAACAAAATGGCTTTCTCCTTAACATTATGCCTTGTTATATAATGTTTCCTAGTAAATGCAACAAGCATATATAATTTTTTAGAAAACCTATAACTCAAGACTATTGGAAACTCAATGAACTCGGCCAAATAAGGATTTGCACAGACAACCTTTGTAACGACCCAAGGAAAAGCGCTAGCCACATCTGCGCTATACCTCAAAAGGACTAGTCACAATTGAGACTCCTTGTAGTTGTTAATAAAGCCCAGATCTACCTAATAAATATCTGATGTGGGACTCATCACATAGCCACACACATCACACAATCAATCAAATTGGGGCATCACAATCTCCCCCACTTAAATCCCTAACGTCCTCGTTAGGGCCCACTTTGTGGAGTAGTGTCTCTAAGCCCACATGAGGTTACCGAATCGGCTCTGATACCATATGTAACGACCCAAGGAAAAGTACTAGCCACATTTGCGCTATACCTCAGAAGGACTAGTCACAATTGAGGTTCCTTGTAGTTGTTAATAAAACCCAAATTTACCCAGTAAATACCCGATGTGGGACTCATCACACACCCCCACACACATCACACAATCAATCAAATTGGGACATCACAATCTCCTCCACTTAAATCCCTAACGTCCTCGTTAGGACCCACTTTGTGGGTAGTGTCTTTGAGCCCACACAGGGTTACCGGGCAGGCTTTGATACCATATGTAACAATCCAAGGAAAAGCGCTAGCTACATCTGCGTTATACCTCAAAAGGACTAATCACGATTGAGGCTCCTTGTAGTCGTTAATAAAGCCCAGATCTACCTAGTAAATACCCGATGTGGAACTCATCACATACCCACACACATCACACAATCAATCAAATTGGGGCATCACAACCTTCATATTTGAATCCATATTTCGAATACAAACATATTTCATACTTGATCAAATGGTATACTCAACATAAAATGCATACTCAACTCATATAATTGTACACAAAAGAACTATCAACTTTGTTTTTTTTAATGTATACTCAGCATAAAAAATGTCTATATTAATGTATACTCAGCATAAAAAATGTATATATTCAACATACACAAGGAACCATCAAGTATCAACCTTGTTTTTGTTTCTAATTAAAATACTCTGTATACTCACTACTCAGTATACTCTATCTACACAAGCATGTTCTTTTATTTTGTTTCTAATTAAACTAGTCAGTATACTCATCTATGTATGTAGGATAATTACATATTCATATGAGTTGGTAAGACATCCCTAAAAAGAGACAGTTCAATTCTTTTTTCTTTTTTATGTTTAGTTCATGGTCTATAGGGTACTGCAAAACTTAAAGATTCAACATGGCACATACATAAGTAGAATCAAACCAGTTAAATGCCTTAAAAAGCTTCAAAGCAATTAAAAGCATTAAAGTTAACATCCATTTATGGTCGGAAGATGGGAAGATGGTAAATTAAGCTGACCATGATCAAATATAAGTAGCACATACCTACAAGAACTAGTATTGGAACTTCTAGACTTTAAACAATATGAAAAACCATTGAAGGAAAAATTTATAGAGTTGAACTTGCTGAACCGTTTAAAGACATGATTCAATATGCCTTGCATTAGTTCACAAGACTTATAACAAAGGAAAAGAAGAGGATGGCAACAACTCAAAAGACCGACAGTTGGATAATTAAAATATATTAAATTTTTACAAGAAATCCTCCAAATCTATTGAAGATACTAAATTTCCTGCATGCCATGTAATTCAGGGACTAGTAATTCAACATATTGTCTAAAATATAATTTAGCTCATGCCAAGAGGTTCCTACATACTACAGTTTAATAAGATTCAAACCTAAAAACATAGAATTTTATAACCACTAAAACCAGGGACGAACCTAGGATTTCAAGCTAAGGGGGTCGGAGATAAGCGAAAAAAAAAAATTCAAATATGCATCCATATAGTATTAATAAACTATCAACCAAGACAAATATCCAAAAATCATTGTTTCTTAATATATTAAGATACAATTATCTACCAATAAAAACAAAAAGACACGAAACACTATTATTTCTTAATACAATCATCTATGAAAAGGGAACTCGACACTCTTTCAAATCTTCAAAATTATCTACGATTGAATCCAAACTAAATGTCGAAACTATATCATTTTCAATATATAACAACATCAAAGAGTCCGTCGAATTTCATCACGTTAATTAACATGATATTCTCATATTTGTTTGCGTGTTCGAGGATCACAATCCAAAGAATCAAGATCAACTCTTTGAAATTATGTTTGAGAGATTGGAACATCGACATTTTCCGGAATTGGGGAATGCATATTTTCTAGAATTGGAACATCTACATTTTCTAGAATTGGAATAACAACATTAGTTGTTGACAATCCCACGTTGACTTCAAAAGAATTTGAATATTTTCTTTTGAAAAAATCAAGCATTATAGTTGATTTTTTAATGATCTACAAATAAAATAAGAATTATATATATTAAATTTGTGTGACAATTTTCTTAAATTTGTGTGACAATTTTTTTAAATTTATTTGACAATTTTCTATATTATATGATTTGTTTTTTTAATTTTGTCTTTGGTCTGCCTTTATTGGTCTCTGATATTGACCCACTAACCCAATCCCACTACAGCACTACCGACACTACAAATTTATTCTGCACGCAGCACTACTAACAAAAACTTTTCTTTAGTTTTCTGTTACAGTGTCACTTGTCCCTATTATGCCCAACCACCCATCAACAAAGATGAAAAAACAAACAAACAGTCAAAGTAATCTTTACAAACTCTACTCTCTCTCTATCTCTCTTATCTATATAATAGAAGAGAGGGAGTCACAAACACACACAGAGTGACTGAGGTGTTGTTTGGATGAATGAGTTTTAAGTGATATGATTTTGTTTTCATCACTCATCATCCAAAATTTGTGGGACTCACGGAAAATTTTTTGTTCGGACACCATCACTCATGATCCGTGACTCAGTTTCCATCACTCAATTCTCTAATTTTTGAGTTATGAGTTATGGAAACTGAAAACACATTTTAGCTGTTTTCAATTTTCATAACTCATAACTCAATGGCATTTTTGTAATTATACACACATAGAGGGACCCACAGCTGCAACTTTTGACCTTTGACTCTTTTTTTTTTTTTTTTTTCACTGGTTGGTCTTCTGTTCTTTTTTTTTTTTTTTTTTTCTCTTCACTGATTCTTTCTTCAGTTCTTCGTCTCTCTCTTTTTTTTTTTTTTCACTATTCGGTCTTCAGTTCATCCTTTTTTTTTTTTTTTTTTCTCTTCACTGATTCTTTCTTCAATTCTTCGTCTCTTTCTCTTTTTTTTTTTTCACTGTTCGGTCTTCAGCTCATCCTTTTTTTTTTTTTTTTCTTGGGTTCAGTGAGTTTGGTTTTTTTTAAAATTTTTTTTTTTCTCACTGGGTTCGGTGAA
The DNA here is from genome assembly GCA_028535165.1 of Quercus tomentella. NCBI lineage: Eukaryota > Viridiplantae > Streptophyta > Magnoliopsida > Fagales > Fagaceae > Quercus > Quercus tomentella. The sequence goes on along the minus strand of JAPQVY010000023.1, from coordinate 9,135,741 downwards.
TTTAGCTACTGGGGGTTGAAGGAAAAAAAAAAAAAAAAAGTAAAAGCTACACAAGGTACAAGTATGGGGCCCACAAATAATTGAAAAATATTGAGCGATGACAAGTGAGTGAGGGTGCCAAACAAGGTGGGGTGTTTTAAGTGATGAGTGATAAGTAATAAGTGATGAGTGATGAAAACTGAGTGATGAGTGATGGGTGATGAAAACTAAGTGATGAGTGACCATTTTTTTAAACCAAACAAGGCCTGAGTGACAGAGAGTCACAAAGCCAAAAAGCCCAAAAAAAAAAAAAAAACACCACAGGCCGCAGCAGTCAGCACAGATTCAATTCACAGAATCACAATCACCAACATCAGTAATCAGTTCATCTTCATCACTCATCATTAGTTCAATAAAAACACAAACACTCCACAAGCAAGCACAAACATTTTATTTATTTTCTAGGTTTTGAAGGAAACTAGGAAAGGATCATAGATTAAATACCTGTGAAGGCTCGAGCAACCGGCGGCGGCGGCAAGATGGGGCTCGCGTGGGCGGCGGCGACAGCTGAGCGTGATGATGGCGGCGTCGGCGTGGGGCAGTCCGTACTGGGTCTGGATAGACTCTCGCCGTCTCGCGTCGGCGTCGCGTGGGTAGTCTCGGCTCTCTATCTCTCTCACTCTCTGTCTCGCCTCACTATCTCTGTTTCCTTGCTTTTTATTTTTCCTTCTTCCTTCAACTTTCTCCTTTAGGTTTAACTGCTGAGGTTTTTTTTTTTTACATGGGTCATGGGCTCTTGCCTCTTGGGCTGGCCGGCTGGGCTTGCAATTCAGGAAGGGGGGCCCGAGCTAAAAACCAAGGGGGCCCAAGCCTTTTTTTTTTTTCTTTTGAAAAATTTAACCTGTTAAAAAAAAAATTCTATAGCACTAATGACTAACTACCCTTTCTCCAATTCCACTAAACCAAATTTCACATATTCCCCATTTGAAAATGTGCAACATTCACAACAAAAAAAAACTAATACTAAAAAAAATTCCTCAACACAAAAAACTAAATAATTACTCAATGATAAAATATAAAAATAGAACACTGGAAGACCTAATGATTACCTGTTGAAAATTGGAAGCTAAGGTTGAAGGATCTGATTGAGGCAAATCACTGTGTCTGTTTTTTTCCATATACGGCGTCGTTTAGGATGTTCAAAGAGTCAAAATTAGAAACCAAAACAGGTCTCCATCATTCGGTCCTCAAGCTCAAAGAAAAATCGCCTACTCTCCTTCGCCTCAGATCCAGGGCCAGCCCTTCCACTAGGCCAATTAGGCAATTGCCTAAGGCCCCCAAGTGGAAGGGAGGCCCCAAAATTTTAGAACAGAAGGGGTAGTAGGGGAAAAAAAAATATTTTGGTTTCAGATGAATCAAAAAAATCCGGCACATCCTTTTGGCCAAAAAACAAAATTTTTGTTATACCCGGTTAAACATTGGTAGCACAAAAAAAAAAAAATTTTGGTCCAAATAAAATTAATTATCCCAAAAATAACATCATTATCCTCTAGAGAAACCAAAATTCAACACAATAAACTACAAATCTGGTCTAAAAAATTAACCACAAAACAATCAATAATCAAAACAAATAAAAAACATCAAATCCCTAAAATTTTTACCTTTCTTTTTCTCATTCTTGCTCTGCTTTTTTCTCTCAACTCTTGCTCTCCGCCTCTCTCATTCTTTCTCTCCACTCCCACTGTCAGGGCCGGCCCTAGACCAAGCTTCCTCCAATCTCATCTTCTTCTTTTTTCCGCTGCTGCGTTTGGGTTTTGATTCTGCAGAACTGAAGAATGGCTGAATGGGTTTTGAGTTTTGAGTACTTGGATTTCTGATTTTCTGTCTTTCTGCCTTTCTCTAGACTCTTCTTTAGATTTGTTAAAGACTGAAGTTTTCTCTGGGCAGTGGGCTGGACGTTTCACCACGTTTGGGCCTTCAACCTGCTTTTTCTTTTTCTTTTTGGGTTAAGCCTGCTTTTTTTATTGTTTTGTTTTTTTTTTTTTTTTTTGGTGGTTATAGGTGCAATAGGATTTTTTTTATGTTTTTTGTGGGTCACATCTTGGCAGGTATTTCTTAGCTGGGCTGGGGCGCTGGGCTTGTACAGTGTTGTGTTTAATTTTTTTTTTTTTAATCATGTGTTTATATATATATATATATATATATTAGTTATTTGTAATATAATGAATAAATCTTTATTTATGCAGGTTGAGATTGCTAAAAATTTGTTATTATTCGGTGAAACTACAACAATATTTTTTATATAAATCAGGTTTCATTTCTCATTTGTTCTACACTTGAAAGTTAATTTTTATTTTAGTCTTTATAAATATATTGTTTGATTAGAAATGTCTACTATAAAATATGCATCTGGATATGAAAAACTTAAAAAAAGATAAAAAGAAGAAAAATTAATTGAGTCTCAAAAATGATCAATGGATAAATTTGTTATTAGTAATAAACAAAATATAACACAAAATTTAGATGAAAATATCACAAATGAGCAAGAAATTCACCAAAAAGAGTTAGAAGATAATGAAATGATACAATTACAAGATAGCAATGATGTTCAATTTTACAATACAACAAATCTTGATAATGAACTTCAAAAGAATTTAGAAGAAAATGAAAATAATGATGAAAATGTTACAAATGAACAAGTTCACCATAATGATGTTCAACTAGAAGAAAATGAAAATAATAATGACATGTTGAATTATATTCCTTCAAATATTTATGATCCAGGTAATTGGAAAAATATTGACACAAAATTAAGAGATTTATTAGGAGAAAGAAAAATAAATTTTAAATGAAATATATTATAATATAAAAATATTAAATAAATATTAATTTAATTAATACATAAGTATAAAAAAGGCCCATTTTAATTCTTGCCTTAGGTCCCAAAATATCTAGGACCGACCCCACTCAAATCGCTTGTCTCCCTCGTCGGCCACCGCACTCCTTAGCTCAGTCAAATCTCTGATAATATCCTCCACAAGTCTCCAAATGCCAGTCAAAGCTTCTGTCCTTGTCAACGTTGTTGCCCGCTGCGGCCTCCAGTTGTGACCAGTGATCGGATCTCTCTAAGCTAGTGGAAGACTCGTTTTTTTCTCACTGTGTTGCTTTCTCTGTTATTTTGTTGAGATAATCTCTCTTTGTTTGAACTTTATTGAAGTCTCTCTCCGTTTGGTAAAGATGTAAAGTAGTATATGCTTTAGTAAAAAACGCCAGACCTCGTGTATCACCACAGACCACATAAATTGATATATTTATTAATTATTATATTTAGTTTTTATCTTTGTTGGTGTTATATTAGTGTATTTACAGACTTTACAGTACCACCACTATTACTACAGTACTACCACTATTACTACAGTACTACTACGGCTTTAAGCTTTCCCAGCTCTCCTGTTTTAATAATAATAGTTGGGGCAGCACGTGTAAGGCAGGTGCTTGCCATTATACTTAATAATCACATAAAGTCAAATATAGAACCTGTAGTGTTAAGCCATAAAACCTTCATGAATTGGCACCTCTACTGTAGCACATTAGGTGACCACCTGTTAAAGGAATGAATGTTGTTTACTACACCATACATACAATACAAACAAAACAAAATCGAAATATATAATAAAACATTTCTCCTTACATATTTGGAAAGAATGCCTAATATGTGTATACAAACAAAACAAAACCGATAAATATATTAAAAACATTTCTCCTCACATATTTGGAAAGGATGCCTAATATGCATTGTAATGGTATAACCAAACTAAACTAAAACTATATTCAATTAGCCAAGAGCCCTGTAACTCAATTGGTTGGCACCTCTTAGTATTTTCATCCGAGACATCAAGGGTTCAAACTTCAAATTGCCTCTCCCACAACTATAGAATTATATATATTTTAAAAAAAGGTTATATTCAATCAACCAATTTCAATTTCATAATTCTATAACCATTTGTAATATTAAAATAAACTAAACTAAACTGAACAACATGTAAGAGACAAAATCAAAACATCCAAAAAGGAATAAAGCTAATTGATTCACAAAACTCTCTCTCTCTCTCTCTCTCTCTCTGTGAGAGAGAGAGAGAGAGAGAGAATGAGAGAATGAAGATATCAATTTAATTTTTTTAATTCTCAAAGTTAAATTCCATCATAGAGTTGAAAAAATTTCACCAAGTGATTGGGCTAATTTCTCCAAGTGCATTTGTTTCAATCTTCTTAGAGCTTCTTAATTTAAATGAGGCTGAAAACTGTTTGAATTTTAGCATTGAGAGATTTAACATAAACAATATAATACTTTTGGTTCAATTCAAATACAACTTCTGATTTCCAACCGAATTTACCAATTACTCTAAAAGCTCAAGCTAAGAGACAAGAGTGTAAGCTACTTATTCACAAGTTCTAATAACCTCATTGCCTAATTATGCACCAAGTTTGATCCTTATTGACGAATTAGAAAAAAAAAAGTATTCACTTAATTTTATTGCTTAAAATTCGAACAACCTCTCCTAAGAGAGGCAAAATTTTTAAGCTCTCCCTTTGTTTACTTAAGAATAGGAAAGAAAGCAAAATTTTGAGCAATTCATTCTTTTTTCTTCTATTGGGATTTTCATATTTTAACTCTGACCTCAACTTCCTAAATTCATAGCTTTAACAAGACAAGTAATAAGCTCAGCTTCTTTTCCCTTTTTTCTCTTACTAAAAGGCCCAAAATCCAAAATGACACAATCTGGACTATTATTTTTTTTCTTTTCTTTTTTCACCCCTCTTAAGTTTCTCATAGTTGAACTCACATCAGCTCAACTAAGCTTATAGCTTCAACAAGAGAAGTAATAAGCTCACTTTCTTTTCCATTTTTCTCTTACCAAAAGACATCCTTAAATAAAAAAACTTGTACCATATCATTAATTTATACTTTTGTCACCTTCTGGATTTATTATAATTTATACATAAGCTAATAGCTTCAACATGACAAGTAAAAAGCTCACTTTCTTTTCTATTTTTTATTTTCTAAAAAGCCAAAATTTCAGTAAAACACACACACACATATAGAAGTGATATATAAAAGACCATGAAACAAACATTAGAAAAAAATGATATTCAGCCAAAGGAAACAAACACAACCTTATATATCATTATGTGATGTGCCATAAATCAAAATTGTCCATTCCTTTGGCTTCCTAATTATTGTTTACAATTCTTATGGCTTGACAAGCAAGAGAGGAGCTTTAACTCCAAGAAGCACATTTTTCTAAAGAAGTCACATTCACATAATTTCTTGCTTTAACAAAGAAGGCATAATTTCAACAAACCAAGTAAGTTAAATTTCGTTTCTCTATTTATCTTGGTGGCAAGAAATAAAAAGTGAGTCAAAATTATGGTTGAACTGAGTTTAAATTGCAAAGAGAAATTTGATTTAAACATCTACTATATCATTTGTCTTAATGACAATTGGGAACCATGAAATTGCAATATTCCAAAGCCAAAATAGGCTTAAACCACAAGCAAGTATTATGTAGTTTCCTATAAAATGTAACGAATGAGGAAAAACCACACATTTGCACAACTATTAACAAAAACATATTTATGCGATATTCTTATATTAAACAAAAATTTAATTACAAATTACAAAAAGTAAAAAATAAAAATAAAAAAGTGAAAAATGATAAGGCAAATAGAAACAAAAAGGGGAAAGATAATATTTGAACTCCAAAAAAAAAAAAAAAAAAAACTTATAACCCAAAATATCTAAGAATTGTAAAATTCAAATAGCTAATACTTCTCTTCTTATCCTTTCTGAGTTACCAATTAGACTTCCAATTCATTTTACAAACTTCATTTGCTTACATAAGAAAATGTCAGAAAACAAAAGAAATCAAATCCAAATTTTAATACTCACCCAGTCACCCTTCATTATCCCCATATCTAAACACACACACACACACACACAACCGAAAAGATCTAGAATTTTGAAATTTAGATCTCTATACTTTTCTTCTTATCCATTTTCAGTAACCAACAGCCTTCCAATTGATTACACAAACTTCAATTGGCTAAATTAGACAATGCCAGAATATTAAAAGAATACAAATCCAAATCTTGCTTTTAACCATTCTCATCTCAAAAGACACACATGCAACATTTTCAAAGCAAAGAAAAGAAGCATGGATATAGCTATATTTGAACGAAAATGTGAAATCTTACATGAGGAAAACTTTGGGCAGAATCAAGAACACATTCTCCATCTGCAATGTACATAAATGGTGATTTTAGAAGCATAGCCACACATAACAGCCTTGGAATCAGAATATACATTAGGGGGAAAGAGAGATGAGATATGATTGAACCTATTCTGCCATGGTTAGGGTTTTCCTAGATTAATAAAATCTGATCCTTGATAATTTGGATAAATTGGCACTTCGGTTTGGTCAAGCTCTTTTTAGTTATGCTAACTTGATTTAATGCAAATAATTTTCCAAGCCAAATTTGTAAAAAAGACCTAGGATAAGAATTGGGATTAGCAACTCAAAATCTCACAAACGAAAAGGCAAAGAAATTAGGTATGAAACATCTTAACTGAATTCTGATGATGTTCAAAATTAATATTCATAGATGGGGTAAAAAATTTAGCCATACACACCGATTTAATATACAAATATGCTTCCCAAGTTCAGATCACATAGTGTAAGATTTCCCATTTAAAATATAAGATATATATATATATACACACACACATATATAAAGATTAGATCAATAGCCAAACTAAGCTTAAAATAAATAATAAAAGAACAAGATTGATCATCCTCCCAAAATTCCAAGAACTATGAAACTAACATTCCAGAATAACAGAAATATAGAGTTAAATAAGAGAGAGTGACAGAAGCGCATTTTTAGAAAGAAGAAAGATGAGATGAAATCCAAAACCCATGATGAAAATGAATTAAACAAGAAGAAAAGAGATTAATTTGAGTGACAATTAATTTGATTACATATCACTGATCACGTTATGCCTAGAATCAATATATCAAATATTTACAAATATATATATATATATATATTCAAAGACCTAACATTTTTACCAAAAACACAAAGCATACCTTACCTTTGTAAGGATGATATCCAAAAGATTAGTCCCTACATTTGAATCAAATAGCTCAGCTTGGTAGCTGCAAATCGAATATAACAAATTAGCACTTAAAAAAAAAAAAAATTTAACCAAAAAAATAAAAAAGAGGAAGATTACAAACCCCATGACCAACCACATCACCACCACCATTACCGAAAACAAAAACAACAACAATTGATATATTCTTCTAGAACATTATAATTTGTATGGTTCTTTTAATTCTTTCTACAGGTAGGATCATTCATTTATGTGTATAGAGAGAAACATAAAGCACAAATTTTGCTATGAAATTGATGGAAAAATAGCAACTTTACAATCAAATGGAGTAGGCAGCTTTTCTTTTTGGCAAAATTGGTTTTGTCTCTGGTGTATAGGTCTGTATCATCAATCCAGTTTTTCCCGTTGTTAAGAAATAGAGAGAATGACATGGGATTAGGCAAAAATGGAACCAAATTATGATTAGTGAAACTTCAAAGTGGATATATGTGTGTGAGAGAGAGAGAGAGAGAGAGAGAGAGAGAGAGAGAAAGAGAGAGCACTTATCTATAGTGTGTTAGCCGAAAATACCAAAAATGGAATGGAACCAAATTATGATTAGTGAAACTTCAAAGTGGATATATGAGAGAGAGAGAGAGAGAGAGAGAGAGAGAGCACTTACGTATAGTGTGTTAGTCGAAAATACCAAAAATGGAACCAAATCCCCTTTCTTTATGATCTGTTTCTCTCTCCCTCTTTCAATATCTTCTCACCTTAGAAAGGAGAAACCGACGCACACACAACTCCATACCCAACAGCTAAAAGTTTAGAAGAAAAGAAACCCAAAATACCCATATTAGCAAATGAAAAGAAGAAATCAAGGAAATCATAAAGAAGATAAATTTAGAGAATGTAAATACCTGTGGTATGAGTTGAGAGAAAAACCAAAGCCACAAACTAGACCTTGATTCGTATAATAGTTGAAAAGCCCTCTCCATCCAAGTAGGCAAAGCCCTCTCTGCTCTTTCAATAAATAGAGTGCGGAATCGGTGAGAGAAACTCAGAGTTCTTTCAGCTTTGCTATCACTAACGAGGTCTCTCGTCTTTCACCCCTCTCTGTTTGTCGCTCTCACCCACTCCAATCTCTATTTCCCTTCCACATGCAAAAAATAACAAAACGAATGACACCCAAAATACCCACTTAAGATCAATATCATAAACCTAAAAGACTCGTATTAGCAAACAATCAAAGATTGAAACCCACAAGGAAAAAAATACAAACACAGATCTTAAGAACAAAAAAAAAAAAAAAAAAAAAAAAAAAAAAAAAAAAGGAAATTTTGAAGAAACGGAGAAAAATAAATAAAAAAGAGATACTTACTAGAAAAATTAGTCGAATTTTTTTTTTATTATTATTATTTTTTTTTTCAGGATAAACATTTGACTTGTGCCTGAGCCGATCTGGTCCTGCTATGATAGAGAGAAAAGAGAGAGAGAAGAGATATGGAGAGAGTTCCAGACCCTTTTGCCTTTCTCCCTTTAATTGTTATTGTTTTATTAAGCCAAATGCATTGTTTAGTCTTCCACAAATGGACAAAAACTTGACTAAACAAAAGTTACTGTTCATAGAGCATTTTCTCTTTTTATATAGTTAGTAGATAGCTTTTATGTTAGATTTAAATTTGATAGTGGTTTTTTTTTTATACGAAAAATTTGACACTAGTAGTTTACTAGTTGGTTACTTGGTTACTTTAATATTGGTTTTATACTCACTATATCATCAACTATAATATTGTTATATACTTATTTGTTTGTTTATTTATTAGGTTTGCTTAAGATTTAACATTTTTTATTTGTCTTATGAAAATTATGATATGTTTGACAAAAAAAAAAAATTATGATATGGAAAATATATTTGAAAATGATGATGCCGAAAAGATCACCAGTAAGCCACACAGTGCCCGCACGTTTGAAACAGCACCTGCACAAAAAAAAGAAGACCTAGCAGAGAGCACCGGTGTGGTGTCGGCCAAATACCCACCGAATGTTAAGTTAAAACTATTCTCACAATTCTAGAGTGCTAGAGAGGGTAAATTATGCGTACCTTGATTTGTAAGGGTATTGGGGCTTTTATAGTAGTAGAAGGGTGAACTCTCTTCCTTGATGTAGAAGTCTTTTCCTTATAGGAATCCTCTTGAGTAATCCCAAACGTGATGGACAAGTCATTTCCTTGTAAAGAGGGTCCTTCATTAACACGCGTATCTTCCGGAATTCTCCATGCACTAAGATTCCAATTTCCTTTGGGATTCTACCTGATTTCTAGTGTGTGTGACAAGTATTTTAAGTTAGGGTTCCGGCTATCCCCTGGGCTTACCCATTGTCGGCCCATGGGCTAAGATCCGTTAAGCCCACCAAGAAGAAGGTCCGTCATGACCAATTTTTACACCTTCAGCTGCCCCCTTCACCCTATAATCCGTCATGCAAAGGTGGACAGACTACTAGGGTGACGGTTAAATCATCTTTTGGGTTTGACGGTTGAAGGTTCTTTGACGGTTTCCCAGGAGGATGACAAGAACTGCGATCATTTGTTGACAGGTTGTCAAGCACTTATGAGATATGACACGTGTCATGTTTTGATTCGATCTTGTCCCGGATCGAAGCGTTGCTTCGTCTTCCGTGCATTTTACCTATATATATTACACTTCTCTTCCCTCATTTCTCCATTTCTCAGCCAAAACGCATTGTCAGAGCACGATCGTCACCCTTGTCAGAGAGCCTTCCATTGAATATCTATACCCGTCATCTATACAACCGTCGACCATCAGTAACTCAGACTTGGTGAGTATTTATGTTTTTACAAGTCTTTCATTGGTGCTTTTCATTTTGTTAGACTTTCATACACACCCGTCAACGCTCCTAGATCCGTCAGTCTTAGGTTTTGTCGTCACTTGTAGGCAATGTCTAGTGCGTCAAGTAATCAGTCAGTAGTTCGTGATGGGGCGGATTACGAGGAAGTATACCTATTCGGTCATAAAGACCAAGAGAGTCTGGGCGAAGAGAGGAGTCCGTCCGCATCTTCCTCGTCCTCAACAAATGAGGATATGGAGATGGTTGAGCTATAGAATATTTCTAATGACAGCGATGATCAACCATTAAGATCCGTCATTGGTGCTGATGGACTAAGGGAGTTCATCATGTTACTAAAGTGGACGGTGCATAAATTCACATCCGTCATCAAGGAGAAACACTTCAGCACATTTAGGGCCATTTTTCAAATTCTAGACTACATGTCAATCCGTCTAACCTACGTATCAGAGAAATGTTATTATGAGGGGGTAGACGACGTCGGAGTATATGAATAGATGTTGAAGGCGGGACTTAGGTTTCCTTTAAGTACCCTGCATAGAGAACTTCTAAACTATTTGGGTCTGTCCGTCACCCAGATATCCCCAAATGCCTGGAGGGTCTTCATAGCAATGGAGATTCTCTATGGTGCTATGACAGACGGTGCTAGGAGGCTGACGGTGCGTGAATTTCTTCATTGCTACCGTCCAGATGAAATAGACAGATCAAAGGGAATGTATAGTTTTGCCAGTAGAAGTCCACTGTTGAAGGTTATCTTTGAAACGCCTGACTCAAATAGAGACTGGAAGAGTCGCTACTTCTTCTTAGAGGGCGACGGTTGGATGGGTCGCCCAGGGGAGATGGATTATATGCCTGTTGACACAACCTGGGAGTGTTAGATCCGACCTGTATGCACCCGTCCTAATCTGTAAGCTTTTTACATTGGCTCAGTTCAGTATGATCTCTTTTGACCGTCCGTTTTTTCAGGTAGACGGCGTCCTCAAGTTAGTGTCAAGGAGTTTGGTTTCCTTAAGAAGATTTTTCAAAAGACCAAGTCGGAGGAAAGGACTTGGGCGAAGTTGGTAAATCCAGACACCATTCACTGGTACTGTGACGGTCCCAAACCCACACCTGAAGCCATCAGATACAACGAAAAAAATTCATAGACGTAAGTCCGTCAACCTTTATTCGCATACATGGCTTCAATTTAATTAGTAACTTTATCCGTCCTTTTATTTTTTCAGAGATAGACGATGTTAAGAGAAGGGCTCAGATAAACTTACAGGCTGCTAAGAGAAAGGAGTCCGGCGAGCCGGTTCCTAAGGGGACGGCTCCGTCGATAAAAAGAAAGCCTCTATCCAAATCTGACCGTCCACTTAAGCAGCAGAAAGTCTCACTGGAACCCGTCGTAGGGTTAATGGCTGAGGGTGTGAAGATCGTCACCCCAATAAAGCATGGGTCAGACAAGGGTTTGATGAAGGCCCCGTCCACAAGCCAAGAGAAACCTCCTCCTCTCCTTCGAGACGACTCCAAATTTGCCCTGGAGAAGCTTTCGTCTATTATTTCATCGGAGGACTACGAGGATTTGGGCAATCATTCAACGGAGGCAATGGGGGAGACGGGTCTATTTGCAGTAGCACAGGTAATCTTGTCCGTCAACTTTCGCCCATCCATTCCACCTCGTTTTTGTCTAACACTTTTCTTAACTTGCTTGTTCCAGTCCCTTGTCATGATGAAGGGCCTAATGGATCGCTGCCTTAACCGTGAAGCGGCTCTGGAACGTGTGCGAGCAAAGGCAGAGCAGACGGAGGACGAGCTGGGTCATCTTAACAAGTGGAAGTCCACTATGGAGAAGAAGTTTGACCTTTCTGAACAGGTAAGGAAGGAGCTGGAGCAAAAGACGGATGAGGCGGGGAAAGCCTTGGTGGTTAAAGATAAGGAGATACAAGACCTGAAGAAAAAGCTCCGTCAGGCTAACGAGACAGCGGTCTGTCAGTACCGTGATTCCGACGCTTTATTGGCCAAGCTAGAAGACTCATTCCTTCAAGGCTTTGAAGACGCCCTCCGTCAAGTTAAGAAAACCTACCCTAACCTAGACGTGTCTATGATAACTGTTGAAGATCAAGGTCAGACATCTGCTTTGCCCGTCGCTTCGGAGAACACAGACGATCTATTTGCGGAGAATGCTGCTCAAGGCGATGGAGAATCAACTCCAGGAAAGGATGCCCAAGATGCCGACCCCAAAAAAGTAGAAGGCACTTAATTTATCTGTCAATTTTTTTGAGAACAATCTGTCCTTAATTTTGTGTATTAAACAATTACCCTTTAAGGGTTTTTATCCGTCAATGTTTTATTCCACAATTTTTATGCCTGCTTTATCATTTCTTGTTATTTGAGAGTTGCATGAATGTCCGTCCTTGCATTTTATCCCGTCTATCATTTTGAAAATTTCACCAAGTTTGGTGATCCGTGTTGTTGACGGGTTTGTATCCGTCTTTTTAGAACTAGATACCTATACATTTTATGCGCTTGTCGTCACCGGCCCAGACTGTCCGTCGAAACTTATGGGTTTTTACTTTTCACCCGTCTATTCACGGACTTTCACTGTCACCCGTCTAAGATGATTCGATAATGTTGTGGAGTTTAAGTTTATAGACGGTCCGTCCATATTTCGGGTTAGTAATAAATTTAACAACTTGTGACCCGTCCATCTCGTGAATTTGCGATTATATCCATCTTATGCTTGGTCCGTCTGCTCTGTGGACAGAATATATCCACCCTATGGGTGATCCGTCCACTTTGGGGACTGAATTTTTTCGCCATGAAGGTGATCCGTCCACTTTGTGGACTTTGTAAATTTTCTCACATTGTGGGTGATCCGTCCATTTTGTGGACGTTAATATTCACACCCTATAGGTGATCCGTCCACTTTGTAGACTTAAGTATTCACACCCTGTGGGTAATCCATCTATTTTGTGGACTTTGTAAATTTTCTCACCCTGTGGGTGATCCGTCCACTTTGTGGACTTTGTAAATTTTCTCACCCTGTGAGTGATCCGTCCACTTTGTGGACTTTAATATTCACACCTTATGGGTGATCCGTCCACTTTGTGGACTTTGTAAATTTTCTCACCCTGTGGGTGATCCGTCCACTTTGTGGACTTTAATATTCACACCCTATGGGTGATCCGTCTACTTTGTGGATTTTGAAAGAAATCTGCACCCATGGTTATCCATCCTTTTTTGAGAATTTAAGTAGAAAAATACGATTGTGTCTGAATAAATCCTCTTTAAAAAAGACAGTGCGTTTGTAGGAAAAAGTACCTGCCCCTTTGGGCTTAAAAGGCACAAAATATTGTAGCAAAAATTATTAAAGGAAAACTAGTAATTGTAGCTAAGGTTAAATAAGAATCGCTGTTTTTCATATTATCTCTACTGGTAGTATTTCAGTAGATGCTCCGTGTTCCATGGGTGTTGCAGCTTTTGTCCGTCCATTGTCTCGAGGTGGTAGGTCCCCTTCCTCTGCCATGGCACGATTTTGTAGGGTCCTTCCCAATTGGGGCCGAGCTTTCCTTGCGAAGGATCTCTAGCGGCGCCCATTACTTTCCGTAGTACAAGATCACCGACCTGAAAGTCCCTATGCCTCACTTTGGTGTTGTAGTGTTTTGCCATGAGATTCTGATAACGCGCCAACCTCTGCTCCGTTGTCGCTCGGATTTCGTCCACTAGGTTGAGTTGAAGGCGCATGGCATTCTCGTTCTCATCCATGTCGTAGTTCTCCACCCGATAGCTTGTGAGCCCCACTTTTGCGGGAATGACAACTTCACTTCCGTATGCTAGACGAAATGGTGTTTCTCCAGTGGGGGTTCTTGCTGTAGTCCGGTATGCCCACAGAACACTTGGTAACTCGTCTGGCCAGATACCCTTTGCCCCCTCGAGCCGGGTTTTGATTATCTTGAGCAAGGACCAGTTTGTGACTTCGACCTGCCCATTAGCCTGTGGGTGCGTGGGTGACAAGTAGTGGTTCTTGATTCCTAGTTCCGAACAGAAATCTCTGAACGCGCTGTTGTTGAATTGCTTGCCGTTGTCAGAGACCAGTACTCTGGGTATCCTGTACCTGCATATAATATTTCTCTAGACAAAACTTCCAATGTTTTTCTCCGTGATAGTGGCTAAGGCCTCTACTTCTACCCATTTAGTGAAATAGTCTATGTCAACTACTAGAAATTTTAGCTGCTTGACCGCTGTTGGGAATGGGCCCATGATGTCCAGTCCCCATTGAGCGAATGGCCAAGGTGCCGTCAACGGGGTCAATTCTTCTGACGGTTGCTTGATGAAGTTGCTGAACCTCTGACACTTGTTGCAAGACTTGACATAAGCCTCCGCGTCCTTCTGTATGGTGGGCCAGTAATACCCCGCTCGCACAAGCTTGTGTGCCAATGATCTTGACCCCGAATAGTTTTCGCAAATCCCCTCGTGTATCTCTCTCATGACGTAGTCCGCCTCTTCCGTACCCAAGCATCTCAGATATGGACGGGAGAAACCTCTTTTGTACAGGATATCTTTTATCAAGAAGAATCTCGCCACCTGGATCTTCAGCTTTCTCGCAGCATCCTTCCCGTCTGGTAAGACCCCATTTTTTAAGTATGAAGCTAACGGTGTGGTCCAATTACTTCCAGAGCCTATCTCCTGTATGTCATCGGAATCTATTAGTGGAGAAAGCTGAACGAAGGAGAGTACATTACCGGGGATGATCATATGCTCTGCTGAAGCGGCTTTGGTAAGACGGTCAGCTTGCTCATTTTCTCCTCTAGGGATTTGGATGATTTTGGCCTCTAGGTCGTCTACTCTTCTCCTTACTTGATCAAGGTATCTCCTCATTCTTTCGACCTTGCACTCATATTCTCCATTCACTTGGTTAGCCACGACTTGAGAGTCGCAATAAATGACTACGCTCGCTGCTCCTGCTGCTCTGGCGAGGTCGAGGCCTGCTACTAATGCTTCGTATTCTGTTTCATTATTGGTGGTGGGGAAGTCGAGATGGACCATACATTCAACCCTGTCTCCTTTGGGTGATAGCAGTACGACATCAGCCCCCCCGGCTCGTCTATTGGATGATCCGTCTGTATATATGCTCTAACGAAGGGACTCTTTTGCCCCCTGGTCTTTGTCATAAGTGAATTCTGCTATAAAGTCTACGACGATCTATCCTTTGATGGCGGTCCGTGGGCGGTACTGGATATCAAACTCGCTTAACTCTATAGCCCATATTGCCAGTCGACCCACAGTTTCAGGATTACTCATCGCCCGTCGTAAGGGTTTGTCGGTCAAGACGTTAACCGTATGGGCTTGAAAGTATGGCTTGAGCTTGCAAGCCGCCGTAACTAATGCAAAGGCAAGTTTCTCCATAGGTGGATATCTTTCTTCGGCACCGCGAAGCGCCCGGCTCGCGTAGTACACGGGCTTTTGTATTCTTTCTTCTTCTCTGACTAGGGCAGCGCTGACGGCTGCGGGGGAGACGGCCAGATAAAGGAAAAGCTCTTCTCCTGGCTGTGATGGACTTAGCAACGGCGGGGAGGAAAGGTAAGCCTTCAACTCTTCGAATGCCTGCTGACATTCGGCAGTCCACTTGAATGATGTCTTCAGCGTGCGGAAAAAGGGCAAACATTTGTCCGTCGCCCTCGACACAAACCTATTCAGTGCTGCTATTTTTCCGTTGAGGCTCTGTACCTCGTTCACATTTCTCGGCGGTGCCATCTCCATAATGGCCCGAATCTTGTCTGGGTTGGCCTCGATCCCACTTTGGGACACCATAAATCTTAAGAATTTTCCCGCCGTCACTCCGAAGGCGCACTTTCCCGGATTGAGCTTTATTTTGTAAAAACGAAAGGTGTCGAATGTTTCTTTGAGGTCTTCCAAGTGATCTTCCTCCCTTCGGCTTTTTACTAGCATGTCATTAACATAGACTTGGACATTTCTCCCGATTTGCTGCGCGAACATCTTGTTCATAAGCCTCTAATACGTTGCGCCTGCATTTTTTAGGCCGAAGGGCATCACCTTATAGCAAAAGAGGCATTGGCTGGTTACGAAAGAGGTTTTCTCCTGATCATCTTTATGCATTTGGATTTGGTTGTATCCTGAGAAAGCGTCCATGAAGCTTAACAGCTGATGCTGAGCCGTAGAGTCCACAAGAACGTCGACCCGAGGGAGTGGATAGCTGTCCTTGGGGCAGGCTTTGTTCAGGTCAGTAAAATCCAAGCACATTCTCCATTTCCCGCTAGCTTTTTTAACCATCACCACGTTTGCCAGCCAGTCGGGGTAATAAACCTCCCTAATGAAGCTCGCATCCTGTATTTGGACTTCTTCCACTATGGCCCGATCCAGTTCCGGGGCGAACACTCTCTTCTTCTGTCGGACAGGTGGAAAGGAGGGCAATACATTCAACCTGTGTACCATAACTGAGGGGTCTATTCCTGGCATGTCTTCATGGGTCCAGGCGAATACGTCTCGATTGCTTCTGAGAAAGGTTATGAGCTTTTGACGTATTGCGGGTTTAGCGAGGGTTCCAATTTTGGTTGTTCGATCAGGATCGGAACTGTCAAGGGTTATCTCTTCTAGTTTCTCTACCGACTCTGTCACCGTCTGGTGCTCTCCTATATTTAAGGCCTGGACCTGATCCTCCATTTCCATCATGGCTACATCGCATTCATGCGCGGCTATCTGACTTCCGTGCAGCTCTCCCACTCCATAGTCTATAGGGAACTTAATCAATAGGTGGTAAGTTGAAGTTACAGCCTTCCATGAATTGAGTGTGGGTCGTCCGAGGATAGCGTTGTAGGCAGACGAGTAATCGACCACTAGGAATTTTACGTCCTTGATGATCTGCTGGGGGTAATCGCCTACCACAACGGATAATGTGACTGCGCCCAAGGGGAACACCCGGCTCCCTCCAAAACCAACAAGTGGGGCATTTGTCGGAATCAATCGTTCCTTGTCGATCCTTATCTGCTGGAACGCTGGGTAATATAGGATATCTGCTGAACTGCCATTGTCGACCAACACTCGGTGCATGTTGTAGTCTCCTACCCGTAAGCTGACGACTAGCGCGTCGTCATGTGGGTGGTGAAGGCACCACGCATCTTCTTCTGAGAACCCAATAATGGGGCCTTCTCTTCGAGCTATCTTTGGCATGGCCCTCGTCAGCTGAACATTTTGTACCATCCTAAGATAGGTTTTGCGGGCCTTTTTGGACGACCCAGCGGCAGCCGTTCCTCCTATGATCATCCTTATGTCCCCTATAGGGGGTCTTTGTCGCTCATTATCCCGTCGGGAGTGTTGGTCTTGTGGTAGTGGATCTGTTTTCTCCTTGCTAACGAACTTCTGCAATTTTCCTTGTCTGATAAGGGTTTCGATTTGTTGCTTTAGGTCATAGCAATCGGCCGTGTCGTGACCATGGTCACAGTGGAAGCGGCAATATTTGTCCCTAGACCGTCTATTAGGATCACTCTTTAGCTTTCCAGGGAATGTTAGAGCCCCTTCGTCCTTGATTTGCATTAGGACTTGATCTATCGGGGCAGTCAATGGAGTGAAGCTTATGAATCTTCCCCCTAGGGGCTTAAGGCGTCTTTCATCCCTTCGATCTCCTGTCCTTACTTTCTTCCAGCTTTGGTCCTGCCGAGTGTCTTCTTGCCTTTCTCTTTTCTTGGGCCTTTCTTTTTGGGCCAACAACGCGTCTTCAGCGTTCATATACTTGGTGGCCCTATAAAGCACTTCTGACATGGTTTTTGGGTCGTTTTTGTACAGGGAAAACAAAAACTTACCTTTCTTCAGCCCATTCGTGAACGCTGCCACAAGTATCTTGTCATCGGCTTCGTCGATCGAGAGTGCCTCCTTATTGAAGCGGGATATGTAGGCCCTCAACGTTTCATCCTCCCACTGCTTGATACTCATCAAGCAAGCCGTAGACTTCTTGTACCGATGTCTTCCGATGAAGTGCGCAGTGAATTGAGCGCTTAGCTCCTTGAAGGTGCTGATCGAGTTAGGTGTTAGCCGGCTGAACCAAATCCTCGCTACACCCTTCAGCGTTGTAGGGAATGCCCTACACATGATTGCGTCCGCTAGTCCTTGAAGGTGCATTAGGGTCTTAAAGGTCTCTAGGTAGTCCAAAGGGTCCCTGACCCCGTCATAGCTATCTATCTGTGGCATGCGGAACTTACTCGGCAGTGGGAAGGAGTTGACGGGGGTGGTGAACGGTGAGTCAGTTCGGTTAACAAGTTCGTCAAGATCGCTGGACACTCATCCCTTGAGAGTGTTCATCATAACTTCCATCTGTTCCTTCATCGCCTGCATCTTCGCGATAATAGGTGGCGGAGCCGTATCTGCGAGGGAAGGGATGCTCACGTTCTGTCGCTTCAATCTACTCGGGGTGTTACTGGCCTGAGGTCTCTCTTGGTTCCTTTTGTCAGCGCTGGTTCCTTTTTGGTCTGCTCCTTTGTTGTTTGGTGCTGCGTTTTTCTGGCGCAGCTGCTCTTCCAAGTCGCAATTTTGTTTGGTGAGGCGTTCCACGGCAACGGCAAGAGTTTTAACTTGTCTCTCGAGTGCGGTCGTGGGTGGTTCTTCTTCTTGAACGTCGTTAGTGGTTGCCATTGAGCGAGTGAGCACCACGCAACTTTTTGTCTTAGGAGCGGTGATATGGCTGATCACTCGATTCCCACAAACGACACCAACTGATGATGCCGAAAAGATCACCAATAAGCCACACAGTGCCCGCACGTTCGAAACAGCACCTGCACAAAAAAAAGAAGACCTAGCAGAGAGCACCGGTGTGGTGCCGGCCAAATACCCTCCGAAGGTTAAGTTAGAACTATTCTCACAACTCTAGAATGCTAGAGAAGGTAAATTATGCGTACCTTGATTTGTGAGGGTATTGGGGCTTTTATAGTAGTAGAAGGGTGAACTCTCTTTCTTGATGTAGAAGCCTTTTCCTTATAGGAATCCTTTTGAGTAATCCCAAACGTGATGGACAAGTCATTTCCTTGTAGAGAGGGTCCTTCATTAACACGCGTATCTTCCGGAATTCTCCATGCACTAGGATTCCGATTTCCTTTAGGATTCTACCTGATTTCTAGCATGTGTGACAAGTATTTTAAGTTAGGGTTCCGGCTATCCCCTGGGCTTACCCATTGTCGGCCCATGGGCTAAGATCTGTCAAGCCCACCAAGAAGAAGGTCCGTCATGACCAATTTTTACACCTTCAGAAAAGATAAATCTCACATTTATTTGGAGACTATTTTAGTTAATTTTTCTATTTTTGTATTTATTTATATTTAAAATAATTATTAAATTAATTATGACGTTATCACAATTCGACCTCGGTTCAACCTCAAAAATCTTGAACTTTTTCTTTTTATGGTTCAATGAACGGTCTGGGTCTAAAAACCATGCTTTTTGTTACATTTTTTATTCAATGTTTTAAGACTACTATTTGTTTCATTTGGTTCAATGTTTCAAGAATTTTCCTCTCTCTCACCTACAAAAAACTCTTTGCATTTCCATTCACCCTTTTCACTTCTACTTCTTTATATACACATGTCCACAACCCTTCATGCTATTCCATCTCAAATACACTCAGACAAAAAACGATGTCATTTACCTTCAACCTTTCAACGATACCTATATAATTTCAACATTGTGGTACCATTTGATTCTAACCCGTATGAGTAGGCTATGACCAAGAAAGGGGTTTGAATTTTTTATTCAGTGATGGTAGCTCACAGTTTTGATATTGAAGTCAGACATTGTAGATTTTGTGAAGGTTGTGATTCGCTTTGAGTCTTTGGGTGTTTGAGATTTTGGTTTGGAAATGTCATAAATGTATAAAGTTTGTTATTTTTTATATTATTATTTTGTATTGGAACTCATAATTTGTAGGTTTTTTACTACTATTTTGTGCGGTATGAGCCATAGTGATAAAAATAAAAGTTGATGATAAATTCAAAGTATTTTCCTCTTTTTATTTTTAAAGGATACAAACGTCTAACTAAAAATAATTAAATTTTGACAAATGGATGTGTTTTTAGCCAATTTCTCTTTGTTTAATCATATTCTCTTTATGTTGATACTTACAAATGATTTCCTTAATTTCATTGAGATAATGAATTGTGTTTGCAATTAAGGTCTCCATATTTAATTGTGAGAATAAGATGGTTGAGGAAGTGTTTGGGAGGTTGCTTAAATTTATGAAATTTTAGAATATAAAAGTATTTTATGCTTTAAATTCTTATTTATAGATTTCAAAATCATTTAAACAGTTTAACAAATAAAATCTACTTTTAACGGTAAATAATATAATATGTTATAGCCTTACAGTGTTATGCAATTTTTTTTAATAAAATATGAATTAAGAAAATTAAGTTTCAAAGTATTCAACAATATTGTAGGCAAACATAAATATTATACAACAAAATAAGTCTTATATGTAGGTCTTAATATACATAAAAATAATTTAAAATAAAATTGTAAAGCAGTCCTCGCATCGCACGAGACATCATCTAGTTTGGGTTAAAAGGAGTTCCATTATAAGAAAGTAAAGCACTAGCAAGCACTTACATCAACCATTAACTAGTTCTTAACAATACAAGACTATATTGTATGATTTAGATCCTCTAGATTTCCTAGAGTACCCTGCCAATAGATTTCCTTAAATCCTAACCACTCTTTAATGATTTAATGATCTAGATTCTGCCATGTTAGCATTCCACTAACAATATTCTATTTTTAGAATATTGTTAGTGGAATGCTAACATGGCAGAATCTAGATCATTAAATCATTAAAGAGTGGTTAGGATTTAAGGAAATCTATTGGCAGGGTACTCTAGGAAATCTAGAGGACCTGAATCATATTGTAATAGGTGCTCAAAAAAATTAGTCATGCATTTCTCTTTTTCTTAACTTAGGGCTGAGCATAAACCCAGCCAACCCAAACTACCTGTTCGACCCAACCCAAAGGCTCTTGGATAGGTTGGATGGGTGTTTGGGTCGAGTTCGGGCCAAAAAGTATGGTCTCTTTTGGGTTCGAGTCGGTCAGTCCAACCCAAACTACTTGTCCGACCCAACCCAAAGGCTCTTGGGCAGGTTGGATGGGTGTTTGGGTCGAGTTCGGGCCAAAAAGTATGGTCTCTTTTGGGTTCAGGTCGGTCAGTCCAACCCGATCCACTCGATTAAAAAAAGAAAAGAAAAACCAATGCACGGAGTGAAACACTGATTGAAACTAAATCTTGCTTTTTTTTTTAGACAAAACATGAAACAAACCTAAGAGAGAGAGAGTTGTTAAGGAAAAGGCTTATAGTAGATTGAAAAAAGTTCTTCTTCTTCTTTCTTCCTTTCCCAATTCTTATGTTTTGCTTTGCTTTCTCATGAAACTCTGATTGAGTGGATCAAATGCATCCCAATATGGAGTGGGAGACAAAGAGATAGATCCATGATATGTATATGTTTGACAATAAATTTAATTTTGACTATATAACTCTTTCGATTCCTAAACGGACAATGAAAAATAGTGCAATTTGATATAGAAATAAGTGAAAATTTTAAAAAGTATTCAATTGGTTCAGAAATTTGAAAAAAGTATTCAATTTGATATATTCTTAAATGGAAATTTGAAAAAAAAAAAAGCAACATGCACTCCACGACTAATGGCAGGCATTATAAAAACTCTTTGTCCATATATACAGCGCTAAGTTAAACCATTTAAAGGTTTCTAAAAAAAAAAAAAAAATTAAACCATTAAAAATTATGAGCATTAACATTGTCCAGCAAGTGATAAAAAGTTCAGAAATTCATTTTCCTATCTTCATATTTATTAGGCAATAAACTAGCAACCTAATCCGTGGAAGCCGTGGAACTCAATATGGGACGAAATTTTATTTAGTCCAACAAATTCATGCATCCAAAATTTAAATTTTAAAATTTAAAATTTCAATGACAGCGGTAGAACCAAGTCCTAGGATCTCCGATCTTGCAATTAAAATTATTTGAAGTATTCTTTATTAAGGATCTGTTTAGGATCAGCTTATTTTGTTTAAACTGAAAACTTTTTGCTGAAAGTACTGTAGATAAAAGGTAAAAGTTAGCTGAAATAGTACAGTGAGATTCATAAATAGTACTAAAAAGTGCAGTGAGATCCATAAATAGTAGAAAAAATATGCTAAATAGTAAAATAAACTAGTTTTTTAAACTAGAGCCAAACACACACTAAGCCTTCGTTTGGATAGCGTTTGCGTCAGCCCACGGCTGGCATTCGACATTTATGTGTGGGTCCCGTACACTGTTCATGAGACTCGCAAATGCTTTTTCAGAAGAAAAACAACAACTTTAAAACTGAGTCCCACGGCACTATTCACACATTTAAAAATTATTTTGCTACAGTGTTTTCAGTAATAAGCGGTATCCAAACAGACCCTAAGCCTCCGTTTGGATACCACTTAAAAATGAAAATTATTTCACTATTTAGCTTATTTTTCTACTATTTATGGGTCCCGCTACACTTTTTAGTACTATTCATGGGCCCCATTGTACTATTTCAACTAACTTTTACCTTTATCTACAGTACTTTCAGTAATAAGTTTCAGTTTCAGCAAAAAAAGCGGTATCCAAACAGACCCTAAGTTTACCATTCTTCACATTCTCAAAAAAAAAGTCTACCATGCTTCAAGCAATTAAAATAAAATAAATTTGTTTAAATGGAAAGAAATCATTGTATTCAAGGGTACAATTGAATAAAATATTTGTTTTAAAGCATTGTAATTAGTCAAAGAATAGTAAAATTGGCGAGAACATTGTAATGGGAAATTAATTCCCTACGATCATGGGAAATGTTGTCATTTTTTTTTTTAAATTTTTTTTTTTTTATACAAGATAGAATTCTAATCTAAGTGTATATGTGTGTGAAGCTCCCTCCTGGAGACTTGAACCTCGGCCTTTGCCTCCCACACTCCATAAGCACTAATATTTGTGGAGTGATCTAGCATTAATTTTTAAATGCTCATAATTGGATTTAATTTTTTTCTTATTAATGTTAATCAATAAATTAGTAAAATCGCAACCAAAAAAAAAGTACCTAATTCACAAACATGCTTTAACTT
Source organism: Quercus tomentella (assembly GCA_028535165.1). NCBI lineage: Eukaryota > Viridiplantae > Streptophyta > Magnoliopsida > Fagales > Fagaceae > Quercus > Quercus tomentella. The sequence goes on along the minus strand of JAPQVY010000023.1, from coordinate 9,112,623 downwards.
GATAAAGATAAAAAGCATTAATATTTATTACCATAAGAGGTGGAGATCCTTCCAAGATATGGAAGTTTGAAAATAATAATAAAAATTTGACAACTTTTGAAGGAAAGTTTGAGTAATACAATAAGTAATTTTTACCTATTAATCTATATATATATATAAAACCGAAACTTTTGAAACTTTCACAATTTTCCACGTCAGCACAATAAATAAAATTAAAAAATTAAAAGCTCTTTTGACTAAAATATTAGAGAGATTCACATTAAAATTAAAATACAAAAAAGACTCACGTAAGGATTCAAAAAAGAAGAGAGAAAGACTCATGTTATAACTCCTCTCTTCCCACCTCAAAACCCTAGCAACCTTACCCCTCTCTCAAAAGCTACTCCTCTACTCCTCTCACGCTACTATCGCCAATTACAGTTGAAAACAAAAACCAAGCCATTCCCTAAACCCTGACGCACCAAACTGACTCGCCTCTGTGCCACTGTCGTGATTCAAGGTCAGTCACAAAGCCATTGTGTTGTCGCTGAACTGCCATGCCTTGGATTTCCTTGACTAGATTCCCTCAGACCGCTCTAGCCTTCATTGACTAGCCAATGGAAACTAGCGAACAGATCACATCAGATCAGCTCTCTCACTATTTGTGTATTGCATGTTTGATGCGTGTTTGAAAACTAGCAGGTACACTTTATCCATGTAGTAACTACGTTATTGCTATGTTCAATGATAGTGGCTTGCAGCTTTTTAAAAATATTTATATTTTAGAACCATTATGTTTATTGATAATAATTTGAGTTTTGAGTATTACACTTCAATTATTTGGTTTTGTGGACATAAACAGTAACACAATGCTCTGTTGTAGAAATAAACTGTCACAATTGATGCATGTTTTAAGATAAAAGGTCTTCAAAATTTGAAAGTTATTGTCCAATCCTCCCAAATTTTTAAATCTTGACATTGAGCAAATTTGTGAATCTAAACAAATAAATTTGACTAGAAAATAAAGCCACGGATTCTGCAAACTCTCTCTCTCCATACGTGAATTTCAAAATAGGGGGAAGGGCGGTTGGTTGGAGGATCAAGGCTATAGTTTTTCTATTTGGTCGAAAAATTTATTTGCTTATTTGTTTATTTTAAGCAAAAAAGAAAGTATGATATTGGTTTCTAGGGTTTTCGTTCATGATCTAATTCAATTAATCTAGGAAAAAATTTACATTATTTATAAAAAAAAAAAATAATTAAGAAAAATCTCAGATTATCTTTTTTTCTCAATAAGTATTAAAAAATTTCTATTGTCCATGAAATTGCTATTGTCTATTAAAAAATTGTACCTGTAGATCCATATTTATATTTCTTAACTTGGCATGTTGCATCTATGGCCGAAATTTGTGTGGATCTTTGGAAGCTCAGAAATCTATTCTTCATTCGCTATGGTTTTTCATTGAGGATTTTCTTTCTCTCTCACTCCTTTTATGAGTTTTGTATTTGACTAGAAGAAAGATTTTTTGCTTTGAAGGTCATGAAGCACCTCTCTCATTTTATTTGTCCTCACCATAAGGAAAACATTCAGGTAAGACCCATAATCTATTTTAAATTTTGAATGGAAATACCCATATCATACAAGTACAAGAGATAAATCTTTAAGGGATGAGCTTAATTGTTTCTTATTTTCAATAATAAATCATTTTACTACAATACCGGTAATTGTTTGAGAAATTTGATATGTTCATATTGCTATAGAATAGAGAATGGTAGAAGCCAACTTCATTACAACTACTTAAATTAAGTTGACTTAATTCCATACAATTACAAAGTATAGCATGAAAGATAATGGAATTAATTGTTGTAATTTTTATTTTCTTTCCATGTTTTGAATTTTCTCTATATTATTTTTACAACTGAGCAAAAATTGAGAAAGTGATATTACTACTCTAATTTGAAGTTTAATGAGTCCCCTTCAAGTCTTGGTCTTTATTAATTTATATATTTGCAGTTTATATTTTTAACAGTTGCTGAGAAATTAAGGCTTAGTTGCACAATATGTGTAAATTCTAATGACAGCATAAGCCCATATTTTTGGGATTAATAGTTTATAAATCCTTTGCATGACAACAATGAGATTTGTATAGCCAATCATGTTTTTTAGAAGGCTACTTTAAATAGGAAGTCAATGCGTTTCTTACATTTGGGTATTAGTTAGAATTGTTTTTAAATGATTGTACCAATAAAAGTGAATGTGTATAAATTTTGTTTAATTATCCCGTGCATCGCACGGGTTAGCGACTAGTAGCTCATTAAAGTGGTGGTTGTTTCAATGTTTCTATAGACCTTTCATGGTTCACATAGTCTAAAAATTTTGAAAAAAAAGGTAAGAGGCCCAACCCAACACCCGATAACCTAACCCGACCATAGACCCACATATTTCGAATTGGGTCAGGTTTCTCCTTGTTGAGCCCGATTACTATAGGGTCAGGTTTCAGGTGGCAGTGAAACCGACCCGAACTGACCCAAGCTCAGTCCTACTCGATAGTGGGTTGTCCTCCAAAATTTGTGAATCGGGTTACAGTTTGCAATTGCATTACATCCCCTAAGTATTCCATTGCTTTCAATGGTAGTTTGAAAAGGTACTCTAAAGGTTGTAAGGGAATTGGGCAAGGAGATCCTTTGTCTCCCTTACCTTTTTTGTCTTGGCAATGGAGGGTGTCCCCAAGATTATACAATCTAAAGTTGCTGCAAACCAGGAATTCAAATTCTACCCGAGTTGTGCATGCCTAAAAATTACTAGTCTATGCTTTGCAGATGATCTATTATTATTTGCAACAACTAACATTCCTTCTTTGCTCTTATTAGTTATTTCAAGAAGTTTTATAGGAATTCAAAAATCTTTCAAGATTTTCAATAAACCATAGTAATAGTGAGCTTTAATTGCTCTGCTTTGCAACAACAAATTCTTTCCAATTTGCATTTCAAAGCTAGTTCACTTCTATTGGATACTTGGGAATGCCTCTTATCACAAAAATATAAGTGGTAAGTGTATTTTTGGCAAGCAAAGTCTATGAAGGCTGATGGTACCAACGGAACTGTTGGCCCCATAAAAATCGACAGAGCTTTCAAACGACAATGCAACTATAAAAGCCGACGAACACGTCTTTCACACGAACTGAAGGAAGATCCTCGAGCAACTGATGACCATAAACCAATGGAGTGGAAAAGCTTACGGGTCCGACGTGGCCTTGCTTGGTCCTCACGAATACTCATATATGGAAACATCTTGGGTATCACGCATAAAAACCCTACTACTCACCCATATCTCCCTCATATGAAAAGACACCCTAAAATCTCGGAAACCCTAATACCAGATTTTCCCTACAAGGAAAAATCCCCACTCTTAAGGGATCTTGGTTCATTACTCACCACTATATAAGTACTAGACCTCCTCTTTTCTCAGGTACGCAGAAAATCTCTAGCTCTCTCACTATAAAGTTCTTAGAGATTTCTCATCCACCAACTTGACCTTCGAAGGGTCTTTGGCTGTACCACTCTAGTGCATTCTGTTTGGTCCTTGTGTTCTTGTTCTGTAAGTACCCATTAGTGTGATTTGAAGCCAACAACTCACTGACGATTTCAACACATCATCAATAAGATTTTAAAAAGAATTTATGTGGCTCACATTTAAGTGATAAATGAGAGCTTATGTCTTAAGGATTTTATTTGCGAAAAATGTTATAGTGAATAACAATTTCTAAGTAACTCTCAATTGGTATAATCCCTTTAGTTAATAAACACCTTTGAAGTTGCAAGTTTTAAACTCCTTGATGGAAGGAGGGTTATGGAACAAATCTTAATTTAAAAGGGTCCCTAGTCTAGCCTATATATATAGCCTATCTCCATTAAAAGGAAATATGTGAGGTAAAGGCCATAGACACTCTTTTCTATACACTAACATTATATAGTGAGTCTTCTTTTCTCTAAATACTTTAACAACTATGGCTAGAAGTATGTTTATATGTGTTATTTATTTTGCTTCCGTTGCACTCTAAATTTTATCTTACAAAAAATACCATGGCAGTTTGTTCTCCTCTTATTGAGAAAATTCTTTTTTGCAGGTAGGCTATTACTGCTGCAATATGTGCTTTATAGTATTCAAATATACTTCCAAAGAAAACTATCAAGGCCATTGAGCAAAAATTTAACAAATTTCTTTTGAGGGATTTGAAGGAGGGGAAAGGAAACTATAAAGTTTCTTGGGATCTGGGTTGTATTCCAAAGTAGGAAGGGGGCTTGGGTCTCAAAAGAATTGAGGAATAAAACAAGGCTGCAATGATGAAACATATTTGGGCAATCTATTGAAGGGAAAGTGCTGTTGGACTCTGAAAATTCCACAGAATAGCACTGGGATGGAGGACTCTACTTAAACAAAGGGATACAACTAGGCAATTTTTAAAATTTGAAGTGGGTGATGGTATTCACATTTTTTTTATTTAAGGCAGGACTAATGGGATTTTAATTCATGTCTATGGTACAAGACCTGTTTACGATGTTGCTAGTTCCCTTGATGCTAAAGTAAATAGTGTGTTAAAGCATGGGGAATAGTGTTGGAACTTGGAACCCTGCTAGATCAGTGGAGTTGGTAAGCATACAAAGCACGCTTAGACTCATATCTCTTGGAGAAGAGAATAAACCTATATGGACTGCTTCAGCTAGTGGAGATTTAATTTTGCTGCTACATGGAGTGGTGGAAGCTAATCTGGTTTCCCTGGAGCAATTCCTAAACATGCCTTTATAGGCTGGCTTACTCTGAAAACAAATTGACTACCAAAAATAGACTTTTGGAGTTTTACAGGGGATTGTGCACGTCCTTTCTGTAGGAATTGTGTGGAAAGTAGGGAAAACTTGTTCTTTGAAAGTCCCTTCACTTGAAGAATTTGGAGGCGGATTATGGGGCTGTGTTGGTCCATGGCATTCCTGTAATTTGGGAAGAAATCATAAAATGGGGTAGTGATAATTTGAAAGGCTGGGGTTTTCGAGCTACACTTTGCAAAGTGGCTAGGTGGGCCTTGTCTATTGAATGGAGGGGACTTCTTAACAGATGAGTAAATTTCAAAAGAATCAAGTGGGATATTAGAGCTAAGCTGGGGCAGGTTTTTGTAACCGGTCCAAGAATTCTCCCTAGGGTGCTATGTACTTATTGGGGATTTTTAAGAGCTTCCCACTGAGTGTTCATCTTTGTTTCAGAGTGTGGAGGAGTGTAGTAGCTTAATTTTAGCTTCTGTTTCAGTTTTGGCACTTCTAGTTGTGTATAGTAGTTCCTCTGTTCTGTCATAGTCTGTTGGGTGTTAGCAATTAGTTTCCTGGGTTGGTTCTGTTGTTTCAGACCTTTGTATTTTCGATCGTGTTTTGATTAAATGAATTTCTGAATTATCAAAAAAGAATAATCTTTGTTTGCATTTTTCTAGCATATGCTTAATTCTTAGAAACTTGATAAGATAAAACCATAGTTCTTTTTGTTTGTTATCAACAAGATAAATTGTGTAATTACAAAATCTTCTTCCTTAACACACTTGATTGTTTGTAACATTTTTCTGGAATTGATTAAAAGAAGTGTATAACATACAGTCTTGTGAAATCTGTGTCACTGTGAACTGCACAGTATAGGTGATTATTGATTTTAGCTGACATTAGTTGAATGATGATACAGAAGTTTATTTCATCCTGATTAGTACTTTATAAAAAAGAATTCATTTTCTAGCAACAATGTTGTTTTGGAAACATGCTTCGAGTATAACCTATTATAATTTTTTAATGGCCGTTTTAAAAAAAACACTACTTAGGATTGCCTTCTTGTTGATCTTATTCATTGCAAATGTGTCACTTAGGATTGTCTTCTTGTTGATCTTATTTATTGCAAATCTTCTTGTTGATCTTATTCATTGCAAGATTTCTTGTTGATCTTATTCATTGCAAATGTATCACTTAGGATTGTCTTCTTGTTGATCTTATTCATTGCAAATGTGTCACATTTTAGCTGCCTATTAGGATGTATGAAGTGCTTTGAAATAATTTTCCATGTTCATTAAATTGGAACTATTGCATAACTTAATAAACTTGTTCTCCATATTAGCGTGCTGTAAATTTGAGAAGTTCATTATATTAGTTTTTTTTTTATATGTATTTTTGTACTACAACCTCCCCCTCTTCCCTCCTTGAGATTGGAAAATGGGCTTTGACAGCATTTTTCATGAAGCTTATAGAAAGGCAATGAGTTTACATATTTTTTGAAGTCTCACTTTTCTTAGGTACAACTTATTTTTTCTCCGCCTATTTTTTAAGTAAATGTTGCTGATCTAATATAAATAAGCCAATTTGAATAAGCTAATGCTGCTAATCCAAACAGGTGACATTTTGTCACGAAAGACAATGGGTCAACATGTTTACTTTATCTTGAGAATCTGGTTGCACCAAACGGTTTCACCAAATTAATTTTTTTTTTTATTATAAATTTTAAAAAAAATAGATATATTTTTTTTATCTTCTTCGCCTATAATTTCTAAGTTGATAAAAATATTAATTTGATTATAATCCAAACTCTTTATCTAATCCTTTTATTATTAATATAATTAGCTACACAATTTTTTTCTGCACTATTAGTATTTTACTAGCCTCTTGACTTCCAAATCCAATATTTCCATACCTTCTCTTTATTTTATTATTTTTAAATTAATTAAAAATATTAATCTCATTATAATTTAAAATTCTACATTAGTTAAACCACTTGCAAGTTGATATATTATCAATTTTTTGGAAATGAGAAACTCACGCCAATGTATAAATCCCTAGACATAGCCGGTATGCATTTCTCTTCTTTTTTAGAAATTTTTTTGAGGGCTTTTACTTATTTTCTTCTGTTTCTCAAGCTTCTTGCGGTTTTTAATTATAAAATTCAAACCGTTTGAAAACATAGTTGATTGAAGTTTGATTTTTTTTTTTTTTTTTTTGGCTTACCATTATGTTTTGATTTGGACAATTTGCACAATTACATCCTATTGTTGTGGTTTGCTTAAAAGATTTTTGTTGCTTTCTTTTTTAAATATTGTATTCTAATCAAAGTTTGTGGTAAATATGCAATTGCAGGTTGGATGAACCATTGTCTATACCTATTAATGCTACAAGTATGTCTTATCAATAGAAATAGATTAATTTATTAGAGTATTCCTAACAATGAATTTCTTGATTATTCTTAAATACTTTGTTAAATGATTATTGCAACATCACATGATTTTTTTGATACTTTGTTAAGTGATTGTTGCTGTCGACCTCACATGAATAACTAAATAATTATTTGGATTAAACTCTTCACGGTTTACATATTTATTACTAATATATTTATACATCTCACGTTTAATTAATAATTATATGTTCTACGCCTCTACTTCCATTATAAGAGAAAATTTTAATTTTTTGAAATTTTAGTTTACAACAAGTGATTGGTGAATTTTTTTTTCCTATGGATGCCCTAATGTATGATTTATACTTTACACCATTTTCCTAGGTGCATGTGTGTCTATATATAGAGAGAAAGAGAGAAATTTGGGCATGAAGGACCTTGCCAAAATGTATCACTTCATAATTTTCATCAAATCTAAATACTAATCAAGCTATTTTCAATTAGACATCTCCTTTTATATTAGTTACATAATTTTCTACCATCTTCCATTCAATTAATTTTGAACTTATATATGATTTTTTTAACAGGAAAACTTTACTTTATTTTTATTATCTATTTTGTTATTTACTTTTAATTAAAAACATCATATGATTATTTTGATACTTTGTAAAGTGATTGTTGCTGTCGACCTCGCATGAATAACTAAAGAATTATTTGGATTAAACTCTTCACAATTTACATATTTATTGCTAAAATATCTATACATCTCACATATAGTTAAAACTATATGCTCTACGCTTCTACTTCTATTATATGAGAAAATTTTACTCTTTTGAATTTTTAGTATACATCAAGTGATTGGTGAATTTTTTTTCCTATGGATGCCCTAATGTATGATTTATACTTTATAGCTTTTTCCTAGGTGCATGTGTGTGTGTATACATAGAGAGAGAGAAAATTTGGGCATGAAGGACCTTGCCAAAAGGTATTACTTATTAATTTTCATCCTATCTAAATGCTAATCAAGCTATTTTCAATTAGACATCTCCTTTTATATTAGTTACATAATTATCTACCTTCTTCCACTCAATTAATTTTGGACTTATATATGATTTTTTTAATAGAAAAACTTTACTTTAGTTTTATTATCTATTTTGTTATTTTCTTTTAATTAAAAACATCTCACGATTATTTTGATACTTTGTTAAGTGATTGTTGCTGTAGACCTCACATGAATAACTAAAGAATTATTTGGATTAAACTCTTCACAGTTTACATATTTATTGCTAATATATCTATACATCTCACGTTTAATTAAAAATTATATGTTCTACACTTCTACTTCTATTATATGAGAAAATTTTACTTTTTTGAATTTTTAGTCTTCAAATTTCAATCAACAAAAATAAAGAGATTGGTGAATTTGTTTTCCTATGGATGTCCTAATGTATGATTTATACTTTATAACTGTTTCCTAAGTGCATGTGTGTATATATATAGAGATAAAAAAAGAGAGAAATTTGGGCATGAAGAATCTTGCCAAAAGGTATCACTTCTTAATTTTCATGTTATCTAAATGCTAATCAAGCTATTTTCGATTAGACATCTCCTTTTATATTATTTGCATAATTATCTACCATCTTCCATTTAATTAATTTTGGACTTATATGTGATTTTTTTTTAATAGAAAAACTTTACTTTAGTTTTATTATCTATATTGTTGTTTACTTTTAATTAAACTAATAAAATATTTTCTTTAGATTACACGAAATTCTTGATTAAGCCATACATCGCATGGGCATAATACTATATATATGTAAAAACTCAAAAATTGATGGCCCAAGCCCACTTAGAATAGTGAGGGCTGTACCTTCAAATTAAGCCCAAAAAGATAGAGTTTGTATAGAGAATGAGAAAATGATGTTGGTGTGGGTTTAATTAAGTTTAGATCTATGGCTGAAGAGTTAAGTAAGAAGGGAATAGATTGATTTGAAGAGTAATTGATATTAATGCTTTCCTCGGGTTAGTCCGAGGATAAGTTCTTATACAAAGATCTACACAAGTCTTAAGTTATATCTCCCTCACCGCTGTTCTTGTTCTTATCTTTTTATCTTTATCTCCCAGAGAAATTTCCTTCCCCTTGGCTGTGGAGTTCCCCTTCCTTATATACTCATTTTTCTTTGCATCCTAGCCATTCACTTGTATGCTTTAAGGTTTTTCTAATGACACTCGTCCCCTCATAGTATTGCTGAAGATGGTAAAAGGGGCTGCTTAGCTGTGAATCTATTGTTCAAGTGTCATTTCCTCATTAATACAGTTGATAAGGTTGTTGCTAGTCATTCAATGCAGAGGTAGTAGGTGAGCTTTTACAAGAAACTTCTTCCAAACGCCTTGGCTTCACCCAGAGGGCACCTCGCCCACTCGGGCACTTACGTGGCAATGTGCACATTCCTTGTCCTCTCCTCGGGTAAACCAACTTTCTTGGGTCAAAATTGCACTACCAATCAAAGTTCTAAAACATCAAGATGTAAAATCCAAACTTCCAAAACTTCAGGGGGATAAAATCCAAATTCTGAAACTTTATAGTGTAAAATTCAATTACTTCCAAATTTTAGAGGTGTAATTTGCAATTTACCCTACTTAAATCAACAAATTTCTTTTCTCCATTTTCCACGTGAACCAAATAGAGGAAAAAATGTCATTCTTTCATCCACTTTTTCTTCATTAGTTTGAAATCGAATGAGGTTATCACATATCAATTAGTGAATGGATTGAAAATCATAGTCTCTATTTGATTTGATAGGTCAATATGGGCTGGGTTTTGGACGACCCACACTCAGGGCTAGAAGCAAGTAAAAAACTCCCATATTTATTATTTATTTTTTGGTAAAATAAAGGCCCATTTTTATTGGGGACAAAACAGAGCTTAAAAAAAAATAATAAAAAATAAAGGCCCATTTTTATTGGGGACAAAACAGAGCTTAAAAAAATAAATAAATAAAATAAAGGCCCATTTTTATTGGGGACAAAACAGAGCTTAAAAAAATAAAATAAAATAAAGGCCCATTTTTACTGGGGACAAAACAGAGCTTAAAAAAAAAAAAAAAAAAAGAGAGAGAGAGAGACGGGTTAGGCGGTTAGCCCAATTGGGGTTTGGATTCAGAACCATAAAGGGACGCAGTATTATAGTATTAGTAGTATTTTATTGAGGATGATTATCAAAAAAAAAAAAAGTACTCCTCCGTAACCCTAGTTTTTGATCAGAAGGTCGAAGGTTGAAGGTCGAAGCTCCTCCGTGGGTTATGTCAGTCATGATGGGTTCGGGAAGGAGGGAAGCCGTTGTGTCACAGCCACAGCCACCGCCACCGCATCGTGATGGTGGTGCAGAGGATGAGGATGCAACAAAATCATCGAACAAGCTGTACATATGTTTTTATTACTATGTTGGCCCATTAATTTATTCCGTGTATGAGATTGCCGTACCAAACCCTCTCCCATGTTTTTCTTCTCCAATAAAATTAGAAAGGAATCCGAAGCCAATTCCACTTCCAAATTCAAAATCAAACCCAATCTTCCAACTTAAAAGGGGTGAATACCCTCGTAGAATGTGTTGCGTTGAATTGAATTCCAAATTATACTTCATTGGTGGCGAATTTCATAATGGTGTTTTGGATCTCCCATATGTTGATGAAGATGTTAAGATAAAGTACAAATCCGTAACACCAACACGGGATAGATATCCATCAGATGTCTATTGTTTTGACCCAACCACAACCACCATCACCACCGTTGAAAAGATGCATACTGGAAAGAGTTTGCCCTTGGCCTTTGTGGTTGATGAGAAGATTTACGTGCTTGGAAGCACTTACTTTTTCTCACCCTTCGAGTACAGAGACGCAGTTAGAAAAGACATAGAAAAGCTTTCTTTGTTTGAGTGCTATGATCCTCAACTTGATAAGTGGACTCTCTTGCCAAATCCCACTCTTCCCTGTCACGAAATGACTAGGTGGGTGGCGCATGCTGTTTTGGGAGAAGGAGAAGGCAAAAAAGTTTTATTTGTAGGTCTTCATCGCCAACCCTACTGTTTTGATCTCCATAAACGTGAATGGATTCAATACCTAAGCCCCCCTCCCTACCCTCGTGAATTCTGCGGCCGGAGTGAGTTTGTGGACGGTACCCTTTATGGATTGAATCAGGACTACATGGTAGCTGCCATCAAATTCCCATTAGCTGAGCCTGAAGAAGTTCAAAATTCAAAGTACCCTCTTTATTTACCCTCTAAGGAAGTCGGTATGGATTTATTTTATTTTCCTCGACAGGTTGCTGCCACGGCAAGATTGCTGCACTTGGGGAACAGAGTTTTTCTTTATGCATTGTCTGGCATGCATCCGCATCCTGAATTTGATGATTTCAATCGTGAATTTCAAGATGAGAATAAACGTGTTATCAGCATCCTCATTTTTCAGGCCCTCCCACTCCCGGACACGCACATACAAGAAGGATTCTTCCCGGCAAAACTCCTGTATTCTGTCCATTATAACATCAATACCACCTTTCCAAATCAAGGGGGCATCCTTGGCTGCTTCCCTCTTGGCCCGGTATGTATATCTTTCATGCCTTCCTTCTTTGCTCTTTTCTTCCTTATTTTTCATACCATTACTTTGCCTTGTGTCTTTAAATGCATTTAATAGTACTTTATAACTAATTAGGCGTACGCATAATTACATCATGCCTCTTCTTCAAATATGAGCCCCCTTTTTCTTTTCTTGTTACAGTGCAGTTGGATGGGAGATGGGATTAGAAGGTAGGGGGTGGGACTAGGAGTTTACTCCCTCCCATTTGTTTTTTTAACCAGTTCCCCCAATACTTTCCCCCCTCTATTTTTATTTTTTCAATTTTTAATCATTTGTGGTCATGCAATGTTGAGTTTGTTCCAATATTTATTCAAATGCATAATCTTTGAAACATTTTCTCTGTTATTAACCTTTTTCTTTTGGTATAGGCGTTTGTCTTTGGACATGGGAGTCATCCCACTCATGCTGAGCGCAGGAAAGTACCTGTTTCTGACTTTCCATCCGATCCACTCTTTGTTCCCCAGTCTGTACCCGATGTGCTGCAGCCTTGGACCAAGGATGTGATGACTTTGGCCTTGCAATCTAAGGAGGCGATGACTACCCAATCTTTGCCTTCCATTTCTGTGGAGGCCGAGGGGCACAAAGATGTGGAGAATCTAGTAGTTGCTACCACTAGTGTTGAGGCAGCACGAGTGGATACTGGTGTTAATGACTACTGTGTAGATACTGAAGATGATTTCATTAGGACCACAGGGTCCAGGTTGGTATGTAAGAGAAAGCGCATTGATCACCCTCAGGGACCTGGATGGCATCCATTGGGGAGCGACGTATAGACTGTTAGACTCACTAGGCCATGTGATGTGTCTAAAATCATCAAGCCAAGCTTTAATTGAGGAGAGACAAAGCAGGGAGCATTGCCTGCAAGCTCTTCGAAGAGAGCATGACCAGACCAGACCTGGTTTTGCCAACGACCAATAAACATGGACCAAGGAGGCGATGACTTTGGGCTTGCAATCTATTGTGGCCACTACCCAATCTTTGCCTCCCATTTCTGTGGAGGCCGAGGGGCACAAGGATGTGGGGAGTATAGTAGTTGCTACTGCTAGTGTTGAGGCAGCATTAGTGGATGATGTTGTTGATGACTACTGTATAGGTACTGAAGATGATTTCATTAGGACCAAAGGGTCCAGATTTCAATGTAAGAGAAAGTGCATTGATCAGCATCATGGACGTAGATGGCAGCCATTGGGGAGTGAAGTAAAGACTGTTAGACTCACTAGGCCATGTGATGCATCTGAAATCATCAAGCTCGCTCAGACTCACATAGCCTCTCTTAAAAACGCTTTGGATGTTGCGAGCCAAGATTTATTGAGGAGAGACAAAGCAGGGAGCGTTGCCTGCAAGCTCTTTGAAGAGAGCACAACCAGACCAGACCTGGTTTACCAACGACCCATAAACTTGGGATTTCTTTTTGTTTTGTCGAATTGATGGTATATGATGTAGGGAAGCTTCCATGATTATATCTCAAAACTCTTATGATTCATGCTCACCTGTTTTGTATTCCAATGCTTGACCTATTGTTATCTATAAACTTTGTTATTTGCTTGAATGGACTAAAACCTTTGACATTTGCTTTTGTGAGAAGGTGCTGGTTCTTTCTTTTTCCTTTTTCCATACCACCTCAATGGTTGTGAAATTTTTTTGTGTCACTAGAATTATTGAAAAGAAGAAGCTCATCACTTGGCGTTACAAAAAGTATTTTCCTTTCCATTGTGCTCCTTTAAACTGAACACATTTTCTCTCCTCTATGCTAATTTTGGTTTATGTCTTCTTTTATGAGTGAGCCACAGAGAAATTGCACACACCCACAGAGTCTGAGAATGGACAGGACATTGGCTTTAACACACTATTTTCATGTTGCTAGTGGCATGCTAAATTGGGTTCATTTGCTAGTTCCCTTGATGCTAAAGTAAGTAGTGTGCTAAAGCATTGGGAATAGTGTTGGAACCCTGCTAGATCAGTGGAGTTGGTAAGCATACAGAGCACGCTCAGTCTCATATCTTTTGGAGAAGAAAATAAACCTATATGGACTGCTTCAGCTAGTGGCAGATTTAATTTTGCTGCTATATTGGATCAGATTAGGCATAAAGAAATGGAAGTGGAGTGGTGGAAACTAATCTGGTTTCCCTGGAGCAATTCCTAAACATGCTTTTATAGGCTGGCTGACTCTGAAAAACAAATTGACTTCCAAAAATAGACTTTTGGGGTTTTACAGGGGATTGTGCATGTCCTTTCTGTAGGAATTGTGTGGAAAGTAGGGAAAACTTGTTCTTTGAATGTCCCTTCACTAGAAGGATTTGGAGGCGGATTATGGGGTTGTGTTGGTCCATGTCATTCCTGTAATTTGGGAAGAAATCATAAAATGGTGTAGTGATAATTTGAAAGGCTGGGGTTTTCGAGCTACCCTTTGCAAAGTGGCTAGGTGGGCCTTTTTCTATTGCATAGGGATGCAAGGAACAATAGGTTGTATGGAGGGGACTTTTTGACAGATGAGCAAATTTCAAAAGAATCAAGTGGGATATTAGAGCTAAGCTGGGGCAGGTTTCTGTTACCAGTCCAAGAATTCTCCCTAGGGTGCTATGTACTTATTGGGGATTTTTAAGAGCTTCCCACTGAGTGTTCATCTTTGTTTCAGAGTGTGGAGGAGTGTTGTAGCTTAATTTTAGCTTCTGTAATAGGCTTGTAAGCTTCTGTTTCAGTTTTGGCATTTCTGGATGTGTATAGTAGTTCCTCTGTTCTGTCATAGTCTGTTGGGTGTTAGCAATTAGTTTCCTGGGTTGGTTCTGTTGTTTCAGACCTTTGTATTTTCGATGGTGTTTTGATTAAATGAAATTCTGAATTATCAAAAAAAAGAATAATCTTTGTTTGCATTTTTCTAGTATATACTTAATTCTCAGAAACTTGATAAGATATAACCTTAGTTCTTTTTGTTTGTTATCAACAAGATGGATTGCGTAATTACAAAATCTTCTTCCTTAACACACTCAATTGTTTGTAACATATTTCTGGAATTTGTTAGTATAACATACAGTCTTGTGAAATCAGTGGTACTGTGAACGGCACAGTATAGGAGATTATTGATTTTAGCTGGCATTGGTTGAATGATAATCCAGAAGTTTATTTCATCCTAATTAGTACTTTATAAAAAGAATTAATCTTCTGGCAACAATGTTGTTTCGGAAACATGCTTTGTGCGTAACTATAACCTATTATAATTTTTAATGGCCGTTTTAAAAAGGGAAATGATATGTTTACAATATTTTTACAACAAATTCTAAGTGGCAAGTTGTTACTAATTTTTATTGTTGAGGCAAAAAAGTAATCTTAGCGTAATTTTGAAATTTGAACCAATAACAACTAACCACCTATGATTTGTTGTAAAAATGTTGTAGATGTAGCATCTCTCTTTTAAAAAACACACTAGTTAAGATTGTCTCCTTATTGATCTTATTCATTACAAATGTGTCACATTTTAGCTGCCAATTAGGATGTATGAAGTGCTTTGAAATAATTATCCATGTTCATTAAATTGGAGCTATTGCATAACTTAATAAACTTGTTCTCCATATTAGTGTGCTGTAAATTTGAGAAGTTCATTATATTAGTTTTCCTTTTATATGTATTTTTGTACTACACCCCTTGAGATTGGTAAATGGGCTTTGACAGCATTTTTCATGAATCTCATAAAAAAGCAATGAGTCCACAAGTTTTTTAAAGCCTCACTTTTCTTAGGTACAACTTATTTTTACTTCGCCTATTTTTTAAGTAAATGTTGCTAATCTAATATAAATAAGCCAATTAAAATAAGCTAATACTGCTAATCCAAACAGGTGACACTTTGTCAGGAAAGGCAATGAGTCAACATGTTTACTTTATCTTGAGGATCTGCTGCTGATTTACTTGCTATTATATATATAAAATAAAAGTTTAGGCTTAGAAGCCGTGGTTGCATCGAGTGGTTTCACCAAATTGCAGAAATTTTTATAATTTTTTTTTAAAAAAATAGATATAATATATGTAAGGACACAATTTGGTTCCTAAACCTAAAAGGTAAAAGGATCTAGGCCCAAAGAGCCCAATACAATGAATTTGTAGAAAGTGAGTTCGAAAACTAGGCTCTAATGAGTTGGGTCACAATTATAATGGATCCAGATGACAATAAAGTAAAGATAGATTGGTTTTATCAAAAGAAAATCATCTTTGGCACAATTCGAGAATATCAGTTCTTGTATATATCTCTTAAATTTGATTACAAGCACAGTTTTTGTTCTTACAGTGTTTTTCTCTTAATCCTCCGATCCCCTCCCCTCAGGGTCTTCTTTCTATTTTGTACTCTCTTCTTTCTTTCATCTCCACCTTCCACGTGTAGATTAGATTGTTGGTGTTGATCCTTATCCCATCAGCACCTTCCTGAAGTCTTTGGGAGTAGCTGTAAGGCTGAAAATTACTGTTCAGGAATCACTTTCTCATTAATGCAACCAGAGAGTTAGCTACAGAGCATTCAATGCGGTGGTAGCAGCTTTCTCTTAGATATTTCATAGCTCCCCTTTGTCCCATGCTTCCATGATGTGCATCCTTATCAATAGAAACTCTCAAAACGTTGCTTTGGATGGCAGACCACATTTTCTAACCTTTGCTTTGCTTAGCCTAGGAAGCATCCCTCCTTGGACCACCTTCTTATACCATCATGGCCAGATCCCTTCTTTTATTCATTAATGTCGACTTCCATAACAACATTTACCCGTCCTTGAACCGGGCCCCCGACCCAATATATACTACTGGGCCTATCATCCCTACAATATATTTTTTTCTCATCTTCTTCTCTTATAATTTCTAAGTTGATAAAAAATTTTAATTTGATTACAATCCAAATTCTTCATCTAATCCTTTTATTATTAATATAATTAATTATACAATTTCTTTTTTTTTTACACTATTAGTATTTTACTAGGCATAGGTTTCTCTTGACTTCTAAATTCTCTATTTCCATACCTTCTCTTTATCTTATTATTTTTAAATTAATTAAAAATCCTAATCTCATTATAATTTAAAATTCTACATTAGTTAGAACTCTTTCAAGTTGATATCATCTATTTTTTGGAGATGAGAAACTCACGCCAATATATAAATCCCCAAGACATAGCCGGTATGCATTTCTCTTCTTTTTTAGAAAAACTTTTTTTTAGGGGGTTTTACTTATCTTCTTCTATTTTAAGCTTCTTGCAGTTTTTAATTATAAAATTCAAACTGTTTGAAAACATAGTTGATTGAAGTTTGATTTTTTTTTTTTTGGCTTACAATTATGTTTTGATTTGGACGATTTGCACAATTACATCCTATCATTGTGGTTTGTTTAAAAGATTTTTGATGCTTGCTTTTGTAAATATTGTATTCTAATTAAAGTTTGTGCTAAATATGCAGTTGTAGGTTGGATGAACCATTGTCTATACCTATTAATGCTATAAGTATGTCTTATCAAAGAAATAGATTAATTGATTAGAGTATTCCTAACAATGAATTTCTTGATTATTCCTAAATACTTTGTTAAATGATTGTTGCAACATCACATGATTATTTTGATACTTTG
Organism: Quercus tomentella; assembly: GCA_028535165.1. Lineage (NCBI taxonomy): Eukaryota > Viridiplantae > Streptophyta > Magnoliopsida > Fagales > Fagaceae > Quercus > Quercus tomentella. Next base: position 9,095,237 of record JAPQVY010000023.1, on the reverse strand, counting down.
TTAAATGATTATTGTTGTCGACCTCACATGAATAGCTAAAGAATTATTTGGATTAAACTCTTTATATGAGAAAATTTTACTTTTTTGAATTTTTGGTATACATCAAGTGATTGGTGAATTTTTTTCCTATGGATGCCCTAATGTATGATTTATACTTTATAGCTTTTTCCTAGGTGCGTGTCTCTATATATAGAGAGGGAGAAAGAGAAAGAAATTTGGGTAGGAAGGACCTTGCCAAAAGGTATCACTTCTTAATTTTCATCTTATCTAAATGCTAATCAAACTATTTTCGATTAGACATCTCCTTTTATATTAGTTACATAATTATCTTCCATTCAATTAATTTTGGACTTATATATGATTGTTTTAATATAAAAACTTTACTTTAGTTTTATTATCTATTTTGTTATTTACATTTAAGTAAATTAATAAAATATTTTCTTTAATTTACAAGTGATTCTTGATTAAGCTATTCATCTCATGGGTATAATGCTAGTATATATATAAAACCCTATTATTTACTTTTAATTAAATTAATAAAATATTTTCTTTAATTTATAAGTGATTCTTGATTAAGCCATTCATCTCACAGGCATAATGCTAGTATATATATAAAACCCAGGTTTGAGTTTCCTTAGGATTGGCCATAGTAATTGTTTGTGCGGTTCTAGATGTTAATAAAAGTGGAAAGCAAGAAACTTATGGATGATATTTACACACATTCTACTGTAAATTTAGATTTTCTTAAGTTTGTGTTGTAGATAAGTATTTACACAAGCTGTAGTTAATCTGAATTAAGATCACTTAACATTAGTGACATATCTTCTTGAAGTGATGCCACGCAAGGTGAGGAAATTATCTTTCCCACTCTTTAAGTTCACTATGTAAATACTTGTGCCTATCTTTCAATTTGCCAACAATTGTGCTCCGCTTGCTTTAGGTTGTTTCCTATCATCGAAACTCTACACCGAATATGTTGATCTGAAGTAATGTTGTTAGTTTTATTTTGAGACATTGGACAAGGTGCTTAAAAAGTACATATTCCATGAGCAAGATGCAAATGACATGGCTAACTTCCTACTCCCAATCCTTGCTTTTGACCCTGAGAAGTGGCCCACGGTAGGTCAATAACTTCATCATCCATGTATCGATCCAAGACCTTGTCGTTTACAACCATCTATGGTTGGAATGGGGAACATCGCCATCAATGCAGATCAAGAAAGCACGGGCGTGTTGGTTTGGCTAGTGCACCCGCATCGGACTCCGCAGGACGCATCGTGTGGCCTGGACGCGACTGCACGCGCGTCCCACGACGAATTTTATTTTATTTTTTATTTTTTCCGATTTGGTCTGAAATAATCCAAAATAGGACCGATATAGGTCCAATTCGGTATGAAATAGTCCGAAATAGGACTTGATATGGGCCGGAATACTTATAAAAAAATAAGTTAATTTCAAACTTATCTTTTTTTTAGTTTTGGTTTCAAATTTTCGATATTGTAAAAAAAAAAATGCTTAGCAATATATAGAAAATATAAATAAAAACATATTTAATAATTAATTAATACATGTATCCCGCCGCATCCATGTCCTACTTTTTCAAAAATTGCTACCCGACCCAAATCCACATTCGTGCTTCTTAGATGTAGATTCTCAAGATCAATCAAAAGAAGCCGGGTCGCTTCCTGATAAGATTTGAGATGGAGAATACATGGTTTCTCAAATGGGATAAGACAATTTGATTTTTTTTGGGTTTTGCGAGTGACCTTTTGGGATGATGCTAGAAAAGATGTCTCTAGAGGCAACCCACATGAGTTTATGAGGGAAGTTATTGTGGAATTTTGTTGGTTTGTAGAGATTTTGGAGGTGATGAGTTTGTGAAGTGAGTGATACTAATGATAGAAACAAAGTTGGGATAATGAATCTCCCACAAATAGTTTATGTTTTTTAGAGGGAATAGTTTACTTTTTAAAAGGAAAATATATAAGAAGTTGTAGGACAATCCAATCACGAAATCTGAAAATTCTGGATTGATTGATGGATATATTAGAAACCACGAAATAGAGTTAAGGCAAAGCCTTTCATGATACATGCCAATAGTGTTATAATACAAAATAAGTCTAGTGTCCACATGAGGGCACTCAAAAATACTAAATTCCAGCTGCTGTGTTCCTCCCAGCCTTGCAAGTTTGTCCGTCCATTGGTTGGCTTCCTTGTAGCCATGCTTGACTACCACTGTCGAAATGAGATTCATCAAGTACTTGTAGTCAGAAATAAAGATAGAGTAAGCTATGTTGTCACAAATTCTATCAGTCATCCAATCTACCACAACTTTGGCATCTAGTTCCACTTCTACTGCGTGAATTTTTTTTTTCCACAGAGTTGCAATCCATCCCACAAAGCCCACAATTCAGCCTCTACACTGCTTGCAATACCTATTGCTCTTGTGAAGCCCAGAACCCAGGAACCATTATGGTCTCAGATCACTTCCCCTCCCCCAGCTACTCCTAGATTACCAATAACAGACCCAGAACCCAGGAACCATTATTTTATTTTAAACATTGATATTTGGGGTTGGAATATTTGAATTTTGGATGTTTATGTGATAAACACCAAGAGATGACAACAATTAAGCTACAAGCCCAACTCTTGCCGTACTTTTGTCATTAAAATATCCCTTACAAGGGCTCTTGCTTCACCATGGCCTTTTGGGCATCATTGGGTAATGTAGCAACTTTTATCTTGTTAGGTAACAAATTTTCATTACAAATAGAATTTTTTAGAGTATTTGGGTCACTCTCAAAGTGAGTTTAGCCAAATTTGGTCCAAAAAACTATTTTAACTAACTCATTTATAAATACTCTTAGATCAGACTCAATATTTACTTCTCTACTCTATTTAAATATTATTTTTTCTCCATAAAAAAAAAAATACCGCTTCCTGTCTCTCCAATCCCATCTACACCCACACCCACAACCTAGCCAAAGACACCTAATGAGTTTGGGTTTATGAAATTTCCAAGGTTGTAAATTTCGTTCTATTCCAGCTAGAATTTTTTGTTTTGGTCCACTTACGCCCTTGTTCCATTTTGGTCTAAATTCCGATCTATTTTGGATTGTTCCAATGTCCTACACAAATTTTAGATGTTTCGGTCTCACAATTCTGGGCTATTCTGGGTTGTTCAGGACTATGTTGGATTTTTTTAAATGTTGAAGCTCAAATTCGATCTATATGGCATGTTTTTCTCAATCGTCAATGTGGACACCCCAAAAGAGAGGAGGGGAAAAGGTTGAGGCTTGTTTAGGGCCCCTTTTTTTCCATTTCTTTTGGTTTATGGTACATTGGGTCCTTGGCAACTCTTTATGTGCATGTGTTTCTAGGGTAAGGTGTGTGTGTGTGTGTGAGAGTACCTTTTTCTTATTTTTATTTTAGGAGTCGCCACCAACCATTGGTTTTGTATTAGGTGTGATTGACCTATTTGTCTAATTCTTTTTAAGTTACCTAATTAACTAAACCAATTTGAAGGGATTTATTTATTATAGTAAACTAAAAGTCTCGAACCAAAGATCTTGAACTCAGAAGTTCGGTTACATGTGGGGAAGGTGTTAGACACCCCACACCGCCTATCCAAAGGATAGTACACCATTTTAATTTAATTCTAACTTTATCTTTTTAGTGAAGAAATTAGATAGCATTTTGGTTTTTTGGAAAAAGTTTTGTATAAACAATATATATATATATGTATGTATGTATGTATGTTTGTATGTATACACACACATGTGAGTATTTATTTATTTATTTATTTATAACGTAGCATGTGAATATTTATTTACTACGTATTTAGCATATGAATATATACTATATATATTTAACTTGATTATTTACAATATAAAAATAAAAGAGATGGAGTAGGAAGAATAACACATTGTTGTCATCCACTACATTTTTCTCATTTATCATGCGTGCGCGCACACGCACACACACACACAAAAAAAGATTAGTGCCAAGAAGGTGGAGAGAATCATGTAAGCTTGATTGGTGCCTATTGGTTCAATTTCATTGAACCATAGGCACAAATCTCTAAAAGATGCAATTCTAAAAAAATGTTTTTAAAACAACAATGCTTGAATGTGTAAAATGAGAAGTTTTAAAGGACCTACCTAAAAGAAAATGCACAAATTATTTTGAGAAAAAAGATTGTTTGGAAAAAAAAAAGTTGTTTGGAGAAAAACAAGTTAAAGACCTGAAAGATTTTTTTTTTTTTTTTTCATAAAAAGGGCCCAAATTTTTTTAATATATATTTTTTTAAAAAAAGAAAAGAATGTTGGCTTTATAGAAAAGAGGTTGAAAAAACATTTTTTCTATTAGAAAAGTTCATTACTATTATTTTTGAGCTAGAAGAGAAAAAGATTAAAAGCCTCTTTATTTTGAGTAAAGGGTTTCCATGGTTCAATTAGAAACTGTGGTTTTTATCCGAATTTAAGAAAAGAAGTTTCAATTTAAACTTCATAAAAGATGACACAGGGTTTTCTTTTGAATAAGCAAAGTTTGGATTTTGAAACTTTTTGTGAAAATGACAATTTTTTTTTAAAAGGTTTTGGAAAAGGGTTGGCTTAAAGGAAAAAATGGTTCCCATAGGTTTTTTTTTTTTTTAATGGTGAATCAGAAAATTCCCATGGTTTTTAAGAAAAAGGAGTTTGTTTTGAAAATCTTTTTTGTAAAAAATACCAATTTTGAAAGAAATAGAAGAAAGTTGCTTCAAAAATTTTCATGGATTTTTCTTTTTAAGGAAAAGGGTTTGGATTTAAAAATCCCATGATTTTATTTTGATGATAAAGGATTGGGGGAAAGAAAGTTTGTTTTGAAAATCTCTTTTTTTGGTAAAAGCATTAATTCCGAAAAAAGAGTTTGGAGCAAAAAGTTGATTTAAAAAGTTTCATGGGTTTTTCTTTTAAAGAAAAAAAAGATTTAGATTTAAAAATCCAATGATTTTTATAGAAAAAGGAAGCTTGTATTGAAAACATTTTTGTAAGGAAAACAATTTTGAACCAAAGGAATTTTAAGAAAAGAAATATTTCAAAAAAAGTTTCCACGGATTTTTTTTTTTAGAAAAAAAGATTTTGGATCCCAAAAGTCCCATGGGTTTTTATTGTTTTTTAAAAAAGGTATGGTGTAATTAAAAAGATTATTTCCTCCTAGAAACTTTACTCATTCAAAATTTGTTTTTTTAAACGTTGTAAAAGAAAATCATTCTAGGAAAGAAAAGGTTTTTTTTTTAAAAAAAAAAAAAACTCTTATTAGGGTTTTTGAGAAAATATTACTTTTTGAAAGCAATTTTTTTGAAAAAGGAGTAGTTTTTGAAACCATTTTTTTAGAAAAAGAACTTTTAGAGATTTGCTTACCCAAGCTTTGATTTTATGGCAACATTGCATATGAGAAAGAATGTAAAGCAACAAGAATTAATAAAGGTGCTAAAAATTAAAAGACAAGAAAGTAAAGTGCTTAAAAGTAAAGGAATTTAAGTACAAGACTTAAAAATAAATTGCTTGAAATTTAAAGACAATAAAAGTAAATGACTAGGAATAAGAATATATATATATATATATTTGGAGGAACACTAGGAATTTAAAGATAAGGAAAGTAAATTGCTTAGAATTTAAAGACAAGGAAAGTAAACGTTTATTGGAAAAATATATTTTTTAGGGATTTCACCTAAATAAGCTTTAATCTTTGCCAAAGCCTTAATAATTCTTTGCCAATAGAAGAAATGGGAGTACAAGTCATCACCATTCTCTAGGTAACATACTCATATTGTGGTTAAAGCAAGGTTTAGAACCCATTTAGGAAAGGGGAAAGGATTTGCTGCAAACTAAGTTGCAACAACTCTTGCAAAATGAACACATGTCAATGCCTTAGAGAGACACCTATCTAGGACTTTTGCTTAAAGAAAACTTCTGTTAACCCACTTACCCTTACCAGGTGTTGACACGTTCATTTTGTAGGATTTACTACAACTTAGTTTGCAACAAATCCTTCCCCTTTAGGAAAAATGTGTAGAAAATGTTTTTAAAGGGGAGTTGCTCCAATCGTTGCTTAGTTGGTATAGTTTTTTGCGTAAAAAATGCCCCAAAACAATTCTTTTTTACCTGAAAATAGTGAAACATTTAATTAAGGTTTCAAAATTTTATTGATATCTCATCCGTTTTAACTCCGTTTTTTGCTCATGAAGTGTCATTTCGAAGGGAAAAATATGACCTATAAGATGGTCTAAAATTTAATCCGATCGAATGGTCGAATCAAAAAGTCAATTTTTTTACCATCCCTGATTAGGGTTTTTGGTCTTAATTCTTGTCCAATGCAACTAAATTGGTCATAACCTTTGGTCTGCCATCCGAATAGGGTAAATTGGTCTATTGTAATTTATTCCCAACTTTTTCTTTGAGATTGCTAATATGCTCTGGTATCATAGCAGATTATGTAAGAAAAATAACATACATAAGAGAACTTCATGCCATCATATGTAAATAATGTCACTTACAATGAATAAACACTCAGAATCACCCCATGTTCTTCTTGGGGGGGGGGGGGGGGGGGGGGGGTGGGGGGAGCGCAATTTCAGATAATTCTACAAAACTACTAAAAAAAAAAATTAATTCTACAAAACAAAAAGGCACAATTAAGTGCTAAGAGAAGTCGGTCCTCAATGATATATGCTCCATCTAAATTAATTAATTAATTAATTGAGTCAGTTATATCAAACAAACTTTCAAATCTGATTCTACCAAAAAAAACTTTCAAATCTGAGCAGCGTCCTCTTTCTTCTCCTTGAGAATTTAAGATATTTACATTGACCTTCAATAAACTGCAACCTCAGTGGAGTTGAATCCTGACATGAGGAAATTTCTTCCTTAACAGTTTTTTGTGCCTTCAACAAACAGAAGATTTGGATGAAATGCTGGCTGGATCACAAAAATCGCGAGAAAGCATAAAAAATATCCGAAGACTGCTGGTCCCATCATCTTTTACTGCAAGACAATTCAAGTGGAAGGCTTGTAACATACTTCTACAACCCTTAACCAGAGAAATTTCTTCTCATAAACTAATACCACCTGTCACAATGCAGTCAGACTTTGGCTTGCACATGTGCCAAATTTCCTCATAAGCTCTACACTCTCTGCAATAGTAGACCCCGCAGTCCCAACAAAACCAAGTGAAGCACAGCTGCAAACAGCTTCCTCTATGAATAGAAGTACATCAGGTAATCTCTCAGAAAGGCAATGTTTTTTTAGACCACCCATTCTCTCTGGAACAAATGCAAACCTCAGGCTATGCTTAGCAGCCACAACCTTTTTGGCTGTTTTTATCACTAACTCATCTTCTTCTCTCAGAAAATGCAGCTTAAAATGATGTGAATCTCTAGCCAAATCCCCCAAATAACTTCCAGTCCAATTACCTTCGGGAAGATCAGTCATCACAAAAATATGAATAGGGAGTGGACTCTGTCCCAAAGATTCTACTTTCTGTTTTAAACTCAGAAAAGTAGCTTTCCAATGATTCTTGAACTGCCCATCTAACAATCTGAGCTGTGCACAAAGAAAATGGGCATTTATGTTCTTATCAGCGAACTCCTTTCCTGCACTCAAAATTTCAGGGACAAAAGGAAGAAATTCAATCTTTTTAATCAAAGACTGTATCCGGTGATCTCTTGGAGCTTCATGAATATCGATGTACAGCTCTGAACCTCTATATGGAGAGGTGAAAAGACTTCCAAATGCCAGCAGAGTGGCTGATTCAGCTGCAGAACTGGGTCCAAGAGTCTGATATACGTCTCTTCGTCTCCTAACATATGAAATTTTCTTCTTCCTCTTAAGCTGTTCATCAGGTTGGAATGAATCTAATACCCCATCCTTTTCACCATTTTGGTAAGTCCAAACTGTAGTCCTACAATCTTCACCTACTGCATGTACACATGTATCAACATTACCATTTAGCCCAGATAGTAGAGATCCACATTGCTTAAGGCTATCAAACAAAGACGACTGCTCATTTGATTCATTGAAACAATCGAAATCTTTCACCCCACACCATAGGGATGCAAAAACCCTGAAATCTATTGTTTGAATAACAGATGAAGACACTAACGACGAAATATTAACAATATCAGCCATCGAGACATACCTGCAACAAGAGGTTCATTTAAAGCTATAATTTACAAAAAGATAATAAAAATAGGAAGCTATCCAATAATAGATACCAAACATAAAATCTGATAGCAAAAGGGAATGCCAAATAGACCCAAATTCTAGTTTTTCAAAATACACAGTTAAAACCAAGTTTAGACTCAAGTTGGTAACTTTTACTTAGATTTTAGAGAACAAAAACCTCTATTCCACTAAAGCCTAATAAGACCATTGTCCTAGTAATGGAGACAGTTTCAACTTTCATTCTCTCACCAACCAAACAAAAAAGTTGAACAGAAACAACAATTTTTATTAATGCCACAAACATGAAAATTAAAATAAACCCAATAGAACCCACATTCTAATCTGATCAAATTCACACACACACACACACACAGCGAGTGACCAAACTGACTAACCTGCCAATCCTGAGGAGCTCAACCACATGGTTCCAAACGTCAACCCGAATTTTATTCGGATCAGAAACCCGGAACTTGGGGCAGCTTCCGAGAGCAACAGCGTGGTGATCGAGAACCGGAGGAACAATCAAGGTCCGGTTGAGAATGGTGGCCATTAAGATAGCATTCTTGAACTCGGAAACCTGGTTGCTGAACCCACTGTGGGGAGCGTACCAGAGGAATTTTTGGGCTAATTGGGAAATGGGGCATTGGGGGAATTGGGAATTTAGGGTTTTTGTAGAGGGTGAGATGTGGGAATTGGGGGAGAGGGAATAGTAGGAGAGAAAGAAGAGGAGAGAGAAGAGAAGAGTGAGGAGAGAGAGAGAAAGGAGAGGGGATCTGTAAGAGGGTTTCTTAAGGGGCCATGGTTTAGGGGTGGGTCTGTTGGAGTTGAGGAGGTGGTTCATGGCTCAGGTGGTGGTGCTGGCGGCAAGCGGGCAAATTAAGGTGGTGGATTTTGATATCGCAAGGATCATATAGGAATACAAGCGAGTTTTTCTATTTTACACGCCTATTTTTACAAAACTGAGCTCAGTTTTCTATTCTACACATTTATTCAATAAAACATTCGTTCTTTTACAATTTTTTATTATTTCCTTCACCTTTCACACTTCTCTCTTCTCTGGAAATCCTCTCACACACACCCAAGCCACCGTCAACGATCAATCCACCATCATCAAGCACAGCCACTGCAGACCGTGCACCATCATCAGCCACTAATCAAAACCCAGATCATCAAGCAAGCTCTCCCTTCACCCACTGATCAAACAAAGAATCAAAACCCCAAAAATCAGCAAAACCTTCAAACATCATCAACACCATCAAAACCTTCAAAAATCATCAACAACCCAGATCAAGAACTTGAATTTTTAAGTCTATTTAGAAACCCAAGAGACTATAACAAGTGGGAAAAAGAAAAGACTCAATCTTGCATTGAGAGCCATTGTTTTGATTTTTAGAGAGAGAAAACAAAATCAACAAGGAAACACAGCAGGGATACAGAAGGTAATAGAGAGAGAGAGAGAGAGAGAGAGAGAGTTTTTGAGGTGTGGATTTTAGTGAATGGGTATTTATTGTGAAGTAGTGTGGAAACCAGAACCAGGCGGAGCGGGATCTCTCAGAATATGCTTTCTTCCCACATTCTCTCGGCAATCAAACAGAAAACACAGCAAAAAAGAAAAAAAAATCAAGAACTAGGAAATAAGAAAAAAAACATACTCGATCTGGAGGAGAATTTTCTGGGACTCGGGATGGAGATCCGACCACTTGAAAAGACTGAGTTTGAGGTTGAAACAGCGATTGTTGTTGCGGTTGCTGTGGAGTAGAAAACAGTGAAAACGTTTGTGTTTTTGGGTTTTGAATGAGAAAATTGTTTTCTGGGTTTTGATTTGGGAATTGGGGGATGGAATTGAAAGGAAAAAAAAATACTAAACCCCAAGTTTTGTCCGGTGGTGGGTGGTGCTGTTGCGGTTCAGAGGGAGAGGAAGAGAGAGAAGTCAGATGAAGAAAGAACAGAGGTGAGAGAAAAAAAATATAAAATAATATAGGCGAAAAACACATTTTGGTCCCTACATTTTCAGCCGATTTCCGTTTTAGTCCCTAAGTTTTTTTTTTACCGCTTTTAGTCCCTCTCCTGAAAAACGCTTCCATTTTAGTCCCTGCCGTTACATCAGAAACGGATATTGCAGACGTGGCAAACGGCAAAGTCAAAAAATAATAAACTAATGTCCACATGGCCTAAATTAATAATAAAAAATATTTTTTAATGCCACGTCAGCATCTAAATTAAAAAAAATTAAAAACTCTCATAAAAAAAAATCCTTAAATAAAAAAATTAATTTATTAATTCTAACTAAATAAAAAAAATTAAAAACTCTCATCAAAAAAAAAAAAAATCAAAAACAAATTTAAAACTAAACCCAGCAAGAACAACAAAACCCAGAAAGAACTAAACCCAGCAAGAACATAAACCCAGCAAGAACTAAACCCAGCAAGAACATAAACTCGACCTTTTTCATAAACCCAGCAAGAACATAACCCAACAAGAACATAAACTCGACCTTTTTCATAAACCCAGCAAGAATATAAACCCAGCAAGAACATAAACCCAGCAAGAACATAAACCCACAAGCTTTCTCTCTAAATACTCCAATGCCCAGATCTATTATTATCTCCTTCCATTTATACTAAACCTCACCGTTTTCTGATTACTCACTGAAAATATATTTATAAAAAAAAAAAATTCAATCTTTTTTTTGGTTGTTGTTGAAGGCAAATTCAGAGCCGTCGGATCAAGACCCATCAACGAAAATGCAAGGTACAAGCAAATTCTTCACGATCGGGCTCGTCGCAGCATGGTACTCCTTCACGATCGGGTTCAGTTCTTTAAGATCGCGGCGCTGAGCCTCGTGTTCTGCGTGTCGGTTGTGTTCGGAAACATATCGCTCCGATTCTTGCCCGTCTCGTTCAACCAGGCTATTGGAGTATTTAGAGAGAAAGCTTGTGGGTTTTCTCTTCCATGGATCTGAGTAAAAATTGAGTTTTAAATTTGCCGTGTTTGAGTTTTAAATTGAGTTTTCTCTTCCGTGGGTTTTAAATTTGCCTGTCGGTTGAATATTAAAAATAAATAAAAAAATAAAAAAAAAACAAAAACAACGTTGGTGTGAAACAAAACAAATGAAAAAGGTCGAGTTTTTGAGGATGACTGACGAGGAATGTGGCTCTCTGCAAATATGGGTTTGAATTTAATTTTTTGAGTTTTAAATTTGCCGTGTTTGTGTTTTGTTAATCTTGTTTTTGTTGGGTTTTAAATTTGTTGTTCTTGCTGGGTTTAGTTTGTTCTTGCTGGATTTAGTTCTTTCTGGGTTTTGTTGTTCTTACTGGGTTTAGTTTTAAATTTGTTTTTGATTTTTTTTTTTGATGAGAGTTTTTAATTTTTTTTATTTAGTTAGAATTAATAAATTAATTTTTTTATTTAAGGATTTTTTTTATGAGAGTTTTTAATTTTTTTTAATTTAGATGCTGACGTGGCATTAAAAAATATTTTTTATTATTAATTTAGGCCACGTGTAGGGGTGTCAATGTTCGACCCAACCCGCGAACACGACACGAACCCGACACAGGTTTTTTCGGGTTAGGGTTGGGCCTTAATGGGTTTGGGTCATAAATGGGTCGACCTAAAAGCGACACGATAAGAAATGTGTCATAAGCGGGTCAACCCACATAACCCGCAATAGACACGTTTGACACGCCAATTTATTTGTGTCAACCCGAAATGACCCACTTAACACAACCCGTTTAACTCGTATAACAAATAAATATTTATTTTATTTTAGATTTGTCAAATACTTTTTATATCCAACATATATTTTAAATTTGAAAAGAAAAGTGAGTAATTACAAAAATTTATAAGGGATATAATTGAAAATTGAAACTTTACAGACCCAAGAACTACTAATACTTTTTTTTTTTGGGCATAGAACTTGTACAAATGAAATTGGATGAGCTTGGGAAGATGTTATGAATTTGGACATCAACAAAGAATCTATGGATGATAATCGTGGTCATAGTCAGGATTAGTCTACTGTTTGCTCAAATTCTTTCAATATTGATACTTAGCATTTAGCGAGTTCCAAGGATATTATATTTTTGTTGAACTATGTTATTTTATTTTTGTTAAACTTTGTTATTTTGAATTTGGGTTGAAGTGTATGCACTTCTTTTGAAGTGTAAAGAACTTATTTCTAGATGAATGTTATATTTTTGTTGAACTATATTATTTTGAATGTGGGTTGAAGACTTGAAGTGTATGCACTGTTTTTTGGGATGTAAAAAAAATTATTTATGGATGAATGTTATATTCAATATTATGCAGGTTGAAATGGGTTGTGTTACATTCGTGTCAACCCAACACGACTCGTTTATTAAGCATGTCAAATGGGTTGGGTTAGGTCAACCCGCCTTATTAACAAGTCGGGTTAGGGTTGAAAGATCATGACACGATTATTAAATGGGTCGGGTTAGGGTTGAGCCATTTAGTCGAATACACCTACCTCGACACGACACGAACCCGACACGCTAACCCGAATTGACACCCCTAGCCACGTGGACATTAGTTTATTATTTTTTGACTTTGCCGTTTGCCACGTCTGCAATATCCGTTTCTGATGTAACGGCAGGGACTAAAATGGAAGCGTTTTTCAGGAGAGGGACTAAAAGCGGTAAAAAAAAAACTTAGGGACTAAAACGGAAATCGGCTGAAAATGTAGGGACCAAAATGTGTTTTTCGCCAATAATATATGCACAATGCACCGTTACTGTAGCAATGGCACATAAATGCCTGCATAATTTTACGTCCCCATCCCCCACAGCTCATGTAAATTCATCATCTATTTTACACTAAAAAAGTTACTTTTTCTATTTTACATATCTTTCTTTATAAAATACCCACATCAGATCATCTATTATACAAGATATTTTATATAAATAATATTTTTATATTCTTTTTTTAATATTATTTAACCTACGCATTCTTTTTCCCATCCCTTATTTTCTTCCTTCTTTCTTTCTTTTTCATTGTCTCCGCCGTTTCTTCTTTCTTTTCTTCCTCTTCTTTCTTCTTCTTTCTCTCACTGTCAAAACCCAGAAGCACCAGAGAACTCCATCAACACCACAGATATCACAAGCACCACAACGCCTCTCCAATCCACTGATCTCCATCTCTATACCCATCAACAAGAACAACTTGTCCTGTTATATTCAACTAGTTTCTGAATCAACTCTCCCTCTCGGTCTAATCCACACCATCTCGGTCACAAGCATCGATCTCCACAGCTCCGATCCACAAGCACCGATCAGGCAAGACCCATACCCACGAGCTCCGATCAAGCAAGACCCACGAGCTCCGATCGTTCCAGTCAAGCACCGATCCACAGCTCCGATCAGGCAAGCACCGATCTCGACAGCTCCGATCCACAAGCACCGATCAGGCAAGACCCATACCCATGAGCTCCGATCAAGCGAGACCCACGAGCTCCGATCATTCCAGTCAAGCACTGATTGTTCCGATAAGCTCCGATCTCTCTGTGTTTTTTTTTTTTTTTAGCAAGTGTATCTCTGTGTAGATTTGTCTGTGTAGATGTGTTTGGGTTAATTTTCTGTTGATTTTGGGTTAATTTTCAGTTGATACTGGGTTGATTTTGGTTAATTTTCAGTAGATGTGTTTGGTTCATTTTCAGTTGATTCTGGCGCGCTGGCTGTTGTAATGGTTGGGGAAGAGTAGTAGTTTGATAGAGGAGAGAGAAAATAAAATAAAAAAATGGTTTACACGGTGAACAGTAACCGTGTATATATACACGATTACTGTTCATTTACACAGCCGAGTGTAAATTATACACAACTTTACACCCACTGATATGGGTGTTATTTTGCTCAAAATGTGTAAAACTTGCACCTTTTTCTATTTTAGAAAACTTTACATGAGCTGATGGGAATGCTCATATATGTGTGTTTTTTTCTCAAAATGTGTGAAATGAACAGTTTTTTCTATTTTGCCAAATTTTGAATCAACTGATGCAGTTGCTCTAAGTTCCTACTCTTTTATTTTTAAAGTGAAAAACAAGATAAAAATTAAAATCTCCTAACATTTTTTTATAAAGAAAATCTTAATACCACAATTCCATGTAGTATATTGCGAGATAGTGGAGAATAAATGGTGATTATACGTAAAATTAATAAGCAGTTATTCAAAAGAAAAAAAAAAAAAAAAGTAGTCATTAGCATTTTACAATTATTTACATTAAAAGTTGTGACAAAAAAAATTATGATACTGGTCACAATTTTTTAAATCCTATTTTAATGTGTTGTATGTTCGATTGTAATTTTTATTTTTATTTTTACTTATGGTGAGTTGTTTGTTGTGTCATAATCTACCTTTGGTTTTTAATTAGATTCAACCATATGCGGTTGTGGTAAAAAAGGTATTATTTTCCCAATGATAATTGAGTTCAATTATATGACTTTAGTCCATTCTCAAAAAAAAAGACTAGTCGTATGGTAGAATGTAATTAGAGAATTTATATACAATATCTAAGGAGTCTATCCAAGTTTTGTCCAAAATTTAATTGAGATTCTAAGATACAATACTTAAGGAACTCTTGGCTTTCTAATCCACGCAATGTTCAATCACAAACATGATAATTGTTCACTTGTGGCAACGTTGTTATTTCATATAGATGCCAAGCAAAAAATTAATATTGGCTACTTCCTCAATTACTCAAAAATCATGGCAATTCATGAAGCAAGTCATAAGTGCATTTGGTTTAGATCGGTAATTCAACATGTTTGAGAAAATTGTGGATTATTGTGGATTATCCTTAATTAAAGATAGCCCAACAACAGTATACAAAGAAAAGGTTGCTTGTATCACTCATATTAGAGGGAATTATATCAGATGTAAACAAAACCAAACATATTTCCCCAAATACTTTTATGCACACAAGCTCCATAAAAGATGATATTTATGTCAATAAGGTAGAATCAAGTGACAATTTGGCATATCTATTTACTAAGTCGTTATCGATGCAACATTTAAGAAATAGCAGCATTGGTATGCAACTTAAAAATCTTTGTATCACAAAAAATTAAGACCCCACGTACTCATGAGGGGGGTACATTTTTTGAAGAATATGTGCTAATTGTACTTTTTTCCATAAGGATTTTACTTTGCTAAGTTTTAATTAAGCAATCCGGTTTTAATGAGGCATATTCTTAGTGAGGGGTCATCTAAGAAGGAGAAGTATTATGAATATAAACAGATGATACTTTTTAACATGTAGTACTGCTTTTTTATACCAATCAAGATTGCCACCCCTCTTGCCAATCAAATTTGCCACCCTCTCTTACCAATCAAATAGCCAGGCTTCACTATCAAAAACTAGTCAAATCTCTATAAATATGAGTTATATTGTAATACATAGATATAGAGATATCTAAGAATCTATAGTTTAGAATAGATGACCACTTGAATAAAGGAATTCTATCTATATTATCTTTATGTATAGATTTTTTATCTTATCTATTTCTTTTACTTTACTACATGATAGTATGCTACTTATCCTCACAGCATTATGATCCAAATTATCCAATGGGCTTTATATTGTACTCCACCATTCATTTGGCGGCTCTGTACAACTAGTGCCACTGAATTCCTTCTCCCTCACGGAATTGGGGGTTAGGGAGAACCTCTAGGAACTCCATAAAAAACGTTCAAACTTCAAATTACATGAATGCCTTTAAAATGTGCACATCGAATACTCTAGAATTTCAGTATTTCACGTCTTCACCTTTAAAAGCAAACGAAATATATTTGGGACCATATATTTGATGCGTAAACTTCGAATTATACCTTTTATCCCAATGGCTCAGGGAGCGGAATCCAATTTCCAAACGCTAGAATTGTTTTGGCAGTTTCCAAATAAAATACATCACCGGCCACAAGGCAAAACTCTCCATATGGTTTCAGTAAGGAAATAACAACTGAAGTGCCATAAAAAAGACCACATCTGATCCAACTAGGTGCAGAAGTCTCGGCTGGGAATTCAGCCAGGGAACAACTTCAGAACCATTTCCCCCAAGTCCCAGTATACAACGGGCAAATCCTTTTCTAAACTTTGCAAATGCCTCACTTACACTTGACTCCCTAGTCCAAGAACTCTTTTTATATTTGTGTTACTAGCTAATTGAATTAGTCACAGCAAGATGGATTAAATATATTTTCTGTGAATTACACATAAAATTAGCCACAACATCTATATGTTCGGATGTTTAGTAGCAGTACCATGCACCTAACTCGAATGGTTGAATAATGTAGAATGTCACACATGATCAATATTGAAGTACTGAGGAGAAAAACAAATAATATAAGACACAAAATTCAAGGACTCGAACAATGTCTCTAATGGTGGATACACTAAGATGCTGTGACCTACAAGCTAAGAACTGAATTTAGTTAATTAATTTAATTAAAAACAACCTTATTAGTCCAAAACTAAACCAAACCAAACTGCACATTATCAGTCCTGTATTAACAGTAAACTGTAAAGCTCATCCATCATCGAGCTAACCTATGATCTTGAGCTCAGAAAAGCTGTCCATCAAACTGCATGGATTGGGCTGCTACTTGAATTGATGTTTGAACTTCCAGAGGCTGGATTTGCATGAAAGGCAGACTGCCTAGAAGATCCTTCAAGCAGCTTTAGTGAAAGAGAGGATGGACCAGCATGACCAATAGATTCTCCTAAGCTCAGTTTTGACATGCCAACCAGCTCATCAACATTGATCGGGCTCTTCGAATGTACTGCAGTTGGCTTGAGAACCTCATGTGTCTCCTCCTTTTTAGTTGCCTCTGGAGTGTTGTATCCTGACCAATATGGCAAAGGAAAGGGGAAGTATGGAGAGACATAAGCAGGATATACCACTGGGTAGCAAGGTTGTGAGCTCTCTGTCTTCGGAGGAATAGGATCTCCGTCACTGGAGTTGATAGACTCCATCGATTCACATTCTTCGTCCAGGGCAGGAGGAGCAGGCAATGGAGGATTGCTCTGTGTTTCAGCCTGTGACTCATTGACAGATAAGAAGTCATGAGGTACCATCGGAGTGTCGGCTGACTGCAGACATATTAATAGCAATTATATCAGATACCTAGAAGGGAGTTTATAAAGATGTATTTAAAAAAAAAAAAAAAAAAAAAAAATGAGGAACTTCAACTTATAAAGATTTTGTTCAAGTGTGCATCATAAGGAAAAGGCAATAGTTGTCTCTAAAGACAGTCAAATAGCAAAATCACACAAAGAATGGAATTGAATTGGACCCCTGAGAATCGGAAGAGTTTGACAAGCTTTAACAACTAAATAATCCTATAACAAAATAACGGTAAAACATATTGTTTGCACAAAGCCAGTAAAAGATCATTTTAATAACCAGGGGAAAAGGGTATATCCTCACTTCCAGGACAAAAACCATTTAAAAACTGGCCCATCCATGTAATATGCCTTGCTGTGCCGTTTTAGTTCTCGGTTTCTGGTGCATGGAGATTCGAAAAACCAACCAAAACTTATATGCCAGTAACAAATGACAGTGAGTGCATACCAGACAATGTTATCTACAGGCCTATAGAAGCTTCATGCAGCTTTTTTGTCTCCCCTTACATGTTTAGTGTGTCAATGTATGCATGTGGATACAGCATATTAGTTTATAACATCAGATGGAAAGAAAGGAACTAACTTCATCTGCTATAATATCAAACAGGCTGGAACGTCTCTTTCTCCGAGATACATTGGTTTGCCTGATGAAATATTTTTGAGCATGGCTGGCCACTTGAGTAGGTGTCCTTGATATAACATAATTGCGAGCTATTCCACGCCAATCACCTTTGCCAAGCTTCTGTAGTCCAAGTAAAAACATCCTATGTTCTTCTTCAGTCCATGGAACACCTGCAGAACCAATAACTAGTCATTTTATAGACAAACGGGGCAAGTACAGTACAACCAACACACAGAGATAAGATTAAAAGCATCTCAAGAGGTCATAGCCTAAGAACCACAGATATGGACATGAATAAGAACACAACACTATGACAACACGGCAATTACTATATATATATATATTGAATTTTTATTCTTTTTTTTTTTTTTTTAATAATTCGATAGTTACAACAATGAGAGATGAGAGATTTGAATCTTGGATATCTCTGTTATAAACACTAAGAGGTGCTAGGGAATTAAAGAGTGAAACCGAAAGGAAATAAAAAGAATTTGGAGTGATGTGAGATCAAGATGACAATAAACACCTATAAGAGCTCACATCATTTATAGCCACAACTGCTCCAAATGAGTGGTTAAGTAATTGATAAACAGTAAGACAACGATTAACACCGATTGCTATACCAGGCCAAGAGAGAGAGAGGTTGATCTAAAGGTCGACCCATTGAGTAAGAATTTGGAAGAAGCAACAGATCGCATCCTTTCCCATGCTTTAATCGGGTAGACAGCCATGTACTGGAAGAGGAAAAAAGAGATCAACAATGAACTTCAATCGGAACTGATCTAACTGTTCTGAGTGGATGGAGATCAAATGGGAGAGAGCAGATCACATGCGAAGATCTGAGGAATTGATCTTCTTTCTCAATTTTTTAACAGTCATGTCATGACCATGTCTCCACAGTACCTTGACTGTATTGGAATTTGAAAAAAAAAAAAATTAATATATATATATACACACACAGACACAACACAAACACACATGCAACCGTGCCCCCAACATGTCCATGTCAAACATGGACACGTGAGGCATTTTGCCATGTTTGAGCTTCTAAGGTCATTGTTCTATAACATCTAAGCTTCATCTACACTGTTGACTTACAGACATCATACATACTATAATATAGTTACTGACTCACCAACTTAAAAGAATTTCTCCTTCCTTACAAACACAACACACACACAAAACAACTTGATTTAGTGTTTCTGCTCTTCACCCTAAAGTAAAACTCTAGACGCATTAATTGATCTAACCAAGGAATCATTAACACGACACCTTAAAATTTTCCTTAATTCCTTAGCATTTATTGTTAAGAGTGCATCTTCACAAAAAAGTAGAAGTTTTTCTCAAGAGACAGACATGTTACCAGCACCCAGATTAGTAGCTACAATTCACCAAACCACATGATTCAAATAATTCCTGTACAGTACAGCTAAATTTTGACAGATCTGTAGTACCTTTTTAAAGGAGACATCATTGTGGAATGTTATCAGGCTCTGAAACCAAAACATTTTTTTAACTTTCAAAAACGTCAACACACAGACAGTAAATTCACTTATATTGAATGATCAAAAGGGAGGGACCCTTATACTGCACGTCCCACATTTTAGGAGTGACCTAAAAGGACATTACTTTGTAATCTTTCTTTAACAGTCTGCATATGGACACCCAATTTCACAACATGCTTGGGTGTCAACATGTGATTGGATTACAATACTTTACACATGGGAGCACCATGGATCCTTGGTAAAAAAAAAAATGGATTTGGTGTACCAAGCACAAGTTGACACAAGCTTGTTGTGAATTTGGGTGTCACTACAGTCTTCCCTTGCTTTAAACAAATTGTCTCTTCATAATTCTTATAGTTAACGCTATGTTTATTGCCAGAAAAAAGCTTTAGATAAAAAATGGACTAAATTAAAAGCGTTACATCTTCACTATGTTGAACAGAGCATCCAAACACACAAAGCACACAAACACACAAGCTCGCAGTGCATTTTGCTAGACAGCTAAATGTAAAAATGATTTAATTCTTGAAAAACATGTCACGTTTCATTATCTCTTTTGCATAAATAAAACTCAAACACTTGCACTCCAAGATGTCTTTTAATTCAAAGACCATTAAATCTTCCAAAAATCATTTGCATATTTAAGTGTTCGAATAATTTTGTTCACATACTTATCAGACACATACAGTTTTCCTTGACAATCAAGACACAAACCAAAAATAAAATACCTCACAAAACCTCACCCCCCACCCTTATTCCCACTTCAGCCACACCAAAATGCTTCCCCAAATTCCATTAATTGAATTCATCTATCCCCATAACTTATATTTTTGTAAATATCAGCTCAGATCATTTTGCTTCCTTAATACTTTTTAATGCTTTCTTAATCCAACATCCCAAAAAACTCAACTTGATAAATTTTGCATTTAACTACTTTTTCGAAATGATATTCTCTTTTTCTAGTTTATGGATCATTGGCCTTAACATTCAATTCAAAATTTAGAATTCCAAAACTGGAGCATAACGAATTGCCTATTCTATTTAAGATGAACAAAATAAAAATCAATTAATCAATTACAAAAATCAATCATAAAACTACCACAAAAAGAAGAAGCAAAATCCAAAAAAAAAAATCAATCTAGAATCTTCATCTTAATTTTTTTCACGTTCATTTTTTATTCAAATTCCTCCCAAACAATAAACATAACCATGCAAAAAGAGAAAGGAAAACGAAAAGGAAACCAGAACTTTCTTTGCGATTTGAGAGAAAATTAAATTTTAAAAACCTTTCTTTCTTTCACGGCAGCTAGAGGAGGAGCCAGGCACGAAGTCCTCAGAGGCGTAACCGTCGGCAGCGGCACCGTGCTCCGGTGTCTCGCCGGGTGATCCGGGAGTATTCGACCCGTTCTGGTTCAGACCCGAACCCGACCCGGCGTAGTGGCTGAGATTGCCCATACTGGCGCTCTTCCGGATCCCGTCGGTCAACCGGACCCCGAAAAGCTTGACCCCGCGGTTCGGGCAGGTCCGAGAGTTATGCCCATTGTGGCTGCAATGCGAGCACCTCCGAGTCATCGCTTCCTCGAATCAAAACCAGATTAGAATTCAAGAAATGATATGTAAGATAGGATAGGATAGGATAGAAAAAGATAGTTAGGTTTGGTTTTGGATCCGATTAAGGATCCGACTGATAAGATCCGATAGATAGAGCCTTTGTGGGTTTTTGAGTTTTTATGACCCAAGAAAGGCTTATATTGATGAGAGAGAGTTGTGTTTTTCTTCTCTCCCTTCAGCTTTCGCAGATGGGAGAGAGAGAAAGAGAAAGAGAGAGCGAGAGAGAGAAAGAAACACTATCCATATACTATCTGGTCCTAGATTAAAAGATAATGATTCCGTGCTTCGCGGACATTTCCAATTTTGATGTCTTTTTATGCCAGCCGTCCACTTGGTCAAACAGCAGTTTCGTGATCATTTGTGTGTGCGAAGTGTGCACTTTGAATTACGAGGAAAAAACTGAGAAAGCTGAAAAGCCCTTTTTTTTTTTCTTATCCTCTTGTTGTTCTGTTCTATTCTATCCGGTAGTTTCGTGCTTCTTGTCTTGTAAGTAAGGTTGAGACTTTAAAATGTATTTTATAAGTCAACTTGGTTTTTCCTTTTTATTTTTTTACAATTTATTTAGATAATCCATTGTGTGATTAGTTTAATATCATTATCATCTAATTTCTCTTTGACACAAATTTTTCACATAGTTATTATCAAAATATATTTTTTTTTATAGACTTTGTGTTAATATTTTTTTTTTTTCCTCCCTCAGATAATCATGTATAGTATAGCTGAAAAGGATAATAGATAAGAATGCAAGGTCGGGGATAGCTTTAATGCTTATCAAAAATAAAGGTTGGGGAGAACTTAAAGTTTTCATTTGTCTTTACTACAAAACAAAAAAAAAAAAGAGACAACACTTACAATGTCGACGTGACACTATTATAGTACCAATTGGAATTCAGTAGTTCTAAAGTAAATTCTAATGGTCTGCAAGAAAATTATAAAATAAAATAAAATAAAATAGTGTTAATTAGATTATTGTGGGGTCAAAGAATTTGACAACCCTGGTCCATTTTATACTAAGCCCAAGGCTCATGCCAAGGAGGAAGAAATGGCCGAGGACGAGTTAAGAAAGCCCAAAAGGCCCAGAAACACTGCCGAGGATAATCCTGTCCTCGGACCATCCAGATCCTAGAAGGGAAGAACGGCACGCCATCGACGGTAGCCTCCCAGAGCGTTCCAAGAAAAAGGACAAGTGCCATAGGACAGTTATGGGAGCATGGTGTAGGAGCAGTTCAAGGAGAAACTGTCACCTCCGCATTAAATGCCCACAACTAACATTCTGGTCGTATTAATGAGGAAATGACCCCTGAACAGTACGGTCTTGGTTGCTGCAACTCACAGAAGGTCTGGGAAGATGGCTGATGGGACAAACACTTGAGTAGTGACCTGCATGATTAACGAATAGAGGGCCAAGATCAACTGAAAGTAGTTATATAATGTAAGAAATCCTCCATGAAAGGGAGATCGAAAAAGGAGAAAGAGAGAATACGGTAACAATTTGTATGATCTTTGAAACCATTGTAACCAAGCACTGAAGAAATAGTAAGAACAATAAGCTCCTCGAACGAGGGCTGCGGACAGAATTTCATACTCCAGTCAACGTCCTTGTTATTCAATCCACTCATAACCATGCATAGTTGTTGTAACCCTCACTAATGCCTAGTTCTTAAACTCATTCTCTATAAATTTATTATATTGGGCTAGTTGGGCCTGAGTCCACTCATCTGATAGTAGAAGTGCTCAAACCCAATCCCTACAATTATAATAACTATCTAAAGGTTAATTTTTTTAATGAAAATTCTGATACTTTCATTCATATTTCAAAAAGAGTTCTACATCAACAAATAAATTAGAACAAATAAAAGACGGAATTTTAGATAGCTCTAGCATATTGACCTCCTTAATCTGAGAAATCTCAAAACTACAAATAGTTCAATGGTAGTGACTTTCTTTAAGAATCATAATGACATTTTTTTATAGTGTTATGTATTGTGATTCGAATTTCCCTTTCTCTCTCTCACTATTTTGCATAAATATCATTTTCTTGTTATAAAAGCTAGATACAAGAAAAAAATAATTAAATATAAGAAATTGTAAACTTTCAAACCGGTGTTTTTTTTTTTTTTAAATATTTGTAGGGAATTTAAGTGTGGCTCTTTAAGTTTATAAAAGATCAATTTGAAATTAATTTAGTTTTGTAGGAATAACCGAATAAGAGCATCTCCAATAGGTGCTTGTATCTATTTTTTGAGCAAAAACACCACTATTCACACTTCATTCACACTCTAACAAATTCTTCATCTTCATTTTTTAGATTAGCTTTACTACAGTGCTTCTCTACAAATAGAGAACATTGTAGCTTTTACTATTCATTTTTCAAATGGTTTTTTTCTATTATAATAATCATGTATTGAATAAAAAAATATTGGAAGATGTGTAGTTGTTAAAAAAAGAATAAATAATAAATAAAGAATGAATGAAGAAATAATATTTAAATGAGATGGAGAAAATGATAGAGAATCTGTTGAAAAGTGTATTTGAAAAAGTAGATAGGTATAAGTTAAATATCACTGTTTATTGTCTAAACAGTACAAAAATTTGACTAATTTACTGGAGATGTTCTAAGACGTAGAGTTGCTATTTGTCAAAGACGAGACGAAACAAGACAAATGACATCATCAACTTGTGTGTGTTTTGTTTCAATTATTCGGATTAACTTAATATAAAAACATATTTCAATTAGAACTATCAAGAAAAAACTAGGGCCAAAAAATGATTGGACATTAGATCAAAAAAATAAAATAAATGATTGGACACCTAATAGCCAAAATCTAGTAGCCGCCCATCCAACTCCAAGATTTTAGCCGCAATTGCTTTGCAGTTTACACCTCCACAAGAAATAGTGACACACGCCAAAAGTTGTACAAATTCTAAAAATATCTCCGTGGTTTTTAAAATAGTTTTGGTGAGATCTTGATAAGATTCTTATCAAGATTGTCATTCAGTACTTTATGTGGTAACCAATATCATCATAGATTTTATTAACTTTATATTTCTAATATATTTCTTGGGATTTTGATGATAAAACCAAGATTTTGGTCAATATATACACTATTTTTTTCCAAATATGACATTCATGACGTTTTTAATATTTTGGACAAAATTATAATTTAGATCATGTACTTTAGGGATATTTTCCAAATATTATCATATAGTTTCAAAAGTTTTAAATCAAACTTTATAATTTTAAAAGTTTCATATTAATTCCTAAAGCTTAATGTAAGGGCAAAATTTGGATGCAAAGCCCAACAACGAAAAGGACTAAAGCCCAAAGAGCCCAAAACAATGAATTTGTAAAGAGTGGGTTAGAAACTGAATTCCAGTGAGCTAAACAACAATCACAGTAGGTTAAATGATGCTTAACAGTATGAATAAACGATTTTGTGCAAGGAAAATCCTTATCAGTGAAGTCCGAGGAATGTAGTTTATATATATTTCTCTAGGACTTATACACAATTACAGTTCTTAAGTGTATAGTGATTTTCCTACTACTTCTCCCTCCCACCATTGTAATGGGATTTTTCTTCTTTATATCCCCCTTCTTCATTCCATCTCAGCCCTCCACGTGTAGATCAAGTTGTTGGTTTTGACACTTGTCTCATCAGCACCTTCTTGAAGTTTTTGTGGGTAGCTGTAAGGCTAAATGTTGCTGTTCAAGTATCACCTCCACATTAATGCGGTCAGAGAGTTAGTTGCAAAGCATTCAATGTAGTGGTAATAACTTTCTTCTTAGATATTTCACAACTTTCCTTTATCTTATTCCAATCTGATGCTTATCCTTACCAGTATGACCGTCTGGTGTCTTGTTCTTGATGAAAGGTCGGATCCTTGACCTCTACTCTATTTAGCCGAGGAGGTGTTTCTCCTCGGACTATATTCCCAATCTCTCATGACCAGACTTCTTCCTCGAACTACTAGCTCGTATGCTCCTGTTAGTATCCATCTGCCCTCAGACAATTTAATGTCATCGGACTCGGCCCACGACCCAATATCCATTTCTAGGTCCTTTATCCCTACACTTAAGATGGTAACAAACTAGACTATATATTTCATTAGTTTCAAATCCACAAGTTACTCCATATTATGGATTTTTTCTAATAAATGTAATGAAATAGATAGATTTGTGAAAAAAAATGGAAGGCTTTATTATACTATTATAACTTTCACTATTTATTTATTTATCTCAAAATATAGATAAAAATCAATATTTTACCTCTATTCTATTAAAGAAATTAATGGTTTTTTTGTAATAACAACAACAAAAAGAATAACAAAATCTTAGTTCCAAAATTTTTGAGTCGACTATGAATCTTTAACAAGATTAATTAGGATTGACTACATGTGTTTTTTTTTTTTTTTCTTCCATTATATTTTATTTGAAGTTTGGGTTAAAACCAAACTACATTATGGTAAATTATATGTACAAGAGAGTGTATGGATGGTCAATGTCAATGACATAATAGGATAAGTGCGACTTTTATATTATTAACAATTTCTAGTAGTACGCGATATTAGACACAATCATTGGGGTAATTTTTGTATTTTACCCAAAAGATAAGACAGAGATTATAAGAAAAAAGATTGAACATTCTCCTTCATCCATCCTTATTAAACTCTTGATTGTTTTAAAAAAAAATCCACTTTAATCCATTTCATATCACTCACTCATTTTCCACTGAAATCAGAATGGTTCCACTAGAGGAAATAAATTAGTAGTTTGGGTAGAAAACTTAGTACCATAATTCTTTTTTTGTCACAACTTTAATGTATCTATGGGTGGTGAAAAAAAAAACAATTGATCCATATGAAAGTAATAAATAACTACTCATGGTATCTCATGTTAGGGTTGTGATAAAAAAATTTGTAGTTTTAGAATTACTTTTGTTTCTGATGTTGTGAAGGGTGAAAAAAAAAAAAAAAACAAAAGATTATTCTAAAATCACAACATTTATCTCAATATTTTTTATTATTCCATGTAGTTATCTATCACGTTAATACGAACCTAATTTATTTCCTCTCCCGCGTAAAAAAAAATGGTGACGAAGAGTGAGGGAAATGGTGTCGGTAAAAAACAAAAGATTATTCTAAAATCACAACATTTATCTCAATATTTTTTATTATTCCATGTAGTTATCTATCACGTTAATACGAACCTAATTTATTTCCTCTCCCGCGTAAAAAAAAATGGTGACGAAGAGTGAGGGAAATGGTGTCGGCCTAGAAAACAAAAGAGTAAAAGAGTGAGAAAGGAGACGTGGACGGTGAGGGATTGGTCTTAAGAGCAAAGGCAGAGCATCAAAGAATATTGGTCTAATGAAATGAATGATAAGCAGAGGTCGGTAAGTAAAGAATTTTGTAGAGATAGTCCACGTGGTGCGAGTGCGCTCTATTAAACTTAAAAAGGCCGAGGACCGTCAGCGCATATTCTAGAGTATAAAGAGACGCCTCCCTATTGAATATCTTTTCTCTACAACCAATATTATTTTTATAAGTTATCCACCTTATCCAAACCCACACACCATTTTATTTTCTGGACCCCACTAAAAGTTGATAGAGGAATATGATCCATCATTTGTTTTGTGGCCCCATACTTGATTGACGGCTCACATTTATCCAATCTTTTTTTTTTCGATGAAGCACGTTTATCTTATCTGTTATAAAAGTATGATCAAATTCAAATATCCAAAACCAAAAATTAGCACATATGTAACGAGAATTGATTGAGGAATGAAATTCTAGGTTTAAATTGGTATAATTTACTCTAAAAAAAAAAGGTATAATTTAAAATAAAGATCTAATTTAGTACATGCGTAAAACTATGGCTTTGTGCGAGTTGGGTGGCAGGGATTTTTTTTAAAAAAAAAAAAACCAAAACCATAACTCTCTAAAAAAATTCTCAAAGGCTAAAAAAAATTATTGCATCCCTTTAATTTTCCCAAAAAAAAAAAGGAGGGGGGAGGGGGGGGGGGGGGGGAGAATTAAAAAAAAAAAAAAAAAAAAAAAACCATAACTCTCTAAAAAAATTCTCAAAGGTTAAAAAAAATTATTGCATCCCTTTAATTTTCCAAAAATAAAGGAGGGTTTCTATAAAGTCCTTAGTATTACCAATTTATAAAAATAAGCATAGATATTATCTAATAGGCGATTCTTATATAGTACATCTAGGTGTGGATCATGTGGTATCTATTATCTATTAAAATTGGAATCGTTTATAGCTTAGCCTTTTATTTATATTTATAAAAGGAATGGTGGAAAAAATACATGATTATGAATCTATTTTTTGTGAATTGGATTTGGAATGTATAAAGTATGTCTTGCATAGATGTGTACTAAATCAAACATCAATATAAACTATTTAAATGATTATAAGGAACATTAAATATTTTTATGATTAACACCAATAGACATTTATTTAAAAATAAAATAAATGGAGATGGGAAGATTCAAACACGAGTTTTCCCTGTAGAAAAAATTGGAGGAAACCATAAAACTAATCATCATATTCTGAATTTGAGTTATAAGTCACAATTACCAACAGTATACAGGGATAAGTTCACAACTAAAACTAAAAACCTTTGTAACTGTTACATCACCATTCAGGCTATTTATAATTGTGGGTTAGCATTAGTCATTTTTGTCTTTCCAATTTGAAGTTTAAGCGGAAAAGAGTCATAGTCGAGTAGTTGACTGGTTTTAGTAACCTCAGTGTTGGTACCGATTAGGAAGGTTCAGCTATCAATTGATTAGAAATGCCAACTGTGGAATTTGAATGGTAATAAGCGTAAAGTTGAACAGTAGTCTTCAACCAGACCTTAAAGTCATTCAAGAAAAACGCGGTGCATGTCGCTTTGTGCCACATTCAAAGTTGTCTGCAATCTGCATACTCCTTCTATCACATGCCTGTTTCTATATGTAAAATAATTTTAAAACCGCCATGTGATCCCCAGTCATTGCTAGAGAAAGAAAGTAAATGCACCCATCAACTTCATGAATTGCCAACTGCAAACTTAGCTTCCGAATCAAAATTGGTGCATGCATTTCCTAAGCCTCCATGAATTGCAAGCAACAATAACTACATTACATTTGAAGATCTCATAACTTTAATAGTTATTTATTTATTTATTATTTTTTTTTTTTCTTTATAAGATAGAAAATCTACTCTAGTTTAAATTAAGTGTATATGTATATGAAACTCTCTCCTGAAAACTTGAATTCCAACCCTTACCTCCCAAACCTCACAAGCACTTAATACTCGTAGAGTAACCATCGCGCCAAGGGTGCACGGTGGTCATAACTTTAATAGTTAAAACTACTATAAATTTATTAAATTTTATTCATAGCCAACCCTAACTAATCTGTTGAGGATTCATAGTAACTCAAAAATCAGCATCTAAATGCAAGTTGATAGAAATCAGCATCTAAATGCAAATCTCTTTTCTTCTCCAAAAAAAAAAAAAAAAATGCAAATCTCTTTTTTCATAAAACATGAAAGTAGCAATTTTTTCCAGTGCTGGTAACTCTTAAAAGGGAAAGAGAATACATAATTCCATGCCACAACTGCAATTAAAACCCGCAAATATCTATAATTATAGATAGTAAAACAAGAAGACCAAAAAAAGAGAGACGTGGGGGGTGTTAAATTGCAAAAGCAAAGATTGTATGCCAATTCTTGTCTCCAAAGGCTAGAGCAAATTCCCGAAGAAGATTTTGACAATATACAAGTTCTCTTGGATGAGTCTGTGCATTTGAAGTCATGAATCATTATTAATTAAGGAAAAAGTTAATGGATGCCCTAAAGACATTAGTTTAAGAGGTATTTTTAGAAACTTTTTATTGGAAAAGAAAAATGTAAATGATTTTTTTAACAACTTTTTATATTTTCCATAAAAATGATATTTAAACTTTCCTAAAATAGTCCATTAACAAATGTCCTAATAGCACCCGTTAACTAGACCCATTAATTAATATCAAATTCTTGCACAACAATGAAATCGGCAGTGTACACTGACATTATTTTCAATTTTAGGTCTTCAAACATCTATCCTATGAGGCATATGTAAGCCTGAGCCTCTCTTGCAGGTAGTCCCCGCCGCGAATTGGGGGAAACCTGCATACACAATCGATAAACACCATCTTTGATCATTGATTAGAAATGCATACTGAAAAATATACTTTAATTAGAAGTAATAAAACCTAAAAAAACCCATAAGCACTGAGCAAGACTCAAGAATATTTGTGATGCCCCATAAAAACAAACTGAACATGTGTAAGTCAACAAGCGCACACACACAATAGTCCAGAGTTAACCAGCCTAATTAGTATAGTCTCAACTAAGACTTCTATTGGAGATTACAAATTAAATTATAAATGTCTAAAGATACCTTTACACCAGAATGTTTGACATCCTCGATGACTAATATGTCAGAAGACATGAATTTGGAGACATCAAAAGCATGATTTCCCTTTGTAGGCTCTAATGATGTATACTGCTAAATGAATTCTCAAAACAAAAATGTTTACTGCTAAGTGAACTCTCAAAAAATAAATATGTGTGCTTCTAAGTGAACTCCCAAACACTACGGAGAGGGAGAAAATGAAAAAGAGGCAAATAGTCTTTTTCACACCTTGGGGGAGATGACTCGCTGCAACAACTTTCCAGGCATTCCACCATGCAGTCTGGGTTGGGATCCAAGAAGAAAGCTGCCTGAAATATTGACATTTTCAATTTAAAAATTCTCAAAAGTAACAAGGAACTCCCTTGAAGAAAGAGGGCTAACATCAGAAACTATAGCATGTTTGAATGTTTCATGACACCATCAAACTCCCAAGTGTTTGTAAATTGTAGACAGTACCTGGCATAAGAAAAAACTCTCTTGTAGTATTTGAACAAGAAAAGTTTTTTGCAGGTCAACATTGTTCATTATCACTTGCAAGAATGGATCCACTTATAATAATAGCCCCATTTTACAGGATGGTTTATGGTCTTGAGACCTTATGAAAAGATGCCATATATATGGCATCTTTTCATATGTATGTATGTATGTATGTATAAACAAAGATATCTGACGCAAATTATATCTATAATTCTCCTATCCCACAATATGTATATTCAAATTCCAAGCTTTTTAGGTTCATTATGGATCACGCCTTTTTAAGATAATGGGTTTTATATCAAAAAGTAACCCATTACACATCCTGATAAAAGTTCAGCTGAATTAGATCATCCAACAAAAACAAATTTTCCCTGTCATGATCTGTCTATACAATAAATCACTTGACCTGGGGGGTTTTGTCTCCTTTAATAGATTATTTGTTAGGATGATATACTCATCAGAAACATCCCATTAGGACATACAAATAAGTTTTTTTCAATATATATATTAATCAATCATCCATTCCCATCTGTTCAATCTACTAGGTTCTGAAGCATAACATCTTTTCAGCATTAATTATACCCTACACAGTGGATAACTCAAGGACAAAATTATGAAAACCTTTAACATATCTCTACGTGTGTCGAATTCACTAAATTCTTTATACAATTCATGAATGATTACAGAATATGACGAAAAAGATGTTAAGAAGGAAGTAGTTAAATGATTACAGAATAGCGCTCTTTTCCAGACAGCAGCACTCTGTGCAGTGTTGACCTACAAATAAGTGACAAATTAGAGAGAGGTGAGAAGGGGAGGGGAAGGTGAGAGAAGGAAAGCCTCCAGAAAGAAAACCAGTTCACTATCTTTGTTAGATTTATGAAAAGAAACAAAATTTCATTTTAAAAACATTATAGGTTCTCTAAGAAGTGTTAATAGCAAGTTAAAGAATAATAAATTACCGGAACAAACAATTAGTCCACCTCTCCATTATATCCCCAATGTTTACAATCAAGGCCCTGCAAATTTAATATACAAAATCTTAATGCTGACGAAGAAATATAATAACCACGTTAGTTTTTATCGTCAGATGGCATTCTCCATATTCTGTTTGTTGACCAACAAATGTAACTGTCTACTTTACCAGGCTACTTTTTACCTGAAGATTTCAAAGTGACTCAACATTCATTACACCAGAAATGCTTCCATTTACATAAAAAATTGCACTTGTGGACTCACCCATCTACATGAAGCACATCCTCCCAAACCCGTGGTTGCTTGAATTTTTCTCGGCAGACCTGTCAACATGAAAAACCCAGCTAATTGACAGCTGTGAGGCTGAATAGGAAATACAGGTGGACACTACAGATGATCAACAACAAACATGCCTGAAGTCCTTGAACACCATCGGTTGCTAGGAGAGTGACCATTCCATAATCTGAGTGAGCAGAGGAACCGTATATTTCATCATCAGAAGACCCCAATTCACCTGAAATTAAATTACAGAACATATTGTTAAGACATATAAAGGTCAAGTTGGATGACTGGTTTAAACCTTTGCCTGAAAGTGCTCTACAGTCTACTCAATCTACTTGAGTAAAGTTTAGATTGTAACCTAATACAGAGATCTAATAAATGGATATAGTTCAGTTGAGTTAGTTGCTACTTGCTTGGTATACTCGCCTCCATGTTGAAGGCCATGCAAATCTAAAGTGAGTAAGGTATGTTTCTGTCCACACTGTTTAGAATTTGCTGATGCTTTAATATGGTCACTCAGGATAATTGGCCATGTATTAGTCCAACATTCAATAGGAACCACAGCTTAAAATTGATCTTTAGATGAAAGCATCTATTTGGTTTGACAACTTGATTTCAAAAATCAATGCTCCATTCTAAAAAAGAAGCATTAGCATATGAAAATTGTAGACCATAAGGGTTCGCTCTTTTAAGTCTATGACTTCAAGTTTGCACCTAGCCGACATCCTAGTTTAACAAAATCAGACTAGGCAAAAAATGTTAAATTTTTACAAAAAGTTCACCATACAGATTGTCTATATATATATGCAACCCCCCCCCCCCTTTCTCTCCTTTTTCTCCAACAAATAAAAAGAAAGAAAGAAGGAAGAAGATCAAGGGGAAAAAAATTGCAGTAATTAAGCTGACATAAAAGAACGCACATCATGCTACTCAACCTGGATAATGCAAAAGGCGAAGAAACGCATTTGGTTTATCCAAGGCCCCCACTTTTTCAAAAAAGTCCTCTTCTACATTCAAAGCCAGAGCAATCAGAGAGAGTAATCTTTTTCCAGCAGACCTGAGGCAGCAAATCCAATGCCTTATAAAGTTGTACTTGTTCTCTAAAATCTATATATTGTCAAACAACAATACTATTAACTCACAGAATCACTGGTTAATTTCTAGTCTTTTTCATTATACACAAACAGCAGCACAACTATCAACATAAGGGAAACAATATAAACTTACAGGAGTTTTCTGTAGAAGCTTTCCATCATATGTCTCCAAGAAGGTAAAATTTCTGGAATTTCCTCGCAAAATAATATGCCAAGTAATGCTCTACCAATACCCAAGATACCTAACATCTTGAAGTGAACAAAAATAATCTTTGGAAGCACTCCAGAAAGATTAATGATGACATACCTTCTGAAGGCCATTGATTCAAATTAACTGGAGTTGTAATATCTTCTAAAGGGCCAATATAAAAACTTTCTTTTGGGTCACCTGCTTGGAAATCATTTGAGGCATATAAGTTTTAACTTCCTTTCTTCTGTTCCATTAAGCACAATTAAAAATGCAGCTATGAAACAGATAGCAAAGGAGCTTCTTGTACATAAGAAGCTTTTAGGCTACAATCTCGCAAATCTCAATGTCAAGGAAGAGTTAAGGTTAAAACACTCAATGGGTTGCAGATGAGGATCCAAACAGAAGCTAATAGAAAAAATAGCACATGTATTACTGGCATAAAATCTACAATTGGATTCAAAAAAATGTAAGCCTCAGGCAATTTGGAGAAAAACAAACTTAACATTAGTCATTCTCCTTAAATCCATCATCCATCCAATCAACAGGTCATAAGACTCACAACCAATAAATTAGAATAAACAAAATAGATAAAAGAAAATAACAAAAAGCACATATAAGCAGCTTAGCTAAAAAAAGTTATAATCTTCCTCGTTAAACCAGTAAATTATCGCAACAATCCTAACCATGCTCTACACACAATCGCCATGTTGATCACATAGGCACCCAAAAGAGAATATTAAGTTTAAATGATAGAATCTCTCAACCTTTGGAGCTTGAAGTGGGATCAAGGTTTTCAGCATACAGCGGCGTGTAACCTCTATGTTCCTTGCGAGGCATTTTCATCTTTTCCTCCAAAGGAAGCAAGAAAAACTTCTTGCTCTCCTCAAATACTTTCCCAAGCAACTCCTCCTCCATTCCATGATTCACAAGATAGAAGAAACCATAGTCTATGCACGCCTATGATACACATTCCACATTTCCACTTTAGAGAATTTAAAAAGAAGCTATGTTATACATACAAACAAATCTTCACAGACTATTTCTACAAACTAATTTGTGACAACATGAAGCTGTTTTATATATATATATATAAGTCCGTTTTGTACATTAAAAAGATGAGCACATAGCTGAAATCATGTTTTGACACGATTTATACGTATAATAGCGTATTATACGCTATTAATAAATGGTATCAAAGCCAACCTAGTAATGCAATGTGGCTCGAGAGTCGAGACTCGTAATGTTCACGTTGTATGACTTAGTTTCAATTGAAAATTTGCTACTACAAGTGATGCCAAGTGAAATTCACAAGGGGTGAGCTCGTGTGATACGTTGGAATGACAACTCAATTAATTTGTAATAATAAACTTATAATAAAACTTAAATTATCTTCAGCAAATTTCTCGTAAAAAAAAAGGCCTCACGACAAGTTTAAAAAGCACAACCTGTTCTAAATGGTATATTATATCCAATTATTCATTTCGGTGTGCAAAAAGAAAATAAAAATGGAAGAAGAGAAATTGTTAATGCAATTGACGATTAAAGAGGCATAGTTTTGCTTTGAGTACTTCCCCAGAAAGTGCTTTTGATTTCAAAAATACTAACAAACACTGCCTGAGTAAAACCAAACGATATCATTGTAAAATAACGGGGAATTTTTAGGATGGGCTATTTTGTTATTATTGTTATAGAAAAAGAGTAGGACCTGACGGATTGAATTGGCGGTGGAGATGCGATCCGGTGAGATCAGGTCTATTATAGGGAGTTTGAGAGCCTCCGTCATCTCCTTCCACTTCTTGCACGAATCAGTTTCCTTAGTCTCCGGGCGAAAGTGTGTAGATAAAAATTCGTCTCTGTTTTTTTTTTTTTTTTTTTAGGAGTCTGTGTAAAGTTGTTTTATTTATTTTATTATTTTTAAGACGTGTACGCAATTTAGGCCGTAAATTTTTATTTTTTTATTATTGGTAAATTACAAGAACCCAATTATTTCACCCTACATTTCATTTACTTTGAAAAAAACCCCTTAGTTTTTAAGAAATTATAAATTTGCATATTAAAAAACCATGCCTGTTACAAAGTATCCAATTAATTGGTTCCTTAGAATATTTATTAATAAATTATTTTTGAAAAGTTTTGATACCATTTTTATAAAAAATATAAAAATATATAAAAGAATCAGTTAATTTTTCAATTTTTCTATAAAAAATTTCTAAAAATATTTTTTTAAACCAATATCTTTAAGACATCCGTTAACTTTTTCCTGAATTACAAAATCTGCATATTAGGATTTTATTTTTGCCTTCCTAAAAAAATATATATATATATATTTTTTTTGTTTCTACAAGGAAGTAGCGCTTCAGACCATCTCACTCTCTATCCATGAAATGTCTTAAAAATCCCATAGACCAGTAGTGTAATGAATGAAAACTTAAGAACTTCAAATTTTCGATATGTCTTTCGAGTTCATTGATTCCATTCCATCACTTATGGTGAAAAACTTTTATTTAATGTTGGAAAACTACCATGTTTATCCGGTGTTTTTGGAAACAATGGGAAAAGGTAAATGACTTCCATGACTTGAAATGATAAAAACAGAGTGATACGCATCATTCAGTTTGCCAATGCTCACAAGCTGGGCTTCCCCTCCATAGGGCTACATGTTGTCTATGGTTGTTGGATACTTGGGTGGAGGAATCCCTTCACGTTTTCTGTGAGTCTTTCTTGCTCAGGTTGAATTACCAGTATATTTTTCCCTTTTAATAAAATCTTGTCAATTTTTGTCCAAAAGAGAGAAAAAAGGTTGATTGTCGAATTGGACAGAAAGGTGAAAAACATTCTTAGCGTCCACTGTCCACCGTAAATGAGATGAGAAAAAAAAAAAAAAATGCATATGGAGCTTCCTTATCATGTTCCACAATTATGTAAGATGCATTTTGTCAATAATAAATCTTGGAACAACATTTTTCATAATTTTTTTTTTTCCAATTGCTGATATAATATGTTGTAATTGGTGTATAATAAAAATTGCATCAGTAATTGACCTAGGTGAAAGTGATTTTACTTTTTTTCAAATTCAAAAAAAAAAAAAAAAAAAAACAACAACAACAAAACAACAAAACAAAACAACGTTACTCCAATCACAACTAGCAATGTCAGCAATCGTGAAAAATATTTAAGAAAAATGTTGCCTATAACACTACTATGTGGCACTAAGGAGCAACAATGAAAGGACAGCGATGTGTTCCACAAAAATATATTAACACATCTTAGCAAAATGTAGAAAACTACCAAAAAAGAGAGCTTTAACCATTGAATTACCTCAAGAATACAAAAATGTTGCCAACCCTGCACAGATTGTACCCCTAGAAGACTATAAATTGATCTCTAGTCAGTAAGATAACAAGGAGAAAAGGAAATGACCCGTCAAAGTTTGCATCTCCTTTGCTGAACCATTATAGCAAAACCATAAACCAGTATAATGTTTACTTGAATGGTTTACCCTTCCATGGAAACTGAGGAACTCAAGCAGCATAATCCCTTCGCTTGAAGTACCAGACTTCTGTTTCATTACTAGGTCTTGCAGGTTTCTTTTTTTCCGGACCATACTAAGGAGCAACAATGGAAGGACAAGGATATCAAAAGTTACAAAATAGATAATGCAATCTTCACCTATTGGCAAGTCTTCTGCTTCTTCTCCTTGCGGGAGTTGTATTATAAACCATTCCCATACTTCTCCCTGGACTTTGCTCCTCTTCCTCATCACTGGTTTCATCAGACCTCCATCTTGGCCCACCGTTCATATTGCTGTCCTCAACAGTGAAGTCCTTCCCTCTATGGATAAAAATTTAGGAAATTACATAAATAAGAGTAGGGAAGAAATTACAAGAAAAGAATCACAATTTTCAGCATCAGCTATCAACTGCAGAAGCAACAAAGCAGGAAAAGATTTAAATAATGTGAGGAGAAATAATAACATAATTTTTACCTCGAAGAGATGTCCATTGGATCATCTGAAGATACCACATTCCAATGTCTACCATCTCTATCAGACTGGCTCCTTTTACCAGACACATTTGTATTCAGGTCCTCTGCATAATCTTTAAACAAGCCATGCTTGCTGCTGGGAGTACTTACCTGATTAGTGGTGACCCTGTACGAATCATGCCGACTAGTATTTTGCAATTGGTTAATAAACCCATTTTCCTCCATTTCTGGCAAGGTGTCCTGGAGATTCCTGTGAGTAGCTTCATTAATTTCTCTCAAAGGTGAGGCACTGATGGGACTAACCCGACGAGTTCCAGGAGTTACAGTGTCAACCAATTTGAAACCCTTGCTAATGCTATTTAAAGGTTTTAGTCCCCTTTCTGAATTGGTAAGGAAAATTGATGGGGAACCATAGTTAACAAGTTCAGAGCGTTGATTATGGACAGACCCACGTAGTCTTGTTGGAGTTTCAAAATTTGACGGTCTCAAGAGAGGAATTGTATGGTCTGTGCCCAGAACAAGAGAAGAATCGGTTGACAAGGGAATTAATAAACTGGTTGACCTTGCCTCTTGTACCTCAGCCAGATCAGATTTTGCTGGCACTCCAACTTCTTCGCCAGAATTAACAGCAATTCCAGGCAATTTTCCTGATTTCACTTGCAGCCTCTGGACTTCTGGCAGCAGCTCCATGCTTTTCTCCTGTTTATTACAACAATCTAAACAAATTCAGAAATTTATTGTGATTAAATATATTTTCCTGAACAGTATTGCTTATAGCAGAGCATAAACAATATTTGTATCATATACAGGATTTATTATCAGAATCTAACTTGAAGGACCAACTATTTCCCATCTCATATGTGTTATGAATACCTGCAGCTGTGTTCTGTGTAGTGTGTTTAGGAATAGTTTGTTGAATTTCAGTTGAAGTGAACATCTTTGTCCAAAGCTAAATAATATTGAGAAATTAAAGAAAAGCACAAAGCTCCAGTATACAAGAAGCGTGCAAAAGCCCTTCCTAAGAGGGTTAGTCAGCTCTTCAGAGAAAGACCATCAAGAAAATTTAAATTGGATACTGCCAAAAAAAAATCTAAAGAACAAATAAGAATAAAATCTTATTTGAACCAAAACACAAAAATTCAAACATCTAACTAAGCCCATGTTGAGCTTGTGAATAGACAGCTCCTTCCCTGAGGAAGTTCTCCTTTGCATTCACACTAAATACACCATATACATAAAGAGACAATACCTTCTAAGCAAAACCGCACCTTCCCTTCCCCAACCCAACCATCCCTCTCTAACAATCTATAAAATAGACCACCTTTGAACATTCCTTTTACAAGCATAGTTCAACCTGAATTGCTTTGCTTTATTCTTAATCCTTGTAGTTAATTCTAAAAAGTTCAAATAACTTACAATCAATCTTTCCCTCCAATCACTTGCAGATCTCATTCTAGATAAAACTTCTTCACCAACAATACTCTTTGTAATAAATTCCTTCTCCAAAGTCCGAAGTTTAAGATCAACTTGGTATGCTTCAGTATACCGGTAGCGCTGAAATGATAAACAAAAATATTAGTCAAGAAATCCTTCTAAAACATTTTATTTATTCTAAGATATTATGCCACTATGTTTCAAGAAGCTAAAAAGGAGAGCTCCTTTAATTAACATAAAGTCCACTTTTTTTTTTTTTTAACTCCACCATATTGGTTTTCAGAAACCAGGAGAGGTACTTTTTTTTAGATGGCATTTAATTAATTAATTCATATTCATTTAATTCTAAATTGTCCTCCTTATATTCAATCCATAGACAGATTTTCAGCTTTCATTGTGGATGCCTCAATTTTTCCTGCAATCATAAATCTAAAACTTTTCCACTTATTATCACGTTATAACTGTCAAATTTTAGTTTGATGTTTAGATTTAAGAAAAAAATTTGAAATTGTAGGAGTAGCAATATTTTTATGATCAACAACTTATCAGTACTAATGTTAGATGATTTATCCAACAAATCAGTCAGAATCAAAATCGAAATCTTGTCAGTACCTGAAGATAGAATACAACAAGAAGACTTCCAGCAGTTGTTGAAGGGTCCTCAATAGCAAAATCTAACAGACACTTATGTATATGCATCTCCTCATCAGAATTCCATGGCAACTCTATCATTCGATCCACCAAGTTTCTTCGGATACAAAGGCAACAGATTTCAGTTACCAATATCTCCACCCATTGCACCCAACTCCTAAAATCACCTTTAAAATCATGAGAAGTATCCACGGATGGTCCATGCTTCACCTTCTTATCCCTGACTTTGGTGCAGAGCATTCTCTGATGTGTAAATGCTTCAGTCAGAAGTCCACATTCCACCCTCACCCGAACAGCAGTGACAGCCTCACTAAGTGAAACCATTCGTAATCCACCATCACACCCAGACCACCGTAAAACCATCAAGGCCGTATCAGGATTATTCCTTTCTAACAGCACTTGTGCAATCTTAGGATGGATTGCTGGTCCTGAGACCTCTGGAAGAAGGCGACAAGCTTCCTAAGTAATATAATTCATGAAGAACAATTAGCATAAAAAGTGATAATGAGCATAAAGGTAACAAAACACAGGCACCTGCATTCCTTAAACAAGAATCCTAGCCTCCAATATGAGGTGGTATCTTGTTTAGCAGTTGCATGCAACCTCTCTCACATGGGGGTGGTCCACATAAGCATGGGACCCATACCCATATGAGAGGGATGTTGCATTTTACTGTTACCAAAAAATAAAATAAAATCCTCCCATACAAGTTTAGTGAGATGATTTAATACATGAATTTTAATCTAACAAAGGTCTTTCCCATTCTTCTTTCTTATGGACAAGGCATAAGATTCCATTAAATAAAAAAAAGTTTCATCCAATGATCCAATCAGAGAGATCTCTAAAATAAAAGGTCTTCAATTTAAGCAGTGAGGCACACCATATCAAACACAAAGGAATGGCATTCCACACATTCAGACTTCGATGTCTCCTGAAACCATCTCTCCAACATCCCAATAACTCCTTCACTAGATTTAGGCATATCACAAGGAAACTCAAATAAAGTGAAACTAACAACCATAGCTTCCCGCAATACCACAATGCAGAAAGAGATGATTTACTGTTTCCAAATTGGACTTGCACATAACGCACCAATCGAAAATAATTTTCTTGCACTTTCTTAGGTTGTAACAATAATCTTCTTTTCCTTTTGGCAGAAATTGTAGTAGTTTAATTAGAACTTTTTTTTTTTCCTTCTTGGGGAGATTTAATAGTTCAATTTGAATTTCATCTTAAGTAAGCAGAGCAAAATGACATATTGAATATAAAGCTCAATATGTAATAATTTGAGCTTAGACAAGCAGCATCAAGAACCAAATCTAAACTCTGGCACATATCTAATTCAAAACTTTCATTAATGCAACTTATTTCCAACTATCTTTCTTCTATGTCAGATCTCCATATGATTAAGCTGCAAGAATTGTTGCTTATTTAGCTTACCTAAGTACAGAATTTTAAAGCTTTTTCTAGCTACAACTGTACTTTTGCTCAGCTTATTTTTTAAGAAAACAAGCCAACGAAAACAAGCTATACCAAACCAGCAATTAAATAAAACTCTCTTTCCAGATTAAAAAGGTTGTGACTTCCTTTCCCTAGACAATGAAAGAGGCATATTTAACTGCCACTCCAAGAGTGTGGGGACAGGAATTAAAAGGGGGCCAATGAGGCTACGGAACCATAAAGCCCCCAAATTCTTGTGATTTTATAAGGCTAGAGTGCTAAAGAGCATCAAATCTAATTATGTCCTAAAAGGCATCCAATCCTGATCTAATTGGATGGGGGATTTGGCTTATCCGACTTATCATATAGCAAAATCTGATGTTTAAGGTTCAAATGAATTAGAAACAGTTTGTTTAATGATAAATCAAATACTTTGACAGAGAGCAAAATGACCATTCAAACTCAATAAGCATCTAAAAAGTGTTACCTGCAGAGCCTCCTCTGTGTGGTCATCCAACAGATAAAAAATTAAAGATTCCAGTAATGAATGCCTGGTTATACTAAAGGTAGCTGCAAAGTCTTCCACAGTGTATCTCCATATTTCATCAGGCATTGTCCAATGTCTATCAAACAGATAATAGAGAAGCTGCTTTGAATTAAGGAAACCAATAATATCCTGCACAATTACATTTTTGTATGAACAACAGAATCATCCAAAACGAGTGGAAGTAAACAAAGGATACAATTGCTTGCTTTGCAACCACCAAATCTGAACTTCCCAATAAAAAGAGTATATCAACTGCAGTTCGAAGATTTTCAAAAGGATAGCACCCTGCCACCCCTTCTATCTTAGACCTGAGAATCGATGAGACTCCATCTTTCAGCAAGGATGCAACCTCTGATTCCTCCCCCATTTCCTGCGTATTTCCCTGTTCTATATCAAGATTCATCAACGCATCTTCAATGAACAAGGAACCATCCTGTTTGGTAGGCTCCGAAGAGTTATTTACTGCATCAGGCCATGAACGCTTAATTGCAGCCGATTTCCGTTCACGGACACAAGAATGCCACGATGAAAAATTAGAATATCGAGATTTCACTTTCTCAAGAAATTGATGTCTTATGCACCACATCATAATCTCCATATGCTGAAAAATTAAAATATTGAGAGAAACGATCAATTATATTCAGATATAGAGAAAATGTTATTTACAGTTTAATTGAAGTCCAACCAGACCATAAAATGTTTATTCTGGGAAAACTACAGGTGGCAATCTTGCCACCAAAAAATTAAGGCTGACCAAATCAAAATACATGGCACACGATAACTACAATCTATAAAATTTAACCCCAGCAACTGTGAATTCACATGCTTGGATGGCTTTTCAAAACTGGGCTTTTAAGACTTCTAGCCAATAAAACTATTACTCATTAGTACTACAAAATTAATATCGCATATGAAACATAAATTACATATTTCTTTTGATAAGAAATAAATTTGTTGCCACAATCACCTCAAAGATAATACGTTAAACAAATAGAAACAGGTCAGCCATCAAAGCTAAACCTATAAAGAGTGTGTGTGTGTGCATGCACACCACTAAAACTGAATCTTAATTAAAACCTGCTTTGTCTTCAATATGCTCTCTTGAAGGTGGTGTAAGTCATGAAGCTGTGCTGAAAGAGTGTCCTTAAAAGATGACTCCAAAACTTCAAGCACATTGCAAATGCCAGCCAGCTGTATGGATAACTTAAGTAGTAAAGTCAGGCTAGTTTTCATTCCCTCTAGTTCAAGATTATCTAATGAAAAATGTTAAGTGCACACCCTGACATTATGGAAAGTATGCACATGGACAAAAAGGGGAAAAAATAAGGCTTTATATAACCAAATATTTTCAAAATTTTAAGGATACAAATTCCTTGAAGTTCTTTTGCAATGTTTCTGAAAGTCCTCTTGCACCAATCCTTAACAACCACTTCATCCAACAAGAAAGCGATGACAGGATCACTGGACACAGCACTTTCATCCATACAAACATCTGTTACATCTGTTTAACTCTTTGTTAAAGAAGCATCAACAACAAACAGAATGACAATAAATTTTGATAAAATGACACATCTCAATTAAAATTGGATATCTTGTTCAAGGTATCCACCTTATTATTGCTTTTTTCTTTTCAGTCAAAATTCTCAGGGAAAGAAAATAATGACAAAAAATGAGGATTCACTATGTCCTAAGTAATTTTCCTGACAGAAAGTCATAAATCAGGAAAATAGCATTAAAAACACATTTTCTGATAAGTAAAGCAAAGATAATAGTATCAAATTTTAATATAATCTATAAGCCTTTGACAAAAAGAAGGAAAGATATCAGTAACACCATAAAGGATACATTGGCATATCAAAGAAACTAAGTTATTCTCCAAGGCAACATCAAACAAAGAATAGAGCCGTTGGACATCAGCAGTTAGTTGCTTTTCCCCATCTTTCTCTTGAATTCTCTCATCACATCTTTTGGAGATAAGGCCAGCTTCTATGCATTCATGGTAAAGGCGAAGCCGTAGTTTATTGCCATCCATTGGAATTGGGATTCTACAAATAGGGCAAAGATCACACCGTTGACTACACTCTGCACATAAAGAGGCATGTCCACATGAGATCAAAGCATATTCTACATAACGTCCACAGCTTCTCAAGTCTCTAGTAGCCCGACAATGTTCAACTTTTGCTTCATCACACAACTCAAACAGATCAACGGATGCCAAGTGTTCCAATGCTTCCTGAAATTCAAATTAGAAGCTAGGTATAATTTCTCACGAATTAATTACATTACATTCAGCAGAAGTCATTTCATTTTCCTTCTCAATGAAAAACAGCA
This sequence comes from Quercus tomentella, assembly GCA_028535165.1. Lineage (NCBI taxonomy): Eukaryota > Viridiplantae > Streptophyta > Magnoliopsida > Fagales > Fagaceae > Quercus > Quercus tomentella. The sequence goes on along the minus strand of JAPQVY010000023.1, from coordinate 9,052,307 downwards.
CATGTTATGTTATGGTATACCCCCTATGATGGAAACATGAAAATTGGAAAGGTTAATGGTGTATTGAACTATACACTGTTTATCCATGTTTGCATGGGTACAATCCAGACCCAGAATTCCAGATTGAGATTATCTTCCAGGAAACTCAAAATTATACAAAATGGATTATTCAGCATCAGGGAACTTTGGTTCCAACATTTATATACACCCAGAATTCAACATCAATCAAACCAGGTTCCATTTATACCATTTTCTTCACTCTAAATTAAAGTTCTATCCATATTTGGACTATTTATCAAAATAACCTTTTACAAAAGCAAAGAACAAAATCTTAATAACACATCCATGCCAATGAACTGAGGATAGCCTTTCGAAGCACAGATCAAAGCATTTCTAGCAGATGTTTTATCCAATAAAATCTCAAAAACCATGTTTGGTAAGACTAAAGTTTAGTACTCAACTATAACTCAACCATTCAAATTGGTACAATCTTTTAAACAGCCCTTTTACAAATGTAAAGGACTGGATCTTAGTAACCCAATCCACGCAAAGGAAGAGTAAATAGCCTCACCATAAACATATCACAATATGCAGGCACATCTCCAGTCCAACTCAATCTCAAAATACATGCTCACCGAAATTAAAGCTTAAATCCCCAGTTCAAAAGAAACCAGCACTCGACCAAACCCTTATACACCTTGCAGACTCCCTCTCTCAAAAAAAAAGAAAAAGAAAAAGAAAAATAAAACACACACACACACACATGTATATATCTAAGTTAGGTTCAAGTTCAACCTATTATAACTTTTGCCATTAGAATTAAAATAATAATAATAATAACAATTGCTATTATATGTACCATCCAACTAACATGAAATATGATGTACATAATAAGTGTGGAGGACATATAATCCAGCAATGGGTTTGACAAAATATTGAATCAATAAAGTAATTATGTGGTGTAACATTAACAAAGAGTTATACCATGTGTAATTTAAACATAACCTTATATATGCATGTGCGTGAGTGTGTGTGTATAAAGATTAAAAAACAAAAAGATCATTGAAGCAAAATAAGAAACAAGTACACAAGAGTACCCTTTCAAGCCTTCCGACTTATTACCTTTCCCTCTTTACTATCCCTAAAGCTGTGGCGTCTAGATTGGAACGCATTCAAAGGAATTTCTTGTGAGGTTCTTCAGTTGAGTGTTTCAAATATCCTTTGGTAGCTTGGGAAAAGGTTTGCCTACCGCGTGAGTTGGGTGGTTTAGGAATTCGGACGTTGACGTCTTTTAATCAAGCCCTATTAGGGAAATGGCTTTGGAGGTATGGCCATGAAACCTCGCATCTGTGGCGAAGGGTCATTGCCATGAAATATGGGGAAGGAATAGGGGGTTGGTGCACTAGAGCTTGTAGTAGGGCTCATGGTTGTGGGTTATGGCGGAGTATTAGTGAAGGGTGGGAAACTTTCGCTAAGCATTTCTCTTTTGTGGTGGGGGATGCTTCTCGTATTCTGTTTTGGCATGATAAGTGGATTGGGGATGTTCCTCTCAAAATTCTGAGGTGTTAAGCCCTCCAATGGGCGATAATGACAAGGTGTGGAGTTTAAGATTTCAGAGGGAATTCAATGATTGGGAGTTGGCTGCCTCCTACTCCTTTCTTGATTTCATCCAAACCCGAATTCCTAGGGGTGGAGGGTGTGACAGACTTTGTTGGGATCTTAATGGTAGTGGGAAGTTTGATACTCGGTCCTTTTATCATAAGATTCGAAATGTAGCTCCTTCCACTTTCCCTTGGAAAGGAATTTGGAAAGTTAAGGTTCCTAAAAGGGTGGCTTTCTTTATGTGGACAACAGCCCATGGTCAGATTCTAACTTTGGATAATCTTATGCTTCGTGGTCGCACTTTGGTGAATCGTTGTTGTCTGTGCTGTAGCAACGCGGAATCTGTGGATCACCTGTTACTTTTTTATCCGATAGCTCATTCTTTGTGGATGTATATGCTTTGGTTGTTTGGGATCGAATGGGTCATGCCAGGTTCAGTTGTGGACTTATTATTTTGTTGGTATCATTGGCTTGGGAAGCATAGCTCTGATATTTGGGATTTGGTTCCAGGTTGTTTAATGTGAACTATTTGGACTGAACGGAATCAGTACTTTAGAGGATGAGGGGAAAACTGTGGTTCAGTTATTAGAGTATTGCCAGCGGACCCTCTTTGAGTGGTCTCATTGTTGGGGTTATTCAGATTGTTCTACCCTTTTGGACTTCCTTTCATCTATTAGAATAGATTAGGGGCTGCTCCTGTCTTTTTGTTCCCTTTTTTTTCTCTTTTCCTTTGTTCACTACCGTGAACTCTTTGTGTTTCTCTTGCTTATCTTTTATTAATAATATTCTCTTCTTACTTATCAAAAAAAAAAAGAAACAAGTACACAAGAGTTACATCTCTCAAGAAGTCACAAATGGAAATTTGAATGAGCAATAAAATCTAAGAAAGAGACACAGTTGATACTGCCTGAATCACTCAGATGGTCATACCATACTTTTAAGAGGCAGGTAATTTATGCATCTTATTAAATAAAATATTGCTTAATACTGAAAATTTTATGTAGATTTATTTAAGATGTCTACAAGATAAATATATATATATATTGACAACAAAATAGCAATTTAAACCTTAGCAATTTTTTTAAACCAGCAGTCCAACAGTGTTCCAACTTTTGGTTTTGCTAAAGAGGATTAACAAATTTAACATATCTTGGCAAATTATCATTTCATATCAATGTTTTACATAATCCACACTACTAAATATTCAACACACTTAGCATTAAAGAAACTCACAGAACTGACTTTCAATTTAATTGAGACAAGCACAAACTAGTTTCAGCTAAATGCTTTTCTCTTTTTCTTTTTCTTTTTTTCTGTTTTAAAAACAAGATGAGGACAAATCATGGTATATCACATATTTTATCATCTATGATTCCCAACCAAACTGAAGACTATCTTCCTTTAGTAAATTTTAAAATAAAATGTAGGATAAGTACTAAATAGTTGAAGCTTAGAATCTCCATAATGTGGGACCTAAGAAAGAAAAAAAAAACTCAACTAAACATAATACATACATTTGGACATACTTAACATGTAATCTAATTTTTTGATAAGCCGATAGTTACATTAGGAGGTGTCAATTGAGCTACAAGGCTCCTAGCTACTTAACACGTTATCTACTTCCAATACCCTTTACTATGTATTTGATCCTAAAACCCCAAAATATTGTAGTGAGACCACACCAAATAGTTTGTCTAATTGTGTTTCAAAGCGTAATTGAAACTAAAACCCTAATACAAAAAATAGGATTTAATGCTCTATAGTCTGAACAAAATGTAAGGGTCATCACTCCGTACAGGTCCCACCCAAATGGGATCAATAATTTAACAGTGAGAACACGAAATTGTATATGAACATACGTTTGGAACAAACACAGAGAAGAATTGCACTTTACTTCATAGTGTTATAATGGATCCTAAAACCCAGAAATTACGGCTTAGTTTTCACTAACCATGAGACTTAAAAATAGTTAAGACTTCGGAAACACTTCCATCGCTTTTGGAAGCACAATTTGATCCAGCTTAAACCCAAAGCTAAAACCCTAACGGATCACTGAAATAACATTTTCAAAACATAAAACACTTCTAGTGCTTTTGAAGCAAAATTTCGCAGTCACTTCACGTTCCAAAAACAAAAAAAAATACTAACTGGGAAGGAAAAAAAAAAAGCGAATGAAAACAGAGAAAAGCAACAGAGAGAGTACGTATTGAAATAAAAAAAAGCTAGAGTGTCTGTGAAATTAGATATGAATGTATAGGGTTAAACCAAAAATAAAGAGTACCTTAACAGCTCGGCTATTGTAGTTAGGTTGTGGAGGCAGAGGAGTCGATTTGGCGGCGGAGGCGGCGGCGGCGTCGGTGGAGGTAGAAGGTGTGGTTGGGCCGTTGAATCTCCGGTCCATTTGTTGGAGACTGTGAGAGCTGATTGATTGATTGTACCAACAAAAACCTAATGAGAGAAAGAGAGAAATGGGTATGTTTAGGGCTCAGTAGTGAAGGAAATCATTGGCGCTCGTTAACATCAGAAAGCTTGAAAGAGTGAGAGCGAAAGAATTGGAGGGGTTTTGAAAAAGAGGGGTACCATGGAATGATTTCATTCATATTTTATCAAACAAAAAATTAAAAATGGTACAGTGAATTGTGGGCCCAAAATGGCCCAATCCAGTTGGAGTTTTGTTTGGGCCTGAACCTGCATGGATCATCAAGATAGTAGGGAATAATTACGTACGGAAAAGGCCTTTAAGGGCCCATAATCTTTTAATTTTCTCACATCTGGAAGTGGAATTTCTGCCTAATCTTTCTTTACACTCTTTAGTTAACTTGATAGTTAGGCAGAAGGTAGGTTCAACCACAGGACTCCTTTAGCCTCTTTCGTAACTTGTCAACTAGAAGTTAGCATCAAAATTATTATATTCACCTCAATCAACCTTTTTTATATTGTGGTATTTTGGGATGACATCTGTTAAAATTCGACCTTTATTTTATGAGTTTAGACTTAAATGAAATGACATAATAACTAAGGAGTAGAAAATTAAATATTAAATATATTATGGGTTCTAATAAATATAGGACAAAGTTTAGTTACAAAATTGATTGTAGTCTTAACTTACAATCTTGCTCAATATCTTTTTATTGAAGGTGAATTTTGATAAATTCATCATTGGATTACATCTTCTTCTTATATCCTCCATACTTGCAAAATTTATACAAATTTAAAGATCAATAGCTATGTCATCAATAAATTGTTTAAATTCCAAGTTTTTGTAATTTAAAATTATGCATAAAATATAAGCTTATAGTCATATAGATCATATAGTGAATAATATCCAATTGGCTTAAAATTTGACATGTGTATTAAGAGTGTAAAGAACATACAACTCAACTGTTAAATTTTCAAAATATGTAATAATATTTATTTTTATTAAGTAAGTTTATAGTTTTATGTTACAACTAATTTTGTTACTAAATTTTGTCTATAGGAAATTTTTTTTCTCTCACTTAAATTATGAGAGAGAGAGAGAGAGAGAGTTTTGACACATATATTAATTTAAACCCTTTGCCTTTTGACTCCTTTTTCTTGACCGCGTAAAATAAAAATTTATTTTCTAAATGGATACATTGTATAAGGTTTAGGAAGGAAGAATAAAGAAGTGGTCAAATTGGGGAGGTGCTTTTTATTGAGTCCTCTCTTCAACCTCCCCATTAACCTCACAATCAAAGAATTGATTTTTTTTTTTTTTTTTCCTTCCGTATTTTCTTCTCCTTATTCCCTTGAATCCCTTCAAATCCCTCATCCAATCGAGGCTTTGTAGTGATTTTTCTTTTTCTTTTTTTTCTTCTTTTGGGACTTCATACACATTTTTTTTTCTCTTTTTTTTTTCTTTTTTTTGGGCTGAATGATAGACAGATTAAACTCTTCTCCAATATTTGTTAATCAACTGCTCATGTGCTCCCATGTCCCATCCGTTTAATTCTTCTTTTTTGTTTCTTTTGGGAACCATGTTTTCACATCAAATGACAGTGTTCTTGTCATATAGTAAATCACGCGAACGTTGTTGCATGATCATTTTCATATTTCTTTACCAATCTTTCTTTCTTTCTTTTTCCAATGGGGTTGAGTGGGTGACTGTAGAGAAAGAGAGAGCATTTGCAACCATGCATTAAGTATAAAATAAGCGACCTGATCTTTATTGACCATGGTTGCCATGGTCTCTACTCTTACCGCGTTGGCTTTTCTAACCAAAGGAAGCAGTCAAATTTGTGTCATTGTGTGCTTGGACAAACCACACATATATAGGAAGTTTCAAATGTGAAATATGTCTGGAAAACACACGACTCTTGAGCACATATGAAACATTTTCCTTGTCGGCTTAATTTCTTTCTTAAAAAAAAGCTTTGTGATTTTGACATAATCCTTATTTCACATGCGCTCACAGCAGCTCTTTTGATGTTAACAGCGTCCTCTAAATTTTAAAGGCGTAAATGCACTTTTAGTCTCTATATTTTGACATTTTTTCATTTTAGTCCCTACATTTTATTTTTTCCACTTTTAGTCCCTAAAACCAATTAACGCGTGTTATTTTCGTCCTTTCCGTCAATCAACCAACGGAAATAGCTGAGGTGGCAACCGGAGCAATTAAAATATTATAAAAAATGCCACATCACCATGACAAATCAGCATATAAATTTTAAAAATTAATTTATTAATTTTAATTAAATAAAAAAATTAAAAACATAATTAAAAACAATAAAATCAAACCCAAACCCAGAAAATCAAACCCAAGAACATGAAATTTATACCCACCAACAGCAACCCACAACCACCGAAATTTATACCCACCACCGAAACAACACCACACACCATCGAAACTTCAAAACCAACCTAAGAACCACAACCTATTCAGACCCACAACCCATTCAAACCCAAGCCTCAAAACCGATTCAACCCACGGCAGCAAACTCCGACGATCAAAAGCCACAACCCACAACAAGTGAACCCCAGTGAGCAAAAGCCACAACCGACAACAACAAACCCAGACGAGTAAAAGGTCGTCTTCAAACTCTGTCATCGCCGTCATCGCCTTCAAGATCTACCATCGCCACCGTCGCATTCAAGCACTGCCATCGCCTTCAAGCTCTGCCACTATCGCTGTCATCTTCAAGTTCTGCCGTTGCCTTCAAGCTTCGCCATCGAGTGAGATAGCTCAACTCTCATCCTTAGAGACCGTGCTTCGAACCCACCAAAACGAAGAAGAATCCAACGCCGGCAATTTTCAAGCTCGATCGAAAGAAGCGCTGGAAGCGCTGGCTAGATCCGAAGCCTAGTATAAGAAACCCAGAACGAATACCCAAACCCAGAAAATCAAACTCGAAAATCAAATGCCCAAACCCAAAAAATGAAACCAGAAAAACAAAAAAAAAAAAATCAATGAGCCGAGTTTGATTCAATGAGCTGAGTTTGGCTGGGTTTTCTAGGTTTGTGTGTTTGTTTGATTCAATGAGCTGAGTTGGCCAGGTTGGTTGATTTTGTTGTTGATTGTTTGAAATAAACTGGGTTTTGTTTGAGTTTTTGGGTTTTTGGGTTTTTGAGTGTTTGATATTTCTGGGTTTTCTTTGATTTTATGATTTTGGCTATGAATCTTTGGGGAAGAACGAGAAAAACTGATGGATTTTCAGCATGGGTCTTTCAGCATTGGTCTTTGTTCTCTTCTCAAATTTTATTGCATTATTGATTTGATTTTAAGTGGGAAAGGAAGTTGATTCAATGGCTTTAATTTTGAATTCTTGTTCTTGGTTTGATTTTCTGGTTTGATTTTCTAGGTTTGTGTTCTTGTGTTCATAGGCATTTGATTTTATTGTTTTTAATTCTGAATTCGTGTTCTTGGGTTTGATTTTCTGGGTTTAGGTTTGATTTTATTATTTTTAATTATGTTTTTATTTTTTTATTTAATTAAAATTAATAAATTAATTTTTAAAATTTATATGCTGATTTGTCATGGTGAGGTGGCATTTTTTATAATATTTTAATTGCTCCGGTTGCCACCTCAGCTATTTCCGTTGGTTGACTGACGGAAAGGACGAAAATAACACGAGTTAATTGGTTTTAGGGACTAAAAGTGAAAAAAATAAAATGTAGGGACTAAAATGAAAAAATGACAAAATATAGGGACTAAAAGTGTATTTACGCCAATTTTAAAATGTTTGCTTTCTCTCTTGGAAAAACTCTTTCTTCTTTTTTGGCGTAAATGCACTTTTAGTCCCTACATTTTGAACTTTTTCCATTTTAGTCCTTACATTTTATTTTTTCCACTTTTAGTCCCTAAAACCAATTAGCGCGTCTCATTTTAGTCCTTTCCGGCATCTAACTAGCAGAAAAGGCTGACGTGGCAGCCGGAGCGAATAAAAAAATAATATAAAATGCCAGTCAACATTTAATTTTTTTAAAAATAATTTATAAATTTTAACTAAATAAAAAAAATTAAAAACAGAATTAAATACAAGAACACAAAGAACACAAAAAAAACCCATAACCAAACACAAACTCAAATTTAAAAACACAAAAAAGAAGAAGAAGAAGGAATTCAAAATCCCAAAATGGCAGAACACAGGAGCATAGACCCAAAAAAATCATACATTCTCAAACCTTCGTCTCTCTCTCTCTCTCTCTCTCTCTCTCTTCCAAACCCAGCTCAAACACAAACCCAGAACCAAACCTTCCAAAACATTCTCAAACCTTCCTCTCTCTCTCTCTCTTCCAAAACTCTCACAAATATCTTTCAAACTTTATGGCTGGCCTCCTTCACTTATCACCACCGCCACCACCACCACCACAATCGGCGGTGGTTTTTTCTTTTCTTTCTCTGACCGACCCTCTTTTCTATATCTCTCGATTCGCTCAAACTCATACCTAAATGGCTCAAGCTCATCCTCTCTAGATTCTATCTCACAGATCGATGTCTTTCTCTCTTAAATCGGTGTTTTTCTCTCTCAGATCAGTGGGTCTTTGTCAAATCGATGGGTCTTTCTCTTTCATCTCTCTATCTCTCTGCTCAGTGGTGGAGATCACGGTTGAGGTTGAGATTGAGATAGATGGTCGTGTATTCCGATGGTGGGTTTGTGGATTGTGATTCCGATGAGTGGGTTTTCGAGTTGGAGATCTGGGTTTGTGGATTTATGGCAGATTGGTGGGTTTGTGGGTTGTGATTCCGATGAGTGGGTTTTTGAGTTGTAGATAAGTGGGTTTATGGGTTTGTGGCGAAATGGTGGGATCTAGAGGATGGTGGAGATCAGTGCGTGTTCGAGTTGGAGATCAGTGGGTTTGTGGGTTCAAATTTCTGGGTATGTAGATCTTGAACGGCGCTTGATCCACAAAAATGAGATGTGGAGGTTAAAGGGCAAAATAGAGGGATTGAGCTGGGTTTGTGTTTGGTTTTGGGTTGGTTCTGGGTTTGTGGTTGAGCTGGGTTTGTGTTGAGCAATCAAGTTTTCTTACAATATTCTTTTATGATTTTTCTGTGTTCGATTTCTGGGTTTGTATGATTTTTTTGGGTTTGTGCTCTTATGTGTTCTGCCATTTTGGGATTTTGAATTCCTTCTTCTGCTTCTTTTTTGTGTTTTTAAATTTGAGTTTGTGTTTGGTTCTGGGTTTTTTTTGTGTTCTTTGTGTTCTTGTTTTTAATTCTGTTTTTAATTTTTTTATTTAGTTAAAATTTATAAATTATTTTAAAAAAAATTAAATGTTGACTGGCATTTTATATTATTTTTTTATTCGCTCCGGCTGCCACGTCAGCCTTTTCCGCTAGTTAGATGCCGGAAAGGACTAAAATGAGACGCGCTAATTGGTTTTAGGGACTAAAAGTGGAAAAAATAAAATGTAAGGACTAAAATAGAAAAAGTTCAAAATGTAGGGACTAAAAGTGCATTTACGCCTTCTTTTTTAAGTTAAACTCTCGAAAACTTTTTGTTTGGTTTTGTTGTAAGGATTGGAGACCTCCTGCGCTACTGCTAGGCTGCTACAATGGATAGTAATCTTGTCTTCTTGGTAACGAAAACCAAGAAACTTTTGAAAAAAAAAAAAAAAACATAAAAAGAAAAAGAAAGGAAAGATAAATAGATACTATAGTAGTCGTGTAAATTTACACTTGAATTATTCATTTTGTATTTAATTTTTTATTCTTTTTTTATGTATTTTGATGATAAAAGAAAAGAGTGGGTGGTAGTTATTGTGTGTGAATAAATAAAAAACAATTTTAAAAAATAAATGAAAATTAATATTTTAATGAAATATAATATAAAAAAAAAAAAAAACAATCTAATGTAAGGTATTTTGAAAAGTGAGTATATAAAATAGAAAAAATTAGGTTCTTATACTAAAATATATATAAATTTTTGCACGAGCTAATGCGAATGCTCTAAGGCACCTTTTGAATTATAAGTAAAACAAACTTGTCCAATTCTTTATGCAATGAAAGCATTCTCCTCCCTCTCCTGTAAATATTTTATTAGTTTCCTTGAAAAATAAAGAATATGGCAGGAGTAGATAAAGTGATGAAATACACACTGATAAGAGTATTCTAAAAAAAAAAAAAAAAGAAGAAGAAGAAGAGAGCCAAGAAAAGAAGTGAGAGAAAAAAATATTTAAAAAATAAAATATAAATCTACAGTAATCATGTATATTTACATAGTTATTATAACAAAAATATAAATATACAGTGTTATAGATAAACTGATGTAGGTAGTTTTTGAGCAAAAATATATAAATTTGACATATTTTCCTATTATACACCCACTGATATGAGTATTCTTACCCAAAAAAAAAAAAAAAAAAAGTAATCCAAACATTTGAATTTCACTCCATCTCTTTCTATTAATCTATTTGGTGATTTGTAGATTTGGATCCATTAACACAATATCTAGGGGGCAAAAAACATTTTAGTTCTGCATAAGCACAACAAAATTGTATCTATTCATATGAAATCCTAGTTAATGGTTACAATCATTTGAATTGTTGGAAGGGGGATCTTTGCTTGTTGGCAGTAGAATGTTTAAAGTACTTGGAAATGGTGACTTTTTAGTTGTTTTATTCCGTGTAGGTAAAGGTGAGTGCATAATTAATATATGTGCAACAATTTTTATCATATATTTACATAATAGGAATTTTTTTTTTTTTTGAAAATTACACCTTACCACCATAAATTATATCACTTATTACACTTTGCACTCTGTAGACACTCGATTTTGCACCCATAATTTAATCAAGAAAGATGGTTAGAGTGACCATTCATATACCCAAAATTCATGATTGCATTACATGCATTAATTTATTCATTGCATATCATAAAAATGATCTTGAGATTCTAACGGTCACGACGTTATCCCCGATTTCCAAATCGGACCATTGGATTAAAAGATATCGCATGATCAAGTTTGCACGGTCTACATGCATTTTGTTTAAGTGAAACCAACCATACATGATTAATTTAAATTAATTCTGATTGGCTAGACAATTAAAATTAATTAAATAATTTTGTGATTGGTTGTTAATTAGTGTTAAAAATAGGCTTGCATGCATGGGAATAAAAAGGATAATCAGATAACAACAAAATTGTGGATAATCAAGACTTTTTGGAGTATTTATCTACAAGATAATCATTACTGAAAAGACCTGAATTATCAGAAAAAAAGTTTAATTTTTAGAATATGGATTAAAAACACGTCTAAGTGTAAGCCCGACTCAAAAAACCTCAAAAATGAGTCCAAAGTGGACCAAAACTCAAACACGAGACCGGCACCCAAAAGGGCCATTTAGCACTTTTGGAGTGCCGATTGGGCCACGGCCCAAGGGCATCTAGATCGAGATGAAACTCATCCTTTTCAATTTTTTAGAAATAAGGATGCGTCCCAGTTCGTATTCTGATCATTTAGTTATTTTTTCGAACATCCTAACCTCTATAAATAGAGGAGGTCCCTCAAAATTCAGCAAACTTTTTCACGCTCTCTGACTCCTCTCTTTCTTACTCTTCTCTTCTTTTATTTTCTCTCTTACGTTAAAGACATTCTAGAGGTTCTAACCTTAGGAATTTCTTTTCTATAAGCAAAATATTTTAGGTTTCAAGGATAATTGAATAAATTTCTTTGAACCTTAAAATATTCATTCACTACTAAGAAGAGCACGCATGCAAGAGATACTTAATTTCTTTTCTTTTCCTAGCTTTTTTTATTAATTTTGATTGATGATGCATGAATAGGTTTAAGATTTTTTTTTTTTTTTTTTTTTTTTTTTGTTTCGGATTCTTATATAATTGCCATGCTTTTGTTTAGATTGTTGTTCTTTCTTTAAATATGTTTTTAGATGATTGTTTATTTCAATTCGTTCTCTTTAACTTCAAAATCTGTCTGCAATGACTATTAAAACAAAACAGATCTGTATCTTCCTTAGATACAAATCTGAATTTTTTTTAAACATAAAAACAAATCTGTATCTTTCTTAGATACATATTTGAATTTTTTAAACACAAAAAAACAGATCTGCATCTTCCTTAGATGCATATCTGAATTAAAAAAAAAAAAAACACAAAACTGATATGTTTCTTCCTTCGATGCAAATCTATATTTTTCTGGTCATAAAACTAATCTGAATTTTTTTTTCCTAAAAAGGTTTTCTTCTTTATAAAATTGCAGATTTTGAAACTTAAAAGGAAGGATTGAATTTTAGGTTGTAATTTTTTAATATGTGATGCATGTAACGTAGATTTGTTTCATAAGTGTATTTCCTCTTCTAAAAAAAAGATCTTTTGCTTATTTAATTCATAAACAACATATCTGATTTTTTTTACATATAAACTAAAAATCATTTTTCTTACTATTCAAAATAGATCTGATTTTTCTTAATGAAATCATTTTTTTAACTTTACACCAAAAATAGATCTGATATTTTTTACAAAAACCTTGTTCTTTCTTTGCTCTAAAATAGATTTGATATTTTACAAAAACTTTTTTCTTTCTTTATACAAACACGGATCTGATTTTCTTCACAAAACTATTTTTTTTATCTACACAAAAACAGATTCGATTTCTTTTTAATAAATCAAATCTCTTTTTTTTTTTTAATTCACAAAAACAGATCTGAATTTTTTTTAATAAAAGAGGATACATTCATAAGATAAATTTATTTGAATTAAGGTTAGTCAAGTGTTTGTCATATATTCAACATATCATGCATAAAGGGTATATTGGTCATTAGAGTCTAGAAGACTAGACTCTGTTTGGGCAGAATGGGAGCCTAACACCTTACCATTCTGTAATCTAGCCTCTGAATTTAGTTCTTTTGAATAGGTAGATCTATGCCTTGTCTTTCTTTTATTTTTGGGTAGATTGTAACTAGGACTCAAAGCCTTGTAAGATTCAATTTATCAAGCTTGTATTTATTTTTTATTTAATCAATGACAATGAAGCATTTCAATAATGTAAATTTGTTTTTTTTTTTTTTTGGTATAAAAAATAAGTGGCGACTCCACACCACTTACCCAAAAAGAGAGGTGCCTTAAAGCACCCAAATCTTTTTTTTTTAGAGCACCAAATTTTTGCGGTCTCTCACACACTCTAAACTTTTCGAATGAATATTTTGCACCCTAAACTATGACTCTTGTTAAACTTTAAATCCAACATTAAGTTTTCTGTTAACTTAGATGAAAATTCAAATTTTAGGATGTAAAGTGTAATTAGGAGTATAGTTTAGGGTAGTAAAGTGTATTTTATCTTTTGCAAAGTTGCTACAGTAACTTTATAAATTTATATTAACACTATTTACTTTGCATATAGTTTTTTATTCTTTTTTTACGCATCCTTATGTTGAAGGAAGAGAGTGGATGATAATAATTAGGGCTATCCACCACCTGCCCAGACCCAAAGACCCGCCTGAACCGAACGCTCTCCACCTTATAACCGCCTGATCCAAGCGGTGGTTCGTTCGGCCGCAAGTCGCCAACACCAACACCTGATGCTATCGATTTGAGTGGCGGTTTGGCTGTCTAAGAAACCAACGAACCCGACCCGCCTGAAGACTTGTTCTCTCCTCGTTAAAAATCGTGAGTTTCGGCCGAAACTCCGATAAGCCCGAACTCTAACTCTACTGATATAACTTAGCCAAATCTCGACAAATCCAGCAAGATCTTGGCTAAATCTCAATAGATTTGGAGGAATATCGGTCAGGCTCATTAGATCCAGCCAGATCTGATGAGATCGAGCTAGATTTTGGCCAAAATCTAGCAAGATTTGCAAACCCAAAACTAATTGATACACACTTGAAACCAATACGACTTGATTCGGTCGATCCGAAACTCCATTCGAGTTGGTTGCAGGTCAAAATTTCCCCCACCTAATGTTATTGGGTCGAGTCTGAGTTGGGCACAAGCTCGATCCGGCCTAACCCATGGACAACCCTAGTGACTATTATGTGTGAAGAAAGAGAAACAATTTTAAAATATAAAGAAAATTTGATATTTTAATGTAATGTAGTGTAGATGTGGAGTATTTTGAAAAGTGAATATGTAAAATAGAAAAAATAGGTTTTTATTCTAAAATAGACGGAATTGTTTTGCAGAGAATAGCATTGTTGATGGTCTAAAATGTCCTGGACTTGCTTTGTCTTTTTCTACTTGTCCTCTCATATTGTTGTTTATGAATGTGAAAAAGGAACCCTAATCTCATCAATCGAGCTTGATCGAACAATTTCAAGACACATCACTTTGGGCTTCAATGCAAGTTCTCTCCTAGCATGTTGATCATATTAAGTGTGTGTTTGGAAAAAATTAAAAAGTTAGCTTATTTTATTATTCAGCTTATTTTTGCTAGTTTTCATAGGCCCCACTGCACTTTTTGGTACTATTCATGGGTCATACTATACTATTTTAGCTAACTTTTACTTTTATCTACAGTAATTTAAGTAAAAAGTTTTCAATTTCAGTAAAATAAGTGGATTCCAAGCAGATGCTAATTAAACTCAACTACTAAAATCATTCATCCAAAGTCAATCAACTGTGCCAACCAAAATTGAGAAAATTTTACAAGTCAGACCTCAATCAAATGAGAGAAAGTTGAATTGTTGACTAGTGCTTTTATTGTCATTTTATAGACATTAAAAACAAAATTGAGGATATAAAATAGTTATGTTATTTTAATCGGTGTAGATTTTACATGTGAGTAAGATTGATTTTATAAGAATAGATGGTTTATATAAATTCGTTACCAATACAAAATATTAGTGGTACATTCATTGTGATCATAGGCAAAGCTAAGGGGGTCAAGGGGACCATGGCCTCCCCTAACTTTTGCAAATTTTCATTAGTGTGCGTTTGTGTAGCAAACGCGGCATGTGCTTTGCGTTTTTCCCTGGGTCCCACGCACTGTTCATGGGACCCGCAAGTATAAAAAACACAGCAATAAGCAATAAATCTGGGTGCCACGGGCACTATTCATAGTTTAAAAATTATTTTGCAAAATAAGTGGATCCCAAACAGATGCTAATTAAACTCAACTGCTAAAATCATTCATCCAAAGTCAATCAAATGTGCCAACCAAAATTGAGAAAATTTTATAAGTCAGACCTCAATCAAATGACAGAAAGTTGAATCGTTGACTAGTGCTTTTATTGTCATTTTATAGACATTAAAAACAAAATTGAGGATATAAAATAGTTATGTTATTTTAATCGGAGTAGATTTTACATGTGAGTAAGATTGATTTTATAAGAATAGATGGTTTATATAATTATTTTGTAACAGTGTTTTTAGCAAAAAGTTTTTAATTTTCAGCAATAAGCGGTATCCAAACAAACCCTTAGTCTTCTTTTACATTTGGTAATAAATCTAAAAATTATACAAAAATGTATTCACTGGTCCATCGAGAAAATTTCTTGGCTCCGCCACCAATTTGTGATCATGGTTTGATTTTCTAAATTATATAGATCATTATGCATATAATTACTTGTAGACCCAAATTAAGAGATTCAAAGTTCCCTCCTAAAAAAAAAATGAGGAATGTCTCGAAGAAAACGGTAGGTAAAAATTATGAATCGATTATTTATTATCAGTGAAAAACAGGTAGTAATTTTTTTTTTTTTTTTTTTTGGTTGCTAAATGGTAGTAAAATTAAATGACAGTGATGCAGAGGGTGACATACATTATTTAATATTTATTTCAAACTTGAATGGAATATTTCTAAAATCCAAGGTTTCAGAACTGAGAGCGATGGGAGGAACAGAAGAAAAGGAAAAAATGAAATTCTGTATCTACCCTGATTGTAGGTGGGCCCTTATCTGTGGGCCCATTATAGCGCCACGCTCGCCTCTGCACTGCCCTAAAACCACCATGCAATTTGGACTCTCCATAGCCTTGACACGATTACTACAATGATGCCAACATTTCAAGCACCGCATTTTTCAGTTTCTCCAAGCTTGCATTAGCGACTGCTTCCGTGAAACTAATAAATGTGCTGATGGGTTAGCGAGCTTGGCTAACATCAAGCTAGTGATTTTGTGTTATTTCCGACTATGAACTTGTTATAAATATTCAACTCAGATTTGAATAGTTTGTACTTAAACAGGCAATGTCCTAAACCAGTTGTTGTTCTCTAGCTTCTATTTAATGCATTTCCAGTTCTACCAACCAAAAAATATATATATGTATATCAAGCCCAAAATATCAGCAGTCTGCAATTAGGCAGTAAATCAAATAGTCAATCAAACAGTACAAATCAAATTCCATTATTTTATTATTTAGGACAAGATTAATCTTTTGTAAATGAACCAAACCCTACATTCATTCCTTTATTATTATTATTTTTTTTTAGAAGGTTCATTCCTATAATTTGTTCTTTTAATTTAAAGGCAAATTACAATTTTTTTAACCTAAACTATTATCCTCATTATTAATTAGGAGTAGTCAACGATTGGGTCAGGATCTCCAAAACCTCTTGTTATCAAGGACATACTGAACTTTACAATGCCAAATGTTGTAGTTACTCTCATCCAATTTTCGTCCTTTATTTAAGAGAACAATAATCTCTTTAGAATAAAAAAAAATAAAAACCAAGAAAGCAATAATTCCTATAGAAGCCATATCACTACATATAAATGCGTACATGAATATTATTATATATGCAGTTATGCACACACATTCCCATAAATTTTGCTGCGTCAATCTAAAAAATACAAGTAGCATGATATATCGAAAATTCATTATGCTCCTAATCATCTCTCTCGTTACAACTACCCATTATAAAGTTTAACTTAATTTCACGAAAATTTATGGATGGGAGAACCATATGAATTCAACCATACCACTTATCAAGTCAACTCTTGATATTTTTCTCTTATTTAGCATAATGATTTATATATTTTTTGCAAAGAATTTAGCGGCTTAATTAGATTGTGTTCATTCCAACATTTTTAACAATATGCATATGCCAAGAATGATATAAACATATAATTACTATTATCATATTGGGACTTACTTTGTAAAGATTACATTTGCACCAAATAGCAACAACCATGTCTTCTAACTTGACTAAGAAATAATCATGGATTTAAGTATATATCATCATAAAATTAAACCCATCAAATATATACATATCTATATATAATTAGAAACTTTTTTCATACCAATAATCATTTACGTTTTATACGCATTTAACATATAAATTCATCGTTATATAATTTGCATGCTATTTATAATTAATATAAACAATTAGCATGAAAATAACTAAATAATAAACGTTTAAAAAAAATGATCCGAATGCTTTTTATTTAATACTTGTTTATTTATTATCTCAAAAACAAACAAACAATAAATTTTAAATGAAAATAGTAAATCATCGCTCATCGACAGTGTATTTCATCACCGCAGATATACTCCTCACACTGCCACGTGTAGTTGTGAGAGTATTTTTTTTTTTTTTGAGAAAGACACAAGACAACAAACACACACACACTGGGGAGTGGGAAGACCAAGTTTAATATCACACAACTCACAACATACAAAAGCCGGTAACTCTTGAATGTTGTGTGAAGGCTTTAAACTCAAAGGTAGACACACACGAAAGTTAAAGTAAACTGTTTTTTTTTTTTTTTTTCTTCTTTGGTAAGCTCTGCTTGCTGAGGTGTGTGGTACTAGTACATGCGCCTACTTGGTGGAATTTTTTGCCAACATGGCTACCTCTAACAGGCTGGTTTTGGTGAGTGGAGATCGTTGGTAGCGTATGTTGCCGGAGGAAACTCCATTTGCTTCACATGCTAGTGGTGTGATTGGGTCTCATCCAGTGGTGGAGCCACATGTATGCTTGGGGCCTTGGCCCCTCCAAAATTAAAAATAAAAAAAAATCAAAATCAAAATCAATATAGGTATTGTAGGGATAAAGGCCCAAGATCATATGTTGGGCTTTGAACTTAGTCCGAGGACGTTGAGTGGTCCGAGAAGGGCCAAATAGTCATTAGGGGTTTCAATCTAAAGTCTCATAAATAAGGAACGAATTGAGGATGGTCTGAGGAGGAACTCCTCCTCGGATATGATGAATGCAACTCAAATAGCTATTCCAGCAATTAAAGTGATCCTCCAGAAAGCTCCAGTGATGGGGATGTGCCGCATGAACATACGGGAAAGAAGGAAACCCAAAAATATCTAAAGAAAAGCTGCTACCACCACATTAAATGCATTGCAGCTATTTTTCTGGCCGCATTCATGTGGAAAAGACTTCAGAACAGTGTTGCCTTGGCTATCACGACTCACAGAGAGCCCAAGAGGATGTCTGATGGGATGGGTACTCAAGTAAGGGCTTAAACAATCAATAAGTGTAGGATTAAGATGGTCCAAAGGGAGCTATATTATGTGATAGACCCTCCATGAGAAAAGGATCGAAAATTAAAAGAGAGAACACTGTTGTAATCTAAATTGTCTTGATATCTAGTTGTGATCAATTTATACTAGGTGATCTTCTCGGACTGAAAGTCTATTGATATTATTTGTGTTTGATTGTTATTCAATTCAGTATTAGTCGTTGTCAAACTCGTTAGGGCCTAGTTCTTTGACTCACTCTCTACAAATTTTATTGTACTGAGCTTATTGGGCCGAGATTCCATACATCTTGGGCTTGAATTGTAAATCTGGTCCTTACAGGTATATTTTGTAAATATTTAAAGGTTATACGGAGAAAATAGGAGTTGGCCCCCCCCATAAGAAAGCATTGATCAAATAATCTAGTAATTTTTCCCAAAAAAAAAGAGAGTTTAGAGTTAATATACAATTGCAATAGAATAAAATAATTTGGTAGTAAGTTTTGTGAGTAAATAGTGGAAGTGTGGAACCTCTAAATTTTAGTTCAATTTCAAATCCTATTAATGCGTTCAAATCATTCAATATTGATAATATATGCAATTTGGTTGAAATTTCCTATTCTCAAAATTTTATCAAGAAAAAAAAAAAGCTCATATGAGACTTGAATTATAACATTATAATTGTGATTTGTCAAACATGGATGAAGTTTTGCAAACAATTGATATATTAAAAAGGAAATTATACTTATTAGAGTTTAAGAAGATTATAAGTTTCTCTTATAAAGAAGATCTTGTGTCTAGGTGTGTATATATAGATATTAAAGTTGATAATTTTGTGTATGCAGTGCATTTGGGAAGCGAGTTTGCGCTTCCCACATCTGCGTTTTGTGCGTTTACAACCTTTTTTTTTCTTTTTTTTTTGGACCAGCAACGCCTGATGCACTGTTCATGGGACATGAACAGTGCAATCAAGCCAATGAACAGTAAATTCATTAATGAACAGTAATCAAAATATTTTTTTTAAATTGTTTTTAGTGTTTAACAAAATAAGCCGTATCCAAACGGACCCATATGTATATAACTTACTTTAGAATAAGAAAATTAAAATTTATATTTTCATATACACACATATATTATGTGGATTTTTTTAGGGGAATGTATTTGTGATTTAAGTTTATCCTGACAGAATCATTTGGCCCCTCCAACTCAAAATTCTTGACTTCGCCACTGGTCTCATCCCCCAAGGTTGTCTTCAATCTCTAAACCCTATTTTCAAGGAAAAAAATTATAGATTTTTTAATCAAAATTTCAATCCTTTTATATCTCTCTAATTTCTTATCCAAGTCGACCAATCTATATGTCATTGGAATGATTTTGAGATGTAGATTCAAGCCATATATATTTTTGCTTTTTGTGAAATGAACAACATAATATATAAAAAAAAACATGGCATAAAGTTTCTGCCCATTCAACTATGGTTTGGTTTTTCTCTCAAGTGACACAACCAATTGTCATGAAATTTTAGGATAATGTTTAACATAACTATGTAGAACATACTTCAATTTCGTGGCCTAACTCAAACAAATGAGGTGTTTTCCATGTGAGACTTATCTATTAAATGAAAATCATGAAAAAAAAAAAGGTTTCTCCCCATTTTTTTTTTCTTGTTGAGAAAACATTTAGAGACATGAATGTAATGAGAAACACTTAATCAAAGCTCTGATACCAGCAGGGACAGGCCCAGGATTTCGAATTAGGGGGCTAGAGTATAAGTAAAAATAATCATAAAATTTCAAATAAGCATTTATTTAGTATTAACAAACTATCAACAAAAACAAATACATAAATTTATTTTTTCATAATACATTATAATGCAACCATCTACTAATGAAGACAAAGACACAAAATATTGTTACTTACTACATTAGAGCATTTGCATTAGCTTATGCAATTTTTTTTTTTTTTTGGTCTATTTTACCTTAATAACCTACTTTTTATTTTATTTTATATACTTACTTTCAAAATACTCCATACCAGATTATTTATTTTACATTACATTTCATCAAAATACTATTTCCTTATCAAATATTTTTATTATTATCTCAAATCATCTCTCTCTTTCTCAACCAAAAACCACTAGCTTCAATCTAAATAATTTCTAAAACATTCATTTTGTTGTATTAAAATAGATTGATTCCGGTTAATAAATTCAATTACCCAAGTTGAGCAATTACGTCAAATTACGTGCAAATCGTGGAGGCACTAACAAATTACCAAATAAACTAAATGTAGCGGAAATTAAATTGACACAGCGATTTATTGACAAATGGGGAAAACCTCTCACAAGGTAAAAACCCCACCAGGTAAATTTAAGGCCACCACTCCTAAGAATCCACTAATCAATAATCAAGCGGTTACAAGTATGAGGAATCTTACCACTACCCTAACCTATCCCAAAATACCAACCTACAATTGAACCTTTGCTTCAATATCCAATTGGACTTGATCTTGTAGCAATCTTCTTTCCTTTGTTGCACAAATCTCCAATATGTGATTAACTCCTTTACACGAATTCCAATATGTGAATAACTTTAGAAACTTAAATGATTGTAGTTGGCTGTAAAGTTTTTCACTTCATAAACGATGAAGATCAGGAAACACTTGGTTACAAAACCCTAAGGCGTATAAACGCAGTAGTTTCATACAGAGTATATGAGTTCTAGGTCTCTGTTTCCGTACTTGATGACTTTTAAAATAAACCTTATATATGACTAGGGTTGTGAGAAAAGAAACCCTAATTAAACAAGTCATCATGAGCCAAATTTTAGATTTGGAAATTCTGAAATCGTAGATCTCGATAGATTGAGCTTCCCCATTAATCCTCAATAGCAGTATCAGTCGAGCTAGTGTCGAGACTTAATGAAAAGTTTTTTTTCACTTGTTTCTTGGATCAATCTTCATGTCTTTAACACTACCACTTGATATGCTTGAACAACATACTCCTTGATATATTAAACCCAACTTAGATCTACCCAATTGCAAGTAAAGTGTTTTTTGTCAAATGATTAGCCAATTATATAGAAAATATGACCCTAACACATTTACATAGCTACAGTAATTATGTAAATTTTCCCAATTAACCCTAAAATGTACCCACATTGGTCTATAGGATTTTTGCGCTATTTAGTGCACTTGGTATTGAATGAGTGAGAAAATGGGTAATAACTAATAAGTGTATCTTTGTGACACATGGTCACCTTAAATCTGCTAATGAGTGTCATCAGATCTTTAACAACTAAAAGTTATGATTTCATGTAAATACCTGCCTATAAATAGAAGCAAATGTACCTTCATTTAGAGGCACAAGGAAGCTAACAAGATAATATACAAGAAAGCCAACTTCCCAAGCACATAAAAAAATAGAATGGACTGTTTTTTTTTTTATTGGATAAAAATACTTGTATGATATATATGATGCAACTCCAGTAGTTCAAACCCATTTCTCTCCCTTGTACCAAGAGGTACCAACTATGGTTGTCCACGGGTCGGTTCAGGTCAAGTTTGTGCCTAACCTGATTAGATTAGGTAGGGAGTTCCCAAACCCACAATTGACCCATAAGATTGTCGGATTTCACGGGTCAGGTTTCCATCGGGTGGTGATCAATTTTGGGTGAAGTCGAAACTCACCAAAAAATGGCGAGATCTCACTAGATCCAGTGAGATCTAGCCAGATTTAGTAGAGATCTCATCGGATTTGGCAAGATTTTCATCAAATCGTGCAGAGAACTCTCCGAATTTGGCGTATCTTTATCGGTCTAGCTGTGTTGCTTGTTGAGATCTGTTAAATCAAGCTGAAAAAATCACCGAAAAGCTTGAGAAATCTTCGAAATTGATGTATTTCGGGCGGGTTGAGTTTCACGGGTTTTGAAAGAAGAGATCTGCAATCAACTTGTTGGGGTCAGGTTTTTGGAGGTCGATCGGGACCCATGTCTAACTGCCAGAGCAATCGAATTAGGTGGCGGTGGGTCGTGTACGATTGGGTTGGGTGGATGGGTTGGACACCCCTAGTACTAACTAGCCCAACTGTGTGGTGAGAGTAAACTTTTATTTTAATGGTTTATTAGATTAAGATATTGAATAATGTTGATACTTTTTTAATTGTTTTATTTTTTTGATTGGAACTTTTTTAATTGTTTTATTTTTTTGATTGGAACTTTTTTAATTGTTTATATTTTGTATTTGTATCGCGTTAGGAATTTAAAATATGATTAAATTTATTTATAAAAAAAATTATTTTATGTGAATATGGTTACAACTTACAACTCTGAATCCTTTGCTTGTCTTGCTTGTACTCTCATTGGGTTCACCCACATGATTTCCTATATCATGATTGTAACATAGCCAACTCTGCAAACATTATGAAATTCAACTTTTGACGAAACTCGACGTGTCTCCCATCAATTTGATTTCCATGCTTGGTATAAATCCCTAGATAATCAAAGGGCAGTCGGATTTATGTTCAAGCAAAATGAGAGAAAGCCCAAGTCCTTGCGGCCTTTAGGTACAATTCCTCTTCGGCCTAATTGAACAACGACCACGACACATGCATCCACACCGGTCAATATCTTATTGTTTGGAGAATAAAATTGTATCAGGCTTTTTTATTTTATTTTATTTATTTATAACTAAAAGATACTTTACACCCTCGTTGTTTTTAAATCTCTTTATTGACTTTGAAAACCTACAATTTACACTATTAGCACTTGCATCAGTTAATAGAAAAATGTGTAAAGAAGAAGCAGAGCATTGATGATGGCTAACTGAGAGGCTGTGGGTTTGGGATGAGAGAAAGAGAGAGAGAGAAATTAAATAAAAATAAAAATTAGAGAAAGATTAAATAAAATTAAAAATTAAAAAAGGAGCAAAAATGATTATTTAAATAAAATGGAGTGTAAAATAGATAATCTGATGTGAGTGTTTTTGAGAAGTGATTGTGTAAAATAGAAAAAAGTAAGCTCTTATACTAAAATAGATATATAATTTAAACGAGTTTATGCGAATGTTCAAATAACAATAATAATGTCAATTTGCCCCTTTCATTATACTCTTGGTCACATTTTTACCTTAAATCCACCTAAAAATGATATCATTTTTGTTTCCTTTCTTATTTTCTACTCCCGTTTGTTTCGATGTTAACATTCCTTGAAAATGAATCAATTTTCAAAAAGTGTTTTATGGAAAACTATCTCATTTTCCTATATTTAGCGGTGACTTTAAAATGAGTTGGAAAACTATATATTTACTTCTCTTATTTAGCTTGGTGTAAAATATAATTATTTTCCTTATTTAGTTTTGTGTGAGATAGAGTTGTTTTCCATAAAATTTTAGTGGAAAACAACTTTATCTCATGTCAAACTAAATAAAGAAAGTTAAGAGATAATTTTCCTTTGACCCATTTTTTATGAGAAGTGTTATACCTACAACATTTTCACAACTTTTTTTTACAACAAATCATATGGGGTAAGTTGTTATTGGTTTTAATTTAAATCCACAACTTAAATTACCTTTTTGCTCACCTATAACAACCAATAACAACTTAGGGTACGTTTGGTAGACTGTAATAGACATTATAATGTAATAGATATTCCTATGGCATAACTATTCTGTTGTTTGGTTATGTTTTTATTACAATGAATAGTTATTCCTTATGAATAGCTATTCTTCAAAATGAGGAATAACTATTCCTTATCAAAAGTACTGAATATCTATTCATTCACTTTATGTAATAACTTTTTAAATTTTTTTTCTAAAAAGCCATTAGTTGCCACATCTTCAAAAGGAAAGAAAATAAATTTTCTTTGTTGTTAATTATTAGCTCTATTTTAAACACCCTAAAATAAGTGTATTTTAGGAAATTTGACTTAAAAATGATTTAATTACTCATTCTTTTTATACTCTACTAAATTGTGGATGCATATTCAGAATTCTATTCTTAAATGGTCACCAAACTAATGAATAGTAATACTTATTACATTCCAACTTGATGTATTCATTGTAATACTTATTCTTATTCCTATGTAATAATCATTACAGTATACCAAACGTGCTCTTACTACTTAAAATTTGTTGTGAAAATATTGTGAACATAGCATGAAACACGAGAAAATGCAAAAAAATATTTTCACATTAAATTTTCCATTAAAACTAACAAAGCCTATAACAATGTCGTTTTAGATAAATTAAGTGTCCATTTGGAAATTGCTTATTTCCTGTAACTTTTTTACATAATTTTAGACAAAAAAACTAATAGCTAGCTTATTTTCAAATGGTTGATTTTTTTTTTTTTTTTTTTTAGACGAGGTGGAAACCTAAATTATTTAAAATACAGATAAGACAAAATATAGTGTGGACCTAAAAACAATACATCAAATAAGCAAAAAACTAGATTAATATCAATTATCATTTGACAACCAGTTAAAAGTTAGTTTTTGCTTAAATTATTTGCTGTTTGCAAGTCCTACACTACTTTTTGTCTAAACTTTATTTTTAAGGGAAATGTTATGGCATTAACATTTCCCTTAAGATAAATATTTTTAAAAACTTTTTATAGGAATTTTTTTTTTTGATTTTTTTTACAGGTTTTTATATTCTCCATGAAAATGGTAAAAAAAAAAATTCCTGCAAATGGTATAGTACATTTATAAATATCCTAAAGCCATACATTAACATGATCCATATTTTAAATAATATAAGGTTCAACTTTTTAAAAATAAGTTTGTTTTTAATTTTTTTTTCTCAAATTATGCAAATAAATTATAAATAATAAGCAATTCTCAAAAGAACTAAACAATAAGATAATAACAATTTTTTTTTTTTGAGAAGCATATTATAACAAATGTTGATAGAAATGATAGATTAATACATATTGTGGGGTCCAATAAACTAAGGCCCTAGCCCATTCTTTTTACATTGGGGCCCAAGGCCCTAGTCGAGGAAGTGGGTAGCCGAGGACAAGTAATAAAGGTCCAAGTAATCGTGAGACACAGCCGAGGATGACTATGTCCTCGGTATATTCGAGGTCCCCCTGGAAGGAGGGGCAAAAGCGGTCTAAGAACAGTTTGGAATAAAAATCTAAAATATCTAAGTCAATAGAAAAGGGTACGCTGGAAAGTGCAACGACCAGGGAAAACTGCCCTTACTGCCATTCAATACTCTGCACCTGACAGAGCCATACTCCCCAGCTTTTACAACCACCCCCAACCACTCTGGATATGGGCTGATGGGACAAGTATCAGTCTTGGAAAAGTCGACCCTACACGTGGACGAAGGATAAGGAACACAGGCTAGTATAAAAGGAAAAGTAAGCAATCCATAGAAGAGGCTGGGAAAAATGGCCAAAACCAGAGCCTCCCAGCCCACCTCTAGGAAAAAGACTCTCAGAGCGTACACGATTTATTTACGTATGAACACGATTTATTTATATATGAACACCCCGGAATACCACCGACTTGTGATCAAGGCCTAACCTTTCAAACCCACGCTCTATAAATGATATTGTTTGGGCCTTTTTACGTGCGAACCCAGTATCGTTTTGGGTCGTTCCAAATCGTGTCCTTACAATTGGCGCCGTCTGTGGGGAAGGCTTGTGTGTTGGCACAGGCGGTAGGTCGAAACAATCCCCTTGTCACTTCTAAACAGCCGGTTGTATTGTTTTAGCGTAAAGTTCCACCAGGGACTATGTTTCTTTAGTAGGGGCTGCGCTTCGTAGCGTCAGCAGCATGGAGAGTTCTAAGGGCTTGGCCGAAGAGCTAATTCCCCGTAAACCAAGGTCCCGTGCCATAACCGAGAGGTTAATTCCCCTACTTATCAAAATCAAGTTTTGGACAGAACCAAGGTATTGCATGGTCCTCGGACTCAAACCTATGGGGAAACCAACTACTTATCAAAATCAAGTTTTGGACAGAACCAAGGTATTGCATGGTTCTCGGACTCAAACCTATGGGAAAACCAACTACTTATCAAAATCAAGTTTTGGACAGAATCAAGGTATTGCATGGTCCTCGGACTCAAACTTATGGGGAAACCAACTACTTATCAAAATCAAGTTTTGGACAGAACCAAGGTATTGCATGGCCCTCGGACTCAAACCTATGGGGAAACCAACTACTTATCAAAATCAAGTTTTGGACAGAACCAAGGTATTGCATGGTCCTCGGACTCAAACCTATGGAAAAACCAACTACTTATCAAAATCAAGTTTTGGACAGAACCAAGGTATTGCATGGTCCTCGGACTCAAACCTATGGGGAAACCAACTACTTATCAAAATCAAGTTTTGGACAGAACCAAGGTATTGCATGGTCCTCGGACTCAAACCTATGGGGAAACCAACTACTTATCAAAATCAAGTTTTGGACAGAACCAAGGTATTGCATGGTCCTCGGACTCAAACCTATGGGGAAACCAACTACTTATCAAAATCAAGTTTTGGACAGAACCAAGGTATTGCATGGTCCTCAGACTCAAACCTATGAGGAAACCAACTACTTATCAAAATCAAGTTTTGGACAGAACCAAGGTATTGCACGGTCCTCGGATTTAGCGACCCCCAGGGGCTGTTCATTTTTGGGTTACATATCCTCGGATGATTACTTCTTACATAGCACCGAGCATTCAGCCATCACCTCATTCAGTTTGGGGCATACACCCCTTTTTCAGGTCGGTCTTATTATGCAAGATAGTTTCAATAAGTTCATGTTAACATATTCTTCTTTTCGCTTAGTAGGGGTTCCTGCCCTAAGTATCATTTGTTCAGATCAGCGTTATTATGTTAGGATAGTTTTAACAAGTGCAAAGTAAGGCCTTTTTGTTAACAAGGATTTCGGTCCTAAGCACCGTTTAGAGTACCGAAATAAATAAAAAAGGGTCATGTGGTAATACGTCTATTCACGGGGTAGTCATTTCGGAAAGAAGAGTTAGAATATACCAAATAAAACAATATTGACTTTTATTAATATAAAAAGGTATTACAGCGTACAATGAAGGGCTTAAACAAGCCTATACGGAAAACGAATTGCAAAAAAAAAAACAAACAGACAAATGACCAGAAATTTTTTTAAACTCTGCTCCGAAGTCTCTCCAAACTCTGCCCCAGTAGCACCCATATTGAGAGGAGGACCTTCTTTGATGGATAAGGAGAAGGAGGAGAAGAAGAGGAAGAAGTAAAAGCACCAGGGTGGATCTGGTGATGAGAAAGAAGAAGAAGGGGAGGCAAAAGGAGGCACCAGTGAAGGAAGAAGGGAAGAAACAGGGATACTTTATCCCTGCGTCAGTCCTGATTCCTAAAACGCTAGTGCCATGTTAGCTATGCTCATGAGAGAGCGGCTGGTACTGATAATGGGTGACCCCAGCTCAGCCGCGCCAAGAGATTGATGCGACGAGCCCCTGCTTCGGATTTTGGCTAAAAGGAAGGTAAGAAGTATCTTGAATCTCTGCCATCCTTGCCCTGACCGAGCCAGTTTGAGCTTCACAAGAGCGTAGCATTTCTGAGAAGGGTATGGTCTCTTCATCCCCCCTCCTATCATGGACGAATCATAATTCAAAGTGTAAACGAGCGGATATGGGAAATTCTGGGGAGAGGCTAAGAATTTTTAGACTTTAAAAATATTGAAAGGTCTCTGTGTAAGAGAGGTAACCTCCTGCTTTCATTCTTATATGAAGGGCAAACGGGAGGCATTTAATCTGCCCAAATTTCCAGGAAAAGCGGTAAACAAGAACATACTCGTTACACTTCCCCACACCGTCAATAACCGTCGAATTTAAATGGTCTTGTAAAGGGAAATCATTAAAGACACGTTTTGGGTAATCAAACGGCAGGAACGCATTGGGAATAAATTCAAAGGAATGTTTCGTAGCCCGGTGTGTTTCCTGGGTAGATGAAGGGACGCCAACATTAATGGAGGGCAGGGCTAAACGAGCCGTGATAAAGGCTTGGCGTTACCAAAACCCTCCTCTCCAACCAAGAGGTCGGATAGTAGGATTTTGAAGGGCTATTGTGGGGTCCAATAAACTAAGGCCCTAGCCCATTCTTTTTACATTGGGGCCCAAGGCCCTAGCTGAGGAAGTGGGTAGCCGAGGACAAGTAATAAAGGTCCAAGTAATCGTGAGACACAGCCGAGGACAAGTAATAAAGGTTTAAGTAATCGTGAGACACAGCCAAGGATGACTATGTTCTCGGCATATCCGAGGTCCCCCTGGAAGGAGGGGCAAAAGCAGTCTAAGAACAGTTTGGAATAAAAATTTAAAATATCTAAGTCAATAGAAAAGGGTACGCTGGAAAGTGCAACGACCAGGGAAAGCTGCCCTTATTGCCATTCAATACTCTGCACCTGACAGAGCCATACTTCCCAGCTTTTACAACCACCCCCAACCACTCTGGATATGGGTTGATGGGACAAGTATCAGTCTTGGAAAAGTCGACCCTACACGTGGACGAAGGATAAAGAACACAGGCTAGTATAAAAGGAAAAGTAAGCAATCCATAGAAGAGGCTGGGAAAAATGGCCAAACCCAGAGTCTCCCAGCCCACCTCTAGGAAAAAGACTCCCAGAGCGTACACGATTTATTTACGTATGAACACGATTTATTTATGTATGAACACCTCGGAATACCACCGACTTGTGATCAAGGCCTAGCCTTTCAAACCCACGCTCTATAAATGATATTGTTTGGGCCTTTTTACGTGCGAACCCAGTATCGTTTTGGGTCGTTCCAAATCGTGTCCTTACACATATCATAATATCTAGGTTGTAAATTACAAATTTTCATTACAAATAATTTGATTTAAAAAGGAATGCCAAAATTCCATACCAATTTTGGATGAAGAGACTACTAGGGTTTGTTTAGGATTTGCTTATTTTACTAAAACTAGAAACTTTTTGTTGAAAGTACTGTAAATAAAGGTAAAAATTTGCTAAAATAGTATAATGGGACCCATAAATAATATCAAAAAGTGTAATAAAACCCATAAATGGTAGCAAAAATAAACTGAATAGTAAAATAAGTCGACAAAAAATAAACTATCCAAACACAACCTAAAAATAAAAAAGGGCCGAGGCTGCTTCAAACGTACAATACACGGAAGCAGGGTTTTGTGTGTTTCACTTGACGGTTGCAGGCCCCCCCGGTAGAGGACAGCGATGGAAATAAACAAGAAAGCAAGGGCAAAATCGGTAAAAAGGAGCGAAACCGTAGACGTATAGTATAAACCAACTCCTTGCCCCATTTTTTGTTTTTTTCCTTTCCTGTGCTATATAAGCAGTAGTGGCCTGAAGAGGGAGAGAGAAATTCAGTAATTCACACACAAAAAAACCTCCTTGCCTCTCTCTCTCTAGTCTCTATACTCTCCTTCTCTACACCACCTCTCTCTCTCTCTCTCTCTCTCTCTGATGTTTAGGGTTTTTCTTTTCAAGGTAGCATAGGAGTTTCAGACTAGTAGCTAGGTAAGAGAGGGAAAGAGAAGTGAGTATAGGAAGCTAAGGAAGGTTTTGTTTTGGTTTTGAGTTTGTGCAATGGCGACCGCACCAGTGAAGTCTCAGCCACTTCACAACTTCTCGCTCCCCTTCTTGAAATGGGGAGGAAAGAGCCACACCAACAGCACAACCCGTTGCCGACGCACGGTTTCTCCTGCTTCGTCCGAACCCGACTCCGATTACCACCACGACTCGGACCCGCCGTCTAGGGTCGGATCCCGGTCCGCTCGCAACCGATTCGGATTCTCTCCTTGCTCTTTCAACAACAACAACAGCAACAGCAACAAGCAGGCGGCAGAGCATTCGGGGGCTGATGACGTGGCGGATGTGGAAGCAGCGGCGGAGGCGGAGGAAGGGATGCAGAAGCCGTGGAAGTTGAGGCCGAGGAAGGCGGTGCAGAGGAGCGCGATGGTGGAGATCGAGAATACGACGACGGTGACTACGGTGCTTGCGATTCCAGCTCCACAGGCGCAGAACGAGAATCCGAAGTCGATGAGGCTGAGAGGAGATCAGTCGCAGAGTACGGAGACGAAGAAGAAGAAGGAGAAGAACAAGTTCTGGATCGCACTCTCTAAGGAAGAAATTGAGGAAGACGTTTTCATCATGACTGGCTCCCGCCCAGCTCGCCGCCCCAGAAAACGGCCCAAGAATGTCCAGAAACAGCTCGACGTATTTAACACTTTAAAACTCTCTCTCTCTCTCTCTCTCTGTGTTTTGATTTCTTGGTTTGGTGGCTGAGTTTTTTTTGAATGGTTTTGATTTTCAGGGTGTTTTTCCGGGGTTGTGGCTGGTGGGGACCACGGCCGATTCTTACCGGGTGGCCGAAGCTCCGGCAAAGGTTCTGTCTCTTTCTATCTCATGCTTTTTTTTTTTTCGTTTTACTATGAAATTGGTTTTCTTGGTTTTTTTTTGGGGTTTGGATGCTGATGGTTTTTGTATCTATCTTATTGCAGAGGTAGATATGCTCACAGCTCATGCTTGCTTACTTAAATTCCTCATACAAAGGTTTGTTCACTCTTTCTCCTTCTCTCTCTGTGTGTGAAAGTTTCTTCAATTCTTTTGGAAATTTTCTGGGTTTATGATTGTTATGGGAGTTGATGGTTTGATGATGGGCCTTGCAGGGGTAGATATGACACAGACAGAAAAAAATTGTGATTTTCTGAAAGCTTGGTAAGGTTAGAGAAAGAAATTGCGCCTGCAAAGTTGACACCTCGATTTGAGGTATAATGCCTTGAATTTTGTATAAAAAAAGGGAAATGAAGATGTCAATAGAAGAAAATGAACAAAGAAAAAGAAAAGAAATGCCTGATTTCTTTGCCTTTTTCTTTTCTTTATTTTTATAAAAGTTTTTATTCTGTATTTGGTGCAGGCTTTAGTTGGTAGTTTTAAGTTGTAAACATGAACATATAGTGGAATGAATAGCGTGAATTTTAGTGCTTTTTTCTTAAAAATTGTAAAGCGTTCTGAATGTTGGAATTTTGATTTTGGGAGATTTGTGCTTTTGTTTGAAGGAATTCTGATTATGTTGGTTTATTTACGATGTTTGACAGGCTTCCCTACATCGTTGGGGGGCAGAGAGTATCAAGGGTGTAGTTTTTTTGCAGAACCGTTATTCCCATACAAGATTTATTATTGCAGGCACTGCTTGCTTCCTTGGTTCTCGAAGAGCCATCTCCCTTTCAATTGGGCTTCATCAAGAGGTTGAATATTTATATGTTGACTGACTGCATTCCTCTTTTCTATTCTTTCATATTTCATGTTGGTAATCACATGATTCACATCCACTGTTAACATTGGTTGGAAGTATTCTGAGCAATAATAAGAGTTTAAAATTGGTCAGAGGATATTAACATTTCAGGCATATATTGGGTTTAAAGAATTCTGATGTTTAGGAAGGTTGGAAAATTATTATTAAATTTTCTATAGATTTCTGTTCTAGTTTCTGTACATTTATCATGCTGGGGATGGCATCTTCCAGGGGTAGTATTTTTTATAAAACTTCTAGGCTTGAATCTGGTAAGTACTGTTTCCTGATTAGGATCTCAAGTTTCTGAGTAAGCAATTATATATATATAGTGTAGAGTAAATAAATGCTCATTAGTTTTATCAACCTAATGATGTTTACATTGTTCTTGATTAATATGGTTTTTTGGTCCATATTTTACCCTTGAAGCCGTTAACTATTGTCTACATGCTTGATTTTCTCGCTATTACAATTTTACCAAGCAAGATGCTAGCTAGCTGCTGCTAGTATATGATGGTAACATTTAAAACTTGAAGACTTGGTTCTAAGTTCATGTGTCACCATTGAACATCATCTTCATTGGTTTCCTTCCTGGCTGACTTCCTTGAACGAAGCTTCGGCTTTTTTTTTTGGGGGGGTTGGGGGTGGTCTTTTATCTGCAAAGTATTGCGTTTCTACCTAGTTTCTTACCCGTCCCTAGTCAAAATATCCATGGTTGGATATGATGCTGTGTATGTTGGCCTCTTTTTGCCCGAGTTACCTGCAATTGTGAACTAACCGTTGTGCCATATAGATTGTATGTATAGTGATGCCAGATTGTAGATTGCATTTGACTGGTGAAATTAGAAATACGTAATTTCACCAATTAAATCTCCATGTGGAGAAACGTTCTATACATATATATATGTATGTGTGTATATATATACCTGAATTTGGTAATTTAAGATCTGATGGTTGAAATATTTAACTCTATGCTTATTCATTTTTCTTAGGTGATGCGTTCTTCCCGGTCTCCTTCGTTAATAATTCACAGCACTTACCTTTTTCCAGCCAGTCCTAAGATAATAACACAATTAATCTGGAATATTTGCCCCGGTCTCCTCATTCTTTTTTTCCAAGTTTGATATCAAATACCATTTATTAAGTCTCTACCTGAATCCTGTCTTTGTTGAGTCACATTTATTGGAAATTCAGTTATGATTCCTATTGGCCTGGTCTTGCTGTTTACACCAAACATGATAAGTTTAGAAACTTATGACAGTGACTTCGACTATTAAAATGATGATATGTTTCCTTTTTCTATTGCTCTTCTTTCTAACAATGTTGATTCATTTGCATTCAGCAATAGAAATGAAAGCATCTGGAATTAATCGTTATTTCTAGACAATCATGCTTATCTCAAAGTTGGAAATCTCATTCTGAATAGCCCTGATGAATTGGAGCAAGCAATTCCATCACAGACTTGAGACGCAAGCTTGGGAACCTAGGTTTTGAACTTGTGGAATCACCCTTGCTCATGCAAGGTAATGAATATACACATTGTTATATGACTAAAAAAGTGATTTTCGCATAAATTATTTCTAGCTCAAGTTATCTCATTCATGGTGTTTCATGATATTTGTTTGATTATGTTCTTGTGGTGGGGGGGTTGTATTGATTTTTAAAGTGTGGGTATTTGTATGATTATCAGTTTTCACTTGATGAATTCATTAAGGTCTCAATAAGCTCCTGCTGGATAATTGCCAATATTACATTCTCTCCTGCTGGATAATTGCCAATATTACATTCTCAAGGGAATATAATATATGCCTTGCTTCCATTCTATCTAACTTGAGAAAATAACCAAAGATAGAGAAAGTGCAGGGAATGACTTTTTAGTTCGACTCATGAAGCTCATCATATTCTCGCATCAGTCTTAAACCGGGTGACCATAATGGTCCAGTATAGGAACCTTTTTTTAAAAAAAGAAAAAACCTCTCAAGTGATGGGAATGAACATTGCCAGTGTATATTGTCATTGACCTCCCTATTTTTTGAGGGTCTATTGTTTTAAAGGTCTAGGTAACGAGTGTTTTGGAAAAATTTTAATACAACTTTTACAAAAATTATAAAAAATTGTCGAAAAATTAGTTTCTATTATTTTATTAAAAGATAAAAAGTTTTTAAAAATATTTTTTTTTAAACTTTGCCCAATCAATTGGATGCGGGATCCATGCTACAGTCTACAGCACCTTGGCAAGATGAAGACGACCCTAACGGATCTTTGAAGAGATATTTTTATCTTCACCGTTTTTTAAAAGATTCTGTCATGCTCGGAGTGATACGTCTTACCCGCTGCCCCTACCCAAAATCCCAATTGGGCCCAAAGATAAATTGAATTGCCAGCGTAGAGCAAATTGCTTTTCTGTATTTGTATTAAAAAAAAAAAAAAAAATTTGCTTTTGTGTATTCAACTATTCATTGGGTCAGAAAAATCATGATGTGACCATTGGTGAAATTCGTCTCGGGTTGATTGCTTAGTTGAAAGACGATATCCGATTATCAAATCAGCACAGGCTTGCTTGACAGTTATCTGCGCGTGACTGGAAGATTAGATTATTTCTGGCAAGAAAAGACTAATATAAAGTAAAAAGGGGTGGATATACATTATTATTATTAGAATAAAATACTATTTTGGTTCTTAAATTTTAACAAAAGTTTATTTTTCGTCACTAAACTTTAAAAATTTCTTTTTTGATCCTTAAACTTTGTAAAGAGTTTTTTCAAATAGTTTAGAGACAAAAATTAGAGATAAAAAAGAACTTTTTTTAATATTTTAAGGATGGAAAACAAACTTTTAGTAAAGTTGAGAGATATAAATAAAACATTTTCAATAGTTTAGGGACGAAAGATGAAGTTTTCAATAATATAGAGATGAAAAACGAATTTCTTAACATTTAGGAATGAAGAACAAATTTTTGATAAAATTTAAAGATCAAAATAGTATTTAACCCTACTATTATTATTGTTATTATTATTAAAAAAGTTTTGTCATGATGAGGCCCCCAAAAGGCGAAGAGGGGTCTTTTCTTGGTAGTTTTTGGATTCGTTTGGATATAGCTGAAAACTGAAAATACTGTAGCAAAATTATTTTTAAATGTGTGAATAATACCGTGGGACCTATTTTTAATGAAAAAGTTATTGAAAAGTGAAGTTTGTGGGTCCTGTGAACAACACACGGGTGCATTGTTCATGGGGAAAAGTCAACAATCACGGCTTTAAAAAAAAAAAAAAGAAGAAGGGGAAAACGTTGCACGCATTTGAGTTATCCAAACCGCACCTAAATGTGATTCCCACATTTTTTTTAATATATATTTATATTTAATAATTTTTTTTTAAAAAAAATCTTAACTAGTTTTACAAAAGAAAAATGAAAGGGCTAACTTCTAAAAACTCTTTATTTTTTTTTAAGTGGAGGAAGGGAGAATCTTAATTATATAAATGACTAATACTAGTGTATTTTATAACTTATAAATGTATTTCATACAAAATTATTTGAATACATAATTTTTGAAGAAAATTTATCAATTTATTTTTATTATAATTCTTAATGAGAATATTGTTGATGCATGAATTTTGCACAGTCAATTTGGAATTCAAACACTTGCAAAAAGAAGAGATGAGATTGAAGGAACCATCAGGGTTAACCCCAATGGGGCGAAGTCTGAATTAGTATCCATAGTGTTTTTTTTTTTTTTTTTTAATGATGATTAGTATTTTTAAGGGTGTATTATTTATTTACATCATATATAAATTTATTCAGTTCGGGACATGTCATTATTATTTTATTGTAACTTTTTATTTTTAATCTCTCAGTCCTTTAAACACTATCTTCCAAAAACATATAATTAAATCTCCATTATTTAGTTATTCCTTTAAGCACTATAATAAATTTAATCTTTTGAGTCTTAATAAGTGCTTGTGTATACGATACAATACGCCATACAAAAATAATAATAATCAATTTATTTAACAACTATGTTTTGAGTCTCAATGAAATATTGATAAACAATTGAAAACTTAGGTAAATAAAAATATTTATGCAATTCTATACGTTACACATTACTTATAGATTATAAGCGGGGGAAAATCCAATGAAACGAATTAATCTAGAGATTGTCTTTGTTAAAAAGTAGTAAATTGTTTGTTTGTTTGTGTGTTTTTTTTAAGAAGATGAGTAAAAAAATTTTTATTGAAAACTTTATTTTTGTTTTTGTTTTTGATTTTCTTAAGGGTGTCATGGAAACAATAAAATCTCACAAGTTAGATGTCAACCTACCATAAGTACCAAACCCCCTACAACTCAAAGTAAGGGTGGTCTAAAAATATTGTGAGATTTTGTTGTAATCTTAAAATTTTTCTATTTCTATTTGAACCACTTATTTAGGGTCTTAGGCCAATTGACCAATTCTTTTTCTTGGGGATCCGTAATTTTCAGGGGCCAATTTCTAAATATTGAGGCATAATCCTTATAGAGTACAGAAATACACTATAACAAAAAAAAGGGGGAGTACATGGCTCCACAAAATCTATGTACTTGGACCTGCCATCTTAGCTTTTTAGTGCCTGACGACCCATAATTCAGCTCTTGTAGTTGTAGTACAACCTATATAACAATATGAAAATCCGATTAATCATTGTCAATACTCAATTGTGATCCTGGATTATGACACTGACTCTGGAAAGGTCAGGATTGCCTCTGGAGGCTGGAATCATCATCCGTATTTAGCTTAAGAATGTTTAAGGTCCAGAGGAGTTTAATGGATCCATGCATGAGTTTTCTTTAAAGTTCACGTTAAAAAAAGTTAAAATAAAAACAGTAAATTTTGTTGCATTTTGAATTGAAGGTTATCATTTCTCTGTATAGCTTATTTATGGTAATTCATATTGTCTTGATGGTCGTCATTTCTTTGTTGGACTTGTATATGCTGGAAAAAAAGTTCAGCATCTAGAGGTCAGAATTGATGTCATGTCAAACTTCTCTACCCCAATAGCAGTTACGAAGTGATTTTTTATTTATTTTTTCATTTTTAAATAGATATAGCTATTATGAGATTTACCAAACAATAAGACCTACTATGTAAGATTTTATTTTTTGCCGGAACTTGTAAGATTGCACTTGTTAAATATTAATTATTATATATTTCATGTTGAATAGGCTTGAATAAATGTGGAAGAGAGAAGCATAAAATAAGAATACAAGAACATTAGAGTTACGTAGTTCAACCTTACGGCTTACGTTCACAGAAAAAATCCTTAAAGGATTACATTTTTATTATATAAGAGTGCAGTACAAAACTTAAACCTATGCTATAATGAACTATAACATGAGTATATATAGTAGATTAAACCTTAGACTAATAAACTTCTAGTACAAATAGAAAACTTGGTTTGCATACAAAGTAGAATTAAGTTTGGATCTATACTAATGGACTAATATATCTTTAACAACACTAATATTGAATTTGACATTTATAGTTGACCTGTTATGTAGCCGTGGTTGAGTATGGATCAGAAGTTCTAATTCTAATACTAATAATGACAGACACAAATAAAGAGTCTCTCTGAAAGAGAGATTTTGTTTTTGATTTGACTGAAAGAAGATTATATGAAAGAAGAAAGCTATATTTTCATTTGTTGGTTCTTTTTATAAATGAATCGCATCTCTTATATAGAAAAGAGGAGAACGAAGATAAGTTACGAAGTAGATAGTAACAATGAGTAAAAGAAGACAACTAGTACATCGCTATCCTGGATGAATAGTTACATAAATACATACGTGTCTTGGATGAATAGCTACATAATAGGTGTCATGGCTCATGAGTAAAATTTTACCACAAAAAAAAAAAAAAAAGGACTCATGAGCAATTATATACATTAGTGCATAGCTGCATGTCCTAACCCTAAAAAATATATAGGTTTTGGGCATTGTTGTTTGCAAGAGTTTACCAAGCTTCTCGAGTACTACTACCTATGGGCGAAACCAGTACTTATAATTAGGAGGCAAATTTGCTGCTGGTGTGTGCAGTAACTTAGCCATTGATGCGTTTTTTTTTTTTTTTTTGGTGAGACTTTAATGCGCGTTGTTTGGTAAAAACTATTATTTTGTTTGAAATTTTTTAAAAGGTTAGGATGTTTGTTTTGGATAAAATTGGTTGATTAAATTTATTTATTTTTTAGTTTAATTATTGGTAATTTTTGTTGTTGGGCTAATTTTTTTTAGCTTGTATATTTTGTTTAAAATTTAAATTTATAGATTTTTTATGGTCTTTGAAAAGAAGAAAATGCAAGAGCCGCAATTTTTTTTTTTTTTTTTTACAAATTATTGACGTAGTGAGTGGTTGTTGGTAAGTAAAAAAATGGTGTAAATGGTGGGTTTAGATGCGAACTAATAAGAATTTTTTACCTCAAGAGTTTGTAAAATTATTGTAAAAAAAATTTGTGCCTATAACATCACTCTTAAGCGAATTAATGATATTATTAAGGGTGCAAAATGTAATTTTATAGAACAAAATTGCTAAAATTAATTCCTAGTATATATTCTAATATATATATATATTTTTTTATAAAATTGGCCCCCCAAGTCAAAGGCTGGTCCCTGCTAGTACCATATCAACGGCAAAAAAAAGTGTTTTGCCATTCTACGGAATATTGTAATTTATTGTTAGTGTGAGTTTTAAGTTTTAACAAACAAATGATTTGTGGTAAGACTAATAGCTTTAATAAAGCCTTATAATTGAGCAATTTGGGTTGTCGATAGACCCCAAAATGACATATTATTGAATAGTCAAATTCTTTCCCCCCCTCCCCCTCAAAAGAGAAGAAGAAGAGGAGTAAAAGACTTAATACTTGGTGGGTTGTATTAATAGAAAACTTTACGTGAAGATAGTTTTATTGTATTTTTTTTTTTTGTGTTTGGTAGTATTAAGAAAAAATAAATTTGAGAAAAACTATTTCTTAATTTTCTATTTCATTTTAAGGTTGCCACCAATCGTAAGAAAATAAGATAGTTAAAAAAAAAAAAATTTTATGAAAAAAAATTTATATTCCCAAAAAAAAAAAAATGGTAATGTGGAAACAAATTGAGCGTAAAGTGCATAGCAAAAACAGTGTTGGATGAATGATGTGGTGGTTTCAAAATTGTATGTCAAGGGATAAACTATAACAGGGTGGCTTACCCTGATCTCAATATTCTAGAGAATAATCCGTCTTGTAAATTATAATATTGTCCTCTAACAATTGCTGCAGTTTTGGCCCTTGCTAATTTTAAATACAGTTCAGACTTCGTACAAATGATCACACAATCGTTTGCCCAACTTGTTTTGTATTTAAAATTTACGTTCTACGTCACGGCAATTGGTTGGATAATGATTTTACAATAAAACTGAAAACTGAAAACAATTGGTTGGATATCGCTTATTTTGCTGAAAACTGAAAACAATAAAAAAATATAAAAAAATGACTGTTCACACGCGGGTTACTGTTCATCGGCCTAAAGTTACTGTCCCATGAACAATGCAAAAGGCGCTGGTTCAAAAAAAAAAAAAAAAAACTCAAACGCAGGAGAATAATCTGAATCCAAATGCATACTAAATTATTATATCTAATAAGTTATGTACAAGATTAAAACTTAAATATAGAATTGTTATGTTTGAAGGAAAGTGATACTTATCTAGGACAGAAAGGCATAAAATTTATATTTTGTGCCAGCCATGAATTCCAACTACTGCTAATGAAAATCAAGCCGTATAATTTACCAAGCCAAAACCATGAGAGTAATGTAAAAGCTGTGAATATTATTTTGAATTATTTAAAATAAATTATGGGAAGGAACGGGTTGCTAATATTCATTTCAGCAATAATTGACAGTATGGTCTACAATACAAATTTCAAGAGTCTTCAAGACTCCTGTTGTAAGTGACATCGATGATAGATGTGGCTGTGTTAAGAGTGGAAATTCTGGAATGGAAAGAGAGAAAATGGATTCGAAAAAGAAAGATTAGTTATTTCGAGGGTAACCACCTCCTTAGCAAGGGAAGAACTTAAAGAAAGGAAGAAGAGGAACTTATAAAGAAATAGGAAGAGCAGGTTGGTTAATTTTCTGGATAATCTCTCATTCAACCAGGGGCGGAGCTACTTGTATGAGTGGGGGGGCCAAAAATTTTAAAAATACTTTAATACTATATATAAATATTTAACATTTTAATTGTTAGCCTACAAAAATGGGACTCGCCCCCCCAAATATTTGAGCTAGTCCAATGATGTTTTTAAAAAAGTTTTCCAATTGATCTAGTAGTTATAGAGAATTTTTTTTTCCTCACATTATTTTTTATTGTAAAATGTGTTTTTGTGTCTATTAAAGTCTTGGATCTTTCATATCTTTGAATACTTCATTAGTTCAATTGAAATTTTTTTACTCACTTTGGTAGACAATTTGGTAACTTATATTAAAAATGAAAATTTTAAGGATTCACTATGAAAGATACTAAATTATATGTGTGTATAGATGTATGTGTTTATACGTGTTTATGAAAGTTTGTATAAACTAATAAATTAGTATCATAAGTTGGCCCCCCCAAACAAAAATTTCTGGCTACGCCCCTGCATTCAACATCACAAATCTCCTCTTATACAATTCAATCCCATTTCCCGCCAAAACTACCCAATCAATGCAACTAACTAACTGAGTACAGCAACTACTAACTGACTAACATAATTCAACTAAGGGATAAAACCCTTTTTCGTTCGTCCCTACATTTTCACACGATTCTCACTTTGGTCCATAACTTTTTTTTTCACCGCTTTTAGTCCCTATCCGGGAAAACGCGTCTCGTTTTAGTCCCTGACGTTACATCAGAGACGGAAATTGCACATGTGGCAAATGGCATAAGTTAAAAATATTAAAATAATGTCCACGTCAGCATCTAAATTAAAAAAAAAAATTTAATTTATTAATTTTAACTAAATAAAAAAATTAAAAACATGAATAAAAACCAAAAATCACATAAATTAAGATCTAAATGTTTTTAGAACAAGAACATCAAGAACACAAACCCAGAAAATAAGAACAAAAAATTAAACTATAGATCCATATCAAATTAAACATGAACACATTAAATATTTGAACAAGAACACAAACCCAGCAAATTTAAAGCCCAAAAAATTAAATTCAAACCCAGATT
This sequence comes from Quercus tomentella, assembly GCA_028535165.1. Taxonomy (NCBI): domain Eukaryota; kingdom Viridiplantae; phylum Streptophyta; class Magnoliopsida; order Fagales; family Fagaceae; genus Quercus; species Quercus tomentella. The sequence continues at coordinate 9,011,386 of JAPQVY010000023.1, read as the reverse complement.
CAAACCTAGATTCAAAAATTTAAATCCAAAAAAATTAGCTCAAATACAAATTCATAAATCCCAAAGCCCCATTTTCTCAAACCCAACAAAATCATCAAAGACCCATAACAAGCCACACCCAAAATCTCCATTGATGAAGACCCAAATTACTAATTCTGCCCCTCCACACCCTCTTCAACGCCTTGAAGTACTTCCCATCGCTTCCCCTAAAAGCCAAGTACTTCACCGTGCACTCCACCGCCGCCGCGAAATACGTCGCCTTCAACGACTCTCCGATCTCCACACCGTCGTTTCAGTCCATCTCTTTGATCAGTTCCAGCGCCTGGAGCGTCGTCTCAGTGACCCAAAGATGGAATGAGTGCGGCGACCATGACCGGCCTCACCTCCACCCATGACTAGCCTCACTTCCACCATGGTCAGCTCTACACATCGATTCTCAGGTTTGAACTTCCTGGGTTTTTTTTTCCGTTATTTTCCACCTCCATCGTGGTCAGCTCTTCCTGGGTTTGTTGGGTGGATGGGACATGGTGGTGGCTGGGATTGTGGGTTGCGATTGGTGGTTGGCCGGCTGTTTTTTTCTTTTTTCCCTCTCCAACACGTGGATTTGTGTGGTCGGTGGAGTGGAGGTGGGTGGTTTTGTTCCGATTTGTTGGTGGTGTGGGGGGTCAGTGGAATGGGGGTGGGTTGGGTTTTGCCAATTTGTTGGTGGTTGTTTGGGTTTGCTGGGATGTGAGATTTGGAGGCTCAAATTTCATTTTACTGGGTTTGAATTTAATTTTTTTGGGTTTTAAATTTGCTGGGTTTGTGTTCTTGTTCAAATATATAATGTGTTCATGTTTAATTTATCAATTTTACTGTGTTCATGTTCTTGTTCAAATATATAATGTGTTCTTGTTTAAATTTGCTGGGTTTTAATGTGTTCTTGTTCAAATTTGCTGGTTTTAAATTTGCTGGGTGTTGGGTTTGTGTTCTTGGCATGAATTCTAATTTTGGGTTTCGGCTCTAAGGTTTTAATTTTCTGGGTTTTAAATTTTGTTTTCATGTTTAATTTCTTGTTCATGTTTAATTTGATGTGGGTTTATAGTTTAATTTTGTATTCTTATTTTCTGGGTTTTTGATTTTTGGATTTTAATTTTGTCTTCTTAGATTTGGGTTTGTGTTCTTGTTGTTCTTGTTCAAGACACAATTAGATATTAATTTATGTGATTTTTAGTTTTTAATTCTGTTTTTAATTTTTTTATTTAGTTAAAATTAATATATATATATTTTAATTTAGATGCTGACGTGGCATTTTTTAATGCCAAATAACATTTTTTATTATTATTTTAATGGCCACGTCAGCTTCCGTTTGCCACATGTGCAATTTCCGTCTTTGATGTAACGTCAGGGACTAAAACGAGACGCGTTTTCCCGGATAGGGACTAAAAGCGGTGAAAAAAAAAGTTAGGGACCAAAGTGAGAATCGTGTGAAAATGTAGGGACGAAAAAGGGTTTTATCCCTTCAACTAATTAACTGAATACAACTCAGCACAACCACTGCTCAATTAAGAATGCTAATCATACAATGTTTATCAAATAACTAGTTTCCTAACATTACTCCCCCCATTAGAACATCTTGCTCACAAGATGAGGAAATTGCTGCTAAAGAAGAAACAGATCCTCCCAAGTAGAATCTTCAAGTGAACCTCCTTGCCGTTGTATAAGAAGCTGAGTAATAGTTCTCCTCCGAAGTTGATGAGACCTGGTTTGAAGCACAACCACTGGTTTAGGAGTGAGAATGCCTTGAGAATTACCAGAAGGCAGCATAGGAATGGAAATGTTGTGATTGCCCAACTTAGCTTTTAAGCAAGACACATAGAATACAGGGTGAGTGGCAGACTCAGCTAGGAGATCCAACCTGTAAGCTACCTCACCAATCCTTTCCAAGATCTTGTAAGGACCAAAAAACCGAGGGGAAAGCTTGTTAGAACTCCTATATGTAGTAGATTGCTATTTATAAGGTAGATTGTTGTTTATAAGGTTGTAACCTGAGGTAAACCCAATCTCCAACATTAAAAACCCTTTCAATCCTGTGTAGGTCACTTTGTTGCTTCATCCTAGCTTGAGCAACCACCAGATTTTGCTTAAGCAAGGTAAGAATCTGCTATCGAGAATGTAGAATAGAGTCCACTATAGCCACCTGAGTGGTACTAGGGACATAGTCAACTAATCGAGGAGGACTAAAACCATACAATGCTTCATATGGAGTTATCTTGGTGGTAGTATGATAGTTAGAGTTGAACTAATACTTAGCTAAATACAACCACTCATCCCTAGAGAAGGACCTATCACTAGAGAAGGACCTCAAGTAATGCTCTAAGCTTTTGTTCACCACTTCAGTTTGTCCATCTTATTGAGGGTGATAGGCAAAGGACATAGCAAGCTGAACAACTTGGAGTTTGAATAACTCAGCTCAAAACTTAACGATAAACACTGGATCTTTATCAGACACAATGGAAGTAGGCATGCCATGTAACTTGAGGACATGTTGAGCAAATAAAGTAGCAACTTTAACAGCAAAATAGGGATAAGACAACCCCATGAAATGAACATATTTGGTTAACCTATCCACCACTACCATAACCATATCCATTCTTTGTGACTTACGTAAGCCTATCATAAAATCCATGCTTATTTTAGACCAAGGCTTATCAGGTATGGACAAGGGCTGTAGCAATCTTGCAGGATGACAAGTCTCATGTTTAATTTGTTGACAAACCCCACACTCCCTTATATGCTTCTTCAAATCTGCCTTCATACCAACCCAATAAAAGTCCTTTTTTAATCTATGAAAAGACTTAAGAAATCCTAAATGGCCTCCCAAGGGACTGTCATGAACCTGCTGAAGGACTTTAAGCTTCAAACTACAAGAAGGACTTAGATATACCCTGCCCTTATACAAAATCAACCCATTATGAAAAGAAAAGAATTCGGGGCCATTAGAACCATTTTGTAACTGTTGGAACAATAACTGCACAGCTGGATCAGATTGATAACTAGCTTTGAGTTCATCAATCCAAGTGGGACAAGGAAAAGAGATCAAACATAATGATGAAGAAGTGACTGGTCTATTAGTGAATTGGTCAATAGAAGTAGATTCTGATCTTCTGGACAAAGCATCAGCAACTCTATTCTCACACCTTTGCTTATATTCTACCATAAACAAGTAACCCAAAAGCTTAGTTAACCACTTTTGTTGAGTAGGTGTAGCAATTCTCTGCTCTAAAATGTATTTTAAACTTTGTTAATCAGTCTTGATGATGAAAGGTCTTCCTAAAAGATAAGGCCTCCATTTATGCACAATAGTGACCAAAGCAAGCAACTCCTTCTCATAAGTTGACAATTGTAAAGCTTTCCCTTTGAGCAACTGACTATGAAAAGCAATAGGCCTTTGATTCCGCATTAAGACAACCCCTAAACCCAAGCCTGAAGCATCACATTCAATAGTAAAAAGGTGGTTGAAGTCAGGTAGTGCCAACACAGGAGGTTGGCTAACTGCAACCTTAAGTTGTTGGAAGGCAGCTTTAGCTTGATCAAACCAAATAAAGGAGTTTTTCTTTAAAAGTGCAATGAGTGGAGCAGCTATCTGGCCATAATGCTGAATAAACTTTCTGTAGTAACCTGTTAAGCCTAAGAATCCCTTCAAAGCTTTGATAGATGTAGGAGAAGGCCATGACAGCATAGCCACAGTCTTCCTAGGATCAGAACTCACACCCTGGCCAAAAATGATGTGACCAAGGTATTCCACCTTTGGACTACCAAATACACACTTGCTTCTCTTAGCATACAACTGATGGTTCAACAGCAGCCCTAACACAATTCTGCAATGTTGGAGATGTAGCTCCAAGTTTGGGCTGAAGATAAGTATATCATCGAAGAAAACCAGCATAAACTTCCTCAAATAAGTTTGAATACATCATTCATTAAGGATTGAAAGATTGACGGAGCATTGGTTAACCCAAAAGGCATAACCAAGAACTGATAGTGTCCATCATTTCCTGAAAGCAATCATATGGATATCTTCCTCTCTCATACGAATCTGGTGATAACCAGACCTTAAATACAACTTATAAAAGATTGTAGAACCAGCTAGCTCATCCAGTAATTCATTAACCACTGGTATAGGAAACTTATCATTTATTGTAGCTTGATTCAAAGCCTTATAGTCAATGCACATCCTCCAAGAGCCATTAGCTTTCCTCACCAACAATACTGGAGAAGAAAATGGACTCTGACTAGGTCTAATAGAACCAACTTCTAATAACTCAGTGATTGTCTTCTCAATCTCAGTTTTTTGGAAATGAGGATACCTACAAGGCCTTTGACAGATAGGGGCAGGACCTTCCTTCAAAAGAATCTAATGTTCATGACCTCTACAAGGAGGTAAACCAGTAGGTGTGGCATATACTGAGGCAAATTCAGTCAAAAGCTGCTCAATTGCAGGGTCACAAGGCTGAGGAGAGGTAGTAACAGACCCTAAGGACAAAATATGCAATAGAATGCCCTTCCTCACAAGTTTTTTAAAGAATTCTTCCCTTCTTGTAGAGTGAGATCAGTAAGGTGCAATCCTACTAATGTTACTGTGATCTTAAATTGCTGGAACTTCATAGACATGGCCATAAAATCCCATTGAATTACACCAAGGGTTCTAAGCCATTGAGTGCCTAAAACCAACTCACAGTCTCCTAAGGGCAAAATATTCAAATCTATTGCAAAAACATGCCCTTGCATAGTAACTCTAACATTTGCACATACACTTTGGGTCTGAATTGTAGCACCATTAACCACTTTTACTTCAAATGTTAAAGTAGAATCCAATGATAGTTGTAAAACAGACAACATTGTAGCATCCAAGAAGTTGTGGGTACTACTAGTGTCAATTAGAATAGTAACCCAATGACCATTAATTTTACCCCTTACTCTCATGGTACCAGGTGAAGGACTACCCAACAAGGCATACAAAGTGATTTCAGCTACACCCTTTTCACCCAATTCACCCCTTTCACCCACTCTAGACTCAGTTTCATGGATTTCATGTTGAGGAAAAATAGATTCAGTTTCATCCAGTTCTACTAGTTGGACATTAGATCAAGGACTATGGAAAGGATATAAACCTTCTAACAAGAAAAGTTTAGTAGACTTACATTGATGACCAGGTTGGAACTTGTCATCACAATTAAAGTATAGACCCTTTCTTCTTCTTTCCTCCATCTGAGCAAGGGAAAGCCTTTGCAAAGGAAACTTAAACCTTGAATCCAACTTGATTTCAAGTTTTGGGCCTAAGATTGAAGTTTTGGAATACTCAAATGAAGAGGACCTCTGATTCTTTCAACTGCTAATCAAAAATTCCTCTTGGATTTTGGCTAACCCAAAAGCATCATTAAGATTGTTTGGATTAAGAATCTTCATAGGGAACTGAATCTCATCTCTCAGCCCACTAAGAAAACAACTCAGTTTATGAACATTAGACAAACCCTTGAGTCTGTTGGATAAGGCTTCAAATTGCCCCTTGTAAGCCACCACACTAGTCATTTGTCTTAATCTGGTTAATGCTTCCATGGGATCTTCATAAGCAGTAATCCCAAATCTTTTCAATAATGCTTCAACAAATCCCTCCCAATTACTGAATAGCCTTGTTTCTTCACAATCTTGGAACCAGATCAATGCATCACCATCCATATGAAAGGAAGCCATTAAAAGTTTCTCATCGAATGGAGTATGATAGAAATTGAAATATTGATTTGCCTTGTATACCCAAGACGCAGGATCTTCTCCCTTGGACTGAGAAAAATCTACCCTCACACTCTTCGACAAATTCAGAAAGGGCAAAGTAACAGCTTGAGACATTGGGGATTTTGGAGATGGGGGCTGTTGTTTGTTTTCCATTGCTTTGGTGAGCTTTTGCAGAGCAATACTAATGGTATTCAATTGCTGAGAGTTTACATTCAATTGCTGGGTGTTGGCATTCAATGGCTGTGTAATTTCTTATAATGAATGAGTCTGGTGGTTTGTGGTGGTTCTAAGGGTGGCAATCGATTCATTGATGTAGGAAGAGGAGCGAGTTTCAACCATGGTTGCAGGAAGGAGGGCTCTGATACCAATTGTTAAGAGTGTGGAAATTCTAGAATGGAAAGAGAGAAAATGGATTTGGAAAAGAAATATTAGTTACTTCAAGGGTAACCACATCCTTAGCAAGGGAAGAACATAAAGAAAGGAAGAAGAGGAACTTAGAAAGAAATAGGAAGAGCAAGTTGGTTAATTCTTTGGATAATCCCTCATTCAACATCACAAATCTCCTCTTATACAATTCAATCCCATTTCCCACCAAAACTACCCAATCAATGCAACTAACTAACAGAATTCATCTAACTAACTGAATACCACTCAGCATAGCCTCTACTCAATTAACAATGCTAATCATACAATGTTTATCAAATAGCTAGTTTCCTAACAGCGTGCCTACGTTTTATTGGTGGCTAGTGGATTGATATATACACTCAATTTTGCTGATGTGATAGAGAAAGAAGTTGTGGTGGGCTTGTTACAAGTATAGAGTTGGGTTGGGTTGGGTTGGGTTAGGTTGGACTGGATTTATGATTTATTTATTTATATTATTTTTTAGAAAATAATTTTTCTTTAATATGTTGTTTGCACATAAGAAATTTTGTTGATTTTTAATATATATATATATTGAGTCAGGTGTATGTGTATTTGGCCCAGCGAATTTTTGTTCTTTAAATTCAGTTTTTTTTTTTTTTTAAGAATTATTTTATCCACTTGAAAATAGTGATTTTCATAAATTTCCCCTATTTTGGTTAGATTTTGTTTTGAAGATTAAAATGGAAATTTAAGGTGGCTAGGGGACAGATTCAAAAACAAAAATTTCAGTTGAAAAGATAGAATTTAACAGAATTTATGATGAGTAACCATTTGCTTAAATAAGTTGGGATGTTGCTAGAGTCTATATTAGTGAAGCATTTGTTAAGAGTGTTGTAACTTAATTGACAACTCTTAATGTTTTTAAACAAAAATATCTAAGGTTTAAATTCTCCTTGCCTGCAACTATTGAATTAAAAAAGAAAAGAAAAAAGAATCTATATAGTTGAAACCATGCTTGAAAAAGCTTCCTACAAACAAAATTGGGCCAGCTTGTAGTTGTTGTTAAAGGACTTCGGAAAAGCTAAGTGGAGCCATAAGGCCCATAAGTTTATTGATGTTGCATTCAGTTGGACTAAAATTGTGCATGCAAGTTTGTCTTTGGCAGGCTTGTGTTATCACAATTGGCCCAAGCCTAATAATGAAAGTCCCCAAGCAGGCCTATCTGGGCCAGAGAGAAGATTTAACTTATTCTAGATTGTTCATTTTCTGGTTTCACTACATTTTTGCCAAGGGATCAAATATTCCAAAATTTATCTATACCCATGAAACTCGAAGAAGGAAAACCATAAAAAAGTAGATCTTCTTAGTTTCCAAGGGCATCACATTTAATTAATACACATTAGCCTCATTATACGCGCTCCGCACGTGCGATGAGGCTCTTTTTTTTTAGTTTAATATAATTTTTCTATTTGAATTTTTCTATTGTTAACAAGGTTACACATGAAAGAATTTTTATAAAACTAAAATTTAAGATTTGAAATGGAGTAAACTGCTGAGTTTAGTGTATATTAGTTTTTAGGAAAAAAGTTTCTCTAGTATTTTTTTTTTTTAATTTTGTTGAGTTACAATTTTAACCCTAATTTTTATTTTTTAAGAATAAAGATTATCTAATTAAACTAGGAGTATTTTTTTTAAATATTTTTTGAAGCCATAACTGACTTTCTGAATCATTTTAATATATAAAGATACACAATACTTATTATTACTACTTTCTAGGTTTCATTTCTTGAACAATTTAGATAGAATATGAATCGATACTGTAATAAATGGAACTCAAGACTTTCAAATTTATGAAACATTTTTCAAGTTCATTAAATTTATTCTAGTTTAATTCTAGTTTACACTTTTCTTTTCCTTGAATATAGTTTCCACTTTTCAGAATAGCCTTTTGGAGTTGGGCCTCGGTGCATATCATGTGTCCATAGGGATTGGGAGAGTCCAATCTATTTAATTATTTTGGGCTGCCACGGCATAGGATTGTAGAGTAACATTGTTTTCTTGCCCAAGGCTATTGTAGGCCCTTTCTCACAGGCACCTATGAAGCCCATTAATTGATTATGTAAGTGAGACGGGTCAGGGGTTTGTTGTTAAGGAGTTATTTATCGAGTACTCCTAACATTAAATATAGTTCCATGACTTCCATCTACCTGCCTTCTTCTATTTATAGTTAAAATAAAGGAAAATTCTTAGGTACTTTCACGGAAAAATGATACTCATTCCTCTCACATTCATGATGGACTCCACCATAAATTTAATGAGTGGACTCCACCATAAATGTAAGAGGAGTGAGCACCATTCTCTGTACTCTGAGACAGGAGTACTTAAGAATTACTCTAAAATAAAAATGTCTTCCATGTGTAAAAAAAACACATATAGTTGTCAGAAATAAAGTCTAACTGGGAATGAAAGGTTTACTTGGAATGTGTAAAGTTTGAAATATGTAAATATGTATATCCATAATTGGGTTCATTATTACAGTCTTATCTCTTAAACTCAAGAGATATTCTAAGGCTATATATATGTGTGTGTGTGTGTGGAATTGCTTTACTGGAAATGTACTGATCTAAGAGAGAACAACTTAAGATTGTGGTTGACCACTTGAATACAAGAGTTTTATCTATTTCTCTTTGAAAAAGATTAAGAGCATATAGTCTTGTAACTAAATAACATTATCTTTTTATTTTATAAAGAGAACCATGGTTTAAGTTTTTATCAAAATTTCAAATTTTTATACTCCCAAAAATTGGGATTTGGAAGGAATCGAAGAAAATGGAATGACATTTAATAAATTTTTTTACTAAAATCTCAAAATACCTCTATGTGTATAGTCATTTATTTTAAAATAAGGTTTTAATAGTAATATTATTATAAAATAATTCCATTTATTTCTATTTATGTTATTCCCAAACAAAGTTACTTATTTTTCATTACTTGATTTTAGAATATCCTATAAGATTACTTAATTCTATTTCATTTCATTCTTTTATGAACTCCTAAACAAAGAGTTAGCTAGAAACCTTGATTTGTTTAGTCTTACTCTTATGGACAAGCTTTGTCTCAAACCAAGCATTACAACACATAACCGACTGCTTAGGCTTAACAGATTACTTTTGTATGAGTGAAAGCTTGCCAGTCGATTATGTGTTGTAATGCTTGACTTTAGAGTTGATTAAATAGCATTCTTTTATTGAGAGTTGATTGAATGTCAGTTGAAATTTAATCTTGATCTATTGAGAATTGATCGAAAGGCCGTCGAAATTAAAGCCTGGTATTTTTCTTGAGCTGCTTTAAATATACTTTGATCTTTTTTTTTTTTAATTTTTAATACAAGATAGAATTTCTACTTTAGCCTAATTTAAGTGTATATGTGTGTGAAACTCCCTCTTGAAGACTTGAACCCTAGTCTTTCCCCCCACACCCCACAAGCACTTATACTTGTGGAGTGACCATCGCACTTATACTTAAATAATAGTTACATACCATTCAATACTATTCATGGGCGACTGTGTTATCTTCATGGCTTCAAATGAAACCCTTGACTTGAAAATAAAAAATATTATACATATAAATTTTTTTTATTAGTTCAATTTACACTTAAAAGTATTTTTGCACTGCTCGTGATTAGCTCATCCAAAACCAAATAACAATACAGATCAACCCATCCCAAAACTAAACAAAAACATAGATCACTCTCACTTTCTCTCTCTGATCTGATCTAATATCTAATCTCATTCTCATGAATCTCATCCCATCCCTCTTCTTTATCTAACTATCTCGATATCTCTCTTTATTAGAAATTTATATTATGTGTATGCGTGTGCGTGTGCGTGTGCGTGTGCGTGTGCGTGATCATGATTGTATGTGTTATTTATTTATTTATTTTATTATAATATTATTTGTGTGAATTGTGATGTGTGTGAATGTGTGCATGTATATTATAAATATAATATAACTTTATATAATTTAATAATTAGAAAATATAGATAGTTTGTTATGTATGTGTATTATTATAATTTTATAATAACCTTTTGTTATAAAGTTAGTGATTCAAGAAAAAAAAAAGTTAGTAATGTTTCAAGTATCTGATTAGTTAAGTAGACACTTAGTATATTATTTATGAATGGATAAGTGTGGTTGTGTGGGTCAATAATTTATACAGTATCAATGGATTGAGTTTTGTCATTTAGTAAAAATATTTTCTTATAAAATTAATGACAAATAGGTAATGACAACTGCATAAAAATAAAAATAAAAATATTGTACAAATTTAATAAAATAAAATGGTCACACTTATCCACATTAGCAATAGATAATGAAAGATTAATAATGAACTATTTCAAAATATGAAAATTCGCTAAAAGAAATTATAAAACTTCATGTATTGCCTTTTTTTTTTTTTTTTGGTCGATAATTTGATATATTTAAGTTCTCTTTTTATTAAATTATGTTTAATTTAAGTATTTTAATGACCCTAAAAAAAAATTATGGAGCTGCCACTGAAACTATTGATTGTTAGGTTATATATTATGGAATTTGCCAATTTAAAACCTTTAATAGAGGGTAAAATACATTTGTTAGGCAGACTAATAAACTTGAGCCCATTATTACAAATATATATTGATTTTTCGGCATAAATGTTACAATTTGAAGGCCATGAAATCATGGTACTCATTATGGTTGTGGGCCGTGAGATTGCTTTATAAGTCGACATTATGAGTTCGACATGTCTGTCTATGTTTGCGTTTGGATTATTAATTACTTACCTTACCTAATAGTATTATTTTGATATTGTGAGGGCCAAGCATTTAGTTTGCATGGGCATTTCCGTATTTGTATATATATGAAGTTAGGACTAGGAGTACTGGGTGGTCCATGATGAATTGATGATGTTACTTTTGCATGGTGATGTACTTGCATGGATCACACACGTGAAGCATGGTTTTATTGAAACACTTGTGAGTTGTGACTTTACTTGAGAAGAACCAATTCATGCATCGATGAAATTCACGTGGCGATATATATGGGAGTCATTTTAAAAATATGCAACTTATTCTGAAATTCGATCATTATAGTGAAATTAAGGAATAGATAGTTGTTAGAGGTTGAAATATTGTGAATTGCCATCTACCCGATAAAAGAGATGGCAGTACTACTCAAAAGGGGAGGTCTCTGAAACAATTTCACAATATTATCAGCATGTATTTTTATGTTTAGTTTTTTTTTTTTTTAATCAGTTGTTACCGCTAACAATGTCCCTTAATTAATGAACAAAGTTTCTCTCCAAAGTTGGAGAGAAACTTTTCAAATTTCTCATATATTTCTTTTTTTGGTGTGAATTTTGAAAATCTAACTGTTGAGTTTCATGTTTCTTATATTCTTAATATGCATATCAAATTTTATTCAAATTAGATATTATTTACTATTTGATCAATAAACTTATTTTTTATACACAATATTAGATCATAAAAATTTGAAATTTTAACATTTGTTTGATGAAATAGCAATTGATTTTTGATCTTCTTGAAATTTTACATGCATGAATAATGTAACAAGAATATACAATCTAATTGTTAGATTTTCGAAATTCACACTCAACATAGAGATATATGAAGAGTTTGTAGAGTTTCTCTTCAAACTAGTTTGGAGAGAAACTTTATTCTTAATTAATTCTATTAGAGCACTAGCGTCAGACTTTAAATTAGCGTGATAAATTGGCATTTGGTATAGAACAATTGATGCTCTTAAGTCTTAAGGTAGTTTTAGCGATTCTAGTTGAAAGTCTATTGAAGACTCAAGATAAGGAGAACACGTTTCTTCCACTCCATTTTCTGTGATTTTCTATGCTTTACCTTCTCTTACTCTTGTTTTTCAATATTTGGTAAACAGATGGGTTTTTTTTTCTTAAATACCTGTCAAAGTTTTTGTGCCGTCTAATTTTTGTCTAGAATGAGAAAAAAATCCAATTATATTTGTTTCGAAAATGAATATATAAATATAAAATTACCCGTGAAGTTGTCAAAATCAAAGTAAGCAGAAAGCATGGAATACGTTTGACACGTGGAAGAAAGGAGATTAATTCCTGTTTTCTTTTAAATTAAATGCAACAGTATATACTTCGTGGTACTACATGATATCCTTATACTTCATGGTGGGAAAGGTCGTATTTATATAAATAAATCTTAACCACAAGCATTTAAGTGTCTAACTAATTGAGTTTCTAAGCTACTTCTAGACAAATACCATTCCATTTTTCGAATACAGAGAGACGAGTGAATTTATTAGAAATTAAAGTTGCACCAATTGAATACATGACAGAGAGAAAAATAGGGCTAGCAGATTTTTAATTTATAACGGACAGGATTTAATCTCTGTGATCCTCTATGATCTGCCAGAAATTAAAGATACAGTAATCTTACCTTAAAAGGTGAATTTGATTCTTAATTGGGCATAATGGCTAAGAACACTTCATGTTGCAGACCTTGGGCAATTATAATATAATGTGCCCTTTGTGAATAGGGGTTGAATTAAGGTACTTTTTGAAATGAAAAAGTTCGTGCCAGCTTCAGCTTATTTCACTTAATATAATATAATGCAAGTAGACCACGTTTAACCCAAAAATAAAGTTCACTATTCAAGGCCTATAGGAGAGACATGCTTACGAGGAACCTAGAAAAACTAAGGATTTGTTATTCAACTTGGTCACTCTCATGCTCACAAACCAAACATTATTTTTGTCGCCCTATCATCATTAGTGGTCTCTCTCTAGATCAAATCATTATTCAATATATGCTGGATTTTCAAATTAAAATATCTTCAATTGGGGTTTTTTAAATCTACTATAAACAATTGGATTATCGTATCACAGGATTGATGGAAGGCAACTATCATCATTTGAAGTAATGTCATGATTAGGTAGGTGTGTATGCCACTAATAGTAATAATCATACAATTTATTTAAAAAAACCATATGCACAAAAAATGTAACACTTTTTGAATAATGAAACTATCGTATACATGCTATTATTATATGTTCTCCAATTGCATTGAAAAGTCCACCAGCCCACCAACCAAATATGCTTTCCAATTAAAATTCTCAAACCACAACACATTCTTTTCGAGGTTTCCAAAAGTACCCTTGCTTTCCACACATGAGGTTCACTATTATAATGAACTTTTTTTTTTTTGAAGTTACTATTATAATGAACTTGATATGGGTATAATCGTCCGTGAAATTAAAAAATACCCAAAATCATCCGTACAGAAAATACACGTGCAACCCAGCTCGAAATTAGTCATCGATTAACGGAAAAACCGATTTGGGCTAACCGTTAATCAAAAGTTGACCAGCTCAGCCGGTCACATGGCCCTTGAATGTTGGGACCCACCGATGTTTCCCAAGCGAATATCTAAGCTGAGCTGGTGATGATGCCTCTTTATTCTTTCCTAGAAATGCTTGCACATGCACGTGTGGGAAATCCCGTGATCAACGGCTATAATTGTTTATTGGTGATCCATACGTGTGATCGACGGCTAGGAGAACTCCCGTACGTGTGGTGACCGACTATGCCGGTTAAGAAGGTAGGAGGAAGCTGTGTTTTTGAGGGGTACATTCGGTAAAATGTGAAAAAAATAAGAGGCAAATGATTTGTGGTTTGACCGTTGATCAGAACCAGCAAGGACAAAGTAAGTTTGACCGAAAGTGCACGTGTGTTGGAAGGCAAGCTGCACGTGTGCTTTGCTGTCCGTCGGCTCTATAGAAATTCGTGCGCCACGTAGGAAGCACATGAGTGGTAATTATAGAGGAGAGAACAGAGAGCAAGTTGGCATGGAAGGGAAGCCCGAGGTGAAAGAATAATTTGCCAGCAAATCTTGTTCATTTACTGAATTACTCTATCAAAATTTATAATCATTTTAATATCAAACCTTGATTCTAGCCCTTATTTTTAATGAAAAAACTATAATAATTTTTATATTTAATAAAGGATTTGAGAAAATTAAGTTTTTAAGAAATGTCAATTTGTACAATGAGAGATAAAATTGGTTTTGTTAGGTGTTTGTTGAGCTTAGTAACGTAAGTTTGTAACTAAATTTGAGCATTAAAGTAGTTGGATGTATATTAAGATTGTCTAGGTGGGATGTAGGGTTAATATGTTGATTTATCCACTATGTGAAGTCAATATTCAACATGCTCTTTGCCTTTAGGTTAAAGGACACCCCCACCCACAATAGATGGGTAGCCCACACATCTCAAATTGAAAAAAAAGTAAAAAAGTTTTGTTAGGTGTTTTGAGAGCTTAAAAATGTGTTTTTAAAACTCAACTTCGTTTCACAACTAGAACTCTTTGTAGCTTTTTTTTATAAATGTTTATTTTAAACCAAAAACACTGTTTTGCAACAGTTTATCCAAATACACTCATAATCGAATTTTATACAGGAGAAACTTGTAGGTCTAGTTAATGGGTTTGTTCTTAAGTCTTAATTTAAGATGCCTACCAACTTGGTCTTAAAAAAAACAAATCACCATTGAGTTGGTAATTAATGGCATGTGCTTTTTCTATATAAAATTGGTAATTTGATATTTTGTATGTATGTTATAGGAAAATATATGATTGTGAGAAAGGTAAATGAGGGTTACAACTCACAACCTACAACCTACATAGGATCTAATAGGACAAAGGCACGTAGCCAATCCTTATCAGTGGAGATTAAGACTTACTTGAACGGAAATTTAAAATAATGTAAAGTTAAGATATTTGTAATTCTTTCAAACAGAATAGATTCTCACTTTGACATCAAAAAGAAAAGAGAGAAAAAAAAAAAAGGTTTCATTTTATTGTATTTCATTTATCTATATTATTATTATTATTACCTTCCCTTTATAAGGGAAAGTACTAATATAGATTGTAGATTATATAGATTTACGCGCGATCATTCACAAGAATGAGAAAGGGGTGGAAAAATAAATAATAGAAAAAGGAAAAGAAAATAACCACAAATCAATTAAGCATAAAATGCTAGTGTGATCATATCCTTATGTCCCATTTCAAGGCTAGCCACTCGTCCTTTAATAAGTTCCAAATTTGTTTTCAAAAACCAGTAGTGTTGACAATAGTGAAGGCAATGAAAGATAAAATTTACGAGGATATATCATCTAGCCCTAAATCGAATAAGACATTCACGATGTAGAGGCTTTAAGAGGGAGGATGTTACATTAAAAAAAAAAAAAAAAAAAAAAGAAGAAGAAGAAGAAGAAGAAGACCATCAAGAAGTAGAGCTATTCTATCTTCCTTAGCCTTCTCAGGAAGGAATTCTTTTCTGTCATTAAGGCTGACGTCTGCTTCGACTGCCACTTCTATTGAAACAACGACTGGCCTCACTATGTTCATTTCGTCATTTCTCCAATTCTTTCTAACATATATGTAGCTCTCTTTTCTCAGGATAAGTTGTTCTTTCCGGCATTTAAATGTCTTATAAATTTAAGCATCAATTTCTGGTAAAGTATGTGATCTAGTTGTATTGTTTTAAACATTTAACATTGCATTATATAGAATTAAAAAAAAAATTAAAATACTCCATTAATGGCAACTACTCTCTAGATTTGGGCTTGGCCACATAGTTTTGGGGCTGTTGCGGTTGTGATGATGAAGATGTGAGTGGGTGCTTTTTTTAATTTGATAATTCAATTGTTATAAGAAGTAGGTGAGGGAGATTCAAACATTGATTTTCTTTATAAAAGATACCAATCAATACCACTAAGTTATAGGGTTCTTAGTGTGTGAGCATGAACTTATCGTAGGTTCACATGCATGAGAGAAACAATTAACAGTGGTGGTGGTGATGGAGAAAATAGTGTGGTTGCAGTTGCCAGGGAGAGAGGATAACAATGAGGGAGAAGTGTTAGGATTTCTGTTAGTGACTCAGCTAATTGGATTTGAAGTGGCTTTAAAAAATATATTGATCAAATTATATTATCAAATCAAATTAATTAAATATTCACTTTGGTGAAAATATTACTAAGTGCATGATCATTGTCAAATATTTATAATAAAAAAATGAAGAAAATTATAAATACAAGATACAAAAGGAATATGCAAAAAAAAAAAAGAAGCAGCAGCTTTCTTGCTTGTAACAATTGCATGTACTCTCTCACGGTTAAAGGTTATATTAAGTATCGGGTTTAGAAGGGGTGCCACTGCCAGGGCTTGACTTGGAAGGGCATTTGATTTTCAATTTGTCAATTTATAGTCCCAACCTCCACAAGCATAAGAACAAAAATTAATGAAATAAAAACAAAGTTCGGATAAGTCGTTGTTAAGATTTTAGTATTGGTCAATTCCATAACAATGGTTGCAATCAAGTATCAAGATATATATATATTTTTTCTCGAGAATCAAATATCATGATTTAGGTATAACTGATTTATTATAAATGTTGGTATTGAGTTGTTTTGAAGTGCCAAGAGTCTTGTAACTTAATTAGTTTACACTTTTTGGTATTTCCAACGGAGACATTCAAAATTCAAAATCTTCTTCTCACGTTATAACTTATAATCGTTGAATTATAAATAAAAATTTAAAAAAATAAAGAAAGAATAAGAAGAAATTGACTTGAAGTATTACTAAATGAAGATTTTTGCTTGAGTGAAAGATACTATTATTTAAGTTTTTTTTTTTTTTTTTTTTTTTTTTTTTTTTTTTTTTAGAGTTTTAACTTACGGCATCCGCACCTAATGATTATCGTTAGACCAAAACACTAATCGCCCCAGATCTATTATTCACTTCGCTCAAGCGAAACAATAATTGAACCCCAAAATGTTGCTTATAGGTTTGAGTGGGATTGTTAGACTTGGTTTTCTACTTCCAATAGGGCTAGGTTACGCCAGCATGCCTTGAGCATGACAGAGAACATCTCCGCCTCTCACTTCTTTGAGCCAAACTATTTTTTGCCTAGAGTTTTTTCTGCTCATCTTGTGTACTAACTAGAGTGATTATGATATTGTTTGAATCCACATGATATTTTTTTTTGACAAAGTTTGACTACAAAATTAGTTGTAACCTAAGACTATAACCATACTCAATCAATTAAATATTACTATATATTTTGAAAATCTAACTGTTGATTTGTATGTTCTTTATGCTTTTAATATACATGTCAAATTTTGTGTCAATCGTATATTATTTACTATATGATCTATAAGTTTATATTTTATGGATAATTTTAAACTACCAAAACTTACAATTTAAAAAATTTATTGATGACATAGCAATTAATCTTTAATTTTCTAAAAATTTTGCAAGCGTGGAGGATATTATAAGAAGATGTAATCCAATGGTCAATTTATCAAAATTCAACTCCAATAAAAATATTGATTAAGGTTATAGCTTAAGGCTACAACCAATTTTGTAGCTGAACTTTATCTTTTTTTTTTTAGCAAAGTTTATTGTAACAAATCTTCAAGGAGGTTCCTTAGGGTGCTCGAGATTATAGTTTGTAAGAACCGGATTGGATTTAATGATTACACACTTTTCTTAATAATTTAAATCTTGTATCTTACTCTTCTTACTTTCGTCATTTATTGCTATTAATTTGGTATTAATATATGTGGTTGGATTAACTCGTGATAAGTTTGTATAAACAATCTCTATAAATACTAATTGTACTGCATCAAATACGTAGAAATTTAAGAATAATGTTAGAGATACAAACTATTTTATAAAAAAATTTACAAACTACTGATGCGTTGAGTAATTATTAATAAATAAAAAAGTGATATTAATGATAGGTCTAGATGAAAACCAATAAGAGGTTGGCCACATCAACATTTTGTAAAAATATTGTAAAATAGTTTGTGTCTATAATGTTACTCGAAATTTAAACTAGACGTGTAAGATGTGATTAAGTAATTAAGGAAATTAGAAACACATAGATTTAATGTATGCCCTTAGGGTATTTGTTAATGCACTATTTTAAGAAATTTTTTATACCACTTTTATAGGAAATATAAAAAGTTACCATTAAAATAAAATAAAAATTTTATAAATTTTTTTTTTAAAAAAAATTCTAAATTAATACTGTGGGGCCAAAGAACTTGACAACCCCGGCCCACTTTATACCGGGCCCAAGACCCGCGCTGAGGAGGGAGAAATGGCTAAGGACAAACAAAGAAAGCCCAAATAAGCTTAGAGATGTTGCCGAGGACGATCCTGTCCTCGGCATCCCTGCTCCTAGAAGGAAAGAACGGCACGCCGCCCAAGGGCAACCTCCCATAGTGCCTCAAGGAAAAGGAGCAAATACAGCAAAGCATCCATGGGATATAGTGCAGGAACAATTCAATGAGAAACTGTCACCTCCGCATTGAATGCCCACAACTAACGTTCTGGCCGCATTAATGAAGAAATGACCCTGAACAGTATCTCCTTGGTTGTCGCGACTAACAGAAGGTTGTGGAAGGTGGCTGATGGGATAAACATTCGAGTAATGACTTGTATGATCAACAGATGGAGGGCCAAGATCAACTGAAATGGGCTATATAATGTAAGAAATCCTCCATGAAAGGGGGATCGAGAAAAAGGGAGAGAGAAGTCAGTAGCAGTATGTATCATCTCTAGGACTCTTGTAACCTAGCATAAAAGAAATAATAAGAACACTAAGCTCCTCGGACGAAAGGCCCGAGGACGGAGTTTTCAGCTTTAGCCCGTATATCCGTTATTCAATCCATTCATGACCGTGCCCAGTTGTTGCAATCCTCACTAAAACCTAGTTCTTAAACCTACTCTCTACAAATCTATTGTATTAGGTTAGTTGGGCTTGAATCCACTCATTTCACGATGGAAGTGCCCGAACCCAGTCCCTACAAATACCCTTAGTTTCCCTTTAAACAAATAGCACATGTCAATTGAGACTCTAGGATTTTTGGTTTAGCTGGTCAATTATACTATGTAACTACAACCTGTTTTTGTTTTTTTTTTTTTTTTTTAGAACTCCCTACAACAATAAACTAATATTGTGATAAGTGTTAGATTAAATGATTACACACCTTTTCTTAATAATATAAATCTTGTATCTTACTTTTCTTGCTTTCATCATTTATTGCTTCTTAATTAATAAGAGTCCGTTTAATGGGTGTCCTTGGATATTTGTTAATGTACTATTTTAGAAAAATTTTGATAACGATTTTATAATAAATGGAAAAAGTTGTCATTAAATTTTTTTTTTTTCATAAAATTTTTTTGTAAATATTTCTCAACATTTTTTAACCTTTTCCTTTAAACAAATAGCCTATGTGAATTGAGACTCTAGGCTTTATGGTTTGACTGGTCAGTTTTACTATGTATCTACAACATCTTCTCCTCTTCTTCTTCTTCTTCTTCTTCTTCTTTTTTTTTTATTTTTTTTTTTTTATTTTTCTTTATTTTAACGTTTGAGAACTCTATGTATCTACAACATTAAACTAATATCATATTACCGCAGGATCGCATAGGTATTTGACTTTTCCTTGTCATGATCTTGTCACTACTGACTACTCACGACAAGGGAAAGATAAAATAGTTACAATTTTTTACAGCTAAACGGTAAAAGGAGCTTTCAAATTGGTAAAAGATCTAAAGCTTATATAAACAGAAAATAAAGAAAGATTCATGAGTGATATCACAAAGCAACCAACTATGATGTACAAACTCGAATATTATTTTCAATTAAATGTCTTGATAAAACACTCTTTTTAAGTGTTCTACTCACCTCATGCTGATGTCAATAATAAATAGTTGTCATTATTTTTTCATTTTTGCTTGTATACTGTGTTTTTAAAGATTGCAGTTAGCGCTAATAACATAGAAATGACAAAATTGAGGTATAATACCTTAGATGATGTTCCTTAAGTTCCCTTCTTAAGATTGTGTCATGTGGTTACTTAATTAAAAAATGCACTTCCATCTCATGAGAAAAAATTTACATGGTAAAAATTTAAGAGAGGAACCAAATGAACAGCACCTAAATCTTACTCACATAGAAATAATTGCTCGCTTAGCTTATTTTGTAAGGTCTGTCAATCATTGTACTCTATGTGTAAAATAAGCCAAAATTAAGATTATAATTTATTTTTTGGGTTTACAACATAAAGGTTTTTTTTTTTTTTTTTTTTTTTCCAAAAAAAAATAAAGGGTTTTATATACGGAACAATTGGATTTGCTTTAGATTATAGTCCAAAGTCACGCTAAAATAGTTTTTTTTTCCTTTAAAATTAAGGATTTTATTAATGTACCATTTAAAAAAAAAACTAATTTTCTTGACAAATTTTTCGATTTTTTGAAAAAAAAATGTCTAAAATGGATGACCCACAAGCATTAACCGGTTATCTTTTGATAAAATCTAGAGATTCCATAATCCAAAAATTAAAAATTTTCCCATTTTTTCGTTGTTTTGATAAAAATCACATTTTTTTTTATAATAATAAAAAAAATTGTTCAAAAAATATAAGTACCAAAAAAAAAAAAAAAGTAGGAGTGTAAAATAACTGATTTACCGCTTATAGCCCAAGTAACTAACTGACACAAAGTGGCTGATGGGACAGAAAGGATGAGATGAAATGGTTAAAATTCATTGTCATCAAGACATGACTAAGCCAACGGAGAAGTCTAATCAGTAGACGTTGGACCAGTGTGGGGCCCACACTTTCAATTAGGAGACCCCCCTGAAACGACAGGTACTTATCAAACCACCAATGATTGGACACCAATAAGGGGAAGGGGAGGGACGAAGGGGGGGCAACATTGTCATTTTAGCGCAAGCGCAAGTCGATAAAAACAACAGCAATGGTCAGGTTCACGTGCAAATCACATGTGATTGAACCTTGTACGGGCAGATGGTAAGATGGTTGGGACCATGACGAGTTGTCGGATAATTTAGTAGTCGACTCCAATTATAAACGTATCCATTGCATGGTTTGAGAAAAACAAAAAAGAAAACACACTATCTAACAATTTTTTTTTTTTTTTTTTGATATAAAATCTAATAATTATTAATTTTATGCAGTCGATGTGTGAAATTTTGTTGGAATTTTTCTAAATTTGAAGCAATTTTAGGAAGAGATTGATTGAAAATCTGAATTGACAATCCCGATTAAAATCCTATTAAAAATAAATGAATTTTTGGTGCCCAAGTAAGGATTATTTACCATACTGTTCACATGCGGTAGTTACTAAGGAGTCTCTAGTAACTCTATGTTATATGATATTTTAGTTATTTAAATGATATCACTGATCTATTAGAAATTTACTTGTTAAGATGAATAAGAATAACAACTCTTGTTTTAGCTGACAAATTTTCAAATTAGATTCAATTTCATGACCATATTGATTACATAACATACTATATCTGTCTCCAGTCCCCACAAATTAAATTGATGGGAAATAATGTCTTCAATTATTTAATTATTATTTTAACATATTAATAAAAGAATTTCTCATTATCACAAACCTCAAAATTATGGCAGGTTGAATTAATACTTCATTCAAATAGGATGCGGCCGGAAGTAGTATTAGCTGTTAGTTATAATCAGAAATAGTCACAATTATTGCTAATAGCTAGATTTCACCCCCCCCCCCCCCCCCCCAAATAAAAGAAAGAAAGAAAGTCATCATGTAACAATAGAATGACTAGAATTTTGGATTATACTTAAATAAGTGTTTGGACTTATATTATATTTTAACCTCTTTAATCTCAAATGATTAGATGCAAAATTAAAAATACACACAATCCTCCCCCAATTTCTTTATAAAACACAGAAACCTATGAAATTTTGAGTGTACCGCTTACCTCTCTTATAATATTGTTTTATGTGTATGACATATGAGTAAAATACAAACTTGTATAGTTTTGTTTTATGTGGAAATTGAGTTCGAAACCAAAAGGTTTATTTTACACTTAAATTTATCTTTTGTGAGGAATAAATATCATACTAAAAAACAAACTTAAAAGGTTCCATTACTTCCATGTTTTACTTGAAAACCACAAGTTTTTTGGTACAAAATTTCATCCAATAGTTTTACAAACAAAAATTAGAGTTTGACGTTGTACGTTTTGGGAAGTTGATGGGAAGGAACAAGATAGATGAGGGGGCCAAGTTCACGTGAGAATCACATGGAGAATGAGCCTCGTACGGGCAGGGAGGGCACGCAAGGAGGGTGGGCAATGCATGATAGAGATTGTCGGGTAGTGAAGCAAATTGGCCTATAAATAGGGCTAAAAAATCACACACTATTAATTAATGAATATACATTACTGAGAGAGATCTATTATTGGGGGTTGTGTTATGTTGTGTTGCGTAAGTAAGGAAAAGGGAACACGTGGGACAGCTATCACGCACCTCGTGGGGACACCATAATCATCATCGGACATCTTGTCGGTCCCGCCTCTCCCTAAAAATCCTAACTCTCATTATTAATTATTTATTATTTATTGTTTTCATTTAATAGGTTTATACACCACACCACCATCATCACCATCATCTTCGTCATCATCACGAATACAACTTCACCCGGTATTGTACTGCGTTTGATTCACGCTCTAATGATGGTGCTTTTTTTGTGCCTTGGAGATTGCGAGGGAGAGTTGAGCTTGGAGATTGATTAATGCGTCTGCGTTTTTTTTTTTTTTTTTTTTTTGGGTTTCCCCTAATTTGGATATTTTTGGTAAATGTTGACTGTCTCAATATGCTAAGCCAGCCTATAATAGCATCCTTAAAACACTATCCCCTTTCCGGGGAGGGCGTGCATGATTTTGTTTAATCTCATTTATTTAATCGGAAGAAATCTCCTCACTTATGATTTGAGGAGGGCCCTTTTATATATCTCTTTACCTTTATTTTTTTTATAAGTATGCTAATAATTCAACTTATAACATTTGCTTTAAAATTATTATTCTTTATCGTAAAACTAAAATATTTATTAATTTTTAATGTAAGTAAAATTTAAATTTTAAATATTTTATTTAATGATAAAATTTTTTATTAGTTGAATTAATTAGAAGCTGAAAAACCCGTATGATTTGAGCATTTGAGGGTATCTCTCATGTCATTTTTGTGGGAGGGGGGTAGGGGTGGGTTTGAAACTGCCAAGTGGCTTAGACAGGCACTGGAATCTAAAGGGGATAGGTATAGGGTGGAGATAATAAGCACTATGTGGTGGTAAAAGTCTCAATGAACTTGAGTACAAATAATTGCTATGTCCTTTTCTGGTACACATAGATGCCATGCTGTTATGATATCACCAAAAGTTTAGTCATGAATATTGCGGAAAGGAGATGATTTTCTTAGAGGACAAATAAACACACACTTTCTAGGTGTAGGATAATTAATTGCTCCGGGTCTATCATATTGAGAAAAAGAAAGAAATGATAACTAATTAATTGTATCAAATTACTTCATTTTGTTAATATTTTACACAAACTAGTATTTCATTAGAGTTAGAGAATCTAACAATGATAAGGGTTTGAATTTTCTAAGCAAGCATGGAATAATAGTTGCACTGAAAAATCAAGTTGAAACAACCCTACAAATGTTCCAAAGTTTAATGGGTCCCTAAACCACTTATTAATATGTAAATACGACACTAATTAAACTTTAACTATTTGCAATATCACCACATTATTTGATCTTTCAAGAAAAGATAAAAAGTTATGAAAACACTATCTATCAATAAGCACTACTCTTTTGGTCTCCTCCTCATCCAGAAGAAAAAAAAATTCAAACTCTTTTTGAAAGCTAATCTATAGCATTTAGGTTAGGAGGGAGACAAGAAATGACACATTTCTAACTCTATATAGCCACTCTTCCACCTTAAAAATTGACAAAAGTTAACTTCTTTTGTGATGATTAGCACTACTTGTATTGCCATAACACTCATTTTTTGGGTATGCAAAAGTTGATCAACACGTGTCTACTACGAGAAAAGTTAATTGGAGAGCCAATAGAGTTTCATTTTAGTGTAAATCAAAATATTACAATCGAGCACAAAGTATTCAAATGATATAAAAATAAACAGAAACCCAAAATTATCATTCAAAAAAGAATCAAAAAAAAGAAGAAGGAAAAAATAGTAGTGATTATCGTCTTTCTCAATGATTAAAATATGCCACTTTTTAATTTGAGGCAAATCATTAACAAACATATTAGGGATTCTTTAGTCATTTTACAAGAAGGGACTTCTATGTGAATTGAACTTAACCAAAATTGGGAGTTGGGACCATAGTGCACCAGAACCTGGTGATAGAGATGGGACAAAAGTTCTAGATAGAGATAAACGGTTATCATAATTCTTGACCCATGCTGAGTGAGCTCAAGACCACAACATCCATGGAGTAATATAAGAGATTAAAAAAAAAAAAAATTATCACTCTAACGTGTATTGTAATTTTGGCTAAACCTAATTTATCGTTAGCTCACTTGTTAAATAGTGAGATAAAAACTGACTTTAAACAAATAAATTTGATGTTCCAAATAACCTTGACTTTTTTACTTAAATTCATTTTTTATGTCATCTTTTTAAAATAAGTAAATTAACAGTAAGTTAGCCAAGTACCATAACATGCCTTATTAAAACTATATATAATGGTTATCCCAAAAAAAAAAAAAATTATCTATAATGAATACTAATTAAAATATAAAGTAATGTTAGGTTTACAATATTTTTACAATAAATTATGTCAATGGTGGACTTAGATTATAATTCTTTAAATAAGCAAATTAGCAACAAATAAGTTAGCCAAGTACCATAACATGCCTTATTAACATTATCTATAATGAATACTAATTAAAATATAAAGCAACGCAGCGTTTACAATATCTTCACAATAAGTTATGTTAATGGTGGGCTTAGATTATAATTATTTAAATAAGTAAATTAGTAGCAAATAAGTTATCCAAGTACCGTAACGTGTCATATTAACATTATCTATAATTAAAATATAAAGTAATGTTATGTTTATAATATACTCATAATGAATTGTGTCAGTGGTAAGTTTAGATTAAAATCAATAATAACCTACCACTTATATAAAATTTGTTGTGAAAATATTATTGACATAGTATTACTCTTAAAATATATAAGTTCAACCATTATCAACAACATTATTAAACATTATTCTCCTCTAAATTAGTATAGATTTTTTTTTTGGTCCTATTTTTTTTAATCACTTGCAATATTGATTTATCTTTTAATGATTTGATAATTGGGAGATACAATTAAATCTTAGATATGTCCATAAAAAAAAAGAAAAAAAAAACTAAAATATACTAAGTCGTTGATCTAAAAATATATTATAGTTTAGAGTTAAGAGTGAAGAGTGAAGGAGCGTGGGGGTGGGGTAATGAGTGAGGGTATGATAGAAGGGTGAGGGAGAGGGTGAGGGAAGGAGTTCAAATGATTGTGATGAGGAGGGTGTCGGAGCGTGGAGAGACAAGATGACACGCACGACTGTATGGGTAGGGGAGTAGGGGCCCATGTATAATAGTAGAGCGTAAGACCACGTGTCTCCCAGCAAGACATGTTGGTCCACGTGAGTTGCGGAGGGCCTGATTTTTCTTCCACGCTTCCCTCTTTTCCGCTAACTCCCCTTCACCTCTACCCCCCACGTGAACTCCACTCTCCTTTGTCCCCTCTCTCTTTCTCTCTCTCTACCTCTCTCTCAAGCTACAGTAGTCTTTGGTTACTTTAATTAACTCAATATTGGCCAAGGCCAAAATGACAAAAAAAAGAAAAAGAAAAAAAAGAAAGAACAAGTTGGCTTGGCTCATCTTGACTCGGCTGCAATGTTCACTCAGCTGGTGAGTATGTACATGATGGGAAAGAGATTTTGACCTTGCATTGCATCAATGGAGTGGGCTAAATATTGTTGATAAAATTTGAATAGAAATAGAATAAATTAAAGAATTAAGGAGAGAATGAATAAGAAAAATGATATCATAAAAGGTTAAAGTGATTTTTAGTGCATGTATGATACAACCCTTTTTTTTAAAATATAATTTTTGTAAAGGAAAATTATTATTTCACTTTGTTTCTTATTTTCCATTTTATTTACATACTTTGTGAGTGGTGTATATTGACGTGAAAATTGAGAGTTCGAGACAAAAATTGGTTATCCGGCACCAAAGAAAAAAGTTATTTGAGTGGATTTTTATTTATTTGTTTGAATCACTAAACTGAAATTTGATGAAAAAATGAGTTTTAGGAAGTATTTGGTTGGCCATTAATGTCAATTGGTCTATTGTCTAAAAATCATTTGAGGATTAAATGAGAAATTGAATCATAAAGTGCCTAATTGAAGATGGTTTAAATTAGTAGAATCCGTTAGTACCACATAGGATGAAATTTGACTTTTATAAATATATATAAAGATGGGCTAAAGTTCATATGGGTTGTCCCAATATTAGATAATTATTTATTATTTTTTTTTAATGTATGTTTTACCATGCATTACTCTGTTCAAATGGAAAAATATAAATAGAATTGTAAGGACTGAAATCGTATGGGCCCCAAAATTGGAATGGGCTCAAACGTTGACGGCCCGCATAATAAATTTGTAGAGAGTGGGCTGAAAAGCTAGGCCTTAGCGGGCGGGCAATTGCTAGTCATGGCAGTCAAGGTGGTTGCGCAGAGATGAGCTGAGCTTACTCAAGGAGATTTTCTCTTTGGCGCAGTTTGAGTGACTCCTGTTCTTGGGCTCCGGGGGGAGTCCCCCCCTTCCTGGATTGTCTCCTCCTCCTTTTATATTAGCTTCTACTCTCCCTTGAATGTCACGTGTAGGTTGAGATTTGCAGGGTTGATACTTGTCCCATCAGCCCATACCCAAAGTCGTTGGGAGTGGTTGTAAAGGCTGAAAAGCATGGCTCTGTCAGGTGCAAAGTACTTAATTGCACAATGGCAGCCTTTCCTTTGTTCTTTGTCATTTTAGTACCTTTTCTGTTGGGTGGAATGACCCGGGGTGTCATCATCAGGACCGAGTCACTCCCTTTGACCTCGGCTATAGTTATGGCCGAGGAGGGTCCTTCCTATGGCCGAGGAGGATCCTTCCTCGGATCGGGCCTTGGGCCTAACGCGAACATTGACATGGGCTTCTTGGTTTTATTCCCCCCACAAGAATCCCTCATTCATAAAGTTGGGTTTTTTTTTTCTCTTGAGTTTCTTATAACATATTTTTTTTTATGCATATAGTTGCATATAATTAAAAAGAGAAAAGATGCATAGTTTAGTTCATTGTGCACGAAGATTGTAGTACTTTTTATGCACGTTGTTGATCATTGTGTTTTGAGAGACAGATGTTCATGAGTCTTAAAGTATCACTGATGAATAGTGTGAGGGGCGAAATTTGTTTTTAGGATATTGTGTCAAACACAAACACTGATTAAGTTTGCATTATTCATTCTTTACACATTTGGTTTGTGAGTTATTTAATTATTTTACATATTGATTTTTATCTACTGATTTATATTTGTTGTTCTTGCCTATTTGATTTTGTATGTGTTTTTGTATATGATTAAATTTGTATGTTGTTTTTTATTTACATAATCACCAAAAAAAAAAAAAAAAAAATTCTTATATCATAGCTAACAAAGGCGACATAATTGCTTTATGATGATTACTCTTTATAATCAGGATATATAAGACATCAATTAGTTTTTTATGTAGGTAGGGATTGAATACTAAATATCTTATTCCCCCATGAGGGATTTTATTAATTGAGCAAATTGGAAAAATACTAAACTTGAGTAATTAATTAACATTTATGCTTGGTTACATTTGATATATACATCAAAGTCTCTAGTCTAAATGTATATGACAGATAATGCAAGTCATGAGAGGGATGTACAATCGATTTTACTTATGTATGGAAATGTAATTATAATGCACAATATTTTGTACCTGGTTACCTTAAGCTTATGTATACATTTTAAAATGTTTTTTTTTTTTTTGAGAAACAAACATACACACACACAAGGGAGAGGGAAAGGAGTTCTGACACAAAGGCATACCATAACTCCACTCAAAAGCCATGGTAACTTTTAAGGAGGGTGTGACAAGTTATACTACACACAACACACTATCTTAAGCAATGTGGGACAATTACCCATTCTTTTTTTTTTAGAAACAAACACACACACACAAGGGAGAGGGAAAGGGGTTCTAACACAAAGGCACACCATAACTCCACTCAAAAGCCATGGTAACTTTTAAGGGAGGGTGAGGCAAGTTATACTACACACAACACACTCTCTTAAGCAATGTGGACAATTACCCATTCTTTTTTTTGAGAAACACACACACACAAGGGAGAAGGAAAGGGGTTCTAACACAAAGGCACACCACAACTCCACTCAAAAGCCATGGTAACTTTTAAGGGAGGGTGGGGCAAATTATACTACATACAACACACTCTCTTAAGCAATGTGGAACAATTACCCATTCTTTTTTTTGAGAAACAAACACACACACAAAAGGGAGAGGGAAATGGGTTCTACATGTTGATGTCATTGTTTGAATTTTTATTTAATTATTTGATATTTGTGCTCATCATTACGTAGACGACCTTTCAACACATATGTCCTCACTCCTCATTTCAAATTATTACGAAGATACACCCTAGACTAAAAATTAAATACCCTCTACTTTTCAAATAACATAATCTATATTCATTGACTTCTAACATACTTTCATTTTCAATCAAATTTCATTACTAGCGAAAGAGATGTTCAAATTTTGATAATTGATTTATTTTTTTAATCATCTTAAATGGTCTTTCACTAACACTATTAGTTAAATCAACTTGAGATTGACAATGTGTTGATCTAGTCCATCTTATTCATCTGGATTTTAAGATTTCAAATTATTATGAGTTGGTTTAGTAGTACTAGTTTATTAATCGTTTAGTTGACTAAAAGGCCACTTTCTTTGTGTGTCAACAGAATTATATTGAAACCATCATTAGAATTATTAGCTACGAGCCTACGATTACTTTATAGTAGCTGTCTATTGAAGGCCACTAAATTTACTTCGTCACTCGCGGATATGTTATTTTTTGCTTGGGATTGAACAATTAGAAACACACGTGACCTCTTCTCTTCTTTTATTGTGGAAGGCATATACATTTTCTAACTTTCTTTTCTTTTTGTTTTTAAATTCCCATTTCCTGGTCTGCACTTTGTTGCTTTCTCTCATAAACCCGTGCAGATTAATGCAATTTTCTTTCATTCAAATTTAAAATAAACATGATTTGTAACATATGGTGTTTTAGCCAAGGGAGTTAATCTTATACCAGAGGTTGTACTGATTTGACCAGTAGAACGATATATTTCGGTACCAGTCAATACTGGTGTACCGTTTCGGATTTACTGTTATTTTTATATTTATAAATATATATGTATGTATGTGTGTGTGTATATAGACACACACATACATACTATATTATAATAAATATAAAAGTTTACCATAAAACATTACCTCAATTCAGAACAAATTATTCATGATTTTAAGACTTTAGCATCAATTAAAAGAAAATAAAAACACAATATAAAAAATAAAAAACTTAATTGTTCATTACATACTAAGAAAATAAAGAATATTAATAAGTTAATGCAAGTAATTTACCGTTCTATCCTTACAAAAATTCAAAAATTATAAAACTAAAAATAAAAAAATAAAAAAGCTTTTTTTTTTTTGGTACCGGCCGATATTAATTGAAATTGACCGGTAAGGCTAGTATTTACACCGGTAGGAAACGTTGGCGTTTCGATACCGGTATATGTACCGATACGGTATGTACCGGCTAGTATAGTCGGTACCGGTATGGTATCGACCACCTTGGTTTTAGCACCGGAACTTTCTGATTTGATTTTGGATTGCAGGATGCTACTCAACTAAGAATGAACTATCCTTCTACGTTACGTCTTTCGTGAAGCAAATGGCATAACAAATGAATTAGTAAAGAGGGGACGAGAGCACCAATATAGTGTTAGAGAATATAATAAATGTTCAAATTTTGTTTATGTAAAATATGTATGCCCTATTTTGTACCCAGTGTACAATACTTGTAATGGTGCTGCTTAGTTAATAAATAAATATTCTGTTTTATCAAAAAAAAGAAAAAGAAAGCAAAATTAGAGATTTTGTTCATATAATATCCATTTGATCTTAGCCGTATAAAACTTGGCTCCAAAGCCATCCGATGAGTTAGATATACAACAATTATTTGTGACAACCCCAGCTCAAACGCTCTCTCCTTACTCGTTAACGACACGCTTCATAGAGCAATACAACGCTAAAAGCATGTTGAGTTTTGTTCTAGCGTGAATTACAAGCGCAAAGTTGCGATGGAAAATAAAATCAGAGAGGTTTGAGAAGGCACTGTTTTTTCGTTTTACCAGAAAAGTTGAAAAAAGCGAAGGCTTTTGTCCAGGGAACCCCCTCGTGCCCATGGTGGAAAATCGCATCGCATGGGAAAAGATTTTTCAGTGTGGCAAAAAAAAAAAAAAAAAAAATTAGATAAGTGGGGACCCCACTGGAACCAACTTGAATAAAAAGGTTTTCTGTCTGGTTCCAATCATAACCATCCAGTCTTTTGATTTGATGGTTGTCGACACTGTTCATTGGCTCACCTTAGTTTGGTCCTTTTAATTATCATCACCAAGTGAAGCACAGGATAACGAGGCCCCATTAGTTTTAGAGTTGATCTCAGCCGTTGATTTGGTGCCATATAGTTAATTGTGGATAGTGTTAATAAGTTGTGTTAGGTGGTTCATGATTTTAATGCTTATGATACGCATCAGATTTTCTTTTATTGTGAATCTTTAATTCAGGACAAATTATACTAGTGCGGTAGTGCTACAGTGCTAGCTGCAAACTAGTTGCATTAATTTGAAGTAGGTGGGTAGAGAAAATACTGGCTCATTTAATAATGGATACTTTCTCGAATTCCCTCATTTTTTACGTATTTGGTATGTAATACAAAGAGGTAATTATTACGTATATATTTTTTGAAGAATGAAGAATACGTATTACCGCATATTCTTGGTGCAGTGGTCACTCTACAAGTATAAATGCTTGTGAGTGTGGGGAGCAAATGCCAGGATTCAAATCTCTTGATGGGAGTTTCATACATATATACACTTAGATTAGGTTAGAGTATAAATTCTATCTTGTATTAAAAAAAAAAAGAAAAAAAAAGAAAGAATACGTAATAATTATATTAGGAACAAATTGATTATGGCAAATACGTACGTTATTTGGAGAGTTTTAATAGATTTTCTTCCACATTTCTCTTTTTCCCACTTCACTTAGGAAGTGTAAGCAAAAATGCATAGTTTTTCTTTTGGGTGTAAAGTAACCTCCTTATTTGAAAAAAGAAAAAGAAAAAAGAGAAATTACTAATTAAAATAAAGGGAGAAATTACTAATTGTAAATGGTTTTCTCCTTTGAACCAATTGATACAGATAACCTATGTTTTAGCTTTGGATATAATTTTTTATTTCTTGTTTATACAAATGAATAAGTTCAAAAATAAAAATAAAATATTCAAAAAAGCCAAACATAGTATAACCTTCAGAAAGTACAGAAGATGTCCACGATGATATTCTCCTATGTGAATAGTTTCCTATGAATATGTTGAAGGCACTCTTGTTGACAATACGGAATAAAATTAATTACCAAACCGTATATAATTGAGCTTTTATTTTTATGCATTAAATTCGTGGAACCAAAGTCCAACTAGCTTTCCTTTAATCAGTTAAGATGCAATTATAATGATTTGTTTTTTTGAAAAATGCCTTCTTCATCACTCATTCAATTATCTCCATACATACAGAAAAAGTAAAGTAGTCATAACTCAAAACTCATAAGTCGCAAGTCATAATTTACTGTGTTTTGTTTTCTTTTGGCCTGGTCAATAGTCAGCAAAATGGTTAAGCAGCTCAGCTTACCAAACAAAATATGTGAATGGTACAGATGAGTTAAAGAAAAACGCCCTCCGTTTGTTTACCATGGTTAAGGATGTAACTTGTGGTAGTAAATGTAGAGAAGACAAACTAGCAGAGTTAGGTATTATTTTGGGGGCAAAAGCTATGATTGAGATAATTGGCCTCCTGACACCAAGTCATGATTGAACTTATACACCACTCCTACCAGTTTCTCTTCTTTCTATATAACCCCCACCATACCACCATTAGTCCCCTCCAAACTATACCTATCACTCGCCAAATTCTCTCTCTCTCTCCAAAGACCAGAAACTTAAAACTTCAACCCTAGTAGTCCTTTGAATACACAAAGTTCTTCAAAGGAACTTTTCTTTGGTTTTTATTGCAAAGAGAAAAGTATGATGGTTGAGAAGGAAGATCTGGGTCTGAGTCTGAGCTTGACCTCAACTCAGAACCACCACTCTCTACACCTGAATCTCATGCCTTCCCTGGTCCCATCTTCTGGGTTCAATCCAAAGCCCTCTTGGAACGAGACCTTTCCTTCATCAGGTGCGTTAATGGACTTCGTAAAATTTGCATGGCTTTCATTCTTAGATCTGGGCTTAGCTCATAATACCCGTTTCAAGGAAGCCATTTTTGCCTTTTTCTTTCAACTTTCAAGGAACTTAGATAAAAATGATACTTTTTTTTTTCCTTTGCTTTTTTATCTTTAATTTCTTTAACAACCAACTTTTCTCTTATTCACACTCAAAGTTTCTCAAATCTACAACTTTTTCACAAGTCATGGGGTCCTATTCTTTAGATCTGTCCGTCAAAATTCAATCTTTTTCATTGATTCTAACTCACAATCCCACATGCAGATCGAAACTCTGAAACATGCCGAGCCGAGACTCGATCTTTCCTACGAGGCATCGACGTGAACCGGCTTCCATCCACGGCTGATTGCGAAGAAGAAGCAGGCGTGTCATCTCCAAACAGCACCCTATCTAGCGTGAGTGGGAAGCGAAGCGAGAGAGAAGCTCACTGTGAAGAGCTCGACATTGAGAGAGCTTGCTCTCGAGGTATCAGTGATGAAGAAGACGGTGAAACCTCGAGAAAGAAGCTAAGGCTCTCCAAGGACCAGTCCGCTGTTCTTGAAGAGAGCTTCAAAGAGCACAACACCCTCAACCCAGTAAGTATACTATGAACCAAAACTCAGTTGAATCATTATCAAGTTTGTCTGGTTGCTGAGAAAAAAAAAAAGAAGTAAAGTAAAGCAAATAAATTTTGGCCTTTCTCGTTTTGATTCCCAAGCGAATTTTTACGTTACACAGACTTGATGGAGGGTCTTCAGTCTAACAGTCTTCTACCAATATTTTCAAGAAAAAAAGAAAAACATTTGAGGTCCGAAACAAGCGAGAAAAAGTCGATGCTTTCTAATATTTTCTCGGCAAACAAACAGAATTCTTTGTCATGTAGGTGTAGTCTGGCACTTTTACTGATACATAGGTGGTTTTTCTTATGGTTGCAGAAGCAAAAGTTAGCGTTGGCTAAGCAGCTAGGCCTCCGACCTAGGCAAGTAGAGGTCTGGTTTCAGAACAGAAGGGCAAGGTGAGAAATTTTCTTCGAATTTTTATTATTAGGGTATTTTTGGTATTATCAAGTTAATATATTTAGAATTACTGTTATGCCCATTTGGAGTAGCTTTATTTACGTGGACTTTTTTTTTTTTTTTTTTTGAGTAGCATATTTTTTTTTTTTTTATTTACGTGGACTTTGAAATATAATGTACAGGACCAAGCTGAAGCAAACCGAGGTTGACTGCGAATTTCTAAAGAGGTGTTGTGAGAATCTGACGGACGAGAATAGGCGGTTGCAGAAGGAAGTTCAGGAGCTGAGAGCACTGAAACTCTCCCCACAGTTCTACATGCAAATGACCCCACCTACGACCCTAACCATGTGCCCCTCATGTGAGCGTGTCGGGGTCCCACCTTCTTCATCATCAACCGTTGATGCAAGGTCCCACCAGATGGGCCCAACTCACCAGCGTCCGATCCCAATTAACCCGTGGGCCCCAACTCCATCTTCCATCCCACATCGACCGTTCGATGCAGTGCTCCATCCACGATCGTAGATTAGCTACAAAGATAAACATGAAAAAAAACATTTTGGTCCTTAAACTAGGTGTATTGTAATGTAATCTTATTCTTATTCTTAGCTAATAGCAAAGGTTGTTATAATGTGTACGGAGAAAAGATGCAAATATATTCAGTTTTTAACAGCGTACCAATTTTTAGGTTCAACGTTCGGGTCTAAGATATGGTTGGTAGAACGTGATTTGGTGGGTCATCATGTTTTGTATTATTGGACCCACCTTCTTCTCTGTGGGGTTGGGGTGACCTATTTATTAGTTTAGTTTTTATTAATTTATTTAGGAGGGTAAGGAAGGAAGACTCTGTCTGTAAAGTGCATTTCTAATTGCTAATTACTAATTAATTGTTTAACTTTAAAAAGTCAAGGAAGTTTGTGACTTTTTGTTCTAATCTCTAATGGAAAACCACAAATGATTATTGCTTATAATGACAGAGGAATCTTACTTTATTATGTCCTTTATTTAACTTTTTAAACATGTTGGGTTCATATTTGTAGACAATAAAGAAGCATGTGGGATTGGTTGTTGAAAGATGGGGTCAGATGAAGGTTTTTATTTCTCTCAATTGTGGCCAAAGTCCTTGTTCGAGGAGATTTTCAAAGTAAATTGAGTCTTATTGTTTGACAAAGAATTGCTCCCTATTTTCTTTGCTTGATATTACTTTTTCTGAATAAGCATTTGAAACCCCATCCTCACGCGTTTTTCCATACTTTTGAAACTTTCTTTTGGAAAGCAATTGATAGTGGATTATGTTAGACGTTCCACTTTTGATGACTATTGAACTTGACCATGGAAACTGGTGGCTGTTCATATTGTAGCTTGGAATGTGGCTATGCCGCAGTAGTTTATTTTTTGGGAATTTGTTTTTTCTTTTTTAAAGAAATACTTTCGGGAAAAAAGAGAGAAAAAAAAATCAAAGGCCAGTTTTTAACATCCAAACTCCAAAGTCATGAGTAAAATGAGTTCTGATACTTTTCTGTCAGCCTTCCTTTAAAAGCATACTTGATTTAATTGAAACCCACCAAATGAGAACCATACTGGATTTCGTGCATTTCTTAAAAACTTGGTCATTACGCTTTTCCTTGTAGTCTCAAATGGAAAATAAGCTTTGTGAGGGCTAAGAATGTTTAAGTCAAGAATTGTTTTTATTTTATATATTTTTTTTCATGCCGAATTTGACCGAAATATGCTAGGAGTGAACCATAGATTTGCCAAAGTATTTGTCTTTGAAATGCATAGGGCTGTCAACATCTTACCGGACCCCATGAAATTGTCCGACCTGAAGCCATTTGACCTGATCAATATGGCGGTTGGCGGTGGTTTCGTGAGATGAAAATCTGACCAAGTTGGTTCGAGTCTCGGTTTTGGACCTTTTGGTTTATCTTAACCCGTTGGAGCTAATCCGACTGATATCATTCCTTCCCTTTTTCCAACGATTTTTCCATCAATATTTGGCGAAGATCTTGAGTTCTCAAACTATATCTAGGGGGGATAGTGGGGACTTATTTCAACATGAGAAGCAATATTCGTGCTCTCTTTGTTAGTAATTTGTAAGTGGATTATTTGGGAAAGATAGAACCATATAAGGATTTCAAATTAGATCAAGCATGGGTGACTTCATTGAACAAATCAATCTTTTGTTAGGGGTGGGGGAATGTCTTTATTATAACTGAGGATGCTCTGATGGCTAAGTTAATACAGAGGATTTGAGTGTATAGTAACAGAGTAAAATTAGTTAAAAATGATAATTTGGTTAGTAGAGTGATGGGTGAATTTATAAGGCAAATGAGGGTTGGATTTGACGAGAACTGTTCCCAAAAAATTTGGTTTTTTGTCCTATTACGTTATTGTTTTCTTGGAGAGCAATGCTGGTGGCACAACTTGTGACACTAGAATTATCTTTTCTTGGATTGACTAAGGGAATGGATGCTAGGATAACGCCTTTGAAATTGCAAGCATAGGGTGCATGTTCAATCGCATTAAATGCAATTGATGATTGGTGGAAAGGTAATAAATGTTGATTTGAGTGAGAGTTAGTGGCATTCGACATGGTCTCCTTTTGACAAAGACTATACCAATTGACCCGTAAAGGGGAGATGCCCTTGAGAGTGTAGTTATATGACTATGTCATCCCATAATAGGTTAATTGTTAAGGATCTTCAAGGTTGACAATTGAGAAAGGTTGAGGACCTGTTTGGTAATATTGTTCAAATAACCTTGCATAAGTGTTGTGAAAATATGTGTGAGTGAAAAAGTGTTGTAAAAATACGTGTCGTGTTGTTTAAACAACGAAAACTATTATTCAAACAACGTTACAAAATAGCCCCTTAGTTGCTGAACATCTGTAGTGAGGACACTAATTCTTTGCCAGAGCTCGGGTCAACACTCAAAGATATTTTATAGGTCCAACCTTGATGGGTTTGGAAAGATGGGCCTTGCCATGGGCCCAAAGGTCTTCTTAGGTAGGCTGATGTCCCGCTTTGCACCTCTAGGCACAGCCCCAGCGTAAAGGTTTCATGTTGTGTTCACAAATTAATCATGAAATTGGTTGTTTTCACTGCAATATCTGTAATTTTGCATATTAGTGTAAAACTTATTGATTGTGATGAATAGAGCAGTGCACGTGCTCTGTCTACTAAGGAAATTGAACCAATCAACATAGGATTGTACATGCAATCCATAGTTGTCATTAGGATGCTATTTGATGTGAGCTTGCCCAGCTTTTGATGTCCTTTACTTGGAGTACACTGACTTCTGCGCAGGCCTGGTTATTCCCTATGCCGGTTATTCCCCATACCGTTTGAGTTGATGCTTGCTTGTTCTTTTGGATTGAGAAATGCCATTGCTTTCGTACAATAATTGATGCCATATTTCCATCTTGATTTAGTTCATATTCTTTTGCCTTTTGGAGCATCTCCGTACCCTCCAAATAACTAGGTAAATTTTGTGCAAGAAATTTTTTCCCCCTTCTTCTGTTCCTAATAATAATGAAAGGCAAGCAGTGCTAGATTTTTGTTGGCTTCTTTTGGAGAACACGGGCGTTGAGCATATCATAAGCTTGCATTTCAATCTAGCCAACTTAAATGGAAAACTGACTCCGCAAACTGATTGGGTTTTTCTCACTAGTTTGGGGGCAAAGACATCGTGATTTTGTGAGGTCCGGTCAACCAAAATTACTTGTACAAAAGATGTTATTACCCTATCATTTGAGTCTGATAACTGGTACTTAGGAGGAGGTCATTAGCACTGGGAAACTTTTTTCCACCAAGTTAGAGATAACTAGAAGGAAACAGTGTTGTATCGCCATTGGGCCCTTTGATGCTTAAATCCGAGAGGGTGTTTCTACTTTCTTTGTAAACTCAACAGAATTTTAGTGAATCATTTTTTCTTTTCTTTTTGGGGTAAAATATGAGCATATCTTTTGCATGATATAGAGCCCTTTTTACATACGGCTAAATGAGAGCTCTAGTTAGGTGTTTTATTAGGAATCTTTCTCTAATTTTCTTGTCCAACCCACCAAGAATTCTTGTAGTTCAAGGTTGTTGCTTCCCAATCAAGTAATTTCCTCCTTTGGAGTAGCTTAAATATAAGAAAGTAGTTGATCAAAATCTGTAACTACTAACTTACTTGGCTATGCCTCATGTGCTGGCCAAACTTACATATTGGGATTAGATTTCCTTTCGAACCAAACTCTTTAATTATCTGGGTTGATTCAATATCTATGATGTGCAGCTTCACCATCAGTAATCAATTATTTCTCTTTGTTTCATACCAGTACCACGACCTTTCCCACTTCCTAGCTGAGGTGACGAGGTGTATCAAAATCAGAAAGATATATGACCATTGATTTCTTTAATTTGTTTTTGGGAAAAATTTACTTGCGGCTATTTGTTTTTGTTTTGTTTTTTTTTTTTTTTTTTGGTTGTTGTTGTTGTTGTGTGTGTGGCTAAAATGCAGAATATATATTACCTCCCCACCTCAAATTGTTAATCATTTATTCTATTTTGGGAGGTCTCAAAATGAAGTTCTCTTTGAAAAGTCAAGTGAATAAATTTCCTAATATACCATTTCATTAATTTATAAAACCAATACCTCTCTTTTATGAAAGTTTAAAATTCATGGTTTTAAAAACCTCAAAGAATTGAATAAGAGACTATTTATGTAAAAGATAGAGATGGCAATGAGACGAGGTCGGGTATATCATAGGTGCTCCATCCTCTCTTCAAGGGGGATCATTATAGCTCAGGATTATAAAATGGAGTTATTTTGCCATCCTTATTAAGTATGGTAATAGCAGGAACATTGATAGGGTTGGACTGGTCATGTCATGACAAGGTGGGGGGACATTTTGTGTCATCTCTAGTAAAAGAGGCTAGTTTTGAAAATTTGTACATTTTTATGTAAAAGATAATATATTAAATAATGTCCCTTAAAAAGTTGAATTTTCTAAACAATCTTAATAAAATGGGACAAAAGGAATATAAATCATAATAAAGCAATAAGAGACTGCTTAAGCTCTCAATTAAACAAGTAGAAATATCTCAAAAAAAAAAAAAGTAGAATACTACCAAAATTCTCGAAATAATAATGAAAAAAAACCCTTCACTTTGCTTAGAAGCCACTAAGTTAAGAACAAGTATATTGTGTGCATAGTTACATACTGTAAGACACACACCATAACTTGATTAAAAAGTGAATAAAACAAATTATGTAGTAAATAGTCAAAAGAAAAAGAAACCAATAAATTGGTTTTCAAGCTTATAAAACTTAAAAATTTGGTAAAAAGCCAAAAAGGTGAAAATAATGGCTATATGATTCACTCTTAAAAGTGTAGCTCAATGCTTCCAACATTCAAATTATGGATATTCAGGTTCTTGTCCTCTCCTTTAGCAATAATTATCTTATACTCCTTTAGAAGTTCTCGATTACAAGATATGAATCATACATATATCGAATGTATGAGATATATTCTTCTCCTTTAGGAGTTCTTGCTTACAAAAAAATCACCCTTGAAATATAGCAATTAGGCTTTCATCCAGAATAGTCCAAAGGCCTCGATAGAAAAAGGAACAATTATAGCACAGAAAAATAATGCCCTATTCAGTAAGCTCTTTAGCTATAACAACTTTCCATTATTTAGAAGTATGAATGAAATGAACCAGTGCAGTGGTACTGGTATCATCGAAAAATAACACTTGCTTCAACTATATCAAAAACCCAAAAGTTGCCGACAGTATATAAGTGCCCCCATGTAAAAATATCACATCAAAGACTGTTGGATGCTGCATTGAACTTTATCATGTTCCACTTATCATCCTCTGGTCCTGCAATAGGTATAGGTCAATTTGCGAGTGCCCCCACAATACAAATAACAACCACTATGTCAAAGACAAAGGACTAGGCGATGATACATTTAGAGATAGAATCAGCTTACAAGTAGCCCACACCAAACCCTCATAATCTTCAAATTTGGTTACATATGTGGGATCTTGATAACACAAGAAAGCACCGCTTTTGTTTTAACTTTGGGCAACACATGTTTTTTTTTGTCTTACCTTCTGTTTTTTTTTTTTTTTGGATTGATTGAATTGTTTTACCTGTTGAGAGGCTTTAAAACTTGCAACTGTATCTGTTTACTCTTTTTTTCTCCCCCACAATGAATTATTATTATTATTATTATTTCTAGTAAGGATATGAATTTTATTTCTTTCACAACAATTATTTCACACCTAGCGAAGTATAGGTGGTGAGCAGTACAATATTACTTTCATACGACTCTACTTCTATTATCACTTTTCTTATCTATTAATCACAACATGCCACTTTATTAGTTATGAAAAAGTTGTGAATTTTTTTTTTGTAACTAGAAATAGTGTTTCATCCCTCTCTAATCGCTTGGTAATAATTTTTTTTAATAAATATTTTTTTTTATTTTTTATTTCTATATAACGAATTAATAATATGGTGGATTGAGTTGATAGGATTTTTGGTCTAAAACAATAACTTTAAATGAAGTATTTCCTTGTTTCTTTATGAAATTTTTACTTAATATTTTTGGTTACATTTCATTTATTGCTAGTAAAAATTTTAATAATAAAATCACTCAACAACCTTTACCTTCGTAAATAAAGACAAATTAACTTTAAAATCAATAATTTTTTTTTTTTTTTGGGTCAAATCAATATCATAAAAGTATATTGTACAAAATAAAAAGAAATAAACTTGTGACCAATGCGAATAAGTTTAAGCGTAAAAGAGTTGTTTGATGAGAGAGAGAGAGAGAGAGAGAGAGAGAGAGAGAGAGAGAGAGAGAGAGAGAGAGAGAGAGAGAGAGAGAGAGAGAGAGAGAGTGAGTGTGTGTGTGTGTGTGTGTTGATTGCGATTGGGGCTTAGGTAATTTTCTAAAGGACAAAATTTAGTTACAAAAGTGGTTGTAGCCTAAGGCTATAACCTTACTCAATATCTTTTTATTGGAGGTGAATTTCGACAAACCCACCATTGGATTACATCTTCTTCTTATATCCTCCATACTTGCAAAATTTCTAAAATATTAAAGATTAATAGTTATGTCATCAATAAATTGTTTAAATAGCAAGTTTTTATTGTTTAAAATTATGCATAAAATATAAGCCTATAAATCATATAATAAATAATATTCAATTGTCACAAAATTAGACATGTGTATTAAGAGCTTAAAGAATATGCAATTCAACGGTTAGATTTTCAAAATATATAATAATATTTATTTTATTGAGTAAGGTTGTAGACTTAAGCTACAATCAATTTTTTAGCTAAACTTTATCATTGTCTAAATTGCTAAAAAGAAGAGTTGAAACTGCTTAATGCTTATTATTTGGAGTCACATCAACACAACATCAAAATTGGGTAAGAAAAAAAAAAGCAAGATCCAAGCCAAGAGCCCAATGACTTTGCTACAGAGGTTGGGCTTTTGCCCACATCTTCATCATATAGGCTCATTTGAATACTTATTTTACAACACAAGGACAAAACTCACTCGCAAGGCTCAAGCCCATGCACAAAAATCTTTCTCTCTGCTTTATTTTCAACAATAAATGCCGTTTTATGTTTATCACATCATTGCAATCGACATTAAATGCTGGTTTCCCCCTCCCAACCCCCCCTTTTTTTTTTACAAGATAGAAATTCTACTTTAGCATAATTTAAGTGTCTATGTGTGTGAAACTCCTTCCTAGATACTTAAACCTCGACCTTTGCCCCCTACACCCTACAAGTACTTATACTTGTGGAGTGACCATCGCATCAAAAGTGTGCGGTGGTAATATTGGTTGTCCTTGAGTTTGCCAAGTTCAGCAACAATATTAAACCTTCCCTTTTATGGTGTAAACTAACTCTTTTCTCATCCCAACTTTGTTTCCGAGTATAAAACTCTAACTAGCCCATAAAGGCCAAAAAACTTATAATTGTCCATCAGAATAGGCAAACTACTCAGGGAGCTTATAGATTGGAAGACTAGAGGAGAATGGTAGATCGATGATAGAGAAATAATCTCCACCCAAAATGCTTCAAGTACTCACTCTTCTCATACGTTCAATAAAGGGAAAATATTTGTCAAAAGCCTTGTAATTGAGTGAGATTAATCGGTCTAGTTCAAAAGAATAGTACTAGGGTTCAAATCACCCCTCCCCTCCCAAGAGCCTTATTGCTCAATTGCACATTTTGGTGTTTCTAAGAAAGACATTCAAAATGCAAATATCATCTTTCCCAACTATCGAATTATTTTTTTTAAAAAAAATCACATCTCTTCCCAATTATTTGACAAAGGTATGGAGAGAATTGCCTCAACTCTTTGACATGCACCTCTGAAATCCTAGGATGCACGGACACTTTATTAAGGGTGTAGTACCTGTGTCGTACTGTGTCGTACTAGTGTCGTACCTACTGTTTTATGTTATATAAAGAGGATCTACCTTTTACTCTACCGATTCTG
The DNA here is from genome assembly GCA_028535165.1 of Quercus tomentella. Classification (NCBI taxonomy): domain Eukaryota; kingdom Viridiplantae; phylum Streptophyta; class Magnoliopsida; order Fagales; family Fagaceae; genus Quercus; species Quercus tomentella. The sequence goes on along the minus strand of JAPQVY010000023.1, from coordinate 8,969,131 downwards.
ATATACCATGTGTTTGATTTTTTTTTTTTTTTTTTCCTTTTTAAACTTGAGTATTTTATAAGAAAAGTAAAAAGATTACATGAAAGGCTGTGGTTGGTGGAAATGAAACATAAAAAATGAGATTGAGAATTTGCAATCGGAACTTGAGGGGTCTAGAGAAGTTCTCTTTGATGCTGGTGCTGGGTATACACGTGTGAATAAAATTCCACATGAAATAATAATAACAAGAGAGTGCTTAATATAACCTAGCTAGACTCAAATTCATAGTTTAAGATTTTTGGTTAAATGATATCTCTATATGTTATATTAATTACTTAATGAAGTACAAATTGCATTAAAATGATTAAGGTAGAATTTTATAATATATGCAGAATCCTCCAAGAAATTCCCTATAATTTTATTAGTTGATGCTATTTTTAAATGCAAATGGGACCATTTTCAAAGTCTCCTTAACGGGTGCACGAGGGCACCCATTAACAAAAGCCATTGTAGAATGGTGAGTGGAAATGGAAGGTAGGCAACGTCTGGTGAGGCAGATGTAATTCAGTGCTATTTGAAGTACATAGCTCAGTAAGACTATTTGAGTTGGGTTCCATCTAAATTTGACCACTATATAAACCTGGGAAGCTATCAAGACTAAAGCGCCTTAAGCTTATTTGTACAAGTTGGTTTTCTAAAGCAATTCCAAAACATGCTTTTATATCTTGTTATAAAGAACAAACTCAGGCTAGAGACAGACTTGAAAATTGAGATTGTGTTGGAGATATATTGTGTACGTTTTGTGGTAGACAAGAAAGCAGAGATTCTCTCTTTGTTTCAAGAAAAGAATATGATACGAAGCGTTGAATCTTGATAAATAGGGTTGTTGGTGATTGGGATATTAAATTAAATTGGTCAATTACTAATTTACTAGAAAATATTGAAGTCTATACTCTATAGTAAGCAAGCTTGCTTGGGTAGCTATTATATGTCACACACGGCTTTACCTAAATTCTAGAATATGTAAGGGAAAAAACCAAATATGGAGAGGGATTTCTGCTGGCTATAAAGCATGATGTGAGATTTAGAATTACTGGATGTCCAGGAGTAAAATAACACCGTTAAGAACAAAACTATATATTTTGCTTAAAGCATTCGCTTATGAACTGTTTCGCATATGGTGAATTTAACCACATATTTCTAACATTCTCCTTTATGTGTGGGCTCAAACTTTACTTTAATAGATGATACTCAATACGTGAGATTTTAAATAAGAGGTGAGTGGAGGAGATAGAGATCGAATTTAGGATCTCCTAATATCATGATAAATACTGATTATCTCAAAAACTTAAGTTATTGGGATATGATAAATTTAATTATTTAAGCATATATTGATGCTAAAGTTGTAAGAGGTTGTTAACTTATTTTAGTTGTATAAATAGCTAAACTCTCTTTGTAATGTATACGCAGTTTATAATACAATTTCCATTTTATTGGAATCTCATAGTTTCTCTCTAGAATCACTTTTCTTTTCAAGTTTTTGGTAAGCTTTTAAAATTTTTTATTCTATTTTTATTTTTTTATAGGTGCTTGTGTTACTGTTAGTTTTGTATATTTTTTGTATTTCTACAGTTCTAGGTTGGTTGAGAAATTCTTATCTCCAAGAAAATCACCCTTTTGGCAATATCAATTAAAATACCATGCTGAGGAAAGTTTGAATGGGACTTTTGTAACTAAAGAACCACAGTACTTAAACTTGTGATGATGTATAAAACAACTGTGGCTGGGCTGTGAAATTGTTTGTCACGGGTCTAATTGAACTCAACTTTGGGTCTGGAAAGGTCTATAGTTCAGCCTTACAAAAATAGCTCTCACTTGAAGATTTTGGGCTGAACAACCTTGTTTCAATAAACAACTCACTTCTTACCCTAACTTAATTCTTTTTTTTTTTTTTTTTAATCTAATTGATACACAATTCTAATAGTGTTTTATATGGTTTTCTAAAATGCATTGCCGTAGAATTTTTAAAATCATTGCTGCAAAACAACAAATTTTGCTACAGTTTTTTCACACTTGACTCTCAAAAAGCAACTTCCAAGTTTTGAAGCTCATCAGGTTCATGCAACATAAAGACCACTGAGGTCCAAGTTGGGAGGAAAATATTGAATATTGTTGTCAACAGGCAAACTGATTTGATATATCCAAGTTGGGAGGAAAATATTGAAGGTAAAACTGCAGTTTTTGACCTAGTAGTTCATTAGAATACATCTATACAAACTTAAATTATTTTCAAAATGATGATTGTTCTTTTGATTTCATACCGGAAGTAGATAGAAGTCAGATATTTTTAATTACTGTTAAAAATCGTTAATGTTGAATATTATCTTTATAGTTTTGACTTAGAAGTATGTGGTTAATTGATTATATTTAGCATATCCCAATATCTTAAACTTTTGGACAATCAGTAATTTAAAATGGTAGCCTAACCTATTAGATTATGTGGTTAAATGATTAAATTTATCATATTAAGCTTTTTTTTTTCATGTGTCGGGCCTCACCTATTAAATTATGTAGTTTTTTTTTTTGAGAATCATTAAATTATGTAGTTAAATGATTAAATTTACCATTACGTGGTTAAATGATTAAATTTACTATATTAAAATTTTGGGACAAAATTTAAAATTTGAGATTTTGAAAAGGAAGGGAATATGAAAAAGAAAAGAGAATGTGACTAGAATATACTAAATTAAATTATTTGCATTGAATGTTGTAAGGACGCAATTTGAGTCGTAAACCCAAAAGGTAAAAGGATATAGGCTCAAAGAGTCCAATACAATGAATTTGTAGAGAGTGAGTTGGAAAACTAGGCTCTAACAAGTTGGGTAACAATTATAGGGGATTTCAATGACAATAAAGTAAAGATAGACTGGTTTTATCTAAAGAAAATCGTCCTCGGCACAATCCGAAGAGATCAGTTCTAGTATATATTTCTTGAATTTGATTACAAATACAGTTCTTAGTGCTACATTATTCTTCTATCAATTCTCCAATCCTCTTCTCTCAGGATCTCCCTTCTATTTTATATTATCTTCATCCTTTCATCTCTATCCTCCACGTGTAGATTAGATTGTTGGTGTTGATCATTGTCCCATTAGCACCTTCTTAAAGTCTTTGGGGAGTAGCTGTAAGGCTGAAAATTATTGTTCAGGTATCACTTCCTCATTAATGCGGCCAGAAAGTTAGCTATAGAGCATTCAATGCGGTGGTAGCAGTTTTCTCTTAGATATTATATGGCTTCCCTCTGTCCTGTGCTTCTAGGATGCTTGTCCTTATCAATAGAACTTCCTGGAACATTGCTCTGAATGGCAGACAACACCGTCGAACCTCGACTTTGATCGGCTGAGGAGGTATTCATCCTCGGATCACCTTCTTGGACTCTTATGACCAAACCTCACCTCTTCATTCACTAACACGGACTCCCATAACAATGTTTTGCCCGTCCTCGGACTACTTAATGTCCTCAGATTGGGTCCCCGCCCCAATATATTCATAGATACATATTATTGGGCCTATCACCCCTATAATAGCCCCTCGAAATTCTCCTCTCTGGCTCTTCGGGAAGAAAGGAAGATTTTGATGTCACCACAATTGCCCCGCCCTTATCATGCATCATCTCTGCCTGTGCAGGTATCTTTTTAACTGCCTAATGCACGCTCCTGACGCTTCGGCATCCGAGACGCGTTGTCATTAAATTTTTGCAGCTTTATGTCCCCTACGTTCTACGGTGCAATGCGGATCCAACGACTAAGGATTCTATTGGAACTCGGGCGGGAATTTTCCCGCTCGTCTCTCTCTATCATATAAATATAGCTTGAACATTGCATTCACTCCACTTGCGCACTTATTCAATTTACTCGTGCCCTCACAAATACCAAGAGCCAGTCCGAGAAGAGTTTTCTTCTTTGCGTAAGTCTTTATAAACCTTTCTATTTACTTTTCCTTCTACTTTTCTTTTCTCCGTGTCCTTTTCTTCTTGGCCCTTCTATTTTCTCTTTATCTTCTCAATACCTTCAATCCTCTCTCGGGAATGGGTAGATTTTCTTATTTGGTAGACTCTGCAGAGAGTATAGAGAGGTTTAGAGCTTTGTATAGGATCTCACCAGGAGTCTCCATTAGGTATTGTAAGGAAGGAGACTGGCATATTGATAGGCAGGAGGGAGAGGTGGTAATCCCAATGATTGCCTTTATAAAAGGAGGGATGAGAATTCCCATGGGTACAGTTACTAGGGATTACCTTAAGGCTCATAGATTAGCTTCCACCCAATGTGACCCCAATATGTTTAGGATTTTAGGTAGTGTAGACGCCTTTAATGAGAAAATGGGTTTAAACCTTACCCATCACAATGTTAATTGGGTTTACAACCTTCACCACCTAAAAAGGCAGGGGTATTATCTAAAAACTAGGTACCCCGAGGTTAGACTTATCTCATGCCTTCCTGATTCTAACAATGGCATAAATGAAGGATTTCTTGATCATTTCAAGGGAATGGCATGATGGCGTCCCCTGCCCGATGAGAGAGGGGACACCAGGTAGGATTTTAGGTCTAGGTTTATTACTTGAAAATCACCTCTTCCTCACTTGATATTTTCTTTTCCCATTAGTCTATGTTTATGCTCGCAATTGAGTTTTTCCTTTGATTTATGCCCTTTTTTGCTGACGATGTTTTTCTTGTCTTTCTAATGGTTTTGCAGACAAGCATGCCGCCATTCCCAACTTCAATCTTGTCAACCAGCCGAGCTTGGACAAGATACTGAAGGCCGAGGTGTTCGTTCATAAGGACAGACAACTAAGAGTGGCCCACCTAATCCTAAACTACACCCCGCTTTCGTCTAGTTTCCAAGCATCGAAGTGTTAGATAAAGGCAAAAGATCCCCGCTTGTGTCTAATCAACGTCACCGTGCCTGGCTTTCTCAACCTAGGTCTGGCACCACAAGGTGTATTAAAAGTAGAACCCATCTTTCAGTACAAAGCCAAGGACGCAGCCACCCCCTCACAGCCAACCAACGAAGGGGAAGAAGAAGAAAAAGAAGAAAAAGAAGAAGAAGAAGAAAAAATAGTTGAGATTTTTGATTCCGAGGACAATTTTAAGGTGTTCAATCAACCTCAATCTCCCGAGGCCTTCACTGGTGACTTTAGTCACCTACTTCTGCCGAAGTAAGTCAGATACAAGGAGATTCCTTCGTTCCTGAAGCCATGGGAATACAACACAAGCCCAGGACGGGTCTTCTGGAGGTCATGGAATCTCAATTTGGGAACAAGGAATTAGAGAAGACTACCTAGGCCAAGCTTCCTCCCCTTTTGCCTATTCAACCTCTTCGATTCGACCCTATCGATCACAAAAAGAAGAGGGACCAAAAGAGTTAGGAAATGGTGGAAGGAGCCCCTTCCCTAAGGAGGCCGAGATCCAGTAGGGAGCTAAGCAAGCCAGGGTAGCACAGACCTTGGAGGACAAGAGAGTTGACTCACAAATTGGGGTCCCTGCCTGGACGCCCGCTCTGGTGCTGGACAGAGCTCCCTTGCCTGCTGATGGTTCAATCAGAAATTTCTAGCAAGGGAGGGCCAGATACGTGGCCGATGCTATGGAGCAGGCTTTACTGCTGCTTGAAGATATGGCCGATTTAAGGTCAATGAGGTAGCACGAGCTTTTCCTTAACTTGAAGAGGGACCTCGCCCTGGTGAGTTCCTTAACTGCTCTCTCTCTCTTTCCCCCCTCTTTTTTTTTAATTTATTTTTTTTTATTCATACTTATTCTTATTTTCTCTAACCTTCATATATATTTTTGAAAGGTTGTCCAATCCGCACACAGGGCTGAGGAGATAGTCAACTCCTCACACCAGATGATGAAGGATGAGGAAGCCCAGTGCATAGCTGCTGTGGAGGCTTTTAGGATGGCAGACAAGAAGTCTCAGGAGCTAACTGGCAAGCTGACTGAGGCTGAAAGGGACAAGAAAAGTGCTGAGGTAGCCTTGGGTGGGGAAAAGAAGCAGGCTGAAACCCTGCATAAGCAGCTTCGCTAAGCCCAGGCCGATTTTGCCGCCGCTAGAGATCAAATAAAAACTCTATCAAAGAAACTGGAGGAGGCCGAGAAGGCCAAGGATCAGGCGTAGCAGGATGGGTATGAAATGGAAGTGGTAGAGACTGAAGAAGCCCTTAGGGCTGAGGTCTTGGAGGTGTGTAGGTACTATTGCCTCCAAGTGTGGAACGAGACCCTCAACCAAGCTGGGGTTGAGGCCTCCTCTACCCTTAGGAAGGCAGAAAGTGCGTATTACTCTCTAGCCATTCGCGCTTCAAGCTTCTCGGTCCTCCAGGCGGACACCGCCTCCAAGGAGGTAGATGCTGGCAAGGAGAGCCCATCCAAAGCTCTTCCTTTAGTCCAAAGCCCATCCAAGGGGGCGGAGTTGCTTGAGGTTGCTGAGAAGCCATCCAGCCCCCAGCTGCCCCTAAGGACCAATCCAAAGAAAAAGAGGCCTCCCACAACATGGAGATTGTTCTGGCAACTCTCCTTATTCCTACCAAGGAGGACCTCAAGGGAAAGGTTCCAGCATCCTCCATGGCAGCCTCCACCCAGCCCAGCAAGACTCTAAAAGACAAGCTTGTGATAAAACTGAAGCCTTGAGTTGTCTTGTCTTTCCTTACTTCTTCTTTGTTTTTTTATTTTGTTTTGTTTTTTGTTTTTTGTTTTTTTTTTTTAAATTTTTGTTTCTAAGATTTGTAATCAAACTGATCTTTTGTGACTAATTTGCCTTTTTCTAAGGCTTAAATTAATGAAAATTATGAACATTTCCTTTACTCTTGTGATGCTCATACAAGTCTTGATACAGTTTCTATTTTATTTAAGACTTAACCAATACAAAAATGAGACATAGTTCACTTAGCTATCTGTGCAAATGATAATGTGTTTGAAATCTCAACAAAGTGTATCTTTTACTACAAAAGTATACACAGTGATAGAGTTTCCACTTAATCCCCTAAACAGAGAATTGATATACTTGATATATTTACAAATGCTTTAAGTGATGCCCATGAATGTTCATTTGCTCAAGTTACTACCATGAAGGTCTCTGCCATTCATCACGGCTGGTTCTATTTGATACTTAAATGAATAATAGAAAGTATTAGTTTACCCAAAGTATGTGGTCTGAGGAGCTAGACATGACTAAAGTTCTATTTAACTCTTAGAAAAATGTCATGAAGTATTAATTTACCCAAAGCATTTGGTCCGAGGAGCCAGGCATGACTAAGGTTTTGTTTAACACTTAGAAAAATATCATGAAGTATTAATTTACCCAAAGCATGTGGTCCAAGGAATCAGGCATGACTAAGGTTCTGTTTAACACTTAGAAAAATGTCATGAAGTATTAATTTACTCAAAGCATGTGGTCTGAGGGGCCAGACATGACTAAAGTTCTGTTTGACACTTAGAAAAATGATGTGAAGTATTAATTTACCCAAATCATGTGATCCGAGAAACCATGCATGACTAAGGTTCTGTTTAACACTTAGAAAAATGTCATGAAGTATTAATTTACTTAAAGCATATGGTCTGAGGAGCCAGGCATGACTAAGATTCTATTTAACACTTAGAAAAATGTCATGAAGTATTAATTTACCCAAAGCATGTGGTCCGAGGAGCCAGGCATGACTAAGGTTTTGTTTAACACTTAGAAAAATAATGTGAAGTATTAATTTACTCAAAGCATGTGGTTTGAGGAACCAGACATGATTAAGATTCTGTTTAACACTTAGAAAAATGTCATGAAGTATCAATTTACCTAAAGTATGTGATCTAAGGAGCCAGAGACGACTAAGGTTTTGTTTAACACTTAAAAATATGTCATGAAGCATTAATTTACCCAAAGCATGTGGTCCGAGGAACCAGACATGACTAAGGTTTTGTTTAACACTTAGAAATATGTCACGAAGTATTAATTTATCCAAAGCATGTGGTCCGAGGAACCAGACATGACTAAATTTTTGTTTAACACTTAAGCAAAAAAGAGGTATAACACATAATATCGTAAACAAAATATGGCAGAAAAGACTTTCATTAATAATAATACTTTCGTAGGTTATTTACATTCCAGGGGCGTGGTACAACATTTTCATCCAGATCTTCAAGATAATATGCATCTATTCCAACCACCGAGGTGATGCGATATGGTCTTTCCCAGTTGGGCCCTAACTTTCCCTGTGCTATGTTTTTTGCGGTACCCAAAACTTTTCTCAATACTAAGTCTCCAGGCGCTAATGGCCTTAACCTTACATTGGCGTTGTATTCTCGCTTGAGCTTATGTTGATAATACGCCAATTAAACCATGACAGTTTCTCTTCGCTCTTCAATTAGATCTAAACTCTTCTCTAATAGCCCATCATTGTTGCCCGGAGTGAAAGAACTCATTCTCAGTGTTGGGAACTCAACCTTTAAAGGAATCTCAACTTCGGCTCTATAAGTCATTGAGAAGGGGGTTTCCACTGTTGATCTACGAGGTGTAGTCCAATATGTCCAAAGGACGTGTGGCAGCTCTTCCACCCATTTTCCCTTTGCATCATCCAATCTCTTCTTGAGTTCATTCACTATGACCTTATTGACAACTTTGGCTTGTTCATTCGCCTGTGGATAAGCCGGGGTGGAATAACTATTCGTAATTCCCAAGTCACAACAGTATCTCTTGAAAACTTTGCTATCAAATTGAAGGCCATTGTTTGAGATAAGGGTATGGGGGATCCCAAACCGAGTCACAATATTTTTCCAAACAAATCTTTTGGCATCTAAATTCTTGATATTTGCCAATGGTTCAACTTCAACCCACTTGGTGAAGTAATCTGTGCCAACCAACAACCATCTCTTATTTCCCGTTGCCTTAGGGAAATACTCTATAATATCCAAGCCCCATTGAGCAAACAGCGAACGGCTGGACAGAGGATTAAGTACACCCCCCGACTGATGAATGTTTGGGGCAAACCTTTGGCATTGGTCACACTTCTTCACATACTCTTATGCTTCCTTCTGCATGTTCAACCACCAATATCCCTGAGTGAGGGCCCTGTGAGACAAGAATTTGCCTCCTGTGTGGCTTTCACAAATCCCTTCATGTAATTTCTCTAGGAGTAGCTCTGATGCTTCAGGGTGTATGCATAGCAAGTACGGCCCAGAAAAAGAGCGCTTGTACAACTTTTGGTCTTCAGTCGACCAAAACCTAGAAGCCTTTCTTCGCACCTTATCAGCCTCGGACTTGCCCTTGGGCAAGATATTCTCTTTAAGGAATAGCACTATAGAGTCCATCCAGTTAGGTCCCACTCTAATTTGATGAATATGGACCAAACCTTTCTTCATCTCAGTAAGGATAACTCAAGGCAAGCTCTGCACCGAGGAGGTTGCTAGAGAATCAGCATGTGTGTTTTCGCCTCTAGGGATGTACAAAAAATTGAAAGACTCAAACCCTAACTGTACATGCTTAACCTGATTCAAATATTCTTGCATTCTCACATCCCTGGCCTCTAACTCCCCCTTTACCTGGCCTACAACCAACCTCGAATCCAAGAATATCTCCACTGCTATTCCCTTCATTCTCTAAACTATGGTCATCCTTACTAATAGAGCCTCATTTTCAACCTCAATGTTTGTGGCCGAGAAGCCCAATCTGAAGGATTTCTCAATAGTGATCATCCTAGGAGATATCAGAACTAGCCCCACTCCAGATCCTCTGTGATTCATTGCACCATCAATGTGTACCCTCTAGGATAAAGGTTCTTGCAAGGAGACCACGCCAACTGATTTTCCATCCATGTCCTGCTTCTCTATCTTCTCTTCTAATAGGGATTCAGTAAACTCGGCTACCAAATCCGCGAGGACCTGTCCCTTGATAGAGGTGCAAGGCATATATTTGATATCAAAAGCCCCTAGGATCGTACCCCACTTAGCAATCCTTCCTGTGTAATTAGCACTTCGAAGTAGTGATCGAAGTGGAAGTTGGGTTAAAACAACAACGGTATGGGATTGGAAGTAGTGAGGGAGTTTGTGGGTGGCATGTACTACTACTAAAATGGCATTCTCTAGTGGTAAATATCGAACCTCTGCTTTATGTAACGACATGCTTATGTAGTAAATTGGTTTCTACACATCATTATCAACCCGTATTAGTACCAAGCTCACGGCATGAGGAGCCACAGCAATATAAGCAAACAAGATCTCATCTACCTCGGGGCTGGACATAACAGGTGGCCGAGAAAGATATTCCTTAAGCTGCTGGAAAGCCAATGCGCACTCCTCGGTCCACTCAAATCCCTTTCACTTATTCAATAACTAGAAGAAAGGTCTGCACTTGTCTGCTGACCGAGAAATAAACCGGTTCAAGGCAGCAGTCATTCCTGTTAGTTTTTGGACCTCTTTGGGATTTCGGGGTGGCTGCAAACTGTTAATTGCCTTAACCTGATTAGGGTTGACCTCAATTCAACGATGGGTAACCATGTAGCCTAGAAATTTGCCCGACCCCACGCCAAAGGAGCACTTGGAAGCATTGAGGCGCAGTTTGTGTTTCCTCAGTATTTCAAAAATATTCTTAAGGTCTCCCACGTGCTCGGACACCACCCTACTCTTCACCACCATATCATCTATATAAAACTCGATATTTTTGCATAATCGTGGCTCAAACATCTTGGTCATCATCCTCTGATAGGTAGATTCTGCATTCTTCAATTCGAAAGGCATCACTTTGTCGTGGTAATTTTCAGTAGGAGTGATAAAAGCTGTCTTCTCCTGATCACCTAGAGCTAGTGGTATTTGGTGGTATCTCTAGAAGGTATCCAAAAAGCTCATCCAAGGATGGCCTACAGTTGCATCCACTAGCTGATTTATCCAAGGCATGGAGAAAGGGTCCTTTGGACAGGCCTTGTTCAAATCTGTGAAGTCTACACATACCCGCCACTTTCCACTTTTCTTTTTCACCACCACAGTATTGGCTAGCCACTCGAGGTAAAACACCTCTTTAATAGCTCCGGCTTGTTTAAGTTTGATCACCTCGTCCTTGACAGCATCAGAATGCTCTTTAGATGAACACCGAGGTGTTTGCTTTTTGGGAATGAAGGACGGATTAACATTCAGATGATGGCAGATGATGGCAGATGAAGTTCGGATCTACCCCAGGAGCTTCATAAGTACTCCATGCGAACACGTCAATATTCCCCTTAATAAACACTATCAGCTCTTCTTTCTCCCGGTGAGGTAGTTGAGCCCCGACCTGAAAGAACTTATTCGAATCACCATCTACAACAATCTTCTCTAACTCCTTACACTTTGCCCCTTCTAATGTCTCATCTATGGGTAACACCAGAGTCCTTGATTGCTATAAACCCCTATCAGCAGAGGCTGAGGATCTAGATTCAGGCTGATGCGTGATTGTAGCCACCAAGCACTGCCAAGCCACAAACTAGCTCCCAACCAGCTTCTCAATCTGATCCTCGGACAGATACTTCACTTTCAAGTGGAGGGTGGAAGAAATAGCACCCAAGGCATGAAGCCAGGATTTTGCTACAATGACAGTGTGGGGAGAATATGCATCCACCACAATGAAGTCCACCTCTACCACCTTTGAACCTACATGCACAAGTAGTCTAATCTGGCCCTTGGAATAACAACCTTCCTATTAAAACCCAACAGAGGTAAATCATAACCTGTCAAATCCTCAGGTTTCAAGTTTAGCTCTCTGTACAAATCAGGGTACATAATTTCTACTCCACTGCCCTGATCTACCAACACCCTCTTCACATCATACCCCCTATCCTGAGGGTGACCACTAGGGCATCATTATGTGGCTGTATGGTGCCAATCTTGTCCTCATCCGAGAAACTCAATGCTGGTGGGATCTCTATCCTAGCTCTCTTCGGCTCATAGTTGGAGACCTCGGTAGGTGGCCAAGCTACAAACATCACCCTGGAGGGATGAGAGCCAATCTTCCTCAGAGCAGCGAGGATAACATTAATCATGCCCAAAGGGGCTCTTGAAGAAACATCTCTTTGAGGTCCCAATCCTAACTGGCCCCCTTGTCCACTGTGCTGATGTAAAAATTGCTTTAACCTCCCTTCCTTGACCAGCTGTTCTAGATGGTTCCACAAGGTTTTGCAGTCTTCTGTGGTGTGCCCTCTTTCTTGGTGGTATTGGCAATGAAAGCTTTGATTGCGCTTCATAGGATCTCCTCCCATCTTATTTGGCTATTTGAAGTATGGATTATTCTTAATTTTTTCTAAAACTTGATGCACAACACCGTGCTAACCACCTCAGTGGCAATAGACCCAGACTGCCCAGCAAAGTCTCTTCGGGGCTGTTATTATTGTATATGTCCGACCTAAAATCCCTCATTTCTTAAGGGATAACCTTTGCCTTTTCTTTCCCTTGTTGTTGGTCTTCCTCGACCTGCTTATATTCATCAATACGATTCATGAGTCTACGCACACTCCTTACGGGCTTCTTGGTTAATGACTTTCTCAAATCATGCTCAGTAGGTAGGCCAACCTTGAAAGTCTTTATGGCCGCGTCATCGAAGTCCCCATCTATCTCATTGAACATCTCCTAATATTTGTCTGAGTACGTTTTCAGGGTCTCCCTTTCTCGCATGGTCATAGACAACAGTGAATTTAAAGGCCGAGGAACTCTACTGCATGTAATAAAGCGAGATCTAAATGCCCGAGTGAGTTCCTTAAAGGAATCAATAGAACCTGCTCCCAGACCATCAAACCACCTCATTGCCACAGCCTCCAAGCTGGATGGGAATACCTTGCAAGGCCTCATTTTTGGAATGCACAGCCATTCTCTGATTTAAGTGTCATATGCTCCATAGGATCTGTTCGCCCATTGTACATGGTGAACGTCGGTTGAGTGAACCATCGAGGAAGTCTTCCTTCTTCAATTCTGCATATGAAGGTGACCTAGAAATTTGGTTTAACGCTCTGCTCATCGCATCGTTTCAAGAGCCTTTGCAAGACGAGTTTCTATTTCTACGCTCATGATGGTAGTCCTCATCACACAAGAAAGATTCACTGGGAGGAGTCCTTGACTTGGGTTTGTAACTGCCATCCCCATCATTAAAAGAAACGTCAAAGTCTGAAAGGGTCCTTCTTTGTCGTTCATGGCACAACCTCCTTTGCAAACGATTAATCTCCAGCTGCATGGCTCTGGTATCCTTCTTATGAGAAACATGACTCCCACTTCTAGATTGACTACTACCAGTGTGGGTAGTGTGCACACTAACCTCTTGGTCCCTCATTCGCTCAAGATTGAGAAAATGATCTTGACGTTGGGACCCCATAGATTCCTCCCTATCCAGCCCTGAACCTACCATAACTTGATGCTAAACTCACTAAAGCACAAGAATTTCCCACAGACAGTGCCAATTGTAAGGATGCAATTTGAGTCATAGGTCCAAAAGGTAAAAGGATCTAGGCCCAAAGAGCCTAATACAATGAATTTATAGAGAATGTGTTGGAAAACTGGGCTCTAATGAGTTAGGTAACAATTATAGGGGATTCCAATGACAATAAAGTAAAGATAGACTGGTTTTATCTAAAGAAAATCGTCCTCGACACAATCTGAAGAGATTAGTTCTGGTATATATTTCTTGAATTTAATTACAAATACAGTTCTTAGTGCTATAGTATTATTCTCTCAATTCTCCGATCGCCTTCTCTCAGGGCCTTCCTTCTATTTTATACTATCTTCATCCTTTCATCTCTACCCTCCACGGGTAGATTAGATTGTTAGTGTTGATCCTTATCCCTTCAGCACCTTCCTGAAGTGTTTGGGGAGTAGCTGTAAGGCTGAAAATTACCGTTCAGGTATAACTTCCTCATTAATGTGGTCAGAGAGTTAGCTAAAGAGCATTCAATGCGGTGGTAGTAGCTTTCTCTTAGATATTATATGGCTTCCCTCTATCTTGTGCTTCTAGGATACTTGTCCTTAATAATAGAACTTTCTAGAATGTTGCCCTAAATGGCAGATAACACCGTCAGACCTCCGCTTTGATCGGCCGAGGAGGCATTCATCCTTGGACCACCTTCTTGGACTCTTATGACCAAACTTTACCTCTTCGTTCACTAACACGGACTCCCATAACAATGTTTTGCCCATCCTCGGACTACTTAATATCCTTGGATTGGGCCCCCAACCTAATATATTCATAGATACATATTATTGGACCTATCACCCCTACAAATGTGTTTTTGCAAAACTTCCTTTCAAATGATAACAGTTCTGCAATCTATTTATAATTCTAAATACAATGGATTTACATCATTTTTAAATAATCTACCTATAATAAGAACTACTACCAAGTTCTAAATAGTTTTTGGAAGGTTTAATAATCCAATATGAATATATTACTAGGTTAGAAAACTAAAGAAGTTACAAAAGCTGTAATTAAACTAATTAACTAAATTCCTGCATGATATGCGATAAATTTTGAAATTGTTTTGAAAAAAAATTATTAACATATTATTAGTTTCCTCCAATATTTCTTCTAAAAAAAAGTTTTCTAAAAAATTTCATCAATTTTCGTTATAAAAGATTGTAATATTTAGTGTTCTTTTTAGAGATAAGATAGAAAGACAAGAAGAGTGGTGTAGTGATTTAATCATATTATATATGTTTACAAATTTGAAAATTGAATGATATATAGATAGATATATTTCATGACTATTTAAGAATGCAAATATAGTTTTGAGCAAAAATATCATATTCCAAAAAAATTGTTCCTCATTTAAATTTTAGAAAAATGACATCAAATTTCATTATACTTAAATAATTAATGAAACACTTAAAATAATTAATATAAAAAAATAAATGTATTTATCTTTATCCTATTACTACTTTTTTAAATACATATAAAATAAATATGGCAACTACAATGTTAGTTCCACACACAACTACAATTACATGTCACTGAAAGAAGTTAGGAAATCTAAATTGTTAAAATTAATTTTAGTAAATTAAAAAATATTACTCCCTCCGTCCCACTTTGTTTGTCCTGTTTGAAAAGTCAAAATTTTTAAGGAAACATCATTTATTGTCTTGTCTACTTTTTAAAAATGTATAAATTTCCAAAACTACCCTTAAATAAATTTATCAAAAAATTGAATTAGTAAATTAATAGGGGTATAATAGGAACATTAGTAAATTAATGACTTTTATTTTTAGAAACAGGACAATATTTTGGGACATCCTAAAATGGAATAGAGGACAAACAAAATGGGACGGAGAGAGTAAAATTTTCATGGCTTTTATGTCAGTTGTTGTCAAAGCTACTAAATATGAAGAGGGATGCCATATTCTAAATCTATTATTATTATTATTATTCCAAAAAAATAGTTTCTTATGTAAAATTTATAAATATTATAATATAAAATCCTTTAATATAAATAACTAATGCACAACTATATATATATATATATATATATATTTTACTCCATTGGCTAATTCAATGAACCAACACTTTAAATTAAACGCAAACTTTGTTGAGATGGAAGCCTAAATAAATAAAATCTTAATGAATGCACCACATGGTAAAACATCATGCCCTCTTACATAAGATCTCTACTGTTATATATAAAAATATAATGCAAACCTAACTTCTTGACAGTCTACAAAGCGGCTAATAAATCTAGTAAAATGATGTCGTATGAGTGATAGTTTTATAGGTGACAATACATGATGCACCAACTTGACCAGAATGTTAAAGTTCAAAGGCTTAATGATCAAAAAAAAAAAAAAAGCTAGACTTGAAGTAAGAAAATGATAATTCACCCAAACTATTTTTTTGACTGAAAGAGGTAGGATTCACCCAAACTTAAGAGGGTCTAATTTGTATTTTGACCAAAAGTAATTACAAAATTAAACTTATGGTTTCAGCAAAAATGTAAATAGTATTGCTTTCCAAGGTTCATGTTAATTGCTCCAACATCTACCACCTGGATATGATCTAAGAAATTGTAAAATGGTTAATGTTGGGTTCTCAGGAATAGAATTAGATTTGAGAAAATGAATTTATAGCATCTCTAGAGAACAAAAATAAAGATCTTTAGAAAAATGGTACTTGGTTTGCATTTATCAATTGAATGATATATTAAAATGAATTCAAACAATAAACAGAAAAGGAAATTGTATTTGTTCAGAGAGCTTTATAATGCTGCACTGTTAACTTTCATCCAAATACATAAATTTACCCCCCAAAAAAATAGGGCATGACATATAGTGAGAAGGATGTCATTTTAATTACAACAATGCAGAACTGAAAACCATAAATAAGTCTGGCCAAAAAAGAAAAAAACATAATCAAGAAGATGCAAGTTTAATGATCATCAACAATTCCGGTGCAATTGGCCATTACACAAATGTAAACCATGCAAATCTTTGTATACCATACCAAGAAAAGAAACATAAAACAAAGGGAAAAAAAGAAGGGAAGTTTTTTAACCCCTGATTTGAATCCATCCTATTGAACTCTTAGGGAATGAAGGATCTTCAATTTTACCTCAAAGACTTTCTCTTCAATTGCCCGCTCGATCTCTTGATGGACTCAATTCTCTGAAGCCTAATTTGCTCTCTGAATTTGGCAATGAACTCATCAGCCTTCTTATCCACATCAGGTCCTCCATAATTGACACTGCTTGAAGCAACTCTCTCATTGTTTGAACTTGCTCCATTGCTTGAACTTCCTCCAATACCAGTTTTGATAAAACTCTCTCTAACATCTTCATCCTCACTTTCTGTGTCTTCATCAGAAACCATGGTCACTGTGTCAACAAAATCTTCTTTCTCTCCCTCTTCAAACTCCATGAAAGTTGGCTTTGACATCACGGGTCCACTTTCACGGCTCAATTTCTCTGTCCTGAATGAAGTTTGATCAAATCCCATTGTCTTTCTGCCTGATTTTTCCACAAAATTTGGCTGAGCTTCCTTTGGCCATGTCTCCAAATTTCCATTCATTGCATCTTCTCCGAAATCTCCGACGTTCCAGGCCCCTGCCACTGCTTCACCAGCTCTTGTTGCTCTGACTGACTTTCCCATTGACAAACCATCAACCTGGCTTCTAGGCATCGATTCCACCCCTGAATTCACTCTGCTCATCAATTTTTCACCTCTGCTTCCATTCAAGTCCTTTGGCACACTCGTGAAGCTTCGCCTCATATCCTTCTCCAATGAAAACTCTTCATTAACCGAACTAGAATACAGCCTCATCCAAGATGCTTTAGGAATCATTGTTGGGGGCGGTGGAGGTGGAGGAGGGGGAGAAGACTTGTAAAAGCTCTTCTTCTTCACCGAATCCTCTGCGTTCTTGGCTTGTGACTCTGTTGACATAGAAGGCGAAGGAGATAACTTCCCTGGCGAAGAAAGTGATGTTGAAGGAGACAGCTTTGCTGAAGAAGTACTGGAATTGGTACTCGATGAGCGAAAGCTTTGGGACCTTGAAGACCGAGACTCAAGCCGATTAAATTCCGATTCGTCCATTGAAGGAGGCAGAGTATAAAAGGGAGGACTATCAACTTCTTCTGTCATTTCCATTCTTCCAGACCTTGATCGCCATGGAATTGGTGAAGGAAGCACATCATTTTCCATCATTTCATCCTCCAAGTCTACATGAGTTGAACCTCCAGATTCCCCGTTTCTACTTCTATTATTCGAATTGCCCGAAAACCTTTTCGAACTCAGTTTTGAATTAGACCTACTAATTGAACCTCCAGAGGAGCCACTAGATTCAAATTCATTACCAGATTCAACGACACCTGGGTCAGGCACACGTGATTTTAAGCTCCTAACAGGCAAAAGCAGTGGCTTTTCGCCGATTATTGAACTTGTACTTCTCTGTTCATCAAGAACAGAATTCTCTTGAGCTACAACCACCATTGGATCATTCCTATAGTACTGACTACTCCATGTTTGAACCTTGTTCTCATCCGACCCAGATGGAATTTCGGCCTCATCATCAAAAACCGATGATACCTGAAGGAATCTAGACACATACGAATGCGCATTATCGAATTTGGAGTAGTTAAAATCTTTCTCTGTTTCGTCGTTTCGCCGGCTAAATAGCCCGTAAGAAACGGCTATACCGACAAAAACAAGGTGTAGAAGCTCCCAGCTTCTGGTGAATACAGTTTGGTTTATGAATTCAGGGGCTTGGGAAGGAAACAGAGGAAGAATGACTAAGAAAACTGTAACTATGAGTGCTTTGTATAGAAACTGTGAATAATACTTACTTGGGTTTGTTTGGTTTTGCACTGTAACTAGCTTTTGGTGTTTGATCATGTTGTTAGGCTCTGTATCTGCCATTGAAGAACACATATAAAAGCTTTTGTTTTGGATGCTCTTTGTGTTAGATAATAAAGAAGAAGAAGAAGATGAAGAAGAAGGAGGAGGAGACTTAGGGGTTAAGGAAAAGCGAAGAAAGTGGGGGATCAAAATTTTTGGGAGATGTGAGCAGATTTCAAGCTTAGCTTTGCTTTGCTTTTAGCGGCTATTGCAAATGACATTTATGGCCTTTCCTTTATGCTCAATTTGCCAAGGTGCTTTTCTTTTCTCCCATTTTCTTTTTCTCTCTTTGGGAGGAGTTTGTGGCTTTGTGCAAAACCTAAATGGTGAACAACCTGGACTACTAATCCCAACTAAGAATCTGAGATTCCTGTAAGATGTGACTAGAGGCAAAAATTTCAAACCTCTTGTTTTCACTTTTCATAACTAGTCTCATATTATTATGATTACACTTCCTCAAATGAACTTACACTTTATTATAACATAATGCAGGAGTTTAGGAGAGATGATTGATAATAAGTCTGATTCTTAAGTTTATTTATTTTTTTTTTTGGAAAGGCTATTTTGTGAACTCAAAAACCTACAACTCTCTTTTAATAGAAGACGCTTGTTATCGCAACAAGATTTGACCTCTAAATTCACTTAACAAAATGATTCATTAAAAACATTTTCACCATGAAATAGAATTGCAAAATTGAAAGGATTTTGTTCGGAAAATGGCAAAATGCAAGAGAATCTAAATTGGGAATTTGGGACATCTTGGAAAATGCAAGGGGCAAATAGGTTGCGTGGATGTGGTCAGGATTCTTCTTTTGGGCTGCCTACGCTAGCTTTTTGTGGAGGTTATTAAAAATTCAAAAGGATAAAAATAAAAAGAAGAGTATTTTCATATTTTACGACTTTGGAAGGAAAGCTTTTTTTTAAAATAAAAAAAAAATTTAATAGTTTTCTTATCACACTTCTTTCTCTGTTCTTCAATTCCCATATTTGTGGTGATTTTAGAATTTAGATGCTCTTAAGGGCCACGCAGTAGTGACATGGATTTGCTTAATTTAATATTTTTCTTTTTACAATTAATGGAAAAGGAATAGACAGAGTACCATGGTCTTAGTGATTTCTACATCAAGCATAATTGGAAGATCACAACAATCTGATCCAAAAATTTGCTGACTAAGAAAGGTCTAGGTTTATTATATTCTTATTAAAATAGAATCATGCAAGCAAACTTGGGCTTATTATACCCATGGTCCATGACAAGAGGCAAGGTATTTTGCTTTCTAGCAAATTCTATACCTTGCACTTGCCAGATGCTACTCCTATTTATTTTTGAATAATCATATTCTCTTTTCTGAAGAGAGAAGAAGAAATGCCAAAACCGACAGGATGTGTGCCCAAAATCATTCGGTTAGTATTTTCTATGTTTTAGAGAGAGAATTGAAGAAATTCCAAACACTGACAAAGACTGACTGGAAGTCTGGGAATCTATGTGAAGGGTAGCTCAAAACTCTAAGCAACAAAGTTCCTTTGGCATATCTGGTGGTGTTGGTGTTGCATTTTGTTGCACCTTGACCTTTTCACGGCCAAAAAAAAAAAAAAAAAGAACAAAAACAAAAGCTGGTGGCCTTGTCTTATTCTGAATTCCTTCTTGTCATAGGTGGGGTGCAAGATGTGAGGAAGTGAAAAAATAATTTGTGAGCTTATCTATGGAATTGGCTGATGCTAAACTTACCTCATTGTTTATGAAATGAAAATAACCTGATTTATTATCATGAAAATAAATGTCATGTGATTTTTTTTTATATACATCAATGGTTAGGGGTGAAGGCATATGAAGTTGAATGTCTTCGTTGAAATGCAAATTAGTTGAGCTATATAAGATTCTTGACATATCATGTAAAAATTGACAATTAGGGGAAAGCCTAAGATTTAGGAGGGAGAGTCAAATGTTAAAAACTACCTTCTTGTTTTTTTTTTTTTTGGCTAGGTAAATGCGGGGGCTTGAACCCCCGAGCTACAGGTCAATATAACACCCAGGTACCAACTTGCCTGAATGGGGCGGTACCTTTTTGTTTTGAAAGAATGATTAGATTAGTGTATAATATCTATCTTACATTAAAAGAAAAATGTGGTCAAGTGGTTATTACTTATTAGTTTAGTACCAACCAACCACCAAAAAAAAATTGGACGGGTTTATTTATCGAGAGTGTTATCACAGCTTCAATAACTGTTTCATTTATCCTAGGGAATAGTTGTACCTTAATGGAGTAGTGAAATTTAGATTCAACTCTTATATTCAACAAAAATTCGATTGAGTTTAGTCTTGAATTATATTCCACTGTTTCAAAGTTGTTCGATCAATGCAAATGAGTTATGAGCTCCTTTTGTTATTGATTTCTTTTGTAATATTTTTATAATTGTATCATGTTTTTTAAGTAATGAACTGTATTTACATTGTTAAGAGTTTTGTAGTTTAATTAGTACCTTTTAGAGCAACCACATTATTCCTTCCAAAATGCAAGAAGGTGTGAATTTTACACATTTTAACCCAAAAAACACCCACATCAGTGGGTGCAAAATTGTGTATATTTTAAAAAAATGCTACAGTAACTGTGCATATATGCACGGTTACTGTAGCTTTGCAAATAATATTTTACTATTTTTTCTCTCTCCTTCACCTCACTCTCTCTTTTTCTATCTAGTGCTTCCACTCTCACCTCTCTCTCTTTTTATCTCTGGTCCCTCAATCTCACCTCATTGATATTCGAAGCAAGCCGAAGCAAGCTCGCCACCACCGATCGCCACCGAAGCAAGCTCACTTGCCGATTAGTTTTGGGATTTTCTGTTTGATCAGTGGGTTTTGGAGTTTTGATCTTTTTAATTCTTTATTTGATCAATGGGTTTTGGGGTTTTAATCCTTTTTTATTCTTTGTTTGATCAGTGGGTGATGGTGGTTGATGATGGTGGCTGATGATCATGCTTGATGATGGTGGTTGATAATGACGCTTGATGATGGTGGTAGGGTGGGTTGAGGGTGGGTGTGGATCAAGGGCGGAGCTATAGCATGGCTTGGGGGGGCCCAAAATTTTAAAAAATTATTTTATATTATGTATAAGTATTAAAACTTTAAATATTTAGCTACGAAAATAGAAGTTGGCCCCCCCAAATGTTTGAATTAGTCCAATAATACTCTTAAAAACTAATAGAATTTGTCAATTGGTCTAGTGGTTATAGAGACAAGATAGTTTTTGTTTTCTCTAATTCGTTTTTTGTACATGTTTAATATCAAACTAGACAGTTTTTGTATACTCATTGGAGTTTAAAAGATGATAAGTTCCCCTAAAAAATTATCTTGCAAATATATATATTTGAAAGTTGTTAATTTTATATACAATATATTTATAAATTATGACCTAATCTAGTATCAAAATATTAATATTTATATTTGTGTATGTACGTTTACGCATGTGTATGATGATTTATCTTGACTCGAAACTAATAAATTAATACCAAAATTTGGCCCCCCCAAACAAAAAATCCTAACTCCGCCCCTAGTGTGGATTGATCGTTGATGGTGGCTTGGGTTGTGATGGGTCTGTGAGAGGGTTCTAGAGAGAAGTGTGAAGATGAATATTTTATTGAATAAATGTGTAGAATAGACAAACTGATGTGAATGTTTTATAAAAATAAGTGTGTAAAATAGAAAAAGTTGGTTTTTTTTTACAAAATTTACAAAATTTTTACATCTACTGATGTGGATGCTTTTAGTTTTTTTTTTTTTTTTTTTTTTAATAAAAAAAATTCAGGATTTAAATCTTTTATCTCCATTTGTAACTATCAATTACCCCAAAAAAAAAATTTATTTACATCAATTTTAATTTCTTTTTAATTAGCTCGAGAAAAATCTATTGGGGACGCTCCTTCCCAAATTAATTTAGTTATACTAACGCTGAGATCTGATCCGAATCTAAACCTTCGCCAATGAAAATATATTTCCACCAAAACAAACACTACAATTCCGACACATATTCGATAATCGCTATCAAAACACGGTGGACTGACTTCAATCCCACGTAAAAAGCACGATGGATAACTCAAAAGTATTGTGTTTATGGTTCGATATATCATATATGATAAGGTTCCTCTAGTGCACTTTGCTTATCCTGAAAATTTGAACATTTATAGGATATCATTTGACATATAAAAAATAAAGTTTTCTTGAGAATCATCTATGAAGTGCAATGCGTTTGTTGGTGACTCACTCCTCCATTAATGCTATAATTTTGAACATGCAAATAAGAGTGCGAAGGGTCATTGAAAAAAAGTATCTCTTTTTTTCTTTTCTTTTTTTTTGAGAAAAAAAAAAAAAGTTATCTCTTTTGACAATAATTATACCAAATCACTTGTATAACAACCCAATGAATGAACTATGTAGAAAGGTTAGTGGACCGATACGAGGGATGTTTTTTAATTGCAATGAATGTGATGGTTTGTTGTGGGGGCACAATAAATATTTATGTGAAGGAAGCTAGACATGCATTGATTTTGAAAGTAACTTAAATGATCAACCAACTGAAGGAAGGATTTGCAAGTCGACAACCAAGTGATGACTGCATAGCTCGATCTACTTCGGTCTAAGGCCTGATTATCTCCTAACCAACTCCCACATGAACCATTCTCATAAAGGAGTATAAATTTAAATTATATGACATTCTCTCATTGGGATTTTACAGCGATAATTTGGTATAATTGTTACAAGTGATAGCACTTTCTCATGCCTTTGTTGAGTCACTCCATTAATCATAGATGTTAAACGGACAGTTTGGAGTAGGAAAAGGAAGTAAAAGGCAAATTAAGAGGACAATCCTCATAAGATGATGAATTGATAAGGCATCCTTCTTTTCTATCATTTGTGGCCGAAAGTATGTAAGAAAGATTTGTAGCCAATGGATCTGATTCCCACTCTTTTAAATGTTTCAAAATTTACAAGTAAGATTTTGGTATACATTTTTTTTTTTCTTTTTTTTGGATAAGATTTTGGTATACCTTTCTAACTATGAAAAGGAAATTACCTGCGTACTTATGAGGCCATCTTAATTAAAGTTAATGACAATGGTCTATTGGTTGGGCTTCTCTAACATCGTTGTAAAAACGCACTTATTATTACTTTTGTTCCACACCCATTCTATAAAAGCATCAAGGACAAGGAGTGAGTAGCATATATTATATATATTTTAGTGGTTTGTGGTTGTGATTAATATGCCTTGTACTTAATCCTTTAGTGAGTAGGAAGACACAGAAGGAATTTATTCATCCATTACTAAACCATTTACTTTTTAAAATATGACCCAAGTCTAGCTCTCTCTCTGTCTTGAGTATTGGTTTTCTTTTTTTCTTTGGTCAATTCAAGAGGGGGAAAGAGGTGTTAAAAGTAGCAGTGGCATTTATTTGATCTACATTAGGACATGTATATATCTAATACATGAGATATGGCTTCATTAACACAATTACACATTGACTTGTGCCTTGTTAATTACTCTGTAATTTTTAAAATAAGTTTTAGGTCACACATAATTTTACTCGTGACTTTTTTTTTTTTTTTTGGAGAGAGTTTCAACTTATAACATCTATTCTTGATGATAGCTATCATCAGATCAAGATACTAATCAGTTTTTGGTGTATGCGAGAATTGAACTCCAGATCTCTTATTCAACCATTAGAGACTTTACCAATTGAGCTAACTGGAACCCACTACTCATGACTAATGTGTCAAGTTATCTTTGGTGCATTATAAAAAATGTCTAATGAATATAGGAAAATAAGGTCTCCAAAACATATGGACGAACTTCTGCCCTCAGATACCCAGCATTAAGCCCTATATTAAAGTAAGGAAGTTCTTATCAAAAAAGAAAAAAAGAAAAGAAAAAAGAAGAAGAAGAAAAGTAAGGATGTAACCGATAAAAACATTCAATGCTATAGTGGGTTACTCAACGGTCACTAGGATCCATTAAACTAGCACACATTACAGACAAGACCATAGTTATCCCAATAATGGGTAGAGACATAAATGACTTCCAACCAAGAATGTCAATACCGTACCGGTTTGGCTACCGGTACGATATATTTCGGATACCGGTCAATACCGGTGTACCGTTTCGAGTTTACCGCTATTTTTTATATTTATAAATAAATAAATAAATATATATATATATATATATATATATATATATGTATGTATGTATGTATGTATGTATGTGTCTGTGTATATATATATTATAATAAATATAAAAGTTTACCATAAAACATTTCCTCAATTCAGAACTAATTATTCATGGTTTTAGACTTTAGTATCAATTAAAAGGGAAAAAAAAATAAAAAAATAAAATAGAAAGCTTAAAAGTTACCATTGCATATTAAGAAAACAAATAATACTAATAAGTTAATGCAAATAAGTTATCATTCTGTCCTAACAAAAATTAAAAAATTACAAAACTTAAAAATAAAAATAAAAATAAAAACTTTTTTCTGTACCGGCTGGTATTGCTCGAAATTGTCCGGTACGAGATCTGTACGGCCGGTATTTTTTCCGGTACGAAACAGGGGGGTCGAGCGTACCGGATTGCTGGCCGATACGGTATATTTCGGCCGTACCGACTGGTACGGTACGGAATCGACAACCTTGCTTCCAACGGTCATTCACTCATTCATATATAAAGCCTACCCGCCTCACTAGCAAAGGGTACACAATACTATCAACAATTCTAGAATTACTTTCTTTGAGGTATCCTTACTCAAGCATTGGACACTTTTAAGCCGGTACCACACCAATACCCTCAATTAGTTTCATTTTTCATGTTTATAGGGTCAGAAGACCTTCAACTGTAGTCTTTTTGGACAAGTAACCCAACTAAAGATTCCTACATCAATAGTATTTGTGGTAAACCTATGTGAAAGGAGCAATGCTACATACACAATATCTTTCAAAACAAATTTCACAATTTTTGAGTTGTCAAATTGTTATTTATTTTTATCTAGTTATCTTAGATATTACTTTATTGTCTACCATTTACAACTCGCCATCTCAACAATTATGAAAAAAGTTGTGACTCCAGACTAATTAACGTGGAAGTAAGGTTGCTCCTATCATAGGTTAACAACTCAATTCAGCAAAAAAATATATAAATAATAAAAGTTAACTACTCAAGTGATGTAAATTTAATTGTATCTGTAAGATTATGTAATTTTTAGGGTAAATTTTGAAGTACACTCCTAAAGTTTAGGGTAGTTTAAATTTTATATCCTAAAGTTAATAATTTTAAATTTTATACTCTGAAGTTTCCTCCATTAGAGCATCCACAGTAGTGGAGCTAAATTTTTAGCAATTTAGCTCCACCAGTTACTTTATCTATTTTACCTACACACATGCTGCAGCAGTGGATTTATTTTAGCTTTCAACATAATAAAATAATATATTCATCACAATAAAATAATATTTCTACTCCAATAAAATAATATATCACCACCACCACCACCCCCACACAGCACAAACATCCTCCACCACCACCACACAGCACAAACATCCTCCACCAACACCAACACCACCACCACTAGCAGCAGTCCACAGCAAAGGAAAAAAAAAAAAAAAAAAAACCCAAATCCTCAATCCAGACCAAACGAAATCACCAACCGGAGACAATCCCAGCACAAATCGGAGACGAGAGCTTGATGAGTGAGAGAGATAAGAGCTTGCGACGGCGTGGGTTGGGCTAGGACGGCGACGGACGGTGTGGGCCGGGCTGGGACGGCGACGGACGGTGTGGGCCGGGCTGGGACGGCGACGGACGGTGTGGGCTGGGCTGGGACGGCGACGGCGTGGAGAGCTTGATGAGTGGGAGAGATGAGAGCTTGCGACGGCGTGGGCTGGGCTGGGCTGGGACGGCGACGGACAGCGTGGGCTGGGGCTGGGACGGCGACGGTGATGAGTGTTTGATAGAGTGAGAGAGATGAGTGAGCGAGATGAGTGTTTGATGAGGGAGATGTGTGCTCTGATGTGCGGTGAAGAAATGGAATAAAAGAATGAAAAAAATAAGTTGAGTTTTATTATTTTAATCGGTAATGGGATTAAAATTTTTTTTTTTTTTTTAGATGAGTGTTATAGTTCACATCTATAGATAGATGTGCACGGTAGCAAATAAGCTAAATTTTATGGATTTGGCTCCACTGTTGCAAGCCCTTTTTGCTATATTGGTGGAGCTAAAATAGCATTATAACTTTTTAGCTCCATTGCTGCAAATGCTCTTAGCAAATGTAGCTCTTCTACTAGTAGACTTGCTTACATGAGCGTCAAATGACACGCTAGCACCCGAAACACACTCGAGCCAGCCAATGTGTTATTTTTTGCAACGTCAGCCATCCCAAAACATCACCGTTTTACATCAAATTAAAATCCACTGCTGCCAACCCAAGAACGACGCCATTTAGCAGAAGGAAAAAAATATAATAAAAAACCCACGCTAGAAATAATAGTGGAGTAATTTTATTTTAGGCTAAGCTAGAAATTATATACTCTGATATGTTTTCAATTTAGTACTTCAAGTTTTATTTTATATTTTGATTTCCGTATGAAACTTTAACAACATGCTGCCTAATTGTTACGTCTATACGTCTGATTCAGAATATTTGTAGTTTTGGTGAGAAAGATCGGCCGAAGGAGATAATAGAGAAGCTTTTGGCCGTGCGCCAAATGCAAGCTAACAATTTTTGAACTGTATATGTTAGATTCCAGAGTGGATAAAATCAATTACAATTCAGAAAACGATTTTTTTTTTTTTTTTTTCTTTTCACGAGAGAGAGAGATACTGCATCTTTGCATAAGATTTTCAGGAAATATGCTCATAATGATGATAAGCATTTTTGGGACACCAGTTCCTGTTCCTGGTTAAGTGAATTTTTTGGAGGCACTTAATCATGTTCATGTGTGAGGAGACTTGAGTAATTTGTGATTTTGTGGTTCACAGCGCTCCTAAAACTGTAGGACCTTCTGATGATTACATTGGTGCAATCTTCCACGATATCATCATTTATTTATTCGGCTCATAATGCTCAACTTTCTTACATTTTTCATTAAAGAGAAAAGTAACAACTCAATTTACATGGGAGAAAAACCAGAGTTTCAGAACTGCCTAAAGTAAAAACATTATTTGCCTTCTGTACGCAAGGGGAAATGTTAAAAGGACAGAAAACTTTATCAAACATCTTCTGTGCAATTTCGGAGGTTTGTCTCAGTAGACTTGGATATCCATACTAATTCCTCCCAGATGACCAGCTCTGATCGAGCAGCTACTCTCGCTGCGCAACTTCTCTCCTGAAATCCTCTCTTGTGCACGGCAGCCAACCCACATGCATGAGATTCTTGCCAGAGCCGCCTGACCGACAACTCGAACTCGGTATATCACACTTAAATCTGCCCATATCTCACTTCCCACAGCACCTGAATCAAGACTTGAGTCATACCCTTCAAGATCTGATTCAGTTACAACAACCACAGCTCCATCATCAAATGCAATAAGATCTTGTGAAGCTGCTGATCTTGGGGCTTTCATTATTAGATCAGTCATGTGGGTGTAGATAAAAGCTTTTTTCACAATAAGATTATAGTATTCCAAGACAGCCTGTAATTACAACCAACAAAGAGTTGCTTAGAAAAACAATAATTATTTCCCCCCCCCCTAAATATGGATTAAATTACAGCAATACACAAAAAAATAAATAAATAATGAACATCATTAATTTTTTTTTGCTAAACAATGAACATCATTAATTCATAGCCCAGAAAGAAAGAATATCATTGGGTGAAAAGAAACATTTTGGTAATTCAAATCCTTGAGACCTACAGTCCAAACAAAAATTAGTTCACCAATTTTAAAATATGTTTTCAAAAAGGATAAAAACTGGCTTTGAATATATATATAGATAGATAAATAACGTAAGAACTTTATTAAAAAAAAATAGCCAAACCAATTACACTGGAAATGTACTACAGTGGCAGAAAACCCTGTTTGGTTTAAGTTATTAAAAATTGGATTTTAAAATGTGAAACAAGAAAAAACCTGTTTGACTTAATTTTCTTAAAACTTTATTTCATGTCCTTCCTCACACAGCAAATCCCTCCTCATAGACCCAAACCTTCCACAAACAACACAGCAAATCCTTCCTCACACCCAAACCAACAACAATTACCAACAAAAATTGCAGGAAAAAAATGCTTCCAACAAGCACATCATCCACCCAAATTTTTTCCACGAAACATTGCAAGAATCAGAAAAATAATAAATAAAAAAAAAAATGAAGAAATACTGGTGTGACAGTTCAATTTGCACTGGTTGACTGATTCGACCCCAAATCGCAAAATGACAAATGGGTTGGATACATTCAAGTCATAACCTGTTGATCAATTCTGGGAAGAGAGAGAGAGGTGGAAAGGGGGGGTAAGCAATGTGCAATGGCAAGCGATGGGATTTTGCAAAGAGAGACATATAATGAAGAAGATGATGAGAATATATCTAGGTGATGAAAAGAAAAAGCCCTGTCCGATGCAATTTGAAGGCATGAAGGCTTTTATTTTTAAAATTGCCACTGCTTTTGTTAAAAATACAAAACTAATCTTGAAAACATCTACAAGATGTTCTGTTTTGGTGTTTGCAAGTAAAAAAGAGTCACCATTTTTAAGTTGTGTTTTTTGAAAACATCTAGACTAACAAGTTTTTTTAAGTGGGACCCACACCAACCAAACAGCCTGAAAGCATCTCTTAAATGATTAACCTAAATGAAGCTTAACAATAACGTGGTTCAGTTACTATGTGTGGTCAAACACATAGTAAAATGGAAATTTAGCAGTCTTCTTCTAAGAGCACTCACAGCAGTGGAGCTAAATAGCTATATAGCAATTTTAGTTCCACCAAAACACAAAAATCCACACTACAGCACTGTAGCAAAAAGCTAAAAATAATAATAATATTTTACTAAACTTCTCTCTTCTTTCATTAAAATAATATTTTCTCTTTTTCTTTCTTTCTCTCTCTCTGGCATCCCTCATCTCCTCTCTGCTTTGCCGGCCAGCTCGCCGGCGGTGGTGCTCATAAAATCCATATAAAACCCACCGAATCAGACACCCAGACACCAGAAAAACATCGGATCGGACCACCAGCAATGCCGATCCACCAAACCCACATCACAAAACACCACAAAACACAAACCCACAGAGATAGAGTAGAGAGAAAGATCGAACCAACGCCAGTCCAAATTCCATACAACCACCACAAAACACAAACCCATGGCAGATCGGTTAGAGTAGAGAGAAAGATCACAAACCCATGGCACAACCCACAAACTCACCTCCTGATAACCTCCAAATTGTCAATCCCACCGTCTCCTCTGCCTCAACCCCAATCTCAACCTCGCTCTTGTTTCGGCTTCGCTCTCGCTTGCACGGCAACTCATGCCGGCAAACCGGGCAAGGCATTTTGCGAGCCTCGGATCCGAGTTGGAACTGTTCCTTGCAGACCGCGCAGTGTGACTCGGTCGAGACGTGGGTCTCGACGATTTGGAGGTGGCTATGGCTGGGTTGTGATGTGGGGGTTTAGGTGGCAGTGGGTTTGCTGAGTTGAGAAGAAAGAGTGGAAGTTTGATCATTTGTTGGTTCATCTTGGTTCAGAGAAAGAGAGACAGAGAGGATGAGAGAGAAAGAGATAATAAAAAATAATAAAGAAGGGATATTTAATTGAAGTGGTAAATTTTCTTCCCAAAAAAAAAAAAATTTGAAGTGGTAAAAAAATATCATTGCAGTGGTGGGGGTGGTGGCGGTGGCGGTGGCGGCAGCAGAAGAGTCGGTAGCGGCAGTGGTGGTGGTGTCGGTAGTGGCAATGGTAGCGGTTGTGGTGGTTGTCATTGTTATTTATTGTAGTGGATATATTATTTTATAATAGTGGATATATTATTTTATTGTAGTAGATATATTATTTTATTATGATGTTTATATTATTTTATTGTGTTGAAAGCTAAAATAGATCCAATGCTGAAGCATGTGAGTAGGTAAAATAGATAAAGTAACTTTTTGTAATGCTAAATAGCTAAATTTTTAGCTCCACTGCTGTGGATGCTCTAAACAAAGAAAAACAAGAATTCCCGAGTTTCAAAAGTCAATTCTCAGATAATGACCCAGACATCAGATGCAAAACCTTCTCCAAAAGTTTTATAAATACCTGCCACTGGGAGGATGCTAAAAGCACCCTCGGCCGGATTGATCTCACATAGTCATATGCAGCATCAGGTGTCATCTGCTTGTGTTGCACCTATAAAATAAAATTGAACCTCAGGATACGAGGAAAAGTTTCAATAGATTAGCTAAAAGAATTTTTCTTTGGCAGGGAACTGACCAGGTAGCATATTACAACAGTAGTGCTGCGTCCCCGTCCGGCTTTGCAGTGAACATATGTAGTTCTTCCACAAGACGCATTTTCTGCAAGATAATGGCATGAGAAAGCTCAGATATTCATAGGAAACATCTCCTGAAAGGAAATTTAAGTTTTTTTTTTTTTTTGATATATTGAGAATTAAATAACCACATCCCTGACATTTGGAGACAAATTTCTGCCAAATGATAAAAAAGCTGATATTGTTCTACATATTCCAAAGCAGGAGAAGGATGGTGCAAAGAATGCTTACCATGTATGAAGTTTACAGCATGGCATATATCATTAAGTGATGGGGCAAAGCAGTAGTCTCTTGTTGGTATCACCAGATGGTCAATACCATGAGCCTGCAACAATTTTAATAAATTAGATTGTAAATTATATAGAGGAACTTCATAAACATCCTCGAATTAGGATGAAAGCCTAGGATGGAAGTTTACAGATGTGCCTAGGAAAACATAAATGATTATCAAACACATCAAAGAGAGAAATTTATGCCGAGGAAAACATAAATGATCGGCATCCCACCACAATAGTTGCCAGATCATATATTCAAGGTGGAGAAATTAAGTTTGTTGACTATGCGTTAAACCCCTAAGGCAAAATGTCAAAAGATAACCTATTTATTTAAGTGGAAAAATGCTTTATTGAACAGGATCTTCTTTAATTGAAAGAGAAAATATTTTTCCCTTTAATATTTAATACTTGAAAAGAGTATTAAGAACTGGGCTGGATTATATTGGTGACCTCATCCACCAAATGTTGTTTACTAGGGGAGTGGATATGCCATTAAATTAGAGAACGAATGGCTCTTAAATATTCACTAAACCGTCTTAAGATTATTTTCATACAGCTTTAGATTCTTCCAGAAGCAGCACAGACATGAGAAACCAAGTTATTTCTCTTCCACACAGATTTTACGTTCACATTTAAACAAAATATAGTTACTTAAACAAGAATTATGATGACTCTCCTCAAGCATACAGGAGTGCAAAACTGAATCAGCCTCTTTTGCCCTTTTAATGAAGGCATTAAAGAGTACAGAAGTATCTAATGCTCATACCAGCCAGAAAGTTTCATCATTGATTAAAAAAAAAATTATATATATAAACATTAAAATAAATAAATAGATAAATAGAAATAAACATTAAGCCTAGTAAAGTTGATGAGTACGTTTAGGCCCCAAGGGAAGAGGGAAGGGGAGATTCAATCTAGTGACCTCTCCTTTGTGAGGCATGGTCCACAGCCAATTGTGCTACCCCTTGGTGTTAAATTCTAAAAACATTTTAGAATTTTAACATTTAAAATTTAAGAAAAGGTATCCAGCTGCATGCTGACCGAGGATAGAACACTCACATAATATAGAGATCTTGGAACCAGAGTCTCATAGGGCTCATTTAGTGTGACCACTCCACAAACACCAAGCTCCTTTAAGCGGGGAACATCAGTAGGGAATGGAACAGCACCTAACAGTATAAACTGAAAATAGGAGCATTAGATCTGGTTTCTAACAAATAAGTACTGCTCTCAAATACAAATAAAAATAAATAAACACCACAGATACCCAAAAAATAGTCACCAGTGAAACAAATGCATATGAAACTAGTAAGGCAAAAAAACTGTTTATATCATTAACAAAACATGCATCCATTTCCCATTACTTACAGATAAAAAGAGAAAAGTAGTTAACAGCAGCTAGCAGAAGCTATAGAATTTAAATTTGCAATGAAGGACTGTGGAAAACAGAATTAATCAGCACAGTACTTGGGAGATTTTACTTTATTTTATTTTTAGAAAGGAAAAGAATATATACAATGTATAGGAATGAAAAATTCAATAAACTGCACAGCTCACACAAGAAATTCCAGGAATATCAAGTAACAAGGATAAAAAAATGAAACAATTTTAACAGACCAATAATTTAGGGGAAACAACAAGAAATAAGCTGCCATATGAAGTGCAGTGAAATAATATATCCTGATAGAGACCACAAAAGATTATCATAATGAATAGTACAAATAATAAATCATAACAATTAAGGAATTTCCATTTTCTTTCAATTATACTTGATTAAAGATGGGGGCGGCCCTATTCATGAAAAGATAAGGGAGAGTCGCTTGAGATGGTTTGGTCATGTTCAAAAGAGAGTGATTAATGCACTGGTAGTGGCAAGAAAGAGTGGGTTGATTCAAGTTGAGGGAGCAAAAAAAATAGAGGAAGACTAAAATTAAATTAGTATTAATAATATAAAAAAGGAC
Source organism: Quercus tomentella (assembly GCA_028535165.1). NCBI lineage: Eukaryota > Viridiplantae > Streptophyta > Magnoliopsida > Fagales > Fagaceae > Quercus > Quercus tomentella. The sequence continues at coordinate 8,936,071 of JAPQVY010000023.1, read as the reverse complement.
ATGTCAATTAACAAAGTAACAATGAGTACGACTTCAAGTAGAATAGAATGAAGGAAAGTAATACATGTGACAAACCCAAACTAATTTATTAAGGATCAATAGCTGACCCCAAAAAAATTGGGGCTAAGGCTTTGCTGTTGTTGTTGTTATACTTGCTTCTCTGCTTTCCACTTACTAAAAAAGGATTTTTTTTTTTTTTTTTTAAATAACGTAAGAATATTATTAATAATAAAAATTGCCAAACCGAGTACATTGGGGATGTACTATGGGGGCACAAATCAAGAGACAAAAGAACAACGGTCAAGAAAAATAGAAAAGGAAGAACAAGAAAAATGAGAAAAAGGATTTATGATATGTGGTCCCCATTTCTGCTCAGATAAAATGTCAATCAATTTTGAAGGAGTAAGGGGGGAGACAGATTTTGAATGGAATCAAAAGGAAAAAGTATATTTTGCATATCATAGTGGAATGATTGGCTGTAATAATCAGCCCTATATCCCATTGTAGATCTTTATAAAAAGAAAACACCAACAAAATTCCTGGCTTTTGAGCTATTTCATCTTCCTTAACATTTGGTATTAAAAACCTATGGCCATTGCTATACATTTTTTCACAAAAACAGAAATACCCACATAAAAAAAGCTAAAAAAATGCAACTCATACTCATTCAATTAAAATAAATCACAACAAAATCGTCATCACAGAAAACAACCTATATATCATTCAAAATTGATCAACAAACACTAATATGAAAAATAAACCATTCATAACATTCTTCACAAAATTGCAACTCATTGCAACACACCATCCAAAATCAATCAACAAGAACAGATATCATATATATATATATAGCACATCATATAGTGAAACAGCTATAAGGAATAAACAAATTCAAGAAAATTATACCTCAGCGACCCTGTCCCACCACCTGAACTCGGCCTGAATCTTATTCCTAACAACATTGTATAGCAAAGTCGGGTAGAATAGAGCGCGAGCCCCAGCTCCGATCAAAACCCGCTTCGTATCCGAAACAACAACGCCTTTGCGCCCAAAATCGATACCTAAATCGAAATCACTATCGCCAACACACCTACTATTCACTTCTTCACCACTTCCCACCTCCCCTCCCCCCTTCAATTCCTCAATATACATAATAATATCCACAAACAGATACACACTAATCAATCACTGAAACACCGAATTCTGACACGAAATAAACCTAATTACCTCACAACATAATTACAATTCACATCACCTTAATTTTTCACACCATAACCCTAAAAAAAAAAAACCCTAAAATTTTCTTCTTCTTTTTTCTCTAAATTTGTGGAAGAATTTACTGAAGTAGTAGAAGGGAACTGGAATTTCTACAAGGAATCGAAGAGCGGTGGATCGGGATGGAGTTTGATCTGGAATCGAAGTTTCTGAAGGAGATCATCACCATATTTTGCGAAAATTGGATCGATCGGACGGTGAGGATGGGGAGGATTTGAGAATTGAAAATTTGAGAGGGATTTGGGATTGAGAAAACCCTAACCCAAGGCTAGAGTTTTGCTTGGATGAGAGGATGGCCTGGGTTCTACTCCACCTTTTTGGCTCAACAAACTCTGAGAGAGAGAGAGAGAGAGAGAGAGGGAAAGGAATGGAAAATAACGTGGAGGGATTGGTGGGAAAAGAAGGTTAAAGTGTGAAAGGCGGTGAGGGAAATAATTGTGAAAGTCAGTGATTCAATTGCCACGTTGGGTGAGGAAAGCAACACTGACTGAGTTTTAAGTTTGGGTTTTTTTTTTTTTTTAACCAACAACGAAGGTTCTGGTTTTGTCCTATATATATACCCAATGCTGACATGGCACTAAGTTTGCGTAAGATAAGAGGTAAATTTAGTGTTTGTTTGACGAAAGTTAAAAAGTCAGTTTATTTTATTATTTAACTTATTTTATTTATTATTTATGGACTCTATTACACCTTTTGATATTTTTCATGGGTTCTATTGTACTATTTTAGCTAATTTTTACTTTTATTTACAGTACTTTCAGTAAAATAAGTGGATTCTAAACAGACCTTTAATTTCATCAATTTTAAAGATATTTGTTAATAAATTATTTTAGAAAAATTGTAGATTTCACTTTTATAAAAAAAAAAAAAAATTTATCCAAAAAAAATCAATTACTTCTTTTCTTTTCCGATAATTTTTGTTTTCAAAGTATGTCATAAACAAATATTTTTAGAGCATTCTTTAAAAAAATCCTTTAATTTAACAAGATCCACAATAAATTTGAGAAGAGTTCCACGTCAACATGCTTCGAGATCACCTCATAATTACTCTTGGTTGTAAGAAAATTATAGGAGTTAACAAATTATTTACTACTTACTACTTGAGCATTGCCCTCTTCTTTAGAAGGTTTTTAGTATAAAATGATATCATATCATTCGTATTAAAATCTAATAGAAGAGATATGTACCCAAAAATAACCACTCCACTAACACCCCTTTGATGTGAGTAATGATGGAATGTTGATATGGTCATTTTGTGCACCTGTCTCTCAATTATTGATTTTGATATGATTATTTTATATTAAATAATTTGTCCTCTACGTATGTATCATGCATATGGAAATAAAAACTCAAGAAGTTTAGAGACATGACAAAATTTGCAATAACTTTCACAACAGTCTACCGTAGCAAATTTAATAGAGGATAATAAAATAGTCTCAGTGTGAGTTTATATATGTCAATCAATAATATCATACTACCTTAGCTCAATAAAAATACATAAAAATTATTCATTTTATCCTTAAAATATAGTACATGTTTTATTTTCGTCATTGAATTTTTTTTTTTTTTTTTTTTTTTAAGTTTTACTTTCGTCCCTAAAACAATGTTTTTATTTTGTGTGAAATATTTTACATATCCAAATAAGTTGTAATGCAAGTTTGGTCACACTTAAGCAGTGGAAAAGTGTTGTCATAGTTTTGAAGAAATTGCGTGTAAGAGAAACTAGAGAAAAGCAAGTGAAAAATACATTTGTTGTGACTTCGTCACTCTTACGTAAGACATTAGCTTTCTTTTTTTTTTTTTCTTTTTTTTTTTTGAGAATCCCTAAGACATTAGCTTGAGCGAGGGACTAACGTTAGTTTCTATTGTGACAGTTTTAGTATTTCTATTAGGCACTTGCTCAACTGAGTGTTAGGTGAGATTAATTATAAATTCTGTAGAATTTATTGTCAAACACAGTTGCATCACTTCATATTTAAATATTTGTGGACGTCAAGAGATTGTCTAGACTAAAGCGTTCTTCTAAATTTCTAATAGTTATAACATATCATTTGTGACTTTTCATGGTCTATATATAATTATATATTGTTTAAACTATAATTATTAACTGGATATTGATTTCACTTATGAAAATTATAAGATTTCAAAAACACAAAATATCATGTGGGAATCTTCAAAATTGCTATTTGTAAAATCTAATAGGCTTGTATTATTGAGACAAATTTGTATAGGGGCAAATATTGCCTAAAGATAACGTCCATTAATGCCTTTAAGCCATTGTTCTATGTTTATTTTATCATTTACTCCTTTGCTCTCCAAAAATCTTCAATAATATTTCATAGAAATGGAAGGAAGGATATGAAGAGGCTTTCATCAAGGATTGTGAAGAACATTATGAAGATCCAATGGAACAATACTTAAAGAAAGAAAGTTGATCAATGGCAAACGAAAAGTGACGGCTCTTAATGATTGAACATTATAGGCACGATATAGAAGCATTTTTAAAATGTTAATAAATGTTCTTAAAAGAATAATAGTCTCAAAGGCTGTGTCATTTGTTGAAAGAATGACCTGAAATTCATGAATGCTGATTCTTAGGAATAATAGCAAATGGCAACGCAAGTGTGGCAAATGCTATTAAAGAATTAGTTCATGTAAAATGATGCGTGCGTGATCATCATAGTGTTATATGAGTATTTCATGTGTGATTTGATTCCAGTGCAACATTGCATGTGTGCAAAGATAAGATACAATTCAAGGATTATGTTGAATCCAACCGATGAACAAAAGGTTAATGGTAATGAATTGTGAATAGTGAAAAAAGTTAGTTTCAACTAACATTCTTTGTATACCAAGAAATTGAATTCTTATTGTGAAGGAATGCGAATCTTTCAAAAGGATTATTCTAATCTATGTTTGTTTACATTCAATGTTATGAGATTGCAAAATATGTTGGTATATTTAAGTCAACTTTTATGGCATGAAATCATCATTGTTATGTTTAACATATTCTAACTTCGCTAGTTGAAACATAATGGGGAATTGCACTATGTTAATCTTAAGAAGCACTTGGAGTGGTAGATGGCTCAGTATGCATGCATCATTTGCACAGCTGATAATTTAGAAAGCACAAGGCAAGGAGTCTGTGGTTGCTACTAGGAGTGGGGAGCTCAAGTATGTTTTCTAACTACATATACAGGAAGTAGTGTGACTATCGTTTGCAGTTTGCACCACATCCATCAATAATGAGTCTGTGTGCATGGGTTTATGGTTTATGTGCTCTATGATTTGAATCTGTTTATCCATCAAACTTTGATTAATTAACTACTCATATTAAGAATTGAACTCAATCAATTAAATTTGGTAGTTAAGAGGATCAAAACAAAGTTTTTCACATGCAATAGGAGAGGTTCACACTTACAGAAAATGGATAGCATGATTACAAGCATATGTTCAAGAAAAAAAGTTAAATACAATGGGCCTTATAAATTTGCACCAGTACCATATATGAATTATCCCTTAACCATATGAATGCCAATAAGAGCATTCGCATCAGCAATCTACAAATTATTCTATTTTACTATTTCAAAATTTACTTTATCATTTATACCATATCATTTTACAACACTCCCAACATTCCAACTATTATTTTCCTATTCTACTCATTAAAATAATATTTCTACACAATAAAATAATATATCTCTCATTCTTTCTGTTCAACACCGCAAAAAAAACACCACCCTCTCCGACCATCAACACCACAAACAAAAAAAAAAAAAAAAAAAAAAAAGCAACCGATGACAGCAAACCCAGACCCACACCATCATCAATCACCATGGCAAACCCAGACTCACGGCAAACCCAAACCCAAACCCATACTAGTAAACCCACCCCTTCACCACCCACGGCAACCCCTACCTCCATGGCTCCACCATCATCAATCACCACACCACCACTACATCATCACCACACCACCACCAAACCAACCCAAACCAACTAATCCAAATCCAAACCAACCCAGTCACGACCCACTCGATCTCCACAAACCCAGACACGCCAATTTCCACAAACCCAGAGAACCACAAAAAAAAACCCCATCGAAACCCACCCAAACCCACCTCGCCGATCTCCACCTCAACCACGCCGCCATGTCGATCTCCACCTCGCCATGCCGCCACGTTGCCACCATCGATCACCAACCTAGACCACGCCTACCTTTGCCGCTACCACCACCACACGAGGGTTTTAGGTTTGAGGAGAGGAGAGAACAGAACAAGACCACGCCGAGGAGGAAGGTAAAGAAAAATGAAAGAGAGAGAAGTGTCTCAGTGGGAGAGAATAAATTTTTTTTTTTACAATAATACTACAGTGCAATTCTACCTTTAGAATTGCACCGTAGCAGTATTGAAATTTTTTTTACAATACTTGGGTTTTACAATTCTACCTTTAGAATTGCACTGTAGCAGTATTGAAATTTTTTTTGCAATACTCGGGTTTTACAATTCCGGATATGGTGGGTTTTTTGGGCTTTTATGCTAAATCTTGTCTACATAAGGCATATAGTATTCCCAATGTGAATGCTCTGATACTATGTTTTCATTGTTCTATAACAAACTTTGTTCTTGCATATGGAAACATGTTTCCACAACCATAAACTGAGTGCTTCAGCAAGCTTCAACCAGAGATGGTGAGGCCAACGTGGAAAAAAAAAAAAATACAACTGTACATGAAAACAATCCCCAACAAACGTATAAATTGATTTAAGGTATAATTAAACAGGGTAATCTAAATCAAGTGTGAGACACTGACTCCTCCGTGAGCCCAAGAAGTTCATTGATGAAGCTCTTAATCGACGAGGGCCACGAATAAGATGATGATCCTTCGAGAATCAGTTAAGTTGATGCGCTTTCCTCAAATTGAGGCACAGTTTGCTCTCTTTTGTTGCCTTGCACAACTCTGCCATGGACTCCGCGCACCCTAATGTTACTATCCTTTTCAGTGCTGTTCTTTCTTGATGCACTACCATCCAAATAAGGCACAACATACTTTTGCATACCACTTCTGGAGATTCCAAGATGATTTCCAGGAACACTGATGTACTTGACCCTTCCAGCTTTATCTAAGGTTTTCAAACCAATCCAATCCTCTATGTAAAGCTGTGTCTGCACAACGAGTGACAAAAAACTAAGATACCCCATAAGCTTAAAACAAAAAAAATATGTTGTAGCACATATGAAGTTTTATATTATAGTGCTTAATTAAGGTGATAAAAACTTCTTTATGTTCCAAGGAAAAAACAACTGATGTCTTTATCATGCTAAACTTGTGTTATACACTGCAGAACTATGTCCTGGCCATTGATCATGCCACATAACTCTCATAGCCAATGGTTTGCATTGTCTGCTACAAATTTCTTCTTAAGAGTTAGACAACCCTTAATTAATTTTTCACCTTGAGATTCAATGCAATGTATCATCAAATTATTGTGACAAATAACCTAATTGTTTCCTTCACATTCTCAATGGTCAAAACAAAGTCTTCCCTTGCTTCACCTAAATGCACTTTTAGCATTGTATTGTTTTTCCAGCATTATAGTAACCAACGTGTCTTCAGTCATGCTTTTGTCATGATTTAAAAGTTGCAGCCATCGTTTACTGTTAGTAAAAGTGCTAATACTGGCAATTTAAATGTCTTAGCATTTCAGCTAAATGATGGCTATGTCCTGCTATGTGTATCTGGGCACTGATCGGGTTGGTAATTGCAGTTATATAACTCTCTCTCTCTCTCTCTCTCTCACAGAGAAATAACAGTAAATAGACCAGGTTCATTTAAAATAAATGAACTGCCACCCATTTTTGGCAATGGGATTCCATGTCAGCAAACATTAAAATTTGGAAAGTGAACTTTCTGTTTCAAGATAAAAATAATACCTGTTGCGTAGGTAAAATTGGCTTGAAGGCCCCATCTGGATAATATGCAAACCAGGCAGTTTCCTTAGGTATCAAAACAGTGTCATGCTCAAACTGTTGAACATACAAGGGGAAAAAAAAGGACGGAGAAGGTTGAGAGACAGCATCATAACCTAAAATTTTCTATTTCTGAGAAAATCTAAGAAATCTGAGAGGACCAAGAATGCTGCTAAATGCAAATGTACCTCACCAATTTGCCATGATAAAGCCTGTTCAAAAAATGAAAAAAACTGAAGAAGAAAAATACTTTACCATAATAAGCACCAAGTTCTGTAAGCTAATGAACCGTTCCTTATAAGTGGAGTTTCTCTCGTCAGGGAGTTCATTGTTAAGCTTTGGAAGAAATCTGCATTTCTCTAAGTAGTTCGGAATAGCCTGGAAATGTAATAGTAAATTCTGATGTTTAGGTTTTCAGCTATTTCAGAAAAGACAGAAATACGATACAGTGCAAAATTATCAATGCACATAGATGCATGGCTATATGACCAAGGCCAAGAAAACCAGCTACGCCCCCTTTGACTACAGGATAATTTCAAAAAGAACACTGAGCCAAAAGCAATTGAAGAGAAGATCACTGCAATATTTGTAATGGTTCATCAGGTTATACTACTCACATTTGGTAATTTGAGGTAACCACTGGGAGCTAAGTGATCCTGTGATTTTAGAAATCAAAGGTCATGCCTTATTAGAGACATCATAAGATAACAGAATTTGACAGCAAAAGAGTGACAAGAAGAAAGAATCCAACTTCAATAAAGGAATAAAAATGCTATAGAAGTTATAAGAGAGAGAGAGAGAGAGAGAGAGATTTATACTTGGACATAGTCAGTGTAGATCTCAGACTTGAGTAGTCTGTCCGCAATAATGCACAGAACACCAGACTGTAGAAGCAAAAAACCACATAAGAATATTGGACAGAGCTCAAGATAGAATTAAAGAAGTTAATTTAAGAATACATCTACTCCTTACCATGTCTTTTGCCATGATTGTCCTAGGTTAAATAAATGGTTGTCAAAATTTAACAATATATAATATGCAGAAACTAGCCATTAACCCCAAAAAAAAAAAAAAAAAAAAAAACTTAAAAGTTCTCCAGAATAGACTTCAATGAAAAAATGCAGAAGAGTGGTGGAAAATAAAGACAATGGATATTCTCTCTGAAGGCCCCATACTTTTCCCTAAGTCTTAAAATTGTGTTTTTGAATTATTTAAACAATGTGATTGAGTGAATTGATGTAGGACATCTGGTGAGACGTAGATATTCACAATAAGCACAGGGACACTGCTAATTTGGTTGGACCATTAGAAGTGCATACAAAGAACAATAACAATGATCTCTAGATATAATTATTTACATTATATTTTATAACAACTCTAACTTCAGTAATACTTACACCACATAGAGGAACGGAAGCAGTACCAGCGTGAGGTCCTCCTAGAGATATAAAATTTTTAACCTGTTTTCAGAATTAAAAGGGACAATTCCATTACTTTAGTCCAAACATGTATGATGAAAAAAAAATCTCATTGAATACTACGAACAGTATTATATAGAGGATATCCACTATTTTTTTTTGTTAATTTAAAAAGGCAATGTTCTGTAGATAGATTTATGAACCTATGCAACATATGCTAGGAGTATGCAAGGATGAGATAGGATAGCCCTTATTTCATTAGCGAAGGAATAACAATTTCCTATATACACAGCTTAATGCAAGAACAAAATGATGTAATTTCAAGGCTGAAAATGGAGAAAAAAACTATTGGTCAATTACTCAAGAAGGGTTAACTAGAACTTGGGATGGCATTTAACAGCAGAATATAGATGACATGATAATTATTTAGAGTATTCAAAATTTTCAAGAAAAAAAAAATCTTGCACAGAGACTTGGAGTGATTTTTTGCTTCATCTATCACAAATTTATTTCATCATCATTTCAAATTACACAGGTGTTAACTCTAAGCTTCAACTGTCTGTTTATTGATTTATATTTCAGGCAGAATCAATGGTTATAACCTCACATTTCCATCTCTCGCTACTGAACAGGGAAGAAAAAAAGAACCCCCCAAAAAAGTGTATATATATATAAAAGGAAAAGCAGTACAGTTTATCAAGCCAAAATGCTTTCAAAAAATTTATACATAAATCTAATGGATTATTATCTTATAAAAATTAAAAAAAAGTTATCCAGCAGAATAATGAACTTATGACCACCATTCATTATGCCGATTTCACATAATTAGGCATACAAATGTATAGTCAACAAAAATAAAAAATCTGAAAGGTCATTATAAAAAAAGTTCATACAATGGGTTGAACAATGATTAGAAACACTAAACTAGCACAGTTTATCATAAAGACTGGTTCTTACAGGAGGTCCTCCATTGCAAAATTCCAAAACACCTCGACCTATTAAATTACCCTGTTAAATCAAATAAAGTGAAGAATGAGAACCAGTACATAGAGGCTGCCTGCTGAGAATCAAAAGCCAATATAAGTTGCAATTTCTATGAAATATTTTAAAGGTATCGATTTCAACTTTCTGTCATTATTCCATTAAATTTGTGCCAGGCCATATAAGCCTTTTAATGTGCCATGTCAACACTCAATTTTCCATGTATGCAATTTCTTTAATGTCAAACTAACTGAAGGTTGAACTTAATACCTATTACAAAATTCCGGGACTAAGTTGATTTCAACTTTCTAAATTTGGGGTAAGAAAATTTAACGACCAAATTTCAAGGACAAAAAGTGAATTTAACCATTAATTTACTACTAGATAGCAATGAAATGAAAAATTAGTGCAACATGATAAGTAGATTAGCACATTCTAAAAATATATATTTTTCCCCTGATAAGATCAGAGAAACAGAAACCTGTTTCTGAGTGTACCAAGCATGATTAGAGAGCATCCCACCTAAAACCATAAGGTGCAACCTAACATGTATTTAACATTTTGATTTATTTAGTATGTCTTAGGATCACCTTGACACATAAAAATGACTAGGAGACCTTAACCACAGCAATTATCCTTGAACAACAGCAAATTCAAAAAATCATCCCCTAAAGCTTGAATGTAAGTTGTTCTGTAAATCCAATAATGGTATATAATAAAAGTTAAGACAGGCTACCTAGCACAATAAGACAAACTAAACAACAAGCGTAGTTATATAGATCAAGCAGATAAAGGAATAACATTGAGTTCACCTGAGTGACACAATTCGGGTTGGAATCACCAGAAGTTCAAGAGGAAGCTAAAATGAAACATGCTAGAGGTGGTGGAAAAAGACAAGATGATATATTATTTACTGGAGGGGTATGATTTTCATGGAATAAGATGGTAAAGAAGGAAATCGAGAAGCTGATTCCTGTTCTTGGGAATTAATATTGTACAGTTGAGTTGAGTTGAGTTTATGAGCAATGACTCATTCATTCAATGTCTAGTAGCCAAGGAAATTTGCCACAAATCCTCAAGGTCATTTGTTATTGTTAGGTGTGATAAAATTGCTTGACCATAAATGTAGACAATTAGTTTCACATTTTTTGAGATATGTAAAACTGCAAGAAAGGGTCCCTGAGAGGACTTTGAAAATCTGAGTGGGCTTTTTAATTAAGGTGCATTCAAAGAAGCTATATACAACTCATTTCTTACATGCTAAAATACATTATATGTACAAGGTTATGTTGATTAATGAATCACCAAGCAAAACAGAGGATGCACAAGTACAACCAACATATAGGAACAGACGCACAAACCAGAGAGAGAGAGAGAGAGTTACTTAAAAGAAGCAAATTTATTTTGAATTATCAAATGAAAAAAGGGATAATGAATTTAAACATGTTATGTTCAAGCGATTAATGATAGTACATGAAGTGACATCTCTTTTATTGAGAGGGGCGAGATTAAAGAATGGTTCTATTTAATAAGTTCCATAAGTACTGAGTTTCAGTTCCAATTGATTGTATAATGTAAAAATTGGATGACTTTTAAGAGTTTGATACTATGTCGTAAGAAAAAATGAATACACTATTAAATAAGTAAACAAATGATCATCACATAAATCATGTTACATTACAAATACATTTGAAACAGGAAAATCTGATTCTCAAATCACCTGGGAGAGACCAACAATGTTGTAACCCTGTTTCAGTTCATTCATTTCCATCACCTGTAGTATAATAATGACCTTGAATTAGTTGAAGGGAAATACAAACCTCAAGATCCACAAGAGGTAAACAGCCACTCTAACCAAGAGAGAGATATCACCTTGTCGCAAACAGTTTTAGCCTGCAAAAATGTAAAATAATTTAAATTACAACCATGCAATGTAAAACATAACTTCCAATAAGATGGGCCTAGTTCTATTAAGCACATGCCTGTTCCTCAAGAGGCATAAACCAGGAATCCCATGTTCCATCTCCAACTTCTCTGCAGTATGGAAAGAAATGAACATATGGAGGTAAATACACTACATTTGCAACTTTACTTAAAAAAATTGACAAATAATGAAACAACCACTTGGGTGAACTATTATACAGAGTCCTGGAATAAAATGTCCCAAAAGTAAAATGTACTTAATGACTTTTAAGATAAAAATGGTTCTAGAAAATTTTAAAAATTCCCAGAACAAATACGATATGTTTGTGTGTGTGTGTGTGTGTGTGCGCATGTGCACATGATTACTTTTTGTCCCTTAAATCATAGACCAATTTGAAATTTTATGAGTAAATCCAAAAAGTAAAAAGGATATTAAAATAAAAAAGGAATAACACAATTTTATTTAGCAAAAACTAGTTGATGAAGTAATGGGTAGTTTTTCTATGACATTTTGCATATGTTGTTTTCTATGCGCTATAGATTTTGTATTCCAGTCAATTTGGATGCCAGGAGTCATAGACTCCTTATGTAGGTACATAATCATCTACAATGATATAATGAATTAAGAGTGAAAAATCATGCCTCCTTTGACCCTCTATGACATTAACGATTCCCCAAGTACTATCTTAAACACTGAAAACTAAGTCAATTTGACATTTTGAAGCATAATTTACCTTTTTACTGTCCAATTTCAAGCATGTATCACCACAAGGGAAGTATCCAAACTCAGAAGGTTAAAGGAGTTAGATTAATGTAAAAATGGACAATCATTAAATATAAATATCCCTTGGACCTCCTTCAACTAGATGAGAATACGACTAGCCTATGTGCAGATTGACACCTACAACAAGGCTTTAAGAGGATAACATTGTATGCATGTAAGTTCTTGGTTTATTATCAAATAAATGGAGCAGCTACACAAGGACCACAAGAACTGAATCACAATCATATATAACAAACTATTTTCTTGGATACAATTTAACCCATCCTCAGCAAAAATTGTTCGAGAGGATAACATAGAGAATTTCTTTTAACATTATGAATGTATGATTTTGTGGGCGCTTACAAGCAATATCCTTCAGCGCCAGAATAGTTGCTCAGTAGCTCAGTGAACTGTTTAACTCCTCGATTGGAGCACTGATCTCCAATGCCTGCCATGAAAATTAGAATAGAATAACAACTTCACAGAGCAACCACATAAAGTATTAACAACAATAAGAATCAATATATAACATCATTTACAATGATCAGCTAATCCATTAAAGCACTAAATTAGGCAATATTTCTGAAAACTAACATGGGAAAAATAAATCTAAAATACTAAAATCCCCATAAAGAAATGTTTTAAGTTTGATTCTGATACCCATCCAGAAATTTTAAGAGAGGAATTGTAAAATCTAATGAACAGACATATGACACTCAGGACTGAAAATACTGAAACTTCGTATAAAATATGACAAAAATTATGTACTGATTAGAGCATCATTAAGATGAGTACAATTATGTACTCATGTTAATGATTTTTTATCCTCTTTGTTTGGTGAAGCACATTAATAAACCAACAAAAATTTTGTAGATGCAGCTAACTGCGACTCTAAAAATCTACTTAATACTAAAAGATTAACAGAGCTTGTACTTGTCTGCTAATATGAATAATCACGCAATAAGCACAATTGTAAATAAAACATGCATTATTGTTCCTTTTGGCTAATTTTTTGTTCTACTTCCAAAAGCAAAGCTTACTTTATATAACTAAAAACTAATTTGCATAAATTGTAAGAGAAATATGGAGATTATGGGACCCTCTGCCCACAACCAACATGTATGTTTTCAAGCTTTTGCAAAGTAGATCAGTCAAGTAGGGTGTTGTGTGGTGTATCCAAGTGAGAAATGAAATTTTATCAGTTATGATACCATTCTGCAATCAGTAGTTCAGTACATACCCTCTTTTCTCTACATACCATTTTCTTCTCCTATTCCTCAGCAACTCACAAATATTGAATTTGTTACTATTGAGCTTTCACTAATTTTATAATAAATAGATGAAATACATGAGCCGCAGTAGGATTTTAATATCTCTAATTCTCTATGCTCCACTATCTTCCTACTGTTTTGGAGATTTTTAGTACACCCACAAAAAAAAAAGACTTGCAAAACCTGTTTGTTAGTTACATTCGTAAGACACTTGTTGAAAGTTGAAGCATGATCTTCAATTGACTTTACTAGTTTAATTTATCAAAAACAAATAATCATATGCCGACTGATCCTATTACAGTTTAATTCACTGATATATCATGGAAACTGGTAAGACTCCTAAATGATCAAATAAAATGAAGACCCACTTGATTTCTTGCCTCAACAGTCAGCTTTACACTAACAGACACGCATATACACACACGTGTACACACCGATTAATGATAGAATTTTAGATTGCAGATTCTAGATAACAAAAACTACTATCACAACAAAGAACCTTCCTTCATAGCAACAAAGACATCAATTTGTTCATACCCAGTAAACCCAAAAAAAAAAAAAAAAAAAAAAAAATTGAAACAGAAAATCCAATAATACCCAAATACAAAAACATATTCAACAAACAATCTAATTAAAGAGAAACATGTAGAAAAAAAAAAATGAAAAATTTACCATGAAGTACTATGAAGGGAATGGAGTATGAAAGTTGGAAGGTCATGAAGACCAAGATGGAGATGGAGATGGAGGCAATCATTGATGAAGGAAAAGCCATGAAATTTATGGGTTTTTGTTAAAGAGAAGTGAACAATAAGATCCAAGGGAATAGATAAATAATAATGACTCCAGGAACTTTTGAAGGATATTTTTTTTAGGTTTTATGGTTTGGTTGTTTTGGTAGGTTGGCTTGGAGTGTTAAGGTAGTTGGTGTGGTGGTGGTGAGTGATTAGTGAAGAAAAACGCAAAACATGGAATCTGGGAGGGAGGGACGAATGGGATAATGAGACAGAGATACTGTTACTGTTGCTGTAGCATTTATTGTCATCATCACTCGTCAGTTTCCTCCTTCAAGTCACCAACGGGGTAATCACTTGGGGTCGGATTTGAGTGTCGGATTGTGGCAACTTTGGATTCTCTGCGGCTTTGTTCCTGTTTGTTACTATGTGGCTTGGCATGTCAGTTTTTATTTTTTTTAATTTATTTATTATTATTATTATTTTTTTAATTGCAAGTTACACCTAAAGTTTAAAGTTGTTAAAATTTTACACCTTAAAACTTGAGAAATAGAATTTTACTTCTTAAAGTTTGCTTCTGTTAGCAAAACTTCCATTAGTTTTGAATGTCGACGCACTGATGTGTTTGTTTGTCCTCTTCCCCCCCTTCCAAATTAGCCTCCTAATACAACTTTGTTTTGGAAACACCAACAATACTCTTTGTTTTAAGTGAAATGGCGTCATTTTAGGAGGTTGATTTGGCCAAAAAAAAAAAAAAAACACATTAACACGCCAACATATCACTTAACAATCAAACCAACGGAGAGTGAGGTTTTGCTAACAAAACCAAACTTCAGGATGTAAAATCCAAATTTTCAAACTTCAAGGTATAAAATCCAAGAAACATCAAACTTTAGGAATGTACTTTACAATTTGCCATTTAAAAAAAAAAAATCTTTATTTACAATTCTCTTGTTTCAATGCTTATGTGAAAATAGTTTTTTTTTTTTTTTTCCTAATAGTATCAAATAAAAACGTGCCAACGGAAAATTATCTTCTAACTTTCCTTATTTAACTTAATATAAGATAGAATTGTTTATCGCTAAAATTTTCTAGAAAACAACTCAATCTCACACAAAACTAAATAAGGAAGACAACTATATCTAACACGAAATTATATAAGGGAAATTAAGAGATAGTTTTTTTTAAAAAATTTATTTTAAGATTGCTACCAAATATAGGAAAATGAGATAGTTTTCTAGAAAATGCTTTTTTTAATTATAAAATAATTAAATTTCTAGAAAAATGTTAATGTCGAAACATTTTCTTTGATTTATTTTTAGTTCTTCTATATTAGAAAAAAAAAAAAAAAACTTATTTTTAGTTACTTAAAAATAATTTGTATTTTGAAAAATAAAATTTAAAAAGTTATATGTACATATTTATTATGAGTTCCAATTAACTTAATTAATAGAGTTTATTGTCTTTAGATATGAATCTTGCATATATGAGAATAAAATGTAGTATCGTCTTAGGTTGATAATAAAAAGCAATCAACCGTATGGGTACATCACACAACTTGTGTTGTTAGTTATTGATAAAATTGTTTGTTACAAACACACACTTTTTATTTTTTAAATTTATTGAAGTATCATTGTATCAAGTAAGATTGGTCTAACATCACAATCACACATCACCACTACTACCACACTTTCTTTACATAATTAGAACTTTTCACTTTAGCAAATTGTGAAAAAATAAAAATAAAGATGTGAGAACTGAGAAGTATGTGTAAATACACCGTCTAGCTCTACTTTTAGTGGAATTAAAAAGCTTTAGCTCCCGTAAAGCTTGCCACCTGTTTTTCAATTTTGTTAAAGATTTTTTTTCCCAACTTTAAGATGAAAATTAGGTATAAGCTAAAGGTTGGAGTTCTACTATGTTGTTAAGAGGGGCTAAATAATTATACCCACAATTGGCAAGAATTACCTGAACTAGAGCCGTAGTATTTGAAATTTGTTTTCTCACTATCACGTACGATGATCACTTTATAAGTATAAGTACTTGTGGGGTGTGGGGGGTAAGGGCCAGGGTTCAAGTCTTCATGAGGGAGTTTTACACACATATACACTTAGAGTAAGCCATAGTAGAATTTCTATTAAGTATTAAAAAAAAATAAAAAATCTATTTTCTCCAAAAGTTGGTTCAATTGACAGAGGGTTGACAAATGATAACCCCAATTAGATTGGGTAGAGTATCGAGTTTTCCATATGGAAATTCGACAAACCTAACTTGTTTAAAGAGCTTTACCTAGCTAGTATCAACTTCTTTTGTCACCATCTTCTCCTTGTGTCAAGTATCAACTTCACGTGCAATTGTTCCTTTATAACTTGATCTTTGTGCACCGTTGTTCCTCTATGCATGGCTTGAATTTTGCATGTTGCCATTTCTCTTTGATGAAGATCTCTACTGATGAGGATAATTTTTGATTGATCGACACGGGGTGCCGAACCTTCCTCGTATGTCAAACCTTCCTTGTCTGATCATTGGCCTTACACCTAAACTGATCCTAAAGGGATGACTAACCCCATGGGCCGTCGGGTCGGGTTAGCGATCCAACCCCGAATCCCGACGACCTATCACCTTAGAGTTTCTCGTGGAATTTGTGTGGGGTCTGCTCATATGTCCTTACATGGAAATCACTTGCACATCACGACCAAAGATCCTACGTCACAATCAGATTTCTTATATGTGGGAAGGTGATCCCAAATATCTTGGGATTCTTCTCTCTATAAGGAAATTCCCCCATATCAAGGGATTTGGGTCAGCTCTCCACCACTATATAAACCACAAACCCTTACCTTCTTGAGGTACGTGAATTCTCCTTAACTCTAGCACTCTTGAGTTATTGGAAATTCTTCTATCATTGACTTAACCTTCGAAAGGTTTTTGGCCGGCACCCCATCGGTGTTCTCTGATTGGTTATTCTCTTTTGTTCTTTAGGTACACCCATTGGCATGTGTGTGGACGATCAACTCACTGACGATTTTTGTGCATCATCATCTACTAAATCCACCACCATCACATGGTGCCACCACCCAAATCACAAATTTTTGAGATGACCCTTGAGTTCAACCGATCCAACCACTGCTTTAAGCTCATCAAATCAATCAACAACGATTTCAAATTCTTCAAACTCGATGTGATCGAGTCGGTCGATGGGTTGACAATAAATTAGAGTTTGACTGACTCATGAAGAGACACTAAACTTGATTTCTTCTCCTGCCGCTTTATTTATTTGACCTCGCACTTTGTTGTGCATAAAGAATGAACATCTTCTAATTTTAGCACAACTATGCATTTTTATGGGAATGCTTGATAAACTATAAAATTGGTTCAAATCTGATAAAAGTTTAACAAATAATAAAATTAGTTCAACTTTGAACTGTATTTATTTTATATTTAGTGTATTTAGACTTTAGTTGGAACCAATTTTTGTGGGAACTAATATTATGCCCGTGCAATGCTTGTAAACAAAAGAAAAATATTTCAATAATATATTAAAATTGAATAATAAATAGATAGAAAATATAAATAATAAAAAAATATTTTTAAGTCACATGATAAATGCAAATAGTGTAAGTCTAAGTGTATGTTTGATTTGGGTGAAAATAGGGAGGATGGAAAATAGGGTGGAAAATAACATTTTTCACTGTTTGGTTGAAAAGGGGAGGGGGAGAGAAAAATGGTGAGGCCCACAAGTTCTCTCTCCTCCTCCTTCAAAATACAATCTCTCTAAATTGGAGAGAAAATTGTAGTGAAAAAGTGGAAAAAATATTTGGACAAAACTGCCCCCACCTTTAATTAACGTTTTTGGCTTTTTTTTTTTTTTTTTTTGTAATGATGGCTTGCTCTTTTTTTTTTTTTTTTTTTTTTTTCTTTTGACTTTTCCTTTGCAAGGTTGGCTTTTTGTTTTTGTTTTTTTGTTTTTTTTTTCTTTGGTTTTATCAGGTGGTGGGTTCTTCTTCTTTTCCTTTTTTTTTTTCTTCTTAATTTTTATTTTTATTATATTTTTAAGAAAACACTTTTGGATGATTTTTTATACTATTTTTTGAAATGTCCACTTTCATCTATACACAATTTTTTTTTTTTTTAAAAGTATAATGTATTACTTTTTGTTTTATTCAAGAGGGACATAATGGTAAATTTATACAAACCTTATTTTCAACCAAACCAAAAAATTTTCAATCCCTCCACTTTTCCACCCTCTCAACCAAACACAAATGAGGAAAACTAAAAAATTTTCTATCCTCTCACTTTTCCATCCTCCCAACCAAACGGACCCTAAGTTTTGAATCTTTTGATAAAAAAACTAAATATAATAATTTTATAAAAAATATATATAATATAAATAATGAAAAAACTTTTAAATATATTGAAACCTTTGATAAATGAGTTTTAATCAAAGTAGTATTTTAATTTTCTTAATAAAATTTTTGGCAATAGACTTTCAATTGAAGTAGACTATGTTAATAATTTAACTTGTAGTATTTTTTTTTTTTTTTTCTAAAAAAAAAAAACTTGTAGTACTAGATTGAACTACATAGTGCAAGCATGTTATGTATGCTCAAACTTTTATTATTAAAACAAAAAAAATATGGTAGATTATTAAAAAAATATAGAATAAATAACGATTTCTTTCAACTTAAAAAAAATTCTCGTTAGTAGAATTTTAATGAAATAGCATTTTTATACATTTAGAAATTTTGGCAATGACTAAGAGAGAATGTGTAATTTTTTAATTATTAGTACATCACATGACATAAGGAGAACACATTCATTTGGTATAATCACAAGGCGCAGGAAACAACTTCCTTCTAGTGATGGCTAATCTTGAGAAAGAGAGTGAAGGAACCATGTGGTGTGTTTGGTGGTCAGGATCAAGTTATACAAGGTGTAACTTTTATACCATTCAATAACTTTAAATGATGTTAATATTTTGAAAATTCTATTGTTAAATTACATGTTATATATGTTTAATACGCATACCTGATTTCATATCAATCAAATATTATTTAATATTCGATCGATAAATTCATGTTTTATGCATAATTTATAATATAAAAGGTAGAATTTTAAACATTTTATACATAAGATAGTTATTAATCTCTAATTATCTTAAAATTTTTCAAGCGTGAAGGACATAAAGATAAGATGTGATCTAGATGTGGATTTGTCAAAATTTGCATCCAATAAAAAAAATATTGAGTGGTGTAATATTGTTTAAAGTTACATTTGGTATAACTTGAACCCAGATATATATAATTTGCATTAAGATACTAATGTGGGATTTTTTTTTTTATGTTAATTAAATATTTGTTTTCATATTATTCTTTTAACCATGTTATTATTAGGTTTGCCATGTTAACATTCCCTTAGTCCTTAGCTAAGTCATTGAATTCTGTAGGTGAGATAACGGCAATTACCAAAATGAAATATGATAAAAAAATTCAAGGACTAAAATGAAATATATAAAAACACAAGGATTAAAATGAACACACCCCCTAAATACAAGAATGAAAAGTTTATTATATAATACATATTTCAATTTAGGGTTTAATTCGAGACCGCCTCAAATTATATAAGAAATATGTAATTTACTAATTTCTTTATTAAATAGTAATCATTAGGTGCAACCACGACATCTATAACTTAACTTGATCTCGTCAGACTTGTTGGACTCCTTTCATTTGTCAATTGTCAAACAACTTTTGAGAAGTCGGATTGAGTTGGAATATCTCATACAACAAAATGAAGTAAGGGTCAGCTATCTCCTACTCGACCTCATCATGCTCTTGTTATGAAGAAACCTCGTGAAGGCCCTTATGAGACGTCACATTGATGATTAATGGCCCCCCTTCTTTGTGTGTTTCACACCTTTGGAGGCATGGTTTTCTCGGCTCCAACTGCTTGACTCCCACCCCCCCATGTCAACTACTTAGGATTTATTTTATCTTTGAAATTGGAGAGTAAGGTGAGTGAAGTTAAGTTTAAGGAAAAAAAAAAAAAAAAGACTGCTAGAAGATTAGTTATGTTCTATGGTATAAAATATTATTTATAAAATGAGTGTAACTAAAAGAGAATGTTAAGATGGATAAATGATAATACAATGAAAGTTAGGATTCAAAATGTAGAGATTTGCTTAAAGATAAGGACAACCATTCTTGAAGATGTAAGCCCCTTGGTTCAGGTTCCATTAATTTCAATAAGGGTCTCCAATGATGGATTGCGATAAAACGGACTAGGTTGCCCAATGTTTGCCCTGCCTACGCATGGTCTAGAGAGTAAGCCACATGCCTCATGGGTTACGGTGGAGAGTAGGGATCACCACTTGGTTTTAAATGGATTGAGAACCACTTTGAACCTAATTTGTAAAGACCTTACTCTTAATAATTGAAAGATCAAATTTGACCGTAACTAATAGTTAGTGGACCAAATTGACAATTTACCTAGGGTTAAATATGAATGCCGAAATTTTTATTAAAAAAAAAAGAAAAGAAAATTGAATTGCTATAAAATAAAAGTGAATATTGAATTATGAGTAAACTCGGCCCAATAGCAAATAGGCAGGCCGAAAGTGGAAAAGGGTTATTTACTCTCTTTTTTCAGCCAAATAGCAAGGATGGTGAGGCCGAAAAAAGAAAAAAAAGGAAAAAAGAAAAGGAAATTAAACTGCACATGAAGATAATCCCCACCAAACGTATAAATTGATTTATGGTTTAATTAAACAGGGTAATCTAAATTAAGTGTGAGGCAATGACTCTGCAAGCCCAAGAAGTTCATTGATGAAACTCTTAATTGATGAGGGCCACCAATAAGTTGATGATCCTTTGAGATTCAGTTTATATGATGCGCTCTCCTCAAATTGAGGCACAGTTTGCTCTCTCTTGTTGCTTTGTGCAACTACGCCATGGACTCTGTGCACCCTAATGTTACAACTCTTGCAAAAATTTGGGTTTATTTTAGTATAAGAACTTACTTTATTTTATTTTATTTTTATTTTATGCAACCACTTTTCATAAATACCAATATCAGATTATTTATTCTACATTCTATTTTATTTAGATAATCTATCTTTCATTCTTTTTATTATTATTATCTTCATAAATAGTGAGAGAATCTAATGAGACATAAGAGCAAGAGGAGAGAGAAAATAAAATAAAATATTGAAATACAATATGAACAATGCTTGTGTATATATTTATGGCTACTGTAGCAACTATGTATTTTTACATAATTTTGCATGGTCTGATCATGTGGGTAAATTTTGATTTTGGTTGGCTAAAATGTGGTCCTTGTTATATTATACAAGCATTGATGTAAGTGTTCTTACCATACAAATAAGGCAGGACATATTCTTCAATATCACTTTGGGAGATGTCAAGATGATATCCAGGAACACTTATGTACTTGACCCTTCCTGCTTCATCTAAGGTTTTCAAACCAATCCAATCCTCAATGTAAAGCTGTGTCTGCACAACGAGTGACAAAAACTAAGATACCACTTAGGCTAAAAACACAAAAAACTATGTTGTAGTACATATGAAGTTTTAGATTATAGCGCTATATTAAGGTGACATAACTTCTTTTTGTTCCAAGGAAAAAACAACTTATGTTTTTATCATGCTAACTCGTGTTATAAACTGCAGAACTATGCCCAGGCCCTTTATCATGCCACATAACTCTCATAGCCAATGGTTTGCATTGTCTGCTATAAATATCCTCTGAAGATTTAGACAAGCCTTAATTAATATTCCAGCTTGAGATTTAATGAAATGGATCATCAATTTATTGTTACAAATAATCTGATTGTTTCCTTCACATTCTCAAATTCACCCAAGAAATGGTCAATCAAAATCTTCCCTTGCTTCATGGAAACGAACTATTAGCATTGTATTCTTTCTCCAGCTGTAATAATAACCAATGTCTCTCCAGTCATGCTTTTTTCATGATACAAAAGTTGTAGCCATCATTTACTGTAAGTGAAAGTGCTCATATTGGTAATTTAAATGTCTTAGCATTTCAGCTAAATGATGACTGTGTCAGCAAATCATTCAAATTTGGAAAGTAAACTAGGCTTCAAGCTAAACACAATACCTGTTGTGGAGGTAAAATTGGCTTGAAGGCCCCCATCTGGGTAATATCCAAACCAGAGGAAACCGGATTTTTTTTCAAAATAACTACAAAACCCAAACAATTTTATTAGTTAGCAACGTTTTCAAACTATTTAGGAAACTAACAACTCGAGTATGTGAGACTCGATTTCACTGTAGCAAATCGAGCATAAGAGAGTCGATTTCTTTAGGAACTCGAGTCTTTAAGACTCGATTTCCTGTTCATCATCTTCTTCGTTCGTTCTTTTTTTTTTTCTCCATCTGCCGTCCCACACCCTTCTTCCCAACCCCCAAAAAACCCAAGACAGTGCTTCCTTCTTCAACTATATCCATTTCTCAAAATCCCAAACCCAAATCACGATCTCAATTGGAGCAAAAATCCAAACCCCTCATCTAAATCCATTTCTCAAAATCCTTGCTCCGATTGAGATCGTGATTTGGGTTTGGGATTTTGAGAAATGGATATAGTTGAAGAAGGAAGCACTGTCTTGGGTTTTTTGGGGGTTGGGAAGAAGGGTGTGGGACAGCAGATGGAGAAAAAAAAAAAAGAACGAACGAAGAAGATGATGAACAGGAAATCGAGTCTTAAAGACTCGAGTTCCTAAAGAAATCGACTCTCTTATGCTCGATTTGCTACAGTGAAATCGAGTCTCACATACTCGAGTTGTTAGTTTCCTAAATAGTTTGAAAACGTTGCTAACTAATAAAATTGTTTGGGTTTTGTAGTTATTTTGAAAAAAAATCCTTCCTTAGGTATCAAAAGAGTATCATTCTCAAACTGTTGAAAATTCAAAAAAAAAAAAAAAGGACGGAGAAGATTGAGAGACGCTTCAACTTTAAATTTTCTTATTCTGAGAAAATTTAACCAATCTGAGAGGACCAAGAATGTTACTAAATGGAAATATACCTCACCAACTTGCAATGATTAGCCTGTTAAAAAAAAGAAAAATAGAGAGAGAGAGACTTTACCATGATAAGCACCAAGTTCTGTAAGCTAATGAACCGTTCCTTATAAGTGGAGTTTCTCTCATCAGGGAGTTCGTTGTTAAGCTTTGAAAGAAATCTGCAATTCTCTAAATAGTTGGGAATAGCCTGGAAATGTAATAGTAAATTCTGATGTTTTGGTTTTTGATAAGGGAAAAAGAGATTGGTAACGTAAGATGAAGTGACGGTTTATTAGTGACGGTATCTACTGGGCCGTCAGCCCCTGTTTAATGACTGACGGCGAGATAAAGTTGCAAGGAGAGGCACCATAGGCCGACGGGATAATAAAGCTGAAAGGTCATCTTGAAGCTGACGGTATTAAGACCGAAGGCATAATATAGCTGACGGCACTAGTCAAAGAATGCTTGCTAACCACGTTTGCATGTATAAGTAAGTGACTTGCCCTCCACGTTTTGTGAAACCTAAGAGGGATTCTTATATGGAAAAGATCCCGCAAAATACGCCCAAAGAGACTCCTATAAGGAAAAGACTTCTACTCCAAGGAAAAGGGGTCAAGTCCTACTACTATAAAAACCCAAGCACCCTCACGAACCAAGGTACGCATAATTTACCCTCTCTAGCACTCTAGAGCAGTGAGAATAGTTCTGACTTGACCTTTGGAGAGTATTTGGCCAGTACCACACCGGTGCTCTCTGCGAGGTCCTTTCTTTTTGCTGTGCAGGTGCTATTTGGAGCACGCGAGGACCGTGTGACTTACTGATGGTATTTTCGGTATCATCAGTTTTCATTTATTTTAGAAAAGATGGAAATATGATAAGATATTAAATTATCAATGCATGTAGATGGACGGCTATATGACAAAGGCGAAAAAATCATTTTCGCCCTCTGTGACTACAGAGTAATTTAAAAAAAGAACACTAAGCCAAAAGCAATTGAAAAGAAGATCACTGCAATATCTGTAAGGGTTCATCAGGTTATACTACTCACATTTGGTAATTTGAAATAACTGCTGGGAGCAAAGTGATCCTGCCATTCAAGAAATCAAAGGTCATGCTTTGTAGAAACATCTAAGATAACATAATTTGACAGAAAAAGAGTGACAAGATGAAATTAACCAACTTCAATAAAGGAGTTCAAATGTTATAGAAGTAGAGAGAGAGATAGAGAGATTTATACTTGGAAAAGGTCAGTGTAGAGCAATGACTTGATTAGTTTGTCCACAAGAATGAATTTAAAACCAGACTGTAAAAGCGAAAAGCCATATAAGAATATTAGATAGAGCTCGAGATAGGATTAAACAAATTGTAAAATTTATCAAGAATACATCTATTCCTTACCATGTCTTTTGCCACTAGTCCTAGGTGATCATTATCAAAAACAAGCATTAACATTTAAATTAATGGTTCTCAAAATTTAACAATATATAATACGCAGCACTAGCCATTAACCCAAAAAAAATGAAAATTTGAAGTCTCCAGAATAGGCTTCATTGACAATACGCAGAAAAGTGGTAGACGATAACAACAATGAATCTTAAAATTATGAGGAAACAAGTTCTCAAAGAAGACTAAGAACAGCATTATATAGAGGATATACACTAATTTAAAAAAAAAAAAAATCAATGTTCTGTAGATAGATTTATGAACCTATGTAACATACGGTCAGAGTATGAAGTGATGAGACAGCACTAATTTACATTAGCTAAGGAATTCCAATTTCCTATATACACAGCTTAATGAGAGAACAAAATAATGTAATTCCATAGCTGAAAATGGAGAAAAAAAAACTACAGGTGAATTACTCTAGTATGGTTGACTAGAACGTGGGATGGCATTAACAGCGGAACATAGATGATACCATAGTTATTTAGAGTATTTAACATTTTGAAGGGAAAAAAAAAAATCTTGCACATGAACTCAGAGAGATAATTTGATTCATCTATCACAAATTTATTTTATCATCATTTCAAATTACACAGTTGTTACTCTTAAGCTTCAATTGTCTGTTATATTTCAGGCAGAATCAATGGTTATAACCTCACATTTCCATCCCCCGTTACCAAACAGGGAATAGAAAAAGAACCCAAAGTGAAGGAATACAAAGAAAAGCAGTATAGTTTATCAAGTCAGAATGCTTTCAAAAAATATATACATAAATCTAACAGATTGATATCTAAAAAATGTTATTCAGCTAAATAATGAACTTAAGAACACCATTCATTATGCCGATTTCACACAATTTAGGCATATAAATGAATGTTCAAAAAAAAAAAAAAAAAAAAAAAAAAAAACTAAAATTTCATCATAACAAAGTTCATGCAATGGGTTGAACAATGAATTAAAAACACTAAACTAGCAAAGTTTATCATAAAGACTGGTTCTTACAGGAGGTCCTCCATCGCAAAATTCCAAAACACCTTGACCTATTAAACAACCCTGTTAAATCAAATGAAAGTTAAGAATGGGAACCAGTAAATAGAGGCTGCCTGCTGAGGATCAAAAGCCAATATTAGTTGCAATTTCTATGAAATTTTCAAAGGTATCAATTAACAATTATGACTTTCTGTCTTTATTCAATTAAATTTATTCCAGGCCATATTAGCTTTTCAATGTGCCATGTCAACACTCTATTTGCTACATATGCAATTTATTTAATTTCAAACTGACTGTTAGTTGAAATCATAGTTTTAAAAACCGGACCGGACCGTCCGGTTCAACCGGTCCGACCGTGAACCGGTATACATACCGGTTCGGTTATCATAAAAAACCGGAAATATGAAAAAAACCGGAAAAACCTATAAAACCGCGGTTCAACCAGGAAACCCGGGAACCGGAACGGTCAAACCATTTCCCAACGGTTCTCTAACTTAGCTACAAAACTGCTTTAAAAAAAAAAAAATACCAAGCCAGCATCGCCGATCACCTCAAGAAAAATAAGCAAATTGGAAGTCGGATCTAATGTCTTTGACTGAGAGATATTTGTGCAAAGCTTTCAAGTTTCAACTTTCAAGTTGAGAGATACAGAGAAAAAAAAAAAAATGAAGTTTTGAGGGAAGAAAAAGAAGGCTGTGAATACCTGGGTCTTGGTACCGTACTCGCACTAGTGAAAAACCAACCCACAGAACTACTGAAAAAACTCAAAAGCCAAGTATCAATGAAAGGCATAAAAGGCATCTAAAGTATTAATGCTTGGCAGTTGGCACTTGGGAATTGGGTTGGGTACTTTGGGAGATGTACAACCACGCATGTTAGCCAGGTGTTTCATTTTTTATTTTTAGTGTGTACTGTACTGTTCAGTTGTGTTATTTCTTTTTTTGCTGAATAACTGTGTTAATAACTTAATTTTGATTAACAAAAGAATACAAATACAAACATATTTTTTAAACAATAAAAAAATGATTTGTATTTTAACATTTAGGCTGCTATCATCTAATTAAACACCCTTTTATCTAGAATAGATCTTTAAAGTACAATTAAATTACTTATTCTTAATACCGTTGTAAAAAAAATGATAAATAAAACAAAAAAAGATATAACATTGCTATTATTTTTGTAATGTTAATTTTGATTATTTATACTTTCTTTCCCTTTACCATCTAATATAAGATATGAAACTCATTTTATAATTTTTTTATATTTGTTTGGATATATTTGATGAGTTGTTATTTATTTTATAATTTTAAAATAATTAATTAAATTATTTATGACATCATCGGTTCGACCATCGGTCAGACCCTGGTCGAACCAAAAAACCAAAAATCACTACTTTTCCGGTTCTGTCACCGTTCCGGTTTTTAAAACCATGGTTGAAATTAAAGGAAAAGACTATCACACACACACTATCACACACATAGTACACACACAGAAAATGCAAGAGAAAACGTGACTTGAAGTCAGGATTTTGTGTGAAATAAACAGTGCTCTGAAATTAATACCTTTTACAATTTTCAGGGACTAAGTAAATCTCAACTCTCTAAATTTGAGGTAAGAAAATTGAACTTGGACCAAATTACAAGGACAAAAATGATTTTAACCATTAATTTACTAATAGACAGCAATGAAATGAAAATTTAATGCAACTTGAGAAGTGGAACAGCACATTCTATACTAACATAATTTTCCTCTGATGAGATCAGAGAAACAGTAAGCCTGTTTCTGAGGATACCAAGCATGATTAGAGAGCATCCTACCTAAAACCACAAAATGCAAACTAACATGTATTTAACCTTTTCATTTATTTATCATGTATTAGGACCACCTAGACACATAAAATGACAAGGAGAGCTTCATTGCATCAATCATCCTTGACCAACAGCAAATTCAAAATATCATCCCCTAAAGCTTGAACATAAGTTGTTCTGTAATTTCAATAAAAGAATAAAATTGAAGTTAAGACAGATTACCTAGCACAATAAGACAAACTAAAAAATAAGCATAGTTACGTAGATCAAGCAGATCAAGGAAGAACATTGAACGCACCCAAGTGGTACAATTGAGGTTGGAATCACCAGAAGTTCAAGAGGAAGCTGAAATGAGATGTGCTAGAGGTGGTGAAAAAAAGGCAAGATGATATATTATTTAAGGGTGCTACAATTGAGATCGGAACCACCAGGAGTTCAAGAGGAAGCTAAAATGAGATGTTCTAGGTGGTTAAAAAAAGGCAAGATGATATATTATTTGCTGGAGGGGTATGGTTTTGTGGAAGCATTCAAAGAACCGATACACACAACTCATTTCTTACATACAAACTCATGGGTAGAAATCACCCTTGAAAACCGGCTTACAAGGGAAGGGTGCGAAAGAATTTATATACACATGATTAAGTTTGCATTTAAGCCATGGACACTTGGATCATAACATATCATGTTAAAATTGGATGAATTTTAAGAGTTTGTTACTATGTCATAAGAAACAATGAAGACACTGTTAATGAGTAATCAAATGATCATTACGAATATCATGCTACATTACAAATACATTTAAAACAGGAAAAACTTGATTCTCAAATCACCTGGGAGACACCAACGATGTTGTAACCCTGACTCAGTTTGTTCATTTCCTTCACCTGTAGTATAATAGTGACCATGAATTAGTTGAAGGGGAAACGAAAACAAACCTCAAGATCCAGGAGAGGTAAACAGCCAATCTAACCAAGAGAGATTTATCACCTTGTCGCAAACAGTTGCAACCAGCAAAAAAATGTAGAATAATTCAAATTACAACCATACAATGTAAAAGATGACTTCCAATAAGATGGGTCTAGTTCTATTAAGCACATGCCTGTTCCTCAAGAGGCTTGAAAATGGAATCCCATGTTTCATCTCCAACTTCTCTGCAGCAAGGAAAGAAATGAACACATGGAGGTTTTAACCAAAAAAAAAAAAAAAAAACTGACATTTGCAACTTTACTTGAAAAAAAAGTTGACAAATAATGAAACAAGCACATGGGTGAACTATTTTAGAGAGTCATGGCATAAAAGTCCGTTTGGATTGAACTTATTGTTGCTGAAACTGAAAATACTGTAGCAAAATAATTTTTAAATGTGTAAATAGTGCCGTAAGACCCATTTTTAATAGTGTGTAAACAGTGCATACACTGTTCATAACAGTAAATGTTGTCTCCCAAAGTCAACAAATGCGGAAAAAAAAGAAAAAAAAGAGGGGAAAACGCGCTTTGAAAACGTAGACGCCGGCTTTGAAAACACAGACACCGGATTAATTGCTATCCAAACACCCTCAAAATGTCCCAAAATTAAAATATACTTGAGTTGCGTTTGGGATTAGAGTTTAAAGTTAACTTATTTTTTTTATTATTTAGTTTATTTTTACTACTATTCATAGGTTTCACTACACTTTTTGATACTATTCATGGGTTCCATTGTACTGTTATAACTAACTTTTACCTTTATTTACAGTATTTTTAGTAAAAAGTTTTTAGTTTTAGTTAAATAAGCTGTTTCCATACAAACACTTGATCAATGACTTTTAAGATAAAAAAAACGTTTCCAAAAGATTTTGAAAATTCCTAGAACACATATAATGTGTTTGTGTGTGCGTGCGCGCACACGACTACATTTTGTCCTTTAAATCATAGACCAATTTGAAATTTTATGAGTAAATCCAAAAAGTAAAAATGATATATAAAATAAAAAAGGAATAACACAATTTTATTTAGCAAAAAATAAAAATAGCAAATGGTTATTGAAAAATAATAATAAAATAAAAATAACACAATCATTGACAATTTTTTTTTTCTTAATTTCCCACAAAAGTAGTATTTAAATTTTCATAAAATAGTTTATTAACAAGTGTTCTAAGGATACCCATTAATTGAATACTTTAAAATTTAGTTGCACACTAGAAAATGAGTTGGTACTGGGTTGAGGTGAGAACGTAATCATGACCCACCTAATTTGGATAAGTCATGATTAGGGGTGGCAATTGAGCGGGTTGGGTAGATTTTGAGTTGGATCTTAAATGCGTCGGGTATATAATTACCCATTAACCCATTTATTACCCATACCCGCCCAACCCATTTAATAATCCATTTATATTATTTAACCTATTATCCACCCAACCCGTTTAATAATCCAATTCATCCATTTAACTCATTAAAATCAAAGACTTGAAATTCCTACAATCTCTCTTTAGTTTCTCGACATCCAAGCAGAACTTAAAGAAAATGAATGACTTAAAATTTCTCATTCTCATGCTAGAAAACAAAATAATAAAGCCTAACACAATAATACATTAAATGGTGAGTTTTAAGAGAAAAAATCACTATAATCTTTGTCTTAAAAATTGCTAAAATAATTAAAAAAAAAAAAATAGCATGAAAAGTACTGAAAGTGAAGAACATCTTCCTCCATACCATTTCTTGTATTTTCTTTTCCTAAGTAGAAGTTTTCTCTGCAAACAAACACAACTTTTACAAAACTGAAAGTTCAATTAGTGTGTAAAACACCTATAAACGTTTAGACCCCCAAATATAAAATTACCAACACAAACTTATACACAAACAATACATGTGCGGAATGATGAATATAAGCTAAACCCAAATTGGTAAAACATTCCAAACCGAAATTAATCACAACCATAGCAGTAATTAAAAGGTAAAGAGTAAGGGAAGAGAGATGCAAACACAAAGATAACACGACGATGTGTTATCGAAGAGGAAATCGAAGTACTCGGCGAAAAACCTCTCCACCGCCCTCCAAGCGGTCAATAATCCACTAGAGAATAAAGTTGGGACACATGAATAGCAGAAGACCCTTTAAGCCTAATCTACCCAGTGCACCTAAGCCCTCCAAGCTTCTTGCTCCAACAGGGTTATGCCGAACCTTGTCTTCTCTAGCTTATCGGATCCCGCAATAATCCCATATTGCATCCGCCATCCTTGGCATCTTCCAATGCTTCCCAAACTCCAAAAACACTCAACACTCTAAATGGGTGTGGGTAGTGTTTGGGTAGAAATCTCCTCTCAATGGGTATAACAATGGGAGAGGGAATGAGAAGAGACTACAAAGATTTCTCTTTAAGAATGAGTAGCTCTCTCTAATAGGGTGGGTGTGTTGTAGAAAACTCTCTTAGGGTTTTTCTCTCAATAGGCTCCTTACCATTTCTGTGGGTAATAAGGGTATATATAGTATAAGTGATGAGGGAATACGAAAAGTCACATTTCTGCTAAACAGGGCATTTTGGCGACTCGGCCTCGTGATTGGAACGAGTTGCGAGTTTGAGTTGCGAGACAACTGCAGGCCAGACTGTACTTTTTGTCTTGTAGTGCTCTAGCTGTCATGACCTTTCAGCTTCCGACATGTGCTCCTCATGTGACTTTTAGCTGTCTTGATCAAATCTCCACCACTTAATACTAAACCCAATACAAATAAGTCCCACAAAAATACAAGGAAATAAATTAATGCAATTACAACATTTTTTGTCATGGAATAAGCCAATACAAATGTTATGAGAAAAATCATAACTTAACAAAAACAAAAAAGAAAAATTTAAGATTCTTTACAAAGACGAACAAGTTTGTCGTGATCTAGCTCAATTGATCTCCATGAGTACAAGGCTGTTGTCTAGCGAGTCCATCAAGAACGCTGCTTCTGACCCAGTCCGATGACAAGCGAAGGAGACCCACTCACAAAGAAATAGAAGAAGAAGAAGGACTAAAAGGCCAAGTCGTAGAGCTTGATCAATCTCGTTTATTGCTGGTACAATCTGAGTGGTTAAGCGGTGTTTGGAGGAAAAGAAAATTTTGATAGGAAGATGAAGGAAAAATGAAGAGAGAGAGAGAGAGCTATGAGTTTAGTTTTAGGGTTTAGAATTTTTTTTTTCTTTTATAATTTAGATTATAAAAGTTAAAAAAAAAAAGGGTTGGGTTGGGTCATGATTTGTATACATGCAAGTTCTTTAGTTATTATCAAATAAATGCAACTACTGCATGAGGACCACAGGAACTGAATCTGAATAATAGTATATAACAAACTATTTTTGGGATACAATTTGACCCATGATCAGCAAAAGTTGTTTTGAGAGAATAACCTAAAGAATTTTCTTTTAACATTATGAATATATGATGTTGTGAGCGCATGCAATGTCCTTCAGCACCAGATTGGTAGCTCAGTTGCTCAGTGTGCTCTTCACCGGAGCACTGACCTCCAAAGCCTGTCATGAAAATTAGAATAGAATAATTACTTTACAAAGCAACCATATTAACAACAATAAGAAATCAACATATAACATCATTTACACTAATCAGCTAATCCATTAAAGCACTAAGACAATATTTTTGAAAACTAACAAAGGGGAAAAGAAGAGAGACTAAATTCCCCGTAAAGAAATGTTTTAAGTTTGATTCTGATATAGCAGTCAAGAAATTTTAAGCGAGGAATTGTAAAATCTAATGAATAGTTGTATAAAAACTCAAGACTGAAAATACTGAAACTTCTTATAAAATATGAAACCACTTATGTACTCATTAGAACATCATTAATGATTTTTTACCCTCTTTGATTGGTGAATCACATTGTTTAACCAAGAAAACTTTTGTAGATGCTGGGACTCTAGAAATCTACTTTATGCTATAAGATTAACAGAGTTTGTACTGATACCAAGTTCAACTTGTCTGCTAAGATAAATAATCACACGATAAGCACAGTTGTAAATAAAACAAGCATTATCGTTCCTTTTGGCTTATTTTTCGTTCTGCTTCCGAAAGCAAAGCTTACTTTATATAACTAACAACTACTTTGCATAAATTGTAAGAGAAATATGGAGATTATGGGACCCTTTAATTTGCCCACAATCAACATGTATATGTTTGTAAGCTGTTGCAAATCAGATTAGTCAAGTAGGGTGTAGTGTGGTGTATCCAAGTGAGAAATGACATTTTATACCACCCTGCAATTAGTACTTAGTCTCTTTCGCATTTTATCATTTGTGGTACCATTATGCAATCTGTACCTACCCTCTTTTCTCTATATGCCATTTTCTTCTCCTTTTCCTCAGCAACTCACAGATACTGAATTTCTTACATTATCAACTCCCTAAATTAAGATTTTTGTGAGCTCCTCCCTAAGTTCTATTGAGCTTTTACTAATTTTAAAATTAACAGAAGAAATTGATGTCGCGGAAGCCTAAAGAAAGCACACACGATGCTCTCTTGATGGAACAGAAACTAAACTGTTAGCTCCTGGTAGTAATCCTCGAATCCACGAGGGGTTTCCCTGAATCCACAAGGAGAATAAAACTGGAATCCATTAGAAGAAAATTTGACAAAATGTCTGTGTTTATTGATAATAGTCTAATTTGCCACTGACGGCTACAAAACATATAAATACTGAGGAAAAAACATCTAAAAACCCTAATTCACACTAATTACGCGATTAGGTGACAAAATACCGAATTGTACCAAAAATGGCAAAATTGAGTTAAATGCAAAATCATAAACTACCGACCTTAAGGGTCATCCTAAAACAGATGGGACCCTATTCTGACTTTTAAACTAAAAGTTATTAAGGAAAAACAAATATTACTGTAAATAGCAAAAATACTGTTTTCGGGGCCTTAATGAAGGAATTCGCCTAAATTTTGGCGACATTCATGACATCATGAATCTGGATCAGAATGCCGTTTCCCTTCAACTTGCCAAATTTCATACAATTTCGACACTATTACCCCGATGGCCCCTACTGGCACCCCCCTTTGATCTTGCGTTGTGACTTCTTGTGCCCCTGTTGCTCCAGGAAGACATGTGCTGTCTGTTCTACATCAGTCCCCCCCACTTGAAAAGAACTTGACCCCGAGTTCCCACTATCTGGTTTATCAGGAGGATGATAATCATACAAGTCAGCAACATTGAAGGTAGAAGAAATGCTCATGTCTAGAGGAAGAGCAACCACATAAGCATTGTTGTTGATCTTCTTAGTAATCTGAAACGGCCCATACTTCTTGTCCTTCAATTTGTTGTAGGTACTAACAGGAAATCTTTCCTTTCTAAGATAGACTAGCACTAAATCCCCAACATTGAATATCTTCTCACGCCTTTTCTTATCAGTAGCTTCCTTATACTTGGCATTTGTAGCTTCCAGTTTCTGCCTCACCTCCTCTTGCATGGCCTGAATACGTTCAGCCATATTCTTTGCTGCTTGACTCACTCCTGGAAGCTCAGGCAAAGGTATCAAGTCCAAAGCGTGTTTTGGGGGCACGCAGTAGACAATGGCAAATGGAGACTTACTAGTGCTTCTACTGATTGAGCTATTGTATGCAAACTCTGCTTGGGACAATGCAAGATCCCACTGCTTGGGCTTCTCGCCTGAGATACACCAAATCAGGTTCCCCAAAGTGCGATTAACCACTTCTGTCTGACCGTCAGTCTGAGGATGACTAGTGGTGCTGTAATTCAAGGAAGTGTGAAAACGCTTCCACAAATTTTGCCAAAAGTGACTAATGAACTTGGTATCCCGATCAGAGGTGATGGACTTTGGCACTCCATGCAAACGCACAACTTCCTTAAAGAATAGATTGGCCACTCGAGTAGCATCTAAAGTCTTCTTGCATGCTATGAAATGGGACATCTTCGAGTACCTGTTAACCACAACAAAAACAGAATCTATACCTTGCTGGGTTCGAGGAAGACCTAGTATAAAGTCCATAGATAGATCCTCCCATGATGCTTGTGGAACTGGCAAAGGCATGTATAAACCAGTATTCTGAGATTGACCTTTAGCAGTTTGGCAAATTAGACACTTCCTTACATGATTGCCAACATCCCTCTTGAGTTGTAGCCAATAATACCTCTCTTCCACCAGTGCTATAGTCTTATCTCTGCTCATATGTCCACCCAAACCTCCACCATGCAGCTCTTTAATAATCTGCTCCCTCAATGAACTTTTAGGGATGCATAATTGGTTACCCCGAAAGAGGAAACCATCCTGGATGTACATACTATTAATAGCAGTATGAGTTTGTTGATACTTACCCCAAATATCACCAAAATCCTCATCGTTCTCGTACAGCTCCTTGAGGCAATCAAACTCTACAACTTCAATACGTAGGGTGGTCAACAAAGATGCTCGCCTGCTGAGTGCATCAGCCACTTTATTAGTGACACCAGACTTGTGCTTCAATGTGAAATGGAAGCGCTGTATATAAGCTACCCATCGAGCATGCATCCTGTTAATGCTAACTTGACTGTTGATGTGCTTCAATGCCTGATGATCCATATATAATACAAACTCCCTCTGAATCAGGTAGTGCTCCCAATGCTTAAGAGTCCGTACTACAGCAAAGAACTCCAATTTATAGGCCGACCATTTACTTCGAGTTTCACAAACTTTCTCACTGAAGAATGCTACTGGTCTATTGTCTTGTGAAAGAACAGCGCCTATCCCGACCACAGATGCATCACACTCCACCTGAAACACCTTATCGAAGTTGGGCAATGCCAAAATCGGGGCTGTGCTCAACTTTTCCTTGATCAAGGCAAAGCTTTGTTCTGCCTCCTTCCCCCATGAGAACTTCCCCTTCTTCAGACACTTAGTGATAGGGGCTACTATGCTATTGAAATTTCGAACAAACCTCCGATAAAAGGTTGCTAGCCCATGGAAGCTTCGCACATCACTCACTGTCTTTGGGGTTGGCCATTCTCTGACTGCATGGACCTTGTCCTCATCAACATGAATCCCATCCGCACTGACCACATACCCTAAGAATAGCAACTTATTAGTCAAGAAGCTACACTTCTTCAAGTTGATATACAACTCATTGGCCTGCAACACCGCTAATACTTCTCGCACATGATTATAGTGGGCTGCTTCTGTCTTACTGTAAATCAGGATATCGTCAAAATAAACTACCATAAACTTTCTAATAAATGGTTTTAATACCTGATTCATAAGTCTCATGAAAGTGCTGGGAGCATTGGACAATCCGAAAGGCATTACCATCCACTCATACAACCCCTCATTTGTCTTAAAAGCTGTCTTCCACTCATCTCCAGGTCGAATCCGAATCTGGTGATACCCACTCTTGAGATCCAGCTTGGTGTAACACTTGGACCCACTCAGCATATCAAACATGTCATCTAGTCGAGGACTAGGAAATCGATACCTGACTGTGATCTTGTTGATGGCTCGACTATCCACACACATACGCCAGCTCCCATCCTTCTTTGGTGTTAACAATGCTGGTACTGCACATGGACTCATACTGTCCCTGATCTGCCCCTTGCTCAGAAGCTCATCCACCTGCCCCTATTGAATCTAACCCTTTTGAGGATTCATCCTGTAATGTGGCAGATTTGGTAGACTAGCTCCAGGAGCTAAATCAATGCAATGCTGGATGTCACGCATTGGTGGTAAACCTGCAGGCAGTTCTTCTGGAAAAAGCACTTCAAACTCCTTGATTAATGGTTGAATTGCCTCAGGTATTTCAGCAACCTTCTTTGGCTCGCCATTCGTCACCACTACAGCATATACCTGTTTCAACTCCTTACACTCCCTGTCAAACTCATCTTCATTGTTCACTATGAAGAGTGTTGGCTTCCCCTTCACTTTAAAAGCTTTGGGTATACTGCCTTCCTTAATAGGACCAAGGACAATTTTTCTGCCATTCTTAAAAAACACATACACATTATCCTTACACCTATGAGTAGCATCTACATCATACTGCCAATGTCTACCCAATATTAAATGACATGCATCCATTTCAATAACATCACAAACTACTTCATCTACATAACATTTACCCATAGAAAAAGTAATACGGTATTGTTGAGTAACAAGAGTTTCCGTACCTTTCTTGATCCAACCTATCTTGTACAGAGAGGAATGCTTTTCTGTTTTTAGTCCCAGCTTGGTAACCAAACTCTTCGACGCAATGTTCTCTACACTGCTACTGTCAATGATCAAATCACAGACCCTCTTACTGATGGTGCATCGTGCTCGGAAGATCTCATTTCGCTGATCACCATATTCCACCCTTGGTGTGAGCAACAACCTCTAAATCACCAAAGACCACCCTAATGGCACGCCTTCCTTGTCCTCTTGGACCTCATTGGGATTATAGGCATACGGATCAGCATCATTATACACCTCTTCACCCTCCTGTTCAGCTTCTACCTCGCCTTCTTCTGCCACCACCAGATTCACTGCGGTTCGCTTAGGGCAAGTACTAGATCGATGTCCTGGTTCTCCGCACCTGTAACACTTATTCCCAGTTGGCCTAGCATAGGGGTTGGCATTCGCTATCGGCTGGGTTGCGGAACCTGCTACTACCACTGTGGATTGGTTGACACCACTATTCTCCCTGACCATGAGTTGTGATCGTGGTGTACACATGGGCTGTTTACCTTTATTGGCAATGGAACTAGAGGACTTCGAATTGCGGTTGGAAAACTTCGAACCTGCCCTAAGATGCTGATATTCTATTTTCTTGGATAGGGTTATAGCCTCATTCAAAGTATATTGGGTTTGTAGGGATACTTGATCTCGGATGGAAACTCGCAACCCGTGTACAAATCTAGATATCCGTTGATCTTTAGTTTCCTCCAAATCATTGTGATTCGCCAACCTGTCAAACTCCTCCATGTACTCATTAACTGTCCGAGTACCCTGCCTGCAATCCTAGTACTGTTTGAACAACTTTTGCTGGTAATCTGGTGGTAAGAACCGATCTGCCATTAATATTTTCATTCTCCTCCATGATCGTATTGGAAGCTTTCGTTCGCGGGTACGGTTTAATTGAACACGATCCCACCAGGCAGATGCTCCTCCCTTCAATTTGTAGGCCACCAAACACACCTGTTTGTCATTTGCTGTACCCATATAATCGAAAAACTTTTCCACTTCACTGACCCAATCTAGATACTCTTCAATGGAGACATTACCATTAAAGGATGGTAATTCCACTTTCATCCGATAGCCCCTCTGCTCCTGATAATCTTGGCCATTATCCCTTGCAGGACCACGATGATTTCCAAGGACTCTCTCTGTATACTCCTCGTCTTCATTGTCTTCTTCATTGTAGTCTTACTGCCTGTTCCGGTTTGGACCACGATGGGGAGGGCCACGCGCTTGGTTATCACGTCGCTCTTCGTCATCGCGATTAAGGTTTCGGTTAAGCAAGGTGGCAAGCGCTTCTTGAATTTGGTCCAGAGTCTGTTGAGTTGAATCACAAAATTGTTGATTTTCATCACGAAAATCAAGGAACTCAGCCCTAGTGAGGACTGGGTTGTTAACGTCGTCATCGCCGTCATTGTTGTGGTGGTCACCGTCTCGCCGGTTAGCCATCAGACCAGGGTAAGTCAAGGCTCTGATACCAACTGATGTCGCGGAAGCCTAAAGAAAGCACACACGATGCTCTCTTGATGGAACATAAACTAAACTGTTAGCTCCTAGTAGTAATCCTCGAATCCACGAGGAGTTTCTCTGAATCCACAAGGAGAATAAAACTGAAATCCACTAGAAGAAAATTTGACAAAATGTTTGTGTTTATTGATAATAGTCTAATTTGCCACTGACGGCTACAAAACATATAAATACTGAGGAAAAAAGGTCTAAAAACCCTAATTCGCACTAATTACGCGATTAGGTGACAAAATACCGAATTTTACCAAAAATGGCAAAATTGAGTTAAATGCAGAATCATAAACTACCGACCTTAAGGGTCGTCCCAAAACAGACGGAACTTTATTCTGACTTTTAAACTAAAAGTTATTAAGGAAAAACAAATATTACTATAAATAGCAAAAATATTGTTTTCGGGGCCTTAATGAAGGAATTCGCCTAAATTTTGGCGACATTCATGACATCATGAATCTGGATCAGAACGCCGTTTCCCTTCAACCTGCTAAATTTCATGCAATTCCGACACTATTACCCTGATGGCCCCTACTGGCACTCCCCTTTGATCTTGCGTTGTGACTTCTTGCGCCCCTGTTGCTCCAGGAAGGCATGTGCTGTCTGTTCTACATCAGAAATACACATGATTTGTAGAAGGATTTTAAAATCTCTAATTCTCTATGCTGAAAGAAATTGTAATTCTTGAGAGAAAGTTCTAGAAGAGAAAGCAATGAGGAAAACTGAATCTTGCATAACTAATAGATTACATGATGTACAACATATATAGGTTGACTAATCGTAACAGAATTAGGCGCCAAATCTATCCTAGCAGTGACGTGTAATGACTAATATAATACAGACAAGTGTACCATAGTGTAACTAACTACTACCATAAGCTCTTATACTAAACTACAGTCAGTTTGACACCTTTACAATCATCATGACTGAACTACAGGTCGTTTATGTAGCTGTGCTCTGTGTTTGTCTATGAACTACAGCTCTGTTGACTGATTTCCTTGAGTTAACACTTGAGGCAGCACCATCATCCTTTACATGCTCCACTATCTTCCTAGTTTCAACTATTTTTGCAGTTTTTTAGTACACCAACAAAAAATAACAGACTTGCAAACCCCTAACAGGACCGTGTCAAATGAAATACAGGGATGCTTGATGTTTTAGTTAGTACAACACTTGTTAAAACATAATCTTGAAGTTGACTTTATAAGTTTAATTAATTAAAAACAAATACTAATATCCAAAGTGATCTTATTGCAGCATAATTCACTGATATATTATTTTAACTGGTAAGAATTTTAAATGATCAAATAAAATGAAGACCCATTTGATTTCTTGCAGAGAAATTACATTTTACTACCCTAAACTATGTCCCAGATTACACTTTGCACCCTAAACTATTCGAATGCACAATTTGCACCCTAAACTATGATCATTGTTACACTTTGCACCCCAATGTTAGTTTTACAGTTAAGTTTGATGGAAATATGAATCATGTGACTTTCACATGTACATTGCTTAAGTGGCACAAATTTAAAAGACCAAAAACCCCTTCTTCCTAATCAATTAAAAACAATTTTTTTTCCAGGTTTCTCATGTGCATGTGCGTATCAAACCCTCTCCCCCAAATCAAAATCCTTGCAACCCTAAATCCCCAAATCAAAATCATCTTTGACACCACTACCACTCCACTACCATTATTCCTAGAAGCATTAGTTTATGGACTTCATGTTTTAGATAACCTTCTAAAAAAAAAAAATGATTTAGATTTCCATGCTCGTTGCAGCTTAGTATTTTTTTGCTATTCATATTTATATAGTTGGTAGTGTGCTTCAAGGATGGGAAGTGTGTAGATATGGATGACATTTGACATTCTTTGATCCTGATGCCTAGGGAAGGACAAGAAGATACTATTCCGCGGTATTAATAATTGGATTATGTACAAAGCTTTCAACTGAATTTTTCTATCATCATTTGCTGTTCTTTGTTGATTGTGCATATATTTAGCTTTTTTACAGCAATCCAGGAAACTAGCATGGAGGGTTATTCTGAAAACCCTCCATAAGCTTTACACTTACATACACACATATACACATTGATAAATGATAGAGTTTTGTTTAGATTGCAGTTTCTATATAACAGAAACTTCAATTACAAAACAAAACCTTATTTCATAGCTACTGTAAAGTTGTGATTTACAACTATGTTTTTGTTGGCTTTAATTCCATGTCAAATTTGATTGTATTTTGTTCAATCATTTCTCGGTATTTTTGTGGGATTTAATGTAAGGGTTGAGTGTGAGAGTTTGGTGAAAACTTATGAAGAAAGTGAAGTTTGCGACTGGCTCGTGAGTGGCTAACTCGCGGAAGGCCACTTGAGAAGCATATGCTGGAATCTGAACAGTCTCATGCCAGGCTGGATTTCGCGAGTCACTTTGTAACTCAGGCCAAGTCATGAGTGACCGTGAAACTTACTGCCTGAACCTTTTTGAAATGTGTTTTTCTCATTTCTTTACCAACACTATATAAACCCACATTACCCATGAAATTTTATGGAGCTTTTGAGAGAGAAAACCTTAGCAATACACTTGAGAGTTAGAGATTGTAAACCCACAATCATCTACACAATTTCTCTTAGTTTTCTTCTACTCCTACCTCTCCAATTACAAATCCTTAAGAGGTTCTTAGCCCAAATACTTATCTCATCCAATCTGAGTGCTGAGTAAAGTTTTGGTGCATGTGGGAAGCATTGGAAGAAGCCATCGATTGACAAATGCAATTTGGAGCTAATTGCGGGATTCAGATAACTAGTGAAGACAAGGCTCGGTAAAGCCCGTTGGTAGGTGAAACTTGGAGGGTTCAGGTACATTGAGTAGATTAGGCTTGGAGGGTCTTTTTGATATTCGTGTACTCCAACTTGATTCACTAGTGGATCGATTTCAGCTTGCAGGGTCGTGGAGAGGTTTTTCGCCAAGTACTTCGGTTTTTTCTTCGATAACACATTTTGGTGTTATCTTGTATTTGCATCTCTCTTCCCTTACTCTTTAAGCTTTATATTTATTGTTGCTTGCTTGTGGTTATGACTTAGAGAGTTGTTTCGGTTATTGTGTATCATTTATTCTTGTGCCGCACTTAGGTAAGTTATAGTAAAAGCAATTAAGCTGTGTTTTTAAAATTGGGGGTCTAAACAAGCTATAGTTTTTTTTTACACTATTTTAACTTTTAGCTACAAAGATATCAATTAACCAAAGCTTGTATGTCAAATATAATATAAATTAAACACCCAGAAGAAGTAAACAAGAAATTTGTTAAAATTAAAACTTTACCATGAAGTACTATGAAGGGTATGGAGTGTGAAAATGGAAAGGTCATGAAGACCAAGATGGAGATGGAGGCAATCGTTGGTAAAGGAAAAGCCATGAAATTTATGGGCTTTTGTTAAAGAGAAGTGAAAATATGATCGAAGGGAACAAATAATAATGAGTCCGGGAACTTCTGGAGGAATCTTTGTAAAAAATTTTGTTCTTGGTTTTATGGTTTGCTTGCTTTGGTTGATTGTCTTGCTGGGGTGTTACTATGTGGCTTGGCATGTCAGCTTCTTCTTCTTATTCTATATTTTTTTTTGGGTGCTTGCTTGCGTGAGTTTATTTTTAGTTCTTCTAAAAAAAAAAAAAAACTTATTTTAAGTTTAAAAACAAGTAGAGTAGAAAATAAATTAGATTTTAAACAAAATTTGAGGTGGATTCCAATTAACTCAATTAATAAAATGTAGGCGAAAACACCATTTTGGTCCCTACATTTTAGAGTCACAGTCAATTTGGTCCCTACATTTTTGTAGCAAACAATTTAGTCCCTGTTATTTTCAACTTGGAATCAATTTGGTCCCTGCCGTTACCTCACTAACAGAAAATACCTACATGGCAAATGGTGTGAACAATTGGCATACTTGACGCTGACGTGGCATTAAAATAGTAATAAAAAATGCCCTATCAGCATCTGAATAAACAAAAATTAATTAATCAATTTTGATGAAATAAATTAAAAACCAAAAACTAAAAACATGAACCCAGATCTTAACCACAACAAAAAAACCAAACTCACAATATCTCTATCCGTTCCCTCATAACTTTTGTTCCTTTCCACGAAGCCCAAAACCATAGCCACAAAGCCAAAAACCCAAACTCACAATATCTCCACTCACTTTCTCAACGCTACTGCAAAACTGTTCATCAACTTCAGTTCATTACTGAAAATTTCATAAACAAAAGAACGCAAAAAAAAAAAAAAATCCCTTCAATATTTTCTATCACTTTCCTTTTCATGTTCCTAACTTTGTCCCTGGAATCATTTACACATTGAGAAAAATCCTTTTGGAAAATTTTTGTTGGATTTTGTTTTTCCGTCAGTTTTGTGAGAAAATCTCAAAGGTTCTATGTATTTGAACTGTTTTTGCTGAATTTCAAAGTGATTTTGTGGATGATTGAGATTTGAATAGGATCTATATCTAGGTTCACGTTCAAAATCATCTCGGTTCATGTTTTTAGTTTTTGGTTTTTAATTTAATTTAATTTAATTTTATTTCATTAAAATTGATAAATAAATTTTTGTTTATTCAAATGCTGATGGAGCATTTTTATTTTATTTTACTATTTTAATGCCACATCAACGTCAAGTATACCAACTATTCACACTATTTGCCATGTAGGTGTTTTCTGTTAGTAAGTTAATGGTAGGGACCAAATTAATTATAAGTTGAAAATAACAGGGATCAAATTAATTGCTACAAAAATTTAGGGACCAAAATGACTGTGACTCCAAAATGTAGGGACCAAAATGATATTTTCGCCTAAAATTTATTGTCATCAAATGAGTGGGTAGATATGAATCTCTCTTGTATGAAAAAGTGAGTTGATGATAAAAAACTATCAAAAGTAAATGCGAAGTGAAATGTGTAGTAAGTTCCAATTATCTCAACTACTATGATTTCCTGTATTGGGTTCATTGTAACTCTAAATTGAGATTATAGTGAAGATATAGTCGTCAAGACTTTCCCTTTGCAGATGTAGACCTTTAAGCCAAATCACGGAAACTTTGTGTTCTCTCTTTAATTTATATTCTCTTTCTCAGATCTAACACTAACTAAAGACAATGAGGACGAAGAAAGATAGATGAGGACGTGTATTTTTCATTATGTTTCAAGAAGTATTCAATGACACTCGCGCTGCACTAACTATTTAGTAAGCTTCAGATTATGCAGTACGTGGGTGTTTTTAGATAACTTAACCACTGCTATTACAGAATAACCTTAACTTCACAAAACCCAAAGTAACAAATTTATTATTAGCTTTAAACTCTATTATATATCATTGGACTATTTGATTGGAAATTTTTTGCTCATATACTTTTGGACTCAGAGAAGCCTCTTTTTGATGGATCAGTTTTCTTACCAACCACGCAAATTGTTTCTTTCCGGCCCACTTTAGTATATTTTCTTACTACCGATGAGACAATATAACAACCATAGGAATTTTTTAGAATCAAATCAAGATTTTGTCTCTGTAAAATAAAGCTTATAAAGTGATGCGTGAAGACATCAAAATGTTTTTTTTTTTTTTTTTTTTTTTTTTTTTCAGAAGACTTTATCTATATCTATATTTATATATACATTACTAAAAGCTGAAACATAACATTTATTATTACTACGTTTCTGTTAAGCCATATCAACAATTGCGTCATTTATTTATTTTTTTAGGGATAATTACACTTTGTCCATCTGTGGTTTGCGTCTAATTCTATGTGCCCACCCGTGGTTTAAATTTTGACACTTTGCCCACCTGTGATTCTGACCGTGAGTGCTCCGTA
Organism: Quercus tomentella; assembly: GCA_028535165.1. Lineage (NCBI taxonomy): Eukaryota > Viridiplantae > Streptophyta > Magnoliopsida > Fagales > Fagaceae > Quercus > Quercus tomentella. The sequence goes on along the minus strand of JAPQVY010000023.1, from coordinate 8,891,924 downwards.
ACCCACCTCAATGTTTTCCGTTACTCTAACAACAAATAAGTAAAAAACACATCCCAAAATGGATCAAAACTCACTCTCACTCCCATCCAACCCAACGAAGATCCTACACAATGCAATGCGCTTCGCTTGAGACTCTAGACCGAGAATCATTGAGAGAGAAGAGACTTGGACAAGAGAGAGAAATGAGTCATTGAGAGAGAAAAAGAATGAGATGTTTTGGCCTTGTGTAATATAAAAGAATATTATATTTTTGCAAGTGAGCTACAATACTATCATAAATTTAGGATGGTATTGTAGATTTTTTTACAATTGAAAGACTGGGTAATGAGCTTTTTTGTGCTTTGATGCTAAAATATAGCATATTATACCATATAAAATGCCGGGTACTGATGCTAAAGGAAACCAAAACCCGTAGCACTCATCTTTACATCTACACACTGTTCTACTTTACATTTTTAACCCTTACTTCCTCTTCCCAAAGATATAGCTGTCACCTAATATGCTGATATACATGTGATTTAGGGTACTTTAGATCAGAAAAGGTCCGATACTTTTTATTTTATTTTGGTTGGGAACAATTACGTTTACGTTATCAGGGATAATTCAATTTTGAATTTCCTTTGTGTTAATATGCGAACTAAGATTGAAAAGAAAACCCTTAAAACTAAGGCTAACAATTTTCATTTGCCTTTCTCACTCTTGATGCCATTCGAAGTTCAAACTACACCCGCAAGCCGGGTTACATAGATAGTCAACAATATTGGTCCCCAACCCATTCACAACTGTCGAGTCCAAACATCTAAAGAACAATGAACTCACCAGACTTTCAGATGACAAGCCGCTGGGCACAAACTGATAAAATCGTCTTAATTGTTCAGCCGCTGGGAACAATGAGCTCAGATCTGCCACAGTTGTCTCAAGCGAGTGGGAGTGAGTGAGTTTGGTGAGCAAGCCGAGTGGGAGTGAGTGAGTGAGTTTTGGGAGTGAGAGTGAGTTTTGATCCGTTTTGGGATGTGTTTTTTACTTATTTGGTGTTAGAGTGACGGAAAACATTAAGGTGGGTTACGGAGCACTCACGGTCAGAATCACAGGTGGGCAAAGTGTCAAAATTTAAACTATGGGTGGGCACATAGAATTAGAGGCAAACCACAGGTGGAAAAAGTGTAATTATCCCTATTTTTTATATTTTCTTTTCTCTATTTAAACTTTTTTCCCCCCATTTTCCCAAAAAAGAAAAGAAAAAAAAAAAAGAAAAAAAAAAAACTATTTTTCTCCCTAATAGTTCACATACCTACTGTTACACTTCTTTCAACATTTCCCTTTCCTTTTTATCTCTTTATCTCCCCACTACTTTACCGTTATACTTCCTTCCTTTTTATTTTTTATTTTTTTTGATTATTCTTCTACTCATTTTAGTTTGTATAAATTTGATATTGTTTTCCTATTCAATCCATGTTTTTCCCACACAAAACTGTGAGTACTCTCTCTCTCTCTCTCTACTTTCTTTCGGTGAATATTTGTTCTTTCTTATAACTCTAATTAAGGTTGATGGTTTTTTTTTTTTAATATGTGTTTTGGTATTGTGTGTGTGTGTGTGTGTGTTTTTTTTTAAAAATATCCCATTGTGTGTATTCTCTTTCCATTTTCTAGCTTTGGTTGAATTTTAGTTTGGGTTAGTACTTAGTTTTTTTAGTTTCATTTTAATTTTCGCTAAGATATCATTATAATTTTGTAATGAGTTTTGATTATTATGATAATTTCCTTATTCCTTAAGAGATGAGAAATTTGAATAATAAATTTGAAACTTATAAAGTTTAGTTGTATATTAAGCAAATATAATACACTACAATAAAAGTTAGAAGAATATGGTTCACCTTAAAAAAATATTAATTAAACATTAAAAAATATGATATATTTGTAGAGATAAAAAGATAAAAAAATACTTGTAGAAATCTTTTTTATTTTTTTTTTTTATAACAATGCTTGAAGTAATGGTTACTTTTTATATATTACACCTCATTACATAATATTTCTATTCCCACTCATCGCGTTGGTCTGCGCCTAATAAATCTAAAAACTGAAGCGTAGTATTTAATGTTGTTACACTCACCTTGAGCTACATTAGCAGTAATGTCATTACCATCATTTTTCCTGAATTTCTCCTATGATTTTAAAATACTTTTCCTAAATTTTAAAATACTAATAAAAACAAAATAATTCCCAACCCTATCTCCACCATAAAGCCCAATCTTTATAACTTTAATTCCACCATAAAGCCCAAACCCAAGCCTGTGTTTCACAGCCTTTCTGTCTCCCCACCTTTTGGTTTATTGTGTTTATTGGTTTGAGAAAAACAACTCTTGAGCATTTCAACTTTTTTAATGGCAACCCTTTGTGTTTCATGGATTCAATTTTAAATGGTAATCCTTTAGCTTGCTAATGCCAGCCTCTCTCGATGTCACAGAAGCCTAAAGAAAGAATACACGATGCTCTCTTGATGGAACAGAAACTAAACTATTAGCTTCTGGTAGTAAATCTCGAATTCATAAGGGGTTTCCCTGAATCTATAAGGAGATAAACTAGAATCCACAAGAGAAAGAATTTAACAAAAAGTCTGTGTTTATTGATAATAGTCTAATCTGTCTCTAACGGCTACAAAACATATAAATACTGAGAAAAAACGTTAGAAACCCTAATTTGCAGTAATTACGCGATTAGGTGACAAAATACCGAAATTTACCAAAAATGGAAAAATTGTGTTAAATGCAAAATCATAAACTACTGACCTTAAAGGTCGTCCCAAAACAAGCGGGACCTAATTCTGATTTTTGAGCAAAAAGTTATTAAGGAAACAAAAATTACTATAAATGGGAAAATCATAGTTTTTGGGGCCTAAATGAAGGAATTCACCATTTTCAGGGGGTACCTTGTGGCAAGGCGACAATTATTGCTCAAAAGGTCGTTTTGCTTCAGCCTGTCAAATTTCACGCGATTTCGACTCTGTCGCCTAAATGATTTCTACTAGTGCCATTTTGTCTTGCGCGATTTTAGGCACGCTTGGGACTCCAGAAAGGCCACGACAGTCTGTTCTACATCAGAAGACAGTTTCAAATCTTCAAACTTCAGCTTTCTAATGCCAGCCCTTCTCTCTTCCCCCCTTCATCTCTTCCTCTTCTCACAGTATATTAATACTGATAGAAGTTGGATGATTCAGTTCAGGTATCTTTAAGGGTCTGTTTGGATACTGCTTATTGCTGAAAACTAAAAACTGAAAATACTGTAGCAAAATAATTTTTAAATATGTAAATAGTGCCGTGGAACCCAGTTTTAAAGAAAAATTTGCTGAAATTTGTACTTGCGGGTCTCGTGAACAATGCATTAGACCCACAGAAAAAATGCAGACACTGGGTTTTTTCCTTTTCATTGCAATTCAAACCCAACCTAAATCCCAGTTGCTCTTGAGCTTTGTTTTTTTGTGTAGTGCTGTGGTGTGGATGATTGTTATGTTGCTTTTTCTTTCTATTTGATTTTTATTAGGATGTTGAATTTTTGATTGCTGGGTTTTTAATTAACTAGTCAGACATATATGTATATGTTGGATAAATGTGATAGTTCTTACAGTGTTTGAATCTATAATTTTTTAATATCTTTGTTTCTCCATTACTTTCTTTGGGGCTTGATTTAATTTTTTATTTGATTTAAAGTTTGATTGGGTGGGCTGTTGTGATATGAGTTACATTACGACATAATCCTTACCAATTTAAACTTTGCTCTTGCAATATGCCTTAATGGCTCTCCCTCTTTTTTTTCCTCTTTTTTTTTTTTTTTTTTGGGTAGAATTACTTCATGCTTCCTGAATCTCATTTGAAGTAATTTGTTGGCTGATTGATATTGTTTGGCAACATGTAAAACCCAAAAATCTAGAATCATTGATTCAATGAAAATTATTAATGCAGAAAGATTGATTGTACAATTTTTATGTAGCCATGAAATGCAACAACGACTTTTGTACATGAGCTATGATGCCACTTAGGTTGATTACTTAATGGACAAATTAGTCTCTTATTGGTTCTTTTAGTTTTTTCTTTTACCACAAGGTTGATTAATTATCTTTTTATTTAACTATCTTGTGCATCGCATGAGTTAGCGACTAGTTAGTTTAATTAATAAAACCCAAGCTTAGCATGATTTTGTAACCCTTATAGATATTGAACATATGACATACCATGATTGGTGGAATATCAAGTGAGACACAAAAAATTGGACAAAAATTTTGTATTAAAAAATGTTAAAGTGGGATGGGGAATAAAGTGGAACACAAAATTGAAACAGGGAATTTGCATTCCACATCTTCCCAACCAAGCTCGCTGTATTGTGCATTCTGCTTTCCACTGTTAGCAGTTGTAAAAGCACATTGTTTTCTATAGCCAACTTGAGTAAGGGAGAGAGAGGGAAAAGAAACCAAAGAGAGACTATGATAAACCCAATTCCTGACAGATTAAAGGACATATGGGACGAATGGAACATCAGGGCGATCATTCTCGTAAGCCTCTCACTGCAAACCATATTGATTTTGTTTGCTCCCTTAAGAAAACGCATACCTAAAAAACCAGTGATCTTGCTCATCTGGTCATCTTACTTGCTTGCTGACTGGGCTGCAAGCTTTGCTATTGGACACATCGCCAATAGTCAAGTCCCAGACTCCGCGAATCCCATTACTGATGATAAGGGATGCCGCCTTGTTGGTAAAAACTCGATGATCTGTCAAGGCAAAGTCTCTCATGCCAGTGGTAATAAGGGAAACAAGTCCTCTGAGAATGCTGATCTTCTGGCATTTTGGGCTCCCTTCCTTTTGCTACACCTGGGTGGACCAGACCCCATAAGTGCATTTGCCCTTGAGGATAATAAGCTCTGGCTTAGGCACCTGTTCAGCCTACTGGTCCAAGTTATTGTGACCGGTTACGTGTTCTTGCTCACACTTCCTGAAAACAAGCTATTGGTCCCAACATTGTTAATGTTTGTGGCAGGAATAATCAAGTATTTTGAGATGACACGTGCATTGTTTCTTGCAAGCTTGGATAGATTCCGAGAATCCATGCTTAAAGCACCTGCTGCGGGGCCAAACTATGCGAAGCTCATGGAGGAATACTCTTCGAAGAAGGAAGCAGGACTGCCAACAACAATAGAAATGACACCAGAGCCTGGGAAAGAGTCAAAGCTTGCAACTGCTGTGAAGGAAGAAAAGCTAAAGGAACTTGATGTGGTGAACTATGCTTACAAGAACTTCAACATATTCAAGGGACTCATCGTTGAGCTTATCTTCAGCTTCCGTGGGCGCAATGAAAGCCGAGAGTTTTTCCGGAGGATAGACGAAGAAGACGCGCTTAAAATAATAGATTTAGAACTCAACTTCATCTATGAAGCTCTCTATACCAAGGTGGTTGTGGTGCATAACAAAATTGGATATGCATTCCGAGCTGTATCCGTTGGTTCAGTTGTGGCGGCCTTTGTAATCTTCGCTCGCTTGAACAAGATTTGTTTCACGAAGTTTGATATAAATGTTACCTACGCTTTGTTAGGTGGCGCCATTTGCCTGGATTTTATTGCTCTCATCATGCTCATTTTCTCTGATTGGACTATGGCTGCTATCAGTAGCAACAAGAAGGGAGCGGGAATATTAGTTTCGATTGCCGAAACATATCTTAAATTCAAGAAGATGAGGTGGTTTAAAGACCCCAAACAAAAGGGGGAGGAAGTATTGGGTACCTGTATACTAATTCGAAGGTGGTCTGAATCTGTGTCAAGTCTTAATTTGATAAAATATTGCCTCAGGCTACGTCCATATCCACTCAAAGACAATTCTACCCTTATTAAGAAAGGCATTCATTATTTGACCTCTATCTTTGGAGAAATTATAGAATCTTCTTGTGGACCACGTCACTTGTCCACCATTCCACTAAAAAACTTCCACTTGTTTAAAATTGCTGACTCAGTAATTAATTTCTGTTTAAAATTTTTTTCTAACTAACAATTTTAAATAGGTGGAAGTTTTTTAATGGAATGGTGGACCACATCACTTGTTTACCATGTGGATCTTATAATTTCTCCTATCTTTGAGTGTTGTTTGCCTTACATCGATAAGGTCATTGATTATTTGGGTGCTAGGGAAATTTATCTTTGATGAGCTGAATAGGAAATCAGAAGATGCCGAGTATACCGAAACTACCAAGAGGATATGCTCAGCTCGAGGTGCTTATGTAATCCAAGAGGGACAATGGCAGGGCGGGGTGGCCGAAGTGTATCAAAAGTGAAAGTTCAAAAACGTGTAAAAACACCTTTGAAAGTTTAGACCCCCAACGTACAACTTAACCAATTCAAGCAAAATGTCAAACAACAAGTGTGCGGAAACTTAACATATGCTATAATATGAAATTGGTTAAAAACTATCTAAGCCATAACAAAATAAAATCCACAGCAGATAATAAAAGGCAAAGATAGAGAGGAAGGAAGATGCAAACACAAAGACAACACGCGATGTGTTATCGAAGAGGAAACCGAAGCCCTCAGCGTAAAACCTCTCCGCCGCCCTCCAAGCGGTCAATAATCCACTAGAAAATGTAGTTGGGATACAAGGACAGCAATAGACCCTCCAAGCCTAATCTACCCAGTGCACCTAAGCCCTCCAAGCTTCTTGCTCCAATGAGGTTGCGCCGAACCTTTTTCTTTTCTAGCTTCCCGGATTCCGCTACTTGACCATAGCATCAACCAATGAAGATTGGTTCCTTCCTAACTGCTTCCCAGAAATCCAAACAACTGTCTCACAGTGATGATGATGGTGAGAACCAGGTCTGGTATAATGCCTCTCAAGGATTTGACAATGGAGAGGAAGAGAGTTGGGGAATTTGGAGAGACTCTAAGGTATAGATTGTGGGTGAATCAATCTTGTTTTTCTTTAGGGTTTCTCTCTCAAAATTCTCTCTAGAAGCTCTCTCTCAATCGTGGGTAAAAGGGGTATTTATACTGGAGTAGGAGAGGAATGTGAAACGTCAGGTTTTACAAAACAGGGGTGGCTCGCGGCTTGACCTCGCGGCTTGACCAAGTCGCGAGATCCAGTCGCGAGATAACCGTATGGCCAGTTGTCCTGTTTTGTCCTGTAGTGCTCCAGCTGGCATGACTGATCACCTTCCAGCATGCTTGGCACGTGTGCTGCGTCTGGCGGCTTGCAGCCGCGAGTCACCCGCGAGTCCCAGCCGCTAGTCTCTGTTTTCTTGCACACTCTTGAGCAAACTTCACTCTATCTCACTCACTACCCTTACATCAAACCCACCTAAATACAGGGTTACTAAATGCTGAATTACAAACAAATTTGGCACGGAATAAAGCCAATTAGGTGGTTGAATAAATTCAACCTTACAATCTCCCCCTTTGGCTATTCCGTGACAAAACCCTAAAACAGACTCTGGACTTAACATGTGAGTTGGGAACAGTTGAACAAAACTCACTCACACCTAACTCTAGAAACTCTGAAGCACTTGAATCATATGAACATAATACTCCTGAAACACAACAATACACCATGATCATTGTAAGCAGAAAATTATAAAATGCATATGAAACAGGCAATATGTGATCAAGCAAAGATGGAGTTAAGAAACAAGCCATGGCTTGATCAACCAAGTGAACACCACAAGGTAGTGATCACAGTGCTCATTCACACTTGGAATGAACACAAGGACATACAAGTTAACAAGCACAAGGCAAGACACTTGTATGTTCAACACTCAACCAATGCATAACACACAAGGTATATGCATCTAGGAACAATCCTACAAGGGCACAAGAGTGACAGTACAAATATCAAAATGCAGAACATTTAGATCAAAGTACTGATTTCAACATAGCATAAAGGCTGCAATTAGCAAGGTACAAACCATAAAGCCTACAAACTATGCATAAAACATAAACCCTAAAAGCTTACAAAAGCACATGGGTACAGATAACAAAACATCCTGAATAACATCATCAAAATATGTTAAAGTTTAAACCAAGAGTATAGATAAGAGTTAGAAACAACTATACACCAAAACACAGTGTATCAAACCCATAAAAGACAAGTTTAGAGAATAAGACTTAAGACTTAAAACAAAAGTATGGCAAAAGTATGTGAGAACTCCCCCTATCACTATGCACACTTATGCTCACTTCCCTTTGAACTTTCTCCCCCTTACTGAATGCTCTCCCCCTTTTTGGCACGAATAGCTAAAGGCTCTCGTCCAACCTTTGTTGAATAGCATCTAGCTGATTCTCCATAGTCTCAAGATGCATTTGTACATGGTTGTTTGTGGAGTAGAGAAGTGCCACAAGCTCCTCAATGCGTTTCTGAATATGCTCAAGTGCACTGCTGACTCTATCAGTATGAGGAGCAGTCTGTGCTTGCGGAATACTAGCCGGTGAAGCTTCAGGAACAGCACGTGAAGTAGATGTGGTATGTGCAGGTGTTTCTGAGTCAGGGGCAGATGGAGTGACCGGAGAGATGTGAGCACTCCTTGGTGTGTTAGAGGAGTGACTTCTGCTAGCTTGAAGAGTGACCATGGAAATAGGACGCTGACGGGACAACATCTTTCCATCTGCAGGGGGAATAATACCTTCACGTAGAATGAGCTTCATGACGAGACTGCAAAATGGGATGATTCCTCGAGCTGCAGTTCGACAAGCGGTCTTCCTCAAGGTGTAGTAGATGTGAGCACATATATCAATGGGGGCTCCAGTAATAAGATCACAAAGGAATAGAGCTCTCCCAAGATTGATGAATGTAGTGTTGGACAGTGGGTAAAGATTGGTGAACATGATCAACTTCAGTGTGGTCAGTTCTGGTGCAAACTTTGCAGTGCTGATGGATGTTCCTGCACTGGATACTTCATGATCGGATCCTAGGATTTGTAGGATTTCTCCAACTTCTGGAGTTCGATCATCGTAAGGAGTTATATTCACATTCTGCGGTCTGGTGATGCCGAGAAGATCTGCAATGGAGTCTGGGGAAACACTAAACTGCGTTCCTCTGACCCAGAAAATGAGTTGAGGTCCAAGATCAGTTGCATTGGAGAAGCATTCTTTGACCAGCTCATCCATTGGATCATCAAAGTTCCCGAACAGGTTTGCCCAATCTCGTTTCTCAAAGATTCGAGGGATGAAAGTGGTCCCTAAGGTGTTAAACTCTACCACCCGTTCCACTATAGTGGTTGACTTGTCAAACACGTTTGAGTAGACGTGAGAGTTAAGCGGAAGTCTGAATCTATCCTCATTGGGATCTTGAGATGCTTGAGATGATAGTCGAGTCCTTTTAGCAACTGGTGTTGCTGGTTCGTCAGCAACAACGCCTTTACCCCTGGAAGATCGACGAGACATCTGCAAGATAACAGGCCCACAGCAAAGAACCAACAGCAGTACCACACAAGATGAATGTCAACAAGATTCAGTGCAAAAAAATCCAACACATAAATACAAACTGAAGATAATGTAGACCCAACCAAACTTCCAATCAAAACAAAGGAGCACAAAATGACAGGAGCAGCAAAATGATTATAAAGCACAAAGCCATAGAGAGAAAAAAAAAACAACTGACAAAACTGTCAATTAGACAGGTTACCATGACCATGATATGCAAACAGATACAGCATTCGAACATTGAGAACTGATAGCATAAAAACACTCCACAAGATATATGAACAATGGATAATATTTCAGCAAGAAGAAACAAATCATCTATACTAGGCCACATGGTTGAGAGACACACATTCTGATATCATAAACACTTAGTAACCAATACCGAAATCCAACATCAATACTCAAGCAAGAGAAATGAGTAAATTAAATAAACACCAAACCCATGTAAGAAACGATTGTCAGATTCAACAATAGGCAAATATCAGAGCAATGAAAAACACATTGTGACCGTTCTACATAAAAACAGATGAGAGCAATATCAAGGAAGACACGCCAAACCCATTACACAAAGAGAGAAGAATTTCGAACACAATATCACTCCAAACAGTAACAAAAATATGCAGGAAAAGGGAAAAATGAGATTAAGAAAGTAAAAACCCATACCTTTTCTTGATGATTTGGATAAGAAATGAAGCACCAATGGGGTTTGAAAATGGAGTCACTGAGTGTTTGGAAAGGAGATATTTTAGAGAGAAAATGAACAGTTACTAAAGTTCGAGGGAAAACTGAAAAAGATTTAAAAACTGCTCCTGTTTCTGCCAAACACGCGATTTTCGCGACTTGATTAAGTCGCCACACAGTCGCCAGATCAAGCCGCCAAAACACTTAAGGACAAAAATTTGAAAAATTTTTCTAAGTGTTTTTCGCGACTGGAAGGTCTACCCGCGAATGAGTCGCGATCTAAGCCGCGAAAATCTCTGAATAACCTCGCGACTGGACCTTTCACTCGCGAACAAGTCGCCAAAAATGACCAGCGAAGATGCGGCTGAGGCTCGCGACTTGACATACCCGCGACTGAGCCGCCAAAACAGGGCAAAACTGGATTTTTGAAATTTACAGATTTTTCAATCAAAATACTTTCCAAAAACACCTAAAACACGCAAAAATCTTTTTGTGCTTGATTTAACAAAGATTGAGCATGTGAAAACACATTTTATCAAGTACAATCACACAAATGAATATGGCATTTATTGAACATAAACTTGTGTGTTGTGTGTGGATATCAACAATGAGATAGTCCTTAGTCTAATGTGAAGCTTCAATGATCAATTCAATCAAGACATACACAATTAGCACTAGATTATGTGACCCATCTCAATTATAGAAGTATGTATATATGACCTCCCACAAAAACTTGATAATATGACTTGGAGCTTTACATTTGACTCCACTATTAATCATCATTTGATCTTTTTGATCTTTTGAGGCAATCACCTCTCATTGTGAGAGTGATAGTTGACATTTCCTTTTGATGAACAAGCCTTTGGCTTTTTGAATAAAACATTTCTCTTTAATTTTTGGTCGCTTTCCCTTTTTCCTAGTCGAATACTAGTATGTGCGACAGGCTTTTGCAGCTCAATATCTCTTTTCATTTGGAGATTTACATTTGGTGAGCTCTTTTTAGCAAAAAAAAAAAATAAAGAGTGGGAAGATATATAGACACAAGTCTATGCAAGTCTCAAGATCAACAAAACCATTCACTAATCATTCATGACAAGTTTGAAGATCTATTTACAACAATCACAAAGATTTCAAAATTTCTCCCACATAGATAAGAGTGCATGAAGACAAGCAATGCTCGAAAATGCACAAAGCCATTAGCACAAAGGTACAAGGCAAAACAAGTTTTGAGACAAAAACTCAACAAAGTCAATCAAGCTTTTTGATTTTCTAATTTTTATGTGATTTTTGGATTTTTGACACACGAAGCAAAAAGATTGATAAGACAAAAGAAATATACACAAGAAGACAAGCAGACAACCAATAGCAAAAACAGCAAGTAAAACAAACAAACATTGTCACAAAGCATAGGAAGTATTAATGCATGGACATGTTCTAATGCTTATGCATGAGTACCCTTTTTCACCCACACGTCACTTGCGTTTGGGGTGATTTCCTTATAGGATTGGGTACGGGAGTTAGGGCTTTCAAACCTTCGTGAGAAGCTTTCCAAGCAGTTGGTGAATGCACCAATCATCTTCATCACGTTCATCATTCCGGGATCACCATTCTGATCTCTAGATTGATCACCTGCCCAAATTCTTCTATCATTTCTAGGTCCTCCTGACCTTTGAGGAGGTGCACTGTTCTTTGCTCTTAGCTTTTGGCAATTTGGTCGAGTATGCCCTTGAAGTCCGCAATAATGGCACACATAAGTCACTCTAGGACCTCTTTGTGGTCGTGGACGTGACTTGGCACGAGATTCGGATCTACCCACAGATTGACTACGGGAATTCAGCATCCGTTGGTTCACCATATTCTTCTTCTCCTCCATTTTGAGTTTCTCATCAGTAAGGTCAGCTACAACTGGATCTTTAGCCTTAACAAACTTCACTTCTTTAGTGACATTTCCAGATGAGCTACTTCCTCCGGTATATCCCAATCCGGATTTGTCTGAAAAGCTTTTTTGAGATGAGATAACATCATCTAGCTTCTTGGTGGTGACCCTCTCTACTTTAGCATTTGCTTGCACAACCTCATTCTCAAGAAATCTTACTTTTGTGTAAGTTTCGGACAACTCACCATTCAAAGTTTCTATCTCGCATTTGGCCTCCCTATATCGGATTAGGAGACTTTTGTAGTCCTCCTCTGCCTTCTTCATTTTTCTCACAGCAGCCTTGGCCACCCTTGTGTACTCACCCGACTTTTCCAAGAGTGAGTTATAATTCTCTTGAAGATTTGCTGTGCTTTCATCTTGTTCAGCATCTGATTCTTCAACAATTCCTAGTGATTCATCATCACTATGTTCTCCAAGGTCTTGTACAAGCAGATTCAACTCCTCTGAAGACTCAACGTGAGCAATGGTCATAAAAGCTGAATAGTTCCCCTCTCCATCACAGCTCTCTTCAGATTCTGAGTCAGACGAATCAGAGTCACTCAATGTCGTGACATACACTTTACCTTTCGATTTCAAATAATTCGGACATTCCTTCTTAAAGTGTCCATGCCCGTTACATTCGAAGCAAGTGATACCTTGTGTAGGTTGGGATTCTTTACCATCTCTCTTTTTGAATTCCCTTTTCTCCCTTCCAGAACTTTGGAATTTTCCTTTATCACCAAATTTTCCATTATTCTTAAACTTCAAGAACTTTCGGAAATTTTTTACAAGGTATGCAACATCTTTATCAACCACATCGTCTTCCGATGAGTCATGGACTTCTACCTTCTCATTAATGGTCTTAAGAGCAAGGGATTTACTCTTCCGTTGATTGGGCAGCGACATTTCATAAGTCTGAAGAGAACCGACCAGCTCTTGGACTTTGATGTCATCTAGGTCCTTGCTCTCTTCAATCGCTGTCACTTTAGCACGAAAACTTTCCGGCAATGATCGAAGGATCTTCCTTACGATTTTAGAATCCTCCGTTTTCTCCCCCAAGTTGAACTTACTGACAACCACCTCATTTAGCTTCCCATAGAAAGAGTCAAAAGACTCATCCTCACTCATCTTGAGCTCCTCAAACCGGGTGGTCAGCATTTGTAACTTGGTGTCCTTCACTTTCTTCGTGCCTTCATAGGTAGTTTCCAATATCTCCCATGCTTCTTTGGCAACGGTGATGTGAGAAATCCTGTGAAATTCATCTGGAGACACACCACAGAAAATAGCATTTAAAGCTTTACTGTTAGCATTAGATGCAGCGAGTGCTGCCTTATCCCATGTGGATTTGGCTGCCTCAGGTCTAGTCCAACCACTTTCAACTGCATCCCAAACAGATTCATCAATGGAGCATAGAAATGCTCTCATGCGAACCTTCCAAAAAGCATAATTACTACCATCAAAATATGGAGGTGCATTTAGGGATTGAGACCTATCCATTTCAAAAGGGAGTCAAGGATCACACAATGGTAATGAAACCAATAACAGTGTACCCGCTCTGATACCAATTGAAAGTTCAAAAACGTGTAAAAACACCTTTGAACGTTTAGACCCCCAACGTACAACTTAACCAATTCAAGCAAAATGTCAAACAACAAGTGTGCGGAAACTTAACATATGCTATAATATGAAATTGGTTAAAAACTATCTAAGCCATAACAAAATAAAATCCACAGCAGATAATAAAAGGCAAAGATAGAGAGGAAGGAAGATGCAAACACAAAGACAACACGCGATGTGTTATCGAAGAGGAAACCGAAGCCCTCGGCGTAAAACCTCTCCGCCGCCCTCCAAGCGGTCAATAATCCACTAGAAAATGTAGTTGGGATACAAGGACAGCAATAGACCCTCCAAGCCTAATCTACCCAGTGCACCTAAGCCCTCCAAGCTTCTTGCTCCAATGAGGTTGCGCCGAACCTTTTTCTTTTCTAACTTCCCGGATTCCGCTACTTGACCATAGCATCAACCAATGAAGATTGGTTCCTTCCTAACTGCTTCCCAGAAATCCAAACAACTGTCTCACAGTGATGATGATGGTGAGAACCAGGTCTGGTATAATGCCTCTCAAGGATTTGACAATGGAGAGGAAGAGAGTTGGGGAATTTGGAGAGACTCTAAGGTATAGATTGTGGGTGAATCAATCTTGTTTTTCTTTAGGGTTTCTCTCTCAAAATTCTCTCTAGAAGCTCTCTCTCAATCGTGGGTAAAATGGGTATTTATACTGGAGTAGGAGAGGAATGTGAAACGTCAGGTTTTACAAAACAGGGGTGGCTCGCGGCTTGACCTCGCGGCTTGACCAAGTCGCGAGATCCAGTCGCGAGATAACCGTATGGCCAGTTGTCCTGTTTTGTCCTGTAGTGCTCCAGCTGGCATGACTGTTCACCTTCCAGCATGCTTGGCACGTGTGCTGCGTCTGGCAGCTTGCAGCCGCGAGTCACCCGCGAGTCCCAGCCGCGAGTCTCTGTTTTCTTGCACACTCTTGAGCAAACTTCACTCTATCTCACTCACTACCCTTACATCAAACCCACCTAAATACAGGGTTACTAAATGCTGAATTACAAGCAAATTTGGCACGGAATAAAGCCAATTAGGTGGTTGAATAAATTCAACCTTACAAAAAGATAACAGAGGACTATATTGAAAGCGTTACTTTTGAAGAGAGCCTTCTGTTGTGGCACGTTGCTACTGAACTCTGCTTTCAAAATACCAAAGTCGCCAATGAAGGAGCGACATCCTGTTGGTTGGGGCATGTTGCTACTCATTGCTTTCGAAATACCTGTTGGTTGTGGCACGTTGCTACTCAACTTTGCAAAGAGGGCGCCCACGAAATAGGGGAGCAATTCCAAATCAATGAGGGCCATGCTAGGGCAAAACTGATTGTGGGTAAATAGTTGAATCAGTGTTCTATATAATGGTCTTGTTATCTGTGAGAAATAATAAAATGGGTTCTATACCACCATGTAAACCGATTCCTTGATCAATCAGTGTTTAATTTGTTAGCGTTGCATTGGTCTTGTTATCACTGTTGTATTCTTCTTTGTGCTTATTATTATTATTATTTTCTCCCTTTCAACGAAAGACTACAGTTGCGTTTGAGATAAGCTTATATTGGGCAGCTTTTTTACTATTTAGCTTATTTTTGCTACTATTCATGAGTCTCATTATACTTTTTGGTAGTATTTTTGGGTTTTACGGTACTATTTTAGCTAACTTTTAGCTTTATTTATAGTACTTTCAGCAAAAAAAAAAAAATAGTTTCAACTAAATAAACTGTTTCTAAACAAACCTTACATATGTCGAGTCTTTTAACAGTGCTTGATAAGTGGCATTGGCAATTTATTTACTTGTTTTATTATTTTCCCCAATACTTCTAGTTAATAATATAACTCTCTAAGTGGGTGAATATATTAAATAATTTAAAATTTCAGGGATATAATGAGAACTTAAAAAAAAAAAAAAATTTCAAATCACCCCAAACTAATGGGAAGTATAGTTTTAATTTATCGAATTTTTAGATATATGTTAATTTACCTAATTAATGGTCCTCGTAATTTTTTTATACTCATTTGACTGACCAATATGGAAGGGGGGAGCTGAGGGCAAGGGCTACTATATAGATTTTTATTTTTTGATAATTCAATAATTAACTCAGGTAGAGAAGAGGATTTGGATTATGGTTTTCCTTATGAAGGAGATCAAATGATGCTGCCTATAAGCCTCTGGGCTACTGCATTTGATTTCAGCTTTTTTAGTACTTTTTCCTATCATGCATAATATATAACTCATTAAGACAAAATATATTCAGGGTTTGTTTGAATACCGCTTATTGTTGAAAACTGAAAACACTATAGCAAAATAATTTTTAAATGTGTGAATAGTGCTGTGGGACCCAGTTTTAAAGTTGTTTTTGCTGAAAAAAGTACTTGCGGGTCCCGTGAACAGTGCACGGGACCTACAGAAAAACAACGCAAACGCAAGCTGGGAAACGCTATCCAAACTCCACCTCAATGTACATATCCCAAACACAAATACGCTAATCTATATCTACTATAATGATTAATATTGTTTCTGTTTGATCAATGCATGAGAGAGAGAGAGAGAGAGAGAGAGAGAGAGAGAGAGAGAGAGAGAGAGAATAAAAATATGTTGCTCTTATTGAGTAGATAAAAATGATGTTTATTATCTAGCTGGTCTGAAATTAATTGACTTTCTTACATGTATGTTTATTACCTCTAATTTTGCAAATCAATTTACAGTTAATTTGGTCCTTATCGTTAACTCACTAATGGAAAATGTTTATGTGGTAGATGGAGTGCACAGTTAGCGCACTTGAATTTTACATGGCCAATAAAATAATTTTTTTTTTAATTTGAAATTAACATTAGAAATAGATTATTCCATATGCATCAAAATCAAAACTCATATCTTCTCTGTTCAATGAGTTCTCACCAACAAACTCGAAATTTTTTCATACAACTTAGATCCGTCACAACTAAAACTAACCCAACTACCCATATGGCAAACCCAGTACAGTTGCAACCTAGATCCTGTCTTCATGCTATCACAGAACTCATGGGTTTGGATCTAATTGTGGTGGTGCGTTGCCCGCTCCGTCAGATTTGCACAGATGAGAGAAACCAAAGAATAGGAGAAAAGAAAAAAAGAAAAGAAAAAGAAATGAAGGATTTTTGTGGTTTGGGTTGAAGATTGAAGGTTAGAAAAGATTAGATCTTTGTTGATTTGTGTGATTTGATTTCGGGGAATTGATCAGCAAGTCTTTCTCGGTCGAGTCACATTGTTGCTAGTTAGGAAAAGAAGAACAATTGCCCAGATTTGGGTTTTCATTTCCCTTTCACTTGTTCCAAATATTGAACGAAACCGTTGAAATTTAGATGCACATTGATGTTGCGATTTTTCCAAATGATGATGCCAAAAATCGTCAATGAGCCGCACGGTTCTCACGTGCTCTAGACAAAACCTGCAAAACAGAAACAAAGAAGATCGTGCAGAGAGTACCGGTGTGGTACTAGCCAAATATCCTCTGAAGGTTAAGTTAGAGAACTTTCACAATTCTAGAGTGCTAAAGCTAGGGTAAATTATGCGTACCTTAATTTGTGAGGGCTTTGGGGTTTTTATAGTAGTGTAGAGTTGACCTCCATTTCTTGGTGGAGAAGGTCTTTCCTTGTAGGGAAGATCTTCATTAATGCACATGCTTTGCAGGATCCTTTCCTTGTAGGGATTCCTTTGATTGTGGGATACAAGAAATTTCTTTACATAGATATCTGTGAGGGTCAAGTTAAGCCAGGCTAGACCCGTCGACCTTAACCTCGTCGGCCTCTCCATATCCGTTAGTCATCTGCTACGACCTAGCATTCCCGTCGGCCTATGAAGACGTCTATCAAGTCTCCTTGTGGGGTCGTCCCATATGGTGTCGTCGGCCTAACTCTTCTGTTGGTTTCTGTGAAGTCGACGGGTATGTGGGTGTTGACGACCTTTTTTGCGCGATGTTTTTTGGGGGTATAAAATTTAGAGCTAAAATATCCCTATCGGCTGCCCCCTACTTCGTGGTACCATTAGCTTTGGCTGGCAGGCCACAGAGTATTAAAGTATTTATGACCATTAATTAGGTGTTTTATCGGTGAATGTGTCATCAAATGGTGTAGGCAGCCTTAAGCTTAAATGCTAGGCGACACGTGGCACTCGTTGGTTGGCCTCGTTTCCAATCACAATCGTCACTTCGTTTGTCGTGCCTCTTCGCTCTATAAATAATTCACCACCTCTTTTCATTTTTCCTTATTTTATCTTTGCAAATCTTGAGAGAGAGAGCTGCCATTTCATCATTTTTGCTATCGTCTACTTGCTGATCCCGTCACCTTTACAGACTCATCTATTAACCTTGTAAGTCCTCTTCTCTTTTTCATTCCTTTTCTATTTCCCTTTTTTCTAGTTGGTCTTTACTTCTATAGAAAGACCCATAAACTAGGTTCTTAGAATACCTCCGTCACTTGTAGGTGAATAGATGTCAGGAGATAGTGAAGCGATGAGTGAGCCATCGTCGTCAGTCCGTGAGGGAGCGGGCTATGATGAAGTCTTCCCATCAGGTCATGGGCTCGAGGAGGGCTTGTCCTAGTCGTCAAAGAGGGAACCGTCTGCCCATTCTCCTGTCAACGAGGAGGAAGACTATGACGGAGAGGAAGTAGAGGAAAGAGAGGGAGATGAGGATGAGTACGACGAGGGTGAAGGACAGAATGAGGGGGAGCTCGAGGGAGAAGATGACGAAGTTGAGGGTGAGAGCGACGGGGGATCTTCTGTGGAGGGAAGTTCAGGAAGCCTAGGGGATGGTCATAACCGTTCCTTCATCCTTCCCGCGATATGAACTGTCAATGATTTGAAGCTGACAATGACAACAAAAATTTTTAATAACTTAAGGGACCATTACCAAATCCCTGATAACATTCCAATCCGTCAGCTTGGGAAGTATGAAAAGTGCTACTCTGGGAAGATTGCGGACGTCAACATATATGACGCCATGTTTACGGCAGGGTTGAGATTGCCTTTGACGGCGCTACACCGTTAGTTGGCCATTTTCCTTGGTCTATCCGTTAGCCAAATCGCCCCAAATGCTTGGAGGATATTCATAGGGGTTGAAATCCTCTGGGGTCGTCTTAGTTAGGGGTGTGCAAAAAACCGACGAACCGAAAAAACCGATCGAAACCGACCGAACTGTTGCCAAATTTTCGGTTCGGTTTCGGTTCAGTTCGGTTTCGGTTTCATTTTTTAAAAACCGAAATTTTCGGTTTCGGTTTAGGTGCTGGATTTTTTCACCCGAAACCGAACCGAACAGACCGAATATATATATATTTATGTAACATTAATACATAACTAATCAGTGGCCTTCATGGTATGCTCCTTATGATTTAGCTAGCTGATCCCAGGTTCGAGCCTTCGCGCAGGACGTTTGCATTTTTTGCTATTTAATTTTTTAAAACCCTAGTAGTAGCATAAAT
Source organism: Quercus tomentella (assembly GCA_028535165.1). Lineage (NCBI taxonomy): Eukaryota > Viridiplantae > Streptophyta > Magnoliopsida > Fagales > Fagaceae > Quercus > Quercus tomentella. The sequence goes on along the minus strand of JAPQVY010000023.1, from coordinate 8,872,820 downwards.
ACCAAAATACCCCTGTTTAATCTTCCCTTTTCTTCAGCTTCCCTTTTCTTTCTTCAGCCGCCGCTCTCTCCATTTTTTCTCTCAATTTTTTCTCTATTTGTCTCTTCCTTTCTTGTTTCAATTTTTTCTCTCTACCCTTCGTTCCTTCCCCAATTTTCTCTCTGGTCTCTGCCCTTCTCAGTCCAGCCGCCTCATTCTTTTCTTTTCTTTTCGTTCTCTGAGTCCCATGGACCATGGCCATGCCTTTATCTTCTCTCTAAGTCACATGTCTCTGTTCTTTCTTCAATTCACTACAGAGACATGGTGGTAGGCTCAAGCATGGTGGTAGGCTCCTGCTATGGTGCAACAACGGTAAAGTTCTGTCTGGACCCTTTTGCTAAATCAAAATATTTTCAATTTTTTGTTGGAATCTGTATGTAATACTGTAAATTGTTGAACAAATATTGTTGGAAATTTTTGTTTCTCTGTCGTTCTGATTTGTTCAACAGCTCTCTCTTTGTTACTCTATTTGTTTTTTATATGTGATTAAATTTAGGGTTTTGAAAATCTCAATAACCCTCTCTTTGGAAAACCGAAAACCGACCGAAACCGACTGAAACCGATATACACCGAAACCGATGGTTTTCCAGCCATTTCAGTCGGTTTCGGTTGAGAATTTCACAAACCGAAATATTCGGTTTCGGTTGGCCATACCTATACAAACCGACCGAAACCGAACCGAGCACACCCCTAGTCTTAGTGGAGGGAACTGTCAGCTTACTTTGGACGAGTTCTTTTTGTGCTACAGACCCCAACACATCTCCTCGTCTCAGGGGATATATCACTTTGCAGCGAGGAAGAAGACATTTAGGTTGGTGTCGGATATGCCCGACTTTAATAGAAATTGGAAGGGTAGATACTTTTTTGTTCAAGGGACGGACTGGGTATGCCGTCGGGAAAAGTGGGTGACGATGCCTCATGGTTTTGACAATACTTGGGGTATTGTCAAGGATTCAGGTCTAGCACCGTCCGTCCTTTCACTTTTTCTTTATAAATTTGTCGAAGTTTTTAACGTTGTCTGCTTTTTCTTTTTTCAGCTAGTGTTCGTCCACGTATAACTGACGAGCAGGAAGCTTTCATCCATCGGGTGCTTGAGATACCTTTTGACGAGAGGAAGTGAAGGGACCTGATCACCCTTGATACACTGCACGCCTATTGCGATGGTCCTGTGTTGACACCTGCAGCTTGTAAATTAAACACATACTCCAGATGACGTAAGTTCCTATTCCTTAGCTTCTTTTCTTCTCGTTGTTCTTATTTTCGTCTGCTTATCTAACGTCCATCCCTTACCCTTGGCAGAAATGGAGGCAGCGAGGCAAAGAGCCTTGGTAAGGGCATCAACTGCGGCGTGCAAGAAGGAGAGGGCCTCCTCATCAGCTCCCAAGGGCGTCGGCAAGGGAACATCTAAGTGGAAGAGCGACGGGAAGGATGATTGTCTACTCAAGAAAGGACCATGCTTTCCTACTGTTGAAAAATAGCCAAAGCAGCTGTCGCCCCCCAAGCCCAACCATGGAGCTGGTAAAGGTCTAATGACGTCGGCTAGTCCCGTCACCCAGGGAACTAAACATCGTTTTCTCACGCAAAAGGAGCATGCTATTGAGATGATTGAGTCAATCATCAAGGAGACGGACATGGACCCTTGTGCTGAGCAGTTAACAGAGGACTTAGGGGCGTCGGGTCTCTTCGACCTAACCAGGGTATGTTTTTCTCATACTTTGTTCTATTTCGTATTTTCTTCTTTTGCTGATGGTTGTTTTGGCTTCTAGGCGTCGATGCGCATGAAAGCATTCTAGGATAGGTACGTTGCTGGAGAGGGAGTGATTCGTCGGCTTCGGAAGCGTCAAGATATCCAAAAAAAGGCGATGGATCAGTACAAGGAGGCCATCCGCACCCTTAACAAGGAGCTGGCGACTGTTACTGAAAAATTGAAGCAAGAATCCATTCTTTGAAAGAAGGCGCAGGAGGCCAAGGCGAATCTAAAGGCGGAGCTGACGGCCATTTGCTGGTAGGTCGAGACGGCCAGGGCTGACGCCATAGCAGAGTTCAAGGCTTCCCAGCCATTTATCGATGCATGTACGGTGTACTATGGTGACAGGTTTGAAGATTGCCTGAAGCAGGTTGGATCCGTCTACCCAAACCTGGACTTATCTAAGGTCATCATGGACGACCCGATGTCGATGACTCCTGCATTTGGGGACATCGTCAGCGAGGAGACCGACGATTCCACTCATACAAAGCAGGACTCGAAAGACAACGGTGTGGTTCTTGCTCAACTTGCCCTTGAGAAGCCTGTCACTCCTTTGGTCTCGTCTGGTAAAGACCCTCCTGCTCATGACGCCTTGAACTTCGCTGCCCAGGACGCCTCAAACTCCTCTGCTCAAGACGCCCAGAACCCAGTTGCCCAGGACTCCCCGAACGTTTAGCTTTAATTCTTAGTTTTTTATGTATCCACTCTTATTTCCAAACAATAGTAAATGCCCTTGTTTTTGGGCTTTGTTGTAAACACTTTTTATTTACGGCGTCTATTTAACATTTTACATCCGTTACTTTTAGTATTTTTTGCTATGTGTTGATCTTTACTTTGAGATATGCGTATGTCCGTCCATCTTTTAGGATGTACTTGTCCCTTAAAGGACTTAGTGAATAATTAGGATGAACCCGTCTACTTTTGCGTACTCGTCCACCTATAGACTTGACGATGAACTCATCCACTTGTGAACCTAATGATAAGCTCGTCCACTTGGGCATCTAACAATGGACTTGTCCACTTGGGGACTTAATGATGAATTCGTCCTTTGGTGGACTTAATAATAAACTCGTCCATTTGTGAACTTAATAATGAACTCGTCTTTTGGTGGACTTTATAATATACTCGTCCACTTGTGGACTTAATAATGAACTCGTCCTTTGGTGGATTTTATAATAAACTCGTTCACATATGGGCTTAATAATGAATAAACTGGTTCACTTGTGGGCTTAATAATGAACTCGTCCTTTGGTGGACTTTATAATAAACTCGTCCACTTGTGGACTTAATAATGAACTCGTCCACTTGTTGACTTAATAATTTCAAGGTATCCCTATGGGATGAAATCGTCCACTTATGGACTTAATAATGAACTTGTCCACTTGTGAACTTAGTCACAAATGTAGTTTTGTAGAGACACATATATACACAGGTGATGACTTGCATAATTTAGCATAATTTATCACTTCTCAACTTTAAACTTTAGTCTAATTTTATTTATTTTTTGTTGATTTTAGACTTCATTATTGTTATTTAAATTTTATTTCATATTTGAAGAAAATGAAGATTTACTCAAATAAAGAGACATGAAGCAGCTGAAAAAGGTTTTGAGCTGAACACTTGGGCTGAAAAAGGGCAATACGTAGTGGCTAAAGGCAGAAAAGAAAGGCAGGAAGAAAAGAAACAAAAAGAAGGAGGCGTTGAACCACAAACAGGGAGAGATTTTTGGGCTGAACTGAAAAAGTATCTTGGGCTGAAGCAAAAACGTTTTGGGTTGAAAAAAGGTTTTGGGCTAAAGTAAAAAAAGTTTTGGGCTGAAAATAATATTTTTGGGCTGAACTGAAAAAGTATTTTGGGCTGAGGCAAAAAGGTTTTGGGCTGAAAAAAGGTTTTGGGCTGAAGTAAAAAAGGTTTTGGGTTGAAAAAAAAAGGGCAACACGTCTAGAAGAAAAGAAGAAAGAGGCGCTAAAGACAAAAGGGAAGAAAGTAGAAAAACAAAAAGAAGAAAAGGGGGGCGCTGGGTGAAGAGAAGAAGAGAAGAAAGACGGCGCTGAAGCAAAAAAAAGGAAGAAAGGTGCGGCGCTGAAGCTGAAAGAAAGAGAGGGCTGGAACAGAGAATTTTTCAGCATTTATTTTCTTTCCAATCTTCTCAGAAAAAATTATGGTGAACTCGTTTGTGTTGGATTTAATTTTTAGCATGAACTAAACTTTCTTTATTCTAGGAAAACGATGTAATCTAGTTTCGAACTATGCTTGCTTTTCTATGTTAATTTGAACAAATTCTCTTCATGTTTGTCTGATTTATTCTAAGCTTATTGCTTCTAATTAACTGGCCATTAATTAGATGATTTTAATCTTGTGATTTGCTGTCGAAAGAGGGGATTATAGGATAGATCTTGAATATTTCAGCATAGGTAAATATAGAGATCGAAAGACTTGTATGAACGTATGTAGTATTAAAATCGTTGGTCTTAATGCTTTCTTGCTTTATTAAATTGCATACTCTTGTGTAAAATAATGAACAAGAATGTTTCCAATTGACTATCGAAAGAGGCTTTTGGATGAGTTTGGAGATTGCTAACAAACAAAGAGAATTAAATTCAATTAGCTAGATGAGTAAATCATAGTAAGGAATTAGGTGAAATCGATTTCCTAGAAGTTTCTTTCTCATTAAGTTGATTTTCAAGCAACATCTTTCTTTTCCTTTGCGTATCTTTTATTTAAATTGATTTTATTTTGAATTCCAATTACAAAAACCTTAGTGACTTCTCTAGATAATATCGAGATTAGCATAATTTTGGTATTTGTCAAAAGTAAGTTACCAATCCTTGAGGACGATACTCTTCTCATCACTTTACTATAAAACTACGATACTGTGCACTTGCAGTTTTGCACCGTTCAACAGGTCATATCTGAATAACTCCTCTTATTATGATAAATGCGTGCATAGGTAAAAAAATTGTCCTTGAAAGAATAAAAAGCTGCCTTTATGGCTTAAAAAGTACTGTAGATAGCAAAAATTAACTAAAAGGAAGTAAACTAGAAATGAGGAGTGTTGTTCTTCGTGCCATCGTCTACTAGTAGCATTTCTTCAAGTGCTCTGTGTTCCACGGGTGATGCAACTTTTGTCCGTCTAGCGTCTCCAGGTGGTAGGTACCTTTCCTTTGCCATGAAGCGATCCTGTAGGGTCTTTCCCAATTAGGTCCTAGTTTTCATTGGGATGGATATCTTGTAGCGCCCGTCACTTTTCTCAATATGAGATCTCCAACCTGGAAGTTTCTATGCCTAACTCTTGAGTTGTAATGCTTGGCCATGAGGTTTTCGTACTGCACTAATCTTTGTTCGGCCGTTGCTCTGACCTCATCCACCAAGTCAAGCTGTAGGCGCATAGCTTCATCGTTCCTACTCTCATCATGGTTTCCCACTTTGTAGCTTATGAGTCCGATCTCAGCTGAGATGAAGGCCTCGCTCCCGTACGCTAGTCGAAACGGCGTTTCTCCTGTAGGTGTCCTCGCTGTCATCCTGTACGCCCATAGTACACTTGGCAATTCTTCTGGCCATATACCTTTTGCCCCCTCGAGCTAAGTTTTGATGATCTTGAGCAAGGATCAGTTTGTAACCTCAACCTATCCGTTGGCCTAAGGGTGGGCGGGGGAGGAGTAGTGGTTCTTAATCCCTAACTGCGAGTAAAATTTCCTGAAAGAGTCGTTGTCAAATTGCTTTTCGTTATCGGAGACCAAGACCCTAGGGATCCCGTACCTACAAATGATGTTTCTCTAGACGAAACTTCATACGTTCTTTTCTGTGATGGTAGCCAAAGTTTTGGCTTCTACCCATTTGGTGAAGTAGTCTATGCCGACTATTAAGAACTTCAACTGTCTCATTGTTATTGGGAATAGGCCCATGATGTCTAATCCCCATTGAGCGAAAGGCCATGGAGCCGTCATTGGGGTGAGCTCTTCTGTTGGCTGTCTAATGATGTTGCTAAACTTTTGACATTTGTCGCAGGCTTTAACATAAGTTTGGCATCCTTCTGCATAGTAAGCCAATAGTATCCAGCTCGAATTAGCTTGTGCACCAAAGACCGCGACCCTGAGTGGTTCCCGCAGATCCCTTCATGGACTTCTCTCATGACATAGTCGGCTTCTTCAGGGCTTTAGCACCTTAAGTACGGGCGGGTGAAGCCTCTCTTGTACAAGACATCCTTCATTAGAACAAATCGTGCTGCTTGGACTTTTAGCTTCCTTGCGGCCTTCTTACCATTGGGTAGCATGCCGTTTTTCAAGTAAGAAACTATTGGTGTAGTCCAGTTGCTTCCCGAGTCTATTTCCTGCACGCCGATGTCGTCTATTAAGGGTGAGAGCTAGACAAAAGAAAGTACCTTATTGGGGATGAGCATATGTTCCGCCGAGGTGGTTTTGGCAAGGTGATCAGTTTTCTCATTCTCTTCCTTGGGAATCTGGGCGAACTTAGCCTGTAACTTGCCTACTCGTCCCCTCACTTGCTCCAGATACTTCTTCATCTTTTCCTTTTTGCATTTGAAATCATCGTTCACCTGACTGGTGCCCACCTGGGAGTCGCAATACACAATCACACTTTTGGCCTCTCGGCTTTAGCAAGATCCAGTCCTGCTACTAAAACTTCATACTCTGCTTCATTGTTTATTGTAGGGAAGTCGAGACGAACCATGCATTCGATCTCGTCCCCTTCTGGGGAATGGAGTATTACACCGGCTCTGCCCGCCTGTCTGTTAGATGACTCATCCCTGTGGACGCTCCACTGATGGTGTTCTTCTGTCCCCTGGCCTTCTATATTAGTGAACTCTGCAATGAAGTCGGCGACTACTTGTCCCTTTATGGCAGTACGTGGGCGGTATTGTACGTCAAATTCACTCAATTCTATTGCCCATAGTGCCATCCGTCCGATGGCTTCGGGATTACTCATTGCTTGCCGTAGAGGCTTGTCAGTCAAGATGACCACAGTGTGGGCTTGGAAATACGGCTTGAGCTTACGAGCTACGGTAATTAAAGTGAAGGCGAACTTCTCCATCGGTGGGTACCTTTCCTTTGCACCACGGAGTGCTCGGCAAATGTAGTATACAGGCTTCTGCACCCTATCTTCTTCCCTGACTAAGGCCGCACTAACGGTAGCCGGGGATACAGCCAAGTAGAGGAATAGTTTGGTTTGGAGGGACTTAGCAACGGAGGGGAAGAGAGGTAGGCCTTCAGATCCTCAAATGCTTGTTGACACTCGGCCGTCCACTCAAAATACTTCTTTAGCGTGCAGAAGAAAGGTAGACACTTGTCCATTGCCCTTGATACGAACCTATTCAGCGCGACCACCTTACCATTGAGGCTTTTTACTTCTTTCAAGTTCCTTGGTGGTGCCATCTCCATTATGGCCTGGATCTTGTCTAGGTTGACTTCGATACCTCTCTGAGACACCACGAACCCTAGGAATTTTCTGGCCGTCACCCTGAATGCATACTTACTCTGATTGAGCTTCATGTTGTAAGAGCGGAGGGTGTCGAAGGTCTCCCTGAGGTCATCCTCCCTTCGGCTTTTTACCAACATGTTGTCTATGTAAACTTGGACGTTTCTTCCGATTTGATGTGTAAACATTTTGTTCATGAGCCTCTGATAAGTTGTGCCTACGTTCTTGAGACCGAACGACATCACCTTATAGCAAAAGAGGCCTTGACTGGTGACGAACGAAGTTCTCTCCTAATCAGCTTCATCCAATTTGATATGACTGTAACCGGAAAATGCGTCCATGAAGCTCAATAATTGGTACCTTGCTGTCGAGTCTACTAGGATGTCAACCCACGGGAAGGGGTAGCTATCCTTGGGGCACGCCTTGTTTAAGTCCGTGAAATCTACACACATCCTCCAATTCTTGTTGGCTTTTTTAACCATTACAACATTGGCCAGCCAGTCGAGGTAGTACACCTCCTTGATGAATTCTGCATCCTGCAGTTTGCGGACTTTTTCTGCTATAGCCCGGTCTCGTTCTGAGGCAAATACTCGCTTCTTCTGACGGATAGGGGGAAAGGGGGAAAGAGGGTGACACATTCAACCTGTGCACCATGACTGAGGGGTCGATTCTGGGCATGTCTTCATGTCTTCAAACAAAGACATCTTGGTTTTCTTTTAGGAATGTCGTGAGTGCTTGACGGACTAACGGATTGGCGAGGGTGTCGATCCTAGTCGTTCGCTCGGGCTTAGAGTTATCAAGAAGTATCTCCTCCAATCCTTCAACGGGCTCTACGATTGTCCTTTGTTCTTCAATGCTCATGGTTTGTAAGTGGTCGTCCATCTCCAACATTGCTATGTAACACTTGCGTGCTGCCACTTAGTCCCCACGTATCCCTCCTACTCCGTACTCGGTGGGGAATTTGATCATCAGGTGATAGGTTGAAGTCACGGCCTTCCATGTGTTGAGGGTAGGTCGACCCAGTATGGCATTGTAGGCAGACAAGCAGTCGACAACAAGGAATGTAACATCCTTAGTAATTTGCTGAGGGTAGTCATCAACCGTCATAAGTAATGTGACGACACCGATGGGGTATACCCTCGTTCCTCTGAACCCAACAAGCAGTGCGTTGGTTGGTATGAGTAGCTCTCTTTCAATCCTCATTTGCTGGAAAGCTAGGTAGTAGAGGATATAAGCAAAGCTTCCATTATCAACCAGGACCCAGTGAGTATTGTAGTCCTCTATCTGAATACTAACAATGAGTGCATTGTCGTGTGGGTGGTGGAGACGTCGAACGTCTTCTTCCAAGAATCCAATTATAGGTTTGTCGACTCGCGCCATTTTTGGGACGAAGCCTGTCAGCTAGACGCTTTGAACCATCCTAAGGTAAGTCTTACGAGCCTGCTTGGATGAACTTGAAGCCGTGGTGCCCCCTACAATCATCCTTATGTCTCCTATGGGTGGCTTGGGGCACTCGTTAACCCTTCTAGCAACCTGCTCCTGTGGCGGATCTGCCTTTTCTTTACTGACGAATCGCTGCAATTTCCCTTGTCTAATAAGGGCTTCAATCTGTTGCTTCAGATCATAGCATTCAGACATGTCGTAACCGTGGTTCCGATGAAAACGACAATATTTGTCTCTGGACCTCTTGTTAGGATCTCCCTTTAACTTACCAGGCCACATCAAGGTCGTGTTGTCCTTGATCTGCATCAACACCTGATCAATCGGGGCAGTTAGCGAGGTGAAGTTGGTAAACCTTCCAGTGGGGGGTTTGGAGCGCCTGTCCTCCCGTCAGTCTCTATTTCTAGTCATCTTCCATCCCTTTTCCTGCTGGGCATTGTCTTGCCTTTCCTTCTTCTTGGGTTTGTCCTCTCAAGCTACCAGCGCGTCCTCTACATTCATGTACTTAGTAGCTCGATAAAGCGCATCTGTCATGGTCTTTGGGTCGTTCTTGTATAAGGAGAACAAAAACTTCCCCTTCCGTAGACCATTGGTGAATGCAGCAACAAGTATCTTGTCATTAGCTTCATCTATCAAGAGAGCTTCCTTGTTGAAATAAGTTATGTAAGACCTCAGTGTCTCGTCCTCCCATTGCTTGATGCTCATCAGGCATGCAGTGGATTTCTTATACCCGTGTCCCCCGATAAAGTGCGAGGCAAGCTGCACGTTCAACTCCTTGAAGGTACCGATGGAGTTGGGCGTCGTTTTGCTGAACCACACCCTTGCGGGACCCTTCAGTGTAGTTGGGAAGGCTCGATACATGATCTCGTTCGCCACACCTTGTAAGTGCATGAGGGTTTTGAATGTCTTCAGGTGGTCCAAAGGATCCTTTGACTCGTCATAGGCTTCTATCTACGACATACGAAACTTTGCAGGAAGGGGGAATGAAGTGATGGGTGCTGTAAAGGGTGAGTTTATCCGATAGACCAACTCGTCAAGGTCGTTTGACACTCGCCCCTTGAGGGCATTCATTATGAAGTCCATCCTTTCCTTCATCATTTGCATCTCTGTGACCATATGTGGTGGTGCCGTATCTGTGATGGACGGACGGCTGGTGTCTTGTTGCTCTTGTTTACTTGGGGCATGGCAGCCTTCCGATCATTCTCGGTCCCTCCTTTTGGCGCTGGTGCCCTCTTGCTCCTCCCTGTGACTGTTGGGCCTAGCATCCCTTTGGTGCAACTGTTCCTTTAGGTCGTGATTCTGCTTGGTAAGGCATTCCACAGTCGCGGTTAGGGTCTGTACCTGTCTTTTGAGGGCAGCAGTGCATGGTTCTTCTCCGGTATGGTTATTGGTTGCCATCGAGCGAGTGACTACCATACAACTCTTTGTCTGAGAAGTGGTAATATGATTGTTATTGTTTTACTCTCTTCCCCACAGATGACGCCAATTGATGATGCCAAAAATCGTCAGTGAGCCGTACGGTCCTCACGTGCTCTAGACAAAATTTGCAAAACAGAAACAAAGAAGACCTTGCAGAGAGTATCGGTGTGGTACCGGCCAAATACCCTTTGAAGGTTAAGTTAGAAAACTTTCATAACTCTAGAGTGCCAGAGCTGGAGTAAATTATGCGTACCTTAATTTGTGAGGGCTTTGGGGGTTTTTATAGTAGTGTAGAGCTGACATTCGTTTCTTGGTGGAGAAAGTCTTTCCTTGTAGGGAAGATCCTTATTAATGCACGTACTTTGCAGGATCCTTTCTTGTAGGGATTCCTTTGATTGTGGGATACAAGAAATTTCCTTACATAGATATCCGTAGGGGTCAAATTAAGCTAGGTTGGACCTGTCGGCCTTTTTAACCCTGTCGGCCTCTCCATATCCGTCAGCCATCTGCTTCGTTCTAGCATTCCCGTCGGTCTATGGAGACGTCTGTCAAGTCTCCTTATGGGGTCATCCCGTATGGTGTCGTCGGCCTAACTTTTCCGTTGGTTTCCGTGAAGTCGACGGGTATGTGGGTGCTGACAACCTTTTTTGCATGACCTTTTTTTGGGGTATTAAATTTAGAGCTAAAATATCCCTATCGCCAAATATTCTCAAAAATGAAAATCAAGATAATGTTTAGGGAATCTGGGTTGTCATTTCTAGACATGGGTTATTGAAAATCTGGGTTTTGGTTGTACATTATTTGAAATATGTACATTAGTTGAATTACATATTTAAAGAAATTTTTGGTTGAATTGATGTAGTTGATTGTTTTTTAAAATAATCTGTACATAAATTTTGTTTTAAGATAACGAATTTTGATTAAAGAGTTTAACAGTTAAAGATTACAAATTGTGTTTTTCCTATTTAATTATTTTTGTTTTCCTGAAGATTAAATTAATTTTTGTCTACAAGGTATTTTATTCTTTTTGATGAGTTTGATATGAATTTTTTATTTTAAGTTTTTGTTTTCTGACGTAGAGTTTTAGTAATTCAAATGCTCCTGTGGACCTTTTTTACTGTTAATCAAATGCTACGTCCATAACATTTTCACAACAAATCATAGGTAGTTAGTTGTTATTAATTCAAATTTAAATCTAACATTAAGATTACTTTTTTGTCCCAACAATAACAACTAGTAACAACCTGCCACTTAAGGTTTGTTATAAAAATGTTGTGAAAATATTGTGGACATATCATTTCTCATTATTTTATTGGCCTTGTAAGATTTAAGTGCGCCAAATGTACACTCCGTCTGTCACGTAGACATTTTCCGTTAGTGAGTTAACGGTAAAGACTAAATTGACTGTAAATTGAAAGTAATAAGGACTAAATTGATTGCTATCAAAATATAGAGACTAAATTAACTATGACTCAAAAATGTAGGGACTTAAATGGTGTTTTTGTCTTAATAAAAAGATATATTTGATATATTTGTTTATTAGGTAAAGAATGACTTTTTTTTTTTTTTAAGCTATAGAAAGAAAACAATATATATTGAATTATGTTAAAGGCGTACTTTTTGTTTATTTATTTTCTTAAACGAGATGAAATTATTATATAAACCTTTATATGTTTACATTGTATTTATAATATAAATTTATATTGTAAACACACAAAAATAGCAAATATTGTACATATTTACAAAAAGTGTACAATATATATCACTTTTTACAAATATATACAACATTTGTCACCTTTTGTACCTGTTTAAATAGTGTTGAAAAGCACTCCGTTTGCGTTTTCTTCTTCTGTTTTTTTTTTTTTTAAGAAGCGCATTTCAGCAAAATTTATGCTTTTCCAGTGGGTCCCATGAACAGTGCACGGAACCCACAAATCTCTTTTTTCAACAAAACTTTCATTAAAAATGGGTCCCACGATACTATTAACACATTTAAAAATTATTTTGCTACAGTGTTTTCAGTTTTCAGCAAAACAAATGGTATCCAAACATACCCTTTATTTGTTTGTACCATACAATATAAAAGAATAATTTTTTTATTATATAAAACAGAAAATTCCTAGTTCACAAAAATTCCTAGTTAACTAAATCAAGCCGTACAAAGATAGATTAGTACAAAACAAGCCATTGAAAGCAATCCAAACACTACAAGACACTTTCAATCCAAAAAAAAAAAAAAACACTGTATAACACGCACAATATTGTAGCATCATATCGCGCACGTACACAATTGATTGCCTCCAGCAAAATCCTGGAGACAATTAATTGTGAGGCCTAACTAATTGTTAACTAACTAAAACGCATGCAAACATAGCAAGGTCCTCCATAGAGCCCTGATACACATCCTCGGTCACCGATCAGATTCTTGATACTCTCCCTCTTTGGACAGTTTAATTTGACCAAAAAGCTCTCCAAGTTTTAAGGGAAAAAAAAAAAAAATAGTTGGTGCAATTTAGTTATTTTTTTTATGCATTTCTCGCATTGGATACAAGAAGGATATCGATTGTACTAATAAACAGAATATTAATCTGCAGTACTTACAAGCAAGAATAAACAGTATGCACAGGCAGCACAGCAAGAATATTCAAATTTACATATATCATTGATAACTCAAACTCAAAAGTAAACACAGAAATCACGATTTGGTTGAGCACATATATAGTTCTAAACCTCGACTGCCAAGTAAAGAATAGCAGCAGACATCTCTCATTCGCACAAAAGAGATATGCCTAGAAAGTGGAATCGAAAATTAAAGCAGTTAAAGTTTATCTTTCATATGGCAAAGCAATCAACTAAAGATAAGTCCAGGAGAAAAAATTCAATTGCCAAGTCAAGAATAGTTTTAGAGCAGACACAACGAGACTTGAATTGCAAATTGAAGAAAAAGTAAAAAAGCAGGACAGAGCACATAGGTGAAAGTAACATTAGCAATTTAGAAGATAAAAGCGAGGAAAGAACTCCGAATGCCAAGTAAGGAACACTACCAGCAGAGAGCTCATCTTCACGCAAAAGTCAAGAAAAAGTACACGAAGACTTTGCACAAATTAATAGACTGTCTTGCAAATCAAAAACATTCTTGTTAACAATCAATAGTGTCCAAATTCATTGTTTTTGTTCAATTACAAATTGCAATGCACACTTTCCTAAAAAAAAAAAAATCAATTTATTACTTTGCACTTACAAATTTATTGTGATTATGTTAGTTTTTCTTCGAATTTGTATATGTTAGAAATACTGAATGATTGTATTGTATTTTTCAAGTAATAGAATATACATAAGTGTCTTTATATAGGAGGCAGAGTGTGCAATACAAGTAAGTGTGCTATACAAGTAAACAAGGTGGGCCTAAAGTCCACATACCCTAATACACGTTAACAGCCCCCCTCAAACTCAAGGTGGATGTGAGACCAACTTGAGGTTGTCAACCAAAGTGCGAAGACGTCCCTTAGGATGTGACTTGGTGAAGATATCTGCAAGTTGATCTTTAGAAGAAACTGAGATCAGCTTGAGAGCACCATGGACAAGATGATAACGGATAAAATGACAATCGATCTCGATGTGTTTAGTCCGTTCATGGAAGACATCATTGTGAGCAATATGAATGGCACTCTGGTTGTCATAATAAAGAGGAGTAGCAGAGGATGTGGATACACTTAAGTCTTTGAGAAGCCACCATAGCCAAAGGAGCTCAGATGTGGTATCAGCAAGGGCACGATATTCTGCTTCAGTACTGGAGTGGGCCACATGAGTTTGTTTCTTACTTCGCCAAGAAATTAGAGAAGAACCAAGAAGAAAGCAATAACCAGTGGTAGACCTGCGATCAGTGGGATCTCTTGCCCAATCAGCATTAGAAAATGCACGGAGAACAAGAGGAGACTGAGCAGAGTAGAAAAGACCATGGAAGAGAGTGCCCTTTAGGTATCGAAGAATGCGCAGAACAGTAGCATAGTGAATCGATCGTGGAGCATACAGATACTGACTCACCTGGTGAACAGCATAGGAAATGTCTGGACGAGTGATAGTGAGATAAACTAGGTTGCCAACCAAGCGTCTGTAAAGAGAGGGATTAGATAACGGTTTCCCCCCTGACGGAGTCAGATGCGCATTAAGCTCAACTGGAGTGTCAACAGTCTTGCTATCAGTGAGTCCAGCTCGAGACAAGAGTTCAGAGGGATACTTGGCTTGAGTAATATAAAGTTCATCTGTAGAATGAGTGATTTCAAGACCCAAGAAGTAGCTGAGATGTCCAAGATCTTTCATCTCAAGCTGCTGACTGAGAAAACCCTTGAGTTCTTGAATGCCACTAAGGTCATCACCAGTTATGATTATATCATCCACATACAGAAGAAGTAAAATAGTGCCTTTGTCAGTACGACGAAGAAATAAGGCAGAATCATAATGACTGGCCATGTAACCTAAGCGAGAGATGGTAGAGCTGAATTTGGCAAACCAAGCTCGTGGAGCTTGTTTAAGGCCATAAAGAGCACGCCGAAGGTAACAAACCTTATTTGATTCAATAGAGAGACCAGGAGGAGGTTGCATATAAACTTCTTCACTTAAATCCCCATTAAGGAATGCATTTTTGACATCCATCTGAAAAAGGTCCCATTTTCTAGCAGCAGCAACAGCTAAGAGAGCTCGAACAGATGAGATACGAGCAATCGGAGCAAAGGTCTCTTCATAATCAATCCCATACTCCTGTGTAAAACCTTTTGCAACAAGACGAGCTTTGTAGCGCTCAATGGACCCATCAGAGCGAGTCTTAATCTTGTAGATCCACTTACAACCAACCACAGATTTCCTAGGGGGGAGAGTCACCAAATCCCAAGTATGGTTTTAGATAATGCATCAAGTTCCTCTTTCATTGCAATCTGCCACAAAGGGTCAGTGGAAGCCTCACGATAGGTGTGAGGCTCATGCAGTGTAGCAAGGGCAGTGTAACAATGATAATCAAGTAAATGTGTAGGAATGGATCTTACCCGAGTTGAGTGACGAGGTGGAATGTCTTGTGCAAGATCTTCAGGCGGAGTAGGAGCAGGGGATCCAAGCTCAGGGTTGGGTAGCTCGTCTTTAACCTGTGCATCTTCCACCTGTTCATTAAAAGGTGAACTAGGAAAGGGATTAAAGGTATCTGGTGGTTGGACAGAGAAGTTTATAGGAGGATCAGGAGCAACTACAGGAGGATCAGGAGCAGTTACAGAAGGAATATGTGCCTCATCTGGAAAAAGATCTAAAACAGAGGAGGAAGATAGGGAGGCACGGAAGTGAGAGAGCTCGACAAAGGAGCGATGTTCCCAAAAGACAACATTGCGGGAGATACGAAGACGATGAGAGACAGGATCATAACACCGATACCCCTTTTGAGTTTCGTCGTAGCCAAGAAAACAACAAAGCCTTGACCGAGGCTCAAGTTTGTTATGCTCATGTGGCTGAAGAAGAACGAAACAAGCAAAACCGAAGGAGCGAAGGTGGTGATAGTCTGGAGGTGACCCAAAAAGGCGCTCATATGGAGTTTGATTTTGAATAACAGGACTTGGAATGCGATTAATAGCATGAACAGCATGAAAGACAACTTCACCCCAAAAAGGAGCAGGAACTTTGGCAGAGAGAAGAAGAGAACGAACAGTGTCAAGAATATGACGAAGTTTTCGTTCGGCTCTACCATTTTGCTGAGAGGTACCTGGATAAGTTAGTTGATGAACAGTGCCATAGGAATGCAAAAAAGCTTGGAAAGCATATTGAGTGTACTCAAGAGCATTATCAGATCGAAAAATTTTGATACGTTTGGAAAATTGAGTTTCAACCATTTTTACAAAATTAGAATATACTTGTAATAACTCAGAACGATGTTTCATATTAAAAATCCAGCTATAGCGAGAGTAATCATCAACAAAGACAACAAAATATCGAGACCCACCAATACTAGAGACAGAGGAAGGCCCCCAAACATCAGAATGAATAAGGTCAAAGATATCAGTGGATATTGATTCACTAGTATTGAAAGGCAAAGCTGGTTGCTTTTCTAACTGAGATGAAACACAATCAAAATTTTCTGTAGACACTGAACCTAACAAACCTCTAGAAGCCAATTGTTGTACTCGAGAGAAAGATGCGTGACCAAGTCGAGCATGCCAAAGTGCAAGAGAAGGAGTAGAAGAAACTGTAGCAGCTGCAACAATAGAAACAGGAGCAACAAGTGGAAGACGAAGGTTGTCCACGGGAAACATACGCCCAACTCTGGGACCGGTCCCAAGCTCCTGTCCTGTCCTTGGATCCTGCACAATACACCCAGAATAATCAAAGATAATGCGATAACCTAACTCAGCTAATTGTCACACAGAAAATAAATTGTAAGAAAGGTTAGGAACATTAAAGACACCAGGAACTGAGAGATTAGAGGTTGAAATGGAACCTATATTATGACCAGACATAGTCGAACCATTTGCTGTGTGAATATTAAGAGGGTGTGGTGCAGGTTTAAGTTCAGAAAATAAGGACGAGTGAGGAGTCATGTGATTGCAACAAGCAGAATCCATAAGCCAAGAGGAAGGAGACATACCAGATAAAGCTGAGAGAGAAGAGGAATAAGATGCATTACCAACCATACGAATGACATTGGCGATGATATTTTTATGGTCATCTGTGGACATGGTGAAAGTGCGTCCTGAAGACTTAGACTGTGTAGAGATGGGAGCCATTGGTTGGACACTCTCAGTGTTAGTAACAGTAGCAGCGGAAATTGACACAGCTGATTTGTTGCGATGATAGCAAGTCTCAATATTGTGGCCAAAATGTTTGCAAAAATTGCAAAAACGTTTGCAAGATTGTCGGCGACGATTATTGCAACAAGAAGAAGACCTATCCTTATTTTTCATTTAGAAGCAAAATATGCAGAAATGGATTGCAAAAATGAAATCTACGCGAAAAACTGGGTAAGGAGCACTTGGACTGCAAAAAGTCAACTCTGAGAAAAAGTCAACAGTCAATGGTCAAAGTCAAAGTCAATGGTCAACCACTATGATGATGTCAGCAGGATGACGTAAGCTGAAGACCTCAGCTAGGGCTGACATGTAATGATGACGTTAGCGATGACGTCGGCAGGTGCATAGCGGCGCGTGGAGCGCGTGAGGCGCGTGAGTCAATCATCGCCGGAACTTTGGTTGGCGCGTGAGGGCGCGTGGAGAGTCCGATGAGGCTGATTTTTCTTTGGTTATGTAGATCGGAGAAAGTTGATTCCGATGACGGCGGCGGTGAGTTGATCGGAGCAATACTGATGGCGCGTGAGGCGCGTGGCAAGCTGCGGAATCTTTGACCGACGTGTGGAAGCGCGTGATTCGTCAGCTGATGATGATTCCGGCAGCTTTGTGTAGATCGGTTGAAGATCTACCTGGTGATAGGTCTTATGTCTTAATCGGAGATCCGGTGTGGAAGATCCGACGGAAGCAGTGATCTTGGTGGCGGTGATCGAGCTTCTGGCGGTGAAGATTCAACCTTTGCACCTCTGACGGCGGTGGAACAGTCAGGAGAGGGCACAGAAAAGGTTTACTGACCGATGAAGTCGAGGCAGCGGAAAATACCAATGAAGACAGGACTGCAAGACACAAGAAAATTAGAGCAATGGCTCTGATACCATGTTAGAAATACTGAATGATTGTATTGTATTTCTCAAGTAATAGAATATATATAAGTGTCTTTATATAGGAGGCAGAGTGTGCAGTACAAGTAAGTGTGCTATACAAGTAAACAAGGTGGGCCTAAAGCCCACATACCCTAATACACGTTAACAGTATACATTCAGATTTTTATTTAGGAAAATTACACTTTACCCTTTTAAGCTATACCCATGTTATACTTATCTCATAAACTATAAGAATGCATATTATGCTCATAAATTATTACCTTTTGGCCTTGCACACTTTGCACCCTACCATTTAGTTGGCTGTTAATAATTTGGACGGAATTTAGAGTCATATGCAAGTTATGTGACAACAGCAAAGGAGGCATATAATTAAAAGACCAAATTGCCCCCTCTTAATCTCTTAAAACAACACAGCTCCCCCTCTCATGTTCAGTTTCAGTTCTATACTCCTATCTTTCTCCTCTGTTTCTTTTTCTTATTAATTTCTTAAACCATGTGCTTATCACAAAGGTTAGGGATTAAGAAGATAACATATCGATGTTGAGCAAAAATTGAATTTGGATTTAATTTATAGATTGTCAAACATTACTGGAACCCGTGGCTACACATAAAAAAAATGCCAATTGTATATGTATATCAAAGGAGAGCATGTATATCAATCAGAATATGTATTAACCCAATATATAAAAGAGAGCGTGTGCTTGTTTAAAACAAATTAAAATGAAATAAGAAAAAGAAACAGAGGAGAAAGATAGGACTGAAACTGAACGTGAGAGGGAAACAACCGTATTGTCTTAGATTAAAAGGGGGTAATCTGGTCTTTTAATTATATGCCACCTTTGCAGCTGTTGCATGACTTGCACGTGGGTCTAAGTGTACGTTTGGATACCGCTTATTTTGCTGAAAACTGAAAATTATAAGAAAATAATAAAAAATTACTGTTCATGCTTGAAAGTACTGTTCATATGCCTGGTTGCACTGAACAGTGCAAGAGGCGCTGGACTTAAAAAAAAAAAAGAAAAAAAAAGAAAAAAAAAAAATCAGCCAGACGCAGACGTGGGAAGCGCATTTTGCGCTTCCCAAACGCACCCTAAATTTCATCCAAATTAACAGCCAACTAAATTGTGGGGTGGAAAGTGTGCATCCACTAATAGTTTAAGGGAGTAAGTGTGCACTTTCATAGTTTAGGGGGTAAAGTGTAATTTTTATTTTTTAAAAAAATGTATTAAAACATTATTTGATACAATACTAAATTCCAAGGTTTTAAAATTCCGTCCTATTATGACCAAAATTTTCCATTTTAGTGCTTAATCCCTGTTTTGTTTCAGTCTAAATTCTGGTCTATTTAGGTGTTTCAAACATATTTTGGAAGAGAACAAGAGTGGGGCTAATAGTTTAGTGGGGGTAAATGTAAAAAGGGTCATAGTTTAGGGGAGGTGGAATGTGCATTCTCATAGTTTAGGGGAGGTAAGTGTAGAATGAGGTATATTTTAGGGGGTAAAATGTGCATTCTCATAGTTTAGGGGGTAAGTGTAAAATGAGTCATATATATTTTAAGGGGATAAAATGTAATTTCCCCCAAAAAGAAACATATAGAAAAAAAATAGAAACTTACCATGAAGTACAACGAAGGGTATGGAGTGTGAAAGTGGGAAGGTCATAAGACCAAGATGAAGGCAATCATTGGTGAAGGAAAAGCTATGAAATTTATGGCTTTTGTTAAAGAGAAGAGAAATATAAGATCGTAGGGAATAAATAATAATGACTCTAGGAAATTTGAGGGATTTTTTTTTTTTAATAAAATTTTTTGTTTTTTGGTTTTATGATTTGCTTGTTTTGGTTGATTGGCTTGAGATGTTAGTTTGTGTTTGGAAATAGCTTTAGTTTTTTTTGCTAAAAATTTTTTGTTGAAAGTATACTAAAATATACTTGTATTTTGAAAAAGTGAAAAAAAAAAAAAAAGAGAGAGAAAAAAGTAAGGTTTTCGTGGTAGTAAGTGATTGGTGAAGAAAACGCTAAACATGGAATCTAGGAGGGAGGGATGAATGGGACAGATGATACTGATTTTGTTTTGCTTTGGTTTTTTTTTTTGTTTTTTTGTTTTTATTTTTGTTTTTTTTTTGGCTCTAAGATAGAATTCTACTCTATTCTAATCTAAGTAAATGAGACATATGATACTGTTTCTGTTACTATTGTTGCTGTTGTAGCATTTATTGTCACTATCAAGTTCCTTCTTAAAGTGACCAATGGGTAATCACTTTGAATAGGATTTGAGTGTTAGACTCTGGCAACTTTGATTCTCTTTGGCAATGTTCTCTGTAAGAGCTAGAAATGTAAAGGCCCAAACCCGCTTAGAATAGTGTTGCCTGGATCTTCAAACCAAGCCCACAATAAATTTTTAATAGATCGGGATTCTAAACCAAGTACAACACTGAGATTGTTCTAAGTCTAAAGCTAACAGAGCTTAAGTGAGAAATAGAAGTAAAAGAACCAGGGATTCCATGAAAATACTTCCTCGGGCAAGTCCGAGGAAGGGTCTTATATTGATAAGTCAGGATAATATTGCTATACAGGGTCTTTCTTTGCTCTCTTACTTGTTCCTTTTTTCTTGGAAAATCTTCATCCCCTTTTTTTGAAGGGTTCCCTTCCTTATATAGCTCATTCCCTTGCACCCCAACCTTCCACCTGTATGTCTCAGGGGATTCCTTAGGATACTTATCCCATCAGGACCCTTCTGAAGGTGGTAGAGAGAGTTGTTAGTTGTGAAGTTACTATTCAGGAGTCATTTCCTCATTAATGTGGTTGGTTAGGTTGGTGCAGAGCATTGAATGCGGAGGTGGGAGGTGTCTTGCTCAAAACTTCCTCCCACCACCCTTGTAGGTCTTGTACCCTCCTGTTGCTATCCCTTCCCTTATCCTTGGGCCTTTAAGGGATGCTAGTCATCCTTTGGCTCTCTTGTACTCTTCGGGTTGGCACAGTCCTCGGAGTTTGCTTACTTGTCTTTGCCTGAATTGGACAAATTCGTTCTCGGCTTGGACTCCTTGGTCCTTGGCGCCCCCCACATTCTCGTTTGTTACTATGTGGTTTATTTTATTTTATCGTTATTTAGATTATGCTTGAGTGAGTTTATTTTCTTTAATTTTTTTTAGTTCTAAAAAATACTTAATTATTTTTGTAGGTACTCAAGAATTCTTTGCCTTTGGCTTTGGCTTGATTGCCTTGCCTTGCCTTTGGCTTGAATTCTTTTGTGGCTTGAAAATGTGTGGATTATGTTTGGATACAAATTTCCTCTCAAGGTATAACAATGAGAGAGGAAAAGGAGAAGAGACTACAATGATTTCTCTCTAAAGGATGAGTAGCTCTCTCTCTAAAAGGTGGGTGTGTTGTGTGGTAGAAACCTATCTAGGGTTTTCTCTCTGAATAGCCTCCTTTACTTTTGTGGGTAATAATGGTATATATAGTATGGGTGAAGGGTAAGAAAGTCACACTTAAAATCTTCAAGGCAAAGAGTTTCGCAGGTATCTCGCGAGATGGCCTGTCTTGCAAAGTACTCGTAAAATGCAGCCTGACACTTGACTCTTCAGCTTCCAGCATGTGCTTCTCACGTGACCTTTTTGCGGGAACCTTTCTCGCGAACTTCTTGCGAGTCAGTCACGAAACTGCATTGATATTTATTTCATGCTTGATTCTTCACCAACTTAATACTAAACTCAATACAATAAAATCCCACAAAATACAAACAAAATTAATGCAATTACAACATTTTTTGTCATGGAATAAAGGCAACATAAAACATAGTTGTAAATCACAATTTTACAGTGGTGTTATGAAATTAACGCAAATGACAATTCTTGTGAGAAAACCAAAATGAATAGTCAAACCAATTAGTGTCATTACCGCATGACATAGATGGTCTAAACAACTATAACCATAGTTTTAAAAACCAAATCGGACTGGATCGATCGATTCAACTGGTCCGACTGTGAACCGATATGTATACCAGTTCGGTTATCATAAAAAACCGAATATATGAAAAAAATCAAAAAAATCTAGAAAACTGCAGTTCAACTAGGAAACTTGGGAACCGAAACGGTCAAACTGTTTTCCAACGGTTGTCTAACTTAGATACAAAACAGTCAAAACTGCTTTAAAAAAAAAAAAAAATTACCAAGCCAGCATCGCCGACCACCTCAAGAAAAATGAGCAGATTGGAACTTGGATCTAATGTCTTTGACTAACAGATATTTGTGCAAAGCTTTCAAGTTTCAAGTTGAGAGATACAGAGAAACCAAAAAAAAAAAAAAAAGTTTTGAGGGAAGAAAAAGAAGGCTGTGAATACTTGGGTCTTGGTACCGTACTGTCACTTGTGAAAAACCAACCCACAGAACTACTGAAAAAACTCAAAAGCCAACTATCAATGAAAGGCATAAAAGGCCATCTATTAAAGTATTAATGCTTGGCAATTGGCACTTGGGAATTGGGTTGGGTACTTTGGGAGATGTACAACCACGCATGTTAGCCAAGTGTTTCATTTTTTATTTTTAGTGTGTACTGTACGTTTGTGTTACTTCTTCTTTTCTGAATAACAGCATTCCCTTTGGGGTTTGTAAATGGGAAATGTATGGGAAATTTAGGAGCCGTTTGGTATGGCCTTTTAAGCAACTATTTTCAGTTTTTAAACAATGTTACATATATTTTTACATACTTTTTCACCTACATGTATTTCCTAAAAATACAAATAACGTTACTAAAAAAACGTTACCAAACGGGCCCTTAGCATCAGGGCACAAAAGAGCCCAACAGCCGGACTTGTAAAAGCTGAGAATTCCAAATTTTTTTGCAATTGTGCTATAGTGCCATCCTAAATGTAGGATGGCACTGTAGCACAATTGTAAAAATAAAATATTCATTTTTATTTCTTTATTTTTCTTTCTCATTGACACACTTCTCTCTTTATCTTTGTACTCATTCCTCTCTCTTCTTCATCTTCTTTATTTTCTCCATTTCTCCCTCTTCTATTTTCTCTCCTCTCTCCATTCTTCTATGTTTGTTGGCGTGGCGTGGTTGTTGTCGAGATCAGCATGATGGGTTTGTTGCCATGGGTAATGGGTTTATTGATTGGTGTGGTGGCGTGGTTGGTAGCGAGATCGGAGTGATAAGTTTTTAGATCGGCGTGGTGGCATGGTTGTCGGCGAGATTGGTGATGGTTTTTTTTGTGGTTCTTGTGGTGGGTTTCTCTTTGTGGTTGTCGGCGTGGGTTTCTCTTGGTGATTTTTGCGGTGGTTGGTTTTTGTGGTTTTGTTTTGTTTGTTTGTTTTTTTTTTTTTTGGAGAAACTTTTGTTGTTGTTGGTAGTGGGTTTGGTGGTTTTTTTTTAATGGGTTTTGGTGGTTGGAATGGTGGTGGGTACTGTGATTATGGTAATGGTTGCTAGCCGGTGCCGTGGTGGGTTTGTGTGGTGGTGGCTGGGTTTTTTCGCTTGGTGTTGTAGTTGGGTTTGCTTGGTGTTGTGGCTAGGTTTGCTTGGTGATGGTGGTAGCTGGGCAAGGTTTGCTTGGTGATGGTGGTAGCTGAGTTTTCCTGTGGTGGCTTAGTTTTTTTAATTATTTTTTATGAAAGAGGAAGAGAGATAGAGAAAGAGGAGAGAGGAAAGGAAAAGAGAGAAATAGGTAGTGAAATTAATATTTTAATGAATAGATGAGATAAATAAGAAATGGGATGTTGGGTGTATTGTAAAATGGTATGGTATAATTGATAAATTAGCTTTTTGAGATGATAAAATAAAATAGGATGACATTTCTGGTTGTGAATGCTCTAAGTGTGTTAATAACTTAATTTTGATTAATAAAGGAATACAAATACAAACATATTTTTTAAACAATAAGAGAATGATTTGTATTTTAACATTTAGGCTACTATCATCTGATTAAACACCCTCTTATTTAGAATAGATCTTTAAAGTACAATTAAATTACTTATTCTTAATACTGTTGTAAAAAAAAATGATTAAAAAAGAAGAAGATATAACATTGCTATTATTTTTATAATGTTAATTTTGATTATTTATACTTTCTTTCCCTTTCCCATCTAGTATAAGATATGAAACTCATTTATAATTTTTTAATATTTGTTTGGATATATTTGATAAGTTGTTATTTATTTTATAATTTTAAAATAATTAATTAAATTATTTATGATATCATCGATTCGACCATCGGGTCGGACCAAAAAACCAAGAACCACTACATTTTCTGGTTCTGTCACCATTTTGGTTTTTAAAACCATGACTATAACTCTGAATTATATTCTTGGTGACATGATTTTAGATTCAATATGTGTTATTGCCGTGCTATGGAAGCAATTTTACAAGTTGGATTAGAACTTAACTTTCCTTGAGATAGAAGCAAATTAAGAAGGGTCTGTATAGGTTTTTTTAGGAATTCCAGGTACATGATCAATAGAAATTTAGTTAGAAAAATAACTGATCATAACGAAAAATGCAAATAGAGAAAGTCTTGGAGAATGTAAAACAAAACTAGAGAATGAAATCAAGTAATGCACTTATTGACCATTGACCACACAAGAAATATGAAGGTTTTGCTTTGCTATCTAACTTAGTCAATAGTGCTATGAATTTAACGTAGACGACAGTTCTAGTGTCAAAATAACTAGAATGAACAATTAAACCAATTAGTGACGTTGCTGCTGGGCATAGATGATTTACACAATTGTAAGTTGTAATTCTGAATTATTTATTTCGTCACATGTGTTTAGATTTAATGTGTCATTGTAGTGCTCGAAGTAATTTTACAACTTCGAATAGAACTTAACTTTACTCATAATAGATGCTATGAGTAAAGATATGTACTTCTTGATTATATTAATTAAAATGATAGCTTTAGAATTTTCTTTAAAAAAAAAAAAAAAACCTTTACTTGTGAAGGAATCAATTATAGAAAGCAGGAAGGGCCTTGCATAGTTCATTTCTTTTTAGGAATTCTTGGTTCAAGATCTTTATATTAAATCAATTAAATAAAGCTTTCCAAACTCAACATAAGTCCATTAGAATGCAAAAGAAAACTAGAGAATGGTATCAAATAATGCACTTAATATAAACACAAGAAAAATGAAGATTTACTTTGCTATCCAACTTAGACAAAAGTGCTATGAAATTAACATAGTTGACATCTCTAATGCCAAAATTAGAATGAAAAGTTAAACTAATCAGTATTGTGATTGCATGGCATAGATAGTCTACACAAGTGGAACTCTGAATTATTTATTTGTTCACATGAGTTTAGATTCAATATGTCATCACTGCAGTGCTGGAAGCAATTTTACAAGTTGGAATAGAACTTAACTTTTCTTGAGATGGAAGCCAAGCTTGTAGGAAGAGCCTTCAAATTGAGAAATTATACAGTTTTCATGATGGACCACGTTATTTGTTCACCATTCCATTAAAATACTCTCACCTATTTAAAATTGTTGAGTCTATAGTTAGTTTTTGTTTATTTTTTTTTTCTTTAGACTTAGCAATTTCAAACAAGTGAGAGTTTTTAGTGGAATGATGGAAAAATAACATAATCCACCATGAGAATATTATAATTTCTTCAAATTAAGCTTTTCAAACTTGATAGAAATTTAGTTATAGAAATAATTGTTCCTAACGAATATTGAAAAAAAAAATCTGGAGAATGCAAAAGAAAGCTAGAGATTGATATTAAATAATACACTTATTATTAGGAACACAAGATAATTGAAGATTTCATTTATTAAAAAAAGTAAATTATATTTTAAACCCTAAATTTTAAGGTGGTATCAAATTAAACTTTATAGTTTCATTAGTTTTAAATTAGATTATTAACTTTTAAAATTGTATCAATTTAAATCTTCAATCAAATTTGAATATCAAACTCCAAATCTATGGTTTAAATTTATACAATTTTAAAAATTTATGATATTTGAAACTCAGGAAAGTATAAGGTTTATAGTTCAATTTGAAATGTTATAAATTATATTGGATTTAATTTGAAACCACCTTAGAATGTTGGATTTAAAAGCAATTTACTTAAAATGAAAAGAAGTGGATAGACATGAAAACTAACACCAACTTCAGACAGAGTAAGAGAATTTTGAAGCTAAAAGAAGGGCAAGAAGAAACCCATTGGAAAACACAAATGCGATTTAATTTGTTCCTGAAGCTGGTTCTTCAATGATTTCATTGTGTGCGGCTCCCTCTTGATGAGGTCCGGGTTCTGCTTCTGCTGGAAGTTCTTCTGATTTAATCTGCTTATCATCTTTGGAGCCAATGGAACTTCTTGGATCTTTCTCTAGTTGTTTTATGGGTTTTGCTCCTTCTGGTTCTTCTTCAGATTTAATCTTCGCATCATCTTTGGGACTTCTTGCGTCTTCACCTTCAGGTTGAGCTTTTTGTTCTGCTGGAAGTTCGGTTTCATTCTTCAATTCTTCTTTGGAGCTAGTGGGACTTCCTGTTTTGTTCTTCTCTTCAGGTTCTTCAGATTTAATCTTTCCCATCATCGTCGCAGCTAATGGAAGACCAGCACACTTTTTCAGAAATTCTTTTTCTAGGTCATTTTTTAACTTCTGTTCGTCCTTTATGTGGTCATTGAAAATTGAGGCGCAGCTCTTTGGGTCTAAAAGTGGCCGAAGATGAAGCAAGTTTTTCTCTCCAACCATTACCTTCGCTAAATTTTCATCCCTACTCGTAACGATGACTGTTCCCCCATGTCCTTTAGGCAATCCAAAGGCAAGACATTTACCCCATTTCTCTTTTTCAGTAATTGGAGAATCCAAATCTGCGAGCCACTTGTTTCTGTCCTTAAAAGCATCAGCCTTCCTTTTTTTTTGATCAGCATCATCACCCTTCTTCTTTTTTTGATCAGCATCGTCACCCTCCTTAATAGCATCATCACCCTTCTTTTTTTTTTTATCAGCATCATCACCCTCCTCAATAGCATCATCAAGCACAATCAGATATTTCTTACCAGTCAATTGCAAGTGAAGGGCATAGAGTAGACTGCTGAGGCGATCAGCCTCAGCTGGTACTGAATCTATTATTGATTGAATGGTTTTGTCATCAACTCCAAGACAGGTCAGCATTTTCTTAACAGTTGTTGTCTTGCGGTCTCCATATTCAGTGGGCTTCCAGGACATGCAAACCCAAATCCTGGGAAGGAAGTCGGCTTGTACCTCTGGCTTATTGAAAAGTACTTGGCAAAGAGTTGTTTTGCCAACACCACGCTTCCCAACGATTGCAACTGCCTTGAACTGATCACTACTTTGCCTCTGCTGAACCATTTTTTCCAAAGAAATCAGTTGAGTGTCGAATCCATGAACCTTGTTTGCATCTACTAACCGGGAACTCCGTCGGTATGAGTTTTCACGAGGAGCTACCGTGGTATTACTATTCTCGCTATCTTGCCGTTTGATCTTACTTGAATTGCTTGATTCAAGGCTCGAAACATGCGTACTCTTATGGGACATTTTCATGTCTTAAGCTCCGACCTTCAAACAATGTTTAGAGCAGAGAACTTAAGAGATTCTTTCAGGCCCAAGGAAATGCCTCCGTGGTTGAAGTTTTCGTTGGACTATTTCTTTTTTGTGGAGAAAATATAAATTTTATATATATGGACTATTGCTCGGCAACGATCATTATAGATGCTTATGGAAACTGTGGTTTTGATTTGAAGATGGTTTTTTAGTTCCGTATGGAGAATTTGGTGTCTGGATTGTTGATGCCGAGCCTACTTTTGAAGTTATTTGCCAAAGACGCATAAGAAGAATACTTGGCTAGGTCATAAATCTAGATTCCATACCTTACCTCTATCCACCCTCACAAGGATACTTGGGTGGTGAGCCTTTTGGTCCGGAGCATGAAATAAATTCGAAGATTTTATATTCTATTTACCACACTATTGTTTCTTGGGATTTCAATAGTATCTCATGGGCAAGGAGTAATTCGGTCAAAGGCTAGCTAGAACACTTCTTTATATCTATAAAAACTCACCTTTACTCCTTTACGTCATGACTCTAGTGAGCAAGTGTTGTGGTCAAGCTTAGACCTGACAAAATTGGACTCAAATCCGTTAATACACCAAATACTAAAGATAAAAATGAGTATGGGTGTGGATATTTTTGAACTAGTGAAAAAATAGGTTAAATTGAACCTGAAAGGTTAAAACAAGCAAGATCGTGTTATGCCCCAAAACTAATTGTATGAGTCAAACATATGACAAAAACAGCATATTGTAAAGTTTTGGCTTATAAGTGTGTAAGGAGGCTTCGCTAAACATAAAAAACTATTCTCTCAAATATAATTCTCCAGGATTACCAAAAAAAAAAAAAAAATCTCCAAAAATAATTCAACATTTGAAACCTCCAAACAAGATCAAATCAAACTAAAATAAAACTCATATATTACAAGACTTCCGAGGGTCATACCCAACACCAAATGCATGATATAATACAATCCTAAATTGGGTGGGCTTCTATTATGTTAAAACCCAAGCCCATTATTCTCTTAAAGCATAAAATTTTATGTTCTTTTCACTTTTGTCTACTTGGCCCAAAAAGCTAATAACTCATCCCACTGCGTACTTTTTGCACCCAAGTCTTACTCAAATAAAAGGCATTGGACTCCTAGGAAAAACAATTATCTTCTATTTTATTCCAGCATATTCTAGTTTTTTTTTCCCTCAAAATTAAATAAGATTTTCTTTTATAATATTTTTAATCCTCTTTTTATGCTATGTGGAATACATGATTGATAGAATAATACTCATCAGGTAAAAATTTGCAGGGTGTTACACTTTGGCACTATGAAAAATGGGCATTTTCGGTTATTTTCTAATTTTAATCAAAATGTTGGTTGCACAGTAATGTTGAAGGATGTGGCATGTTCAAGATTTATGCTTCAATTTGTTTTCCACACATGCTACAGATCAAGCGGGTTATTTTAATTGCTACATAGTAATGAAAGATGAAAACTTATTAAAGGATCTTTGTCTGTTGAAAGAGGGTATGCTTGCTATGATATGTATATTACTCATGTGAAGGCCGGTAAGAAAAAGCTAATTAAATGAGGTTAAAGACCCGTTTGGTTGGAGTTTTTAGTATTATTGTACAGTTTTCAGTGTTGTGAAAATACGTGTTTGAGTGTTATAAAAATACGTGTAAGAAGTGTTATTGTTGTTTAAACACTGAAAATTGTTGTTTAAACATTAGTACCAAACAGCCCCTAAATATTTAGAGAAGACTCCATGTTTGATAGTTTGCATTAATAGTGTTGCTACCAAGAATAAAATTCTCTCTACTTGACATAGGAGAGCTACATGTGATAAAGAATATGGAGATATCAAGTTGGCTGCAAGGGATTAGGATGGACTGAACGATTTTAAACTCTTGCACAAGGAGAGTAGCCTTCTCCACTAGAGATGGATGTGCTTCAAAAGATCTGGTTTATTAGTGAACATTATATAGCTAGTTTTGATAATATTAGGCTTCTGATGGAGGGTGGGGGTTTAGGGAATTGGATTAAGAGTATCCAAGATGATATTAATTCTTTGAGAAAGAAAGATATTTTATAAAGGATTTGTTTAGATCGCTTTGTTGATTATGTACTGGATCAATTTGTGATATACCAATTATGCTAATTATATGATCACAACTTAAACATTATAAACCAAATACATCAAGTCACCAAATCTAAAACTAAGGCAATCAAAGCAATAAACACAATGATATTGATATAATGACAAAGTGAAAAATCGATAGAGAACACTCCAAAGGAAAAAAAAAATAAAAAACCACTATAACAACGCCCTTACCCCCATGCAATACCCCATTATTTAATTATTTTAATCAATTATCCATATTTAGTGATGCACAGTTGCACACCCTAACGAGAGAAATTTAAATTGAATGAACACGTTATGAAGCGAAGTGTACAATACTGCAATGACAAGGGCCATTGCATATTTACGTGGGTCCAAGGAATGGGATAATTAGCCCAATGGGTTAATTCACCCAATGGGCCAAATAGACAATAGAAAGTGGGCTAATAGTGAAAGGAGGTGAAAGTAAGATTAGGGAATTTTAGAGTCATGGGAACCAACCACTAGTTATTATATTACCTTTTCTTCTACCTGGTACTGTCACCATTTTTGTTTGCCGTGATCTTTTAAGGGACATGACGCGATTTGGGTAATTGCGTATAAATTGACGAAATCAGTGCATTTTGTCCTAGTTAGAATGAATTACTCTCTTGATCAGTTAGCATAGATATATATACCAATATGTTATGTATCAAGAATATATTCCCTTCATCCAAAATTGTTGTTCCTTTATTTCATTTTAGAATGTTCCAAAATGAAGTGCTCTTTCTAAAATTAATAAAAAAATTCCTATTTTACCCCTTTACTTTATTTAAATAGTCAATGCCATTATTTTTCTATAGCATAAATTAATGGTAATGTTAACGGGTGCTTTTAGGGTAATTGTTAATAAAAAATTTTAAAAAAAATTTGACACAATTTTCATTGAAAATATAAAAATCTGTCAAAACAATTAATTCTTTTATTTTTCTTTTCTCATAAAAAGTTTCTAAAACTATTTGTTAAACCAATACCTTTAGGACATTCTTTAACATTTTCCTTAAATTAATTAGGGTAGTTTTAGAAATATTTACATTTTTAACGAAGGAAGTACTAGTTAAGGTTCTTTGGAGAATGACACAGTAGAAGAGGCAACTTGGAAGTGTGAAGTTGAAATATGGTCAAAATCAAATTACTTGGAGTTATTAAGTATATATATCCGTAGAAGGTTCTCTACACGCAAATATCTTTGGTTTAAGATCGTACTTTATCAATTTCTCAAGTATATTAAGTGCAAGGTAGCATAAGATTTCAAGGGTGAGACTAGATGGGCTGTTTATGCGCTGACCAGCCAGCCTTGGGCTGGTTATGCGATTTCTCTTGTAGTCAAATTGGTTAATTTTTTATGTAGATGGCTTGGTTTTGAGAAGTCTTAAGATGGGATTGTGAAATCAAGACTTATTAGTGGTGAATTTTGGAGTCCAATTAGTTGTTTGGGTTTGTTAAAGAAATAGGGATAAAAGGAAATAGGAGGAACTAGCTTAATAATGTTATTAGGACCATGGCTTTCAAAAAAAAAAAAAAATGTTATTCGGACCACGAGAGGGATTATAACAGAAAAATCAGCACTTGGGTGCTTTTAGTTACTAGCACCCTATTTCTTGATAGTAGTTAATATTACAATTCTTTGTCATGTATGTTGATCTACCTTTGATTCGAGACCTTATAGTTATTAGTTCTAGCAAGTAACTTTTGGAGCACAAGGTTGTTGATTTTGCAGGACGCTCAAGGTAAGCGGTATTTACTAGTTTTGGGGGGGGGGGGGGGGGGGGGGGGGTGTTTCCTAAAAAGTGATTTTGGCTATTAAACTTGTTTTTAGGATTTAAGAATTATATATACTAGTCGTAAATCCATGAGATGCATGAGAATAGATAATTTTATTTTAGTTATGGTATAATATATAATTTGTTCTTTAAATTTTGAGGAAACTAATTTGTTCTCCCAAAAACTCAAACAATTTCTGAAATTATTTTTCATTTATCTATCTCAAAAAATATATCATTATTTTATTATTTGGATTTATTTTTCTTGTACAACTAAACTGATTGAGTTTCACATATATTATTCAAAATTTTTATTGTCTTAAAAATAAATTATTATATTTATAATTTTTCTTATCGTAGGAGTAGTTTCAAACTATTGATCGAATTTTGTTTACTAATATAGATTCATGAGATTGGAATTGCATATTTATTAAACATTTCTAAGAGACTATACTATATTATAAATTTAATATTTAAAATAATATGTAGGAAAAAAGTAGACTTTATGTCTAAAATTGAGCACTTAACCTATCAAAATGAAAGAAAATAATCTGTATAACAACATAAAGAGAACACGATTTAATTTTTTTTGTTTACTGCATACACTTTTATTTATTAAGATTTACTTGTCTTTAATTTGATCTTCATATCGCATTTTTGTTGCTATGCTCTTGTTGAGCGTTCTCATTCGTTACATCATTGGTCACATCATTATTCTTTTTATTATTTATTTTTTACTTTTAATTTTTTGACAATATTAAATATATAAATATATTGGCTTTACAAATTCATCTTAGACATTTTTAACTTTACATATTCATTAACTTTAATTTTGATGTTATAACTAAATAATAAATCAATGAAAAATAAAAATAAAAATATTGTCTATGCATATTCATCTTGGGCAGTTTAATTTTAATAGTTAATAGACACATTCAAATACATAGCCAACGTTGTATTTTGATATAAATTCAAAATCTCACTTCCAAAATAACTAAGTATTATGTCAAAAAAAAAAAAAAAAAATCAAACAAAAGCTAAAAGAGGGAGAGAGAAGACTTGTGGCGAAAAACTTAAAAAGTCAAACACACTGCCAAATTGGATTAACCAATAATATTATATAAAAAATACAATGATTCATTAGCCTAAAGTAATGTTGCAAAAAAGAATAAATAATATATATATATATATATATATATATATATTTATATTGTAAGGACGGAATTTGGATTAGACCCAATATGGAGTTGGGTTTTAACCCAATAAGCCCAAACAATGAATTTGTAGAGTGTGGGTGAAAGAACTAGTTCTATTCAAGAAGAAAAACAATAACAGTTACTGATTTCAGAGCATTAAGCACAATTAAGATAAGGAAATGTGTCCTCGGCACGGTCTGAGGAGCTATGTTGTGATATTTTTCTTAATGAACAAGGTTACCAGAGTTTAAAGGAGTATTCCTAAGATCTCTTAATTTTTCGATCCCCTTTCTTTAGGCCACCTTCTCATGCTATATACAACAATCTTGGTATCATCTCTACCATACACGTGTAGGTTAGATTTTAAGAACTCCTTTTTGTCCCATCCAACACCTCCCAAAACCATCAACTAGTAGCTGTAAGGCTGTTTGACCTCTGTTCAGGTATCATCTCCACATTAATGCGGCCAGAGAGTTAGTTGGGAGGCATTTAATGTGGAGGTAGCAGCTTTTGAAGATATTCGTTGCCTTCTTTTACTCGTCCCTTATCCAATGTCCGACTTCTAGTTGTGATGCAACCTTGAAGAATGTCTAGGATGATAAGACATTCTTACTGACCTCGGATCTCCGTTTCCGAGATGACTTTTCTCCTCGGACATATTTTGGACTATCATATACAATCTTTATTTCTTTTTCTTATACCATTCCCATAATAACCTTATTTTATCATCCTCGGATTAGTTAATATCCTTGGATTGGGCCATAGGCCCAATTCGTACTGCTTTAATAGTACGTCCTAGCTAGTTGGCCCCCACAATAGCCCCTCAAAATCTTGCTTTTCGACTCCTCGAGAGGAAAGAAGGATTTTGATACCCTCAGCCCGTCTCGTTTATGGTTAGACCCTGTCCACCCGAACTCCCAAATGTCTTTTTATCTGCTCAAGGCACGCTCCTGACGCTTCGGCGTCCAGAGCGTGCCATCATTAAATTTTGGCGGCACTCTTATCCCCCACGTTCAACGGCGGGATGTAAATCCAACGGTGGTGGATTTTCCTAGGTTTACGAGCGGGAATTTTCCTGCTTGTAACTTCTGTGTTACTATAAATAGCTTTTCAAATCAATTCCTTTTCCTACTTTCAGCAATCACACAATCCTAGAGCTCATACATTGAACCTGTCATTTTCTCTCACTTTCCTGTGCGTCTACAAATACTAAAAATTTGTCCGAGGACCTTCTTTTTAAACCTGTAAGTTTCCTTGAACCCTCTTAGTTTTCGTTTCAAACTTGTTAATTTTTCTTCAAAACTTCTTAGAAAATGGGTAGGTTCAAGCGTTTAGTTGAATTCGAGGAGGATAGAGAAAAGTTTAGGGCTAAGTACAGGATCCCCCCAACAGTGGGCATGAGATACGCTGCCAGGGGGAATGGGTAGATGCTAGAAAAATAGGAGAGGTGGTCATCCTAATGATCGCCTTCATAGAGGGAGGGATGACCATTCCCATGGGTAACATCACTAGGAATTACCTTAGGTTTTTTAGACTATCTTCCACACAGTGCACCCCAAATATGTTTAGGGTATTGAGGAGTATAGAAATTCTAAACGAGAGAATGAACTTAAATTTAACCCATCATGATGTAAACTAGATATACAACCTACACCATTTGACGGGGCAGGGATATTACCTTAAATCAAGGTATCCCGAAGTAAGGTTAATCTAATGCCTCCCAACATCAAACAAAGGGCTAAATGAGGATTTTTTAATCTTTTCTGGGGAATGGCATGATGGCCTACCCTGTCTGACTAAGGAGGGAAAACCAGGTGGGGGTACAGTCGTAAATTTGTGCTTCTTGGCTTATATTTCTCTTTTATTTCTCGCTATCTCTGCTTTTAATAAAATTTTCTTCCATCTTAATGATTTTGCAGATAGAAGTACTACTAAACCTCAATTCAGCTTAGTCAACAGAGAGAGTTTAGACAGAATTTTACGATCCGAGGTGTTCGTGAACGAAGCCTACGGCCAATTGCGAGTAGCGCACCTAATCCTTGGGTACATGCCCATTTCTCTCGCATTTCAAGCCCCCAAGTGCGTGATAAGAGCCAACGATCCTCGGCTCCACCGTATTAGTGTTGCCTACGAGGGATTCATCGTTCTAGAGGGTATCCCAATTCCTAAAGGTACACCCCTTAATTGACCACTCTTTGTGGCCACCCCTTCGGTAGGAGCATCCTCATCCCAACTCAATCTTGAGGAAGAGGAAGAAGAAGAAGAAAAAGAAGAAGAAAGTCCAGAGGGGGTTGTAACTTTGCCGAACTCCTCAGAGGAATTTGAAGTGTTCAACCTAACTCTATCTCCCAAGGGTATATCAGACGAAATAGGTATCCAGAGGAAATCCCAGAGGAGTTTGATGGAGTTAATAGAAAATCAGTCCGGAAAGGGTGCACCGGGGAAATCCACACAACCCAAACTTCCTCCTCCTCCTCCCAAATCTCCTCTTCCTCCTCCTCAGCCATCTTTGCCTTCCAGACCTGAACCTGCTGATTCGAAAAGGAAAAGAGAGTAGAAGGGAAAAGACGTGGTGGAGACCGGGAGGTCTCGTCCTGCTCACGAAGACGAGGCCCAACGAGTTGCGAAGCAGTAAAAGGTCAGCCAGACGTCACAACGAGGCCTGGAAAGGGGAGATAATCAGCCTCCAGAGCCTCAGGCTTGGCTTCCGGCACCCATGCTCAATGGTGAACCCTTGAGGGATGATGCATCACTCAGGGATTTCAACGGGGGTATTGGGTGCCATGTTGCCTCAGCTTTGGAGGGGGCTCTATTACTCCCGACTGATATGGCCGAGCTGCGGAATATCAGGAAGAACGAGGTTTTCCTCAACCTTAAAAGATATTTGGGCATGGTATGATGTTATCCTTTTTTTTTTTTTTTTTTTTTTTTTTTTTTTTTTTTTTTTTGTTATTTGTTGTGTTACTAACCCTTTTCTTCTAGGCTATCCAAGCCACTTTCAGGGTTGAGGAGATAACCAACTCTTGCTATCAGCAGTTGGACGACGAGAAGAAGAGGCACGTAGCAGCTGTGCAGTC
The DNA here is from genome assembly GCA_028535165.1 of Quercus tomentella. Classification (NCBI taxonomy): domain Eukaryota; kingdom Viridiplantae; phylum Streptophyta; class Magnoliopsida; order Fagales; family Fagaceae; genus Quercus; species Quercus tomentella. The sequence continues at coordinate 8,837,336 of JAPQVY010000023.1, read as the reverse complement.
CTTCAACATTGCTGATCAAAGCAACAAAGACCTAAGCAATAAGTTGATTGAGGAGGAAAGGGCCAGGAAGAGTGCTGACTCGGCTCTAGAGAGCGCGCAAAGGCAGGCCGAGGATCAGAGGCAGCGCCTGCATGATGCTAATGATCAGCTGGCCGCTTCTAGGGAGCAAGTAGCAGCCCTTAGGAAGAAATTGGAAGAAGCCTAGAAGCTCAAAGATCAGGCTGAGAAATTGAAAGCTGAGGCCGTGAAGGCAAAAATAGAGGTCGAGAAGGCTAGGGAAGAGGCTGAACAGCATGGTTACGACGTCGGCGTAGCTGAAACCGAGGATACCCTCCGGGTAGAGACCCCTGCTGTCTGTCGAATCTACTATGCTCAGACTTGGGAGGAAGCCCTCAACCGAGCCGGGGTTAAGGCTTCTTCTGAGCTGAGAAGGCCAGAAAACGTTTACTTCCCACCAGCCATACGAACCTCGGACTTTCCTTCCACTCAAGGTGAGGTGGCCTTGAGAGTTGCTGACCCGGTTGAGGAAGCACAGCCTCAGGATCCTCTTCCTCCCAATCAGCAGGAGTAGTCAAAGGAACCTAAAGTTTCAAAGGAAACATCCTCGAACAAGGTCGCAGAGGTTCCACAGGATGGGGTAGCTTCCCAAGGGTTTGAACAGGCCATAGCTTCAATTACTATGCCTGCCGAGGAAGCCCCCAAGGAGAAGGAAAAAACGATTCCTACTGAAGCGAATAAACCAACTGACAAGACTTCCAAGGACAAGCTTTAGATAAAATTGAAATATTGAATCTTCAATTTGTACTGTAATTATGATTTCTGTAATGGAATTTGTTTTTTTTCAAGACATGTTTAATGAAATACGCATTTTTACTTTCTCAACTTTGTATGAGTTAATTTCTTCATTTATGTGATTTTCATTTTAATTGTCATTTATTTGAACCATAAAAGCATAAGGTTGCTTACACAAGAGAAAAACAAAGTTTACACATTTTTAATTGGTAATCAGGGTGGATTAAAACTATTGAATTAGTAGTATTATCAAGACACATTTTGAATTTATCAATTCTAACAAGTTTAACTTTAAGAAAATGTTCCAATGTTTAACCATATAACAGCCAAGTCCAAGGCATCCTAAAATACTTTAAGTGATGCTCATGGGCTTACTTCGGTTTATATCTTTACTGGATGATAACAAACCTTATGATTCGAGAGAGAGAATTAGGTGTTTATTTCCTTCAAATGCTCAAGTTAATTTTTGACTAATACTTTAATAGGTACCATAGTGTATTAATTTCCACTAAAGTCTGCGGTCCGAGGCACCTAACATGACTTAATTTCTGTTTAATACTTTAATAGATGTCAAAGGGTATTAATTTCTACTAAGTCTGTGGTCGAGGAACCTGACATGACTTAGTTTCTGTTTAATACTTCAATAGATGTCAAAGGATATTAATTTCCACTAAGTCTGTGGTCCGAGGAACCTGACATGCCTTAGTTTCTGTTTAATACTTCAATAGATGTCAAAGGGTATTAATTTCCACTAAGTCTGTGGTACAAGGAACCTGATATGACTTAGTTTCTGTTTAATACTTCAATAGATATCAAAGGGTATTAATTTCTACTAAGTTTGTGGTCCAAGGAACCTAACATGACTTAGTTTCTGTTTAATACTTCAATAGATGGTGAAACACATGGTATATGATTGGAATGATTCAAAGAAAAACTAAACATGACTATTTTTATTAATAATAATACCTTCTTAGGTTGTTTACATTCCAAGGATGGAGTACAGTTTTTTCATCTAGATCCTCCAGATAGTGCGCACCTATTCCTACTACCGAAGTAATACCATATGGTTCTTCCCAATTAGGCCCTAAATTTCCCCAGGCTAGATTCTTGGTAGTGCCCAAAACTTTTCTTAACACCAAATCTCCTGGGGCTAACGGTCTTAGCCTTACGTTGGTATCATAACCTTGCTTGAGCTTATGCTGGTAGTAAGCTAGTTGGACCATGACATTCTCTCTTAGCTCTTCGATTAAGTCTAAACTCTTTTCTAGCAACCTATCATTGTCATCCGAGGTAAATGCATTTGTTCTTAGCGTTGGGAAGCCAGTTTCTAGAGGAATTACAGCCTCGGCCCCGTACGTCATTGAAAAGGGGGTTTCTCCAGTTGACCGGCGAGGTGTTGTTCGATACGCCCACAGAACATGTGGTAATTCCTCCACCCATCTTCCTTTTGCATCATCCAGTCTCTTTTTAAGTCCGTTCAATATAACTTTATTGACAGCTTCAGCTTGTCCATTTCCTTGTGGATAGGCTGGAGTGGAATATCTATTCTTGATCACAAGATCACAACAATACTTTCTGAAAGCTTTGCTATCAAATTGAAGGCCATTGTCCGAGATAAGAGTATGGGGAACCCCGAATCGAGTAACTATATTTCTCTAGACAAACCTTTTGACATCCACATCTCTGATATTAGCCAAGGGTTCAGCTTCGACCCGTTTGGTGAAATAGTCTGTGCCAACCAGCAGATTTTTTTTACTGCCTAGTGCCTTAGGGAAAGGATCTACAATATCCAAGCCCCATTGAGCAAAAGGCCAAGGGCTGGAAAAAGGATTAAGAACTCCTTCAGGCTGATGAATGTTTGGCGCAAATCTCTGACACTGATCACATTTTCTAACATATTCTTGTGCTTCTTTTTGTATGCTCGGCCACCAGTATCCTTGAGTAATGGCTTGGTGAGATAGAGATCTTCCTCCTGTGTGACTTCCACAAATTCCTTCATGTAGTTCTTCTAGCAGTAATTCTGATGACTCGGGATGTACACAAAGCAGATATGGACCAGAAAAAGAGCGTTTGTACAACTTTTTATCCTCGGACAACCAAAACCGAGGAGCTTTCCTTTGTACTTTCTCAGCTTCTGACTTCTCTTCAGGCAATATATCTTTTTCAAGGAATAGTAGTATAGGATCCATCCAACTCGGCCCTACCTGGATTTGATGGATTTGGAGCAAGTCTTTCTCTATTAGGGTAGGGGTGTATAGGTCTTTGACAAGTATTACTCAGGGCAAATCTTGTGCTGAGAGAGTGGCAAGGGTAGCCAAGGAATCAGCATGGGTATTTCCACTTTTAGAGATATGCGATAAGTCAAAGGATTCAAATTTCGTTTGTATACGCCTAACTTGACCAAAATATTCCTGCATTCTTGCATCCCGAGCTTCCAGTTCCCCTTTTACCTGGCCTACGATTGTGAGAGACCGTGCCCCCGGCCCGTTTTTATAGGATGTTGGGCCAAACCCACGTGAATGGGTGGAGTCGTGTTATTGCCTCTCAAAATAGAGGTTCGACTAGTTATATTTTTCCCTTTAGATTAAGGGTTTTACAATGGAGTCGTCACTTATTTAATTATTGGAAAAATAAGAAAACCATAATTGAAAATTTTCTCATTTTATTAATTTGAAATTGAATTTACATTGATCATAGGAAAATTACATGGCTTTGGTCCTAGATACAATCTAAGATAAAGTACATGGCTTTGTTTCCTAGTTGCAATCTAAAAATAAAAAATTACATGGATAAGCATTTGATCTACTAACCTTTGATCTAAGCTCGGAGGCTATGTTACAAGGTGGGAAGGTGTTAGGCACTCACCTTGCCCGGTGAAACCGGTCTTCTAGACTATGGTGGCCAACATTCATATCACATCATCCAATATGTTCTCAATCAATTTGCATGTTGAATTTAAAGTGTGTGCATGTGATGACCCTAATTCAATTTGTTAAGCATTGCATTTGGATTGAAAAATAAATTCTAGTGAATGTGTGTGTATGGTAATATCCTAGATTCAAAGATTTGAAAGAATTATGAAATAAACATGTTTTTCATATTTTTGATATGGATTTAGGATCAAAACTAGTGTTTATGCATGAACATGTGATGAACAACTAAGAACATGTGAAGAATACATAAGAACATTTAAGAACATTCAAATATATTCAAGAGAATCTAAATAATTACTATCATGTTTTGATCCTAAATTCTCATTATGGCAACATAAAAAACTAATTAGGGAAATTGATTATACCTTCATGCAAGATCCATAGGGTGGAGGAGGAGACTCTTGATGGAGATCCTAAGGGTAGAGGAAAAGAAGAGTTAGGAGAGGAAGAGTGAGTCTCACTCAATACCTTGAGCCTCAGGAAGACTAAGATATGACAAGACTATTCAACTTCACTAGAACTCAAGAGAGGGGAAGAGAGGGGGATTTTGTGTGTTTTGGAATGAAGGAGAGGGGGGTTTATATAGTAGTGGTGGAGGAAATATGAATGGAAGGCTATTTAATGAGGGTTGAAAAAGAATTATGAACCTAGACCTCATTTTAGCTTTTGGGGAAATCTGGTGCATTAAATGTGGAGATTGATGAGAGTGAGGAGCAAGCAAAGTTCGGTTTTCCCGTAGCTACTGTAACAGCCTGTAGAGCCAACTTTGAAAAATCATATCTGCCTCAATTCTAATCGGAATTGTCTCATTCTTATGCTCAAATTGAAGCCCCGGATGTCTAGTTTCTGGGAAAATTAACCTCATTCACAGATTCAAAATATTCGGAGAGATATCGATGAAATGGTGAGCAGAGGTCATTTATTAGAAAATAGTTTCAGCACAATTAACATTAATAAGTCCCAAATTAGCTTCCAATTAGCATTAAATGGCTCCAATCACTCCCATTTCAGACTTAATTGGTTCCAAATTTATTCTAATTAAAAGATAATTACACAAATTACTCATTGAATAATTAATGTTTAACTATTTAGTTAATTAGGTGTGTGCAATCCTACCATAAAATGTAGTCCTAACCAAACAAATTATGACACATCATCGATCTCAAATTGATTATACTTATAACCAATTGAAATCAATTTTTCATAATCACATATAGTCGGACTCAATTTGTGATAGTATATCTCAGCCATTAAAACTAGATTTGATGAAAATTTTCAATCTGGTGGTCCGATTAAGACTTATGACCAGTCGATTTGACCGTTACAACATCAAGATCATTTTGGTAAAATGAGATTAAGGATCTAATGGCCAGAATCAAGATGCATATTTTCAAGGTGAAATTACACTTTTACCCTCCATGTGAGGTTAAATACGGGTTGCAAAATAGAGTGTCAACAAAATGCCCCTCATTGGCAGAGCTTGAAAAGCAAATGTCAATGTATGAAAGAGACACCTAACTTTGCAATCAGTATTTAACCGTGGTGAATGTATGATGCATGTAGATAAGAATGCAAACCGTCATGTAGTGGATTAAAATGTGGACCGAATCTCAAGGGAGATTGCCTACGTACCTCTTAGTGGGAGGATCAGGTCTAAATGTAGTTCATGCATGCAGACTTTTTTTTTTTTTTTTTTTTTTTCTTGTTTGGAAAAAAATGAGTACAAGACATGCTTACCAGTGGTCTGATGGATTTGAAGTTTTGGACGTGCTTTCCAGAGGTCCGATGGATTTGAAATTTGGACGTGCTTCCTAGAGGCTCCCAGAGGTCCGATGGTTTGATTTTGGACGTGCTTCCCAGAGGTCCGATGGATTTGAACTTGGACATGCTTCCTAGAGGTCTGATGGATTGGAATCTTGGACGTGCTTCCCAGAGGTCCAAGGATTTGAAATTTGGATGTGCTTCCCAGAGGTCCAATGGATTTGAAATTTGGACGTGCTTCCTAGAGGTCCGATGGTTTTGAACTTGGACATGCTTTCCAGAGGTCCGATGGATTTGAAGTTTGGACGTGCTTCCCAGAGGTCCGATGGATTGAAATTTGGACGTGTTTCCCAGAGGTCCAAGGATTTGAATTTTGGACGTGTTTCCCAGAGGTCCGATGGATTAAAATTTGGACGTGCTTCCCAGAGGTCCAAGGATTTGAATTTTGGACGTGCTTCCCAGAGGTCCGATGGATTGGAATCTTGGACGTGCTTCCCAGAGGTCCAAGGATTTGAAATTTGGACGTGCTTCCCAGAGGTCCAATGGATTTGAAATTTGGACGTGCTTCCCAGAGGTTCGATGGTTTGATTTTGGACGTGCTTCCCAGAGGTCCGATGGAATTGAAATTTGGATGTGCTTCCTAGAGGTCTGATGGATTGGAATCTTGGATGTGCTTCCCAGAGGTCCAAGGATTGAATTTTGGACGTGCTTTCTAGAGGTCCGATGGATTGGAATCTTGGACGTGCTTCCCAGAGGTCCAAGGATTGAATTTTGGACGTGCTTCCCAAAGGTCCGATGGAATTGGATTTTGGACGTGCTTCCCAGAGGTCCGATGGATTTGAAATTTGGATGTGCTTCCCAGAGGTCCATTGAAATTGAATTTTGGACGTGCTTCCTAGAGGTCCGATTGAATTAGAAGGCATTATTTATACCAATGTGTGTGGGCCTTTTACCCTAGTACCTGCAAAATAAATATTTCCAATTAGTAACAGAATTATTCATTGAAAATTTGACATACTTGGCCAATGCCCCTAGTTTGGGACATATCTTATGCTTCGATAAATGCTGAGGGTGGAAATTGACTTGATCTTGCACCACTGGAGAATATGGAAGAGGATCATAGCTTTCTGTTTCTGAAGAAGAATTTAATGAAGAATTTTTTTTTTGAAAAGTTTGGAAATCCTGAATTTTTATTTTTATTTTTTATGGTAACCTAAGAAGTACGAGCCCAATGCCCTTAGTCCCAAGGCTTTTTGAAAATTTCCTTCTTTTTTTTTTTTTTTTTTTTTGGAAAGATTTAGAAAGAATTTATTTATTTATTTATTTTTGAAATATGAAGATTTGGTCATTATCAAAAAGTGAAGAAGATGAAGATGAAGATGGAGTAAAAGTGATGAAGATTTATTCATGATGATTTTTTTTTTTGAAAAACCTATCCTTTGAATGAGAATAACTTTGGTTGGAAGTTGATGCGGATTGCGGGATAAGTCCTTGCTTAATTCTTGCAAAAAGATAATTTCAATTAGCTATGGATTTATTCATTGAAATGAATTGGAAGTACTTACCCAATGCCCCCAGTTTGGGGCATATTCCATGCTTTGATGAATGCTGAATTCATTTGATGTTGTGACCATTGGGGAACATGAAAGAAGATCATGGTCCACCATCCTTGGTTCCTACAAAAAGGCTTTCTTTCTCTAGCTTGTTAGAAACCAATTATCGTGAAACTTGCACACAATATAAATAGGCCAATGCTCCAAGTTTAAACATGCTTAATGCAAACAAATGGGTTTAACCTAACATGCACCCAAACAATTTTGTCACATTGTTTTGACTTTGTTCTCCAAGGTTGTTTGGGTGATTGGGACCGGGCCTCTGCAAGGCTGCCTACGTATCTCTCTCATTGAATAATTAATGTTTAACTATCTAGTTAATTAGGTATGTGCAACCATACCATAAAATGTAGTCCTAATCAATCAAATTATGACACATCATCGATCTCAAATTGATTATACTTATAACCAATTGAAATCAATTGTTCATAATCACATATAGTTGGACTCAATTTGTGATAGTATATCTCAGCCATTAAAACTTGATTTGATGATAACTTTCAATCTGGTGGTCCGATTAGGGCTTATAACTAGTCGATTTGACCGTTACAACATCAAGATCATTTTGGTGAAATGAGATTAAGGATCTAATGGCCAGAATCAAGATGCATGTTTCCAAGGTGAAATTACCCTTTTACCCTCCATGTGAGGTTAAATACGGGTTGCAAAATAGGGTGTCAACAGCGACCAGTCTTGAATTCGAGAACATTTCTACTGTCTTTTCACCCATTTTCTGGACCATCGCCATTCCCATCAACAAAACTTCATATTCCGCTTCGTTGTTTGTAGTCGAGAACCCCAACCTTAATGATTTTTCAATGGTGATCTTCTCAGGAGATACCAGAATCAGCCCTACTCCTGATCCCCGCTAGTTTGCTGCCCCATCCACATATACTTTTCAGGATGAGGGGTATTGTGTGGAGACTAGGCCAACCAATTTTCCATCCATGCCATGCTGCTTCACATCTATTTCCTCAGGAAATTCAGCAAACTCGGCTACTAAGTTGGCGAGGACTTAGCCCTTCACAGAGGTACGAGGCATATACTTGACGTCAAAAGCTCCTAGAATTGTGCCCCACTTGGCAATTCTCCTGGTATAATCCGCGCTCCGAAGTATTGATGTGAGCGGAAACTGAGTTAGGACAACCATAGTGTGTGCCTGGAAATAATGACAGAGTTTTCGTGTAGCATGCACTATCGCCAAGATGGCCTTCTCCAGTGGTAAATACCGCACCTCGGCTTCGTGAAGTGACTTGCTTACGTAATAGACTGGTCGCTATATGCCGCTGTCTACTCGTATCAAAACAAAACTTACCGCATGGGAGGCCACCACCAAGTAGGCAAATAGAACCTCATCCATCTTAGGACTGGACATGATAGGCGGCCGAGATAGGTACTCTTTAAGCTGTTGAAATGCTACCGCACACTCCTCAATCCATTCAAATCCTTTCCATTTATGTAGTAAAAGGAAAAAGGGTTAGCACCTATCTGCCGACCTGGAAATAAATCGGTTAAAGCAGCAGTCATCCCGGTCAATTTCTGGACCTACTTGGGGTTCCGAGGTGGTTGCAAGCTATTAATGGCCTTAATCTGATCAGGGTTCACCTCAATTCCCCTGTGAGTCACCATGTAGCCCAAAAACTTTCACGAGCCTACACCAAATGAACACTTAGAAGCATTTAGGCGTAACTTATGCTTTCTCAAAATTCCAAAAATGTTAGCAAGGTCTCCCACACGCTCAGACACCATCTTGCTCTTTATAACCATATCATCAATGTAGACTTCAATGCTCCTGCCTAACTATGGTTCGAACATTTTAGTCATCATCCGTTGATAAGTAGACCCTGCATTTTTCAAACCAAAGGGCATCACTTTGTAGTGATAGTTTCCAGTGAGAGTAACAAAAGCTGTGTTTTCCTGATCGTCTAGCGCTAATGGTATTTGATGATATCCTTGAAAGGCATCCAAAAAACTCATCCAAGGATGGCCTATCGTCGCATCCACCAACTGATCTATTCGAGGCATAGGGAAAAGATCTTTGGGACACGCCTTATTAAGGTCCGTGAAGTCCACACACATGCGCCATTTCCCAGTTTTCTTTTTCACCACCACCGTGTTAGCTAACCATTGAGGATAGAAAACTTCCTTGGTAACCCCTGCCTGTTTGAGCTTTGTTACTTCATTTCTGACAGCCTCGACGTGCTCTTTTGACGGACACCGAGGTGGCTGTCTCTTCAGAGTGATGGAAGGGTTAACATTCAAATTATGGCAAATGAAACTTGGATCTACAGCCGGGGCTTTGTAGCGCTCCATGCGAACACATCAACATTTTTTCTAAGGAATTCAACCAATTGTTCCCTCTCCTGCAGAGGCAGTTGAGCTCCAACCTGAAAGAACTTCTACGGATCATCGCCAACAATTACTCTCTCTAGATCTTCACATTTTGCTTCGTCGGCTGGTCCATTGAAGGGCAACGCCGGAGTTTCTGATTGTTATAAGCCATTATTAGCGGTGGCCGAGATTTCAGCCTCAGGCCGATGTTGGATGGCCGCTACTAGGCATTGTTTGACTGTAGATTGATTTCCTAATATTTCCAAGACCTGGCCTCCAGACGGGTACTTCATCTTCTAGTGAAGAGTAGAGGAGACGGCTCCCAGGGTATGAAGCCAGGGTCTGCCCATAATGGCTGTGTATGGAGAGAAAGCATCTACAACAATAAAGTCCACCTCCACCACATCCGGGCCGGTCTACACGAGTAATCTAATCTGACCTTTCGGAACGACCATTTTATCTTCAAAACTCACTAGAGGAGAACTGTAGGCTGTTAAGTTCTCAGGTTTCAAATTTAGCCCCTTATATAGGTCAGGATACATTATCTCTGCTCCGCTGCCTTGGTCAATCATCACCCTTTTCACATCGTACCCACCAATTCTAAGTGTAACCATTAAAGCATCATTATGGGGCTGTATAGTTCCAAGTTTGTCCTCATCTAAAAAACCTAACACCAGTGGGATGCCCATTTTGACTCTCTTCGGTATAGAACTAGACTCCTCGGCTGGGTAACGAGATACCGACATTACCCTGGAGGGACAAGATCCGGTCCTCCCTAGGGCAACAAATATGACATTTATTGTGCCGAGAGGGAGTCTTGAAGAAGCATTTCCCTGAAATTCCGAACCCGTTTGGCTTTCCCGTCCACTAGAATGATGCAAGATTTGCTTTAATTTCCCCTCCCGGAACAGCTGGTTTAAATGGTCTCACAAGTGTTTGCAATCCTCGGTGGTATGTCCATGATCCTGATGATATTAGCAATAAAAGTTTTGATTGCGCCTCATAAGATCTCCTACCATATTGTTTGGCCATTTGAAGAACGGTTTGTCTTTAATCTTCTCCAGCACCTGTCGTACTGGTTCTCGAAACACAGCATTAACCACCTAGGTGTTGGCAGATCTTGGTTGCCCAACAAATTCTTTCCGAGGTTGGTTATTATTGTACCGGTCTGACCTGAAATCCCTCATTTCCTGAAGGATCACCTTAGCCTTTCCTTTCCCCTGCAACTAGTCTTTTTCTACCTTTCTGTACTTATCAATCCGATCCATAAGTTGACGCACACTGGTAACAGGCTTACCAGTCAGAGATTTCCTCAAATCATGCTCGGCTGGGAGGCCAGCCTTAAAAGTGCTAATGGTCACATCATCGTACTCTCCTTCTATTTCGTTGAACATCTCCTAGTATCTATCTGAGTAGGCCTTTAGAGTCTCCCCCTCTCGTATGGACATAGATAATAAGGATCCCAAAGGCCGAGGAACCCTGCTACAAGTGATAAAGCGAGCACCAAAGGCCCGAGTGAGTTTCTTAAAGGGGTCAATAGAATTCGCCTTTAAACCATTGAACCACCTTATCGCCACTGGGCCTAAACTAGATGGAAAGACCTTACACATCAAGGCTTTATCTTTAGAATGAACGGCCATCCTTTGACTGAAATGACTGACATGTTCCACTGGATCTGTTTGACCATTATAAATGGTGAAAGTGGGTTGATTGAATCGTCGAGGAAAATTCGCACCTTCTATGTTTCGTGTGAAGGGTGACCTAGAAACTTGACTCAACGCCTTGTTCATGGCATCGTTTCCCAAGCCTTTGCGAGGCGGGCTTTTGTACCTACATCTATGGTGGTACTCCTTGTCGTAGGAGAAAGTCTCGCTGGGCGGAGTTCTGGATCTCCGTCTATAACTAGCACCATTTGTCTCCTTAGAGGACAGTTAGGAATTGGGCGATGAATGCCTTCACCGTGCATGACACAATTCCCTCTTCAATTCATTGATTTCACGTTGCATGTCTCTATCACTCTTTGCATGGGAAACACGGCTCTTCCCTCGAGAATGACCTTTACTGGTATGAGTTGTGTGCACACTTCCCTCACGATCTCCTCTTTGTTCGGGGCTCCTACGTGGATAATTATGTTGAGACCCCTTTGATTCTGCTTGGTGTAGATTAGCATCCACCTGGTATGGTCCTGTTGCTGCCTGGTGTGGACCTACTTTTTCCATCTTAAACATTGTACCCGAATCTCTTTCAGAATAGATCAAGTCCTTCCTATAGACGGCGCTAATTGTAAGGACGAAATTTGGATTAGACCCAATATGGGGTTGGGTTTTAACCCAATAAGCCCAAACAATGAATTTGTAGAGCGTGGGTGAAAGAACTAGTTCTATTCAAGAAGAAAAACAATAATAGTTACTAATTTCAGAGCATTAAGCACAATTAAGATAAGGAAATGTGTCCTCGGCACGGTCTGAGGAGCTATGTTGTGATATTTTTCTTAATGAACAAGGTTACTAGAGTTCAAAGGAGTATTCCTAAGATCTCTTAATTTTTCGATCCCCTTTCTTTAGGCCACCTTCTCATGTTATATACTACAATCTTGGTATCATTTCTACCATATATGTGTAGGTTAGATTTTAGGAACTCCTTCTTGTCCCATCCAACACCTCCCAGAACCATCAACTAGTAGCTGTAAGGCTGTTTGACCTCTGTTCAGGTATCATCTCCACATTAATGCGGCCAGAGAGTTAGTTGGGAGGCATTTAATGTGGAGGTAGCAGCTTTTGAAGATATTCGTTGCCTCCTTTTACTCGTCCCTTATCCAATGTCCGACTTCTAGTTATGATGCAACCTTGAAGAATGTCTAGGATGATAAGACATTCTTACTGACATCGGATCTCCGTTTCCGAGATGACTTTTCTCCTCAGACATATTTTGGACTATCACATACAATCTTTATTTCTTTTTCTTATACCATTCCCATAATAACCTTATTTTACCATCTTCGGATTAGTTAATATCCTCGAATTGGGCCATAGGCCCAATTCGTACAGTTTTAATAGTACCTCTTGGCTAGCTGGCCCTCCCATATATATATATATATATATATGTAGAGAGAGAGAGAGAGAGAGAGAGTAATAACCTTTTTCATATGAGAAAATATGTATAAAATATGAGAGAGAATGTCATATTTATAGTAATAGAAAGGAGATAAGAAGAGTCAAAAGAAAAAGAAAATGAAGAGATAGATGAAGAGTGACATTAAGAATAATTGAAAAGGTAAAAGGGAAGTTATAGTTGGAAGTAGTTGAGAGAAATAGGAAATAGGTAGACGATGTGGCTGCTGATGTGGCTCAACAGGAACATAACAACAATAAATGCTACGCTTCAGTTTTATATATATATATATATTAATGAACAAAACTTATATACAGTACCTTATGTGCTGTTACTTAGGTTTCCTCTTAAGATTCTACCATTTGACTTTTTTCTCATGGAATGGAAGTGTATTTTTTAGTTAAGTAGTCATATAACAGAATCTTAAGAGGGGTATGTAATTAAGAAATAACACCTAAGTATTATATTTAAGTCTTGTCTTATATTCATATACACGTACTTTCTTACACCTTGAATATTTTTAATGGATATGACAAGAAAGCCTTGGAGGACTCGTTTTTTTTACAAAAAATCGTGGGACGAGCTAAAGTTTATATGAATACGCATGTATTGATGAGACATTTCAAGTGAATGAACGTTTCCAAAATTTTATGGTTTAAGTTGCCTAGGATTTTCCTTGAGATCGATTTCACTCATGATGTTTTGATAAAGGTGATTATGGATAATTTGCAAACTATGACGACGACACTTTGTCTTGGAGAACCTACTGTTCATTTACTTATAATGCTTTATGATTTGATGTGAGTTATTTTACTTGCAAAGATATGCAAGTGTCATGATATTGAAATATGTGTTTTGCATTATACTAAATATTGTTAGTAAGATTTGTTTGTTCTGTTTAGACCCGTACAGACCAGATTGTTTAACTTAATTAATTAATCAAGTTGATACTTTAGTTTATTATTCAGATCTAAGTTAAATAGTAATAAATCATATCATTTATAGCGTAAAAGTAAATAACATAACGATATGATTACCTAAGAAAACCAATGAAACCAACAATTTCTAGGTAAAAAACCTTTCTTAAGGTAAATAAATCCACTATGATAGAATGGAAATTTACAATAGATTTTCTCCCTAAAATCTAATGCTATCTCATGTAGAACTTACTCACACAACCACATGTAACTCCAAATCTACGAACTCTTCTATCTTGAATCTGTTGCACACAAACACCCACGTTTGTGACTTTGAGATCCCACTCAAAGGTTTAGCAACACAAACTCTCTAGTTTGTGACTTCAAGACCACTCTTGAAGGTTTAAATCATCAGCTATGTATGATCTTGTTGCAGCAACTTTAGATCTACCGGTTCTAATGGTATGAGAATGATTTTCGGTAGTGACTTTGAAAGGAGAAGGCACAGTACCTTTTTGATCCCACAAAAGCACCTCCAAAGTCTTCATAAAACGTGGTTTAGGGTTTCCTTTATATACTAGAAATGTTTTACTTGAAACCCTAATCATTTAAGCAGAGTTTGGGCTAAAATAGAATTCTACAGAAATTTCATGTCTGCGACTTTCAATCAGTCGAGGCTTAAGTTCGATTGGTCGCACTTCACCGAAAGTAAAATCTTCTTCTACAGCTTCAATGTTCTTGAATCTTGACTTGTACTATCATGAGTAATGTTTAATACATAATTTAGTCATGTTTTGATCTTGGTTTGCCAACATACATAAAAATAGAAATCTAAATATTTAATCCTAAACATTTAGAACCTAACAAGATTTATTTTGAAACTATTTGTTGTGAGCACCTTGAGAATTGATCTTAAAACCCTAAGGCAAGTCATGATTATAAACATGGTACCGTAGCTATTTCTAAAGAAGGGGATAGTGCTCCTTTGGGAACTCTAAAGAGGGACTTTACCAGTTGCAGTTCCAAAGAGGGACCTTGACCAACTTCAGGTTCCAAAAAGGGAGCTGCCCCAAATAGTGGTAGCTCTACATTATAGTTAGGGTGTTCACAGGAACACCCTGTTTAAAAAAAAAAAAAAAATTACTTGCAAAATACATACATACTAATCGCTAAATTGTGCAATGCATAGGTATAGAATTTATCTCTCATTTGAGTAGTTTTTGCTAAGAATCATGTAAGTTCAAGCTTATAGAACATGTTCTTAGGCTCCATAAAGTTGCCACTAAGAAACATTACATAGCTGAAATACTTGGACATGTAATATGGTTCAAGCTAATACAAAGTTAGAACATCTGTGGTTGTAGATTATCTGTGAACAAATAATTAGAAAGATGGTATTACATTTTGAACATAAGATGATAGTACATTTTCACCTTGTAAAATAACACAAAACAAACAATTATAAATCATCAAATGATCTCCCAAAGAGAATCACATATTTGAATCCTTTGCTGAGTAGATAACTTGAAACTTTCTTACATCTTAATCCTCATGTGTGAAACTCGTTGAGGCAATTTCTCTTTGTTCTCCCTTGGGTTTTGGTACTTTCCCCTTTGATTGTTCATCATCCAAATCAAAAACTTTAATGGATCCTCCACCCAAGATGGAAATTTCTACACACACTTTCTTTGGCTCTAGCACTAATACTCACACACACATACATATAAATACATATATAGATATTCAAACTAAATGATATGCTTTTAAGATTTTAGTGATATCAAGTTAGGATCTAAGACACAAAAATCCTTCTCTAAATATGTTGTTTATTTACATAAGAGTAAACATTATTATTTGTTTCAAGTAGTAATAGAACCTATAACATTGTGTGCCAATAAATTTCTCACTACACAAAACCCAAAATAACAATTTTTTATTTTTTTATGTTGAGATAAGTAGATAGTGGGAAGGAGAAGATGAGTTTCGAAGTTTGAACTATAGATATAGAATACCAAAAAAAAATTCCTATTAAAGATTTTGTTAATGGATGTCCTAAGAGCATTTTTTTTAGGAAATACTTTTAGAAACTTTTATGGGAAAGAAAAAAACAACTAACTTTTTGACAATTTTTTTATATTTTTCCATAAAAATAGTATAAAAAATTTAGAAATTGATTCATTAAAAAATGCCCTAAGGGCACCCGTTAATCGGACCCAATTATAAATCAATTGTCATCATTATCATTGGACCAATTTGCATTCAAATTAATCTTTCGGGTTATGCCAAGAGTCTTGTAGCTCAACTGGTTGGCACTTTGCTTAGTGTTTTTAATGGAGACATTTAGGTTTCAAATCCTCACCTCCATTATTGAATTATTCCAAAAAAACAAAAGAATGGGAAAAATACTTTCCCACCTCTATGTTTGGAGTAGTTCACAATTCCCTCCCTTATCTTTGAAACCAACCAATTTCCTCTTCTATGTTTGGGAAATGAGCAAATACCTCAAATTCGTTATTTTTTAAGTTAAATTTAAACTAATCACAATGATTACAAATCAAATCAAGAAAACAACAATACAATTCTCAATTTATTTTCTTTTCCTTTTGGTGTACTGTGTACGACTAATAATTTCTTCAAAAGGTTCCATTGGATTTTATTGAGAAAGTAACAAATTGGGAGTATCTACTCATTTTCCAAACGTAAAGAGAAAAATTGATTGATTTTAAAGATAAAGAGAGGAATTGTGAACTAGCCTAAACCTAAACATAAAAAGAAATGCTTCTTCCCAAAAAAGATAAAAGAAAAAGAAAGAAAAGAGCAACCTTGTGGGTTACTAATAAGGAAGCCTTTTTTTTTGTCGGATCAGATTTCTTACCCACCACGCAAATTGTTTCTTTCCAACTTTAGTACGAGTTGCTTCCCATTTACAAGACAATAACTGACTTTTATGGAATCATATATTCTCTAAAAAGGGAAAACTAATCGTTAAGATTTTGCTTGTTTGTGACAAATAGAGTGTAGTGGCAGTGGGTATGTTTCACTGAAGGGAGATAATTAAGAATTGTTAAAGCTAGGTCAATTATTGGGAAAAGCTTGTAATCAAAGCCGTACATAGAAGTTGTACTTCTTTTACTTCATTTCAATAAAATATCTGCCGGGCCCGGAGGGAGAACAAACCTTTTTTTTTTTTTTTTTTGAGAAATTAATTACGTAATAAATTCATCACTTTTTTGTTTCATAATTAAAATTTGATATATCAATTTCTAATGTTTATGTAATAAAATTTGTAGAATTTTTTTTTTTTTGGTAGAAAATTTTGTAGAATGTCTTGTATCAGTAAAGAAGAAAATGTCACTATTATCAATTTTATTACAAAATACATACAAATTGATATGAAAAATAATTATAAATAGATGTGACATCAATGACATAATAAATAAATATTTTAACTATATTTTTTGCCTTTTATTTAAAAATTGCTAAATCAATTTGTTACTCTAGCTAATTTAGTAAAATTGTACCGTCCTTAGCACCAGTCTAATAAATAAGTTTCATAATTACCTTTTTATATGTGATTAAAGTTAATATACTGTTTATAAATCTTATATAGTAAAATTTTAATAACTATTGCGCTCTAGCATGAGTTGTTATGTCTAATACTTTTGTAGTAATCGGAAGATTTGCAATTAGTTTTTTAATCTACTATTGTGTCACGTTAGCCACCTATTATAAACCCTTTCTCCCTACTATTTACCACCTTACTGTTACTCTTTTCAACTATTTCTCTTCTTCGAATCTTCTTTCCTATAAATTTGCAATTACTACTTCCCCAGCACACCTCTTTCCCATTCATTTCATGTTTTGCCCACAAAAAAGTGATTACTCTCTTTCTTTTTTTTGATTCTCTTCTTTCTTTTGGTCGGTTTTTTTTTTTTTTTTTTTTTAAAAAAAAAATTTTCTTGCATTTCTGCTTTATATTGGTCTGATTTGGTGTTTTGTTTATTAATTCTCGCATCATTATCTCTCTCATGGCTTTGGTCTGGTTTTAGTTTGAGTTAATATTTAGTATTCATTTTTTTTTTTTTTGAAAGTAGGAATTCAAGTTTATATGTATTTCGTTATGAATGGTTAGTATTTAAATATGCCTAGCAAATGTTTGAGTAATTTGATTATTACAAAGTTTATCACTTATTCCTTTGATATTCATTTTAATTTTAATTAAGTTAATATTAAAATTTGATGATGGACTTTAATTATCATGATAATCTTCCTTAGAGAATGAGAAATTTAAAATGCACAAAAATAATAAATTTGAAGCTTAGAAAGTTCAAATTATATGGAAGAAAATCTACAAAAGCATAATTTACCATGACACAAGTTAGAAGAATATATATGGCCCATCTAAAAAAGGAACAATACTAACCGGACACGCCTAAAGATGCAAATAAAGAGTAACTAAGATAAAAAAAAAAAAAAAAAAAAAAAAAAATAATAATAATAATAATAAGAAATATACATCTGTAGTGACAGAGAAACATAGAAAATATTTTGAAGAACTTGAGACTCAATAAATATAAAGGGGCGATTATTTTATAGAATCAAGAAAGCAAAAAAGAAAAGACTTAAAGAGGGAGAAACTTTTTTTTTTTTTTTTTGAGAAGAGAAAGAGGGAGAAACTTAGAAGAGAACATGTTAAAACACCTCTTTAATTAAATAGGTCCACTTTTTCTTAAAAAGGGTACTTCTAATATTTTTTGTTTAGGAAAAAATGACCAATTCATAAAACAACTATATATTGATCCTCGTGCATCACGACGCCACGCGGTTGTGCGAGTTGTATATCAGTATATATATAGATGTTACACCCACATGTTGTTCACATTGCATTCTGCTTTCCACCGTTAGCAGTTGTAAAATTACAGTGTTTTCTTTTAGTCGGAGTGAGGAAAAAAAAAAAAAAAAAAAGCAAAGAGAGGCTATGTCAATATGATTTTTTTAAGTTTAACAAACGGTGTGAAGAATCTATGGGACTCATGGAATATCAAGGCGGTAGTTCTCTTTAGCCTGACACTCCAGGTCATTTTGATACTGCTTGCTCCGTTAAGAAAACGCACGATAAACAGAATATCGATCTTGTTCATCTGGGTATCTTACTTGCTGGCTGACTGGGCAGCAAGCTTTGCTGTTGGACACATCTCTAACGGTAGCAAAGACTCTATTAATCCCTGTGATAAGGAAAAGTTTGTTAGTAGTGTTGGACACTACTTCTCCAGTGGTAAAGCCAAAGTCACTAGTTGCGGTGGTGATAAGCAGGGAGACGCATTGTCCAGCAATAATAATATTGACCTTTTGGCATTTTGGGCTCCCTTCCTTTTGGTACACTTGGGTGGACCAGACACTATAACTGCATTTGCCCTTGAGGATAATGAGCTGTGGCGTAGGCACTTTTTCAGCCTCATCGTCCAACTTGCGGCCACAGTATACGTCTTCTGGCTCACACTCCCAAAAAACAAGCTATGGATCCCAACATTGTTGATGTTTGGGGCAGGAATCATCAAGTATCTTGAGCGGACATTTGCCTTGTTTCTCGCAAGCTTGAATAGGTTCCGAGAATCCATGCTTAAAGAACCTGATCCGGGGCCCAACTATGCAAAGCTCATGGAGGAATACTCTTCAAAGAGAGAAGCTGGACTACCAACACATATAGAAATGACACCAGAGCCAGGTAAAGAATCAAAGCTTGCAGCTAATGTGAAAGAAGGACCATTAAAAGATGTTGAAGTGGTGATATATGCTCACCGCTACTTCAAAATATTCAGGGGTCTCATCGTTGACCTTATCTTCAGCTTCCGTGAGCGCAATGAAAGCCGAAATTTTTTCCAGCAGAGAACTCCAGAAGACGCGCTTCAAGTGATAGAGTTAGAACTCAACTTCATCTATGAAGCTTTCTATACCAAGGTGGTTGTAGTGCATAGTGTGGCGGGATACATATTCCGGTTTATATCCATTCTTTTCGTGTTGGTGGCCTTTGGATTCTTCTATTCCTTGGACAAGCAAGGTTTCGTGCCCATTGATGTCAACGTCACCTACACCTTGCTATATGGTGCCATATTCCTGGATCTAATTGCTCTCATCATGCTTTTTTTCTCTGATTGGACTATTGCTTCTATCCATACCAACTGGGCCAATTGGCAATTTGGAAAGTGCTATATAAAGCTTGCCCAAAGATATCTTCGCTTAAAGAAGATAGGGTGGAGTGTCTCTGAATCTAGCGATAATTTTCTAGTATTGAATACGACACGTCTGCTACGCAGGTGGTCTGAATCCGTGTCATGTTTTAATCTGATAGTACATTGCCTCAAGCAACGTCCTAATGCAGACAAAGGGCCTTTTGTGCGTTGGAAAGATAAAATCATCGATAAATACGGTATTAGGAACCTTGTAAATGAATTCTCCTGTGGAGATCCAATTCGAACAAAGAAACTCCCTAAAAAGCTATGGGAATTTATCTTTGTTGAGTTGCTAGAGAAATCCAAAGACGCCGCAGATGATGCAGAAACTACCAAGAAGATATGCTCAGCTAGAGGTGCTTATGCTATCCTAGAAGGCATTTTCGAAATCGAAGAGCAGCATCAAAAAACAATAAAAAAAATAACTAAGGACTATATCGAAGATGTTGCCTATGATGAGAGTCTTCTGTTGTGGCACGTTGCTACTGAACTCTGCTTTCAGGAAACCCAAAAAAATGCTGGCCATGGAGACAAAAAAGATGGCAATTGGTTGCGGAACGTTGCTACTAAACTGATCTGCTGTCTAAAACCGCAAGGCGAAACGGTCCTCGAAGGAGCCAGTGTTAGTGAGTACTGTGTTTATAGCAAGCTCCTCTCAGATTACATGATATATCTTTTAGTGAAGCAGACTGACATGATGTCAGCGGTGGCTGGAATAGGGCAATTAAGATATAGGGATACCTGTGCCGAAACTGTAAATTTCCTTAGCAGAAGGGGGACAAAAGAGAGTCCCAAAAAAGCCTGTGACGCCATCTTTAGCGTGGATACAGCAGAAGTTAAACCTGTTTATGTCAAGGGAGATAGAAGCAAATCTGTACTGTTTGATGCATGTATGCTGGCCAAAGAACTGAAAAAGCTGGATGATAGGAAATGGGAGATAATGAGCAAAGTATGGGCGGAAATGTTGTCATATGCCGCTAGTCATTGCAGACCAGCTACCCATGCAAAGGAAGTAAGTAAAGGTGGACAGCTTATTTCTTTTGTTTGGTTACTGATGGCTCATTTTGGCATCGGGGAGCAGTTCCAAATCAATGAGGGCCATGCTAGAGCAAAACTTATTGTGGGTAAGTAGTTGTTGTTCAATCAGTACTGTTCTATTATATTTATATTGGTAGTGTTAATTTAATTACCTGCTGTCAGAAATAAATTAATTGGATTGTACGTACCATCATGTGAAACTCAGTCGATCGTCTGTTGTCAGTATTGTTTCATTAGTACTGTTGTATTCTTCTTTGTGCCTTTTTCATTTTTTAATTTGTCCCGAGTTATCTATCTATGAGAAATAAAGTTGATTGTAACATTTTGCATGTGAATCTGATGTATCTAATCTAAATTCTCATCCTGCCATTATAACTTCGGAAGTGCTTTGCTTCACACACACACACACACACATATATATATATTTTTTTTTTTTTCATTGATTTTCTAGCGATTGCCTTATATTATCTGACGTTGCTTTAATTTTGGGGGAGGAAAAAATTGCTAGTAAACTGAGGCTTGAAATTATATTTCACCAAATCACCTTGGCGAAGGATGACAAAAAAGCAAAACGAATGAAACAAACAATAAAACAATAACAATAAATAAGGCCAGGTTAAGAGACTGCGAGATTCAACTGTGTAATTAATCAAGGTATCCCCTAAAACTATCAAGATCAAACTCAATTTTTTCATCATACTGATACAATTTTCAACCCATAATTAATTTCAGCTAGTGCAGCAATCCATGTCCTAAACTGCAATCCCAACCATATTGGTGGGTTGAGGAGACACTTAGGCCTTGTTTGGTTTGTTTTTTTTCATCATTCAATTTCCGTCACTCATCACTCATCACTCATTACTCATCACTCATCACTCTAAATACTACACCCGTTTGGCACCATCACTCAATATTTTTCACACCATTTGTGGGTCCCATACCTGTCACTCATTGTAGGTTTTTTTTTACCCAAACTCACCGAACCTAGTGAAAAAAAAAAAAAAAGAAAAAAAGAAACCCAGAACAGACCGAAGTGAAAGAAAGAAGAAGAAGAAAAAAAAAAAAAAAAAGAAGAGAAGAAACCCAGAACAAACCGAAAAAAAGAAAAAAAGAAACCCAGAACAGACCGAAGTGAAAGAAAGAAGAAGAAGAAGAGAAAAAAAAAAAGAAAAAAAAAAAAAGAGAAGAAACCCAGAACAGACCGAAGTGAAAGAAAAAAAAAAAAAGTCAAAAGTGGTCCAAAGTTGCGGTTGGTATTGTTTGTGGGTCTCCTTTTGTGTGTTTAATTACAATATTGCCATTGAGTTATGAGTTATGGAAACTGAAAACAACTAAAATGAGTTTTCAGTTTTCATAACTCATAACTCAAAAATCAGAGAATTGAGTGATGGAAACAGAGTTATTGTTTGCCAAACAACCTTTTTGTCATGGGTCCCACCATTTTTGAGTTATGAGTTATGAAAACTAAGAATTGAGTTACGGAAACAGGTAAACCAAACACCCCCTTAGTATTTGGTTCTCCCTTATTTCAACCCACTTAAGAGGTCTTTTAGTTGGGTCCCCACAAACATTCGCGAGGTAGTGGAATTAAATTTGCCATACCCAATTTTCAAGAAATGACACTACCACTACTAGGACAGAGTGTCAAATTATTTTGACCATTAAGGGGTGGAGTGTCATTTTTTGAAAATCAAGTATAACGAATTTTATTTTTGCTATACTTAGGAAGGAGTGTGAGTATAATTTACCCTTAAAATTTTTAAGGGTAAATACATTATTCATCAAATCATTCTATAGTTTGGGATAGTTTCAAAATAAATCACAATTTTAAAAATAATTAAAATCATAAGCTTTCCAAATCATATCAATTTGTCCCCTCCCCTCAAAAAAAAAGAAAAAGAAAAAAAAAAGAAAAAGAAAGAGTTATTATTTACAAAAAAATAAAATAAAAAAATAATGAAAATTCATATAAGTTTGTAACCAAAATGCTTCCATGTAAATCACATATAGAAATTTTGGCCCAAAAAGGAACTTACAAAATAATTTTAAAAAATCCTAATAGATAAATACGTTTTAAAAAATATACCATCATTGTGTAATATATATATATATATATATATATTTGGCAGTAAAATATAACATATGGTATTCAAATGTCGTGTACATGGCACGTGCTTTTATATGTTTATTTTTATAAGAACCTAATATATTGTTAAGTGAACCAAAATTTAAGGACAAAATTTAGCTACAAAGTTAGTTGTAACATAATGTTATAATTGCCACTAAGCAAATTAACATGGTTACATATTTTGAAAATATAACTGTTGAATTGCATGTTCTTTATCTTCTTAAAACACATGTCAAATTTCATGCTAATCAGATTTGTTTTACTATTTTTTTTGTAAGCTTATTTTTTATGTATAATTTTATTCGAGACACAAAAATAAAATTATACATAAAAAATAAGTTTACAGACAAATAGTAAACAAAATCAGATGACATGTATAATTTTAGACTAAAAAAACTCGAAATTTAAATATTTGATTGATGATATATATAGCTATTAATTTTTGATCTTCTTGAAATTTTACAATTATGGAAAAGGATATAGGAAGAAAATGTAACCCATTGGTGGATTTGTCAAAATTCACATTTAATAAAAAAATATTGAGTGAAATTATAGCCTTAGTCTACAATCAAGTTTATTGCTATATTTTGTCCAAAATTTAATTATGTTGGACCTAAAAAAAAATTAGGGTGGTCACAAATTTTTTTTTTAAAGATAAAAGAATTTTTTTAAAAAAAAAAATTTATATGTAATAATTATCTTTTACCCAAATCAGGGTGGACATATAGCAGTGTTTTCAAGATTTATAGTGATGTTTTGCAAGCACCGCTATAGCCCTCGTATTTTGTAGATTGTAGTATGGCTTTGTGACTACTTTGGACTCAATGTGGAGCTGCCCCTGGTGCCAAGTAAAGAATAGCAGTAGACATCTCCCCATCGCACAAAAGAGATATGCCTTGCAAGTTGAAGAGAATAAAAGAAAATAAAGTTTAGCTTTCACGTAGGAAAATAATCAACTAAGATAAGTCCATGAGAAAAACTCCAATTACCAAGTAAAGAATAGTTTTAAAGCAGCACAAAGGTCTTGCCTTGCAGATTGAAGAAAAAGTAAAAGCAAGACAAAGCAAATAGGTGAAAGTACTCATCAATTAAGAAGATAAAGTGATCAAAGAACTCCGAAATGCCAAGTAACTTACTTCAAGTAGCTTACTTGAAGTAAGGCATACTATACCTCTACCAGCAGACAGCTCATCTTCGAGCAAAGAGAATTGTCTTGCAAATTGCAGAAAAAGTACGTATGCAAATTTTGCATGAAGAGACGGTCTTGCAAAATTTTTAAATAATGATAGTCTTGTTAACCGGTGGTAATTTATTGGTTAATATTCAATTATGAGATGCAATGCGTACTTTTAAGAACAAAATATACTTATTAATAACTCATTGGTTTGCATATAAAAAAATTCACTGTAATTATATTGTGTTTTTCTTGATATTTGTACACAAATAACGTTTTCTTTAATAAAAATGCATAGAAAATATTTTAAAAGAATAACAAATGCAAAAATCATTGAAGAATACTCTACCAGAAAACGAAACTTTGCACAAACAGAATTGATTGCTTTCAAAATTGAAGAAAAATGAAAGGTTTGTACTCTCTAGTGCCATGTGTAACTCTTTTTGTTTTTGATGAACTATTACCATGTGTAACTCTTTAAAAAGAAAATGCATACAAAATATCTTAATCAGTCATACTTTTTAAGCAAAAAATTAAAGCAGAACGTAACAAATTAATATATGTCTTCACAAAGTGACACACAATTCCTCCATAAACTATTCCAGATACAACCCTCCATCACTGATCAGTAATATTTGACAAAAAAGGCTTTTCATGTTTGAAGAAAGATGCTAATAAGTACAACTTCTTAATTTGTTGCAGTTAAAAAAAAAAATTATTGATGCAGTTTAATTATTTGTTATGCATGGGATACCACACGAATTTAATTGTAGTAATAAACAGTAGATAATCCCCAGAAATTACATGAAGTATGAAATATTCAAAATCTACATATATAATGGAGAACTACAACTCAAAAAAGCAAACATTGAAATTAAGTTTTAGTTTTAGTTTTTTTTTTTTTTTCGAAAAATTAAGTTTTAGTTGAATGCATAATTCCAAACCTCAACCGCCAAGTAAAGAATACCAACATTTCAGCAAAAAAAGTAAAGAATACCAACAGACATCTTTCCCTTGCACAAAAGAGAGATACCTTGCAAGTTTTGAAGAGAAAGTAAAAGCAAGAGATTGAATTTAGATTTCATATAACAAAGTAATCAACTACGATAAAGGCAGGAAACTCGATTTGCCAAGTAAAGAATAGTTTTCGAGTAGCACAAAGAGACTTGGCTTGTAAATTGAAGAAAAAGTAAAAGCGAGATATTACCTATGGAAAAGTCATAAATTAGTAAGATAAAGCTAGGAAAGAACTCCAAACGCCATGTAACGAATGCTCTACCGGCAGATAATTCACCTTCACGCATAGAGAGTGCTCTTTGTCTTACAAATAGAAGAAGTAATTCAGATCATTAACTAATGTCTAGTATTTAATTAAGAACCTAAAACTATACAAGAACTCGAAATGCCATGTAAAGAATACATAACCAGACAGCGAACCTTTGCGAAAGAAAGACTTGATTGCTTGCAAATTGAAGAAAAGTAAAGGACAATGGCTTATAGCAAGTAGGAAAGCAATAAATTAAAGATAACAACAAGAATATAAAATTCTAGAAAGTATAATTGACGTGGCAATCCCTTTACAATGCATGACTTATATATATAATGAATAAAGTTATGCACAATCTTTTCTCAATAAATTTCAGATGGCAAACTCTTAATGGTAAAAAAGTAATATCAGTGATAGATTCAAACAAAAACTAGTAACAATTAATTACCTAGATTTTGATGTGAAATTGTTATAAAACTGTCCTCACCCTAGCACTAATAAAAAAAGATAAAAGTTATTACACTCACTTATATGCACAAAGGAAAAAAATAACTAAAACTGTGGATTGAAATCACGATTTTTAATAATTTTCAACATGAAAATTTTGGCCTCAAGTCAGAGTTTCAATTGTTTTTTCACATGTGTGTAAATGTGTTTTATAAACACTACTCCTAATAAAAACCCCCTTACGATGGATGGAGCATGTAGCCACATCATCTTGTGATCCTTGTGGATTACATTTTAGCTTTATGATTCACAAGTAATTTTAGAACCACACTCTTTATTACAACAACATTTTCCAAAACTATCTTTTGTGGAAGATTATAATTAGTTGTCTGTTACTTTCAATTGGACTCCTTACTTTTTCTTCATCATTCACAGTCTGTCACATTAGAGTTGTGACAAAATTATGCCACAAAAGGTTATTGTGGTAAATTTTTTCTACATTCCATCCGTGAACCATCATATGAACCAAAATTCTAGTATTATTTTATGAAGCATGGACATACACACAAGATATATATGACACATTAATTCTTAGAAACTAAATTTTTTTTAAAAAAAATTCTAGAAAACTTAAGACATAATCATATTGGGATACCTCAATTAATTAATTAATTAATTAATATTTTTAAGTATATCTTATTTATTTATTTATAGGTATATATTATGTTTGTTTATAAGTTTTCAAATAAATAACATCTATCATGCATAATCTTTAAAAACTATCTAAAACTAAAGGAATTTTTTTATAAAAAAAAAACTATTTTTAATTTTTTTAGTCTTTTTTTAAATAAAAATTACTATTTTATTCTCTCTCTATCATATACTATATAATAAAAGTTAAGTTTAAAAAATACAGTTGCACCAAATAATTGTACCAAGTGGTAGAAAATTTATTAAAATTGTTGTTGTGCCAAGTGATACACCAAATTCTATAATGAGTATGGTTTGCCCAACTTATCCTACACCCATTACACACTGTAAGTAATTATCACCACTCATATTTATTTTTAATATATATGACCACTCTTATTTCTATGTTATATGCATGGTTTTAAAAACCGGTACGGTCAAAGAACCGAAAAAGAGGGTGATTACCGGTTTTATGGTCCGACCGGGGTCTGACCGGTGGTCGAACCGATGATGTCATAAATATTTAATTAATAATTTTAAAATTATAAAAATAGTTAATAAAATATAATAAGATTATTACATATAATTTATATTAAAAAATATATATAACCTATTTTCAAAAAAATTATGTGAGTTTTTACTTTTTACATCTTACACGTAGAAAATAAAAATAACCAACTATAAATAAACAATAACCAAAAATTATTTTCAAAACATAAAATTTAGTTATGCCCTTCTTTTAGGTTTATTTTTTTCCCTCAAAATGGTCTACATATTATGCATTCATTTTAAAGAAAAATTAAGTAAATTTTAAGATTGTTCACTTAAGTAATTATTAAAACCATTGTTTTTTTTTATATCATAATTATCATAAAGAAATGTAAAAGGGATGGGGAAACCTCATTCCACGTGAGTTGCTCACGTTGCCCTGTAAGGAAAAAGTAGAAAAAGTAAAGCTTTAGGCTAAGGAAAATTAAAGTTGTGGCTGTTATTGATTCTCAAAAAACAAGATAAAAAATGTGTGGCTCTCATTGTGTTATTGACTATTGTGTGCAGTGTGCACACTGAACAAGTAGCAGAGGCAGAGCACGGCAAAACACAAATTTTACAAACTGTGCAAACCACTGAAACCAGTCTCTCTCTTACAAACTAAGAAGAAGCTCTCATAAGAAAAATGGATCAATTTAATTTCGTGTGTATTGTGGTCCTCCTCTCTCACATCCAAACAAAGATTTTCAACCATCTCTTCTCTTTATCTGTGAAGATATGTGTGTATCTGTGAAGATTTTCAACCATCTCTTCTTTGCCTCTCTCTTTATGAAGATGTGTGTTTTCAGGCAAGGTTAGGAATTTTGACTGCTCAAGAGGCTAGCTTTGATGCCATGTTCACCAAAGCCTTCAATCATCACAAGTAGACGCGGATCTAAGGAAAAAAAGAAATAGATCTTTGCTGCAAAATGTTTGGTTTCAGATCTTTTCAGTTTTCACCCATTTTGCAGAACCGTTGCAAAACCGGTTCAACCATTTCGGTTCTCGGTTTTTCCGGTTGAACCTACGGTTACCGGTTATTTCCGATTTTTCTTTCATTTTCGATTTTTATGAATAACCGGACCGGATTGGTGTCCGGTTTCCGATTGAACCGGTTCAACCGGCCGGTCCGGTCCGGTTTTTAAAACTATGGTTATATGATTAACTACTCTTCTAGTCACTCAAGTCCGTGAGATTTGCTTTTAGCAAAAAAAAAAAAGTCCGTGAGATTTGCACCTGAAACACAGAGTTGGCAACCCACAAAATAGATAGTCAAACTCAACGAGTTGCTTGCCCACACTTTTTCAATCTTAATAATATCCTTCCAAAACATTCTGTTTCACCTCCATCAATCCAACCATGTCTTCCTCTAATGAAATACAAACAAATCCTGGAGAAACCTCGACCCCTGTTGTACAACCTACCACACTTGACACTACTACCATTACAACCACCACTAACAACAACAGCGACACTGCAACCATTTCCCTCGACAAAAGCAGTGAAGAGGTTGACCACCACAACAATGTTGATAACAGTACAGAACGTGTTGCACTTAAACAACCCACACCTGAAACCACCCCCACCATTAACAGTGCCACCATCAACAATGGCAATGACAAGGAGCAGCCGATGGAGTGCATGTGCTCTGGGATTTGGGATTTGTTTTGCAAGAAGACGATGATGGAAGAGGAGGGACCAAGCAGTACGGGACAGGACAACAGCTATGCAAGGCGTGGGGAGTGCTGCAAGTGTTCTGGGATTTGTGATTTGTTTTGCAAGAAGCCGCCGACGGATCAGGGACAAAGTAGTAGGGGACAGGACAACAGTAATGCAAAACGCGTTCGGAAGTTAAAAAAAAATCTCGACGAAATTGAAAGTTACTTAGTGATACTTGAGAAATTTTCAGAAAGTGACAATGGGAAAGAATTACGAACTCACTTAGAGACGTTAAAAGGTATAGTTGACAGTGAAAATAATAAGGAACCAACCGATAGTACTGGAACAAAAACTCCAGTCTGGATTCCTAAGATCAGCAAGGAAATTATGAAGGTCAAGCAGCAGATTTCATGGACAGACAGACTGAAGGAGAAATTGAGTCTGAGTGCTGATTTACAGTCAAGCACTGGGTCTAAAGGTGGCAGTGGAGTCCATGAGTTGGGTAACGTACACCAGAGTGCAAGCTTCAGCAGGGCCTCATTTTACAATGAAATTGCGGACCTTTTTAAAGGGCTTAATGAAAGAGAGCAGTTCTTTTTGTCATGCTTTACTGTATTCCCAGAAAATGCAGTGGTGAAGAGGAGGATCTTTGTATATTGGGGGTTGGGAGAGGGCAAGCTGGATGCTCCAGGTACTAATGGAAAAAACGCAGTAGAGGCCTCGCTGCACTCTTCAGGTACTGAAGATAAAAACACAGGAGAGGCCTCGTCGGACGCTTCAGGTACCAAAAACAAGAACAAGCCTGAGGAAATCGTTGATCGCATTCTTGAGGAATTTCAAGAGAAAGGCTTAATCGAGGCTATTACAAAAAAGCGAAAGCAGCGAAAGCATGTTAAAAGCTATAAAATGCATCCTCTTGTGCGTTCTGCTGTGATTCAGATTTCCGTGCAGCTGGAAGCGAAAGATAAATTTTTTGATTATGATAATAAGGGGAATGTGCTTCCCCAGAGAGATTGGGCTTCTTATTTAGATCCTAATAAGCGGAAGCCGGAGGTGGTGGAGAATGTCTTACTCCCACAGTGTGGCAGGATGTGTTTGCTAAAGGCCGAGGAGCATGAGCAGTTTTTAGAGAGAAAACCTTCTGAACCAACTGAAAACATGTCAAAACTGACTCAGATTTCAGATGCTGATTTGGAAAATGTCGTTACATTATTCAATGTTAATGAGCCTTTTCCTGATCTCGAATTGGCGTGGCTAACAAAGCTGAAAGATAAACATAATGGGGGACAGTTGAATAAAGAGCCAAAAGCGGTGGACTGGTTATCCAAGATGAAAAAGGCCAAAGTTGTTTGTTTGGGAAGCTGGCCGGGATCAGCTAAACCTCACATTGAAGTGGAGAGCATTGAATTCTTAAAAGGGTTGACCAATAGCAAAGATTTAAGGTTTCTTAGCCTTCAAGGAGTCTCTAGAATTACTGAGCTTCCAGATTCCATAGGAAAGCACAGCAGTTTGGTGATTTTGGATCTCAAGGAGTGTCACAATCTGGAGAAGCTTCCAGAGGAGATAACCAAACTCAAGGAGCTAAGGTACTTGGATCTTTCTGACTGTTATCTGCTAGCTCGCATGCCCAAGGGGCTAGGGGCCCTCTCAGAACTTCTAGTCCTTAAAGGGTTTGTCATTAGTAATCCGCCAAGGAAAGACTCGGGTACTTTAAATGATTTGAAGGGATTGGAGAAGCTGAGGAAACTGACCATCAATGCAAGTAGTGAAGAATTCCCTACATTGGAGGATCTACTTGCTCTCCAGCAGCTTGGAAAAAAATCACTTCGAAAGCTAACAATAGCATGGGGAGCAGAGCCAAATAAAGCAGAGCCCAAAACAGAAGATTCGAAGAATGGAAATGCAGCCAAACAAGCACCCAAATGTTTAAACTTCCTATCATCTCCACGAGCATCCAAACCATCTAAAACAGAAATCGAATCCTCAACATTAATGAGACTTCCAGAGCAACTCGAGAAGCTGGATCTTCAGTGCTTCCCTAAGTCTACAGCGAAGTGGCTGACACCTGAATCTTTGCCAGATCTAGAAGAACTATACATAAGAGGAGGAAACCTCGCAACTCAGGAAAAAAGCGAGTGGTCCAAGGTTAAGACTTTACGTTTGAAGTACTTGCGTGAATTGAAGATGACTTGGATAGAGCTGCAGAAATATTTTCCAAAATTGGAATACTTGGAGAAAGTCAAATGCCCTGGGATCACACTCTGCCCTTGCGACCAGCATGGAGTGTGGATGAAGACTATTTGATCAACGGTTGTGAGAGGGACTGGTTATTATTAGATACTATTGTGGTGTGATGATTGCTTCTTCTTCTTTTTTTAGAGAGAGAGAGAGAGAGTATTGCTATTTAATTTGAATTTCAAATCTATATCCTATCTGAATTCTGTACTTTATTAATGGATTTTTACTAAATAAATGACAATATCTCCTTATATAATAATAATACTCCTTGCATGTTTGTTCCATCGAAGCCAATATTATTTCATACGACCTTTTCATATTTCTTTGTAAAACGCTATTGAGATATACACTGTTGAGAGCATTCACATCAGCTTATTTAAAAGATTCCGTCTATTTTACACAAAACCGATTTTTTCTATTTTACACCATCATTTTTACAAAACACTCACATTGGTTCATCTATTCTATCACCTCTTTTATTTAAATAATCCATTTTCTCAATTATTTTATTATTTCTCTCAACTAACCCATTTTACCCATTTTTATACGCGCGCTTTCTCTCTCTCTACCATATTTTCTGATTTGTTGCTCTCTCTCTTCTATCTCTCTATACCCACTCTCTCCCTCTCGGTCTATCTCTCTATACCCATCTCTCTCCCTCTCGGTCACAAGCACCAATCCACTTCATCTCGGTCACAAGCACCAATCTACAGCTTCGATCACAGCTCCGATCACAAGCATCGATCCACAGCAGCACCGATCCACAGCTGCACCGATCCATAGCTCCAATCCACAGCTGCACCGATCCATAGCTTCGATCACAAGCACCGATCCACAGCTCAGTTCTCCCTAGCTCCGATCCACAAGCACCGATCTCCCTAGCTCCGATCAGGCTCCGATCAGGCAAGACCCATACCCACGAGCTCCGATCAAGCGAGACCCACGAGCTCCGATCGTTCCGATAAGCACCGATCTGTCTCTTTTTTGTTTTTCCGTTTGGGTTTGTTTGTGTGTGGGTGTGTTTGTGTATCTCTGTTTTTTTTTTTTTTTTTTTTTTTTTTAGCAAGTGTATCTCTGTGTTGATTTTTCTGTGTAGAGGTGTTTGTGTGTGGGTGTGTTTGTGTGCATCTGAAAAAAAAGAAGAAGATGAGGAGAGGGGAAGTTACTGAGTTTGTTGAGTACGGAGAAGAGAGAGAAAAAAGGGAGCGAACGGGAAATTAATAAAATAATAAATGGACGAGCTACAGTAACCGTGTATATTTACACGGTTACTGTAGCTCGTGTAGAGATATACACATTTTTACACAATTTTAGCAGCACTGATGTGGAGCATTTCTGGCAGGGGCGACTCCAAGATTTTTGTCCAGGGGGGTCAATAAGAAACATAAATTATATAAAATCTAAAACAAAAGAGACTTGAATATATCAATATCACAAAAAAAAAAACATGAAATTCTATAATTGTCTTCTACGAGGTTTCATATTTTGAAACCGTTACATGATAGATTCATTATCAATCCTACGAGCTATATCTTTTTCAATATACACAGTCAAATAATCATTCAAGAAGATGAATCTTACGGCTTACGGGATTTCCTTATTACGAATTTATCCGTAGTACTCACAAAAGAACAAAAAATAAACTATAAGTTCATTTGATATATTTTTTTTCTAATACAATAAATATATTAATTATTGTTGTTAAGTGATTTTTTTACAATTCTTTAATTTATAAGTTTACAATTTTTTAAATTTTTTATATTTTTTTATCTTTAATGTGAATGTATTGACCAAGTCACATAGCTAACATCTACTCACAAATCCCAAGTCACATTCAAACAAAATTAAAAAACTATTCATAAGTCTCAAATTAGTCAAATAGTCAAAGTAAATAAGTCATCACTCAACTTTACAGCAAGTTTGCAACACCCAACAGTAAAGAAACACAAACTCAAGTACTCAACAACAATAAACTAATAAAAGTAATAAGTTATATATGTCTTAGTCTATAACCCATTAACCCCCACAGCCCCACACACAGACATGGTCAGACTTTACTTTAGAGACTCAAAACTCAAGTTGAGTTCAACAACAAATATCAGAAGTTCAACGCCACAGCTCCCACACACACAGTCCAACTGTCCAAGATTCAAAAACTCAACAAAAAAAATCAAAACATACATACGGTGATTTTGATTCACTCACACAGATTAAGTGAAATAGCATATCAAAACACTATAAACACACTCTCACAGTGAAAGAAAGAGAGAAAGAGAGCTGAAAAACCAGATCAAATGGCGGCAGAAGGCAGACCAAGCGGCAACGGTGGCGGCAGATTAGGGACAATCAGGGCCTCAGGCGGCGGTAGATTTTATGTGTGTGAAGCAGAGGCAGCCTTTTTTCTTTGGGTTTGGAGAGTGAAGAAGAATAATGAGAGAATTTGGAGGTTAGGTAGCAAAAAATTCTTAGGTTTTATTTGACCCTTTTTTTTATTTATGATTTCTCAAATTTTGATTTATGGGCTTTTAATTTCTGAGATTAAGGACTAAAATATTCTTTTGGACTTATTTTTTTTTTTTCCGGAGTTTAAGTTGGGCTTTAAAAAATAAAGGGGTCAGGTTCTGAGGTTCATGATGAGGGGGTGCAAATTTGTTTTCCAGGGGGTTCAAAATAATTTTTTTTTTATAAATATTTTATATATATATATATATATATTTATATATATATATAAAATTTTCAGGTCAGGGGGTTCATTTGAACCCCCTGACTATAATGTACCGCCGCCCCTGATTTCTGGGTCAGAATGTGTAAAAAGAGCAGTTTTTTGTATTTTGGAAGATTATTCACGGACTGATGTGGATGCTCTGATGCACGTTGAGTGCCATTAAATAGAATTAAAGCATTAAAGATCAAACTTCTACCAGTATTGCTCACGATTTATAAATAAGTAAGAGAGACAAGATTTTCAAAGTGTGGGAGAGGGCCTAGCAGTAGCCTTTGCAGCTTCATTGGTAGGTAAGGATATATTGGTATTTGTTAATTGTTGTATGATATACGTACGGCTTCATTCTACTTGGTCTCTGTTTTGTTTTGGATTTTTGAGATCGAAACTACGGAGAAGGGTTATATGTCGGACTTGATCAAAGTTTACGGAATTTTGTTAGGTTCTAAAGACTTAGGTTTTTATGTATTTAGAACTCTAATGTGTATTGTTGGCAAACCATGATCAAAACAATGTGTTTAGAAGTGTTTTAGTCTTGCTCAAAGTTGTGTATTTTATGTAAAGTTGGAATCGAGCTAATGCAGAAAGTATTGTGCATTTCGGCCTGGCTCGATCGATCGAAACTTAGACTCGATCGATCGAATATCGGGCAGAATGTGTTTTTCTGCATATTTCCAACTCAGCCCTAGTTGTTTAAAACGTTTAGGGTTTTCTAATTTGTTCTAAGTATAAAAGGCAAACCCTAGCCACGTTTTAGTATTGCTCATATTGCTGTTTGTGTAAATCTCTTGTGAGATCTAGAGGAGCTTTCCTTTACACAAACTTAGGGTTTTCAAGGAGGAGATTTTATCTATACCTTGATGATCAACTCAGTTGCTGCCATTGAAGATTAAAGAAAACACAAGCAGGTGTGCTTGTATCTAGTGGTGAATCCAAGAAAGAAGGAGTTCATGGATTTGGAGCTTGCACGTGGTTGTGTTAATAAGTTCTACTGGTTGGTAGCAATAAGAAGTCGAGCGTGGGGGCTTGTAAGTCTTATTGTATGAACTTCGATTCTTTCAAGATAGATGATTCAAGTTTACCTTGAGGATAGCTAGGTCAAATCCACCTCAGGTTTTTACCGGTTTGGTTTCCTGGGTGATCATATCTTTGTGTTATTTATCTTTCTGCTGCTTTGCATGATATGATCTTTATGATTGTGATAACCTAGATTTGTTAAATTGGACTAAGTAACAACTTGGCTAATTACCTAGGTTAATTCAATTGTGTTTTAAGGGGTCTAAAAACTATCAAGTGGTATCAGAGCGGGTTGCTCTTTTGTTTTAGATTTTTTGATCTAAGAGCTGATCCTTGACCCCTGTTGTTATGGATTCTTGGAAATTCTTTTTGCTTATTCATCAACTTGCTTACTTTGTGTATGTGTCACTTGTTGATTTTGTTAAATCTTTCCTTGGACGTCTTGGTCTTATCATATGTGATAATGATTATTTGTGTTATACTGCCTTAATCGCCTTAAAGGCACGTGATTCTTGTCTTTGGTATTTGGATAGTGGTTGTTCCAGGCATATGACAGGAAACAAATGATTATTCAAGACCCTCTTTGAAGGAAAGATTGGGATAGTCACTTTTGGAGATGGAAGCAAATCTGTAATCAGAGGCATTGGAACTGTGGACATCCCAGGGTTACCGGTCTTTGAAGATGTTTGGTATGTTGATGGACTGGAGGCAAATTTACTCAACATCAGTCAGATTTGTGACAATGGACTGAATGTTCTCTTCACTAAGTATGAATTTGAGATACTTGATGGATGAGGTGACTGTATGTGTGTTGGTGTAAGGACAGCAGACAACTGTTATGGATTGACACCAAGCATAAGCAACAAGTGTTTAAGTGCAAAGATTGATCAAGTCGATTTGTGGCATCAACGGTTGGGGCATGCAAGTCATAAGCAGTTAGAAAAGATTTCCAAATGTGATGCTGTTGTTGGTTTACCTAAGTTTGAGAAGATAGATAAGTGCATATGTGGACCATGTCAGATAGGTAAACAGATAAAATCTAAACATCCGTCTGTAGCTAGTGTTCAAACTTCAAGACCTCTGGAGTTACTGCACATTGATCTTATGGGTCCTGCTCGAGTTCAGAGTTTAGGAGGAAAGAAATATATTCTAGTGGTTGTGGATGACTTTACCAGATATACTTGGGTTGTGCTTTTGAAAGATAAAGTTGAGGCTCCTGAGAAGATGATACATCTGTGTAAGAAATTGCAGGTTGAAAAAGATACTGTGATAGCCAGGATCAGAAGTGACCATGGAAGAGAATTTGAGAATACCAAGCTGGCTACCTTCTGCAATGAACAAGGCACACATCAAGGGTTCTCTTCACCCAAGACACCACAACAAAATGGAATAGTTGAACGGAAAAATAGGGTTGTTCAGGAGATGGCATGTGTCATGCTACACAATAAAAAATTGTCAAAATCCTTCTGGGGAGAAGCAGTTAACACTGCTTGTCATACACTCGACTGGGTGTATTTCAAACCTGATTCCAAGAAGACTCCTTATGAACTCTGGAGAGGAAAGAAGCCGGTCGTTAAGTATTTCAGGATATTTGGTAGTGATTGTTACATTCTACGTGATAGAGAGAACCTAGAAAAATTTGATACAAAGAGTGACAAGGGATATTTTCTAGGGTACTCCTCTACTAGTAGAGCATATAGAGTGTATAATTTGAGAACCAAAACTGTCATGGAATCGTCAAATGTTGTGATCAATGATGAAGTATGTCCAGAAGCACATTCAGAAAGTACTGCTCTGGTTCAAGATAAGCCTATGGAGGTTAATGACTCACTTCCTGTTGATTATATTGGGAAACATAGTGATGAGGAGTTAATGGTGTTAAATGATGCAATTTCTATGCTATCAAGTCCTGAACCATCCATTCCGGTTCATGAGACTCAACAGGCACAACATGAGTTTAGTCCTTCATCAGAACAGAAAGGTACATCCACATCTCTAGTTAAAGGTTCTTCCTCTAGAGTAATGCTTAATCATCCCTCCTCAAATATATTGGGAAGTCTGAATGATAACATGAGATTAAGGTCAAAAGCCTTAAGTGTAATTACACACTCATGCTATCTTTCCCAATTTAAACTGAAAAAGGTAGATGAGGCACTTCAAGATGCTGATTGGGTAAACTTTATGCATGAAGAACTTCATCAATTTTTTCGGAATGATGTATGGGAATTAGTTCCTAGACCAAAGGGTGTAAATGTAATTGGAACTAAATGGATCTTTAAGAACAAGTCCGATGAACATGGCACTATTATCAGAAATAAATCAAGACTTGTTGCTCAAGGCTACACACAAGTGGAAGGGATTGACTTTGATGAGACCTTTGCACCGGTAGCAAGATTGGAATCCATTAGGATACTGTTAGCTATAGCTAGTCATCTGAACTTCAAGCTATATCAAATGGATGTCAAAAGTGCTTTCTTGAATGGAATACTGCAAGAAGAAGTATATGTTGAACAACCAAAAGGCTTTGTTGACCCTCACAGACCGGATGATGTGTATAAATTGAAAAAAGCTCTGTATGGTTTGAAACAAGCTCCACGGGCTTGGTATGATAGATTGACTGCATATCTCATTGAGCATGGCTTCAAAAGGGGATTTGCAGACACTACTCTCTTTATAAATGAAATGAAGGCTATGTTTGAAATGAGTATGGTTGGTGAACTAACTTATTTCTTGGGATTACAGGTGAAGCAAACGGACTCAGGGATCTACATCAACCAAGCAAAATATGCAAGGAATCTAGTTAAGAGATTTGGACTAGACAATGCTGCACATGCCAGAACACCAATGGCCGCCAATGCAAAATTAAAAAATGATCCGTCAGGTGAGTCTGTTGATGTTACATTATACAGAAGTATGATTGGATGCCTTTTATATTTGACTGCTAGTCGGCCTGATATTGCTTTTAGTGTTGGTGTTTGTTCTAGATTTCAATCTAATCCTAAAGTTTCACACTTAAATGTTGTCAAAAGAATAATTAAATATGTTGGTGGAACTTGTGATTATGGATTATTTTATAGTAAAGAGTCTAATCTGTCTCTTGCTGGTTTCTCTGATTCTGATTGGGTTGGTAATGCTGATGATAGAAAAAGCACCACTGGTGGGTGTTTTTATGTTGGAGCTAATCTCGTTGCTTGGATGAGTAAAAAGCAAAATTCTGTGTCATTGTCTATTGCCGAGGCAGAATATATTGCTGCTGGAAGTTGTTGCTCACAACTTCTTTGGATGAAAAAAGTTTTAACTGATTATGGGATATCTCAAGATACAATGGTTGTTTATTGTGATAACTCTAGTGCTATAGACATATCTAAGAACCCTGTTCAACATTCTAAGACTAAGCACATAGAGATTGGGTATCACTTCATTAGGGATCTTGTTGAAAGAAAGATTGTGTGTCTTGAGTATATTCCTACTGAACGTCAGAATGCCGACATTTTTACCAAACCTCTTGATAGAAGTAAGTTTGAGACACTTCGTCAAGTAATTGGTGTGATTCTGTGTCCCTGATCTGTCTTGGCCTTCTTGGTCCTTGTGCTTCACTGCTCTACCCTTTGTGACCATTGTTCTTTGGTTTTCTTTTTTTTGTTTTCTAGGATTTGCATTGCATAACATTCATGCATTTCATTCTAGGTGTTTTTTTTTTAATAATAATAAAAAAGGGGGGGGGGGGAAAGGGAAGAAAAAGGAAGCAAATTGTGTTTTGTACTATTTTTCTTGGTTTTTGAGAACAAGGTTGGTCAATTTATTTTCACATAACATGTCTTTTGTACCTTTTTTAGCTTTGATGAGCTTACTTATTGCACATTACTAGTTGAAGCTTTGTAGTGCATGTTGTGTGGGAAAAATGTTTATGGTTTTTGATTACTCTGTCTTGATCCTGAAGTCACATGTTGTTAACTGTCGGACTTGATCCTTTAGAGAAAGGCATAAATAACCATCTCACCACTGTTCACTAGCCAATTATGAACACCTTAGTGCATATCGTAAGATTTTGTACTCGAGAAAGTGTAGCACATGCATAAAAAGAACATAAGGTAAAGCCTCGGTTTAATTGCTTAATACTTAAAATTGGTGTGTACTATTAGGCTTGATGCCAAAATCACATAATTAAAATTGGTGTGTACATTATCCTGGCTTTTTAATAAGTTTCTGAATGAATTAAAATTGGTGTGTATATTATGAGGCATAAATTCAAGAAACTTACATGATTGCAAGCTTATGTTCTAGGAGATGTGGGAGTTATATGATGTAACTCTTTAGGTGATAGTCTCTTTTAAATTCTATGTGATGAATTTTGTAGACTTTGTGATTGATTGCTATTCACATATCACCTCACATGTATCTCAAACTTTTGCTAGTTGCACACACTACACAAGTTACTCTTTGCCAAACATTGTACATGTTATTGTGTGTGTTTATGGTCTGACCAACCAAGTTTTGCAAATACCTTGAATTTTGTGCAAAATTAACTTGATGTTTGAAAATTTATGGAGAATGCAAGAAATTTTAATTTTGGGAATTTTGGGCTTAAATTCTTGTTTTTGAAAATCATATCATCACATACTCATGCATTTTGTTCCTCAATTTCAATGCTTTGAGTTGTTCCTAAATTTTTTTCAAAAACTGTCTTTTTTCCTCAAATTTAGTGAGCCTCTGCCAGTTTCGATTGATCCATTCTATTTTTCGATCAATCGAAATTTTTTTAAAATGTTTTAGTGAGCCTTTGTCAGTTTCGATCGATCAAAACTGATTTTCGATCAATCGAAATTTTTTAAAATTGCTTTAACAAGTCTCTATCTGTTTCGATCGATCGAAGCTGTTTTTCGATCAATCGAAACTCGTGAATCAGGTTTTTTAAAAACTCAGATTTGACTTGTTCAAACTATTTTTTCAAAACTTTTTCAAACTTTCCTCTCTCTCTCTCCGACTAGGCAAGGCTCCACTGAGATTTTTTGTTGTTTTCCTCCATTTTTCTTGCAAGGATTCTCTCTCCCTAAGCCGGTATGTCTATTTTACCCTTCCTTTTGCATTATTTTCACATTTTCATGCATTAATCTCATGTTTTTTTTGGGTAATTTTCGAACTATGCTCTTTTTGGGATTTTTGATTATTCAAGCCTTGTTTTATGAATTTGATCAATGGGTTTTGTTGTTACAATGTTATATTCATGATATATGTTGGTTAATTTGATCAATTTGGGCTTTTATGAAAAATAAAAAATTCTAGGGTTTGTTTTGAATCCAAATTGGGGCTTTTTGTTCAAATTGGTTCAATTGATGCAATTGGCTTGTTGAATTGATGTTTTTGGTCATTCTTTTTTGAAATCTATCTTGTATGATGATCAATTCGTCAATTTATTTCAAAAATGATCAAGTGGTTTTTCAAAATTTTGGGGTTTTTGTTAGAAACATTATGCTCAAGCCAAATTTGTGACCTTGAACTAATTTTGAACTTAATTGCACTGCATTAGGTCATGCATCACTACATTTAATTTGTTCATGTATCATATAGATTTTTGTTCTATATTTTTTTGTGCTAACTTGCAGTCTGCCCTTGGTTTTTTGTTTTTTTTGCTTTGTGTTTTGGTCCTTATCCTAGCACCATGCCTAAGAAAACTAGAACCCATAGGACCCCCTCCACTTCCTCTGAGTCTCCCTCTAGGAGTGAGGTGTTTAGGAATGATAAAAGCAGAGAGACCTTTGAGACTTTGAACTGTAAGCGTAAGATTTGGGCTGAGCGTGCTGTGATTTTAGATGAGATTGATCCGGCCATTAAGGCTAACTTTGAGTTTAGAGGTTAGTTGTCTCTCTTAGAGGTAGATCATCCACCCTCGACCGCCCTGATTAGAGAGTTCTTCTCGAATCTCTCTTGCCACGTCTATGATTCTAACACCTTTGTTAGGAGTTGGATACGAGGTGTTGAGTTCACCATTACCCCTCGGGTAGTGGCTGAGGCTCTTGGGGTTTCGGTTGTTCGGGAGCCTGACTATCCCTATGATAAGTCTCCTCCCTTAGATGTTGTCATGTCTTACATCACTGGGTCGTCTATCCAGTGGGGTGCTAATCCTCGGATCACGTCCGCTGAGCTTACTGAGACTGCCTATCCTTTCTTTAGGATAGCATGTCATTCGTTGTGGCCTATTTCTCATCTCCACACCATCCCTCTAGAGCGATGTGTGTTTTTGTATGCGTTCGTTTCTGGTGCGTTTATCAGTTTCCCACATCTGTTCCTTCGTTCTTTGAACGAGGTTCATAGGAGTTCTGCCGTAGGGCATGCACTTATTCATCCTATTTTCATTCATAGGATTATGCTGTTTTTTGGTCTAGATGGTTTCCCTTCTGGTGAGCTTGTTCATGTTGTTGCTCCCATAGGTGCCACATTTCTTAGACAGAGGGCTGCTCACTTGAGAGTTACTCCTTCACGTCCTAGAGGTGTGTCATCTGGTGCTGTTCCCCCTCCTCCCTCTTCTACAGGTACTGATGCTGCTGAGACGTCTGGTGCTGCTGCTGCTGATGCTGATGTTCCTCCATGGACTACTTCGGATGATTCAGACATTCGACGTACGTTGGATCATGTCTTGACCATTCAGGCGGCTCATGGATAGATTTTGGTGGACGTGCTCGATGAGATCCGTGCCTTGCGTGCGGAGTTGGCACAGTTTAGACGTTCTTTCACACCACCTCCCTTTTGATGATGGATTTTGTTTGCCCTTTGGCATTCCGTCACAAAAAGGGAGAGTACTTTGTAGAGTTTTTGTTTTCAGGGGGAGAGTTTTTGTTTGTTGGTTGGAGCTTGTGGAGTTTAGATTGTATCTAGGTGCTTCACATTGTATTTTATCTTTTTAGCTCTTGCCATATTTTTGATGGGATATTCATGTTAAGGGGAGTGTTATTTTTATTACCTTATATGTTTCTTGTTTTCAACTGTTTATTGATCTATATTTATGAGTTTTTTCATTGATATATGTCTTTATTATGTGTTGTTTGAAATCAAGAATTTACTTGTATTTTTTCCACACATGTGGTTATGCATTTTGTTTAGTGTTTCAGGAAATATACAGGTTAATTTAATTGAGCTGCTGTCTACACTTGCAACTGATGGATAGTAGTTAGGATTGAATTTGTTTTATGAGCATTATTTGTGTAAAGGGCTTTTATTTTGTAAACTTTGAGCTTCTAGTTGTGTTTTGTCACGGATTGCCAAAGGGGGAGTTTGTTAGGTTCTAAAGACTTAGGTTTTTATGTATTTAGAACTCTAATGTGTATTGTTGGCAAACCATGATAAAAACAATGTGTTTAGAACTGTTTTAGTCTTGCTCAAAGTTGTATATTTTATGTAAAGTTGGAATCGAGCTAATGCAGAAAGTATTGTGCATTTCGGCCTGGCTCGATCGATCGAAGCTTAGGCTCGATCGATCGAATCTCGGGCAGAATGTGTTTTTCTGCAGATTTCCAACTCAGCCCTAGTTGTTTAAAACGTTTAGGGTTTTCTAATTTATCCTAAGTATAAAAGGTAAACCCTAGCCACGTTTTAGTGTTGCTCATATTGCTATTTGTGTAAATCTCTTGTGAGATCTAGAGGAGCTTTCCTTTACACAAACTTAGGGTTTTCAAGGAGGAGATTTTATCTACACCTTGATGATCAACTCAGTTGCTGCCATTGAAGATTAAAGAAAACACAAGCAGGTGTGCTTGTATCTGGTGGTGAATCCAAGAAAGAAGGAGTCCGTGGATTCGGAGCTTGCACGTGGTCGTGTCAGTAAGTTCTACTGGTTGGTAGCAATAAGAAGTCAAGCGTGGGGGCTTGTAAGTCTTATTGTATGAACTTTGATTCTTTCAAGATAGTGGATTCAAGTTTACCTTGACGATAGCTAGGTCATATCCTCCCCTGGTTTTTACAGGTTTGGTTTCCTAGGTGATCATATCTTTGTGTTATTTATCTTTCCGCTACTTTGCATGATATGATCTTTATGATTGTGATAACCTAGATTTGTTAAATTGAACTAAGTAACAACTTGGCTAATTACCTAGGTTAATTCAATTGTGTTTTAAGGGGTCTAAAAACTATCAAATTTTAATTGAAAACACACCCAGAAAGCTGCTGTTATACTTATATGTCATCCAATTGGTATACTGGCAAATACTAGAACAATGTCCAGTAGCATGTTTTTGCGACCCACAACGATCATGACCCCACGCAGAATATAGGAAATACATTTGTGTAATATGTGAAAGAGTTTCCAACTATTGGGAAAATACCTATTATATTTCACCGAATGAATAAAGATAATTACATTATGATTTTGATGCTTTATATATATAGAAAAATAGAGGAAGAAGAGAAAGAGAGATTAGGCGGGAAAATAGAGAAACGGTAATAACAAACTTCCCAAACTATGCTCCACCTATAAACAAATGACACGTGGAATTCCACTAATACAAGCTTAACCATTTAACAAACTGTATTGTCGTTTAGGATAACAGTAAATAAACTACAGTCGTTTAGCTGCAGAACTTGTAGCTTTCTATGCTTGTATGATTTCATCCCTCCTCAAACAAAATGGGAATTTTCACATAAGTTTAGAACAAAGCCAATGAAACTGAGGAGAAGAGAGACCCTTAGTGAAAATATCAGCTAGTTGATCATTAGAGGTAACAAATCTAACTTGAAGATCATGTCTTAGAACCCTCTCTCTAACAAAATGATAA
Source organism: Quercus tomentella (assembly GCA_028535165.1). Taxonomy (NCBI): domain Eukaryota; kingdom Viridiplantae; phylum Streptophyta; class Magnoliopsida; order Fagales; family Fagaceae; genus Quercus; species Quercus tomentella. The sequence goes on along the minus strand of JAPQVY010000023.1, from coordinate 8,793,975 downwards.
TCCACCTCAATATGCTTCGCATGAGCATGGAACATAGGATTTGAAGTAATAGCAAGAGCTGAAATATTATCACACCATAGAATAGGAGGCTTGCGAAGGAAAACACCAACATCCTTCAAAAGCATACGAATTCAACATAATTCTGCAGCAAAAGAAGCTAGTGCTCTATATTTTGCCTCAATGGAGGACCTTGAAACAATGGCCTGTTTCTTGGCAAACCAAGTAATAGGTGTCTGTAGACACCGTATTTTGTACCTCTTATGACTCGGGCCCTCGTTCCTCAATGATGCTTGAACTCTAAGGCTCAAGGCCAGTTTAGAGCCCAATCAGATATTAAATTGACTTGAGGAGTGTTAAAATGGAAAATATAACCTTTTAAATGAGCAAAAATCTTTTTTTGGAAATGACCAAAGTAGTATTCAGCCTACATACGTGAGTTGCGGCCTGCGTACACGAGCAAATGCATGCGTACACAGGCACATTCCTGCATACACAGCTAGGATTTCAGAAGTATAAGAAATCCAAGTTTTCTGCAATAATGGTTGAGATTTGAAATGAATCTCATATCGTTTGGGAGTCGCCCCAAAGTCCTTTTTAAAAAAAAAAAAAAAAACTAGAAAAAGCCTTATATGGTACATTTTCAAAACACATAGAAATCCCACGGAAAAAATCTAAGATTCACTAGAAAATAATGAATCAAAAGGGAATTTTTCACAAAACACCCTTAAGTCAATTTTATTTGATTGAGACCTTTTCTGGCCCCAATCCTTTTAGTTTAACGTTGCTAATCACTTTCTTATTGGTTTGTGAATAGATTTGACTGAGAGGAACGGTCAAATTCAAGCTTGGGAAGCTTTTGTTTAAGGTATTGAGTCTAACCCTTCTTTTTCTTTTTCTTCCTTTTTTGTTTTGCTTTTGTGTTTTAATCCCATTTTCTTGCTTAGTTTATGTTTATACATGTTTGTTTAGTTTAGCCCCTTTAGTTCTTTTCATATTTTTGTGTATGATAGATTGCTAGTGTTGTTTTAAAGTTCTACTTTGTTTCTGTGTTTTTTAGGTTTTCTGGGTAAGGATCTGTGTACGCATGATCTAGCTTGTGCACGCAAGCTTGATTTTGTATACGCAGACCTGTTCTAGTGTGCATGATGCCGTTACCCAGAAGCCCTAATTTTTTGTTTGTTTTGTTTCTGCACTCATATGTTTGTTCTGTGTAGCCTCTTTTTTATATGTATAAGTGTCACACCTCAAACCCAAAAGGGTCCAAAAGAATGAGAAAAGAACCATCAAGAGAGAGACTATAGGAGATTTTTCTTTTCTTTTCCATAGGATAAGAATATATAACCATACTAAAATCTCTACATTACAAGTTAGAGCTCTATAATACATTTACGGACAATAAAAAAAAATCATGTGCCTCCACATAAACATGAATATATTACAAAACTCCAATTGGATTACACTGTTAGGACATATATGATTTAATGTTTGGGACATATATCAATATTGAATTGGTTAATCCTTTGACAAAACGCACTTTACTTGTAATTGGGTAAATCTAGGATGTGTTTAATGTTTCAAGGAACAAGGTTTTAAGATTAAGTGTTAAAGCCATGCAAGTCTGTCCAAGAAACAAGTGAAGAAGTGCTGGATTTTAAAACTCGACAGCTAGCTTGATAGCTAGTATCTATTGAGGTTTAAAAAGCTGTTGAAGCCCGATACTCGACAGCTTCTCGATAGATAAGTTACCTATCGAGGTTTATGAAATTCAGTTTTTCAGAGCTGATTTCACTTCAATCCGTGAATACATGTTTGGGCTTTCTTTTCTCACAACCCTAAACATATATAAGGATTGTTTTAAGGGTCGTCAAAGGTTGCGCAAGTGTAAAGCAAAGTTGTGTTCATGCAAATTGTGACCGAAGACAGAATTTGTCTTAGTTCATCTTTCTCTTGAAGAAGCTGCTGTGTTTGTACACCGTAGGGCTTTGTAACCAAGGAGCTTTGTGATCTTTATCATGTGATGAACTAAAGAACTTTGTAGCCAACATCTTTCTCAAGTTGGTGAGTAAGCCCGTACTGGGATCCGTGCATCAAATTGGTTAATCACGTACTGGGAGTCGTGCATTACAAGGAGAGATTGTTACTATAGAACAAGTCCAATTGGGTATTGGGGTAAGGGTTCAATTGTAGGTTGATATAAGGTACTGGGATTCCTTTATTTGTAACTGCTTGTTGTGAAAATAGTGAAATCTCGAGAGTGGTGACCTTAAAATCACCCGGTGGGGTTTTTGCCGTATAGGTTTTTCCCATTCGTAAACAAATCACCATATCAATTTATTTTCCGCTGCATTTTAACTTAGTTGGTGATTTGTTTGTGCTACCACGCGTATTGCATGCTAATTGAATTAATTAATTAACTTGGCTAATTAATTTGTTAATTCATCATAAGGGGTCAATACATTCTTGACCTATCAAGTGGTATCAGAGTGGGCACACTTTGATTAGATTTTAATCTTTGCTATGTGATCCATTGACCCCTGTGTGTCATGGATAGAGGACAATCTCTTATTATACCTCCTTTATTTGATGGCACTAACTATGCATACTAGAAAGTACGCATGAGAGCTTTCTTGTAGTCATTAGATGAGAAGGTGTGGCAAGCTGTGGAGATAGGCTGGACCAAGTCAAAGAAAGCGTCGACTGATTGGGATGATGGTAAAATCAAGACAGTTAACTTCAACAGCAGGGCATTGAATGCTTTATTCAGTGTAGTCATGAATGAGGAGTTCAAGAAGATATCCTATACTGAAACTGCAAAGGAAGCATGGACCATCCTCTAGACAACTTATAAAGGAACTAAGGCTGTCAAGGATTCAAAACTTCAGAGGCTTACCATGAGCTTTGAAGAGATTAAGATGAAGGAGGATGAGTCATTTGATGAGTTCTATGCCAAGCTCAAGGACATAGTGGACTTAGCCTTTAATCTTGGGGAAGCCATTCCCGAACCCAAGATTGTTAGAAAGGTGCTTAAATCTCTACCCAAGAGATTTCAAGCCAAGATCACTGCGATTGAGGAAATTCCTTTAATAGAGTTGGTTGGCAATCTGTAGACCTATGAGTTGGGTTTGACAAGGATAGAGAAATCTGGTAAGGGAAAGAGCATGGCATTGAAGGCCAAGAACAGTGACACTGATGAGTCTTCATGAAGATTCTAAGATGAAATCCTATATCACTTGGCAATTCAAAAAGTTTATGAAGAATGCCAATGCTAAAGGATTTGACAAAGATTGCAAGCAGTCTAACTCGTCTCAGTTCAAGAACCAGGGCAAAGGAAATAAGGATGCTAGGGATGGCGGTTAGTACACTGTTCCCTCAGGACCAAAATGCTTTAGATGTCAAGGCTTCTAACATATGAAACAAGAGTGCCCTACATATCTCAAGACCATTGGGAAAAGCAAGGCACTTGCTACTACCTTGAGCGACATCGAGCCTGAAGACGATTCCGACAATGAGGATGATGGAATCTTAAATGCCTTCACTATCACCGTAAATCCTACTAAGGGGATTTTTGAAGATGTGGATGAAGAAGACTTGGTGGAGTCTAAGTTTGAAAAGATGGATGAGCAAGATGACATCCACATAGCCTATGCAAAGTTATACAAGGTCTCGGAAAAGTATGAGAAGTTGTATAGGTTGGCCACCAAGAAGCTCAGTGATGTGGAGCTTGAGTGGGAAGAAATCTCCATGAAATTTGATGAAGCTAGTCAAACCATTGGAGCACTGAGATTTGAGAACAATTTCTTGGCCGAGAGAACCAAGAAAATGGATAATCATATAACAAGGGCATTGTTGATAATTAAGTATTTTTAGAATATTTATTTTTCAAATTATTATTATTTTAAGGACCTAATTATCAAAATAAAAGTGATAATTTTAGAATACCAGTTAAAAGTATGTCTAGTTGCAGTTCCCGACTCAAACAATCCCTAAAAAAGAGTCTAGATTGAACAAAAATTGGGAATTGGGCTCGGCACTTGAGAGGGCCATTCAACACATGAGAGGGCCAATCGGCACATGGTAAGTGCCGATTGACACTTCCCATTTGTCGATTGGCACAGCTTCGAGGCTTGGCCTAGAAATATTCTAACCAATAAAACACATCCATTTCTAATTTTTAGGGATAATAATGCAACCTAATTTGTATTTGATCCAATCCAGCTTATTTTTTAAGAACCAAACCTCTATAAATAGGGAGCTTAAATCAGAAATGGGGACCCCTTTTTTTTTTTTCCTGACTTCTCTCTCCTCTTACGTTAAAAAAGTTCTGGAAGCTTTGCTTTAGGAATTTCTTTTTTGCTAAGAGGTTTCACTAAATCCTAAAAAAAAATTGTTTCTCTTTGAAGAACTCTCTCCTTGAGGATTAAGTTCATGTAGGTATGATTCTAACTTTGTTTCCATAACATGCTTTCATATATGTTTTAGTTTCCATGGACGTGATTTTTTTTTTTTTTTTTTTTTTTTGGGTGTGTTTTGTACGTTTTTAGACCCCTTAAATCACAACCAGATTAACCTAGGTAATTAGCCAAGTGATTACTTAGTCAAATTATCAAGTCTAGGTTAACACACATATATCATATTATGTAAAGCAGCGGAAAATAAAGAACACAACGATATGATAAGCCAGGAAAACCAAACCGGTAAAAAACCTGGGGAGGATTTAACCTAGCTATCCTCAAGGTAAAAAGCAAATCCACTAGAAAGAATTGAAGTTTACACAATAGTGACTTAGACCACTAACATCCTATCGCTACCTCGAGTAGGAAACTTACTACCACGACCCCATGATAGCTCCAAGTCCATGGACTACTTCTTTCTTTGACCTTTGTAAAACATAAACACCCACGTTTGTGACTTTGAGATTCCACTCAAAGGTTTAGCAACACAAACTCTCCTGTTTGTGACTCCAAGACCACCCTTGAAGGTTTAGATCATCAGTACCTTTGATGACTAGAGAAGGCAACAATTTCTACAATACTAGATCTTGAGATTCTTCAAGTAATAACACCGGTAAAAAATATGAGAGAGCTTTTTAGGTACAAAACCCTAAATACAAAAGAGGTACACTCTTCTCTCTTTGAAAAGCCTATTAAAAAACGTGCTTAGGGTTTCCTTTATATACTGGGAGAAGTAGATCTAAAACCCTAATCCTTAATGGGCTTGAACTACTGTTTAGGCTTAATTAAAATTCTACAGATACGACTTTCGATCGGTCGAGCTTGTTCTTTGATCGATCGAACTAGGAAAATTCTGAAATCTTCTTTTTGCAGCTTTTATGTTCTTGTGTGTTCACGATTTGCCAATTGTTCTAAACTTTTAGAATCTAACAATCTCCCCTTTTGGCAATTCGTGACAAAACTTTCATACAAAATGAAATGCTCAAATACAAGAACAACCCAATACAATAAAATGCCCAATTACATTACAAATCCCAATCTAAGACTCCTAACCTAGAAGTTGCAAGAAGAGGTAGAAGGTCTTGATCAGAATGTACTTGTCTTTCCTGAAAACACTCAAAAGAACACATCAACGCATGTGTGGAAAGAAAGACATATAAACAATAATATGAAGCAGAATATAAAAACAAAAATAAATTCTAACTCTCCCCCTAAGTTAGATACATCAAAAATATTCTCTTCCTTTCAAAAAATAATTTCAACTCCTCCTAAACAAAACAAACAGGATTCCCACATTTCATTTATTTCTCCCCCTTTTTGTCACGTATTGACAAAGACAACTCAAACAAAGAGTAGAGTGACAGTAAACATGAGAGAAAAAAGAGAACCAAGGGAACATAAAACCGTTTAGCTCTATAAAAAATAGAGGCAACTCCCCCTATGAAGAGCAAAAACTCCCCTTATGAACAACAAAGATTAAAGACAAGCTTCTCCCCCTATAAAAATAGGAAAACATAAAACAAGTTTTGGGAAAAACAGTTTAGAGGAAAATTTAGGAGGTGGGGAAAATAAAGACACAAACCAAATTTAAAAACTAAGTTAAGGATACACACGAAGAAGAATATTCTCTCTTTCAATAAATGCAAACTTGACATTATGTGACCCATAAACAGTTGCATGAGTAGAGAAAATATTTGCACATTGATTATCCATCATATCTCTTAAGAAAAATATTTTCTATAGTTCATACATAAAAAATAGCATATACTAAAATGTACAAAGGACTCAAAAATTAATCAATCAATTTTTAAATCACGTTGAGTACCCAATTTAGCAAAGTGTATGCATGTTATGTGTGAAAATAATGAGAGATATGACTGCAAAACTGCAAGATAGATATAGAAAAAAAAATGCAATGCATCTAAATCCTAAACATAACTGATGCATGAAAAAAAAGTTTGGTCAAATACTTAAAAACTAAAAAAAATTTCAGTTTCGATCGGTCGAGCATCGATCGAATACCAATCGAGCCAAGCAGATTCTAACCAAAAATTGTTATCGCAATTTCGATCGGTCGAGAAACAGGTTCGATCGATCAAAAATCTAGAAGAATCAAAAATTTGAAAAATAGAGCAATTTAATGCAGAAACTCCTCAAAGCACATTGTATTATGAATAAAACGCATGAGTATGAGATGAAAAGTTTTTCAAAAACATTTGAATTCAACACAGATCTTTCAAAAACAAGATTTTCAATCAATTTGTCCTCAAAGCTCAAACATTAAACACATTTTGCATTAAAATCAAGGAAATCTTAATCTTGGATGGCCACAACAAGATCACATACAATACAATGTACCAAGTTTAGCAAAGAGTAACTTGTGTAGTGTGTGCAACTAGCAAAAGCTTGAGATACATGTGAGATGATATGTAAATAGAAATCAAGCATAATTTCTACAAAATTCATCATATAAATTTGAAAGAGACTATCACCTAAAGAGTTACATCATATAACTCCCACATCTCCTAGAATAAAAGCTTGCAATCATGTAAGTTTCTTAATTTGCCTCATAATATACACACCAATTTTATTTGATTAGAAACTTATTAAAATAGCTAAGATAATGTACACACCAATTTTATTTGATTGTGAAGTTATTAAAGCCCAATAATGTACACACCAATTTTAGCATTTAAATCGAGGCTACACTTTATGTTCTTTTTGTGCATGCGCTACACTTTCTCGAGCACAAAATCTTACGATATACACTAAGGTGTTCATGATTGGCTAGCAAATAGTGGTGAGATGGTTATTTATGCCTTTCTCATTAAGTTCAAGTCCAACAATCAAAAGCATGTGACTTCAATCTCAAGATCAAATGATCAAAAACTATAAACATCTCCCACACAACATGCACTACAAAGCTCAAACTAGTAAAGTGCAAAAAATAAGCTTATCCAAGCTAAACAAGGTACATACGAATGTTATGTAAAAATAATATGGCCAACCTTGATTACAAGTCCGAGAAAAATAATACGAAACACAAAAATCTTTTTGGTTTAAAAAAATTTATGACCAAAAACAAAAAGCACACATTATGCTAAATGAACAATGCAAATGTAATGCGTGACAATGCTTAACTAAACTATAGAGGGTACACAAATAAGAAATATCAATTTCTTAATTAACCCATAAGTACATGTACAAACTAATACATACTCACACAAAATCTGAAATAGCTTAGCACTTATATAAAACATACTATTCAAGTTTCTCCACAATGTCAAGCATGTTCTAAATCAAGAAAGAGATATCATAACTCATGTAATCCTCAAAACAAATAAAACAAGACACAAAAAAATATTTGTCTTTTTGAATTTTTTCAATGTTTTTGGATTTTTTTTTTAATAAAAAACAACCTAAAAAATACAAAAACAACCAAAAACAAAAACAAAACATGTCCACAAACAATTGAAAGAATTAAATCAGGGACAAGTAAACAATACTCACCTTGGAGAATCTTTTCTCGCCCATATAGCATGAGTCTTCAGCTTTGTAGGTGAAAATCCATATGAAGCAGAGTGTATTTGAGGGATTACACCAATCTTCTGAGAAAGACTGAAATCCTGCGAATTCCTTTCACAAGCCAACAAGCTCAAATTTTTCAAAAGAATATGAAACAATTTATATGGATTTATGGCAGGAGAAATATCATCACATATCCTAGACTGAAACATAGAATGCTTAAATTTCAATTTATGACAATTAGGACAAATGTGATCGAAGACACCACAAAAGTGACAAACAGGAACAAATTTAGGAACATCAGTATTCCTAACAGCAAATCTAGTCTCAGATTTCAGTTTTTGCCTCAACAAAGAACAATTTGGTCTAATATGACCAACAACACCAAAAAGGTGATAGGTAGGCACAAAAACAGATTTATTATGCTCTCTAACAGTAGGTTTAGACATAGATTTAAAAACTTCAGCATCTACATCAGAACTTTTACCTTTGTCTAACCTAGCAAAATAAGTCTTTTCTTTATTATTCCTTTTGAAAGGAGGGATATAAACTTTCTCAGTTTTAGGTTTAAAAGAAACAGAAACACTTCTGTTATCAACAGCAGGCTTGGTACTAGACAAATTTTCAATTTTAGCTTTAGATTCAACTAACTCTTGTTCCAAGCTTTTCATCTTCTCATCTTGAGAGGAAATTTGATTTCTTAAAAATTCTTTCTTTTTATTAGATTCATCTAATCTAACAACCAATTCCTCTTTTTCAAGATTAGCCAATTTTAACACTTTCTTGAATTTCTTAGCAATTTTCATAGATTTCAATAATTCCTTATGGAGAGTTTCACAGGCATCAATAAGATCAACAGAAACATGAGCAGAAACATGATAAAAAAGACACTTCAAATTATCCATGACAACAGGGGTCAAGGATCAGCTTTTAGATCAAAAGATTTAAAACAAAAGAGCTACCTGGTCTGATACCACTTGTACGTTTTTAGACCCCTTAAAACACAGCCAAATTAACTTAGGTAATTAGCCAAGTGATTACTTAGTCAAATTATCAAGTCTAGGTTAACACACATATATCATATCATGTAAAGCAGCGAAAAATAAAGAACACAACGATATGATAACCTAGGAAAACCAAACCGGTAAAAAACTTGGGGAGGATTTAACCTAACTATCCTCAAGGTAAAAAGCAAATCCACTAGAAAGAATTGAAGTTTACACAATAGCGACTTAGACCACTAACATCCTATTGCTACCTCGAGTAGAAAACTTACTACCACGACCCCATGATAGCTCCGAGTCCACAGACTACTTCTTTCTTTGGCCTTTGTAGAACATAAATACCTACATTTGTGATTTTGAGATTCCACTCAAAGGTTTAGCAACACAAACTCTCATGTTTGTGACTCCAAGACTACCCTTGAAGGTTTAGATCATCAGCACCTTTGATGACTAGAGAAGGCAACAACTTCTACAATACCAGATCTTGAGATTCTTCAAGTAATAACACCGGTAGAAAATATGAGAGAGCTTTTTAGGTACAAAACCCTAAATACAAAAGAGGCACACTCTTCTCTCTTTGAAAAGCCTATTAAAAAACGTGCTTAAGGTTTCTTTTATATACTGGGAGAAGTAAATCTAAAACCCTAATCCTTAATGGGCTTAAACTGCTGTTTGGGCATAATTAAAATTCTGTAGATACGACTTTCGATCGGTCGAGCCTGTTCTTCAATCGATCAAACCAGGCAAATTCTGAAATCTTCTTTCTGCAGCTTGTATGTTTTTGTGTGTTCACAATTTGCTAATTGTTCTAAACTTTTAGAACCTAACATGTTTTGATAACCATGTTTCTCATATGTTATCACATGTTCTTTTTTTAAAAAAAAAAAAATTCACGTGATTAATTGATGAGCATATCTAGATCTAGGCTTGAATCTTTCCTTAGAATTTTAGATTTGCAATTTTTCTTTATGTTTTTCTCAAACTAAAATCAAATCTGCAATTTTTCTCCATGTTTTTTTCAAAACTAAAAAAATTAGATCTGCATTTTTTTTTTCTCTTTGTTCCTTTTTCAAACCAAAACCAAATTTGTATTTTATTTATAAAATCAGATCTACATTTTTTCTTATAAAAATCTGCTCTATTATTAAGTAAAAAACCAGATTTGTATTTTTCCAAATAAAAATCTGATTGTTTTTTAAGTAAAAAACAAGATCTGCAATTTTTCATAAATATTGGTGTTTTCAAAATAAAAATATGTTTTCCCACATTTAAAAATCCCAACCAGATTTGAATTTTTATTAAAAATCCATTCTTTTTCTTTTATGGATGATAGGCCATGAATGTATTGACCCTTTGTGATAAATTAACCAATTAATTAGTCAAGTTAATTAATTAATTCAATTAACATGCAATACGTGTGGTAGCACAAAAAAATCACCAACTAAGTTAATATACAGCGGAAAATAAAGTTGACACAGTGATTTGTTTACGAATAGGGAAAACCTCCAAGACAAAACCCCACCGGGTGATTTTAAGGTCACCATTCCCAAGAATCCACTATTATCACAACAACCAGTTACAAGTAAAGGAATCCCAGTACCTTATACCAACCTATAGTTGAACCCTTACCCCAATACCCAATTGGACTTGTTCTGTAATTACAATCTCTCCTTTTCAATGCATGGCTCCCAGTACGTGGCTAACCAATTGATGCACAAATCCAAGTACGTGACTAACCACCAACTTGAGAAGGATGTTGGCTGCAAAGTTCTTCAGTTCATCGACACGATGAAGATTACGAAGCTCCTTGATTACAAAATCTTACGGCGTACAAACGCAGCAGCTTCTTCAAGAAAAAGATGAACTAGGGCATATGTCTCCAGTCACAATATGCTTGTGAAAAACTTTTGCATTAAGTTGCATCAGTTGTGACAGCCCTTAAAATAATCCTTATATATGTTTAGGGTTGTGAGAAAAGAAAGCCTAAACAAATATTCATGGATTGGTGTGAAATCAGATCTGAAAAACTGATTTTTGTAAATCTCGATAAATAGGTTATCTATCGAGCAGCTGTCGAGCATTGGGCAAAAGCTGCATTTTAAACCTCGATAGATGCTATCTATCGAGCTAGCTATCGAGCTTTAAAATCCATCACTTCTTCACTTGATTCTTGAACAGATTTGCATGGCTTTAACACTTAGACTTGAACTCTTGTTCCTTGAAGTATTAAACACATCCTAAATCTATCCAATTACAAGTAAAGTGCGTTTTGTCAAAGGATTAGCCAATTCTAAATGACATATGTTCCTAACATGATTCACATATGTCCTAACAATGGAAACTCAAAATTAAGTTTTTCATTAACTATTCTCATCAAATTTTTTCATAAAATGGCAAATCTAAGGTTCTTGAATAAAAGTTTAACCCTAGGTCTAAGATTTGACATAGCATTTGTTGCATATCATTTCATACTTTGAATATGGGTATTTAATGGTCACTAAGAGTCTAGAAGATTAGACTCTGTCTGGGTAGGGTGGGTGCCTAACACCTTCCCATCCTGTAACCTAGCCCCCGAACCTTAGAATTTTAGGTTAGTAGAACTAGTGCTTTATTTTATTTTTTGGTAGATTGTATCCAGGGCCAAAACCTTGTATTTCTTTTACATAGATTGTATCTAGGGCCAAAACCTTGTATTTCTTTTACATAGATTGTATCTAGGACCAAAACCTTATAAAGATATTCTACGAAATTGTATTTGTATAATCCATTAATGAAATTTGAGGTATTTTGGACATGTGAATTTGTATTTTATTTTTTCTTATATTTTTATAAAAAAATAAGTGACAACTCCACACATAATCCTAAAAAGGGAAGGTGCCAATGCCTAACCCCTTTTCTGAGAGCACCCTAGTTTTTTGGTCTCTCACAGTGGTGACTTCATTAGGGATGTCGAGGGCTAAGCTTCACATTAGACTTTAAATGACCAATTAAATACCCTTGTTTTTGTATGGTGTTTTGTTTGTTTGGCTGCTTATGTCTTGTGTTGTTTGTGTGATATTTTATTTGAAAATGCCATGTTGGTTGTTAAAAGCTTTCCCTAACTATCATAGTGTGTGCCATCAAAACAACAAATATGCATGTACCCATCTCAACATATGGTGGTAGTAACCATAGATCACCAGTCTTCATTAGATTTGGGTACCCAGTGGTGAACTCACCAACTCATAGCCCAGAGTCACTGGATCATTTCTTGTTGACTAAAAAGGATAGACTATGCCGTTTGGACCAACGTAATGTTCATTACATTACAAGTTGGGAGGTGTAATGTCCTAGCTATAGGAAACAATAAAACAACAAACTCACCCTACAATGTAACAACTTAGAACCTGTCCTTAGGTTGATCCACGTTAAAATTGCATTGCATATTGTGTGTGTTTGGACCATTGTTTGAGTCGTGGTGAGCCCAAGTTCAATACTTGGGCCCATCAAAATTGTTTGAATGTTGCGTTCATGCAGTTTAAGCCTAATCTTGTTAAAGCCAAAGTCCACCAAGATTTCAACCCTTTGGATCACAAGTTCATCAAAAGTCAAGCCCATCAAGCAAAAGGAAGATTCAAGCCTAATGAGTTAAGAAAGAATTGAAGATTTTCTCAACTCCATCCTGGAAGGTCAAGAGAGGACAAATGAAGAACTAGCCTAAATCTCCTAGATAGTCAACTCTACATTACAAGTCAACTTAGCCAATCAAGCTATGCTCTCTACCTTGTGCAAGGATGATTCACTATAACCCGAAGAGATCCCACACTTTCAATTCTTAAAGAAAAGAGCTAGGGATTTCAATGAGTTTTCTTTCCAACTATCCCCACCAATCAACAAGAACATGTCAATGGACTCAATCCCCAAGGAGGTAGTGCCTTGCCACATTAGAAATGGTGCAATCAAACCATCAACTAGCAATTTTAGGCGTCGAAGGAATTTTTCAGAGTTACACATGACTTTGAGTGAAGCCTTGGAAAAATTACAAGCTAAGGGATTACTGAAGCCATTGGATCCCAAGCCAATACCACATCCCATGCATAGAAGCTACAACCCTAATGCTCATTGCAAATATCATCAAGGGAGAGGCCATACCACTGATAAATGTTATAACTTGAGGCATGACATTCAAGATCTCATCGAGCAACAAGTCATTACTCCGCCATCATCAGCCAGCCATCCAGACTTTTCTTGAATTTCATTTTATAAGTTTTTAGATTGGCTCTTTGGTTTTATTGTTTATTTAGGATTTGCTTTCTAGTGGGTCTTTTACTCAAAAAAATCCATGTGGTGTTTGATGCATTTGATTCATCATGTTGTTTATATGTACATTAAAAAAATAAACGGATTAGGGACATTGGGCCTTCTTAGTTACCTTTTTCTAAAAACTTTTTTTTGTTCTTTCAAAGACTCCAAGATTTTTCCAAAGCCTTCCTTTCAAAGACTCCAAAAGTTTTTCAAAATCCTTCTTTTCAAGTGAATACAAGAAGATCCATTTGATAAAACTTTTTTCCAAATCATGATGATTAATTGCTCTACCAATCAATTTGTTCTAAAGAGGGATTTAACTTCATTCAATCCATGTAAGGGCTTTTGCTAAATATTTAGAATATGAGAAGAAAATTTCCTAAAAGGCAATCAAAGAAATTCATCCATTCATCCAAATTTCTCAAACCACATACATTTAATCTTAGTCTCTAAAGAATTTTTCACATCATTGGGGCATTCATACTTCTATTCCATGAAAAATTATTATATGAGTTTAAGCAAATGTGCCTACAAGTAAAGCATCACTAGGGATAGGAGGCCATCTTTGGTAACCCACATTATTCCTTGACACCTATTACAATAATTATCCATTGCTACCCAACTTGAGCCTCTAAATAGTTAGCCTATTTTTCGATGAACCCACTAAAAACTTAAACCTTGGGTGGGAAAATTAAGTATGCATGCTTAAATCTCAAGAGAAGGAAGTGTTGACCTCATGGATTCAGCATCACTTGGTGAGGTCCTTAATGAAAACAACGAGATCGGTTTAGAAGAAGAAAAAGATGAAGAGTTCATCAAGTTTAGGAAAGAGATTAAAGCTCAGATTTGTGCTAAAACCCATGAGCTTATTTAGACCCCCAATTAAAAATTATGGCTAGATTGCTTTTACTCTTACTTAATCAAAGTGCGGAACAAGAGTAAATGAGCAAAATGAACCGATATTACTCTAGTGTATACACATGAACAATAAACAATAAAAGTAAAGCACAAGAGTAAGGGAAGATAGATGCAAACACAGGATAACACCAAGATGTGTTATCGAAGAGGAAACCGAAGAACTTGGCGAAAAACCTCTCCGCGACCCTCCAAGTCGAAATTGATCTACTAGAGAATAAAGTTAGAGTACACGAATAACAAAAGGCCCTCAAAGCCTAGTCTACCTAATGTACTTGAGCCCTCCAAGCTCCTGCTACCAGCGGACTTCTCGGAGTCATGTCTTCTCTAGCTTTTCAGATCCCACAATATGCTCGATTGCATCTGCTAAGCCTCACCGGCTTCTTTTGGCAAATCCCTAAAGCTTCCCAAGTTCTAAAACACTCTCTACACTCTGAATAGGTGTGGGTTGTGTTTGGGTACAAATCTTATCTCAAGGTATGGCAATGGGAGAGGGAAGAAGAAGAGGCTACAATGATTTCTCTCTAAGAATGAGTAGCTCTCTCTCTAAAAGATGGGCATGTTGTGTTGTAGAAAACCTATCTAGAGTTTTTCTCTTTGAATAGTCTCTCTTACTTTTGTGGGTAATGAGGGTATATATAGTATAGGTGAAGGGTAAGAAAGTCACACTTAAAATCCTCTAGGTAGAGAGTTTCGCAAGTACCTCACGGGTTGGCCCTTCTCGCGAGACACTAGCGAAACTAACAGCCTGGCATGACTCTTCAGTTTCCAGCATGTGCTTCTCACGTACCCTTTTCGCGGGTTACTCTTCTCGAAAACTTCTCATGAGCTAGTCGCTAAATTGCACTGATCTTTAATTCATGCTTGATTCTTCATCAACTTAATACTAAACCCAATACAATAAAATTCCACAAAATACAAGGAAATAAATTAATGCACTTACAACACTTTTTGTCATGGAATAAAGCCAACATAAAACATAGTTGTAAATCACAACTTTACAAGAGAGTTCATCAAAGAAAAGGGATTTCACCCCATCAAGCTAGGTAGGAAGGAAATCCATCAAGGAGAGATAAGATTTTGAGAAAGCATCAAACTGTGAGTAAAAAGAGAAGGCCATCAAGCTAGAAAAGACTTCAACCAAAAAAAGAGAGAGAAGTGAATGCATGAATTTTCATCAAGTTCTGAGAGAATGCTAATTCATCAAAAGACACAAGAGACATGAGATTCCATGAATGATCATTCAAGTTGAGAAGGATGAGCAAAAATGAAGACTTATTGTTGGGGTACATTTCTTTACACCTAACGTTGTTTAAATAACACCTATTTATTTTGAAATGCCCGAAAAAATTATTGGGCATGCCTTAATATTTTCTGACTATCACTATGACTAGTCCACAACTTTTCTCCTCTCTATCACAAAACTGGGCTGCAAATACAAAACGCTATGAGACCCCAATATTTTCTCGTGAAAACCCGAATTATTTAGTAAGTGAGATAAAAACTAATCTTTTCTAAAGCCCAAGAATACTCATGCTTGGAAATATTTGAAAAGCCCATGATTCAAATCCATGGCAAAACAATTTTATCACTGGAATTCAAATCCATAATCAAAGCCCATGGTTTAAACCCATGGCAATTTATTTATCCAAAAGCCTAATTCTCATTGGCAATATCTAAAGTCCAATTTTCACTGGCAACATCAAAGCGCAGTTCTCGTGGTAAGTATTCAGACCCACAAAGCTCAATATTTACATTATGATGTGGTTATTAGAAACCACGAGCATTATTTACAATGTAGAATTCACGGTGAACAATTTACAAAAGCATTTTGAAGCTTGTCCTATTGTTTCAAATGTTACAACTAATTGCCCAAAGGCCCATTGTAAGTATCTATGAAAAAACCCAAAGTATTCACTAACAAAAGTCCATGAGGAAAGAAAGCCCATGGCAAACATGTGTTGTTAATGTCCATTTTGTAGGATGCACACAGCCTGGCCCAAACGAACTAGCCTATGTATGCAAGCCCAATGTAAAAGACACCAGCAAGAGGCAAAGGATTGAGAGTGGACAACCAGCCCTTGTTCATCCCTAACCAAAAAAACAACTAGAGACCCCTACAAGAGAACCAAGCCTTTGAGGATGAACTAGGGGCTGTCCCATCAGTTTTCTGCCACCCTCTGCCTGACATGAACAATGCCCAAGGGCTATCATATCAGCTGAAGTCTGAAGAATGATGGAACTCCATCACCTTCCTCAAGACTGTACCTCTAGCGGAAGGGGAGCTGAAACCAAATTATCCAAACTCCAATAAATTAATGCTAAAAATGTTTTAAAAGACATGATTCATATGCCAAACCCATGAATCCTAAAGGGGAAAAATTGGGAACATGTGGTTTGGAGGGCATAAAGGGATCTCCAGCGAAACCCCCTAAAGTAGACTAGAGGGTGACACCTAGCTTGGAGTGTTAAATCTTACTTCTCAGGGGTTCGAATCTCAGCTGCAACATTAGAATTCGCTCTTGATACACACCTCAATCACTATATTTATGCTTAGCCTCAGAAATCCTGGCATTTAATGCAAAACACTCTAAAATCCCATCATTACCTAAAGAAGCAAGGCAGCTCCTAAAGTATATTTTCCTACTTCTGATCAAAAATCCCAGGAGAGATAACCTTGTATCACTAGCTCTGACTAGTCATACGTTTTTGGATTCTTGTTAATTAATGCTTCTCAAAAGCTTCATTATAAAAACATACATACACACCTCAGCCCATAGGGGGGACAGTGACCCTTTCTGAAATTCTGGGTTTGTTTGCTATCTTGCTTGTGGTTTAGCCTCCTTCAATCTCACCACTCATCATCCTAAGCCCACACTCATCTAATCTCAAATGGTCTCTTCCCCCTTTCACACAAATGCAGCCCATAAATGTCTCTCAACTAGTCATAAACAGACCACCACACACAAAAAGCCTTAATCTTAGTATCAATCCCATCCCACTCACTCAAAAATAGCTCACATTCATCTCATTCATGCCATATAAATATACACCCACTAAAATTTTAGCTTAATATTTGCTGCACTGAGCTGGGGATCTTTCTTTCCCTTCACACCATGCCAATTAATCATCCTTTTCTTTTTCCTATGGAACCTTTGATGTTTACTTTTTATTTTACTATAGAAGGATATGATGTATTCATAACGATCGAACTCTTCCTTCACATTAATGTAATAATGGCTGAAAGTACAATGAATTCCTCTTAACTGAGACATATAAGGATCCCCGGGAGTTAACATTTTCCTAAATTTATCTAATTATTGATTGCTGGACTGTGTAATTTCACCCCTACCATTGGACAATTCATCTTTTTGGACTTAAGTGTAACTTCACCCTTATCGCTAGAGAATTTATTTCCCTTGAACTAGCAGAACAGGACCACTAATGTACTAACTAAGTATTGTAAAGTATTTTCATTGGGCTTTTTGTTGCTATTTTGTTAAGTGCAGCCTTTTGTTTTTTCTCGCTTGGATAGGCTTGTCATCACACCGAAAGCCTTTGGGTGCCATCTCAAGAGCCCATAGTCGAGTTTCGGCTTGGTTTCCCGATATTTTATTTAGAGTCATCAATTTCCCCCTCAACACTTATTAAAAGCAAAATTCAATCAAATTGAGGAAGACGAGGAAAAGAAAAAGTAGGATACATTTCATCAAAAAAGTGTATTCAATCAAGTAAAAAAAATTGATAGTGCATTAGAAAGGATAAGAGGATATCAAGGAGAAATGAAAATTCATCCAAGAAAGATGAAAGTTTGTTGAAAGCAAAAAAAAAAAAAAAGCTTGCTAGGCTGAAAACTTGAAAGGACGGTCTAGGCAAAAATTATAGCCAAAAAAAAAAAAAAAAACCCGCTAGGCTGAAAACCCAAAAGGGTGGTTTAGGCAAAAATTAGAGCAAAAGCAAAAAAAAAAAAAAAAAAAAAAAAAAAAAAATTCAAAAAAAAAAATATTTCAAAAAATGAGAGTGAGTGATCTAACCACAAGATAGGATGCTAAGAAGACCAAAAAGAGGAAGTTGTCAAGCGAAAAAAATCAAGACCAAATGAAAGGAATCTATGAAAACAAATGAGAAGATTATGAACATGACAAGGATTTTAGCACAAAAGTCAATGATAGAAGATGTGGAAAAATCTTCCAATGCTTGAATTTAAAGTATTACATACTTGGAGAAATATCATAAGGGTTTTGAGCCTTTTATATCCTTCCTTTCAATAACCTGAACCCGGCCTACATTACAACCATTGAATAAAGACCTTCTTGAAGTCCTACTGATTGAAAGCACACATCTAGCTCTAATAATATTTTCTCTTGGATTAAGAAGGAAAACTGCTCAAGATTATCAAGCCCCATTAGCTGATATCTTTTCTCAAGTGACTTTAAAATAAAATAAAATAAAATAAATCTAAGCTCCAAACACTCCCTTGGTTTGCTTCCAACAAAAAATTAACTCTCAAGAGAACAAATTTCCAAATTCTAAAAAATTTTCTAATCTTCAAACTTAGGATTTTTCCCTTTCTTGCTTGTTCCCAACATATGGGATTTCCAAGTGTCCTCACATTTCATTTCTTTGTGTTATGACATATGTGAGTCATGTTAGGAACATATGTTAACATTTTATGCAATTGACTAATCCTTTGACAAAACGTACTTTACTTGTAATTGGGTAGATCTAGGATGTGTTTAATGCTTCAAGAAACAAGGTTTCAAGTTCAAGTGTTAAAGCCATACAAGTCTGTCCAAGAATCAAGTGAGAAAGTGCAGGATTTTAAAACTCGACAGCTAGCTTGAATGCTAGCATCTATCGAGGTTTAAAAGCTGTTGAAGCTCGTGGCTCGACAACTAGCTCGATAGATGGCTATCTATCGAGGTTTATGAAATTCAGTTTTTCAAGCTGATTTTCATCCAATCCGTGAATGTATGTTTGGGCTTTCTTTTCTCACAACCCTAAACATATATAAGGATTATTTTAAGGGTCAAAAAAGGTTACGCACAGTTGCACAAGAGCATAATTCCACAAGTGTGAAAAAGTATGACCGAAAACCTAGTTTTGCCCTAGTTCTTCTTTCTCTTGAAGAAGCTGCTGTGTTTTACACCGTAGGGTTTTGTGACCAAGCAACTTCATGATCTTCACCTTGTGATGAGCTGAAGAACTTTGCAACCAACATCCTTCTCAAGTTGGTGATCAAGTCGCATACTGGGATTCGCGCAATTGGTTAGTCACGTACTGGGAGTCGTGCATTGAAAGGAGAGATTGTCATTACAGAACAAGTCCAACTGGGTATTGGGGTAAGGGTTCAACTGTAGGTTGGTATAAGGTACTGGGATTCCTTTACTTGTAATTACTTGTTTTGTAATAGTGGATTCTCAGGAGTGGTGACCTTAAAATCACTCGGTAGGGTTTTTACCATGTAGGTTTTCCCCATTTGTAAACAAATCACAGTGTGAATTTAATTTCTGCTACATACTTAGTTTAATTGGTGATTTGTTTGTGCTACCACGTACATTGCATGTTAAATTAATTACTTAATAAACTTGGCTAATTAATCAATTAATACATCATAAGGGGTCAATACGTTTTTGGCCTATCAAGTGGTATCAAAGGAGGCAAACTTTGATTAGGGTTAATCTTTGTTGTGTGATCCATTGACCCCTGTTTGTCATGGATAGAGGACAGTCTCTTATTATACCTCCCTTATTTGATGGCACTAACTATGCATACTGGAAAGTACGCATGAGAGCTTTCTTGTAGTCTTTAGATGAGAAAGTATGGCAAGCTGTGGAGATAGGCTAGACTAAGCCTACGGAAGTGCCGGCTGACTGGGATGATGCTAAGATCAAGGCAGTAAACTTCAACAACTGGACATTGAATGCTTTATTTAGTGTAGTCACATATGAGGAGTTCAATAAAATATCCTGCACTGAAACTGCGAAGGAAGCATGGACCATCCTTTAGACAACATATGAGGGAACCAAGGCTGTTAAGGATTCAAAACTTTAGAGGCTCACTACAAGCTTTGAAGAGATCAAGATGGAGGAGGATGAGTCGTTCGATGAGTTCT
This sequence comes from Quercus tomentella, assembly GCA_028535165.1. Classification (NCBI taxonomy): domain Eukaryota; kingdom Viridiplantae; phylum Streptophyta; class Magnoliopsida; order Fagales; family Fagaceae; genus Quercus; species Quercus tomentella. The sequence continues at coordinate 8,773,681 of JAPQVY010000023.1, read as the reverse complement.
ATGTCAAGCTCAAAGACATAGTGAACTCAGCTTTTAATCTTGAGGAAACTATTCCTGAACCCAAGATTATGAGAAAGGTGCTCAGATCTCTACTCGAGAGATTCCATGCTAAGATCACTGCTATTGAGGAATCAAAGGATATTGACAAAATACCTTTGATAGAATTGGTTGGCAATCTACAGACCTATGAGTTGGATTTGACAAGGATTGGGAAATCGAGCAAGAGCAAGAGCATAGCACTGAAGGCCAAGAGCAATGACACGGATGAGTCTTCCGATGATGAAGATTCTAAAATGAAATCCTACATCACCAAGCAATTCAAGAAATTCATGAAGAATGCCAATGCAAAGGGCTTCGACAAGGACCGTAGGAAATCAAGTTCTTCTCAGTCTAAGAGCCAAGACAAAGGGAAAAATGATGCTAGGGATGACGGTCAGTACACTGTTCACTCAGGACCAAAGTGCTTTGGGTGTCATAGTTTCGGTCATATGAAACAAGAGTGCCCTACTTATCTCAAGACCATCGGAAAAAGCAAGGCATTTGTTGCTACCTTGAGCAACACTAAGCCTGAGGATGACTCCGATAATGAGGATGATGGAATCCTAAATGCCTTCACTGCCACTGTAAATCCTATTGAAGGGATTTTTGAAGATGTGGATGAAGAAGAGGAATTGGTGGAGTTTAAGTTTGAGAAGATGGATGAATAAGATGACATCCACACAGCCTATGCAAAGTTATACAAGGTCTCAGAAAAGTATGAGAAGTTGTATAGGTTGACCACCAAGAAGTTTAGTGATGTGGGGCTTGAGCGAGAAGAAATCTCTACAATGTTTGATGAAGCCAATCAGACTATTAGAGCACTAAGGTTTGAGAATAATTTCTTGGCTGAGAAAACTAAAAAGCTTAAGGTAGAACTGTTCCAAGTCAGAGCTCAATTGGAAAGGACTTCAAGCGCTAAGCTCGATGAGATGCTCAGTTTTTAGAAATCGGCTTCCGATCGAACTGGTTTAGGGTATGATTTCTCTTTTCCTAGTATTACTTCTACTAGTACTACTATTTTTATTCCTTCAGCTAATAATGTTGAAACTGAGACAATGATGTTAAAAATGAATTAGCTAGTGAGAACATAGATAAGGGTAAATCTATCTTGGGAGCACCCCTTAAGCTTGATAAGAAAGAGATAAAAAACCCTAGGGGTAAGAAGGGAAACTCTGAAAAGCCTAAACAGAAAATGCAACATTTCTGTCATCACTGCGGCACTGCTGGACATACTTGACCTAATTGTTATAAGTTGTTAGCCACTCAAAAGAGCAACAACATGATCGCATCGAGAGACCAAAATCAGTTTCCATCCTCTTTTGCTCCTCTTGGAGATCTTCTCAAAGCCCTTATGTTTCTTTCGAACTTGAACGGTTTTAATTCTTCCTCCTTACCACCGAATCAAGGGTTTGCTAAACGGAAAGGTTATTCCAAGGTGTGAAAGGAAAAGGGCTCTAAGTGATTCTGTCACTTTTTCTCTCTCTTCGCTTCTTGTGTTTGTGTTTGCATTACTTGTGTGTTTTGCTTTCATGTTTTGACTCAGTCTAGTTTTATGCATTGCCTTGTGTAATATGTTTTTGTTTGGTTATTTTTCAGTTTTGCTTTATTTTGCTTTTCATATAAAAAAAATTGAAAAATCAGAAAAATACAAAAACAATGTGTGTGTTTGTGTACATTGGTACTTGTGTACCTTGGATGGCCATTGAAACAAAGTTTTTCTAAACTTTGTATCTTTTGTAGCTTAGATGAGCATCTCTATGCACAACTAAGCAAGTGAGCTTTGTGGTTCATGTTTGTGATGAGTAAGGTTAAGTGATCTCTTGTACTTAACACTCATATCACTCTTTTTGATGGGAAGGACTAGAAAATCCTAAGAGAAATGCATAAATAACCATCTTACCATTGTTGCCCGCCAATCATGAAATGACATTTGTATGCTTCAGCATAGTAAAAGTGGAATGTCAAATGCTTAACATAATTGGGTATTTTTTATTTTATTTTTATCTCTTATATGCCCTTGCATGATATGCTTAAAAGAAAAATATATGCAAAGAAAAATAAAAGCAAAAAGATTAAAATGCTTTATATATGATTGCAAGCGTGTATTCTAGGAGATGTGGGAGTTATAGGATGTACCTTGAAGATGATAGTCCCCATCAAACAGTTATGATTATGTGTGAGTTAAAATGATTTTCTTATATCTCAAATCGTCATAACATGATGACACTTATGCAATCTTGCAATATTTTTCACACAAACACGTAATATTCTTTGCTATTCTTGATACAAGTAGACATGGCAAAATAGGTCAAACCCGTTTGACCCGACTCGTTTGACTCGCAACCCGTTTGACACGTAACCCGATTGACCCATTTAAAAATGACTCGTTTTAACCCGTGACCTGTTTTGACCCTCGACTGATTGACCCGACCCGACCCGACCGTTTTGCCACGTCTACCAATGTTGAGTAGATTGAGATTGAGGTGTAATTTTTATAAAATATTTACTTATTCTTCTTTACTTAATATGTTATGTACTCCATTATAGTTTGTCATTCTTTACTTACCACCTTCGTTTTCTCTTCCTACTTTAAATAGATCAAAGATTATAACAAGATTAGTTTCTAGAAAGTTGGAACAAGAGTTGCACCAAATTTGGGTATCCAGTCAAGTGTTTAGTGGTAATTGGTAACAATATTACCAATGAGAATCTAATCACAGTTAAGGAACTCATAAACAATTGATAGATTGCATCTATTTCCAAAAAAAAAAAAAAAATTTTTGAAAAATACGGGTCAACTCGACCCAATTCGCGACCCGACTCAACCCGCGACCCGAGTAACCCGTTTAAAAATGACCCATTTTGACCCGCGACCCGTTTGACCCGCAAACACGATTGACCCGACCCGAACCCGCCCCGCCCCGCCCGTTTTGCCATGTCTAGATACATGTGCAGGTACAATGTGATTTGGCCATCACAAGGAATACTTGTGTTAATATAGCTTACTAAACTGTCTTAACTTGTTTTTGAAATATAAAATTGGTTAGACTTGTTTAGTGTGTGTGTGTGTGTTTTGGGATTTAAATGCCTATCATTTTTATTGTTGAGAGATGATTTTGAGAGCTTAAAATGTTGTTTGGATCTTTAGTTGAGTAGCATGCTTGATTGCATTCATGTCTATGTTTTTCTCTTCTTTGAAAAACTATTTTTAAGCAATCTCGATAGCTCCTCGACACCTAGCCTATCTATCGAGCTCTTCAGCTTCTTTTTATCACATTCTCGACAGCTTTCGATAGCTACTTTGATCCATCGAGAGACTTTTTGTTTGCTCAATAGCTCCTTGACAGCTACCTTGATCCATCGAGCTCCCTTTGTGAGGAAACCTCTGGACAACTCCTTGATAGCTGTTCTCGCGCCTTTTAATTCTCGATAGCTCTCGATCTGTCAAGATTAATGAAGCTTCTATATAAGCCTTCCTCACGATTTCAGATTTGTTCTCCTCGATCTCTCTCGACAGTTTCTGACCTCTCAACTTCCTAAACCTCTCTCTCTCACTCAAATTCACTTTCCCACTCATTTTTCGGTCTCAAGATCTGCTTCTCTTTCTAGTATGATTCTCTTTTCATCTTTTTATCATGCATTTCACATCTTTTGACCTAGAATTTGGGGTTTTTTGAAATTTTTTGGGATTTTTCAAAATTTTGAGGTTTTTGTAAAATTTTTGGGATGGGTTTTTGTTTAAATGATGTCAAATCATCATACATTGCATTTTATGAGCATTTTAACTATATTGTCATGCATTTTAGATGTGTGCTCTATATGTTGTCTCATTGTGTGTTGCTAGGATTGGATTGGGCTGAGCCCATGATGTTTTTTCCATTGCATATCACATGCTCATGCATTTTCGTGCATACGTATCTTACATTCTCTAGATTCTTATATATTGATCGTGATTGGTGCGTTTCTAGGTGTCTCCCTCTCTCTCTCTTGTTTACGTTAGTTGCATCATGGCATCTAAACGTAAATCCACTCCGTCCCGGAACCCTCTTCATTTTGGGGCATCCACTTCTTCTGACCCCACTCACTCTCACGTCCGATTCCGTGATAAGAAGGTTTAATCGGACTTCTTTGAGAACTGTTCTAGACAAGGCATTCATTCGGAACGCCAAGTCATTCTGTCGGACTTCTCCGACACTAACCTACCCACTGTCATTTATAGTAGCGGTTGGGAGTCACTATGTGATGTCTCGGTCACTTGTCCATCCATGCTTATACAAGAGTTCTACTCCAACATGCATGGATTTGATTATTCAGTACCTCAGTTTTCTACTCACGTTCGAGGTACGCGCTTTGTGGTCACTCCGGATATTGTATCCGAGGTGCTCCACGTCCCAAGGGTAGCGCATCCTGACTACCTCAGTTATGAGCGTTGAAGAACTGTGTCCAAAGATAAGCTTATATCCTTTTTTTGTGAGCGTCCCTCTGATTGGGGTAATCGTCAGTTCATTTCTTGTATGGCCTTTGCTAAAGGTTTTAGGTTTCTTAACATGTTTATGACTTTTGTTTTTCATCCTTTATTTCATTATAACTCCATTACCAAGCCCCATGCTCGACTTTTGCTTTCCCTTTTAGAGCATCTTACTATAAATTTTCCCTCTCATTTTATTCTTTCCATCATAGATGTATATAGGGATACGGTAACCCGTGATAAGCTCATCTTCCCTTCGGCTATCATGAGGATTATACGCCATTTTTCTGTCCCCTTTCCCGTTTCCGACCACTTCCATGTCATGTGTGCCATAGAAGCTGCTACGGTTAAACGGAGCAAGGTGCAGCTACATTCAAGGTGGTCTAGGTCAGCAGCTCCTCCCACTCCTTTAGCTCCATCCACCTCTGCTCCCTCTTCTTCTGCAAGTGGTGTGATTCTTGATGCGATCATGGTGTAGCTTTAGCGCATGGATGCTCGCCTTGACATTCTCAGTGATGAGTTGCGTCAGGTGAACACCCATGTCGGCCGTATTGCCAAACAGCAAGCTCACCTTGGTGGCTTCGTGGAGTCTCCCTCTCCTCCTCCCTAGGCATCCGAGGACTACGAGGCATCCGAGGATGATGATGACTCTAACGACGACGATGATGATGCGGATGGAGATGCTAGCTCTTCCAGTGCTGATGAGATGTCTACTTGATACTCTTACCCTTTGTCACTCATGACAAAAAAGGGGAGTAGTTTTGGATATGAGAGTAGTTATACTCATAGAGGGAGGGTTAGTATAGAAGATTTTTGTTAAGGGAGTGTATATTGAGGGATGTAGTGAGGATTTTATGTATCTTTTTCTTTTCTTTATATTTTAGATACATTGTTCATGTACCTTAGATCTTGTGATCATGTTGTGATAGAAAACCTTGTACTTGTTGATATATATACATTTAAGGTTGTTATTACAGTTATTTCACCTATCTTTACATGTGTTGTGTTAGGACATATGTGTTTCACATGTTAAGAACATATGTCATGATTTTATGTAATTGGCTTATCCTTTGACAAAACGCACTTTACTTGTATTTGGGTAGATTTAGGATGTGTTTAAATACTTCAAGAAACCATGTTTCAAGATCAAGTATTGAAGCCTTCAAGTTTGTCCAAGAAAACAAGTTGATAGTGCAAATTCATTAAAGCTCGACAGTTGCATCTATCGAGCTTAAGAAAGCTGTTCAAAGCTCGGTGTGCTCGACACCTGCTCGACACCTATCTGTCGAGGTTTAAGATTTTTAGAATTCAAATATGATTTTCTTGGGATCCGTGAATATGTCTTTGGGCTTTCTTTTGTCCTAAGCCTAGACATATAAAAGGATTGTTTTATGGGCCGTCAAACAGTTCACAAGTTGCACAAGCTTTGAACAAACTCTGTTCAAGCAAATTGTGACCGGAGACGAAGTTCTTGCCCTAGTTCATCTCTTTCTCTTGAAGAAGTTGCTGTGTATGTGCATCGTAGGGTTTTGTGACCAAGCATCTTCTTGATCTTCATTGTATGGATGAACTAAAGAACTTTGCAACCAACAACCTTCTTAGTTGGTAATTGAAGTCGCGTACTAGGATCCGCGTAATTGGTTAGTCACGTACTTGGGAGTTGTGCATCAGAAAGGGGAACTGTCACTACAGAACAAGTCCAATTGGGTATTGGGGTAAGGGTTCAACTGTAGGTTGGTAAGGTACTTGGGATTCCTTTACTTGTAACCGCTTGTTGTGATAATAGTGGAGTTTCGGGAGTGGTGACCTGAAAATCACCCGATGGGGTTTTTGTCGTTAGGTTTTCCCCATTCGTAAACAAATCACCGTGTTATTTATTTTCCGCTGCATATTTAGTTTATTGGTGATTTGTTTGTGCTACCACATTTTTGCATGATAAATTGATTAATTAATAACTTGGCTAATTAATTAATTAATTAATTTCTATCACAAGGGGTCATTCAGTTTGTTGCCTATCAAGTGGTATCAGAGCAAACACACTCTAATTAGGGTTTAATCTTTGCTGTGTTGATCCATTGACCCTTGTTGTCATGGCTGTAATCGGCTTGAAGAGATCTTTGTTTTCAAATACATCTTGTTTTTCTAATCTCCTTTTGGTTGAGTGTTTCAGAAAATACAAGTCTAAAAGTTATTTGAATTCTCTTATGATGATTATTGAAAAAGATCTCAGTTTGGCTAAGAAGAAACTAGACTGTCTCAGAATGAAAATGTGCAAAGGGGTTCGTCTGAGAAGAGTGAAAGTTAAAGGCTTAGCTCGAAAAAGGCAGATGAGAGAAAGCACCATTCCCACTGATTTGTCATCTAAACATAAAGTGTGTTTTATGATGAAATCCGCATTTAAAGTTATGGACACTTGTTTGTGGTACCTCGACAACAGTTACTCAAGACACATGACTGGAGACAGATCTCTCTTCAAGACTTTTGAGTCTAAAAAAGATGGCGAGCTGATAGTTGCCCAAGTCTATGTTGATGACATCATCTTTGGATCGACTAAGGATGAACTTGCTCATGGTTTCTCAAAACTCATGCAGGCCGAGTTCAAGATGAGCATGATTGGAGAGCTGACTCACTTCCTTGGGTTGTAGATTCGTCAACAAGATTCAGGTATATTCCTATCTCAATCTAAATATGCTAAGAATTTTGTGAAAAAGTTTGGTTTAGAATTTGCTACTTCTGTCAGAACCCATATGAGCCCAAATGTTAAACTCATTGTTGACTTGTTAGGTAAAAGTGTTGATCCTTCTCTATATAGAAGCATGATAGGTAGTCTTCTTTACCTTACTTCTAGTAGACCTGACATTAGTTACAGTGTTGGAGTGTGTGTTAAATATCAGACTAATCCCAAAGAGTCCCATATGACTGCTTTAAAGAGAATCATAAAGTATGTCAAAACCACTGCTGAGTTTGGTGTGTGGTACAGCAAGGACACAAGTGATGTCCTAGTTGGGTACTCTGATGCTAATTAGGCTGAGAATGCTGTTGATAGAAAGAGTACTTCAGGGGGTTTTTTTACATGGGTAATAATCTTGTCTCTTGGATGAGTAAAAAGCAGAACTCCATCTCATTATCCACTGCAGAAGCTGAGTACATTGCTACTGGTAACTGTTGCACCCAACTCCTATGGATGCAAAAACTCCTCCATGATTATGGTATTTGTCAAGAACATCTCACTATTTATTGTGACAATACCAATGCCATTAACATCTCTAAGAATCCGGTTCAACATTCTAGAACCAAACACATAGAGATTCGACATCACTTCATTAGGGAGCTTGTCGAAGATGGTACTCTCACTCTTGAGTTTATTCACACCGATGATTAAAAGGTTGACCTGTTTACCAAACCTCTTAACAATAAACGCTTCGAATTCCTTCGTCAAAACATTGGTGTTATCTTCATGGGATGATCTTCTTCTCTTTTTCTTTCTTCCTCATGCATCTGCATCTAGTTTTTATGATTTGGTTGTTTAACATGTTTTTGTTTGGTTATTTTTCAGTTTTGCTTTGTTTTGTTTTTCATATAAAAAAAAATTGAAAAATCAGAAAAATACAAAAACAGTGTGTGTTTTGTGTACATTGGTACTTGTGTACCTTGGATGGCCATTGAAACAAAATCTTCTAAACTTTGTATCATTTGTAGCTTAGATGAGCATCTCTATGCACAACTAAGCAAGTGAGCTTTGTGGCTCGTGTTTGTGATGAGTAAGATTAAGTTGTCTCTTATACTTAACACTCATATCACTCTTTTTGACGGGAAGGACTAGAAAATCCTAAGAGAAAGACATAAATAACCATCTCACCACTGTTGCCTGCCAATCATAATATGACACCTGTATGCTTCGGCATAGCAAAAGTGCAGTGTCAATGACATTTATGTGCTTAGGCATAGCAAAATTAGAATGTCAAATATCATTGGGTATTTCTTCTCTTTCTAATATGCCCATGCATGATATGCTTAAAAAAATATACAAAGAAAAATCAAAAGCAAAAAGATCAAAAATGCTTTAAATATGATTGTAAGCGTGTATCCTAGGAGACGTGGGAGTTATAGGATGTACCTCGAAAGTGATAGTCCCCATCAAGTAGTTATGATTGTGTGTGAGTTAAAGTGATTTTCTTATATCTCAAATCGTCATAACATGTATACACTTATGCAATCTTGCGATGTTTTTCACACACAACACGCAATATTCTTTGCTATTCTTGATACATGTGCAGGTACAATGTGATTTGGCCATCACAAGGTTTTACATGTGTTAATGTATGCTTACTAAACTGTCTTGACTTGTTTTTGAAATATAAAATTGGTTACACTTGTTTAGTGTGTGTGTGTGTGTGTGTGTTTCTTTTTGAAGATCCATGTGCTTAAAATTTTTATTGAGAGATGGTTTTGAGAGCTTAATATATTGATTGGATCATTGGTTGAGTTGCATGTTGGATTGCATTCATATCTGTGTTTTTCACATCTCGAAAAGCTGGTTTTAAATGCTGGCTCGACACCTCCTCGATACTTTGCTGTCTGTCGAGCTTCTTTAGCTTTTTCTAATCGCAATCCCGACAACTTCTTGATACCTGGTGGATCGATCGAGAATGGCTCTGCATCCTCGATAGCTTCTCGACACCTGGTGGATCGATCGAGCTTCTATTCTTGGTTCTGTTGGGTTGTTCCTCGACACCTCCTCGATACCTCATCTGTCGACGACCATTTTCTCGACACCTCCCTCGACAGATATCTCGATACCTCTCGATACCTGCATCTGTCAAGATTTACTGCTGGCACTATTTAAACTCCCTGTGCGATCTGGAACTCATTTCACTTGATCTCTCTCTCGATACTTCTCTTTTTTCTCTCCCAAACGTTCTCATCTCACTCCAATCTTTGTTCCTTAAGGTTTCTTCAAGCTTTTTCAAGAATCTCTTCTCTTGGTAAGCTTCTAATCCTTTCACATTCATGCATTTCATGTTTTGAAACCTAGGTTTTGGGGTTTTTGAAAAATTTTGGGGTTTTTCAAAATTGATGAGTTATTAGTGAAATTTTGGGATGGGTCTTCACTTAAATGAGTTTAAAACCTCATACATTGCATCACATTAGCATTATAATGGTATTGTCATGCATTTAGATGTGTGCTATCTGTTTGTGTGCTGATAGGTTTGGATTGGGCTGAGCCCATGATGCAATTTCTTTTGCATGTCACATGTTCATGCATTTTCCATGCATACGTACTCTTTTTCAATATACTTGTTATATTTGAAAATGCTTGGGACTTTTCTGATTGTCTTTCTTTTCTCTCCCTCTCTTTCTGTTTACGTTAGTCATGTCTATGGCACCTAAGTGTAAATCCACTCCAGCCCGGAACCCTCTTCGTTTCGGAGCTTCTTCATCATCTGATCCTACACTATCTCATATTTGGTTCCGTGATGATGATGCCTTCAAGGCATTTTCGGAGAACTTTTCTAGATGAGGCATTCATTCGGAACGCCAAGTCATTCTGTCGGACTTTGCCAACACCGACCTTCCCTCTGTCATTCACAGTAGGGGATGGGAGTCATTGTGTGACGTCCCGGTCACTTGTCCTCTCGTGCTTATCCAAGAGTTTTACTCCAACATGCACGAAATTGATCGTTCAATACCTCTTTTCTTCACTCGCGTTCAAGGTACGCGTATTCCTATCACACCGCAACTTGTTGCAGATGTGCTTCGAGTCCCTAGGATAGAGTTTCCTGACTATCCTAGTTGTGAGCGTTTAAGGACTGTGTCCAGGGATGAGCTCATTTCTGCTTTCTGTGAGCGCCCTTTTGCTTAGGGTGAGCGTCTGTTTACACCATGTCGACCTTTTGCTAAAGGTCCTGGATTCATGAACATGGTGATGACCTTTATTTTACTTCCACTCTCTCACTACAACTCCATTACAGAGCCTCGTGCTCGATTTTTGTTATCTCTTCTTGAACATCTTACTATAGATTTCCCTTCTCATTTCATTCTGTCTATTATAGATGTTCATCTAGATTCAGTGTCCCGTGATAAGCTTATCTTTCCTTCCACTATCACGAGGATCTTACGCCATTTTTCTGTTCCTTTTCCCTCTTCCGACCATTTCACCGTCATGTGTGCCATAGATTATGCTATCGTTAAACGTAGCGAGGCTCAGCTTCGGCAACTCCTCCCTCCCGTTCAGCTCCATCTCGTTTTGCTCCATCCACATCCGCTCCTCCCTTTTCTTCGGGCGATGTGACTTTAGGAGACATCATGGTGTAGTTGCAGCGCATGGATGCTCGCCTAGATATACTCTCTACAGAGTTGTATCAGGTGAACGTTCGTGTCGGTCGTATTACACGGTAACAGGCGTCCATGGGTGGTTTTGCTCCTGAGGCTACTCCTTCACCACCTTCTCCCGTGGCTTCTGATTTTGAGAATGAGGATGATGATGATGGTGATGACGATGATGCTTCGGATGATGCTGATGGAGATGCTAGCTTTACCGATGAGATGTTTACTTGACACTCTTACCCTTTGTCACTTGTGACAAAAAGGGGGAGTAGTTTTGGATATGAGAGTAGTCATTCTTAGGGGGAGAGTTAGTATAGGACCATTTTGTTAGGGGGAGTGTTCATATGTTTTGAGGGATGTAGTGAGGATAGTATGTATCTTTTTCTTTTCTTTCTTTTAGATACATTATTCTTGTACATGAGGTCTTGTGACCATTTATAGACATACTTATTACTTATCTCCTTATTTATGCTGATGTATGTCTTTCTTTCACCTACCCCTTCATGTGTTGTTTCTTTTCTCCCTTAATACACATGTTTCTTATACTTGTATGCAATTTATTATTTCTGTTTCACATAAAGATGCCTTGATGAGTTTTGTTTAAAGTGTTTTAGAAATACAGGTTGTCAAAGTCTACTTGCCATAAACTCTCTTTTTGCAAAGTTTTTCAAGAGTTTGTGTTAGGATAGATTTTATTGTATTCAACAAGTGAATATGAGTTGAGTGATTTATGACTTCTCTCATATGTTCATTTGTTTGTTATGGTTTTGTCATAGACTGCCAAAGGGGGAGATTGTTAGGACATATGTGTTTCACATGTTAAGAACATATGTCATGATTTTATGTAATTGGCTTATCCTTTGACAAAACGCACTTTACATATATTTGGGTAGATTTAGGATGTGTTTAAATACTTCAAGAAACCATGTTTCAAGATCAAGTGTTGAAGCCTTCAAGTCTGTCCAAGAAAACAAGTTGATAGTGCAAATTCATTAAAACTCGACAGCTGCATCTATCGAGCTTAAGAAAGCTGTTCAAAGCTCGGTGTGCTCAACACCTGCTCGACACCTCCTGTCTGTCGAGGTTTAAGATTTTCAGAATTCAAATCTGATTTTCTTGGGATCCGTGAATATGTCTTTGGGCTTTCTTTTCTCCTAAGCCTAGACATATAAAATGATTGTTTTAAGGGCCGTCAAATAGTTCACAAGTTACACAAGCTTTGAGCAAACTCTGTTCAAGCAAATTGTGACCGGGAGACGAAGTTCTTGCCCTAGTTCATCTTTTTCTCTTGAAGAAGTTGCTGTGTATGTACACCGTAGGGTTTTATGACCAAGCATCTTCTTGATCTTCATCGTGTGGATGAACTGAAGAACTTTGCAACCAACAACCTTCTTAGTTGGTAATTGAAGTTGCGTACTAGGATCCGCGCAATTGGTTAGTCACGTACTTAGGAGTCGTGCATCAGAAAGGGGAACTGTCACTACAGAACAAGTCCAATTGGGTATTGGGATAAAAGTTCAATTATAGGTTGGTAAGGTACTTGGGATTCCTTTACTTGTAACCGCTTGTTGTGATAATAGTGGAGTTTCGGGAGTGGTGACCTGAAAATCATCCGATGAGGTTTTTGCCGTTAGGTTTTCCCCATTCGTAAACAAATCACCATGTTATTTATTTTCCGCTGCATATTTAGTTTATTAGTGATTTGTTTGTGCTACCACGTTTTTGCATTATAAATTAATTAATTAATAACTTGGCTAATTAATTAATTAATTTCTATCACAAGGGGTCATTCAGTTTGTGGCCTATCATGTTGTATCTTTTCTCTCCTTATGCACATGCTTCTTATATAATTGTATGCAATCTTTTATTTCTATTTCATACTAAGATGCTGTGATGAGTTTTGTTTAAGTATTTCAGAAATACAGGTTGTTAAAGTCTACTTGCCATAAACTCACTTCTTGCAAAGTTTTTCAAGAGTTTATATTAGGATAGATTTTATTGTATTCAACAAGTGAATATGAGTTGAGTGGTTTATGACTTCTCTCATATCTCATTTGTTTGTTGTGGTTTTGTCACAGATTGCCAAAGGGGGAGATTGTTAGGACATATGTGAGTCATGTTAGGAACATATGTCAACATTTTATGCAATTGGCTAATCCATTGACAAAACGCACTTTACTTGTAATTGGGTAGATCTAGGATGTGTATAATGCTTCAAGAAACAAGGTTTCAAGTTCAAGTGTTAAAACCATGCAAGTCTATCCAAGAATCAAGTGAGAAAGTGCAAGATTTTAAAACTCGATAGCTAGCTCGATAGCTAGCATCTATCGAGGTTTAAAAGTTGCTGAAGCTTGTGGCTCGACAGCTAGCTCGATAGATGGCTATCTATATGAAATTTAGTTTTTCAAGTTGATTTTCATCCAATCCGTGAATGTATGTTTGGGTTTTCTTTTCTCACAACCCTAAACATATATAAGGATTATTTTAAGGGTCGAAAAAGGTTACGCACAGTTGCACAAAAGCATAATTCCACAAGTGTGAAGAAGTGTGACCAGAAACCTAGTTTTACCCTAGTTCTTCTTTCTCTTGAAAAAGCTGCTATGTTTGTACACCGTAGGGTTTTGTGACCAAGCAACTTTATGATCTTCATCGTGTGATGAGCTAAAGAATTTTGCAACCAACATGCTTCTCAAGTTGGTGATCAAGTCGCGTACTGGGATCCACGCAATTGGTTAGTCATGTACTGGGAGCTGTGCATTGAAATGAGAGATTGTCACTACAAAATAAGTCCAATTTGGTATTGGGATAAGGGTTCAACTGTAGGTTGGTAAGGTACTGGGATTCCTTTACTTGTAACTGCTTGTTTTGTAATAATAGATTCTCGGGAGTGGTGACCTTAAAATCACCTAGTAGGGTTTTTGCCTTGTAGGTTTTTCCTATTCGTAAACAAATCACCATGTGAATTTAATTTTCGTTGCATACTTAGTTTATTTGGTGATTTTTTGTACTGCCACGTACATCACATGTTAAATTGATTAATTAATAAACTTGGCTAATTAATCAATTAATACATCACAAGGGGTCAATACGTTTTTTGCCTATCACTTTGATTGTCTTTAGGGACATAATCCGAAAATTTTCAAAATGAAGAAGCAAATTTGATTACATGTTTTTAATGATTTCAAATCCTTCCTAGCCAGTGAGATCGAGTTAACAATCGAGCATTATGATTGGTCAAAGAGGTTGTTCAAAGGATCACCTTTTGTTCATTTGAAAAAGATAAAATTTCAAAAAATCTCATTCTAATTAAATTGCTTTTTTTTTTCAAAAAAAAAAAGAGACTCGTTTCAAAAAATTTCATTTCAAAAAAAAAAAAAAAAAGACTCGTTTCAAAAAATTTCATTTCAGAAAAAAAAAAATCAAAATTTTGTTCAAATTATGTTTGGACCTGATCCTTTATGAGAGAGGTACGTAGGCAGCCTTTCTAAATTTTTGATCACAATCACTCAAAAAAAAAAAAAAAAAATTTAAAGGCTCAAAATCAAGACATTTCTTTGTGTGAATTTAGGCTAGGAGCATGTGTTTTAAACATATCATCAATTTTCTGTGCAAGCTTGTCTAAACTAGGGGCATTAGCCCAAAACATTTTTATAATAACTGATTACTAACAAGCTTATGGAAAGAATCTTTTGCAGAAGGTGGACATGGATCTTTCATCTACTCAACATTCACCATCAATCTTCAATTTAGATGCTAAAGGCTGAAAATGCAACAACTAGACAAGGCTCAAGTTGTGCCAATTCGCATTTTAACAGTGCCGATTGGCCCATCATTCCAGCAGTCCTTGTTTTGCCTAGTTTTGTGATTTTGATCTTGTTTTACTCAAATTTTGCTTTATTGAAGGTCCCTACACAATAAGATTTTTCCAAATTCACATTGATTGTTGAACTAGGGTCATTCGGCCATGCCTCATTCATTTTCAAAAAAAAAAAAAAAAAAAAAAAAAAAAAGAGATTTCCAAAAATCATTCATTCATTTCTAAACTAGGGGCATTAGGCGATTCCTCATCCATTTTCAAAAAAAGAAATCATCTTTTCCTCAAATATCAAGGTTTTCAAAAGTCATGCACCAATTCGCAAACTAGGGTCATTCAGTCATGCCTCATTCATTTTCCAAAAAAAAGATCATCATCATCATCTTTTCCAAAAAATAAAAAATAAAAAATAAATAAAAAAATCAAAAATCAAGATTTACAAAAATCATGCATCCATTTTTAAACTAGGGGTATTCGGCCATACCTCATCCAGTTAAAAAAAAAAAAATCATCTTTTCCTTAAAAGTCAAGGTTTTCAAAATCATGCTTCAATTTGTAGACTAAGGGCATTCAGTTATGCCTCATTCAGGTACGATCACCCATGTCAAAACCTGTCAGGTAAATTCAAATTAACCCTTGCACCACAAAGCTTCATCAAGTAAAATCTAAACTTTTATGAATCAAGCTCTTACAAGAATAAGTCCATACATATCAAAGTCATCAAATGCAAAGATCAAAGAGTAGTATTTCATGAGTTATACAAATTAACTGACTGGAAATCAACCCTTATTTTTCTTGTAGGAAATTGAAAGAGGAAAAATCTCCTAATGAACTTTCAAAAGGATAAATATCCTAAAACATTTTTCAAAAAGGAAAAATCTCATAAAATCAAATTTTCAAAAGGACAAATCTCCTAAAAAATTTCAAAGGATAAATCTCCTAAATTTTCAAAAGGAAAAATCTCCTGAACAAATCTTCCAAGGAAAAATCTCCTGAAATCTCCATGAACAAATCTTTGAAAAGGGATAAATCTCCTATTCAAATTTTCAATGGATAAATCTCCATGAGCACATTCATAAAAGGAAAAATCTCCCGAATAAATCTTCAAAGGACAAATCTCCATGAACAAATCTTCGAAAAGGGATAAATCAAATACTCTCATGTTTGTTTTGTTGTGGTGTGGCTCGTTGTCATGGCCCTCGTTTGTGTTTTTTGTTTAATTTCGGATCGAAGGTTAATAATGTGTTGGTGTTTGCTCAAGCATGAAGTTTATGCCTTATTTGGTTGCCGAGAAATGTGAGAGAAAGTTAATAAAAACCCAGTTTTT
The DNA here is from genome assembly GCA_028535165.1 of Quercus tomentella. NCBI lineage: Eukaryota > Viridiplantae > Streptophyta > Magnoliopsida > Fagales > Fagaceae > Quercus > Quercus tomentella. The sequence continues at coordinate 8,757,706 of JAPQVY010000023.1, read as the reverse complement.
GTTATAATGTTTTAGTTAGTTCAATACTTGCATCAGCATAGTTTGGTAATTTTATTAAAATTCAGTTTTTTACGTTTTCTCAGCTACTAAGTGAGCATTTAATGATTGATTTTGATGAAAGTTCTTAGTTTTTGGCTTTTGTCAATTGAAATCAAGTTCCCAACTTATTAGAATTTTTGAGGGGGGGGGGGGGGGGGAAGGTGCAAATTTGATGAGTGTGACTCTTTGATAGTGTAGAATGTAATTGAGCAACAATTTTTTTTTTTTTTTTTTTTTTCTCTTTAGTTCCTTCCTTTACAGAGGGGTTAGTGCAGTTTCTTTGGTTGATGATACTAGCGAGCCCTTTCATAAGGATTCCATAAGAGCTATTCGTTGTAGTGCCAATGGTAATCTCTTTGTATCTGCAAGGGATGTTAAAGATAACTTTCCCCTCATCACTTTTCTGATTGGTGTAAGTACTACCTGTATTACATGTGTAAGCTATGAGTTTGTGTAGTAATTTATGAGAGGATCTGTCACGCCCCAAACCCGGTATCCGGATTTGTGACCATGACCGACATGCTAATATCAAGCCTAAACCTGATATTAACAAGAACAAACTTAACTTATTGAAAACTTTTACAAAAGCTTTCCTATTTCTTTTCATTTTTGTTTCTTTACTTAAATGATATAATTTTTCATTTGATAGTCAGCGCATCTACACTGTACTCGAAATATAACATAATCCACCAATCATTTAATTTTCACACTTTCACATAAATACATCTCTTAATACTTTAAGGTACACACTTTCATTATATCCTAAAATACACAATGCTACCAATCTAAACATCATATTGCTAATTTAGGATCTATACATATAAAACTAAACCAGCTCCTTCCAAAACTCGACTAAGGCTCCCTCTGCTCCAAAATAAAACCTGCTAACTGAAAGAGTGGAAGGGGTGAGCTACACAGCTCAGTAAAGGTAAGATATATGAGAATTCAATAAGGATGCATGTAAATCAGATCATTTCATTCTATGAATATTCGAACAGGAGAACATCTTTTCATGCATAGTATTCTATACTATTCATAATAATAGCTTATACGCTCATCATAGAAAATAATTGTTCTCCTTTTTCTTATCGGTTTAATATTACCAACACCTTTCGGATTAAACTTCTTTCATTTCCTACAAAGTCGCCATATATATATTCTCATTACAAAATAATTATTTTAACTTAAATCAGATAATCGGCAACTTTGTATTAAACTAGAAAACATCTTGACTAATAAGAAAACTTTTCTTTATAAGCTTCTTCTCATGTAATACTATAACTTTCATGGTCATAAAACTTAACGTTTCATAAAAACAGATATCTGATAACTTTTAAATATAAACTTATACTTTCATCAGAACTTTATCTTTATATTACAACAGAACTTCAGAAACTTTTATCTTTAATGAACAGCTTTTCTTTTCATCAGAAACTTCTTCTTGCCATGAGAGCTTTTACTTTTCACAATGCATTTAAACAAAATAATTCTCTCATGATTAATAACATAACATAGCTGTTCATAAATAACTTATTGGTTAGTCCATATCTGATAAGTCTGTACTTATTTGGGAGGCTTCTAGCACCACGGTGCTAGGCATCCAGCATTCCCCACAATGCCAGGTATTCCCGGGATCACATCATAATACATAACTTCCAACCATGGGGGTAGGTTGGCTTCCCCCACAAGTTGGCCGTAACCAACAAGGGGCGGGTACAGCAGAGCCAGTCCCACTTAATGGCCAATCATATAACATTTTCCATGGAAAGCTAGTAATTAAATCCTACTAGCAGAGTTCAGATCACCAGAGGACGTAACCCGAAAACATTTCATACTTTACATCATACTGAAATTTCTTATTCTCCATAACGTTTCATAATAATAGCATTTACATTCTTTTCTTTAAACATCATGTTCGTGGAATCAATAATAGCATCAATATGCTTAAATCCTATACATAAGTTTTCGAAAGCTCACGAACATATCTTTGTCAGAATAATGAATATATGCCATATCTCTAAGCAAAAACATTTTAATGCATAATATACTTTAAAATAACCTCATGACTTACCAAATGCCCATATAACTTATCCCTTACCTGAGAGCAGAGGAACCGAGAGCCTAAAGTCGAAGGAGCTTAGACTTGGATATTGGTAACACCTAAACCAAATATCAAAGCTTATTACTATCCATAATTCCTTATCATAAACTTCACATTCATCTCAAAGCCTATTTCTTAGAATCAAGGAAATCCTAATCCCACCTCAACGAGGTTCCCACACATATTATGCACACATTAACAAATAATGTACCAAACCCAAGAAATCCATCATTCTCATCACTGTCACGTGGTTTAGAACCCCTCCTTTGAGTACTAACCCTCAAATCCCTAAAACAGAATCATAAGTTCAGCTTCTAAAATCAGAACAGAGGATAAAGAACTGAAACTCAAGCAAATTATCACACCATTAAAATACCCATACAGAAAATAGACATATATACTTACCCACAACTGAAGATAAACTTTAGTAAGAGTTTGATTCCTTCTTAGAGAGAGATATCTATGATTTTTGGTGAGAGAGAGAGAGAGAGCTATTGGTGAGATGGTGCTGCCGTGTGAGAGGGAAGAAGAAAGTAACAAGAACAAAGAAAGAGGAAAATGAGCTGCTGGACTTCAGATGCAGCCAAGAAAATGAGGAAAGTGAGAAGACTTTTGGGGCACAAAGAAGATAAGAGATGTGGAAAATTTGGGGGTGGGATACGTGGGATGCTAGGAAGAACATCACGCCCACTTTTCCACCTTTTTATTTTTTTCTTTGCATTCACACTTGTATAGATATATATATATATATATATATATATTCTTTGCATTCACACTTATTTTTCTTTGCATTCACATTCACTTTTCTATAAAATAATATCACTTTGCATATATACACACACACACACACACATATATATATATATATATATATCCTTACCTTTATGCACTTAATTAAACACCAACAATTATATATCTAATATATATCTCATAACTTAATCACTTACTATATTTTTGCACATACTAAGTATATACTTATAATACAAATAGTCATTTCAATTATTTATAATCTTTACAATCCTTATTCAATGGCATTATAAAATAATATGTTTATTAAATACTCTTATATTAATTTTAGTAAGTAAGTGGCTTAAAATATTAATAATACTTATCCACTTAAACATATAGTTTAATTATTAAATTGGGTCGGGGTGTTACAGGATCATTTTCAAGACTGAAGTACTTATAAATTTAACTTTTCTTTTGCAGGCTAAATACACATTGCTTGCAATAACTTTGGATTTTTTCTAAAAGTTGTAAGCTTAGCTTGAGCAAAGTAAATTTTAGTTGAAAACCTTATAAAACTCTATACTTGTGATGTTGGAAATTGGAATTGTGGTGGGTTGTTGTGTTGGAGTAAGCGGGTGGCTTGCATGGTGTTATAAAGTGGTTTAAACTAATATTGGGAGTTTTTTTTTTTTTTTTTTTTAATTTCTTGCAAATGTGAATTAGTATTGTTGATTAGATGTGATGAATAGTATTTTATTTGATTTCAATACTTGCAAAACTCTATACTTGTGATGTTGGAAATTGGTTTTGTGGTGGTATGTTGTGTTGGAGCAAGTGGGTGGCTTGCATGGTGTTATAAGATGGATTAAACTAATATTGGGAGTGTTTTTCATTTCTTGCAAATGTGAATGAGTATTGTTGATTAGATGTGATGAATAGTATTTTATTTGATTTAAATACTAGTAAGCATTATAGTTGTGATGTTTGTGATTGGTTTTGTGGTGGGTTGTTGTGTTGGAACAAGCGGGTGGCTTGCATGGTGTTATAAGGTAGTTTAAACTAATATTGGGAGTGTTTAAGTGTGCAATGTATATTTGTTTAAGTATTAATATAGACTTGTGCATTCATGAATGGGATAGAATTTTATCTAAGTAGCTTATAGACTTAAATGTTAGAATACATTATGCATGAGATGTTAGAAATATTTCTTATAATATAGTTAATGTTTTTACTTTAGGATTTTAATGTAGTATTGTTTTTATATTTGTGCAGATTTTTTATTGGTGGCTTTTAGGGGATTTACTTTTGGCATTACTTGAAGACATATGAGGACATCTTCCGTTAGTTCTAAAAATATTATGCTACCCTTTTTGTATTATTATAAAACATCTTGAGTTATTGTATATATTGCAAACAATTATTGTTTGGAAGGAGTTTGAATTGGATACTTGTTTTATTTTTTACTTGTGGAATGTATGGATCTTTTTTTATAAATGTGTTGTTGAAATAAATGTGTTATTCAAATGTGAGTTTTAATAATGTAATGACGTTACAGGTTAATATCAAAGCCATAAAAAAAAATAAAAACAGAAAATAAGTTTTAGCGACAAATTTTTCGTCACAAATATAGCAACAAAAAATTGTTTTAGTGAAGAAATATTTCATCGTTAAATGTAGCAAAATTTTGTAAGAGATGGTTTTAGTGACGAAAATTTTCGTTGCTATATGTGCCTAGATTTTCTTAAAAATAGTTTTAGTGACGAACTTTTTTGTCACTATATGTACCCAAATATAGTTTTAGTGACGAAATTATTCGTCACTAAATATGATTTAATAAACTAAAGTTTTTTTAGTGACAAAATATTTTCGTCACTAAATAGTGTTTTTAGCGAGGAAAACATTTAGTGATAAAACGTTTTCATCGCTAAAAGTTTTTTTTTTTTTTTTTTTTTTAAATCAAATCGGACTTTTAGTGACGAAATTTTTCGTCCCCAGGACTTTTAGTGATGGGGTTTCAGTGACGAAATGAGTTTCGTCACTAAAAGTCCAATTTCGTCACTAAAGATCCTTAATGACGAAAAACTGGACTTTTAGTGACGAATTTTTTCATCATTGAAAATACATTTTGTTGTAGTGGTTGTACTTGTTTTCAACAGTTGATACTGTATACATGTCCTCTTTACTGTTTTTTTGGTTTTGTATTACTTTCTACTAATGTTTGCTTTAGTGACAAGAAGTCACAACTTGTTATATAGGGAAAGGCCAATCTAAATTCAGGATTTCAAGGGTTCTCATTAGCGGGTGGCTTACATGGTGTTATAAGGTAGCTTAAATACATATTGGGAATGTTTTTTATTTCTTGCAAATGTGAATGAGTTTTTTTGATTAGATGTAATGAATAGTATTTTATTTGATTTAAATACTTGTAAAACTCTATACTTGTGATATTGGAAATTGGTTTTGTGGTAGGTTGTTGTGTTAGAGCAAGCGGGTGACTTGCATGGTGTTATAAGGTGACTTAAACTAATATTAGGAGTGTTTTTCATTCTTTGCAAATGTGAATGAGTATTTTTGATTAGATGTAATGAATAGTATTTTATTTGATTGAAATACTTGTAAAACTTTATACTTGTTATGTTGGAAATTGGTTTTGTGATGGGTTGTTGTGTTGGAGCAAGCGGGTGGCTTGCATGGTGTTATAAGGTGGCTTAAATACATATTGAGAGTGTTTTTTATTTCTTGCAAATTTGAATGAGTATTTTTTATTAGATGTAATGAATAATATTTTATTTGATTTAAATACTTGTAAAACTTTATACTTGTGATGTTGGAAATTGGCTTTATGGTGGGTTGTTGTGTTGGAGCAAGGGGGTGGCTTGCACGGTGTTATAATTAAATACATATTGGGAGTGTTTTTTATTTCTTACAAATGTGAATGAGTATTTTTTATTAGATGTAATGAATAGTATTTATTTGATTTAAATACTTGTAAAACTTTATACTCGTGATGTTGGAAATTGGTTTTGTGGTGGGTTGTTGTGTTGGAGCAAGCGGGCGGCTTGCATGGTGTTATAAGGTGGTTTAAATTCATATTGGGAGTGTTTTTCATTTCTTACAAATTTGAATGAGTATTGTTGATTAAATGTGATGAATAGTATTTTATTTTATTTAAATACTTGTAAAACTCTATACTTATGATGTTGAAAATTGGTTTTGTGGTGAGTTGTAGTGTTGGAGCAAGCGGGTGGCTTGCATAGTGTTATAAGGTGGTTTAAATTCATACTGAAAGTGTTTTTCATTCTTTTGAATTGTGATTGGGTATTGTTGATTAGATGTGATGAATAGTAGATTTCAATATTTGTAAGCATTATAGTTGTGATGTTTGTGATTGGTTTTCTTGTGGGTTGTTGTGTTGGAGCAAGCGGGTGGCTTGCATGGTGTTATAAGATGGTTTAAATTCATATTGAGAGTGTTTTTCATTTCTTGCAAATTTGAATGAGTATTTTTGATTAAATGTGATGAATAATATTTTATTTTATTTAAATACTTGTAAAACTCTATACTTGTGATGTTGGAAATTGGTTTTGTGGTGAGTTGTTGTGTTGCAGCAAGCGGATGGCTTGCATGGTGTTATAAGGTGGTTTAAATTCATATTGGATGTGTTTTTCATTCTTTTGAATTGTGATTGGGTATTGTTGATTAGATGTGATGAATAGTAGATTTCAATACTTGTAAACATTATAGTTGTGATGTTTGTGATTGGTTTCTTGTGGATTGTTATGTTGGAGCAAGCATGTGGCTTGCATGGTGTTATAAAGTGGTTTGATTTCATATTGGGAGTGTTTTTCATTTCTTGCAAATTTGAATGAGTATTGTTGATTAGATGTGATGAATAATATTTTATTTGATTTAAATACTTATAAAACTCTATACTTGTGATGTTGGAAATTGGTTTTGTAGTGGGTTGTTGTGTTGAAGCAAGCTGGTGGCTTGCATGGTATTATAAGGTGATTTAAATACGTATTGGAATTATTTTTCATTTCTTGCAAATGTGAATGAGTATTGTTGATTAGATGTGATGGATGGTATTTTATTTGATTTCAATACTTATAAAATTTTACACTTGTGATGTTTGTGATTGGTTTTGTGGTGGGTTGTTGTGTGGGAGTAAGCAGGTGGCTTGCATGGTGTTATAAGGTAGTTTAAACTAATATTGGAAGTGTTTAAGTGTGTGATGTACATTTGTTTAAGTATTAATATAGACTTATGCATTCATGAATGGGATATTGTGCATGAGTTGTCCTTATTTTACCTAAATAGCTTATAGACTTAGATGTTAGAATACATTATGCTTGAGTTGTCCTTATTTTGCTAAAATAGCATTCACCTTGCAATTATAGTCAAACATGGATAAAAGTTGGATGACAATGGGTATGACACCTAATGGCAGATTAAGTCGTCCATATATTGAAGGGGTCAATGCATTTATTAATTTTGCAAAGGCAGCTGTGAACTTGAGTGGTAATATTCCGTGCCTGTGTATTCACTGTGTGAATTGCTATCGACAATCTCTTCATACTGTGCGTATTTATTTGCTTCATCGTGAGATTATGCAATCTTACATTAATTGGTATAATCATGGAGAATCTTGTGTATTGAACAAAAACATTCATAATAATAAAATGTCGGATGGTGATCATATGGATGGTATCGATACCTTGGTAGGTGACATATGGATGGTATTGATACCTTGGTAGGTGACCGAATTAGAGGAGAACCAAGAAATGCAACCGAAGATGAGGAGGTGTGTCATTTTGACAAACTTGAGGAAGATGCAAAGCGTGAGTTGTATCCGGGTTGCATTGATTATAGTATCTTGAAGTTTGTTATTGAGATGTTGAATGTAAAGGTAATGACCAACTTGAGTAATAAGGGACTTGATATGATGCTAGAATTGCTGACAAAGGTTTTATCGAAAGATAACTTGGTTTCAAGGTTAACTTATGAAGCAAAGAAGATATTATGTGACATGGGCATGTCATACGAGCATATAAATGCATACAAAAATGATTGTGCACTATTTTGGAAGGAAAATGAAAATCTTGATAAATGTCCGGTGTGTGAGGCGTCTAGGTATAAGGATACACGTACCCAAGGTAAGAAGATTCCTTATAAGGATTGCGTTACTTCGCGTTGACACCGAGATTGAGGAGATTGTACATGTCAAGCTAAAGAGCTAAGGACATGAGATGGTATATAGACAAACGTGTGGATGATGGGATAATGAGGCATCTGGCTGATAGTGAGGAGTGGAAGGAGTTTGATTTGTAATATCCTGATTTTGCCCTCAAACCTCGCAATGTAAGGTTGGGGTTAGCTATAGATGGATTTAACCCTTTTGGGAACATGAACAACAACTATAGTATGTGGCCTGTCATGCGTATCCCCTATAACCTACCGCTTTGGCTGGTTATGAAGGAGCCATATTTTATGTTGTCCTTGCTTATTCCTGGTCCCCATCAACCGGGAAATGAGATTGATATTTACTTGAAACCATTGGTTGATGAGTTGAAAGAGTTGTGGGAAGAAGGTATAGAAACTTACGATGCTTATAGTAAAGAGCATTTCCAGATGCGTGCAACTTTGTTGTGGACAATACATGACTATCCTGGATTTGGTAACATGTCCGGGTGGAGGACAAAGGGTTATCATTCTTGTTACACTTGCAACAATGAACCATATTTAGAAACTTTGGAAAGTAAAATTGAATTCATTAACCATCGAGCTTATTTGCCTATGGAACATTGTTGGAGACATAGTCGGTTGCATAATAGTTTACCGGAGAAACGAAAGAGATCTTTAGAGTTACAAGTGGGAAAGATACAAGAGCAGCTAGATAGAATGCCAAATATAATTTTAGGAAAGCATCGAAGTAACAGGAAGAGACAACTCATTGGAGAGCCAAATTGGTCAAAGGTAAGTATTTTGTACAAGCTTTCATACTGGAAAAATAAGAAGCTTAAGCACAACATTGATATCATGCATATGAAGAACATTAGTGAGAGTACTTATGGTACTTTGTTGGGCATTGAGAGGAAAAACAAGGACACTAAAAAGGCATGGATAGACTTGCAAAATATAAATTTCAGGCACACGTTGCATTTGAAACAATGTCCTTATGGATCATATGACAAGCCTCGGGCTTTCTTTTCATTAAGCCCCAATGAAAGAGATGGTTTTTATGACTTTTTGAAATCAGTCAAGTATCTGGATGGCTATGCAGCTAACATATCAAGGTCAGTGAATGCAAACAAATGGTAGATTTTCTGGTTTGAAAAGTCATGACTGTCATGTGCTACTACAACGAATTCTTCCAATTGGGTTGCGAGGGTTTGCAGATAAAGACATTAATATTGTATTGTTTGAGTTGGACAACTTCTTCCAAGACTTATTCTCAAGGACCCTAAAGTGGAGTGAATTGGAGAAACTAGAAGAACGTATAGTTCTTATACTATGCAAGCTTGAGAGGTTCTTTCCTCCAGCATTTTTTGATGTTATAGTCCACCTTGTTGTTCACTTGCCTTGAGAAGCAATTATAGGAGGCCCGGTACAATATCGGTGGATGTATCCAATTGAAAGGTAATTAGATCCTTTGATGCATTCATCAATTGCATCTTTCCCACGTGGTATAAAATCACATACCGTGCGTATTTTTTTCTCATAGGTACCTTGGAAAATTGAAAAGATACGTTTCCAATTAAGCTCGACCAGAAGGTTCAATTGCAGAGGCTTACATTCTTAAAGAATGTATTAACAATTGGTCTTTGTATATTGATGGGATCGAAACTGTGCATAACTGAAGAGAAAGAAATGAAGATTTTGATAAATCTAGCGAAGGATTGTTAGTTTTTTCACAGACTGCCCGACCTACAAGTGGTAGGCAAAATGATGACGACTTGCCTCATGCATTGCTTGACACTGCTCATTGGTACTTGTTGTACAATAGTTCTGAGCTAGAGCCTTATTTAAAGTATGTGATTTCATATGCATATATTGTTTGATCAAGTTTTGAATGTTATCTGCAATGCTTAGCTGAAAATAAATCACCTTATTTTTAACAGCAAACACAAAAGCACATTGCATAATCCTACTGGAGAAGCCATAACTCAAATCCAACGACAAGAGTTTCCCAAGTGGTTCAAAGAACGTGTAAGACATTTGAAATTTAATCAAACACTAATAAATTTAAACATTTAAATTTATTTGTCATTGCTTATTACTAATTAATATCACTTGTGTGTCATTATAGATGAATAGATTGAAAGTTAACGAGTCATCAGAAGTTACTAAACAGTTATGGTCATTAGCAAATGGTCCTAAGCCACATGTGAAGGAGTACACAGTTTGTATGGTCAATGGTGTAAAGTTCCATACAAGGGACTTAGACAATCGTCATGTAACCCAAAACAGTGGTGTATGTACCGAAGGGGACCATGAGGGAGAAATGCACGACTTCTATGATCATGTGTGCAAAATTTGGAAATTAGAGTATATGTTTCGCCATAAATTTGTTTTGTTCCAGTGTGAATGGTACAATACTAGTACCAATAGTCGAAGGAGAACGATAAGAACCGATACACACTACACGAGCATAGATGTTACAAGTCGGTGATATCAAAATGACCCTTTTATACTTCCTAGTCAAGCGAAACAAGTTTTCTACCTTCAAGATACCAAATTGCGTGACCCTTGGAAAATTATGCAATGCATCTAACATATGGGAGTGTTTGATGTCCCAAAAATCGGAGGCGGAAAATCCAATGATAATATAGAAGATAGTGACGCATTCCAACAAGAAACAATTGTTGATGTTGTCACTATCAATGTTGAAGACAATATTATTGAGTATTGCATGGGTGATGTTGAAACTGAGGTTGTTCCTGAAGGTGGAACTTTAAGAGATGCTAATCAAAATGAAGAGCATGACATACCTGATGTTGATCTTGATATGGATTATGATATGTAGAGTTCATAACAATTGTCTTAAATGTTGTGTGATTGTCTTAAAGTTTTATGCTTGTCTAAGTAGTAATTGTTATTGAGATGTTTTGTGCTTATCTTGAACTTGATATGGATATTGATGTGGTCATTTGTTGTGTTGAGTTAGTAGCAATTGTGTTCAAATTTAGCACTTACGAATTGGCTTGATATGGATAATGATGTGGACTATGATATATAAAGTTAGTAGTAATTGCTATTGAGATGTTTTGTACTTATCTTGAACTTGATATGGATATTGATGTGGTCATTTATTGTGTTGAGTTAGCAGCAATTGTGTTCAAATTTTGCACTTGCGAATTGCTTGATATGGATAATAGTGTGGACTATGATATTAAGTTAGTAGCAATTGTACTTACCTTTCATGTCAATACATAGTTTCAAAAAATGCCCAAAAATGCCAAATACACTCATAATATACCGAGTTATGAGATGACAAGATTGGATAGAATGAGGCAAAACCAAGAGAGAATTGATGCTTTGGGATTGAAGCATATCTCAACTTCTCTAAAGGATTCTGCTCAGTCCAATTATGCAAAAGGGAAAAGAAGTAGAGCTAGTGTTGTGGTAGATGATGATTATGTACCACCTATTGGTGACGATGACAATGATGATGAGTCATCTAATTCTTTAATCCATAAGGTACAATAGATATTTCATAGGGTACAATAGATAATAACTTTGTTGTTCCATTATTTGTAATGACTTTGTTGTTCCATTATATGTATGTTTGTTAGTTACAGATGATACCAGGATGACTTACACGCTCGCGAGGTGAGGCATCTATCCTAGTGGTTCAATCTACAGTTCAATCTATGGAAACACCTCTTGAAGTAAATCCTCTCGCCCAAAGTTCTTCTAGCGCGGAGGCTATCGACGCATTAACTAGCACGACTGGTAATTACATAGAACATACTTAATTACAACTGCACCCTGTCTTTACTATTGACATTATACTTAATGTACATGGAATGTATAATTTTTTAACATTGATAATGTTTAAATAGGATCTACTAGCAGAAATAACCGTGGAACAACACATGGTATAGCAGTACAGGCACTTGTTGAAAAAAGTGGTAAGCTATTAGTACGTATAGCTGCAAAGAATGATGCTCCTGTTGGGAAGAATACGTGCAAGCTTGTTAATCAAATTGGTGTACAAGTGCAAAGTAATTTGTCCAGTTACAACATGAAAAATTGGAAAAGTGTTGATGCTACTACTAGAGATGTGGTGCTTCAAAATATCGCGGTAAATTTACATTGATAGCGTCTAACTTGTCTTTGTTGTCACTAAGCATATTAAATTCATATAATAATAATTTTATAATACATATACACTTCATTTTATAGGATCAGTTTGAGCTAGTTGGAGATTCCAACTTGGTAACGAAAACATTAAATACAAAATGTGGAAGATTATTGAGTTGCAGTTTTAACAAGTTGTATTAGACTTATAAAAAGCTTGTACAATCTCATGGTGTTGACTATGCAAAAAGCCACCCGCCAAAGAATACCACACTTGAGCAGTGGACAGGACTTGTTAATAGGAAATGGACCAATAGGGACTGGTTGGTAAATTATTTATGCGTATATTATTATTATCCAATATTTAATATATTATGTTGTCAAATGATTAGATTAATACTTAGATGAAGTAAATGTGTATTTTATTCATGATCTAATAAATATCTTGAATGTTCTTTATTAGGAAAAATCAAGAAAGAACTCTGAAAATAGGAACAAAACTTTAGGCAAACATAGATGTGGGACAAAGGCACTTGTTGTTAGGGATGAGGAGGTGAGTGTTTTTTCATTTTCTTAAACCTTAGTATATTACATGTTTTGATTAATTAACTATATCTATCTAACACTCGAATGTTAATTAATCAGACAAATAATAATGGCGGTCAAGTTCCTGAATTGGCAAAAATCTACAAAGATGTTCATTTCAATCCAAATACAAATAGGTGGATACACCATGAGGATGAAGCGACATATGTATATATATCATTCTATCCCTATCATGTTTATAAAGCTATAACATATGTAGTATTAATGTTGTGATTGTTTGTTTTTTTCTCTTTCAAATGGTAGGAAACTATTCTCAAAGTGCAGGAAACTATTCTCAAAGTGCAAGAGGATCATTGTCAAGATCCTAATGCAATTCCCCTTACACAAGATGAGATCTCAAACTTGGTTTTTAAGAAGAAGTCTGGTATTGTAAAAGGACTTGGTATAAGACCTTCCTCTTCTCTAGTAACCACTGCCTCATCTAGTTCCTTGGTGGAGTATATCCATCAGTTAGAAAATGAGATAATTGAGCTCAAAGAGGCAAGAGTTAGGGAAGAAGAGGAGCGAGCTAGGGAGCAAGAGGCACGAGCTAGGGAGCAAGAGGCACGAGCTAACCAAGAAGAGGTCCAAAAGAATATTCTTAATTTTTGGAGGAGCAAGGGTTATGATGATGCTCTTACCTATGGGGGTGGTTCATCTTCAAGTTAAAACACTTATTGGTTAGTACTTTATCTTCAAGTTAAAACACTTCATTTTTTATGTATTATTTGAAACTAATTGTATTATATAACACTAGAAAATTTATATTTACTTTCTACAACTTATACTTTAGGAGTTGTGATTTTAATTCATTGGTGTGGCTACTTTTAATGCATTGTTAGAAATATTTCTTATAACATAGTTAATGTTTTTACTTTACGATTTTAATGTAGTAGTGTTTTTTTATTTGTGCAGATTTCTTATTAGTGGCTTTAGGGGATTTACTTTTGGCATTACTTGAAGACATATGAGAACATCTTCCGTTGGTTCTAATTATATTATGCTACACTTTTTGTATTGTTATAAAACATTTTGAGTTATTGTATGTGTTGCAAACAATTATTGTATGGAAGGAGTTTGAATTGGATACTTGTTTTATTTTTTACTTGTGGAATGTATGGATTGATTTTTTATAAATGTGTTGTTGAAATAAATGTGTTAATCAAATGTGAGGTTTTAAGGTTACAGGTTAATATCAAAGCTATGAAAATAATAAAAACAGAAAATAAGTTTTAACGACGAATTTTTTTGTCACAAATATAGCAACAAAAAATTGTTTTAGTGATGAAATATTTCGTCGCTAAATGTAGCAGAATTTTGTAAGAGATGGCTTTAGTGATGAAACTTTTCGTCACTATATGTGCCTGGATTTTCTTAAAAATAGTTTTAGTGACGAATTTTTTTGTCACTATATGTACCTGAAAATAGTTTTAGTGACGAAATTGTTTGTCACTAAAGATGATTTAATAAAATGAAATGGTTTTAGTGACAAAACATTTTCATCGTTGAATATAGTTTTTAGCGAGGAAAACATTTAGCGATGAAACGTTTTCGTCGCTAAAAGTTAAAAAAAAAAAAAAAATCAAATTGGACTTTTACTGATGAAAATTTTTGTCGCTAGGGTTTTTAGCGACGGGGCTACAGTGATGAAACGAGTTTCGTCGCTAAAAGTTCGATTTCGTCGCTAAAGGTCCTTAGTGACGAAAAATTGGACTTCTAGTGACGAATTTTTTCGTCACTGAAAATACATTTTGTTGTAGTGATCATTGGTTAGTCACGTACTGGGATTTGTGCATTGAACAGAGAGATTGCCGCTACAATACAAGTCCAATTGGGTATTGGGGTAAGGGTTCAACTGTAGGTTGGTATTGGGTACTGGGATTCCTTTTACTTGTAACTGCTTGTTTTGATAATAGTGGATTCTTGGGAGTGGTGACCTTAAATTCACCCGATGGGGTTTTGCCTCGGTGGTTTTCCCCATTCGTAAACAAATCACCCGTGTCAAATTTATTTTCCACTATGTTTAGTTTAGTTGGTGATTTGTTTGTGTTGTCACGCTATTGCATGTTAAATTGACTTAATTAATTAACTTGGATAATTAATTAATTAATTTGCCAAAGGGGTCAATACACTCTTGGCCTATCACATAAGAACCCTAATTTCAAAAAATTTTATATACCATTAAAATTTTGAAATTAAAGCATGGGAATCATGTATAAATGATGCATGAACAAAAACCCATGTATTAGTTTTGATCATAATGCATAAAAACATCAAAAACCCCAATTTTTCAATGATGCGACAAATCTTAAAAAAAAATGCATGAAGAATGCATGAAATCATGTAATTTGATCAAAAAGAAGGGGCAAAAGAGTCTTACCCTAAATTTTTGAAGAAAACCTTTGAATCTTTGACCAAGAAAAATTACCAAAAAAAAAAAAAAAAAACTAAGGAGAAGGGATTGAGAGAGGAATCAGAGAGAAAGACAAAGGAATAGTTTGAAAAGTTGATTTGATTCCTATTTGTTTTAAAAATTTGAATTTTGATCGGTCAAGAGGAATCGGGAAGGAATCGAAATGCACATAAAAATAGGCTCGACTGATCGAAGGGAATTTGGAAGGAATTGAGCAAGCCCAAAAGTTTAAGCCTAAAAGCTGAATTTTCCTTCTGCCTTTCGATCAGTCGAAAAACAAACTCGATCGATCGAATCTTGAAGAAACAGAAAATTTGAAAAATCTGGAAAACATTTTTGTAGAAACATTTGAAAAACTGTTTTTATGATATAAGATGTATGTTCATGATTTCAAATGTTTTACAAAACCAAACTTTTCTATGAAAAAAATAAAACCTTAGCAAATTTCTTCAATCTTTTCTTTCCTCACTCCCCCAAAATGCATTAAACACATCAAGAAGTTAAATTTTGGAAGGCTACAATACTTAACACACAATCACATGTACATAATTTAACAAAGATTTGCTTATGATGTGTGCAACTAGTAAGTGTATCAAATACTCACATGGTGATATGTAGACAGAAAATAAGCACAATTTCTATATTATCCATCACATAAGTTTGAAAGTGACTATCACCTAAAGAGTTACATCATATAACTCCCACATCTCCTAGAAAACACGCTTGCAACCATGCATTTTTCTTTTTCATTTTTCTTTTTGCTTCTGTTATCTATTGTATAGTAAAACTTTAAATATCTTGTTGTGCAAGTGCTACACCTTACCGAGCATGGCTTTTATGATTTGCACACAGGTGTTCATGATTGGTGAGTAACAGTGGTGAGATAGTTATTTATGTTTTTCTCCTAGGATTTTTTTTTGTCCTTACAATCAAAAGAATGTGACTTCAAAATTAAGAGTATGTGTTTAAGAATCATAAACAACTCACACCATATAAGCACTACATTGCACAAACTAGCAAAGTGCAGAAAAATAAAATGCATCAAAGCTAAACAAGGTACACAGTCATGAAATGTAAATTTCATAGGCCAACCTCAATTACACATCTTGAAGATGTATAATACAAAAACCTTCATTTTTTTTTTCTATTTTTTTTTTGAATTTTTTTTTAAATGAAAAACATCAA
This sequence comes from Quercus tomentella, assembly GCA_028535165.1. Taxonomy (NCBI): domain Eukaryota; kingdom Viridiplantae; phylum Streptophyta; class Magnoliopsida; order Fagales; family Fagaceae; genus Quercus; species Quercus tomentella. The sequence continues at coordinate 8,741,351 of JAPQVY010000023.1, read as the reverse complement.
AAACAAACCTAGAATGAAATATAAGAATGTAATGCAAATGCAAAAACTAAAGAGAAAACAATTTTAGTCACAAGAGATTGAAAGAATTAACATAAGAACCATGTCAGACAGACTCACTAAGGCTGAGTCTTTTGCATCCAGACTCTTTTAAATGCAAACTTGGAGTTGAGATTTCTATTTGAATTGGCCCTAATTTCAGCTCTAGTATTGGCATAAAGGTTAAGAACCTTTACCAATTCATTGATAAGTGTCATAGGATCTTGTGCTTTTGACACAGACACTTTTTGTTTGGATGCTTGCTTTGAAGCTTGCAACTTAAAGCAATTTACCCTAGTATGCCCAACTCCACCACAAAAGTGATAAAACCATTGAGGTTTTTGGTGTTTCTTGCTTCCGGATTGATTAGGATTCTTAGGTTTAGACTCACTTAGATCTACCCTAATTCTTCTAGAAGCAAGAACTTCTTCCTTATGTACCTTAACTTTAGATACAGATAGATGAACAATAGAAGTATATGTAGCAAGTACAAACTTGGGAGGATTAACAACAAAAGAAGATCCAATCTCAACAAACCCTAGTCCTGTCTTATCATAAACAATTTTTTGAACATTTAACATATCATCCAGTTTAGAAGTAGAAGTCCTATCTATTTGTTCTCTAGCAACAAATAATTCTAGTTCTAAACTTTTAAATTTTTCAAGCAAAGTCGTGTTCTCAATCTTAATAGAATTCAAGAGTTCATTATCATCAAACAATTTTAACAGCAAAGTTTTCTTTTCTTATTCAAGAGTGTTTATCTTTTTCAACCCTAACTCAACACTCATAGCATCTTTGGTTGCAATCTTGTATAGCTTGTTATAAGCCTCTTGCAAGTCAGCATTCTCAGAGAGTTCTCCATCAGAAGGGTTCTCATTAGTAGTCTCAATTTCACTTACTACAACAGTAGCAGTGAAAGCCATGAAGTTTCCTGCTTGATCACTTTCAGACTCATGATCAAAAACTTCATCATCACTCAAAGTAACAGCCATAGCTTTACCTTTGGATCTCAAGAATGTTGGGCACTTAGATTTTAGATTACCATAACCCTAACAACCATAACACTGTTGTTCTATAGAATTATTGGAAGATTGACCTACTTTATCTTTTGATTTTTCAGAATTTTTATTTTTAGTAGTGTCATTCTTCTTCACATTCTTAGGGTCAACATTGTTTCTATTTCTTGCCCTTCTATTATTATTTCTCAGAAAATTTCTAAAGTTCTTGGCAAGATAAGCAATCTCAGTAAATGGGAGTTCACCATCAAATCCACAATCATTGACATCATCAACAGATTTCAAATCCATAGATTTGGATTTATTAGTTTTTGGTAAGTTAGATTCATAGTACTGAAGAGATCCTACAAGTTCATCTACAGGAATAGAATCAACATCTTTACTTTCAGTTATGGCAATCACTTTAGGTCTAAAGTCCTTAGTTAATGATCTAAGAATTTTCTTAACAATTTTAGGTTGATCATAAACTTCACTCAAATTAAAAGCAAAATTGACAATATTATTCAACTTAGCATAGAATTCATCAAAAGATTCATCATTAGACATTCTAATACTATCAAATCTAGAGGTCAATTGCTGCAATTTATTGATTTTTACTGCCTTACTGCCTTTATGTACTGTTTGTAAGATGTTCCATGCAGTGTGAACAATCTCCACATTTGAGATCCTCTTAAATTCTTCCATAGAAACAACATTAAATATCGTATTCATAGCCTTATTGTTAAAGCTTGTTGCTTCCTTTTGAGCAGTAGTCCATTCACCAATGGCAGTGGTTGGTTTTTCCCAACTGTTTTCAACAGACAGCCACACTCTCTCATCAATAGATTTCAAGAAAGTTTTCGTCCTAACCTTTCAATAAGCATAGTTATTCCCATCAAAGTGTGGGGGGATCACAAGAGAGTGATCATGTTCCATGACAGCTGGGGTCAAGGATCAACTCTAGGTTAAGAAACCTATAAACAAGAGCTAAACCGCTCTGATACCACTTGTTTGTTCATTTAGACCCCTTAAATCAGATTGTTTAACCTAATATATTAACCAAGTGATAACTTAGATTAATTATTCAGATCTAGGTTAAACAATAATAAATCATATCATGCAAAGCAGCGGAAAATAAATAACACCACAATATGATGACCCAGGAAAACCAATGAAACAAATCGTTTCATGGTAAAAAACTGGGAAGGATTTGACCTAGCTATCCTCAATGTAAAATAAATCCACTATAAGAGAATTGAAGTTTTTACAATCAGATTTAACCCTAAATCTATTGCTACCTCATGTAGTAACTTATTGACACGACCACGTGCAAGCTCTGAATTTACGGACTCCTTCTTTTCTTAGATTTACACCAACACAAGCACCCTTGCTTGTGACTTTGAGATCCCACTCAAAGGTTTTAGATCACCGTCAGTAATGATTTTAATGCAACAACTATGTTCTACCAACGCTTAATTGTAGATCTTGCTTCGATAGATTCTTGTGTAGTTAAAAGGTACAAAACCTCTCAAATCTTACAAAGAGTAACACACAAGTCTTCCAAAAGTTTGAAAAATGTAGCTAGGGTTTCCCTTTTATATGTGGAGAAGTTGGAATGAAACCTTAAATGTTTTTGCGGGCTTGAGCCTAATTCAAAAATTCTGCAGAATTCTGTTCCTGCGATTTACGATCGGTTGATTTTAATTTCTTGATCAGTCGAGCAAGGCAGAAGCTGGCTTCCTTTTTCTGCAGTTAGCTGGACTTAAAACTTGAAACCAACACTTTTAAGCATTGCCTAACACGTAGACTAGACATGTTTTGTTCTCAGTTTACCAACACATTTAAAATATGATTTTAAACATTTAAACTTAAATCTTTAGAAGCTAACAGATTTTCTTTCCACGTGGAAAGGAAATTAAAAAAAATATTCTCAAGAGGTGCTAGTTGAGCCTGATATTCTTTGCTAAAGAATGGAGTTTCAAAAAAAAAAGAAAAAAAGTGTAAAATCGTAGTCTTTTTTGGGGGGGGGGGGGGGGGGGGGAGGAAGTCTACCGACGTGTCGATTCTTTTGCTAAGTTAAGAGAAAATTACATTCTATACTGGATGAAAAATACAGCAAAGTATATATATTATGCAAAGCAACTTACCCTACAAGTTAAGGAAAGTAAATTCCAGACAGTTCAGAAAGAAGGAAAGTATTTCAAATGCCAAGGATACTTCACCGGCAGATTCCTCATCTTCGTACATTGAGATTTCATATTTTCCTTGATGAGGCTAAAGTAAATTAACACAAGACAGCTTTAGGGAACTCCAAATGCCAAGTAAAGAATAAATATCCTTTAGATGCTTACCTTCGCAAAAAGTGGTATGTCTTACACAAAAAGAAAAGGTAAATAAAAACAGACAGCTTCAAGTACTCCAAATGCCAAGTAAAGAATACTTCACCACTTTGAAGAAAAAATAAAAAGTAGGGAATACTTCACCAGCAGATAAAGATGATTTGCCTTACACGTGTAGAGAAAATAAAGGATAAATACTTGCCTTAATTTTGAAACTTACTAAACTTTCACCCTAACTGGTATCAAAGTTCTATTTTGAAAATGACAAAGTTTGTCTATAAACTTTGCTATAGCATAAGGGGGTATTTTTTTTGGGTAAGTGTTTATGCAGGGGCTAGAACCCCTGAGTTGAAAGTCACTAGCATGACTAGGTACCACTTGGGCCAGCAAGCCCGGTGGTAGCATAAGGGGGTATTTGACATTACATTATACCGTGATATTACATTATTATAATCTTACATTAATATAATCTTAATACAAGAATACAACATTACATTGTTTAAAAAAGTAATGAGATTAAGGTAATATGATAAATTTTGTAATTTTATATTATACTAATGCTAGAAAAAATAAAATAAACCAAAAACCTTAATGTCACATTATCGTAATATGCATCACATTAAGGGCACATCACAGTGAACCAAACGCCTCCTAAGACTACAACTCTATTTAATATCTTTTTATTAGATGTGAATTTTGACAAATCTACAATTGGATTATATTTTCTTCTTATATCCTCCAAACTTACAAAATTTTTAGAAGATAAAAAATTAATAGCTATGTCATCAATCAAATATTTAAATTTCAAATTTTTGTAGTTTAAAATTATGCATAAAAATAAGTTTATAGATCAAATAGTAAAAAAAATGCGTGTTAAGAACATAAAAAACATATAATCTAATGGTTAGATTTTCAAAATATATAGTCATATTAATTAGTTTAGTGGGAGTTGTAGTTTTAGGTTATAACCAAATTTGTATCCAATTTTTTTTACTTTTGAAAATACATTACACGTTGTGCTAGGCTCTTATTAACATTTTTATTTTATATAAGATTGCTCACGTACAAAGAGCCACACTCTTTGTACAATTTTTGGGTATTTATACTATTTTTCTCTGCATAAAAACTTTATATAGGTTATATAGAAAGTCTGGATGTGATAATGTATATAATAGTGTCATATATCGTGCTATATTTAACAGTGTATGTGTCTATCACGTATCTTAATTATCTTATCTTATTATATATATATATATATATATATATATATATATATATGTGTGTGTGTGTGTAATTAGAACGAGCATGTAACTCTAATTTTCTAGAATTTCTTTTTTCAGGTCACATGGTTACGCATTTTGTTTTGTTTTGTTTTTTTTTTTTTTTTTTTTTTTTTTTTTTTTTTTTTTTTTTTGAGACAGAAATATATACATTAATATGCACTTAATTTTGCAACTGGAACACTTCTCCCCTTAAACCCTTAAGCACTTCATATATGGGTTGGTGTCAATTGAGTTAGAAGGCTCTTGACACATGACTAGCTAGGCTAATAATGTACATATGTTACCTTAATTAATTATAGGATTTATTAAATAATTAATACTAACACCAAATTAATATAAAATAATCTACATATTATGTGAAAATAAAAGGAAAACAAAGTAATTTGTAATCAATATTTTGGTTACAATATTTTCAAATACAAAAAACTTGGTGAACATCCACATGTACCAAAATGTCATTACCAACCTAGCTAATATAACTCTAAAAAAAATTAAATTTTTTTTTTAAAAAAAACCTAGCTAATATAAGGGGGAAAGAAAAAGAGAGTGGAAGATGAGAAAAGTATCCTCCTAACTTCCTATAATAATTCATTATACATCATGTGACTATGCAACCCTAATTATAATAAGTTTGTATTATATAATAAATCGCACCAATCTAATGCAAAATCATGTACGTATTTAATACTAAGAGAGAAAAAGAAAATAAGGTTATTATTTATAAGAAACGTTAAGGACTCAAATTTTTTTCCGTAAGCCTTATATATATCAATTTTTTTTTTTGATAAATATATATCAATTTTAAATACAAACAAAAAATAATAATAATTTAAAATTTTATTTATTACTATTTTTATATAAGGTTCATTTGGATATAACTTATTTTGTTGAAAACTGAAAACATTGTAGCAAAATAATTTTTAAATGCGTGAATAGTGTCGTGGGACCCATTTTTAATGAAAAAATTGCTGAAAAGTGAAGTTTATGAGTCTCATGAATAGTGCACGGGACCTACTGATGTGCACTGTACACAGAAAAAAGTCAACAACTACAGCTAAAAAAAAAAAAAAAAAGATAGAGAGAAAAGCGCTGAAAAGTGAAAATGCAGACGCACAAACGTGAATCCAAACACTCACATAGTATCAATCAAATTTATTGTCATATTAATTTATAAGCTTTTGTGAAAATTTGTAGTAACTTAAAAAATTTTCAATTCATAATCATAGTTTTCATTATAATAAATTTTTAAGTACAATAAACATTTTTAGTAACCAAATGTACCAAAATGTTATTACTAGCATAATATAAAACAAAGTTGAACAAAAATACAGCAAAAAAAATCTATTAAGTACAATATCTATATATCCCAAAACTTGTAACTAGCTCCATAGTTTTCAGAACCGGACCGGATCGGACCGGGAGGTCGGATGTTGAAAACCGAGAATCGGGATGAAAACTGGTTTTTTAAGCATAAAGAACCGGATTTTTTGTTAATTCCGTTAACCGCTAAAATCGGGGTTGGACCGCACGAACCGATAAGAACCGTGCGGTCCAACCCCTTAGCAATTAAAAAAAAAAAAAAAAAAAACAACTTATCACAATTTTATTCTACTTAATTAAATTATCCATCTCTTACAAGGAATAAAAAAAATTATTATTAAAATCTTTCAAAGATATTCAACTTTACTTCAAAAATTAATCATAAATTTTAATGTTTTCATGGTTATTATATTATTTTATTAACTTTCTTATTTAATTATTAAATATATGCTTGAAAATCATTAAATTTCCCTCACACATATAGATATATTGTCAATTTTGCTAGTTTTATAAATTTAATATCTATATTTAGGCTTTAATTAATTATTAAATTAATTATGACGTTATCACGGTTCGACCCCGGTTCGACCTCGGTTCGACCCCGGTTCGACCTCGGTTCGACCTTAGAAACCTTGAACCTCTTCCTTTTACGGTTCAATGAATGATCTGGGTCTGAAAACTTTGACTAGCTCTTCCAGTTGAAAGTTGGCCTGGAGAGAATTCAAACAAATAAAACAGTCACTTGACGTATATGTATTTGGTTGATAGTTTGCTTGTTTAGGGCTCAAAGTTTAAAGTTTGAGGTTTTAGGATTTGAGTGATGCCAGGCAGTTTGGCTCCACCTAATGGATTGTTTAAGTGCCTTTTATTTTCATTTTTTGTTGATGAGTTTTGGTGTTATTTTTAAGTTTAATTTTTTACATATCAATCCTAATTAATTTATTAGTAAAGAGAATATTGAACATATATTGATAATAAATATAAAGTTCAACTTTTGTAGTTCATGCATTTTCCTTTATAGAGTAGTTGTACTTGTGTTTACTCTTCCAGTTCTATTGTAATTACCAAACAAGCATTCTCAATAATGAATATTAAAAAATATAGGTTTCGTAATAAAATGAAAGATAGTTTCTAACGTTTGATTTTTGTATATTGAAATATAAAATATTTCAAAATTTTGTAAAAAATAAATAATAGGATTTTCACAATTTAAAGAATATTGAATTTGATTTTAATAGATAATAAGTGATTGAATAGGCATATATAATGAAATAGTCATTTTAGATCTTCTCTTTTTTTTATATCATTATTATTGAATTTTTAATTTTATTCTTCATGTATCTTTTTTTTTTCTTTTTTTTTTCTTTCTTTTTTGAGAAAATTGTTCTTCATGTATCTGGTTACAACTTGTAGGAATTTTATTTGCTAATACGTGCAAAACTATGTCATCAAATTTTGAGGTTATCTATTTACTCTAGTTTTCATATAGTTTATGTATAATATATATGGGTGTTTATGTATTATAATAAGTTAATAACCACACAAAAAAAGTCTACTTCCTAAAACATTCACATTAACAATTAACAAATTTCCATATGTATTTGGAGGAAAATTCTCATAGAATAAAGTCCAAAGATTCCACCTTACTTTATTCTTATGCTATTTAGGAGATTATAAAAGGACGGGAGTCAGGAGAAGGAGGACACAAGTTGTTTTACTTTGAGAGAGGTTGAAGTGATTGTGCTCTCAAACCCAGCCAAGTTACCAGGTTTTTCACTTTCTTCCTTATGGTCGTTGCTATTTTTGAGTTTAAATTATTTCTTATCTCCATATTATTTTCTATGTTCTTTATTGAATATTGCCAGTATAGCTCCAAAAAAATGATGTGTACATGTACATTTCAGCTTTGGTTGCTATCTACTTTTCTTTGTTGCTAAAGTTGTAGATTATGGATGTTTGAACAGAGGAGAGAGAAAAAGGAAGGGTCGAGGAATCTTTCCAATGTTTTTCTTTTATTGAGAGAGAGAGAGAGAGAGAGAGAGAGAGAGAGAGATAGTATTTCCCAAAGTTCTTATTTAACCTCTCTAACATTGTCCTTTCGAAAAAAAAAAAAAACTTCTCTAATAGACTAATATTGAGAGAATTTGAAGAAGATAGTAGGATCGTACTACACGTCATATTACATCTCTACCAAGCAGTGCACAAAAAGTTTCAAAAAGTTTAACAATATTAATATGATTATAAATCAATTATTAAAAGTTTTAAGAAATGTTAAAACTTAAAATAAACATAATAATGTACTATAATTTTTGGTTTTGATAAAAACTCAATCTTACGTCATGTGTTACCACATAATTTAAAGTAAATTTTTTTTACTGTCTATTTAATTGTTCTATTTCAATGATATTATTGATTTTTTTTTCTATTATTTTTATTAAACCAAGCATTGCATGGACACAATTCTAGTCTACTATTTTTTACATGATTCTCTTATATATATATATATATATATATACACACACATATGGGTACTTAAAGACTTCTTATCTAGACTAATGAAATTATAATTTCAAAAAGGATTCTAATTAAAATTCCATTAGTAAAATTTTATTTGAAACTTTTTATTTATGAAGCCTTTAAAAGTATAAATAGTTAAATACTGGTAATTCAATTTTTATTATTCTTTATTATTTTCTCCCACGTGGTTTTTCTTCTTGTTCCCTTTTTACCTTTATGGTAATTCACTTTTTATAACTTGGAAAGGGTGGATTTTAACCAAGTTTCCATATGAGTTTTTTCCTTTTTGATAATTTTTTTTACTCTCTCTCAAGAAAATATGATGGTGAGCATTTAGGTTGAGTAAATAGCATGGTTTTAAAAACCGGATCGGGAGCAAAACTAGATTTGCCTCTGATTTATAGTTTTTTCTGATTTTGATCAGTTTTTCCCGGTTTTTCTACCAGTTTTAGGCATTTTTTTGGACCAGGTTGGTGTCTAATTTTCGGTTCAACCAGTCAGACCTGTTGATCTAGTGCGGTTTTTAAGACCTTGGTAAATAGTGCTTTGTTTGTGTGTGTGCATGCACGTTCATTGGTGTTAGGTTTCTTGTATTAAACTTAATGGAATGGGATAGAGTTTTGACTGTCATGGTAATAAAAATGTAGGGTTTAAATTGATACAATTAAAGATATAGGATTTAATTTAAAGATATAGGATTTAATTTGTCCAAGATACAAAATTATAGATTTTTTTTTTCTTTTTTAGATTTTCCACTAATTTATATTTATATTTTAATATTTATTTAACTATTAAATTTCAATGCTAGTTAGATTTTTTTTTTTTTTCCCCTATTCAATCCATGCATGTTTAGCTTGCGGAAATTGTCAGATGTAAACGAAGCCCTATAACGTATTTCTCTTTATTGCCTTTTATTTTTATTTTTATGTAAAACTTAACCTCGCCTCTCTTTTCCACCAAGCAACTAAATATAAGAGGGATATTATTTCACTTCAATTATTTGCTCAGGGAAAAAAAAAAAAAAAACTAAAGTGATTAGTGATTACTATTCCATCCTCTCAAACCCGTGGTGTTATATATATATATATATATATATATATATTGAGTGAGAAGAGGTTATCATACCATATTGGTGACATTAGTTTTCATAAATCATTTGTTTCTTTTATTTTCAAATCTTTGTTATGAATGAAATTAAAATAAAGTTTTGATTTACCAACTTTCAGTCTTGATATTATTTAGAAATTCTTGAAACTAGCAAGTGATATAGTCTAGAAGCTAAACCAAGATATTAGATATGTATTCAATAAAAATAAAAAATAAAAAATAAAAAAAGATATTAGATATGTAATTATCTATCATTTCGAATAAGAATTCACATTTGACTTGCAAACCAGTGTCAGTTTCTCTCTCTTTCTTTGACTTGCAGTTTCTCTTTCGATCGTTGGTTTTGTTGACAAGAACTTTGATTTATTAAATTTGAGTAATTTTAGGATTATAAATTATTTTATAATTTTTTTGTCACAACTCTAACATGACAAATTGTAAGTAATTAATTATCATTGACACATGAACCCACAATTTTTTCTTTACTAATTACACTCTGCCACATTACAGTTGTGATAAAAAATTGTGAAAAATTATGGGATACTAAACTTTCCGGTTAGATTTTATTTGGCTGGATTCTTTTTCTTTATTTTCTTGGTTATAATCTATCTGACTGGATCAAATAACCTTGAATCATAATATTAGTAGATTCTAATATCCCAAGTTGTTTTGGATTACAATTCAGCCAAAAAAGAAGTTGTTTTGAATCATCAGGGTTTTGAAATATTTTCATACATTTTCTTTTGGTATAGGTATTTAAACAATGTCGTCGGAACAATCTTCAAAACAAACAATGTCGGAACCAGATCCAAAACAAACATCGACCGAACAAGATCCAAAACAAACAATGCCGGAACAAGATCAAACCTTGAAAAACACAATACCTATACTCTTTCCCAAGGTTCTTGCTTCAGGTCCGGGTATGGATCCATTCTTACTCTTACTTCTCCATGCGGATTGCCACATCTAGTTATTGCCTTTGATTATTTTTTTTGGATTAAATGATAGAATATAGACATGGTTTGATTTTGTGCAATGCTTTTAACTGTTTGATATTGTTAAATAGTATTTTATATGTTCATTTAAGACATCTCCTATAATAAAAAATAAATAAATAAAAACCATCTTAGAAAAATTAAAAATAATAGCTTTTACCTATATCTTCAAAATTGGATAATAAAATACATCGTAAAAATAAAAGAAGAAAACTATGGTAAGTTATAATAAAAATTTAGAGGGTTGTTGGTAAGAGTTTTTGTTGAAAACCATTTCCTATTTGGTGTCAAACCCAGCTAAACTTAAACCACAGGTAAACACAATTACACAACCCGAGTAAATCTCTTGAAACCCCATACATATACAGTCATTATCTTGAAATCAAAACACCGGTAAACCAAAAACCAGATTATATAACAAAACTTATAAAATAAAATAAAAAGGCAGAACAAAAATTATAGCAAAAGTCAAGGACTTGAAAAACTCAAAAACTCAGATTCAATACGAACATTCTCATTTCGCCTCCTTTAATCCACAGCAGCACAGCTATATATTTCAAACTTCAATTCACAATTTGGCCAGGTTCAGTACAAAATAATGATTCTAAACCATAAAAATAGAAGACTAATAAAGTTTAAAAAGGTAAAAAAAATTCAAGTCAAGGACACATATATGAATCATTCTCCAACTAAAATAAACGAAAAAAAGAAGAAGAAAAGAAGTGAGAATGGCTGCCAGCGCCCTTTCCCCTCAACCAATCAGATTGAAATTTAGAACAGCACTTCCGTATTGGAGGATTTGTTGTTGTTGATTACAAGAGCTTTATCCGGGCTGTGTTTACCCTGGTTAAGTTTAGCCCGGTTTACTTTAATTTACCCTGGTTTGATACTCGAAGTATTTTTGTATTTTCATATTTAGTTTAGGGTATTTTAACCTTTTCACAATGGAATATTTCAAGAACTAAAAGATTCGGATGAAGTAACGGAATGAAAATATTTGTTCTTTTCAAAAACATAGAAGGAGAACATAATACTAACAGAGAACATAAAATAATAGAGAACATAATATAATACATTTGCACTATAAGTCTAGAAATAGAATACACCATATATTTATTCAATACAATACAAAACAGAGACTAATGTAACAAAATATAATTCTTATACCCCATATTTAATTCAAATCTCCTATTAAATAAATTAAACACTTTGGACAGATGTCTTTAGGCTTTTTATTTTTTATTTTTTATTTTTTATTTTTTTTGAGTGGACGTCTTTAGTTATGGACAAAAAAAAAAAAAAAAAAAATCACAAACCATACACTTCATCACTACAAATATGGCAACTAAAATAAGTGCAATAACAAAAATCAAAACATTAGAAGAGATAGCTTTGTGAGTAGTGTCTTACTAAACCTTATTAAGTGAAACTCCTTTAATGATACAACTATACCTTATAGTGAATAGCCACTAAATGTTTCTGCATTCATATGTTTATTCAATATAAAATAGAGAGTAGCATAATGAAATATTATTCTTACAAGTTATAAACCCATATTTTAAATTTCATATTAAATAAATTAATGACATAAGATAAATGTGTTTAGGGTTTTTTTTTTTTTTTTTTTAAAATTTTTGAAATAAATATCTCTAGTTATGAACAAAAGGAAATTACAGACAACCATCAAGTCTATCAACACATATATGGCAGACAATGTAAGTGCAGTAACAAAACACAAAACAATAGAGTGTTTAACAAAGCCTTATTTAGTGAATCAACTTTTAAAGGATCCAACTTTCCCTTATAGTGAAATAAGGATATAGGCACTGACTGTTTCTACATTTCAGTATTGACCTTTACACTAGATTTTCCCACTATATTTTACCAAACTCGGAAGTCCTAGTGGTTAGAGCATTCCCATAAGGCGTTGCAAAATTATGTCATTTTAATACATCAAAAAACCTACTTTATTATTTTACCATGTCATTTTACAATACACCATTCATCACTTGTTATATTTTTTTATTCTAAACTTTAAAATAATATATACAACACATTAAATAATATATTAACTCAAAACCCAGCCAATACACAAACACACAACCCAGTGGCAATTGCCACCAACCAAGAACCAACAACCACTGCCACAACCAAGAGCTTCCTCTACCACGCCAAATACAACTCAAAACAAACACAACCAAATACCCACAACAAATTAACCGATTACTAAACCATCATGAACGGCAAATCAACCGCCACAAACTACAACCACAATCACCGGATCTACCAACAAATTTCAAATCTAGAAATCTCAACAAAAGAGAAAAAAAAAACAAAAACAAAACTCAAAATCTTCAACAAAACAGAGAATAAAACTCAACCCACTACAGCCACAAACACCGTCGGCCCAAAACTCAACCAACCATCGCCACAACCACGAGACCACCACAGGCCCAAAACCCCAACCCAACATATCAATCAATGACCAAACTCAACCAACTATCAGCTTAAAACCCTAGCCCAACCGACCCAAATCCTCAACCCACAACCCACACAACGCCGATCCAAAACCCACACATCGGAACTCATCTCAAATCTCACACCACAACCCGATTAAGAGAGATTTGAAGGTGGGAGGTTGCAAGATGTAAGAAGGTTGTCGGCGTGGCATGAGGGATGACGCTTTGAGGTCGGTGACGAGTTGTGGAGAATGAGGCGGTGAGAGCTATGGAGGATGACGTAGCTTTAGACAAATATGGCTCCAGTCTGGGTTTGGCCGGAGTAGGAAGCAAAGAGAGGCGAGCAAAGATCTTGAGCAGGGAGGAGAGGGAAGAGATAGAGAGTGAGAGAGAGAAGAAATGAGGGAGATACTCCAAAGTGAATAAACAAATGATAAAAAATATCCAAAATCATTGGCTTAGAGTATATCCAAAATGACAAAAAAAAACTGGTTTCTATGCTAACGCATATGGGCATTGTATATCCAAAATCACATATATTATAATATTATTTTTCATCAAAAAAAATATCTTATTCAAATCATTGGCTTCTTCCACTAACATTACACATGTTTAATCCAAGTTTGAAAAGTGTAGAAAATTTCTAAATAAAACCAATTTAATAAAAAATTCTAACAATTCAATAAGAAAGAATTTTTCAATTACATAATGAGGTGAGGACACAATTGTGAAAACTATATTATAATATAAAATAGGCCGAGATGTAAAAAGAACCCTTGAAATTTGTGCAAGACCCCACCCTACTATCAATTTCGGTTTTTTAAGATCCATGTTTGAGCTTCCTCAAAAAAACGATCCATATTTGAGAATGACCAAATTGACCTCTCTAGTACATTTCCACAAATTGTTAGCGATGAAAAATCATTTTAAAAGTAAGAATTAATATATTTTTTTCTATAAAATTAGAGTCTAATTAAAAATTTACCTTAATTTTTTTTTCTTTGAAATATTTTAACCATCCTTAGAAGTGTAGGTGTGGATGTGGTGGTCTTTGCCTCTCTCTCTCTCTCTCTCTCTCTCTCATTTGGGACTTCTTGATACAGAAAAGATTTACAAATCCCAAATCCAAGTTCTCTATCTCCAATGGTGGAGTAAAAAAATGTGGTTTTTTGTGGTTGACCTTAATCCTATATGCTACAGTTACAAACTATTTTATAATATTTTTACAAAATATTGATATAACTAATATTTTATTGATTTTCATCTAAGCACACTATTAATATTACTTTTTCATTTACCAATATTTATTCACCATATTAACAGTTTGTAAAAAATTTTGTAAAATAATTTGTATCTCTAGCATTATTCATAGATGTATGTTTTATATATATAAATATATATATATCTTATTCATTATGAATGGAATCGAATTACTCTACATTTAAAAAGAATAATTATAAGATAATTATTCTCAAAATAAAGTTCATTGTAAAACTAATTATTTATAACTTTTATATATTGCTTTGTCAAATTGTTTACAATATATATTGTTATTTTTAGAAAATAATCTTTTTGGATAATAGTTAAATGGTTATAATAAACTTGAAGAAACGATATATGTATTTTTCCAAATTTGACTATTTTCTAATCACACCCCTTGATTAAAATTGTTTTAATCAGAATCATTTGATTTAAGATTTTCTTGAATCACGCCGCATTCATGCATTTCTCCTGGAATATTATCTTTGGAATTCACAGTAATATAAAATCAAAGAATCTAATGTAAGCCTTAAGAAAAAAAAATTTACATCCTTATGTGCCCAATGATTTATAAGCCATGTGAATGCTATATAAAACACTGTTTTTAACAATTTGCTGACATCCGTGGGAACAAAAGTTGTGATTAAGTAAATTCTAAATCATAGAAACGTGATCAAAATAATTGAAAACAAACTGGTGTAATAAGAAATGAATAAATTTTGGAGATGCATTATTGCATTTTACACAAAAGCATTTTATACTAATTTATAACATATTATATATTTTTTTTACTTCTTTAAATATCATTACTTTACATATATTTTGATAGGATTATGACTTATTTGTTTGAGTATTGTGTGAGTATTATCCATAGATATGCTTAAAATATAAACATTGAAATTTGAGGGCTAAAGTGTTATTTTTCTTACAAAATACTCATAAATATATACCCATATGGTCTGCATGTGACTCAGCCATTAGTCATGGACACTGTAGCATGGATTGCGTGTGCCGAACACGTATCAAACACGGGATACACCTTGGACACTGTTGTCTGCGTGTCCCCAGTGTGTCCAGCCAAAAAATAATAATTTTTTTTACAGGAATGATTTTACTAACTTTTAACTTAATATCTTTGTTTAATATTTTTTAATTGTTAAAAATTACTCCTATAAGATTTGGTTATTAATAAAGGATGGTTTTGGGCTTTTAAAAAAATTAATTAATTATATTCTAGACATCATTTAATGGTTATGAATTAATTTTATTATTCATTATTGTCTTGAATTGAAATTTTTTAATAATATATAAAAATATATTTAATAATTAGTTAATATTATATGAGAGATGCTACGTCTATAACATTTTTACAACAAATCACATGTAATTAGTTATTATTGGTTCAAATTTGAAACTAATACTAAGATTTCTTTTTTACCCTAACAATAACAACCAGTAACAACCTGCTACTTAGGATTTGTTGTAAAAATGTTGTAGACATATCATTTCTCATATTATATAGTTATCTCCACCATGTAGAATCCTAATTTTTCAAAAATTACCAAACCTTTTTAAAATACACATACTTTAATTACATCCTCAATTCAAATACATTACTTAACTTAAAGTACCATTACAAAATACTTAAACTTTTATAATAGTAGAGTGTGGTCTTAAGCAATGAGAAAGTTACATTCAAGTAATGTGAGACATCACCCACTTTATTTATATTTTTAAAAATAAACTAATTGCTAAACAGTAAACACACACCGTATACTCAAGAATATTTTTTCGTCCTACAATCACATTAATGATTTTCTTTGCTTAAATTTCCACGCAGAGTTTGTACAGCGCTAATTTTTCTTTTTCGTTTTATTTTTTTATTTTGTTTTGTTTAAATAGAAGAGACAAGTTTCATTTTTTCTTGTGCTAATAAAATTGGGATAAAAATTCTAACGTGAAATATTTTTTTGGGTTTTCGCATCGGACTTGACAACAGAATGGGGACCGGCGGAAGAAGTTCTGCTGAAACATTTAAAGGACGTGAAAGTGAAAGCAATTGTTCTCACTGGAGAAGCTGGAGTAGGCAAAACAAGGATGGCCAACGAGATCAACAATTGGGCATTGCATGAGGACGGCTTTTGCTTGGGGACTCTTTGGGTGTTTCCGAGTCCAGGAGATAAAGATAATTGGACTTCTTATTGGCTGAGCATTGCCCGTCAGTTATCTATACTTTCTACCACCGAGGAGTGGGAAGATCATAGTACTGTCGATGATGAAAAGAAGGCATCGGAGGAGACTGAGAAGTTGGGAGATGATCGTACTATCGATGAGAATGAGGAAGAGGAGGATAGCATGAAGAAGAAGATATCTGCTAAGCTTGAGAAAATGATATCTGATGAGAAAAAGAAACGTATGTCCGAGTTTGAGAAAATGAAATCTAAATTATCAGAAAAAGAGAAAAAGGAAAGGACGTTTGAATTATTAAAAGAAGAGAATAAGATAAAAGAAAAGACTGAAATGTGGCTACTAATCCTAGATGGTGTTCCTGAAAAGAAGGATGAAAATGAAATGATGAAGAATTTGAATAGCCTTCTGCCTCAAAAGAAGGATGAAAATGAAGGTGTGTTTAAGTTTTTAATCACTACAACAAAAAAAGTGATTGAGACTAAGAATGAGAGTTACAATAAAGTTTTTAAGATTGAAGGCTTGTCTGAGGGTGATTCTTTGTCCCTATTGAAATCGAAAGTCAAGGAAGATGATTACGGAACAATACCTGAAGAAATTGCTAAAAGGAGCAAGGGTCTGCCAGCTGTAATCCTTATGATGGCAGAAGCCTTAAATCATATTAAAGAATATGATTTTGATTCGGGAGTTCGGATGTTGAAAGGTGCTCTGGAAGAACCAGAACCCGCGGATGTAAATCCACTACTAGGCTATGTGTATGACATGTTGGCTTGCACTGATATGGCTTTGATCAATTGTTGTTGGCAAAGTAGGCAATTATTTCATAAATTTGGAGGCATCAATTATGAGGAGTTAATAGCTTGCTGGATACTCGAAGGATATGTTGGTGTTAATGATCAGTTTGACAAGGCATATGAAGAGGGACATTGTGTTTTGATGAAGCTTATAGATCGTTGCATACTGAAATTACGCGAAGATGGTCTTGTTACCATGGAAGGACTAGCACTTACTGTTCCTGATGAGCATTGCCATGGTTGCCGGACATCAAGCTTGGGATTGGCTTGTGTTCCTGATGATCATTGCCATGGTCGTGGGATATCGAGACTGGGATTGGCTAGTATTCTCGAGTATGGAAAGGAGCTAGGCATTGGGCGAGTTGCACCAGGGGAAGGCATGATAAATACACCATACGGTCCTAAAAGTTGGAACAAAGTATACACAATCATGATAGATGGAAGTAGTCTCTCTAGGGAAGTCCTTGACACAATGTTTTTTCAGCCCATGAAGAAACTCCAAGTTCTTGCGATTTTCAATCCCAGATTCAAGTCACTGCCCTCGTTTTTGTTTCCAAAAACAAATACCGATGATCCGTCTTCAAAACCAAAAACTGATGATCCAATTCCAAAACCAAAAACCGATGATCCAATTCCAAAACCAAAAACTGATGATTCAATTCCAAAACCAAAAACCGAAGATCCAATTGAAAAAAAAAAACCTAGTCTTCGCTTGCTTGTGCTCAGGGGCTGTGATCAATTGGATGACATTGATCAAATCAAATACCATAAAGATTTAATCGTTCTGGAAATATCTGGTGCTAGCTCCTTGAAGAAAATTCCAGATGATTTTTTCCTGAACATGCAACAGCTTGAAAGCCTCAACCTCTCTGCAGTCCCTTTTGAATCATTGCCTTCTTCACTTTCCAACCTGACTAAACTACGTCGTCTCATCCTTAAAGAGTGTTCTGAATTGAAAATCCTACCAAACCTAAAAAAACTTACCAACCTTGAGGTCCTTGACCTTTCTGGTTCTACTTCTTTGGTAAAAATTACAGACAAATGCTTAAAACAACTTCAGAATCTTCAAATGCTTGACCTTTCCCAAACCCAAATTAACCATTTGCCCATTCTGAAAGATCTTAAATCACTCACTCGGCTCATATTAAAAAACTGCAAATCCATAACCCGATTGTCCAGATTTGAGTTATTAACTTCTCTCCATAATCTGGGTCTTTCTGGTTCTACTATACTAAAGCAAATCCATGATGATTCCTTTAAGAAAAAAGATGGCCTCAAAGTCCTTGATTTATCTGAATCTGGAATTTGTAGTTTACCTCCCAGTTTCACACACCTTCCTACTCTTGAGTCACTTGATCTGTCTGGTGTCTCTAATTTGGTCAAAATCCCAGAAAAAACCTTTGTAGATATGGCGTGTCTTCGTAGTCTCAACCTCTCAAACACTAAAATTGAAGAACTGCCATCCATTCTTAAACTTGGGAACCTTCGTCAGCTCCTTCTAAGTAATTGCCCATTGAAAAAATTGCCAGAAACGAAAGGGCTTACTAGACTTGAGAAACTTGATCTTTCTAATGCCTCTTGTCTGGTTAAATTCGAAGACGGATCCTTTGACCATTTGACTAACCTCAGCTATCTCAACTTCTCAAACACCCAAATTAAAAGTCTACCATCTATAGCCAACCTCAAGAAGCTTTGCCAACTTTTGCTACAAAATTGTGAACATTTGTCTGAGTTGCCATCCTTGGATGCCCTTGAACAACTGGAGGAGCTTGATCTATCAGTAAAAGAAATAGAAAATAAATCCTCTCAATCTTCTCGAGAACCTTTGGCAGAGCCTTTGAAAGAAACTGAGACTAAGTCACCAGTAAAAGAAACGGAAAAGAAACCTTCTGATTCTTCTGGACCTTCGACAGAGCCTTTGAAAGAAACTGAGGCTAAATCACCAGTAAAAGAAACAGAAAAGAAACCTTCCGAGTCTTCTGGAGAACCTTCGGCACCAGTAAAAGCAACAGAAAAGAAGCCCTCTGAGTCTTCTGGAGAACCTTCGGCAGAGCATTTGAAAGAAACCGAAGCAGCTAAATCATCAGTAAAAGAAACTGAAAAGAAATCCTTTGAGTCTTCTAGTGAACCTTCCAAAGAAACTGAAGCTAAATTATCAACAAAAGAAACAAAAATGAAATCCTCTGGGTCTTCTGGAGAACCTTTGGTAGAGCCTTTGAAAGAAGTTGATGCAAAATTGGAGAATATGGTCCACCTTAGGCTGCTCAAGCTATCAGGAACAAAACTTAAGATTAAGATACCTCTAATGTCCAACCTCACCAGCCTCACCAACCTTACCGAGCTTTGCCTTGGAGGTTGTAAACTTTCAGATACTGATCCGAGTTTGAAAACGTATACAAAGCTAAAGCTTTTGGATCTTTCAAAGACAGATATTCAATCTTTACCATCACTTGAGAATCTCACCAATCTCCGTGGTCTAAAGTTAAGAGGTTGTACAAAATTACAGAAACTACCAGATCTGAAGTCACTTAAATATTTGGAGTCTCTTGATTTACAAGAGACTGGGGTCAAAGAATTTCCCTCTGGGATCTCAGAGTTGACTCATTTGAAGCACCTTGATTTACCAGACTTAAAGGATCTTCAAACACTTGACTGGGGGACGATAAAGAACTTACCAGAGGAGCTAAACTGGGATCATTGTGGCATCTTCAAGAACTGTCAAAATAGGCCTTGCATGTCATTGAGTGGCACTGAATTTTTCCAATATTTGAAGAAAAATTCTGAGTTATGGGAGACATGTTTCAAAGAATTTCAATTCTCTGTTTGTGCTCTTACGAAGGAAGGGAAAGATTCTAGTAAAGAAAAGAAGAAAGACAAAGGTTCCATCCAAGAAAAGAAGGAAAACAAAGTTTTGAGCCCAGAAAATAAGGATGACAAAGCTTCGAGCCAAGAAAAGAAGGAAGACAAAGCTTCTAGCCAAGAAAAGAAGCAAGACAAATCTTCTAGCCAAGAAAAGAAGGAAGACAAAGCTTCAGGACAAGAAAAGAAGGAATACAAAACTTCAGGACAAGAAAAGAAGGAAGATAAAACTTCTAGCGAAGAAAAAAAGAAGGAAGACAAAACTTCTAACAAAGAAAAGAAGGAAGACAAAGCTTCCTGCAAAGAAAAGAAGGAAGAAAAAAGTAGAGATATTTGTTGGCATAGGGTTGACCCGAGATTCAGAAAAGTCTACTTCCAAACTCATTGTTTTCCTGAAGAAATTCATCGGTATTTGGAAATCATTGGATTTGACGAGTATCCTGGTGGTGTTGAGGATGTGCTCATGAAAGCCGAATATGTGTCTTTGATTGAAAATGACTTCGTCAAAAGCTTATCAAATTTAGGTGTGGGCAATTTGAAAGCAATGAAGGGCTGTTGGTTGGAGAGGTGTGGCGAAATGGAGGCAATATTTTGCAGAGAAGATGCAGAAGTTGAAATGCAGAAAAATCTGAACATTCTTTGGGCATCAAACCTTCCTGAATTGAAGAGTGTGTACAGTGTGGAAATGCAACCTGGGAGTCTCCCAACTCTAACAGAACTGTATTTAGATTGTTGCCCGATGCTTGAAGTTGTTTTTTCCTCTTCTCAGTTGCCAGAAAATCTTAAAATCCTTGAAGTCAAATTCTGTGATAAATTGGAGACTCTGTTTAGGCCCACTAAAGTAGAAGAATATAGGCACAGTTTACAGAAGCTGCATTTGGTGGAACTGCCTAAGTTGACTAGCATGGGGTTGCTGGAGGGAAACAACATTAAGGACAGATTCCCATTCTTGGAAGTAAAAATCAGGGAATGCCCGAAACTGCAGAACATAGGAACAGTTCGGGAGTTGGAAGGATCTGTGGAAAATTCTAAGATTGAAGAGTATTGATTGAAGTGCCATCTCTACAAGCTTTTGGAAGGGTGGGATATGCAGCAAGTTTGAGAAGCGACCTCCTGGTGTGTTTGTGTGTGTGATAGGCAAGGTCCCTCAATATTTATCATGTGCATTTTGCCGCTAACAGGTAACTTTTGCTTTCTTATGGTCTCCCTGCGTGTTTATTATGCACACTACAGAATACACATGTTTGCTTAGCCTTCTCTGTTTTTCAATTCTCTAAGTTCACTTTTCTTATATTTTTCTTGATGTGTGGTAGGCAATTTTTATAGGTTTTTCTCCCCTTAATAATTTGATAGTTACAATGATGAGGAATAAGAGATTTAAACACTAATTCTTTCAATATAGGAGAGCCACTGGATTACTAAGCACTTGACAACAAGTTTTATAGTTGTTGCAAAAATTGTCTATCACATATTGGATTTTTTGTTCTTTGTATTACAAAAGATTTTGCATTGTAATGCTCCCAAAGAAAAAGATAAAAGAAAAGATTTTATTAAATTAGGACGTTAAATAAATTAATTTTGGTATTAATTATTTATTAGGTTTCCCTTTATGTTTTTGTAATATCAATAGCTTTATAGCTCAATTGATACCCTCTTGTTTAAAGTTCAAATCTCATTCTCTTAATTATCGAATTATAAAAAGAATAATTTATTATTATTTTTAAGGGTGTAGTTTAGAAAAATTAAGTTAATCAGCTTCTGTTAGTTTCTAAAATCATCAAATGAAACGTATGCTATAAAGGATTCTAGGGAGGAGTCTTAAAATTTACTAAGGATAATAGATCGTGGTCGAAACCTTGAAGCCAACATCAACCAAAGCATCCCCAAGGTAAGAAATTCTTACTAGTAATTCTAATCTCTTCAAATTTCCAAAATATAGAGTTTTAAAATTTGGGGATTTTTCAATATTAGAGGGATTTTGGCCAATTGATTTTATTAAATGTGATACTTTGATGGATTTTGGTTTTTGGGGTTAGATCATTGACTCTAGGATGTTAATAACTTCATTTTTTTTAATGAGATTAGTTAATGAATTAGCCCTTAACATGAAATTAGCATTAGAATTTCATTAAAAAAAACTATATATTCAAATTTTGATTTGGTACATAAAAAGAAGATGTAGAAAAGACAAAAGAAAATTATAGAAAAATTGGGGGAAAATCTAGAAATTAAGGGTTTATATCAAAGCCCGCTCCTAGGCCATATTGTTGGGGGAAAGTATGGCTTACCTCTTGCCCAATTCGATCCAATAAGCAATCTATCTTAAAGTATGTCATTTCTAAAATGTAGAAACTTTAAGAGGCAATTTCATATAGCTTCTCTCAAAATTTTTATGTCAAATTTTAAGATAGTATTTTTTTCCAAAATTCCATAAGTAATATATTTTTGGTATTCTCTTAGTTGAGGTGTTTTAAGGAAAAAGTTCAAATTAGATCAAACATGCACACATTTTGGTTAATTGCTAAAGTTTGGGGTTAGTAAATTAGTTTGTATGTTTCATTATATAAGCTTGATCTTGAGTGTCATACCTTTGAAATTTGGTGATTTTAGTAAGGCTATTGGAGGTAAGTGACCTTCCCCTTATCTAGTGGTATTTTTACTTAACACACATTTAATAAAATAATTAATTGTTCTTTTTAGGAAATTATTGTTGATTTTTTAAATAAGTTTGTTTAAAGGAAAAAAATAACATAATTTCCTTCCTTTTGAAATGATGGAAATTTTTTATTAAATTTATTATCTCTTTCAAATGTCTACCTTCTTCAAAATTGAAATAAATATGTGAACTTTTTTGTGTAAAAAACCAATGGTTCAAAGGGGATAGATATATAAAATTGTTTCTGCTGTTGATTGAAATGTTATTATATATGATTTTGGATATGACTACAATGAAAATTGATTTGTTTTATGAATTTGATTGATTACAGTTTGACTATACTTTGTACCCCACCAATGGGGTATGCATTGGTATTTTTGGGTCTTACACTAGCCTATATGTGATTCTAAGTCTAGTCACAGGTATAAAACATTATCATAATCATAATTGTTTAGTATATGTAATATTTTATAACATTTGTAATATTTTCAAAGTTCAATGAATTTCTATATAATTGTCAATTGCTCTTAGCAATGTAATTATTAGTTCTAAATAAATTTAATTATTGTTTCCAAAACTACTAATTAAGTTTGTTTACTATGACCAATGATGTTTTTATTATATACCACATTTTTATCCAACTAGTTTAGGGCTTAAGGCTTGTGGTTACTTATTGAGCTCACTATTTTCTTTCTCTTTTACAGATATTGGGGAGTAGCAAGCTTATTGAGCTGTCGTTGTGTGTGATAGGAGCTTAGTGCTAGTATCTGTTAGAATTATGTGCCCTCAAAAACAATACTATGCATTTTTATTTGATGATAAAATTTTATTTTCACATTCATAACTTTTATAGGTATATTTCATTGTTTAAATGTGACATGTGATGTCACCTCTGTAGGAAAAATCATGTTAATGGTTAAGGAACCAAAGACAAGGAGTAATGATTTTTCATATATTATTAAATTGTTCTAGGCTGTGTATATTAATTGAATATTACCACTGAAGCCTACACTTGTTGTGCTGCTATATGATAGGATGATTTACTCCATCATTGAAGTAGTGTCTTTAAGCAAACAAGTGGGTGTAATGTAACAAATACATATACTGAATTGGATCCGATCAAGGACACCTTATGGAGTGATCATTGTTAATTAAAAGGTTGTTCTATCACAATTTTTCTATTGTCCTCAAACATGAGGGGTTTGTGTATATTTATGGCGTAAATGCACTTTTAGTCCCTACATTTTGACTTTTTTCCATTTTAGTCCCTACATTTTATTTTTTCCACTTTTAGTCCCTAAATCAATTAACGCGTTCCATTTTAGTCCTTTCCGTTAGGTTACTGCCGGAATTTGCTTAGGTGGCAGACGGACAATTAAAATAATAATAAAAAATTTTATTTTACTATTAAAATTGCCACGTCAGCTTATAAATTAAAAAAAATTTATTTATTAATTTTAACTAAAATAAATTAAAAACAAATCATTTAAAAAAGAAATTAAATTAATTAAATTTAAAAAAAAAATTCTTTACATTATGTTCTTCCCAATCATCATGAAAAACATGTTCATGTTCTTCCTCAAATAATATGTTTGGTTGCCGAGGAAATTAAAAAAAAATCAAGAACATGCCAACACGGAACACATAAAATCAAAGGGCACATATTTACAAAATACAAAGACCTTCAAAGATTCAAAACACAAAGAACACCAACCTAAACCCAACCCTCAATCTCTAACAAACCCAGAACATCATATGAAAAATCAAACCCTCCATACAAACATCAAACCCATAAATTTCAAACCCAAATTCGAGAAACCTGTAAACAAACCCAGAAATTTTAAACCCATCAATCTAATAGAGACCCACTGATCTGTGAGAGATTGGAGGTAAATACACTTTAAACCCAAATCCAAACCACCGCCGACCTCAGCCCCTCCACTGTCACCGATCAATACATCAAGCCATTGCAACCCACACCAACATCAAACCCATCCAACGATCCACCCCCACCGACCACCGGACCAACCACCACTTCACAACCATTGATCCGAGAGAGAGATTTAGAGATTTTTACAAATCCACAATCTGAGAGAGAGACTTTAGAGCTTTAGAACTTTAGAAAGATGAAAGAGAGAGGGAGATTTTGGTCTGAGAAAGAGATCTTTAGAGATTTTCGTTTGGGTAAGCAAACCCAGATCTGCGATCTCTCTCTCTTCACCCAACCTCCAACCCAATCACGCTCCTCCTCACTCGAATTCGACCACAGATACTTCCCCACTGCGAATCCAGCGTAAAACGGAAAACGCCGTAGCCGATTCCAGCTCCATAACCCGGCATTTGTGCTTCAAGAGTCGGTTGTGGAAAACGATTTCTGAAATGAACAGGTTCGTCCAGTACCACGTGAAGGCCGGAGAGGAGGACGACGTCGTTTTGAGATGGGAGAGGGTCGGATTGGGAGAGGTAGAGCCGGTGGAGGTGGTGGATTGGGATGTGAGTGTGGTGGTGGAGAGAGAGTTTGAGGGAATGGAGAGTGGTGGTGTTTGGGTCTAGGGTTAGGGATAGGGTTTTGTGGTTTGGGATTGTGATGAACACCATGGTTGGTTGTGGTGTTATTGTTTGAATTCTGAGATTTAATTAATTTAATTTCTTTTTTAAATGATTTGTTTTTAATTTTTTTTATTTAGTTAGAATTAATAAATAAATTTTTTTTTAATTTATAAGCTGACGTGGCAATTTTAATAGTAAAATAAAATTTTTTATTATTATTTTAATTGTCCGTCTGCCACCTAAGCAAATTCCGGCAGTAACCTAACGGAAAGGACTAAAATGGAATGCGTTAATTGATTTAGGGACTAAAAGTGGAAAAAATAAAATGTAGGGACTAAAATGGAAAAAAGTCAAAATGTAGGGACTAAAAGTGTATTTACGCCTATATTTATTTATTATGCACATAACTTTGACAATGTCAACTGGTGATGCCAATTTTAAAGGCTATATACAAACACGTTGGGTCATGTGTGTAATGAGTAAAATATATAAATGCTCAACAATGAATCCACCAGTCTCTGAAGAAGATAGTATATTCAGTTGATTTTCATATTGAAGTTAGACTCAAAACAAAACCGGCCGGTGACATTTTTTCACAAATGTTTTTCATATATATAATATTATATAAATATATTTAAAGAGTTTTTAAAGATATTTTGGAGTCCAATAGAAATTATGAAATCAAGAAATTAAGGGTCACATAAGCTAGGGACATGACAATGATATTTATCCACTCCTAGTGGCTTGTGGGAATATAGTATGGTGGAAGGACATAGATATAAAATTGTATGAAATGGGACCTCATTTGTAATTCTCTAATCTTCAGGGGTCAATTGCAATGTGTTGATGGACATTATTGCAATTTGTAGAAGTTCAGATATTTTCTTGATATGATTGAGAAAATTAAGAAATATTTTTGGAAAGAGTTTCTAGATAAGTCAATAACGTTCAAAAAGGTTATTGATAAAATCCTACGGCTAAAGATTAGGATTCCTAAGGATCCCACGTCCAATCTCTCTCTAGGGTTTTAGAAGTCTACTATAAAATAAGATTTTATAATATCATATTCAGTGGTTGGCCATCAGAACTACTGTGTGATACTGCAGTATTCTGAAAACTCAAAATAAATAGAGAAAGAGACGTGAATACCTTGGGAGGCAACACGCTTGGGTTGCTAAGAGAGGTACGCAATTTTGTTCTATTTAGAATCCATGGTGGTGTGATACAACGATCTTTAAATGAAAATATGATTTTTGTTTTATATTGCTTCCGCAAAAGTTTTTCAGTGGTATCAGAGCAAACCACAATTAATCATGGATTTTAAATTATTATTTAATATCAATATGTTTGCCGAGATATGTTTCCTATATGCCGTGATTGATTTACATATGTGATATGTTAAATGTTTTTATTCGGAGTAGTGGAGAACGTCAATTAAAATATCTTGCTTTTGTGCGCCGTAGTAGTGTTGTAAGCCTACAAATGCTTTATAGATTAGGTTTCATGTGTAGGCTTCATAGATAGTCTCTTATGCCTTATAGATTGCATATTGCTTTTGTGCGCCGCAGTGCTGTAAGCCTATACATGCTTTACAGATTGTCTTTTATGGTTTCATATGTAGGCTTCATAGATTGTCTTTTATGCTTTATAGATTGTCTTTGATAGATTGTCTATTATGAACCTATATGCATGTATATGTGCTTATCTGTGTAACCTATATTGATATATATTGGTTCATTCACTCACCCTTTTATATTGATAAAATCTTGAGTATTGCCGAATTAAGGTATTGAATCTCAATTGGTGGGAGTTGTGTTAGACACATAAAGAATGATATTTAGTGCATTAACTCACTTTACAGTTGCATCCCAGTGCTGATATATGTTAAGTGCTAAATAGGATAATTTTATAGAATAATTCCTATGGCCCTCCATTGTCGGTGAATAAAGGTTCTATTAAATTAAAATTTTGTTGAAGCCAAAAGGATAGACTTGATTTTGGTTTAGTAGTTCCTCTTGTTTACTTCTTGGGAAGACAGGTGTGTGTATGATTGGTGGGAGTGTGGCTAAAATAGCAACATAATCATACTAGTACATATATCACACTTAGATAATGGTTTGCACTTATCCAAATAAACATGACCACTAAAATAGTGTAAAACATGTTTGATTTGGAGGCCAAAAGTAAATCGGGAGTCATAGATAAATTAAATAAAATTAGAAACATGAGATGAAAGTATGATGAATAGTATCTATTTGCCTTTATATGGTGTGCACAGTATATTTCAAAAGAAATTATTGGAGCATGCAAGGTAAGGGTTCCCGATGCCCACTTCGAACTATTTGTGAATATAATTGTTATATTCTGTTCTGGGAATCTATGATATTTTGTTCTTGTGGGAGGTACCATTAGTTATTCAAAAACCTGAATATGATGGATATATGTATGTGAAAATATTATTTTATATTATTTTGCAGATTCATTATGACCAATTTTAATCCCTTAGCTAAGATTTTGGATGAAAATCGATTGTCTGGACCAAACTATGTAGATTGGAAAAGGAACCTAATCATTGTTCTCACTGCTGATAAGATAGCTCATGTCCTTAATACTGAGGCACCAGAACTTGCTTTAGTTGATGCCACTGAGGAGCAAAGAGATGCATTTAATAAGTGGCATGAGGCTGATGAAATGGCTAAATGCTACATATTGGCCTCTATGACCAATGTGTTGCAGAAACAATGCCAAGGCCTAATTACAGCACAAGATATGATGCTGCACCTCAAAGAGATGTTTGGAGAACAAAGCAGAAGTGCACGACTTACTGCTATGAAAAATCTCATGTCCACCAAAATGGTGGAAGGAACTCCAGTTCGGGAACATGTCCTAAAGATGATTTCTTTCATCAACGAATTGGATATGCTTGGTGCAGAAATTGATAGTGAGACCCAAGTTGATGTGATCCTAGCATCTTTACCTGATTCTTTTAATCAGTTTATCATGAACTATAACATGAATAAGATGGTAGTGACATTGTCAGAGCTGCTCAATATGTTGAAAGCAGCCGAGGATCTCATCAAGAAAGAAAAGCCTACTGTAATGTTGGCTGAAAAATTTGATACTTCTCTTAAGTTGAAGCCTAAGGGTAAGAACTTTAAGAGAAAAGGGTCTCAATCATTTAATAAGGCTCAAGGTGACAAAGTGAATAAGGACACTGAGAAGAAGAAAGCAAAAGGAAATTGTTTCCATTGCGGTAAGCCTGGTCATTGGAAGAGAAACTATCGCCATTATTTGGCTTCTCTGAAGAATGACAAACCTGCAAAAGGTATGCCTAATTTGCTCATTATTGAAACAAATTTAATGGATGGTCCATTTGATTCTTGGTGTGTAGATTCTGGTACAATCTCACACATTTGCATTGTGTTGCAGGGGTTCAAGGAGACCCGAAGGCTAAATGAAGGGGAGGTGATCCTAAAGATGGGGACTGGTGCAACTGTTGCAGCCACTGCCATTGGAACCTTTTATTTAGAATTATCTTCTAGTAGAACTCTTGTTTTAGAAGATTGCTTATATGTGCCAGAAGTGCGAAGAAATTTAGTTTCAGTTTCAAAACTTGGTTGTTTAGGATATTCATTTCTTTTTACTTCTAAACTTGTTGTTAAGTTTAATAATAAATTTGTAACTTCTGGCATTTTACAAGATGGTCTTTATTTTTTGAGTTCTATTGATAATTCTATTAATTGTGTTGAGAATGATATTGCTACCAGTGTGTTATCTCTTAAAAGAAAAAGAGATGTTAATCCTACCTATTTGTGGCACTTAAGGCTTGGTCATATCAATATTGACCAAATCAATAGATTGGTAAGGGATGGGCCATTGAATCTTTTGAAGGTAGAGCCTTATCCAATTTGTGAACCTTGCTTACAAGGGAAAATGACCAAAAGTCTCTTTACAGGAAAGGGAGCTAGAGCCACTGATGTATTAGGATTAATACACGCTGATGTTTGTGGTCCTATGAATCACATGGCAAGAGGTGGTTTCTATTACTTCATTACTTTTATTGATGATTATTCTAGGTATGGTTATTTGTACCTAATGAAACATAAATCTGAATCCTTTGAAAAGTTCAAAGAATTTCGTAATGAGGTTGAGAAACAAGCTGGAAAATGCATAAAAGTTCTTCGCTCTGATAGAGGAGGAGAATACCTCTTGGATCAATTTAAGGAATATCTAAAGGAAAATGGGATTATTTCTCAATTGACTCCCCCTGCCACACCTCAACATAATGGTGTAGCTGAAAGAAGAAATAGAACCTTATTAGATATGGTTCGTTCTATAATGAGCATGTCAGAGTTGCCAATTTCATTTTGGGGTTATGCTTTGGAGACTGCTGTTTATTTATTAAATAGAGTCCCTACCAAATTAGTTCCTAATACCCCATATGAGTTATGGACTGGTAAGAAACCAAGTCTAAATCACTTAAAGATATGGGGTTGTCCAGCACATGTTAGAAAGTCTAATATGGATAAGCTAGGACTTAGGAGTGATAGATGTTTATTTGTTGGCTATCCCAAGATGTCTACTGGTTTCTATTTTTACAATCCTAGTGAGCAAAAAGTGTTTGTGAGCAGGAATGCTATTTTTCTTGAGGAAGATTATAGCTTAAATGAAAGTAGAGCAAAAGTTTCTCTTGATGAACAAATTGATAACACAATGGCTGAGTTGAATGAGAATAATGAAGAGCAAGTAATAGTGCCTACTGAACCAAGCAAAATACAAGAAACTCGACGTAGTAAAAGGACTATCAGGCCTCCAGTTAGACTCACTTTGTTAAATGAGATTTATTTAATGGAGTCAGAGGAGCATGATAATGATCCTTTTACTTATCAAGAAGCAATGACTGATAAGGACGTTGAGAATTGGAAAAGGGCCATGGAATCAGAGATGGACTCAATGTATACCAACCAGGTCTGGACCTTAGTAGACAAACCAGAAGGTATTAAGCCTATTGGTTGTAAATGGGTCTACAAAAGGAAGATAGGACCTAATGGTAAGGTGGAGACCTATAAAGCTAGGCTAGTGGCAAAAGAGTATAATCAAAAGGCTGGAATTGATTATGAGGAAACTTTTTCGCCGGTAGCCATGCTAAAGTCCATAAGGATTCTATTGTCAATTGCTGCACATTATGATTATGAGATATGGCAAATGGATGTTAAAACAGCTTTCTTGAATGGACACATTCGAGAAGAAATTTTTATGGACCAGCCAGAAGGTTTCATATCTCATGGTCAAGAATCAAAAGTGTGCAAGTTGATGAGATCTATATATGGCCTAAAGCAAGCATCACGCAGTTGGAACATCCGTTTTGATGAGGCAATCAAATCGTTTGGTTTCTCACAAAATATGGATGAACCCTGTGTTTACAAAAAGGTTAGTGGGAGCACTATTACATTTTTAGTTCTTTATGTAGATGATATACTACTCATTGGCAATGATGTAGGAGCAATGTCATCTATAAAAGTATGGTTATCTAGTCACTTTGCAATGAAAGATCTTGGTGAAGCGTCCTATATACTCGGAATCAAATTGTTTAGAGACCGAAAGAAAAGGTTATTGGGACTTTCACAAGTCAATTATATTGACAAGATATTGGCTAGGTTTAGCATGCAAGATTCCAAGAAAGGGTTTTCACCTTTTAGACATGGAATTCATCTCTCTAATCAAATGTGTCCTAAAACACAAGAAGAGAGAGAGAAAATGAGAAGCTGTCCTTATGCTTCGGCTGTAGGAAGTCTCATGTACGCAATGCTTTGCACTAGGCCAGACATTTGTTATGCAGTGAGCATTGTGAGTAGATATCAATCCAATCCAAGTTCTGAGCATTGGACAGCAGTGAAACATATCCTCAAATATTTAAATAGGACCAAACATTATTTCTTGGTGTTTGGTGGTGAGGATTTGACTGTCCAAGGGTATACAGATTCTGATTTTCAATCTGATATTGATGATAGAAAATCAATTTCTAGTTTTGTGTTCACTCTTGGCAAGGGAGCAATAAGTTGGAGAAGTTGCAAGCAAGATAATACTGCAGACTCTACTACAGAAGCAGAGTATATAGCTGCAAGTGAAGCTGCAAAGGAAGCTGTGTGGATTCGCAAATTCATTCAAGAACTTGAAGTTGTTCCTTCTATTGAGTCGCCCATTACTATCTATTGTGACAATAATGGGGCTATTGCAAATGCAGTAGAACCAAGGGCTCATCAAAGGACAAAACATGTTGCACGTAAATATCACTTGATACGTGATATTATGCAAAGAGGTGATGTAGCAATAACAAAGTTGCTTCTGCCAATAATGTTGCAGATCCACTCACAAAGGCATTGTCTCAAAAGGTGTTTGAGAAACATTTGAAATCAATGGGTATTAAATATATGTATGATTGGTTTTGAGTGCAAGTGGGAGATTGTTAGAATTATGTGCCCTCAAAAACAATACTATGCATTTTTATTTGATGATAAAATTTTATTTTCACATTCATAACTTTTATAGGTATATTTCATTGTTTAAATGTGACATGTGATGTCACCTCTGTAGGAAAAATCATGTTAATGGTTAAGGAACCAAAGATAGGGAGTAATGATTTTTCATATATTATTAAATTGTTCTAGGATGTGTATATTAATTGAATATTACCACTAAAGCCTACACTTGTTGTGCTGCTATATGATAGGATGATTTACTCCATCATTGAAGTAGTGACTTTAAGCAAACAAGTGGGTGTAATGTAACAAGTACATACACTGAATTGGATTCGATCAAGGACACCTTATGGAGTGATCATTGTTAATTAAAAGGTTGTTCTATCACAATTTTTCTATTGTCCTCAAACATGAGGGGTTTGTGTATATTTATTTATTATGCACATAACTTTGACAATGTCAACTGGTGATGCCAATTTTAAAGGCTATATACAGACACATTGGGTCATGTGTGTAATGAGTAAAATATATAAATGCTCAACAATGAATCCACCAGTCTCTGAAGAAGATAGTATATTCAGTTGATTTTCATATTGAAGTTGGACTCAAAACAAAACCGGCCGGTAACATTTTTTCACAAATGTTTTTCATATATATAATATTATATAAATATATTTAAAGAGTTTTTAAAGATATTTTGGAGTCCAATAGAAATTATGAAATCAAGAAATTAAGGGTCACATAAGCTAGGGACATGACAATGATATTTATCCAGTCCTAGTGGCTTGTGGGAATATAGTATGGTGGAAGGACATAGATATAAAATTGTATGAAATGGGACCTCATTTGTAATTCTCTAATCTTCAGGGGTCAATTGCAATGTGTTGATGGACATTATTGCAATTTGTAGAAGTTCAGATATTTTCTTGATATGATTGAGAAAATTAAGAAATATTTTTGGAAAGAGTTTCTAGATAAGTCAATAACATTCAAAAAGGTTATTGATAAAATCCTACGGCTGAAGATTAGGATCGCCATCAGAACTACTGTGTGATACTGCAGTCTTCTGAAAACTCAAAAGAAATAGAGAGAGAGACGTGAATACCTTGGGAGGCAACACGCTTGGGTTGCTAAGAGAGGTACGCAATTTTGTTCTATTTAGAATCTATGGTTGTGTGGTACAACGATCTTTAAATGAAAATATGATTTTTGTTTTATATTGCTTCCGCAAAAGTTTTTCAGTATCAATAAATGTTACTTGTTGAAGTTTGAGTAACTTTTAAAATTTGTATTTGAGGAACTTCTACTTGTGGTATGGAGTCTTGAAAAGAGATTGGATTTATTTGCTTAGCTATTAAAATTATCTAAGATGAACAGTTATTTGTAATAATATTTAATTTGAATCTTTTATGAGAGTATGTTTTGGAGGACAATTATAGTATTTAATAGGGTCTTGTATCCTAAAAGGTAAATCTTTTTGAGTGTGCAGTCATTATTATATGTCCAACTGTCAATTCTAAGTTTGAAAGGTGATAGTCATGACTTTAGAGCAATAGTTGTAACTTACCTATATTTTTCTCCCAATTTGTTACTTTCCTTATTTTAGGTAACTACTTTTTTTTTTCACTCACATCAAATTCATTTATAAACCCTATTTCAACAAATATAGGTAATTTGAACGGTGTTCCCCAAATATAGGTAATCACTATAGATTAAATGGGTATTGGGTGTTTGGTCACCTATTTTCACTCCTTTACTCGTTTGAGGTAATTTGCTACCAATGCTCTTATTGAACTCTCAATTATTGCTTAGTGCTCAACAATTGTATTGTTTTCCTTTTCATAATTTTATTTTGTTGTTGAAGAGTTAGATAAGACTTTAACTTCTAGGGGTGTGTTTGGATAGAACTTATTTTGCTGAAACTGAAAACTGAAAACTGAAAACACTGTAGCAAAATAATTTTTAAATGTGTGAATAGTGCTGTGGGACCCATTTTTAATGAAAAAATTAATAAAAAATGAAATTTGTGGGTTCGTGAACAGTGCATATGTTCACTGTTCACTGCAGAAAGTCAACATTTGCGGTTACTGTTCAATGAACAGTAACCGCATTACTCCAAAACAAAACGCGTGAAAAAAAAAACAAAAAAAAAAACAGAAACGCAGCTTCAGCAAACGCAACGCGGAACCAAACACACACTAGGTTGCAATGTTGTTACTATATACCGATCTTGTTTTTCCAAGTACTTAAAAAAAATAAATAAAAATTCAAGGTGATGGAATTTTTGAGCAAAGCGCTTGAAGCCCAAAAAAAAAATTTCTAAATATGTTTTTGAAGGTGATGGAATCTTGGAGCAGGAAACCAATTTCTTGATAATCTGAAAATAAAAGCATATTATGCATTCATAGTTTAATTCAATATTAAGAATCTGAAAGTGTTTGGTTCCAAGAGAAACAATCCAATTGAAAGTGTATCTTATTATTTGCCCCTCTAAACACATATTTTTTGAACTTTTGAGTTCAGGATCGTTCCACGTGGAATAGATAATTTGCATAGAAGATCCCACATTTTTGGGTGTAAGGGGATAAAAACCTTTGTCCCACTTTGGCTTATTCAAATTTCAAATACTTTTCATAAATTGCATTGTTCTCCTTTCCATAGTTCAAATTTGTTGTTGTAAAGTTAGATAAAATTTAAGCTTCTTGGACTTTGGTTGTAATGTTGTAACTCTTTGTTGAAATAAAAGGATTGTTGATATCTATTATCATGACACATTTTCTACAAGTACGATTCAATCGAGCCCGATCTTGTTGTGGGTAAAATTCATGTATTAATTATATTTTATTCTTTTATGCATGGCCCAAGCTCATCATCAGAGATGATTCGCCGACCACCGCTCCTCAGATAGTTGTCAAAGCTAAATCGTCAACCACTGCACCTTTGAGTTTTCTTAAAGAGAATTCGAGAGCTAAAGAATCCAAGGAAATAAGTTTTCAATCTAACTAAATGAAATGAGTTTTCGGCTTTTATTTTTCAAATTTCTTTATTTCGTGGGTTGAAAATTTTAGGATATCTTTATTTTGAGGGTCGCCTTAAAGTGGTGCTGAAAAATGTAATAATTGGAGCCAAAACTCTCGCGAGAACGCTGGTAAAATTGGTTTACATTTTTAAAAAAAGCTGTGTTAGCTTATTTCAAGGGTTTTAATGACCATTGAAATAAAGTTAGCCATACTTTTACACTCAGACCTAATTTCAGTATTTGTTTGGGCCCTTCTTAGTGGACCCTTGGAAATAGTGGGTCAAAACAAATGACGTTTTTTGTAGTGCTACCAAGTGGGTAAGGGACATTGGTAGAATTTCAGGCTCATGGAGGACGTCCTATAACTAAAATTTTCATCCCAAAAGATGTTTTATGCTTTGGCTGATTGTGGTCCAACTTTTTTGCTCTACACTTTTTTTTAACTAAAACAAATAGCTGACCCTAAGTGGCTAACCTTGTTTGCTATAGCAACCAAATACAGCTTCCAAGGACCTGCCATGTTTAGAAAACATCAGCCCATGAATTTAGGCCACTTCATTTCTCAAATTATGTAAAAAACAAGCCAATCCTCTTACCTAATTAAAGCAAATTTGACCATAATTAACCTCTTTGATTGATACCTTGGGATTCAAAACCTCTTTTATTGACCAAAAATCAATCACTTAGAACACCCTAAACTCAATACAAAAGGCGTCAATCAGATTCAAAAGGTACCAACCACGTTTTACCTATATAACTGAAACTTTAGAGCAAAATCTCATTCAGTCAGCTAATATTCTCACAATTCTAAAGACAAGGGGTGGAAATATGGGTACAAGGAATCCTTCCCTCTCTTCCTCACGACCTCTTTCAATTTCCGCTTCTTGTTGGCTGTGGGTTAAAGTTTCGGACCTATGTTATTTTTATGCCTTTTTTTAGCATTTTTGTTATTGACATTTTGATTTCTCTCTTGTTAAAGTATCACTAGCCTCTATTAACTAAATATTGGAATTTTGAACTTAATACTCTCCACAAATAATCACTTCTAAAGAACCCAATGGGGAAATTTGGGTCATTCCAGCATTTTTGGCTCTTGTTGCAAAACATCCATGACAAGGACTAATAAAAGAAATAATTTTGAAATCTGAATCGAAGAGGTGCTATCCAAAATGTTTGGATGGTACAATTCGACCAAAATGTTTTCCATGTTCTAAAATTTTTTTTAAAAAAAAAAAATTGTGGCAGGTTAATTATTTTTTATGCATTTCTTGCATTGGATACTAGAATGAAATCTATTGTAGTAATAAACTTAATATTAACCTGCAGTATACTCAGCAGAAATATTCAAATTTACAAATATAATTGATAACTCAAACTCAAAAGTTTTTTTTTTTTTTTTTTTTTTTTGTAAAGAAGAAAAAGAAAAAGAAAAAAGAACTTGCAATTTAGCTGATTACATAATTCCAAACCCTACTGACAAGTAAAGAATAGCAGCAAACATCTCCCCTTCGCACAAAAGAGATATGCTTGCAATTTGAGTAGAAAATAAAAGAAAATAAAGTTTATAGCTTTCATGTAGGAAAGTAATCAACTAAGATATGGACGGGAAAAAAACTCCATTAGCCAATTAAAGAATCGATTACAAGCTAGCATCACAAAGAGACTTGCTTTGCAAGATGAAGAAGACCTAAAAGCAAGACAGCACATCGGTGAAAGTAATCAATTAAGAAGACAAATCTAGGAAAGAACTCCGAATTTTAAGTAAGGAATGCTCTTCCAGTAGATTGCTCATTTTCACACAAAACCTAAAGCTAGGCAAGAACGTCAAATGCAAAGTAAAGCATACTCTACCAAACAACTAAACGTTGTAGAATAAAACATGATTACTAGAAAATTGTAGAAAAGTAATGATCC
Source organism: Quercus tomentella (assembly GCA_028535165.1). Lineage (NCBI taxonomy): Eukaryota > Viridiplantae > Streptophyta > Magnoliopsida > Fagales > Fagaceae > Quercus > Quercus tomentella. The sequence goes on along the minus strand of JAPQVY010000023.1, from coordinate 8,704,582 downwards.
ATTTGGAATGAGGGGGAGTAGAGTAGATCGTTGACCCAAAATTAGTATATTTTCAGCCAACTCTACTCTACTTCCCTTCACCCCTCTCCCTTTCCCCTCAATCCAAACAAGCCCTAAAATATTAGTATTCTCTTTTGTCATGTGTACCTCATTAAAAGAAAGCATTCAAAACATTATAGGGAGTCCGAACATATCTCAATAGTGTAATTATGGAGCTAATCAAATTCGTCAACAATGGAAGGCCACTTCCATCTGGAGAAGGTCGAACTCACGAAGACCATCTTGCCAGTCTCATTGCATCACTAAAACCCTAGCCTAAAAAGCAATGATAAACATGCAAAGTAGCAAATTCAAATCATCTATCTTTCTTTATACTTTACCAATCATCATATGCCATGTTTATCAACAAAAAAAAAAAAAACTCATCATATGCCATGTGTTTATTTAGTTTTTTTTTTCATTGTGAACTTTAGTTATTTTTTATAAGGAAAGTCGAACAGGTATAAGATAAATTGTGATTGTTGGAACTCAAAATGGAACACAAAAGTGAGACAAAAGATTTATATTTGTAAATAGCAGTTATAACATAATACAAATCATTTGTACCACTTTTTGTGTTCCATTTTATGTTCTACGTACCAATTACAACTTGTTATGTGTTTATTTTTTTTCCATTTTAAAATTTGATTGTTTAATAAGAAAAATTAAACAAACACATGGCAAGTTATGATTGGTGAAACATAAAGTGGAATACAAAAAATGGTACATAGACTTTGGATTCATTATAGCACCCTGAAAACCTCCATCGCACTTAATGCAAATATGCAATGCAATATGTTCCCTTCCCTTTATAAGGCAGGTCTGCCCAATCATGGTCAAATCAGAATGACAAGCATCAATTCAATTAGAGAAATCCAAGCTATGGGGCTCAATTGAAGGAGGTGAGGGAGATGCTTTATACAAGTATAAAAATACATCCATTGGGACTAGAGGTATGATCTTTTTCCTACTCACAAGAATTACACTTTCTTTTGAAAATCCCTAGCTGACTTTACCATTGTAGTGAAATCAATAAACCCTAATATATACTGATTTCTTTTCTTTTCTTTTCTTTTTTTTGGTAAACAAAAAATGGGTAGAGGGAGGCGACCAATGTAACTTCCTTACTTGGATGTGATTATAGTAACACCTTATCCACTCCTGGGTGAGACCCTATAGTTTCGATTTGTGTGAGGAACTCACTTATTTTTTAGATCAACCATTTGAGATAGAAATGAGATATAAAGAGCACTGACATACAACAAATTGTTTGAGATTTGAACCTAAATTCTAAGATTTGTTGGTCTAGTATCTTACCAATTAAGCCACCTGAATGTTGGTATATATATACCGATTATACCAATTTATCTCCCAGTTATAAGTTACAAACCAAAGCAAAATTCAACAACTATATGTCTTTATAGTCTTTACAAATAAACACACAATTCCTCCATAGAATGTTACGATACCGATAAAATCCTCCGATACTGTTCACATTACTATTTGACCATAAAGCTTTCCAAATTTGAAGAAAGATCCCAAGTATAACTTCTTTGATGCAGGTTAATTATTTGTTATTCATTGTACGTATTGACTACCACAAGGAATACATTTGTACAAATAAACAGTAGATTAATACCCAGAATTTACACGAAGGAATATACAGTATATTAATCACTTGGGAATATTTAAATTTACAAATATAATTGAGAACTCAAGCTCAAAAGCAAACACATAAGTTACGATTGAGTTGAATGCATAATTCCAAACCTCAACTACCAAGTAAAGAATATCCCCGAAACTTACATGAAAGTTAACAGTATGAGATTTACTTATTGTATGGTGTATGGTGTGTGACAAAAAGTAAAAAATTTATTTATTTTCAAAATGCTGAAAGTTAGATTATATGAAATAAAATTGAAACAAAATTTAGTGTGGGATTCGCAAACAGAAAATAATTTAAACAAAAATTTAGCTTTGAATCAGTTGCCAAACACACACTAAAACTCGAAACTCAAAAGGAAAATACTAACGATGTTTACAAATTTTATTACATAACATTTACAAATTGATGTGGTGATGAATTTTGGTTGATGAAAACAACATAATAATAAATATCATGGTTACATTTTTGTAATTGGTGACGTTTCAATTTATAGAAGTCTATATATATAAAAGCGCTAATGCGGTAAAACACTGTAGCTACAGTGCTTTGGTTTCGTCAACCTCTGCACTGTAGCTTCAGTGCCTTTTTTTTTTTTTTTTTTTTTTGTGAATGCGTAAAGCTGCAATGGATTTGCTATATTATTTTTAGTTTGTCCAATTCACATTGTTTTACATTATAATAAAATATTAACACAATAAATTGGCACAATATTTTCACAATTTTTGAGATGTTAATTCCTTATAATTCAAAATAAAATAATAAAATATCATACTAGAACTAACCACAACAAAAATAAAGGTAATGTGAAAATAGATGTGTACATTCACAATATTTTTTACAATACTTTCATAACAAATTATAGGTAGTAATTTGTTTTTGGTTCTAATTTAAACTTGCTAATGAAATAACTTTTTTGTCCACCAATAACAACCTGTAACAACCTACTACTTATGATTTGTTATGAAAAAATCATGGACATAACATTTTTTTTTTTTTTTTGTGAAAAGGTTAAAACATCTTGTTGTCGTACCAATATTTTCAAAACTGTTGAGCTGTCAATTCTTTACAAGTCAAAATAAAATATAACAAAATTCTAAAGGTATTATGAAAATGTTATGTCATTCTATTGTATTTTTAGAAATTTTTTGTGGGTTTAGTCAGATTTGTTGAGTCAAAATTCACTATTTCACATACAATTTTCTTGGGTTGACTTTTTGTTTTTTTTTTTTCTTTGCGCACCATTTTAAGTAAAACTACATAGTTTTACACACAGAAACAAAAACAAAAACAAAAACTTAGGAAAAAAACACTTTTCATCCTTTATGTTTGGGGTAGTTTACAATTCCTCCTTCTTAAACTTTAAAATCAAGCAATTTTTTCCTTAATATTTTGGAAAAGAGCAAATATGTCATGTTATTATTCTCTTAGTTAAACCCTAATGAAAGCTTATTATTCTTAAAATATTTTATTGTGTAATGTTTAAAATACTCCCACTAAATTTTAACATCCCAAAAATTTTCTTCTAGTATTTTGAGTTTTAGATGGTAATAATTCTTGGAAAGTTTGAATGATGATATAAGGATTTTTTATTTTTTATCTAAAGAACATTGATTTTCTAGGTTTAAATTTTTAAAACTTAAAATTTATCTAATGGAAAATTCGATAACACATGCCTTTTGTTATCTTTTTTTTTTATTTTTATTTTTTATCTTCTTAGCAAAACTTAGTTGTTTATTGTTGGAAGATGATGATATTCGTTATAATTCTTAGAAGTTTTTAGTGAGTGGATATATTGACTATAGCAAATAAGTACTAAAATACTATTATAGTGAAATAGATATTTATATGTTAAATAGCTCTCTTAACTTTATGGTCGATCAAAATTCTTATACGAATGAGATTAACTTTTTATGACATAATTATCAAAATTATTATAATTAATGTCTCTTTCGATTAATGTAAATCTCTTTGTATTTTAAAAATCAAATTATTTATATCTTTATTTTGTGATATAAATAAAATCTAGAATTGATCCTAATCACTACTTTTTTTCTTTTCTTTTTTTCCATGGCTAGCACGTGCCTTGCACGTGCTACCCTAACTAGTTTGATTGGCCAAAAACGAATTGACTCCTTGTGATAAATTAACCAATTAATTTAGCCAAGTGAATTAATTAAATTAATTAACATGCAAACGCGTGGTAGCACAAACAAATCACCAATAAACTAAGTATGCAGCGGAAAATAAATTTGACACGATGATTTATTTATGAATGGGGAAAGCCTAACGGCAAAAACCCCACCGAGTGATTTTCAGGTCACCACTCCTAAAATTCCACTATTATCACAACAAGCGGTTACAAGTAAAGGAATTTCAGTACCTTATACCAACCTACAGTTGAACTCTTACCTCAATACCCAATTGGACTTGTTCTGTAGTGACAATTTCTCCTTTCGATGCACGACTCCCAAGTACGTGACTAACTAATTGCGCAGATCCCTGTACGCAACTTCAATCACCAACTAGAGAAGGTTGTTGGCTATAAAGTTTTTTAGTTCATCTACACAATGAAGATCAAGAAGATGCTTGGTCACAAAACCCTACGGTGCACATACACAACAACTTTGTCTCCGGTCACAATCTGCTTGAACAAACTATTCTCAAAACTTGTGCAACTTGTGAACACTTTGACGGCCCTTAAAATAATCCTTTTATATGTCTAGGGTTGTGAGAAAAGAAAGCCCAAACATATAAAACCGAATTGGAGTCAAAACAGAACTGGAATTCTGTTTTTCATAAAGCTCAACAGATACCTGTCTGTCGAGATGTTGTCGAGCAGCTGTCGAGCCACAGGTTGGAACAGCTTCTTAAACTCGATGGATAGCTAGCTGTCGAGCTTTAATGAACAGCACTTCTTCAGCTTGAATCTTGGACAAACTTGCATGTCTTCAACACTTGAACTTGAAACACAGTTTCTTGAAGTATTAAACACATCCTAGATCTACCCAAATATAAATAAAGTGCGTTTTGTCAAAGGATTAGTCAATTACATAAAATAATGACATATGTTCCTAACAAGTGAATTACATATGTCCTAACATAATTATATATTAAAACTGTAATATTTATCACTCTTTAGTGGAATGCATAATTTAAAACTTTTACAGCCAACTAAAGAATACCAATAGACATCATTTTTTCTTTTTCACATCAACTTTCATGTTTTAAGGGTGAAAGTTTTATTTTTGCCTTTTAAAATGTGTATATCAACTAATGGATTGTTAATATTGTGTAATACACAGGGTGTAACTAAATCCACAGTAAAAGAATATTTTCCCGAAAGGAAAAATACTCTTCCTTTGTGACCCAAAGGAATATTGTGGTGACCCACGGTTTTTACTTTTTAGTTTACAAATAACACACTGTTTTGTCGTATGAAAGAAACATTTCCCTTCCCAGAATTTGATGGTCAAACAAAACAATTTGCTTCAACTTTTCCTTCTCATTATATCCTTCCAAAACTGTTGTTTCATCTCCATCAATCCAACCATGTTTTCCTCTAATGAAACACAAAAAAGTCCTGGAGAAACCTCGACCCTTCCGAAAGGGGAACCCACTGTTTCACAAACCACACTTGAAACTACCACCACCAACAACAGCGACACTGCCACCATCACCACCAACCCAGACAATAGCAACAACAATGGCGGTGGAGGAACGGAGAGAATTAGCATCCATTTTAACCATCTTAAGAAGTTACTCGAACAAATGAAAAACTACTTAACTGAACTTAAGACTCCTTCAGGTGATCAGCGATGTAAACAACTACAAGATCTGCAAAAGAAGCTCCAAGATTTTAAGAGTGAAAAAGAGAATGTACCCTCCACTCCTAAAATTCCAAGCAGCAGGCTTAGTGATATCAGAAAGGAAATTTTGAAGTTAAATCAGCAGCTGATTTCATCACTAGACAGTCTGTCAAAAGAAAATAGTCCGAAATCTAATAATCTACAGACAAGCAGCGGGTCTAATGGGCGCCGCAGTGCAGTCGGTGAATTGGTCAACGTAAACCAGAGTGAATTCTTCAGCAGCTGCTCATTTTTCCGTGAAATTCAGGAATTTTTTTACAGGCTTGATCGCAAAAGCAAGTTCCTTCCGACAAAGGAAACGGCGTCGTCTCCGTCCTCGCTTTCCCTTCCTCTAAACCTGTTAGCCTTGCACATTCTCTCTCATTCTCTCTCTCTCTCTTAATCAACAATTTAAACTTGATTTCAATTTATTTTGGTTGCAGAGTGAAGTGCAGTGGCCTAGAATGGAGAGATGGTTACAGGAAAGGTATGCAGAGGTGTGTCCAGGGTCAGGATCAGGATCAGGATGTGGAGATGAGGAGCGTTTTCGGATACTCGGTTACCAATGGCGCGCTCTTCGCTTTAATGATGATACTCGCCAGAGCACTGTCAAAGTAATGTCTGTTTATCGCCAATCCGAACCCGCTTCAATCTGCCTTATGCAGCAGCCACATTGCCTTGCTGTTCCATGTAAATACCCTTTTTCTTGTTATGCTGTTTGTGGTCTTGCCTTGCTTGTTGACTTCGGGACAATTCTGTGGTACACACAATATTTTTAAAGGTGTTAACATGAATGTTGTTTTATTGAATAGATATATATTCGATGATAATAAATGAATGGTTAAGATTAGATAGCTATGATACTAGGGTGCTGTACCCATGTCATTTTATAATTTTTCAGAAATTACCTTTGTTGCGGTGTCATACCCTTACTTGTGTCCGTTTACGTGCTTCATAAGTTACAACAATGGGGGTGGGGGATTTGGGCCCTGGCCATTTTTGTGGGAAACGTCAGGAGGTGCTAGTTTTGCTACAAGACTCTTGGCAAATGACCCTTAAGTCTTATTGTGGTTTGGTGGTAGTATATTGGATGGTTCACATATTGGTTTAAAATGGTATTGGTGAAGTTGTTAGGGCAGGCTTGGAAGGTTTTGCAATAGGTTTTAGGGGTTTTTCAAATACTAAATTAGCTCGGCACTTTACATGATTTGAAGAGATTGAGGAATCTGAGGAAACTGACCATTAATGCAAGAAGCAAGGACTTCCCTACAGGAAACGATCTAAGTGCTCTCCAAGAGCTTGGTGAAGGAGTACTTCGAAACCTAACAATAGTATGGGGACCAGCTAAGCCAAATAAAGCACCCAAATCAGAAGCTAAAATTGTAGAAGAAACCAAATCAGCTGGAACGGTTCCTATCGTTGAGATTGAGACACTTCCACGGCAACTGAAGAAGCTGGATCTTCAGTGTTTCCCCAAGTCTACAGCAACGTGGCTGACACCTGAATCTTTGCCAAACCTAGAGAAACTCTACGTAAGAGGAGGAAACCTCGCAACTCTGGGCGAAAGCAAATGGTCCCAGGTTAAGACTTTACGTTTGAAGTACTTGAATGAATTGAAGACAACTTGGATAAAACTGCAAGAATCTTTTCCAAAATTGGAATACTTGGAGAAAGTCAAATGCCCTGGGATCATACTCTGCCCTTGCGACGAGCATGGAGTGTGGATGAAGACTATTTGATCAAATCGAACAAAAGCAGTTTTGAGAAGGATTGGTTGTTGTTCTCTACTGGCCTCACATTATTAAACTATATTATTATTGTCTTATGCTAATTTACTGCTATTTAATTTGAATTTGAATTCTATTTCTTGTTTAAATTCTGTACTTCACTAATGGATGTTAATAAATGAGAATAAATTTCCTCTTAAATGATAGTACTTCTTGATTGTTTGTTCAATGCGTGCCATTTGAGAAGATCTTTCATGTTAATTTCTTCATAATTGAATTTATTTGTCTTTGGAGAAAGACAACACATTTTTTTTTTTTACATTGGCCAAAGAAGTCTCATGATTAAATTAAACTGACAAAACCTAATTAGGCACAATATCAGTACCTGTGAAAACTATACTTCAGTGTTATTTTCTTTTTCTTTTCTTTTTTCATAAAGGTTATAATGTATGATGCAAGTTGAATCCCAATAAATAAATAAAATTCAAAACATTAAAGATCAAACTTCTGCTAGTGACTCACGCATAGGCAAAGTGTGGGAGAGGATAATCTAACAGTTGCCTTTGCAGCTTCATTGGAAGGGTCCATGGTTTTAAAAACCAGACCAGACCAGTCCGGCCGGTCCGACTGGTTCAACCAGAAACTGGCTTACAATCCGGTCCGGTTATAGTTAAAAATCCAAAATCATCTAAAAACCGGCCGGTTCAAATGTAAAAACGGAAACCGGTATGGTTGAACCGATTTTGCAAAATACAAAGAAAATGACTTTGTTTCTCTTGATTTCTTCCCCATTCGGCCTCTCTCATTGGTGCAACAGTTACTTTGTTGCTGTGAATGATGGGAATGAAACGATTTTTCTTCCTCATTTTGAGAATCTTAGATCTATTGTAAATAAGATTTGGTGATTGAAACTTTCAAATCTGCGGGTATAATAAAATTTGGAGAGGAGGTAAGAGAAGCAACATGAGAAGGGTGGAGGAAGGTATTTTGGTTTGAAGTTTGAACTATTGCTAACTGATATGTTGCAGAGAGATGGAGTGATGGCCGGGCTTGGTAGAAAAGGTGAGAGGGAGAGATAGATTAGAGAGAGAGACGAATGAGAGGTTATGGCCTAATGGGAAATTGCCAATTTGGATTCTGATGGATTTCTATTAGGAAAGTGGAAAGGCTAGGAGTCTTGGGACTTGGGAGAAGTAAATGCTACGTCATAAAAGTAAAAAATTGGGTGGGTGTAAATTGATAGTAATGGCTGGGAGAAGTAACCAAAGTGGGGTGGATTTTTTTATTTTTTTATTTAATATCTCTTTTCCTTTTTCGGTGGAGCTTAGGTTGCGTTTGTTTTGGCTGAAAAGGATTTTGGGAAATCATTTTACACTAGCCTATGTGTTTGGTAAGCATAGAAAATTGGGTCAAACGGAAATCAATTTCCACGTTGACTGTAAAATAACCCTCCCAAGCCGGAAATAAATTTTAGTTTCTATTTTACCTTCAAATGATTTCCAGGACTCACAGACAAAGAGAGAGGGAGAGAGAAAGAAGAGAGAGCAGTTGTATGTGCCTCTTTTAAAGTTTTAACCATATTTGTGAACAAGTATACTCAATTCGTCCCACTTTGTTTATCCTGTTTGAAAAGTCAAACTTTTTAACGGAACATTATTTATTGTCTTGTCTACCTTTTAAAAATGTATAAGTTTCCAAAATTACACTTAAATAAATTTATCAAAAAATTGAATTATTAATAAAATAGGAGTATAATAGGAACATTAGTAAATTAATAACTTTTATTTTTAAAAATAGGACAATATTTTGGGACATCCCAAAATGGAATAGAGGACAAACAAAGTGGGATGGAGATAGTAGTAAGTTACCTTTAATATTTAAATGATATTTATTATGTAAGTTGTGAAAAATTATTAACATTATAAAAATAAAATATATTCATCATTATTTATTTATATAATTTAAAATATTATTAATTAAATTATTTATGACGTCATCGGTTCAACCATCGGTCGGACCCCGATCGGACCAGAAAACCGATAATCAGTCTCTTTTCCAGTTCTTTCACCGTACCGGTTTTTAAAACCATGGAAGGGTCATATGTAACAGACTTGTTCAATTTCATGGAATTTTAATGGAAAAGACACCCAGAAAGCTGCTGTTATCAACTAATTGGTATACTACCAAGTACCAGTACAGAGCAATGTCTAGTATCTTGTTTTCATGTAGCATCAATGATCAATGTGTCTGACCCTAAACACATATGAGAGTGTCAGGACATCTTTCATTTCCATGACAAATTGATTGAATTTTGATTATTTAGTTTGGACATTGTACTTGTAAAATGTTGTGGGAGTTAGTCTTGTATTGGGTAGAAGATGTATGAAGCTGGAATTCAAAATTGCAAGTTGAAGGTCTTCACTTAAGAAAAATTGAAGTTTCAACTGAATCTGTAAGGCGAATTGAGATTATGATGAAATAGACTCTAAAAAGTATTGAGCTACAGTCCTGACTTTGAAATAGACTCTAATCACACTAACAAGACTTACATTTGTTCACGGTTTATCAGGCTATAACTATAATTTCAAGTTTCAACATTCCTTCATTTTTTTTCTCCAAAAAAAAAAAAAAAACATTCCTTCATTTTGATGAATGAGTATTTTATTCATACGAATAAAAAGGACCACATCATATTGTAGGGAGCTTTGGGTGCGTAATATATATCTAACAAAGAGTATAATTTTTTTTTTTTTTTAATTCTTATTGTGTAAAATTGGTTTCTTCAAAAATTGATATATTGATGTATGTCTATTTGAACAACTTATTTAGCTGAAACTGAAAATGTTTGGCTGAAAGTACTATAGATAAAGTTGAAAGGTAACTGAAATAGTATAATAGGACCCATTAATAGTATCAAAAAGTGCAATGAGACTAATGAATTGTAGGAAAAATAAGCTAAATAATAGCAAAAATAAGATAAATTGTAAAAAAAATTGGCTTTTTAAGCCAATGCCATAAACAACTGTAATATCTCAAGTTATTTGGAATGGAATAAAATCCTTTGCATTTCACTTAAAACGGAGAGAGTGCATTTTTATTTCGTGAATTCGAAAGTGTATAAACGGTTGTGTTTTTTTTTTTTTTTTTTAATTTAATTTTGTTTTATAACTCTAAATATATCAATTTTGACTGATTTTTTTCCCTTTTTCTCGGGGCTAAAGGTCACCTGCATAGGAAAATTATTAGTTGATCCTATTTCTAAGCAAATTATATTATACATTTTTACAAAGCAACTTACTCTGCAAATTAGAGAAAGTAAATTCCAGACAGCAAATAAAGTAGGAAAATATTTCAAATGCCAAGGAAAGGATACTTCGCTAGCTCCTCACTTTTGTACTGAGAAATTTCAGATTTGCCTCACCAGAGCACTAGCACTGGGGTTGTAAACACCCCTCAGTTGCTATTTTACATCCCAAGCTACTCAAAACTCACTCCATCCGAGTTTGTAAACTTAAAAAAATTAATTTGCAACCTATGAATAGTAAGGTTGCATATATGCAACCTTACTATTCATAGGTTGTAAAATATATAAATATATATATATATATATATATATATATATTATTTTAATCTTGTGGTTGTGTGTGAAGAGAAAAAGTGAGTGGGAGGAAAAAGAGAAAGAATAGTACTTTATATTATTTTATTAGGTAGTTTATATTATTTTATTGGATTGTATGTAAAAATAAAAATGAAATGTAGAGTACTCCTTGCTAGGGAACTCCAAATGTCAAGTAAAGAATAAATAGTGTTAATAATTTCACTCTTTATTAATGCATGTTAATTACTAAATGAGAATATCTTATTATACTATAGTACTCCTTGCTTGTATGTTCCATGCCATAAGCCATTTGAGAAGACCTTTCATTTTTATTTTTATTTTTATTTTTTTGTGTCTGGAGAAAAATAATACATTTTGTTTTACATTAGTCAAAGAAGTCACATGATTAAAATTTACTTAAAAACCTAATTAGGTACAATATTTAAGATTTTATTATTTTTTTCATAAAGGTTTTTGAAGGTTCTTGATGTATGATGCAAGTTAAATATCAATAAATAAATAAAATTCAAAACATTAAAGATCAAACTTCTTCATGGGCAGAGTGTGGGAGAGAGTTATCTACCAGTTGCCTTTGCAGCTTGATTGGAAGGGTCGTATGTAATGTAACAGACTTGTTCAATTTCATGTGATTTTCATGGAAAATACACCCAGAAAGTTGTGGGTATCATCTAATTGGTATATATTCAATACAGAGCAATGTCTAGCTAGTATCATGTTTACAAGTAGGATCCATGTGTCTGATCACCTTACACACATATGAGAGAAGTGTTTGTATATATGTGCATATTGCATATTTGGGCTAAAATGGGCATTTGCACCTTTCGCCCAATCGATGTAGCAAAATGCCCCTGTTCTGAAACTATCTAGCAAAATGCCCCTGTTTTGAAACTCGATTTTTAGAAAATCGAGTTTCAATGTAAAACTCTATTTGATGAAAGTTGAGTTATTTGGAAAAATTCACATGGAACTCAAGTTCCTTTTTTCTTTTTTTTTTCTTTTTTTTTAAGTTTGGTTGCCTATAAAAAAATCGAGTTTCAATGTAAAACTCTATTTCATGAAAATTGAGTTATTTGGAAAAATTCACATGGAACTCAAGTTCTTTTTTTTTTTTAAAGTTTGGTTGCCTATAACTCGATTTTCTAAAAATTGAGTTTCAAAATAGGGGTATTTTGCTATATAGTTTCAAAACATAGGCATTTTTCTACATCTTTTGGATGAAAGGGGTAAAATCCTATTTTTGCCCACATTTTGACTTATAGATAGCAGTTTACACTCCCACCCCCCCCCCCCCCCCCTTTTTTTTTTATGAATATATAGATAGGATTTTACAATCCAAACTATTCACAATATGTAGAATGAACGGAACCACATTAATGATCTCAGATTCACCCAAATCATATGCCATCAACAGAACTTTTTGTTCGCCTTGTTAGGCAGTTTCGATTGCAGTTTTACCAATTAACGAATTATTGAGCTAAGTTTATTTATTAGTCCAATTATCACTTTAATTAATTATATAAACACTAATATTGTGTAAAACAAATAATAGTAGAAACAACAGAATACACAATACGATGAGGGGATGATAACTGATAGAAAACTATTCCCAAAGAAAAAACCACTGCAGTGGGCATCTCCACCAACCCAAAGGAAAACATATCACTATATAGAATTGAAGTTTTAACAATATAGAATAATAATATTTTAAATTGATACTTAATGTAGAATTTACTATCTTTACCCAACACAGCTCCAAAACTATGGAATCTTCAATATATGTCATATTTGTTACGCATAAACTTCTTGATAACGACTTCAAGTAACCACTTGAAGCTCTTGTTCCAACAACTTCTTGATCACTAATCTTCAATTTCTTTAATCTTGATTTCCAGTTGATGCTTTGAGAGAGTTTGGAATACCTTAACCCTAGATGCGCATGCACAATGTATGGCTTTCAAAAATTATTTAACCACGACCTCTAGGTTTTCTTTTATAGTTTAGCTTCGGTGTAACAAAACCTTAGAAGCTTGGATGACTGAATGGGCCTAAACCGAAAATCTGTTACGTGTCTCAATCGATCAACTAGGTGTTGAAAAGGTATCGAGAACACAAAAGGCATAGTCTTCCTTGAGCAGTCATGGGCATCAATCCTAATTTTGAAAAATAGTCAAAATATACTTACAATACTTACATTTATTCATGGTTTGCTAACTTATAAGCTATAACTATAAATGCCTTCATTATAAAAAATGAGTATTTAATTTATTCATATGAAACAATGGACCACATCATATTATAGGTTGCTTCTGGTGCATAACATATATCTAACAAAGAGTAGAATTTATTTTCTCAAAAAAAAAAAAAAAAAAAAAAAATTTACATTTTCTTTCTAAATTTTTATTATGTAAAATTGTTGCCTTAAAAATTGATATATTGGTTTATGATATCTCTCACGTTGTTTTGGAATATTGAACAATATCTTTTGCATTTCACTTGAAATGGAAAGAAAACATTTCACAATTAATATTTTATTTCCTAAATCCAAAAGTGTAAAGACTGTTATATTGTTTAATTTTTTTTTTTTTTTTAATGTGACTCTAGATACATTTAATTTGAGCCATAAAATATATCAATTTAATTGAATTTTTTTTTTTTTTTTCCCTCTCCTTCATGTTTTGGGGGCTATAGTTCACCCGCATTGGAAAATTATTCAAGAGATAGGAATGTTGATCCTTTTCCTAAGCTGTACTCCATTAAAACTTAAAAATATAAACAGCAAAGTATATTATGCAAACAACTTACCCCTGCAAATTAAAAGAAGAAAATTCCAGACAACTAAAAAAGTAGGAAAGTATTTCAAATGCCGAGGATACTTCACTAGCAGATTCCTCACCGTTGAACTGAGAAATTTCATATTTGCCTTAATGAGGTTAAAGTAAATTAAGGGTCTGTTTGGATAGAACTTATTTTGCTGAAACTGAAAACTGAAAACTGAAAACACTGTAGCAAAATAATTTTTAAATGTGTAAATAGTGCCGTGGGACCCATTTTTAATGAAAAAGTTGATAAAAAGTGAAGTTTGTGGGTCCATAAACAGTATACCCATGTACTGTTCATGAGAGAAAAGTCAACATAAGCTGCTAGAAGAAAAAAAAAAAAAAAAAAAAGAGGAGAAAACGCAGGAGAAGAAAACGCAGACGTGAATTAAGTTGGATCCAAACATCACCTAAGAGTGCGTTTGGGAAGTGCGTTTTGCGCTTCCCAAACGCACGTTTGCATTTAAGAATTTTTTTTTTTTTTTTTTTTTCAGCGAATGAACAGTAAAAGTACTATTCATGTATTGTGCGGAAGACAAATTTTACTGTGCAAAGACAAATTTTACGTTCATATACTGTTTGTGCATTGTTCATGAGACCCACAATCACTTTATTCAGAAAAAAAATATTAAAAATGGGTCCCACGGTACTATTTACACATTTAAAAATTATTTTGCTACAGTGTTTTTCAATTTTCAGCTTCAGTTTTCAGTTTTCAGCTGTATCCAAACGGACCCTAAATGCAAGAAACCTTAGGGAATTTCAAATGTCAAGTAAAGAATAATAGAGGGAGTGCTCTCGTGCCTTGGTGCATGTAGAAGCAAGGAGTGTCTTGTAGGTTGTTTCCTTACAAGAGTGTAGGGGCCCCTTTGGGTGAGGCCATTTGGGTCAGTGGATATGGCAGAAGAGTTGGCAACGCTATGGGAGAAATTAGAGTTTACAGAAAAGGAAGATGAGAGTATTACATTGGGGAGTAGCAACACCAAAGCAGCAAAGGAACGCGGCAAAAATTGTCTCGTTATTAGGATTCTCTTCCGTAGAAGCATCATGCTAGATACGTTAAGGAAAAATCTAAGGATGGTGTGGAAGCCAAATAAAGGGTTGCAAATAACAGAGATTGAAGAGGAGCTATATATGGCAGAGTTTGGCGATGAAAAGGATAAAAAGAGAGTCTTGGAGATATGCCCATAGAGCTACGAGAAACAGCTAATTCTCTTACATGACTTCAGGGGAGAGCAAGCTCCAAAGGAGATTTCCCTCACAAGATCTCCCTTTTGGATTCAAATCCATAACCTCCCACTCAAAAGCAGAACCAGAGAAACTGGCTGGGCCATTAGAGGAACGCTTGGTGATGTCCTAGAGGTGGATGTTGATGATAATGGGGTCCAATGGGGGAAGTATCTTAGAGTGAAGGTAAGTATTGATGTGACAAAGAAACTTATACGTGGAAAGAAGGTGAACATAGAGGGGGAAGAAAACAGATGGGTCCTCTTCAAATACGAGAGGCTCCCAAATTTTTGCTATTATTGTGGTATGTTGTGCCATGACTGGAAGGATTGCAAAGCTGCCAAGGAAAAAGATGAAACGTTAGAGCAGGACAACCTTCAGTATGGCCCATGGTTGCGAGGTGAAATTGTGAGATGAGGCACAAGGGAGGCTCCACGTTTTGGCCACAACGCAGGAACTGAAGGAGCAAGGGAGGTGGGAAAAGAAAACAAGCTTATCACGGTGGTGGAACGGTAGTTGCCGATGGTCATAGCGGAGAAAGAGAAAGTACCAAAGTCAAACGATCCTATGACAAAGAATAGCAACAAGGGGATGGAGACAAACAAGTCAGGAGAGTTGGTGGGGGGTACAGAGAGTTTTCACGAAACGGGGAGGGTAAGCAGAATGGAATCCGACCCAGGCAATATGCCTTCCACTCTTGGAAAGGAAGCATCGGATGTGGAGCAGCACCAAAAAGTAATTGAGAGAGGGATGCATTGGGAGACAACAATATCTCGGGAAGAGAATCCGACTATCCGAGGTTCACTTTCAAAATGAAACAAAACAATGTAGAAGCTGGGCCCAAGGACAGTGCTGGGAAGATAGAAGATGAAACAGGCCCAATTGCTATGATATTTGAAAAGGAGGAAGGCTGGACTGGGGAAAAACTGGGCCCACAAAGCCGGCATTGGAAAAGACTTGCGAGAAAGGCCCAAACTAAAGCCCAAACGGAGGAAGCATGCCCGAAAAAATTTTAAAAGAGAGAGCTTAGTGCCGTTACAAGAGCTGGATGTTAATATCATGGAACTCAGAGCAGGGAAGAAGAGTGAACAAACCTACAAAAGACAGAAGTGCGAAGGTAAATCGGATGGCGGAGTGGCGGCGACTGCTGGGCAGTGCCACCTAGCCCAATGAACGTTTTGGCTTGGAATTGTTGGGGACTAGGATCAACCCCGACAGTTCGGATTCTCACCGATGAGGTGAAATCCAAAAAACTGATCCTCGTCTTCCTCGCGGAGACGAAAGCAAGCTCAAGCAAGGTGAAGGGAATTTAGAATAAATTGGAACTGACACAAGGTATTTCAGTTCCGAGCGATGGTCGAAGTGGAGGACTTGCAATGTTGTGGAAAGAAGGTACTGGCATCCGTTTTAAGAGTTGTTCCCACTCACACGACGTGGTCATGGGTGGAGAACAGGGCACGCTGTCGTGGAGAGCTACGGGTTTCTACAGACTCCCCGATGCAAGCAAAAGGAACACCTCATGGAAGCTATTGGAAACACTGAAGGAGCAATGTGATATGCCATTGGTGGTTTTTGGGGATTTCAATGAAATCACTCAATCGGATGAGAAGCTTGGCTGGCTGGACAGAGATGCTGAGCAGATGCGGAGTTTTAGAGACTGTTTAAGTTTTTGCGGCCTCACGAACCTGGGATTTGTTGGGCAAAGGTTTACTTGATGCAACAAAAGACTTGGAGAACAGAGGACCCTTGTTAGATTAGACAAAAATGTTGCCAATAAGGAATGGAGAAGAATTTTCCCAAAGGCGATGGTCCATCACGTGTCAATGATTGCTTCAGACCATTGCCTCCTCATGATGTCAATGAAGAAGAGAAAGTTGAATAAACCAAGAACGAAAAGGTTTTTCTTTGAAGAGATGTAGACCCACGATGATCGATGTAAGGAAATTGTGGAGATGGCATGGGATCCTTTAAGGGCAAATCCGGAGTTCCAAATTCAAGATAGGCTGCGAAGTTGTCAATCCCACTTGATGAGATGGAACCGAGAGGCTTTTGGGAATGTAAACAAAGTGTTGAAGCAAAAGCAAGATAGGTTGCAGCATTTGGAGAATATGAACCTCCTCCATGACACGGCTGAAGAAATTTAGCAACTTCGAAGGAAGATTAATAAGACCCTCATTAGAGAAGAGGTGATGTGGAAACAGAGGTTGAAAGCTCTATGGATGAGATGGGGTGACCGTAATACGAAGTTCTTCCATGCAATGACAACACAAAGGCAACGGCACAATAAAATTGAGGGTTTGTGGGGAGCAGATGGGACTTGGTATGAGGAAAAGGAGAAGGTGGAACAAATAATTTTGGAGTATTTCTCTAAGATCTATAGCATGGGTCACCCAAATATAGGTGAAGCTAGCCTTGATGCGATTAAGCCGAGGATATCAACAGAGATGAATAACATGTTGTTGGGCGAATTCAAGGAAGTTGAAATCAGAAGTGCCCTTAATCAAATGCACCCCACGAAGGTGCCAGGACCGGATGGTATGCCTCCTATATTCTATCAAAAATATTGGGATGTGGTTGGGCCTAATGTAATTGATTGTGTCCTTGAAATACTTAATTCAGGTAGGATTCCTAGGAGTTTGAATGAGACTTATATCTACCTAATCCCGAAGGTGAAATGCCCCCAAAAAATCACTGAGTTCCTACCAATTAGTTTACGTAATGTTATATATAAAATTGTCTCCAAAGTTCTAGCAAACAAGTTAAAGAAAATCCTACCTGAGGTGATTAGTGAAGAGCAGAGTGCATTCGTCCTCGAAAGGCAAATCACCGACAATGTGCTTGTAGCTTTTGAAATCATGCACCAAATAAACAAAAAAAGGAAAGGAAAGGAGGGTTGGATGGCTGTGAAGCTCAACATGAGCAAGGCATATGATTGAGTAGAATGGGTATATCTCGAGGCAATTATGAGAAAACCGGGCTTCCACGAAAAAGGATCTCCCTCTCTATGATGTGTGTGAAAACCATGTCATTCTCTGTTCTTATAAATGGCGAACCGAGGGGGAAGATTATTCCAACCAAGGGCTTAAGGCAAGGCAACCCAATATCCCCGTATCTTTTCTTATTATGTGTTGAAGGATTATCGGCAATTCTTAGGGATGAAGTGAAAATGGGGAAGATTAAGGGGGTATTGGTGTGTAGAGGGGCACCCCAAATATCACATTTGATGTTTGCGGATGACTGTATAATATTTTGTAGAGCTACTATGGGTGAAGCCAATCGGGTCAGCAAGGTACTCAAGGATTATGAGGAAGCATCAGGGCAAAAGCTAAACAAGGAGAAAACCTCTCTTTTCTTTTAGTAGAAATACTGAGAGGGAGATTAAGGATGGAATTAAAAATCTGTTAGGGGCACAAGTTATACAACAACACGAAAAATATCTTGGTTTACCAACCATGGTTGGAAGGGGAAAAAAGAAAGCATTTTGCCGTATTAAGGATCAAGTGGGGAGGAAGATTGCTAGCTGGAAATGGAGGCTTTGTCCACAGCGGGTAGAGAAATCCTCATCAAGGCGGTTGCCCAAGCAACATCCACTTATACGATGAGTTATTTTATGCTCCCAGACTCGCTATGCAAAGACCTCAACTCACTAGTGCGAAGATTTTGGTGGGGGCAGAAGGAAAAGGAGAGAAAAATGGCTTAGGTGTCGTGGGAAAAGCTATGTACCAGAAAATCAAAGGGTGGGATGGGATTTAAGGATCTAAAAGCCTTTAATATGGCCTTGTTGGCTAAACAGGGCTGGCGGATTCTTAGGAATCCAAATTCCCTACTCCACAATATTTACAAAGTTCGGTACATTGCGAAAACCTCCTTCATGGAAGCTCAAGTGGGGAAGAATCCATCCTATGCCTGGAGAAGCATCATGGCAGCACGGAACATCATTGACAGGAGTCTCACTTGGAACATTGGAAATGGGAAGCAAGTAAAGATATGGAAAGATCGATGGCTGCCCACCCCAAAATCTTTTAAGGTAGTAAGCCCACAAGTAGTTGCTCCTGACTTAGAAAGAGTGGAGGACCTGCTAGATAAGGACCGGGGTGGCTGGAACGTAGAGAAAGTGAAAAAATCTTTTCTCCAATATGAAGCCGAAAGGATTCTGGCAATTCCAATCAATCTTGGCTTCCTAGAAGACTCACAAGTTTGGGCATAGACGAAAAATGGAGAGTTCTCGGTCAGAAGTGCTTACGGGTGGCTCTCAAAACCATCAAGGAAACCAGGAATCAGAGAGAAGGTGGAGGTACCTCGAATAGCACAATCATGACAAAGGTTTGGAAGTCCATTTGGAGTCTAAATTGCCCAAATAAAGTCAAACACTTTATGTGGCGTGCATGTAGAAATATCCTTCCCATAAATCATTGTTTAAAGAAAAGAAAGGTGGCCTCGGTAGATGAATGTGGTTAGTGTGGTGCTTGTGAAACAACAGGTCATATGCTGGTGCAGTGCAGCATTGCAGAGGAGGTGTGGAAGGAAATTGGCATTCACATGCCTACTGGATGCCCCACATAAATGGAATTTGTTGATGTAGTGTGGAATCTCACGGCCAAGCAAAATGGCTTGGATTGGGAACTTCTGGCAGTCACAGCATGGGGGCTGTGGAACAACCAGAATTTTCTGAAACATGAAGGCAAACGCAAATCTACCAAGACCATTGCTACAAATGCAGTCAAATACCTTGAGGAGTTTAGACAAGGGAATTGGCAAACCCCCAAGAGCACCTCACAGCCTCATCATGGCAGACCACAATGGAGACCTCCAAGAAATGCTTGGTACAAAATCAATGTGGATGGAGCAGTATATAGGGAGTCGAGTTGCTGTGGAATTGGTGTGGTGATAAGAAATGAAAGGGGGGAAATTATGGCGCACTGAGCAAGAAAGTTCCTCTCCCGTTGGAGGCTTTGGCAGTGGAAGCAAAGGTAGCGGAAGAGGGGATTATTTTGGCAAGGGATTTAGGCCTTTGGAATGTAGTAGTAGAGGGTGACTCTTTAACTGTGATGAATGCTCTGTCCGGTTTGAACAAACCACCCAGCTCTATTCAGAAAGTGGTGGAAGGATCCCTGCGTTTCCTACAAGGGTTCAATGGTTTGGAGGCAAAACATGTGCAGAGATGCAGCAATGGAGTTGCCTATAGTTTAGCAAAATATGCTAAGTTAGTCTCTGATTGTGTAATTTGGGTGGAAGACACTCCCCCGATAATAGAAAACCAAGTTTGTATGGATGTATCTTTATTGGGCATTTGCCTCAGTTAATGAAAATATTTATGCATTGGCAATCAAAAAAAAAAAGTAAAGAATAAATATACTGTAATACCCGAAAAAAAAATTTTAAAAGTAAAGGTATTTAAGTAAATCTTTTGTGGGGTTAATTTTATAATTTATAAATGTAAGGGAGTTTTCTAGAAAAATAGGGTTGAATTCTAGCTATATAAGCTTTTTTCTAGCGTTGAAGAGAGAAAACCGTGAATTAAGAAGCAAGGATGAGGGTATCAGATAGATGGAGAGAATCATTGAAGAGAAATCAAATAGCATTGCATTTTTGCTCCAGCAAAAAGGATCAATACATGTTAAGGAGCCCATGGGGGGTAGCACACATGCTCCAAGTTCAACAGTTCTTGGCAGGTTGGTAGACTTTAAAAGGAAATTCAAAAACAAAATTTGATAAAAGATGTGTTGGAAGCCAGAGCAAACGTAGCTGAGAAAAAGATTCATGAACTGAATTTAAAACTAGAAAATCTTCAAAAAAAAAGTTGGTGATGAATAGAAGACTAGAGTTCGTATAGCTGAACATCTTCTGAAAGTGGTGAAGGAAGAGATGCTGATGGCAAATGAAAGCTCGAAATGTGTGAAAACACAAGAGCTTGTTTAGACCCCCAATTCAAATTACGGCTTGGTTGATTTTACACTAACTTAATACTAAGTGCGGAATAGTGTAAACACAAGCATACAAGCAAGAAAGCTACTCTAATCCATATTTAAAGCAACACAGCAGTAAAATGAAATGAACAAGAGTAGGGAAGAGAGATGCAAACACAGATAACACCGAGACGTGTTATCGAAGAGGAAACCGAAGAACTCGGCAAAAAACCTCTCCGCCGCCCTCCAAGCGGTAATCGATCCACTAGACAATCAGTTGGGATACATGGGTAAGTAAGAGACCCTCCAAGCCTAATCTACCCACTGTACCTAAGCCCTCCAAGCTCCTACTCCAACAAAGCTTCTCGGAAACGTGTCTTGTCTAGCTCTCCGGATCCCGCAACAAGCTCCATGTTGCATCTGCCATCCTTGGCTTCTTCCAATGTTTCCCAACATCACCAAAACCTCACTGGACACTCTCAAAATGTGTGGTAAGTGTTTGGGCTATTGACCTCTCAATGGTATGGAAATGGAGAGGTAGGAGATGAGGAAATTCCACAAACAAATGTGTAGAGAATTGTTGGTATAACAATTTCTAACTCTCAAGTGTTTTAGCTAGGGTTTTCTCTCAGAAGCTCTCCTTCACATTTGTGGGTAATATAGGTATATATAATGAGGGTATAGAAAGTGTATATCAGGCAGTACAGACTGGCAGAACAGAATGTCTCGTGGGTGTCTCGCGGGAAGGCCTTACCCGCGAGATACTCGCGAGACACAGCTGTCTCCATCTATACAGTCTCTTCGCATTCCAGTCATGTGCAAGGCACATGCTTCACTTCGCGGGAAGCTTAGTCACGAGACACCCGCGAGAAGTCTTCTGGCTTCACTTGCTTGAGTCTTCACACTCTCTCTCTCTCTCTAACACACAACCCTTACAATCACATCCCACAATAAATACAGGGTACAAAAGATTGAATAAAATTACAATCAAATTTAACACGGAATAAAAGCCAAGAAAATACAAATTTGTAAATCACAACTTTATAGCAAAATTGGAGGCTGCTTCAATATCTGAAGAGTTAGTGAAGGTCCATAGATGGTGGGTTCCACGTTGGCTTGCAATCCACTTACGCTATTTCCAGTCCTATATAGTGACTCACTAGAATGATCATGGAAGGCCAGCCTTGGATTTGTTAATCCAAAAGGCATAGGAAAATAAAGGTCAAGTTGAAAAGTGGGCTGAGCCTTACATTGAAACAATGATGACTAAATGGCTACCAAGTATGATGGAACAATGGTTGACATTTGTAACCTCTCTTGAACCACATATTCATTCACTTACTGCTAAAACGTTTGAGGCCTACCATGCATCTAAGTGTTCTGTAGTACCACATGTTATAAAGGTACAAAAGATGGCAGATCCTTACATTCAGGGAGCTAGGAAGTTCACACAGCCATACTTCAATCAGGTGATATTTAAGGATTTTAGAAGAAGTGTTAGGGAGAAGTTCCTTTTGGTATGGCTTTTGGAAGTAAGTAACCTTATCCTAATTGATTTTATTTTGCGTAATTTTAACTACTGAAAATTGTTTATAATTGTTACAATTTTATTTCTATTGTATTACTGATTTCAAGTAAAGAATTATCACAAATATATCTGATTATTGAATATATGACGTATTTTATTTAATTGTTTTTAGCTATACTGATTCAAAGTAAAGAATAAAGAATTTTCACAAATATATATGAGCATTGAATATAAGATTAATTTTATTTAATTGTTTTTTTTTTTTTAGCTATATTGATTAGAAGTAAAGAATATAGAAATATCACAAATATATTTGAATATTGAATATATGAATACATATAAATATATGAATACATATAAATATATATATATATATATATATCTATATATATATATATATATATATGTATGTATGTATGTATGTATGTATTTGAATAAGATATATTTTTGTTAGAAACTACGATTTCATATATATGATTATGGACAATTGGACTATGAATCGATTCTGATACCCAAACCAATGGGGGTATTCATTGGTACTCTGATACCCAAACCAATGGGGGTTATTCATTGGTACTCTGATACCCAATCAATGGAGGTTATTCATTAGTACTCTGATGCCGAGTCACGGGGATATAGCGTGACCGGTACCATAGTCATAAGATTGTTAAGAATATGAATTACGTATGAACATTTGAACTATTTTGAGTTCTTGAAACTACATATGTGATTTTGAAAATGTTTGAGTATTTGAACTATTTCGAGTCATTAAAACAGCTTATGTACTTTAGAACTTATTGTAAGTTATAGCTTTTGATATATGAAAAAAAAAAAAAAAAAAAAAAAAAAAAAAAAAAAAAAAAACTGACTACTTTCTAAACCATCTATGATATATTTGTAAGATTAAAGTATGTAATCTATTTGCAACTTATTATTTTAGGACTATGAAACTTCTTTAGTTATTTTTGAAAACCCATAGCATATTATAACTTTTGAAGGCTCATATTACATCTTATTACTTTACAAATCTATTGCTTGATAGAACTTATTAGGATTTTGGTTACTTATTGAGTTGTCAGCTCACCCCTTTTTCCCCTCCAATTTCAGATTATGAAGAATAACAAGTTTTGGGAGTTTTGATGTCGTATTGTGAGCAGGAAAAGAAGTTTAGTGATTTTGGGATTGGATGGTCTTCTAATAGTTTTATATTTATTGGCCAATTGGCATTATGTACATAAGATTTGGATTTTGTTCCTATTAAATTATTGGAGACCTATTCATAAAGAAATTGTTGAGGTATTTTCGATTTAATCTATTTAATTTTTGAGGATAAATTTTAGTTGCTAAGAAGACCTTGATTCTCGGCTGCTCAAGAGACTGACTATCTCTCTATTTATTTATACGCAATATCTTTTAGTAGCAGAGTTACTACTGATTTCTGCACACTTGTAAGGGGCTTACTTTATAAGCATATGGCAGTTGTCACGTGCCTATCTTTATAGTTGGGTTCGAGGCGTGACATATACTGTAGCTGCTCACCTTTGCAAAAAGAGATAAGCCTTAACACAAATAGAAAAAGAAATATAACAACTAGCATCAAGTACAATTAAGAAGATAAAGGCAGGCATGATCTCCAAATGCCAAGTAAAGAATACTACACCAGTTAGCCAAATAAAAAGAGTAAAGAATAGTTCTCCAGCAAATAGATATTTGCCTAACACGTTAATCTTGAAAGTCTATTAGTTTCTTGAAAATTAGAATATTACTTAAGTAATATTTTATTAATTTAATAATAAAAAAATGGAAAATTAGAACAGAGTGAACAACTCATCTATTTATATGGAGTAAAAAAACAAAACCCTCAATTGACTGATTTTTTTTTTTTTTTTTTGGCAAAGCAAATTAAGCAGAGTAGAATCCCCTTTCTTGAAATCCCCCTTGAAGCTAAAATCCACAAAATAAATAAATAAAAATATTTCACTAAAGTGCAAACTACACTCTTAAAATGTTAGTCTTTGGATTTTATTACCTGGAATTTTAGAATTTAGATTTACTACCTAAATTTATATTTTATTTACATAAGTAGCCCCTTCATTCATTTTTTTCTATTAATACTACATAAACTTGCCACACGTATTTAGTACGTCCAATAAAATGATGTCACATAATTTTTGTAGTCTAAAAAAATTTAAATAATTAAACAAGCACATCATTTTATTAGATGAACTAACTGTTGATACAAATAGAATATAACTTCGAAGGGTAAAATCTAAATTCTAAAACTTCGAGACATAAAATCTAAGTACTCCCAAATTTTAACAATGTATTTTATACTTCAACCATGTAGTTTATAATTTAACCTTTTAATTTTTTCAGCTTTCACAAACCCCCATCTCCGAGAACGTGAGATCCCCAAAATTTTCATAGATCACCCTATTAGCCAAAACTTGGAATTGGGACTTCAAGAAAGCAATGGGAAACATTTTTATATCAATAGACAGATCATGATCTCTAAAGGGACAACATGCCAAATCCACGTGGGTCTGAGAAAATAGATTAGTATTCATAGTCGGAAAGGGAGACATTGCACCTTGCACTTGCCTGTTGCAGATCAGACTCACCGTTCCTCCTGAAGTTAAAATGGAGTATAAAATTGCACTATGTTTCTAAAAACTCACACTATATTGAAGAAGATTATCTCTAGTGTTTTTATCGGATAAATGGCACTAGGCATCGGAAATATTATTTAAGCAATACAGAAAGATTGATGCTAGGTGTTGATCCATATATTATTCTCCCAGTATTTCTTGAGATTTTGTATGCCCTTCTAAATAAGCTTCAAGTTTGAGAAATTTTGGGAATCTCACATTCTCAGCGACTGGGGTTTGCCAAAAAATTAAATTGGGCGTTTCAGCTTTGCAAAAAAAATAATTGAGGGTTTTGTTTTGTTACTCCAAATAAATAGATGATGTTGTTCACTCTGTTTTGATTTTTTTTTTTTTTTTTTTTAAGTTCGTTAAATTAATAAAATATTAGTTAAATAATATTTTAATTCTCAAGACACTAATATAATTTTTTTTAAACTCTTCTCCAGTTCTTCTATTATATAAATTTGCAATTACTTTTTCTGCACACGTCCCTTCTATTCAATTCCATGTTTTGCCCACAAAAAACTTATTACTCTCTTTTTCTCTTCTACTTTTTTTTTTTTTTGTTTACTTGAACTATAGAAAGAAAGATACACTAGAGAAATATAAAAAATATCTAAAAATGTTATACTCAATTAATATAAACGGGTGATACTTATTTGCAATCTAGAAAGAGTGGGGGGTGGGGTGATAATAGAAAAGAGAAAATTGTTTAGCGGTAAAATAACTTTTTGGTTAAGTTGGTCTACTTTTTTTTTTTTTTTAGGACGTGCTAATTCTAATATTTTATATTTAGTAAAAATTGAATAACAAGTTATAATACTGTAAACATACTCAATTTCACAAGACATTGAAGTGGATTGTAAGTGATGAACAAAAAAAAAAAAAATTTGATGAATCTATGTAAAAAGTAGTGGGTGAAAGTTTCCACCACTCGTATTCAACAATTTTTGCATGTTTTAAAATCAAGTATATTAACTTTTTTTTTTTTTTTTTAAAACAAGTATATTTTTTTTATAGAGATAATTACAACATACTGCTAGCTCCTCAGCTCGAACCATTTCCCCCCTAAACCTCCAAGCATTTTGTGCATGGAGAAGTGTCAATTCAGCTATAAGGCCTTTAGTGAAAAACAAGTATATCAAGTATTGACTTCAATATAATATAGTAATAAAAAATTTGAGTGTATCTTTAGATTTATTTATGCATTAATTATGTTTTTTTATAAGAATTATGCAACAATTATGGGTTAACCTTGTTGTATTACACCAAATTATATAATCATTAACGTGCATCACGTGGTTATGCGAGTAGTACATATAACACATGTTGCCAAGCTTTTGCATTCTGCTTTCCACCATTAGCAGTTGTAAAATAACTGTGTTTTCTTTAGCCACAGAGAGAGAGAGAGAGAGAGAGAAATATCTATAATATATTTTTTTTAAAATAAAAATAAATAAATAAAGGCTATGTTTAATATATTGCTAGCCGTTTTGAAGAAGCTATGGAACGCATGGAATATCAGGGTGGTGATTCTGGTAAGCCTCTCACTCCAGACCATTTTGATACTGCTTGCTCCCTTGAGAAAACGCACGTCTCAAAAATTGGTGATCTTGTTCATCTGGACATCTTACGTGCTGGCTGATTGGGCCGCAACCTTTGCTATTGGACACATCTTTAGCGGTCAAAGCAATGACTCTGGTCCCCGTGATAAGGAAGATTTTCTTGCTTTTGGACACTTGTTCTCCAACGGTAAAAACAAAAGCCATACTTGTTTTTGCGTAGATAAGGAAGACACGTTGTCCACCAATACTGACGACCTTATTGCATTTTGGGCTCCCTTCCTTTTGGTACACCTGGGTGGACCAGACACTATAACTGCATTTGTCCTTGAGGATAATGAGCTCTGGCTTAGGCACTTAATCAGCTTCATAGTCCAACTTGCGGTGACTGTATACGTCTTCTTGCTCACACTTCCTGAAAACAAGCTATTGATCCCAACATTGTTCATGTTTGGGGCAGGAATCATCAAGTATCTTGAGCGAACATTTGCCTTGTTTCTTTCAAGCTTGGGTAGGTTCCGAGATTCCGTGCTTAGACAACCTGATCCGGGGCCCGACTATGCAAAGCTCATGGAGGGATTTTCTTCAAAGAAAGAAGCTGGACTACCAACACATATAGAAATGCATCCAGACCCAGGTAAAGCATCAAAGCTTGCAGCTAATGTAAAAGAAGGAAGATTATACGATGTTGAAGTGGTGACATATGCTTACTTCTACATCAAAATATTCAGGGGACTCGTCGTTGACCTCATCTTCAGCTTCCGTCTGCGCAATGGAAGCCGAAATTTTTTCCAAAAGAGAACTGCAGAAGATGCGCTTAAAGTGACAAGAGTTAGAACTCAACTTCATCTATGAAGCTTTCTATACCAAGGTGGTTGTGGTACATAGTTTGGCGGGATTCATATTCCAAGGTGTATCCATTCTTTTCGTTTTGGTGGCCTTTGGATTCTTCTATTCCTTGGACAAGCATGGTTTCGTGGACATTGATGTCAAGGTCACCTACACTTTGCTATATGGTGCCATATTCCTGGATCTAATTGCTCTCATCATGCTCTTTTTCTCTGATTGGACTATTGCTTCTATCCATACAAATTGGGCCAATTGGCTATTTGGAAAGTGTTATTTGAAGATTGCCATATATCTTGAAGTAAAGAAGTTAAGGTGGAGTAATGTCCCAAAAAAAGAAAAGTTTGAAGTATTGAAAACACGACGTTGGTTTCGCAGGGTGGTCTATGTACGTTTTTAGATCTCTGCAAACTAGATTGTTTAACCTAATTAATTAACCAAGTGAATACTTAGGTTTATTATTCAGATCAAGGTTACAACAATAACAATCATATCATATAAAGTAGCGGAAAAATAAATAACAAAACGATATGATGATCCAGAAAACTAAACTCGTAAAAAACCTGGGGAGAATTTAACATAACTATCCTCAAGGTAAAATAGATCCACTATGAAAGAATTGAAGTTTTTACAATAGAACTTAAACCACTAACATCCTATTGCTACCTCGAGTAGAAAACTTACTACCATGACCACATGACAGCTCCAAGTCCACGGACTACTTTTTTCTTTAATCCATAGCAATCACAAGTTCTCCTACTTGTGACTTTGAGACTCCACTCAAAGGTTTTGAATCTTCTTGAAAGTTCTTTAAGCAGCAATTGAAACCACCATCAAGTTCTTGATGCAAATATTGATCTTGATAGCTCTATGTGTGTGTATGAATGTAAACACCTCTCAGATTTCACAAAAAATTCAACACAAAACTCAACAAAGACCTTAGAGAGCTTTTGGGTACAAAACCCTAGATCTACAAAAGAGGCACACTCTTCTCTCTCTGAAAAGCCTTTAAAAACCCTTTATAAAAACGTACTTAGAGTTTCCTTTATATACTAGAAGAATTAGAGTTGAAACCCTAATCCTTAATGGGCTTAAGCTGCTATTTGGGCTTAATTCAAATTCTGTAAATACAATTCTCGATCGATCGAGCCTTACTTTCGATCGATCGAGCTTTGCAATTTTGCATAGTAAGTTTCTGCATTCAGCTCGATTCAAACTATAACAAATAAACTTTGAGCAAGCCTAAACCTAGACTCATTGTTTTGATCATGGTTTGCCAACATATACAAAGTAAAGTTATAATACATTTAGTTCCTAAAGTTTTAGAACCTAA
Source organism: Quercus tomentella (assembly GCA_028535165.1). Classification (NCBI taxonomy): domain Eukaryota; kingdom Viridiplantae; phylum Streptophyta; class Magnoliopsida; order Fagales; family Fagaceae; genus Quercus; species Quercus tomentella. The sequence goes on along the minus strand of JAPQVY010000023.1, from coordinate 8,675,820 downwards.
CAATCTCCCCATTTGGCAATTCATGACAAAAAAAATTACATGAGATAAAATGCTCAAAGTAAAAAACAGCCCAATTACACATCGTTGCCCAAAATACAATTCAAACTAACTACTAACTATCAGTTGCAAGAATAGACAGTGATGAGTCTAGAAAAATCATTAAGGTCGTCCATTAATATGGACGACCTTGCATCATTAGTAGACCATCAAAGATAACTGTTCAACACATTCAATAACGACCATCAAAGGTCTTAAACTCTCATCAAGACAAAAAACGTTACAATCAAGGTAATAATCACCCTAATTTATGTACAACAACTACCTAAGTCACCTATAAAATGGACAATCTGTCTCACTAGCTAAGGTATGTCAAAAACTACTATAAAATACTACAAAACATTATCTATATACAAAATATATGGACTGATACTAACTTAAGCATCGGAGGCTCCCCCACCGGGCACAACCCGGTGGTTTCTTCAATCTATCTCTCTTTTATCTTGCAAGTCCTACAAGATCGTCCAATGATCCGAATTGAACGAGTGACCCAACTGACGATTTTGGCATCATCAGACAGCAACTTCAAATGAATTAACCTGTAAATTCCTGAAACACTAAACAAACCATAAACGCATGTGTGGAAAATACAAGTAAACCAAAATAAACAAACTAAGGCAAATAACAAGTATGCAAACTAACTCTCCCCCTAAGTTAGATACATCAAAAGAATTTATTTTCTCCCCCTTTAAAAAACAATTTCAACTCCCCCTAAACAAAACAAATAGATTCCCACATATTTCCACATTTCAACTAAATCTCCTCCTTTTTGTCACGTATTGACAAAGACAACTCAAACAAAGAGTAAACAGAAAACATACCCAACAAAAGTCAAGAGAAAATAGAGAATCAAGGAAACAAATGAAGAGTAACAACTCCCCTCATGAACTTGTTAGGTTTTAAAAACAGATTTATCTCTCTATAAAACTAGGAAAAACAAAACAAGTTTTAGGAAAAACAATTTTTGGGAAAATTTAGGAGGTGGGGATAAATAAAAAGACACAAACCAAACTTAAAAACTAAGTTGTGGATACACATGAAAAAAACTATTCTTTCTTTCAATAAATATAAACTTGACACTATGTGACCCATAAACATATGCATGCAATGTGTTTAAGAGAAAATATTTGCACATTGATTATCCATCATATATCTTAAGAAAAATATTTTCTACAATTCACACATAAAAATAGCATATGCTAAAATGTACAAAGGACTCAAAAATTAATCAATCAATTTTTAAATCAAGTTGAGTACCCAATTTAGCAAAGTATATGTATGTTATGTGTGAAAACAATGAGAGATATGTCTGCAAAACTGCAAGATGGATACAAAAAACAATGCAATGCATGTGAATCCTAAACATAAATGATGCATGAAAAACAATTGGTCAAAAACTTAAAAACTGAAAATTATTCAGTTTCGATCAGTCGAGCATCGATCGAATACCAATCGAGTCAGGCATATTTAAACCAAAATTTTTAATGCAATTTCGATCGGTCGAGAAACACATTCGATCGATCGAAAATCTGGAAATTTGAAATTTTTGAAAAACAAAGAAGTTTTATGCAGAAACCACTCAAACCAACATATTTCTTGAATGAAATGCATGAGTATGAGTTTAAAAGTTTTTTAAAAACAATTTAATTCAACCCAAATCTTCCCAAAAAAATATTTTCACACTTTTTGTCCCCAAAACTCAAACAATAAACATATTTTGTATCAAAATCAAGGAACATATAATCTTGGATGGCCAAACCAAATTCACACACAATTTCATGTACTAAGTTTAGCAAAGAATAACTTGTATAGTATGTGCAACTAGTAACAGCATGAGATATATGTGAGGTGATATGTAGAAAGTATTCAATCATAATTTCTACATTATTCATCAGATAAGTTTGAAAGTGATTATCACCTAAAGAGTTACATCATATAATTGTCACATCTCCTAGAAAACAAGCTTGCAATCATGTAATTATTTTTTAGCCTTATAATGTATACACCATTTTTATTTCATTGTGAAATTTTTATTTTTAGTCATATAATGTACACACCAATTTTATTTCTAATCTGAGGCTACACCTTAAGTTCTTTTTGTGCATGTGCTACACTTTCTCGAGCACAAAATCATATAATATGCACTAAGGTGTTCATGATTGGCTAGTAAACAGTGGTGAGATAGCAATTTATGCATTTCTCTTTAGGTTCTAGTCCTAACAATCAAAAGCATATGACTTCAAAATCAAGATCATGTGATTAAAAACTATAAACACTCCCACACAACATGCACTACATAGCTAAAACTAGCAAAGTGCAGAAAAATAAGTACATCCAAGCTAAACAAGGTTCACAAGCATGTTATGTAAAGATAATATGACCAACCTTAACTACACATCCATGATATGTAATACAAAACACAAAAATCTTTTTTGTTTAAAAAAAAAAATTATAACCAAAAATAAAAAGCACACATTATGCTAAATGAACAATGCAAAGCTATGCATGATAATGCTTAACTAAGCTATAAAGGGTATACAAATAAGAAATATCAATTTCTTAATTAACCCATAAGTGCATGTACAAACTAGTACATACTCATACAAAACCATAAATAGCTTAGCACTTATATAACACATACTATTCAAGTTTTTCCACAATGTCAAGCATGTTTTAAATTAAGAGAGAGATATTATAACTCATGTAATCCTTAAAACAAATAAAACAAGACACAAAATAAAATATTTTTGTCTTTTTGAAAATTTTCAATGTTTTTAGAATTTTTTTTTTAAAAAAAAACAAAACAACCTAAGAAAATAAAACAACCAAAAACTAAAAGAAAACATGTCCACAATTAATTCAAAGAATTAAATCCAGGACAAGTAAACAACATTTACCTTTGAGAATCTTTTCTCACTCATATAACACGAGTCTTCGACTTTGTAGGTGAAAATCCATGAGAAGCAGAGTGTATTTGAGGGATTACACTAATCTTCTGAGAAAGACTGAAATCCTGCAAATACCTTTCACAAGCCAACAAGCTTAAACTTTTCAAAAGAATATGAAACAATTTGTATGGACTAATGGTGGTAGAAATATCATCACATATCCTAGATTGAAATACAGAATTTTTTAATTTCAATTTATGACAATTAGGAAGAATGTGACATGAGACACCACAAAAGTGGCAAAGAAGAACAAATTTAGGAACATTAGTATTCCTAACAACAAATCTAGTCTCAGATTTTGGTTTTTGCCTCAACAAAGAACAATTTGGTCTAATATGACCAACAACACCACAAAGGTGACAAGTAGGCACAAAAACATATTTATTATGCTCTCTAATAGTTGGTTTAGACATAGGTTTAGAAACTTTAGCATTTACATCAGAACTTTTACCTTTGTCTAACCTAGCAAAATAAACATTTTCTTTATTATTCTTCTTGAAAGGAGGGATATAAACTTTCTCAGTTTTAGGCTTAAGAGAAACAGATACACTTCTGTTATCAATTGCAAGTTTGGCACTAGTCAAATTTTCAATTTTAGTTTTAGATTCAACTAACTCTTGTTCCAAGCTTTTCATCTTCTCATCTTGAGAGGAAATTTGATTTCTCAAAAATTCATCTTTTTATTAGATTCATCTAATCTAACAACCAATTCCTTTTTTTCAGGATTAGCCAATTTTAACTCTTCCTTGAATTTCTTAGCAATTTTCATTGATTTCAATAATTCCTTACGAAGAGTTTCACAAGGATCAATAAGATCAACAGAAACAACAATGTCCTTTTTATTCAAATTGTCACAAACATGAGCAGAAAAACACTTCAAATTATCCATGATAGCAGGGATCAAGGATCAACTCTTAGATCAAAAGTTCCAATACAAGAGCTAACCTGCTCTGATACCACTTGTATGTTTTTAGATCCCTGTAAATTAGATTGTTTAACCTAATTAATTAACCAAATGAATACTTAGATTTATTATTCAGATCAAGGTTACAATAATAATAATCATATCATGTAAAGCAGAGAAAAAATAAATAACAAAATGATATGATGACCTAGGAAAACCAAACCAATAAAAAACCTGGAGAGGATTTAATCTAGCTATCCTCAAGGTAAAATAGATCCACTATGAAAGAATTGAAGTTTTTACAAAAGAACTTAGACCACTAACATTCTATTGCTACCTCAAGTAGAAAACTTACTACCACGACCACGTGACAGCTCCAAATCCATGGACTACTTCTTTCTTTGATCCACAACAACCACAAGTTCTCCTACTTGTGACTTTGAGACTCCACTCAAAGGTTTTGAATCTTCTTGAAAGTTCATTAAGCAACAACTGAAACCACCATCAAGTTCTTGATGCAAATCTTTGATAGGCCAAGAATGTATTGACCCCTTGTGATGAATTAACAAATTAATTAGCCAAGTTAATTAATTAATTCAATTAGCATGCAATACACATGGTAGCACAAACAAATCACCAATTAACTAAATGCAGGGAAAATTAAATTGACACGGTGATTTGTTTATGAATGGGAAAAACCTACATGACAAAAACCCCATTAAGTGATTTTAAAGTCACCACTCCTGATAATTCACTATTATCACAACAAGCGATTACAAGTAAAGGAATCCTAATACCTTATACCAACTTACAGTTGAACCCTTACCCCAATATTCAATTAAACTTGTTCTGTAGTGACAATCTCTCCTTTTAATGCACGGCTCTCAGTACGTGAATAACCAATAGATGTACAGATCCCAATACGCGACTTAATTCTTAATCACCAACTTGAGAAAGATGTTGGCTGCAAAGTTTTTTAGTTCATCACACGATGAAGATCACGAAACTCCTTAGTCACAAAACCCTACGGTGTATAAACACAACAGCTTCTTCAAGAGATGAACTAGGGTAAATTCTGTCTCCGGTCACAATTTGCATGAACAAAACTTTGCTTCACACTTGCGCAACCTTTGACGACCCTTAAAATAATCCTTATATATGTTTAGGGTTGTGAGAAAAGAAAGCCCAAAAATATACACACGGATTGGATGAAAATCAGCTCTGAAAAATTGAATTTCATAAACCTCGCCAGATAGGGTATCTATCGAGCTAACTGTCAAGCATCGGGCTTCAACAGCTTTTTAAACCTCGATAGATACTAGCTGTCGAGCTTTAAAATCCAACACTTCTTCACTTATTTCTTGGACAGATTTGCATGGTTTTAACACTAGAACTTGAAACATTGTTCCTTAAAACATTAAACACATCATAAATCTACCCAATTACAAGTAAAATGCGTTTTGTCAAAGGATTAATCAATTCTAAATTAACATATGTTCCTAACATCAAATCACATATGTCCTAACAATCTTGATCTTGATAACTCTGCTAGTTTTTAGGCCCCTTAAAACACAATTGGATTAACCTAGTTAATTAGCCAAGTTATTACTTAGTCCAAATTCCAGATCTAGGTTATCACAATCAAACAATCATATCATGCATAACAGCGAAAATATAAATAATACAAAGATATGATGACTCAGGAAACCACACCAGTAAAAACCTGGGGAGGATTTAACCTAGCTATCCTCAAGGTTAACCTGAATCCACTATGAAAGAATCAAGGTTTTACAATAGGATTTAGACTACTAACATCCTATTGCTACTCACCAGTATAAACTTACTGACACGACCACGTGCAAGCTCCGAGACCACAGACTCCTTCTTTCTTGGATTCTCCAACAAGTACAAGCACACCCGCTTGTGTTTCTTTAAGCTTCTTAGTACAACAACTGAATGATCATCAAGCTTTCAATCAAATCTCCTTCTTGATAATCCTAAGTATGTGTGAAGGCAACCACCTCTAGATCTCACAAGAGATTCACACACACAGCAAAATAGAGTAACATGAAAAATGTGGTTAGGGTTTGCCTTTTATACCTAGGGAAAAACATAAAACCTAACACATTTTAATAGGCTAGGACTGAGTTGGAAAAATCTGCAGAAAAAACATTATGCCCGAGATTCGATCGATCAAGCCTGTTCTTCGATCGATTGAGCCAGGCCGAAAGTCACTAATACTTCAGCAGCCACTCGATTCTAACTTTACATACAACGTATACACTTTGAGCAAGTCTAAACAAGACTAATAACTGTTTTAATCATGGTTTGCCAACATTACACATTAGAGTTCTAAATACATTAGTTCCTAAGTCTTTAGAACCTAACAAATTGGTTAGACTTGTTGCGTGTGTGTGTGTTTTGAATCCAAATGCTTTACATTTTTCTTGTTGAGAGATGTTTTTGAAAGCTTAAAATGTTGTTTGGATCTTTGGTTGAGTAGCTAGCTTGATTGCATTCATTTGTGTGTTTTTCTCCTCTTTGAAAAACTGTTTATATCAAGCTCAACAGCTTCTCGATAGATCTCGACAGATAGCTATCTATCGAGACCCTTGGACTATGTTTTCTCGATAGATCTTATCGCATCTTCGATCCATTGAAGCTTTCTGGAATTTGTCTTGATAGCTTCTCGACAAATTCTCGATCCATTGAGAAAGTTTCTGTCTGCTCTATAGACTCTTGATAGCTTCTCGGTCCATCGAGGCATTTTGTCATCAATAGATTCTCAACAACACCTCGACAGATTCATCTGTCAAGAATTAGTGCTCGAGAGATCCTCGATCCATCGAGACGCATTTTCTATATGTAGATCCAACGCGATTTCAGACTTCATTTTCTTCGATCTCTCTTGACAGAAACCTGCCCTTTCACCTCCCAAACATTTTTCTCTCTCTCTAAACCTTAAACCCAGTTGATTTTCGGCCTAGGGTGATCATTTCTTCACTAGTATGATCTTGTTTTCTCTCTTTATTCATGCATTTTATACATTTAGACCTAGGTTTTGGGTTTTTGAACATTTTTGGGGTTTTTTTAAAATTAATGAGTTTTTTGTGAATTTTTGGGTTGGGTTTTGCTTAAATGATGTTATAAGCTCATGCATTGCATTACATTTGCATTTTCACAATGTTTCATGCATTTCGATGTGTATTTTATCTGTTGGAACCTTATGTGCTGGTAGGTTTGGATTGGGCTAAGCCCATAATGATATTCTTGTTGCACGTCACATGATCATGCATTATTCATGCATACATACCTTTCTTTTCCTTCTTTTGGTACTATATGTTGATTGGTGCTTTTATATTTGTCTCCCTCTCTCTCTCTCTCTCTCTCTCTCTCTCATAGTCTGTGCATGGCACCCAAGTGCAAAACCACTCCATCTCGGAACCCTGTTCGTTCTGGGGCATCTTCTAATCCTGCTCCTCTCCATGTCAGGTTCCGTGATGAGAAGGCCGGTTAGGACTTCTTTAAGAACTTCTCTAAACGTGGCATTCATTCGAAACACCATGTTATCTTATCGGACTTCTCCGATACTACTCTTCCCACTATCATTCATAGTCAGGGTTAGGAATCTCTTTGTGAGATACCTGTGAGTTGTCCCTCCGTGATCATATAGGATTTTTACTCCAATATGCATGGTTTTGATTCTTCTATATCTCGTTTCATCACTTCTATTCGAGGGACTCGTACTGTAGTTACTCTGGAGCTTGCCTTGCAAGAGGTTTTCCCCATTCGTCAACAAATCACCGTGTTATTTATTTTCCACTGCATATTAGTTTATTTGGTGATTTGTTGGTGCCTCCACAATATGCATGTAATTTAACCTAATTAATTAACTTAGGTAATTGAATTAATTAACTGGAGTCAATCTATAACCCAATAATACGCATTTATATAAAGAGTTAAGGCTACCAAAATATAATGATACATTTGGCTTGGCCCTCCTGGAGAAAATTTCATAACTCCGCCACTATATATATATATATATATATATATATATATATATATATATATATATAATGAGTAAGGAGAGACAAGGGCATCAGTTTAGGAGCCATTTCGCAGTGTTGGGTGGTTATGATAAAAGTTAATGGTTCAACCATGAAGGTTTGACCCAGTGAGAAAGATAGAGGGACAGAGAAGGTGTATTAGGAGGGAGTGATTGTGTGTGGTATGTCTATTTGATTTATTCATGAAATGTTGATGTGACATGTTTCTATTGAATAGTGTAAAATAAGAGATTTATACCAAGTCCTTATTGAACGTATTCTCTAAAAATAATATATGAATAAGTTACATACACAACATTTTTACAACAATTTCGCAATGAAGCGTAGATGACAAGCTGTTTATAGTAGTTGAAGGAGTGATGCTGAGAATCACCTAATCAATCCTAGGAAATTATTTAGACCCTTGAATTTTAAATTTACAACTTAATCAATTTTTAGGCTAAGCTATTAATTCACCCAAATATAATTGATTAGCCAATTGAATTAAGCATGGATGATAAACATAACATGGTTAACAATATAAGCATAACAAAGCAAGTAAGTAGGCAACCTCCAGAAAATCAACCATAAGATAACACACTGATGTGTTATCAAAGAGGAAAACTCAAATACTGGGCATAAGAACCTCTCTATGGCCAGGCCACCAAACCAATCCACTAAGATATATAATTGCAGTAAAATTTGACTCACAAACCCTCCGAGTATTGCAACAAACTTGTATTTGAGCCTTCCAAGCTCTAGTTAGCTACTGACTTCACGAAGTTCTCTATCTTAGCTTTTAGATTTATAACCAAGCACTGGTTGCATCTTTAGGCCATTAAGACTAATTGTGGAATGCTCCAATGATTTTCCAATCACAATCACCAGTTAAATCACACAACTCAGGAATTAGTTAAGGAAATATTGGTATCAATCTCCTCACTAAGATATCTAGCTATGCAAAGAGGGAGAAGGTAGAGAGAAATGAGTATATGAACTAGGGCTTATCTAAGCTCTCTAACACTTCAATTGAGAATTTTTAGTTATCAAAACTTGTGGGAAATGAGGCTTACATAGATGGGAAAAGAGTTGGCACTATAGAGAAATTCGTAACAAATTTCTCTTAGGTTCTAAGGAATTCGCTTGAGCTAGTGTCTTCCGATGTTTGGCAAAATAATCTGCAACTGCTTTTCAAAAATTCAATTCACCAAATAGATTTGCTAGACAGATTATGCTTGAGTGAATTTCTTGATCTCACAATTTTGATTTCCAACTCCACTTGACTTCTACCCAATACACAACAAGTTCCCACACAAATTTACAATACAATTTTTCTTTAACATGATAGAAAAGTACATCAAATTTGTCATGGAATTTTCCAACAATATAAGCTAAGAGCATTCACATCAATGGGTGTATAATAGAAAAAGTTGTCAAATTTACACATTTTTCTTCAAAAACTCTCTACATCAGTCTATGTAAAACACTGTAGCTTTTCATTTTTCCACAGTAATCGTGTAAATATACACGGTTCTTGTAGCTTTGTATTTTATTTTTTAATAATTTTTTCTCTCACCTCTCACGTCACACTCACATCAAATTCTCTTTCTTCTCCATCAGACTCTCTCTCTCTCTTCTCTCCTGACTCTCTTCCTTCTCTACCTCCTCCATACAACAAATCCTACATCTAGACCTCAAACTCATCAAACTCATATGGTTTCCTAAATCTAGATCTCAAACCCATCAAACTTATATGCAAAACCATATCATCAAACCCATATAGAAATTTATGTGAATCATCAAAGAAGAAGAAGAAGAAGAAGCGGTCAAGAAGAAGAAGAAGAAGCAGCGGCTACATCAGTAGCAGAAGAAGAAGCAACGGTTATAGCAGTAGCAGAAGAAGAAGTAATGGCTATAGCAGCAGCACAAGAAGAAGTAATGAAAGCAGCAGATGAAGGAAATGGAGGTCCAGCCATGGAGGTTCGCCTTTGTGGTGGTAATGTGAGCTTCGGCCATGACCATGGAGGTCCAACCATGGAAGTTTTGTGGTGGCCAGGAGAGAAGAGAGCAGAGAGATGAGAGAGAACACAAAGAGAGAAGAGAGAGAATGTGAGAACAAATGAAGCTAAAAATAATATTAATAAATGAATAAAAAATTATAATTTAAATAAAAAAATGTGTATAATAAATAATTTGATGTGTATGTTTTGTAGAAGTGAATGTATAAAATATATAAAAAATAAAAAAAATAAAAAAATAAAAAAAAAGTAGATTCTTATGCTAAAATAGAAAGAAAAATTCAAACTAACTAATCTGAATGCTCTAAAGATCCGAACAATTTTTTTTTTTTTTTTAAGAAACAAACGCATACACACACAGGAGAGCGAAAAAGGGATTCTAACACAAAAGCACACCATAACTCCACTCAAAAGCCATGGATCCAAAAAGATGTTAGTAATGGGTCTAGACAAAAATCAATAATAATCTGTCATCTAAAATTTGTTGTGAAATTGTTGTGGCCATAGCACAACTTTAAAAAAATTCCTATACATGTGGCCATGACATGTTGTGGTTCTTGTGGATTACATTTTGGCAGTGGCGGCACCACGTTGAGTTCAAGGTGTTCCCAAGAACACCCTAACCTGAAAAAAATAAATAAATAAATAAAAATTATATATAATAATTTAAATTTTTTTATTTGTTTACCCTTAAAAAAAAATAGGAACACCCTCAAAATTTTTATGCCAAACAAATTTTGAACTAAATTTTTTTTTAAAAAAAAAAAAAATTGTAACAGAGCAAGCCCAAAAAAAAAGCCCAACATCAATCCTAAACAAATACCCAACAAGCCCAACCCAAACGTATTCTCAAAAAAAATAAAAGTAAAAAAAAATAAAAAATAAAACAACCAACCAACCAACCAACCAAAACCCAATATGAATACGCGTCCGCCTCAATCATCAAATGGTAAAGCTGAAGCAAAACCTAAAATCAGAAACCTTACCTAACCTAAAGAAAAAAACCTCATCAACAACAACGCCTTACGCCTCTGCCCGAAACCTCATCATCAAGCACATGGGCGTGACGCAGCGATGGCGCCTTCACCTGAAACTCGAGCAACAAAGCTTGGATTGGGCATCAGTGATCGGAGATTGGTCCGATCGGATCAGAGCTTGCGACACCGACGCTTGGCCTCGAATCCTTCCTCGCCTCCGACTCCTTGATGTGCTGCCGTGACCCACGGCACCACCCCTCAGGCCTCCTTCAAGGTATTTTACACTTTACTTCTCTCTCTTTTTCTCTCTTAATCTTTGGGTTTTGCTGTGGAGTGTGGATTGTTCTGAGAGAGAGAGCTCTCTTTCTTTTTGAACTGATTCTCTCTCTTTAAGTCTTTATAATAATTCAATTTATTTGCCCTTGTTTATTTTGACTTTATCCGTTCATGTGTCACTGTGTTGGTCAGTTGGTTTTGGTGAGTTTGTCTTTTAGTGTATTGTGATTTGTGAATTTATCTGATTGCTTCTCTTGTGTGAATCTTGTCTGTTGAGTGGGGGGTAGATGGGGCCATAGGGCCATGTGGTGTGGGGACAGGGGTGGGATATTTGGATTGGGGAAGTAAAGGCATGCAGAGGTAGGGGTGTGTGCACACATGAGGTGTGTGCTAGTGTGTGCTAATGCACAGTGGGGTGTGTGCTAGACTGCTAGTAATTAGTAAAAAAAAATTAATGAAGCAACTAAACACCAATAATTAATAATTTAATTAACTATTACATTATAAAAGACAAACAAATTAAATTACGTTAGGCTAAATAACAATTAATAATTTAATAATTAATGAAACAATAATACAACAAATTATAGTTTATAAAAGACAAACAAATTAATGAAACAACTAGACAACAATAATTAATAATTTTATTAATATTTCAAATGAACTTATAGTTTATTGTACAGATACTTTTGTTTATTTCTCTTCTTTTCATTTTTTTTTTTTTTCCTTTTGAGGTTTTTCAGAATAAAGAATGCAAATTTGTTTTGGATTTAAGAACAATTTTTTTTTTTTTTTAAGCAGAAACTTCATGCCAGCCAAATCTTGAATTTCGGCTTTTATTTCCCGAAACACTCAAAATAGACCGAAATGACCTGAAATTTTTTTTAAGTGGAATAGAAACACCTCGGACAAAATTCCTAGAGCCACCACTGCATTTTGGCCTTTAAGGTCCACCCTTAAACCATCTTATGAGCCAAAATTCCAATTTTATTATATGAAGTACGGACGCATATACACACAAGTTACGTGACTCATAAATTCTTGGAAATTGTTTTTAGTTTTTTTTTTTTTTTTTAATAGAGACAATTCTTGGAAACTTAAGACATACACGTTGATACCATAATTAATTAATACATATTTTTAAGCATATTTTATTTATCTATATTAAAATTTAAAAATAAAAAAAATTAAAAAAAATTAAAAAAAAAAAAAAAAAAAAAAAAAACCTATCAAAACCTTTAAATACCGTATAAATTTTTTAAAAAAATGTCAATAAAAAAGTACAATTTTGTTTCTCTGCTAATGGCCAATATAACGATGAGAAGTGAACACGTATGTATGCAGAAGCCTGCCCAACTTAACCTAGACCCGACACGCGACGATTTTTTAATTAGTATCCGTACTTCTAAAATTTGGCTATTTTCTTTATAATGACAGACATGAATATTTTGCAAGAGCCATTTCCCCCTCCAATCCTTTTCAAAGGACCACTCTTATGCTAATGTCATATATTATATGATAAACTACTCTTCTAGTCACGCACGTCCATGAGAATGGCACCACAAACAGAGAGTTGGCAGCCCACAAAATAGATAGTCAAACAAAACTAGTTGCTTGGCCACACTTTTTCATTCTCGATAATATCCTTCCAAACTTTGTGTTTCATCTCCATCAATCCAATCATGTCTGCCTCTAATGACATGCAATTGCAAAAAAATCCTGTACAACTCACACCAGAAACTAGCACCAACCCCAACACCACTAACAGCAACGGCAGCAACAATGAGGTCAGCAAGAAGAACAATGTTGATAACAGTCCACAACCTGCTGTACAAGAAAGGATGCGTTTTCAACTCAACAAGTTAGAAAAGAAGCTCAGCCAAATTGAAAACAACGTAGATGCTCTTGCGAAATTTCACGAAAGTCCGGGTCATAATGACCTAAAAAGTCACCTAGAGAGGCTCAAAGATTCAGTTAAGGCATTTCCCAACAGTGAGGATTCTGGAAAAAAGGAATCATCCACTAGTAAAAAACCTCCAGCTGTCAGGCTTGCTGAAATCAACAAGGAGATTATGAATTTAATGAAGCATCTATCATCGCCAGAAACAGCGTTTACGGCAGTAAGTTCGAGTAGTACTCATTTACAGTCAAGCACCGGGTCTAATGGCCGCAGTGCAGTCCATGAGTTGGTTAACGTACACCAGCGTGAAAGCTTCAAAGATAGCTCATCTTACAAAGAAATTCAGGAGATTTTTTACGTGCTTGATGAAAAAAAGAAGTTCATTTTGTCTCGCTTTACAGTTTTCCCAGAAAATGCAGTGGTGAAGAGGAGGATCTTTGTATACTGGGGGGTGGGAGAGCAGTTGTTTGACGCTTCAGGTACTAAAGATGAAATGCCTGAGAAAATCGTTGATGGAATTCTTGAAGAATTTCAAGAGAAGGGCTTAATTGAGCCTGCGATAAAAAAGCGAACACTGCATGTTAAAAGCTATAAAATGCATCCTCTTGTGCGTTCAGCTGTGACTATGCTTTCCCAGGAAGCTGGTAATTTGTTTGATTATGATGATAAGGGGACTGTGCTTCCCCAGAAATATTGGACTTCTGAATTACTACATCCTAGGGAGGAACCGGTGGTGAAGGTGAATGTCTCATTCCCAAGGTGTAAGAGGATGTGTTTGCTAAAAGTCGAAGTGGAGGATCAGGAGCTGAAGCAGAAGCAGAAGCAGTTATTAGAGAAAAAACCTTCTATACCAAAGGAAAGTCAATCAACATCGAGTTCGAATTCAGAAGTTACAGATCTAGAAAAAATCGTTACATTATTCAATGTTAATGAGCCTTTTCCTGATCTCGAATTGGCGTGGTTAATGAAGAAGAAAGTTAAAAATGCGGAGCAGATTAAAGAGCCGAGCGCGATGGACTGGTTATCGAAGATGAAAGATGCCCAAGTTGTTTGTCTGGGAAGCTGGCCGGGATCAGTTAAACCTCATATTGAAGTGGAGAGCATTGAATTCTTAGAAGGGTTGAAGAATAGCAAAGGTTTAAGGTTTCTTAGCCTCCAAGGAGTCTCAAGAATCACAGAGCTTCCAGGATTCATAGGCAACCATAGCAGTTTAGTGATCTTGGATCTCAAGGAATGTCACAATCTGGAGATGCTTTCAAAGGAGATAGGCAAACTCACGAACCTCAGGTACTTGGATCTTTCTGACTGTTATCTGCTAGCTCGCCTGCCCAAGGAGCTTTCCGCCCTCGTACAACTTCAAGTCCTTAAGGGGTTTGTCATTAGTAATCCGCGAAGAAAAGGCTCGGCTACTTTAGATGATTTGAAGGAATTGAAGAAGTTGAGGAAACTGACCGTCAATGCAAATAGTAACGACTTCCCTACAGAGGAGGATCTAAGTGCTCTCCAACAGATTGGAGGAGGAGTACTCCGAAAGCTAACAATAGCATGGGTGTTAAGAGTAGTTCCAGAAGAAGTCCCAAAGGTCAACAGAGCATGCCCAACAGCTAGTTCCCAACGGCTACTTCAAGAATTCATTAGAACGATGCTGTTCTGGTTGCACGAAGACTATTGATTGTATTTAATGAAACGCTGCGTTTATACTTACTGAAACGCTGCGTTTTATATATCTGATATTATCCATGTGCTACGCTGCATTTTGTTTAGCTATTGTTAGTTGGTTAGGCAGTCTGTTAGGTAGTTTTAACAGTTACTTAGTTCCTAATTTCTCTCCGCAATTTACAGATCAATCCCGTTAATTCCGGGATCTCTGATGAGTCCGTGATTGATCCTTGTGTATATAAATATTGTACATCACAGTAATGAACAGTAATGCAGTCATTCATCAGAATCTTTCTTCTTCTCTCTCGAACTTCCTCTCTTTTCTCTTTGAGTTTGTAGCTTCTTTCTGAGTGTTTTACTGTGTGAACACCATTGTTGTAATCTGTAAAGCTTGGATTGAATCTTTTCATGGTATCAGAGCAACCACGATCCCAAGGTCCAACCACGATCCCAAGGTCCAACAATGGCAGAAAGTAACTCAACATCAACTTCCTCTACTGTGCCGTCAACCTCCACCACCATGCCTTCAATCTCTTCATCCATCAATCTCACTAACCAACCTCTACTGTTGCTGTCAAACATGTCAAACATGATGACAGTCAAGCTCGATTCTTCCAATTATATTGTTTGGAAGTACCAAATTTCCATGATATTGGAAACATATTCTATGCTTGAACTTCTTGATGAAGTTCCTCTTATTCCTGAGAAATTTCTCAAGGATCTTTCTGGAGCTGTTACCTCTGTGATTAATCCAGATTATCTCTGATGATTCCTTGGATATCAGTGGGTTGACAAGACTCGAGCGATGATCTTTGGGGTATCTCCTGTAATACAAAGAACACTGAATCAGAGGGGACCGGTGGTGACCGGCCAAAAATCCTCCGATGATGAAGTTAGTTACTTTTGAACTCTGTAAGGAATAAGTATTCTCTCCAAAATGAAAAATGTCTGAATCCCCTTACCCTTCATCGAAGAAGCCTTATATAGTGTGTGTGTGGAACGGTTATCTGTTTAGTAACCGTTCCCAATATCGAGGAGTCCGGAGAATTGGAGGTAACTTCCATAACCGCTGTGGAAGTTACCAAGGTCGGACGGGCCGATGAACTCGTCCATCCTTAGTAAGGATGGACGAGTCCTCCAAGATGAGCTCGTCCACTTTTAGTGGAAGATGGACGAGACCATCTTGGAAGGCTTGTCCTTCGTAAATGATGAGTAGATTTCTTGAAGTATTCCTCGTCCATATATGGACGAGGTTCGCCAGTACGCTTGCAATTTTCTCCGCCTATTGTAGCTTCTTTCGTTGGACGAGACATATGGACGAGTTATGGACTTGGATTATTTGTGACACCATCAATCTCATCTGGAAGTCAAAGGAAAAGGCATTATTAACCTTCATCAGCTCTACCCTAACTCCTTCAGTCTTGGCTATCACTGTTGGTTGTTCATCTACTCAAGAAGTATGGAAGGTTCTTGAACATAGGTTTTCTTCAATTTCACGATCTCATGTGATGAATCTCAAGGGTGAACTGCATAATGTGAAGAAAGGATCTGATTCTGTGGATTCATATCTGCAGAGGATTAAGGTGATCAGAGACAAATTAATGGCAGTAGGAGTTCTTTTGGATGATGAAGAACTACTCCATGTAGTAATCAAAGGCCTCCCAAGGGAGTTTAGTGCATTCAAGTCTGCAATCAGAACCAGAAGCACAAAACTCAGCTTTGATGAACTAGCTACACTATTGAATGCAGAGGAAGGTATGGAGTTCAAAGACTCCACTTTTGCAATGGCAGTTAACTCCACACCAAGATTCAATAACACTGGTGGGAATTTTCATACCTACAATCAGTCAAATAATACTAATAGAGGTAGAGGAAGAGGCAACAATGCCAGAGGCCGAGGCAGAGGTCCAGGTCCATCTTCAAGTCAGTTTAATCATTTTTCACCACAGTCTCAAAGTTCTAATGCTAGAGCTGAGAGGCAAATTTGCCAAATATGTGGTAAAGCAGGTCACACAGCCATTGACTGCTACCACAGGATGGACTATGCCTATCAAGGCAAGCATCCACCCACAAAGTTAGCAGCTATGGTCACTTCATCCAACCATCTGTTGACTCAGGAGCAACCTTGGCTAGCAGATAGTGCAGCCACTGATCATGTCACATCTAGCCTCAACCACCTAAGCTTTCCTAAACCTTACACTGGCCAAGAACAACTCACAGTTGGGAATGGACAGAATTTGCCTATCACTCATATAGGTAATTCACTAATTCCTTCTTCTCCTTCTGCTATTCAGCTTAGAAATGTGTTAAGGGTTCCTTCTATTGCTTCTAATCTTGCATCTGTCCACAAGATTTGCTATGATAATAACTGTAGTTGTTACTTTGATGCAAATACTTTGTTAATTCAGGCCTTGGCCACGGGGACAATTCTTTACAAGGGCAAGAGTGAATGTGGTATTTACCCCATCTATCCTAATAAAGCTCCTAAGCTTCTTCTTCCCCAAAAGTTGTGTAATTCAGTCAAGTTGTCTCTTTCTCACTGGCACTTGTGGCACAGCAGGCTTGGTCACCCTAATTCTCAAATTCTTAGACATGTTTTACATAATAATGGAATGTCTTCTCCTAATAGTGTTAATCTTGGAAATTCTTGTATTCATTGTCTTCATGGCAAGATGCACAGACTTCCATTTCCTAGTTCTAGATTTGTAGCTACTTCTCCTTTTGAACTTGTACACACAGATTTATGGGGTCCTGCACCTCTTGATTCAATAAATGGCTACAAATATTATGTCATCTTTGTTGATCATTTCACTCGTTTTACATGGATGTACTTGCTCACAAATAAATCAGAAGTTTACTCTAAATTTGTCATGTTTCATGCTATGATTAAAACACAATTCTCTTCCACAATTAAGATTCTGAGATCAGATGGGGGTGGTGAGTTTACTTCTAAGTCTTTTGAGTCTTTTCTATCTTCCAATGGGATTCAACATCAGATTTCTTGTCCCTACACTCCACAACAAAATGGTTTAGTTGAAAGGAAACATAGACACCTAATTGAGACCACAATCACCTTACTTTCACAAGCCTCTCTACCTTCCACATATTGGTCCTTTGCTGTTCAGTCAGCACTGACACTCATCAATCTCCTTCCAACAGCCACCTTAGACTTCATGTCACTTTGGTTTAAACTCTATGGTCATAATCCAGATATCTTTTCTCTTAAAGTTTTTGGCTGTGCTTGTTACCCTTACCTTAGACCATACAATCAACACAAACTTAATCACAGAACAGCTGAATGCATCTTCTTAGGCTATTCCAATGTTTCTAAGGGATACTTGTGCCTTGATTTACTCACTAACAAGTTGTATACCTGCAGGCATGTGTTGTTTAATGAACACAGATTCCCTTTTCCTCTTACATCTCCTTCTGTCACACCTTCTCACCTACCAACTCCAGACATATGGCTGTCCAATCTCTTGTACCTTCACTCTTCCAATCAGCCTTCTATCCTAGGTCCCTACACACCTAATTCTTCCTCTTTTCCTATACATGTCTCTACTCCTATCCCATCTGTCTCTAGTCCTAGTCTAGCTCCTATTCCTAGTTCCTCATCTCAGTCTCCCTCTCCATCTCCATCCCAATCTCAACCTATACACTTCCCTACCACTTTACAACCTACTGCCTCAGCTCCTTCTCCTTCCTTGCCACTTGCTCCTCCACAAAATACTTCAGCTTCTACCCTTATCTCTACTCCAGCAACTATCAATTCCCATTCTATGCTCACCAGATCTAAGAATGGTATCACTAAGCCTAAACTTTGTTTTAAGGCTATGCTTGATTACACTCATACTGAACCTCCATCCTACAAGGTTGCTTCTAAGTTTCCTCAATGGGTTCAAGTTATGGATGCAGAATTTTCTGCCTTGCAAAGGCAGAAAACTTGGTCTCTTGTTCCTGCTCCTATTGGCATCAATTTGGTGGGGTGTAAGTGGGTGTATAAGCTGAAATTACATAGTGATGGAACCATTGCTCACTATAAAGCCAGATTGGTTGCAAAGGGATTTCATCAACAGGCAGGTGTGGACTACACTGAGACATTCAGTCCAGTTGTGAAACCAGCTACAATCCGGCTTGTTCTTTCAATAGCAGTGAGTCTTCATTGGCCTCTCCGGCAATTGGATGTCTCAAATGCCTTTCTCCATGGTTTTCTAAAGGAGGAAGTCTACATGGCGCAGCCCCCAGGCTATGTGGATCATGCCTTTCCTCATCATGTCTGCCGGTTGCATAAATCTTTGTATGGCTTGAAACAGGCTCCTAGAGCCTGGTTTGACAGATTTGCCTCTCAATTGTTACATCTTGGCTCTGAAGCTTCCATGGCAGATTCCTCTTTATTTGTGTATCAGTCTCATCAACTCATCATTTATCTCCTTGTGTATGTTGATGATATTATCATCACTGGCAACTCATCTTCTCAAGTCTCTCATCTAGTCACTGCTCTTGGTCAAGCTTTTGAGCTTAAGGATTTGGGTGCTCTTTCCTATTTTTTAGGCATTCAAATTATGCCTTCACAATTTGGGCTTACCTTATGTCAATCAAAATATGCCTCAGATGTGCTTCACAGGTTCCACATGGAGAATTCCAAGCCCACAAAGACTCCTTGCTGTCCTAATGTGCGCCTTACTCCTTTTGATGGTTCTGTTTTACCTGATCCCTCTGAATATAGGAGCATGGTGGGTGCTCTCCAGTACTTGACTTTCACACGCCCTGATTTAGCTTTCAGTGTGCATCAGCTCTGCCAGTTCATGAATCATCCCACTACTTCTCATTTGGAGGCAGCCAAGCGTGTTCTCTGTTATGTGAGGGGCACTTTGCATTTTGGCATACATCTTGCTCCAGGTCCTCTCACCTTCTCAGCCTTCTCTAATGCAGATTGGGCTGGCGACCCCACTGACAGAAAGTCTACTACTGGCATGTTGATCTTCCTTGGCTCAAGCCCAATTTCTTGGTCTTCCAAGAAACAATCCACTGTTTCCCGTTCATCCACAGAGGCAGAGTATCGTGCCTTGGCTTCCACAGCAGCTGAGTTAGCTTGGCTTCGCACACTCTTCAAAGAACTTAAGCTGTTTCTTCCTCACATCCCCATACTTTGGTGTGATAACAATTCTGCTATTGCTCTGGCCTCTAATCCTGTGTTTCATTCCAGAACCAAACACATTGAGGTTGACTACCATTATGTGAGGGGCTGTGTTCTTCGGAGTACTTTGGGGATCAAGTTCATCTCTGGCCGTGACAATTTCGCTGATATTTTTACCAAACCCTTGCCTGGTCCCCATTTTCTGGTTCTGCGTCGCAAACTCTTGGCTGACACTGCCTCGAGTTTGAGGGGGGATGTTGAGAGTAGTTCCAGAAGAAGTCCCAAAGGTCAATAGAGCATGCCCAACAGCTAGTTCCCAACGGCTACTTCAAGAATTCATTAGAACGATGCCGTTCTGGTTGCACGAAGACTATTGATTGTATTTAATGAAACGCTGCGTTTATACTTACTGAAACACTGCGTTTTATATATCTGATATTATCCATGTGCTACGCTGCATTTTGTTTAGCTATTGTTAGTTGGTTAGGCAGTCTGTTAGGTAGTTTTAACAGTTACTTAGTTCCTAATTTCTCTCCGCAATTTACGGATCAATCCCGTTAATTCCGGGATCTCTGATGAGTCCGTGATTGATCCTTGTGTATATAAATATTGTACATCACAGTAATGAACAGTAATGCAGTCATTCATCAGAATCTTTCTTCTTCTCTCTCGAACTTCCTCTCTTTTCTCTTTGAGTTTGTAGCTTCTTTCTGAGTGTTTTACTGTGTGAACACCATTGTTGTAATCTGTAAAGCTTGGATTGAATCTTTTCAATGGGTAGCAACGCTAGCAGATCAGCAAGGAAAAGCTCAGAATGGAGGAAATGCCAGCTGCTGGCAAATATTCAAATCAGCTACAGAGCAAGACAACCCAAAAACAGTGACGGGGAAACTTCCAGAACAACTTGAGAAGCTGGATCTTCAGTGTTTCCCCAAATCTACAGCGACGTGGCTGACACCTGAATCTTTGCCAAACCTATACAAACTCTACATAAGAGGAGGAAACCTCGCAACTCTTGACAGAAGCAAGTGGTTGAAGGTTCAAGCTTTACGTTTGAAATACTTGCTTGAATTGAAGATGAATTGGAGAGAACTGAAAGATTCCTTTCCAGATTTGGTTTACTTAGAGAAAGTCAAATGCCCTGGGATCACAATCTGCCCTTGCGACGAGCATGGAGTGTGGATGAAGAATCCTGATCAAATCGAACAAAAGTAGCTGTGAGAGGGGATTGGTTGTTGTTCTCTACTGGCCTCACATTATTATTAAATACTATTCTGGTGTGTTAATTGATTGCTCTTTTTTTTTTTTTTTCCCTGAGAGAGAATATTGCTATTTAATTTGAATTCTTTTTTTTTTTTTTTTTACATGACTTTATTTTCTTTCTTAACGATAATTCAAGTTTATTTTAATGCATTTTTACTAACTTTTATGAGTTAAAAACTTCATTTTGATTTTCAATGCTTGCCGAGAGGTGATATTTTAGCAGATGTATGTGGTACATTGCTTTGTGACCTTGTGATGGACTCCACGCCTCACAAAACAAATGCAATCCTACTCCTGCTTCATGGAAATCTGTTAAAATTCGGGGGAGAAAAAAATAAAACAAAATTTGGAGAATGAGATCTTCCCAAGCTAGCCAAGGCATTGTCACATCTGTTAGCTTTTCTAAACGCATGGTTGATTTGCAAGTAAGGACTTCTATACAAGAGAGATCTACAATCATCCACCATATGCAGCAATTTAGGGTGCACTTGGATTACTTTCAATTTGTTGTTGCTATGTGAAGTCGAACTACTACTGGAAAATGGAAATAACCCCCATATAGATCAATGCTTTGGCAGTAATGGAGGTGTCGAGGTTGTGATGGAAAAATGGAAAACAAAAAAAGGAATATATGAGATTCTACTAATCTAAAGCCATTATGAGGCCATTGATTAACACGTGTCATCTAAAGAAGATATTGCAACCACCTGTGCTCACGTCTTGTTAAAAATCTATGATTTTAGATAATTTTTTCAAAAAAAGAAAAATGTTAAAATCATATTGCTCTGACTATTGCAAAATTTTTTTTATAACTTTCATAACTCATACCAAATGTGTGACAAAAAGAGAAACATTAATACTAATATATTTTTAAAAATACTATTTTTGTTGAAGTTAAAAAGATAGGCAAAAATCAAAAACATGAACTTTTTAACCAAATTACCTCCAACATGGCTCACCCAGAATTCAATATGAATAAAACTTTTGCAGCTTTAAATTTAAAAAAAAAAAAAATAGAAAGAAAAAGAAAAAGTCACTTTAAAGTTTAAAGCAATTATTGAAAGGGTAATTTCGTAAACACAACTCGCAAGTAGTTGACTTGGGAAAGACTGAAGACTTTTAAACCAAAAGCCAGCAAGATACCAAACAAGACTTATTGATCAGTCATGCTTGAGAGTTGAGAGAGCTCAGACTCAGAGAGTTGAACTTGAAGGAGCTGTTTTGCTTTGCTTTGCACCCCAGAAAAAAAAAAAAAGGTACCAGGTTTTTCTTTTACTTTCCTTTTATTATTTACCATGTTTCTGATCCTAAGTAATTTATCATGCCGTTTTGGTTTAGATAATGTAGAATAATGTCTAAAATTAGAAAATGTGTCTGTCTGTGCATCTTAACTTATCTTAACGATCTCTCTCTCTCTCTCAGAGGATCTGTTTCTGTGGAGATATTGAGAGCTTTTTTATTTTGTGTCTCAAATCTTAGCTTGAGAATAAAATACGGGTTTCTAATTTTTTTTTTTTAATATTGTTTTCATTATTCTAGCCAATTATTTTATAGTGCTACGTAACAAAATAATTTTTCCACCACTATGCTGTATCTATGATTCTATGTCCCCATTAGTGATATATTTTACAGAATTATAGATTCCACAATCCACACTGGAAGTTGATATTTTAGTTTTATATATATATATATATATATATATATTAGTAGGTAGTTGATCTCAAAGAAGTACTTACAAGAGCTAAAGTCATTGTAGCAGAGTGGTTTAGGCAGAGGACACTAAAAAGGGTGTGATTGAGTTTGAGGTTTCAATTCATATTTCATAGCACACCTGTTGAAGGAATTTTTTTGGTAAGAAGCACGGACATTCCAGAATCCTTAGCATGTCCATCTCGGACATGGACACGCCGGGGACACTATGCTTGTTCTCAATGTAATTTTAGATATGCTTTTTAAACATTTTGATGGTTGTTATTTGTTTTAAAAACTTCAAATAAACAAAGAATATGTATAGAAATACACTTAGAGAGAGATGTATATATATATATATATTAATTAATTAATTTTTGGTACGCCCACTTTGTCGGGTTGAGGAAAAAGTGAATTGTTAAAATCTATACTGGATGGAGTATCAATGCTGCATTTAGTAATGAAAGATTCTCTACATCATACATTTTAATTACTAAAGTACAAAAGCTTTGCTTTTATTTGTGTGTTTTCATCTGTGGAACCAGTTAGTTATTCATCCGCCCCTCTCACTGTGGTGGGTTGTATATTGTTAATATTTGGTCAAGATAGGAGACACACATAATAAATCATGTTCAACATGTACATCTAAGACTCCACCATATTCTCCAATCCTAAAATTACAATGATTATCTCTCATTAAATTTTGTGGCACATGTGTAAAACTTTGATTCTTTTTAAATTTTATCTAAACATAAACCTCACAGTCCAAAAGATTCTTGATAAAGTGGGAGTAAAAATTAACCATTTAATGCAAATCTTTTATAAAGTGTTGTAAAAAACTTTCTTGGAGGAATAAAGTACTTTGTGTATATCTGTATATCTATATGTGTGTGTTTGTGCAAGGTGGAATTTATCTTTTTGCTCAACTGATTCTTTTAATCTTATCAAAATTCTGACATTGAATTTTTCATATTAGCTATGGCCTTGAGAGAAGCGGAGAATGCCAAGATACTTCAGCTGTTGAAGGACAACAATGTGATGACAATTGTTCTCATTGGGGATGCAGGAGTTGGGAAAACATGGATTGCAAGAGAGATAGCTGATTTAGCAGACAAGGAGGACCTATCTTATGTGACTCTTTGGGTATTTCTGAATCAACAAGATGATAAGAAGTCTCTCCATGAGAACATTGCCCATCAATTGTCCGTACTTTCCACTATTGAGGAGTGGGAAGATAATGCCACTAAGGAGGAGGAGCATGAAGAGGAGGACGTGGAAAGCTTGAAAAAAAAGATATCTGCTAAGCTTAAAGAAATGAGATTGCCTAATAAGTTTCTTCTCCTGATTGTCGATGGTGTTCCTGACACAATGAATGAAAATGATATTTTAAGAGAAATTAGGCAATTGGATGAGCAGACTTTGTTTAAGGTTTTAATCACTAGAAGAAAAGAGCCAGTTGTGAAAGGAAATGAAGTGACTGAAACTAAGAGTGAGCTAATAAAAATAGTGATTGAGCCTTTGTCCAATGAAGAGGGATTAAGTCTGTTTAAGAAAAGAGTCACTGAAAACGTGTCAAGCATTGATGGTTTTCAAACACATGCATTAAGAATTGTCGAAAAGAGCAAGGGTCTACCAGCTGCGATTGTAGTAATAGCAGAAGCCTTAAATCGCATTGTAGAGCATGATTGTGGGGTTTGGACATTGGAAAGTGCTATGAAAGAAGCAGCGACATGTGAGGATGCACATAACAGTGCAAATCCACTGCTGCGCTGTGGGTATGAAATGTTGCCGAAGAGAGATAAGGCTTTGATTGATTGTTGTTGGTATAGCTTGCAGTTCTTTCTCAAGCATGGTGGAGTCCATTACAATGAGTTGATAGCTTGCTGGATATTGGAAGGATATTTTGGTCCTGTTGACCATGTTGAGAAGGTGTATGAAGAGGGACATCGTGTTTTAGTGGAGCTTATAGATCGCCATCTGCTGAAAATACGAGATGATAATGCCGTTGTCGTGGAAGGATTAGCACTTACAATCCTTGATTGTTGTCCTGATAGGAATGAAGGGAAATCAAGTTTGGGTTTGGCTAGAGTGTTTGAGGGTGGCCATTGGCAAGGTTTTGGGAGAATCACACATGCAAACGGTTTGATAAAAACAATGTGCAATCGTGACAAATGGGATAAAGTGTCCACACTACTAATTGATGGAAGTCGTCTCTCCAGGGAAGTCCTTGATACATTCTTTGAGCCAATGCGGGGAATCGAAGTTCTTGCACTTTTCAATCCCACAATCAAAACATTGCCATCAAACTTGTCTAAAATTGACAAGCTACGTCTTCTTGTGCTCAGAGGATGTGATCTATTGGAGAACGTTGATGATATCAAAGAACTTAAATCATTAACGGTTCTAGAGATATCAGGTGCTACCTCCTTGAAGAAAATTCCAGATGATTTTTTTCATAAATTGCTTCAACTTCGAAGCCTGAAGCTCTCTGCAGTCCAGATCAAATCGCTGCCTTCTTCGATCTCTGAATTGAGTGAACTTAGGTGGCTCATTCTAAGGGGGTGTGCTAGCTTGGAAGAACTTCCAAGACTACAAAAACTTGAAAACCTCCTAGTGCTTGATCTTTCTGGTGCTATTGAATTGAGAAAATTGAAAGATAAAACGTTTAAAGCACATGCAAAACTTCGAATGCTTGATCTTTCCCAAACAAAGATTGACCGCTTGCCTTTTTTGAAAAATCTGGGAAATCTCACTCAACTCTCCTTAAGATGTTGTAAATGCTTAACTAGACTGCCCAGCCTAAAATCAGTATCTCAGCTTGAAATTCTTGATCTTTCAGGTTCTTCTATGCTAAAGGAAAATCAAGATGAAATCTTTCCAAGTATGGATGGCCTCAAAACCCTCAATCTTTCTAATACCAAAATCAGGCATTTACCTTCCAATAATAACAGCCTCCCAAATCTTGAGTTGATGAATCTTTCTGATGCTTCGAGTTTAGACAAAATCGAAGATAATATCTTCGAACATCTGAGATACCTCCGTCATCTTAAACTCTCAAAAACCAACCTTCAAAAGTTACCCTCACTCTCTAACCTTTTTAACCTTGAAATTCTTAATCTTTCAGGTTGTAGTGCTTTGAAAGAAATTGTGGATGAATCCCTTCAGCACATGACTTGCCTTCAACAACTTAACCTCTCAGAAACTAAGATTGAATGTCTACCATCCCTTTCCAATCTTAGTAACCTCTGTCAACTCTTACTAAGAAACTGTGTCAATCTCAAAGAACTTCCACCTCTGGAATCTCTATCGAAACTTGAGGAGCTTGATTTATGTGGTGCAAGGTCTTTGAAAGAAACTGATGCTAAATTCTTGGAGAACATGGTTCACCTTCGGTTCCTCAACCTATCTGGAACTGAACTTAAGTTACCTCCCACGTCCAACCTCACCAACCTCACTCAGCTTTTACTTCAACGTTGTAGACTGTCCGAATTATGTCCAAATTTGGAAAAATGTACACAGCTAGAGGTTTTGAATCTTTCTGAGACAGACATTCAGTCTCTACCATCACTTGAAAATTTTAGCAATCTCCGTGACCTTAACTTAAGAGATTGTTCAAGCTTGGAGAAGCTACCATGTCTGAAATCAGTTACTCATTTGGAAGTCCTTGATTTATGGGGAACTAGAGTCAAGGAGTTTCCCTATGAGATCTCACAGTTGACTCATTTGAAGCGCCTTAATCTACCAGACTTAAAGGATGTTCAAACACTTGACTGGGGGAAGTTAAAGAACTTACCAGAGGAGCTAAACTGGGATCAGTGTGGCATCTTCAAGTGCAGTCAAAATAGGCCTTGCATGTCATTGAGTGGCACTGAATTCTTCCAATATTTGAAGACAAATCCTGGGTTATGGGAGACATGCTTCAAAGAATTTCAGTTCTCTGTTTGTGCTCATGAAAAGGAAGGCACAGCTAGGGACATTTGTTGGCACAGAGTTGACCCTAACTTCAGAGAAATCTACTTCCAGACTCTTTCTCTTCCTGAAGAACATGGCAAGTATCTGGAAATCGTTGGATTTGATAGTTTTACCGGGTTTGAGGATGCCCTCCTAAAAGCAGAATATATCTCTTTGATTGATAACAAGTTTATCAAATCCTTATCAGACTTGGCTGCGGGTGTGAAGTCAATGAATGTTGGCAATGTCATGGCAATGAAAGGCTGTTGGCTAGAGAGGTCAACCGAAATGCAAACTATTTTTGATGAAGAGGCAGAAGTCTTAATGGAGGAAAATCTTGAGACTCTGTGGGCGTCAAACCTTCCCATATTGAAGAGTGTCTCCAATGGAAACTTGCAACTTGGACACCTTAAAAAATTATATCTAGATTGTTGCCCAATGCTTGAAACTGTCTTTCATTCATCCCAGCTGCCAGAAAATCTTGAAGTCCTCCAAATTAAATTCTGTGATAAATTGAAGACTCTGTTTATGCTAAATCCATCAACAGATTGTAAACTGCAGAATTTACAGAAGCTGCACCTGGTGGAACTGCCTAATTTGACTAGTATTGGGGTGCTAGAGTCAAAGAGTGTTCTGGATATATTTCCATCTATAAAATTAATCAAAGTCAGGGAATGCCCAAATCTCGAAAATTTAGATAAGATTAAGAAATTTGCATTTGTTGAAAACTCTGGACCCATGAAGTCCAGGGATCACTAGATTGAAGGAGAGCTCTCATGGTTTAATTAACAAGGGTAGTACTAGTTACATTGTGCATCTTGCGCCATTTGTACGCTCAGGTTTGTTATGGTTTCCCTGCATCTTTTTCATACATGGAAACCACAATTTGATATTCCTGCCCAGCTTGCTTTTTCCCCGTTGTTCCGTGTTAATTTCTCTTATGCCTTTCTTCATGTATCCAAGTTTAAGGTTATCGTAAAAGTTGTCTATTTTAGAGTGCATTAATTTTCCCAGTCCATATAATGCTCTGTAAACATTGTTTGTTATTGACTTATGCAAATCACCTATGTTCTTTTCCTTCTAATTCGTTTGGTACAATGTTGAACTGTAAGGTACAATATTCAGCTTCTAGGTTGCAGTTGTTTGTATAGGACCATTAATCCACTTGCCCTGGTATTTTAAAACAACTTGATAAACTACTTGCTGGGAACAGAGTGATACTTTGCTTATATCAATATACAAAGTAAATTTCTAAATTCATGTTTAGTTTTGGGTGAGAGCATTTTGAAGCAGGAGAACCATGGTTCGCCACTCCTTAATTAGCTGAGACTGCAAACTAATTAGCAAGTTCTGAGTCCATGGTATAGTATAGGTCATGATCAAGCATCATGTAGCAACTAGGTCCAGAGAGCTACTTACCACCAAGAAAAAAAAAAAATTTAAATGAAGAAGAAGATCAACATAGCCAAAGCTCAAAAAGTATTTGCATCTATTTTGAACTTGTAATTACATGATCAAGCCATATGTCAAAGAGGATTTTGTATAGAAGATTTCACTCGGTTATAAGATTTGCCTTAAGTTCAGTTTCTATCTAAACGAGGCAAAACCAAGAATCTGATATCATGTTTGGGACTTGTCTCTTAATGAGTTAGTTTTTATTATCCCCGTGACTGGTTAGAATTGTTAACTGGTGGAATTGAATCAATTGATAATTTACAAGAGTTTTATGGATGATTAGTCAAATATGTCGCCAAATATGCTAATATTAGTGATTACAAAAAAATGTTTGTTGATTTGCAAAATTTGGATGTTAGATATTAGTGATAAAGATGAAGATCTCTTGTTTTGGGTTTATTGGGATTTTGAGTTATGTGATAATGCATCTACATCGTATTTGTATCTTCCAGATTTGTTATTGAAA
Source organism: Quercus tomentella (assembly GCA_028535165.1). Classification (NCBI taxonomy): domain Eukaryota; kingdom Viridiplantae; phylum Streptophyta; class Magnoliopsida; order Fagales; family Fagaceae; genus Quercus; species Quercus tomentella. Next base: position 8,647,074 of record JAPQVY010000023.1, on the reverse strand, counting down.
TTTCCTCTTAACCGTTGCCCATATATGTAGGCTATAGTTGAATTGCGTAAATTTCTAGTGTTCTCTTTTGTACGTGGTCATCTTTTTATTTTTGGATTTGGTTTTCTCCCGTTCCTATTAATTTTTTTGTAATATTACTATTTCTCAAATATAATACTACCCAATGAGTATTATAAATAAACTATAAAAATATATTTTACAAAATATTTCCATGAGTTTATGATGTACTCACATATCCGAAAGAATCTGTAACTAAGTTGTTCACTTTATACTCCAATGCATATTAATTACAGAGTATAATAAGGACCCTTAAGACGTGGTAAGAAGAGACACAAACTCTGGTAGTCAAGACTCAAGACTCAAATCTTGAAGTAATGAAGTCACATGCGTGTTATTATGTCGAACGTATCTTGGAGAATTTGAGAAACATCACTTCTCATCTCAATCTTATGTCTGATTCATGCAATTAAACGATTTTGTTTGAGTTGCCAAACTTCTTTCTAGTGTCTGCTTTTTCAAAATTATTAGCTCTTAAAGCCATACATTTTTTTTTAAACAAAAATTTGTACAATCAAAGCTAATCTATACCTACCATCTTATATAAATACTTTTTTTTTTTTTGGCCTCTAAAGGTGCTTCTGTACTATGATGTCCTAAATAGTTCATGCTTACTATTGATTACTTGCTTGGTTTCACAATCTGGTTATAGTCTCCTAATTTCTCAACCACAGCTGAATACTTTTCTTCATCCTGGCAGTGTATTTTCTTCGAGTGATAGATCCTTATAATCGTCACTGTCGCCACCACCATCGCAAAAATGAAGATGCCGATACTGAAGACTGCAAAAATCAGACCACAATTAGTATAAACTTACTAGACCAATCTCTCTTTTCTTGTATGTAAAAACTAACAAATACTACTAGTTGAGGCTTTTACCTACAAGCACATGCATTATAAAACCCAAAAATTAAGATTAGTTTGTATTATGATTTATACATAATACATATGATCAATTGATCATGTATTGAAAATGGGATAAATTGGTTAGCTAGTGAAAAAGACCTTTCCTGTGCCTGTTTTCCCCTGTTTTGAACAAGATATTGATGCTAGCTACTCCAATTTTTCAATTCATACAATTTTAAAATATTAATGTTACAACAATTCTAAAGTGTAATCAAGGGCATGATAGCTACTTATTTGACAAGGGTACATAGTGACAAGAAGGGAAGTTTCCTTTCAGTATTTCTACGAAAACCGGGTCAAAGTCTTTGTCAATTTGACCAACGTGAAGTAGAATTGAAATATAACCAATTAAAACCTTTGAGAGTGCTTATCCTAATACATGATGAACACAACACATTTATGTGAGTGACATGACATTCATGATTTCTTTAGTTTTAGATCTTATTTTCCCACTATGATTCCATGTGAATGCTAGAAGATTAGACAGACAGAATAGTTACTTGGAATATGTGATAGGTTGGACTTTAGGGGGCTAGAAGATTGCTAGTATTTCTTTTTTTTTTTCTTCATTGGAAATGACATAGCAAGTCTGGAAGAATTTAGTAGTACATAAATTTTTTCTGATATCTCAAAAACTCTCAAACTATTGTTTTATTATCCCCATCATGATTTTATTATTCTCTTTTTAGTAAAATGAAATTTTCTTTTCTTTTCTTTTCTAAGAAAATAGTACATGACAATATGTCCTGGTACATACTTTACAAGTTTCATTACTAATCAAAATTGTTAAAATTAGAAATTGTCAAATATTATAGGACATAATCAAAATTTCTAAAAACAGGAAAAAAAAAAGGGACAAAGGACAAAGATTACCTATATCATGTGCCAAGTTAAAACATCCTGTTTTATCCTTCAATCCACAGTGGCCTCCGTTTGCTTCACAATCTTCTGATCCAGGCAAATCCCAAGATAATCCAAGACCAAAACTATTGTCAGCTAGGTAAGGACTATACTGAAAAGGAATTGCCACAGTTTTCACTGGCCTACAAGAATTTGGTATGGCCAAGGAAGGCTCTACAGTATAGACATGATATTTGGAGCCACTTAGGCAGGGGATCTCACTGAAGGAAGAAGAAATCAACCTAGAAGAACAATTGAGGTATTTGTAGTTCTTAAGAACATAGTAATAATGGAAAGGTGTAAGAGAGAGATTGAGGTTAAGAAAGACTTCATGGACACAGTTTTTGGGGTCAAGAAGACTAAGACTTTTGGTGTGGTAAGAGATGGATTTAACAACCAGGTCACCATTGTAGGATGGGAAGGGAATGAAAGTGGTGTTGTCTTTGCATACAAGCTCAAAACCAGGGCGACCACAGTGTTGGAGTTGCAAGCCTTTTACTTGGAAAGGGAATTGAATCTTGGGAGCTCCATCACCACACTGCATCATGGTACAAGAGTCTTCAAAAGCGTTTGTGCTTAGCAAGGTGGAAGAGAAGAGCATAAGGAAGAGAAGAGCATCCATTTCTTAACCAAAAAAAAAAAAGTATGCAGAAGACACAAGCTTGGGACAATGATAGTTGTCAGTTACTCTTTAATCTTATTCCTATGTGTTATATAACTTATATGGGAAGGTTTTTAAATGGAGCAGGGAAAAGAGAGTGAAGCATACCCGAAATGACTCAGAGGCTGCGAAACCCAAAGGACAAGCAAACTTCAGCCGCCTAGAAATAGTGTCTCTATTTTCTTTTTCTCTACAGAACAAGTGGGGAGTTTTCACTTTAGAGAAAGCAAATACAGGTTTATTATTAAAAAAACTATCCAATTTTTTCCATCATAGAGTGTTTAAGGGGGTTGAACATTCAGTTGGAAAGTTTTAGGTAGTGGTTTTGGACCCAGACTTTGAGGAAGCATACAAGAAGATGCTTAAGGAGACTTTGGTACCCGGTCAAGAACGCAACCTAACAATCTGACCTCTCTTTTTACTTTAAAAATTATAATAAACGACTAGGCCTCTCTTATTTTTCACGAGCTAATAAACTTTTACCCGTTTTTATATTAACTCACTTTTGACATTTATTTTTTTTACCACATCGTCTAAACTGTACGTTTTAATTTCAGTTTTATTTTCGGTGGACCCCTAAACTTTATGATCTTTCTGCTTATCATTTTCTGTTTTGGACCCTAGCCTTTCCGGCCATACCTCGTTAAATAACGAATGCTACTTCATTTTGCAGGCTCTAATGAGTCAATATCACTCACCAGTCATTGCCTTGCTGATTAAGTTATCTTGACTTTAGTCCTCTCCGTTAATCAGCTATCAATTTAAGTAATCAAACACTCAAAGAAAACTTATTTTATTCAAGATTGTATGATACAACTACCAGCACTCAAATACCCTCTGGTCACGCAACATCGATTGTATTTTAATAAAGCAACACAATTCATGATGCTCCAAATTGATTGTATAATAATTGATGAGCTATTTGTTTTGATTGAAAATCTTTTGTGAAAATAATTTTTTGTTTTTTCCAGTATTAATTAGTACTAGTATGTAACCCGTACTTACACACGGAATGGTCAATTGTAGTAATGCTATTGATCAATTCATTTTATTTATTTATTTATCATACAGAGGATACCATTAGATAAAAAAATGAAAAAAAGAAGAAGAGAATATTGAATTTTATTATTTAAGTGATGCTATTGGTTAATATATATATTTGGTTTATTATATGGAGGATAGTATTAGATAAAAAAATAAATAAATAAATAAAAAAAGAGAGAATATTGCATTTTATTATTTAAGTGACTATAATGGTCAAATTTTTTTTTTTTTTTTTTTTTTTGGTTTATCATACTGAGGATAGCATTAGATAAAACAGTAAAAAAAAGAAGAAGAGAATATTGCATTTTATTATTTAAAATATATAAAGGGACATTATTATATATTTTATTGTTTGACAAACTTAAAAAAACCTATTCACCAACTTAAACATTTCAAGATCGATGGAGCATCTCTTGCACGAAATCACAAATTCTTCATAACCATAAGGTTTAAGGTTCATCACAATTACAATGTCCCATTCCACTTTTTTTGGCAAATTTGAAAGTTTGGACTTTGATACGTGGCAATTCCAGTAGCAAGTAGTCGAAGTGTTGTTCAGCATTTTAGAAGTATATGCTTCCTATGTTCATCATTCAACACTTCCAAAAGCTTACCTATGCCTTTAGGATTTGATTTAGAAAGTAAATGACTCCATGAATATATGTAGTAATCAAATCACCACATGAAATAGCCTCTTCAGTCAATTTTTTGCCTTCAATGATTTATTGATTCAAGAAGTATTTGTATGTTCCCATTATGAGTAGTGCATGTTGATTTTTGCTTCATAACATGAAAATATCAAATTTTTTGTAATGTCATCTAGTAGAACTGGGTGACTAAAATATGAAGCCTAGCACCCAAATTATAAAATAAAAAAAAATAAAAAATGGACACTTAGCTCATGATTAAAATACAATTAGAAACTAATTTGAATAATATTCTTTCAACTACTATTTATATTAGTTTCGTTGATAAGATTCATTGAGAAAAAAGAAAGGCAATTAGCATTGTGTTTGCGGGTTAGAGAGAGAGAGAGAGAGAGAGTTGGCATTAGCCCAAACCACAAGGTAGGTTAGTGAAATTTACCCTTAAAAAAAATAAAAGAAAAATGGTATACATCTTATATAATTTATTGAGTCCTAAATTTTCTCAAGGAATAATAATCTCTAAAGTCATACACTACTCATAGATGTATAAGTTAGATGTTGAGGAATAGTAGTCTTTAAAGTTATAGACTCATAGATGCATAAGTTAGATAAAAGATAGTTGATCAAGCTAACAATAAATAATAATTACATACATACCTAAATGTCTAATAGTGTACTGCTAAAGTTATTGTAAGCGAATAAAACATTATATAATTTGTAAAAAGTAATTAGTATGAGTTTTGCCTCCTTCTATTCTATCATCTAGTAAGCTAAAATAACATGCCCTATACCATCCGTATAAAAGACATGTCATGTAGATATAAAAGAGTAATGTCAAGGAGGTGGCAAATTGGAATTTGTGTAGTTAAGAATATTTAACTGAATGAGATAGTCATTCGGTTTTTGTGTTAGTATTGTAATAGTCACTTGGCAAAACAAACAAAAAAAGGAAAAAAATACTCTTAGTGTAAAATTATATGATTAGATATATATAAATATATATATATATATTAGAGAGTTTCAACCAGATATATGATTGTGTATTTTTATGACTCATTTTTATTGGACTCCTCGTCTTTTGCATTGAATGACTCACTTGGAACGAAAATTTAAAAACTTAAATGAGGCACATTGTGCAAAATTAGACTTTAATTGAAATCATATTTGGATTCTAATTGTAACGATTTTGCAAGATGGAATTTAAGATAAAATTGAACAGTATGAGAATGAACCTTAAAAGAGCAAAATGTTTAGCCGATTTATTTTTTAAGATGTCTATGAATGTTTTGCTAGTGTAACTTTCACAGAATTTGTAAGAAGATTTAAACAATTCTTTATTTCTTCTTTTTCTTTGATTGCAAATTAGGATTACTATTTCAAAAATTCTTAACGACTAAATGGAAAATATCAATTAAACAAAAATTTAAACATTAGGATTCCATTTCCTAATATATCCTCAATGATCTTCCATGCAACCTTACTCCCTTCTCTTGAACAATGTACCTCATCCCTTGTGCCAGCTTCAAAGTTCTGAACATGAAACTTAAATATTACGTATGTGCCACCAAAACACAATTAATTAATACTAAAATATTACGTATGAACTATTGGCACAATGACTTATGACAAAAAAATGTATGCCACCAAAACACAATCAATTAATACTTTTGTGGGCATTACAATTTGCTTATGATGAGAACTTTGAGAGAATCACCAAGGGAGCTCTTGATGGTCCTTAGTTTGCATCACCCTGTTTAACAATATTGCATAACTTAGAGATCTTTTGTTTGCTGTAATTTCAATTGGCTCAAAAGAAAAGCAAATGAGTTAGCTCATGCATTGGCAACCGTTTTTCCTTAAACCATGTGATGATGTAACATGTAGTTCTTTAGCTATAGTCAACATTTGTAGAAAATGTTAGAGAAAATGAGGAATACCAAATTAGAATGTGAAACAAAAATATTTTCATCAAATTTTATAAAGGTGCTATTTATCTTGCATACAGACTCACTCACAAATTTTAGGAGTTGCATATAACAGCATGTGTAAGGACACGATTCGTAACGACCCAAAACGATACTGGGTTCGCACGTGAAAAGGCCCAAACAATATCATTTGTAGAGCGTGGGTTTGAAAGGCTAGGCCTTGATCACAAGTCGGTGGTATTCCGTGGTGTTCATACTTAAACAAATCGTATACGCTCTAGGAGTCTTTCTCCTGGAGGTGAGCTGAGTGGCTCTGGTTTTGGCCATTTTTCCCAGCCTCTTATTATGGATTGCTTACTTTCCCTTTTATACTAGCCTGTGTTCCTTATCCTTCGTCCACGTGTAGGGTCGACTTTTCTAAGACTGATACTTGTCCCATCAGCCCATATCCAGAGTGGTTGGGGGTGGTTGTAAAAGCTGGGGAGTATGGCTCTGTCAGGTGCAGAGTATTGAATGGCAGTAAGGGCAGCTTTCCCTGTTCGTTATACTTTCCAGCATATCCTTCTCTATTGACCTAGATATTTTAGATTTTTTCCAAACTGCTCCTATACCATTTTTACCCTTCCTTTCGGTGAGACCTTGGACATGCCGAGGACTGAGTCGTCCTCGGCTGTGTCCCAAGACGATTTCGTACTTTGTATTACCGAGCCTGGGCTATAACCTTCCTCGGCTCGGGCCTTGGGCCCCAACGAATAAATGGGCCAAGGCCACAAATTACTGGGCCCCACAACATGTATAAAAGAAAGCGAGTTGAACCACAATAGTTCCACCAGAGCAATGGTAGCAAAAATAGAAACAAAGACAAACTTTGATCAAATTATAGATTGATATAGTATACAAGTTATAGTCGTAGTCATGCATATATTGAAAGGGTAATTAAGCCCATACAATTAATTGGTTCTTTTTTTTGAGAATGAATTAATTGGTTCTTAAGTAAATAAAACTTTAGAGACATTTGGCACGACAATCAAACCTAAGTAAAAAAATGTTCAAAAGTAGCACAACTATAAGCCAAAATAGAGTAATATGAAACTAAATTGGCAGCCATGAAGCTACTAAGAGAGAGGTGTTTGCCATAAAGGGGACTAATTAATAGGTTTAAGAATTCACAAGGTTGACATTGGATATTCTTCCCATGTGCTAAATATTGTTTTCAGTAAAATCTACAAAAGGTAGAGGAGGAGGCCTACTATTGAAAGGATGTCACACCAAATAGGTTGAAAGCCATCTTCGTGCAAGATTGATATCTGCAAGAGAAGTCGATCATCAAGCAAGGACCAAAGGATTTCAAAAAATGTTAATATTGACTTAATGTAGGCGCATACACACAAACCCAACACTATATCAATTAAGGGAATCAAAACTAAATGGAAAAATTACACAGAAAGATGAACCTTGGTGAGGATGTTTATCCAAAAGATCCATCCACGCTTTTGAATCTTCAATCTCTATTGGTGATTGAAATTTTCGTAGCTTTAAAAATTTATAAAAAAAAAAAAAAAAAAAAAAAAACCCTCAGAGTTGTAGTTTTATGATGGGTTATTTTGTAACATGATGGGCATTTGTGTGAAGAAAAAACCTCTAAAGTTGTATGGCTGGTAAAAAAAATTCTCTCGAATCTCTTTTTTTAGATTACGTATTAAGGGTAATGAATGTAAGAGAGAGAGAGAGATGGGTTTGTGCGTGTTTTTATACATACTTCACAGTTGTATTATCACGAAGCAGGTCCAATGGATTTAGATTGGTTCTACCAATTCCCAAAGCATGAGTGTTTAATGTGTTATTAATTTCATCTCATTGGCTTTTGCACTTGACAGCAAAATTAAAAATAATTATATTGTACACGTGTATGGTAAAATTGGACTCCAATTTCATATTCTAATTGAACAATTGGAAGGATAATTATGGTGTGGTACCCAAATAAATCTAGACACATGGCACAAAATTGAAATTCTAATTTGGAATTCTAATTTGAGTTTCTCTCTACTTTACCTATTATTATATATATAGATTAGAAAAAAATAAATTAAAGGAAAATTATCTTTAGTCAACAGAGAATCTTATTAAATATATGACTAATTTTTAAGAGATTATTGTGTTTGACATGTCTATAAATTTATTTCATTTATTAGTGAAATCTTGATGTGGCATATTGCTAATGGAGGGTGTAAAGTGGGGGATTTGCATAAGATCCTTATTGAATGTATTCTCACAACAACAAAAAAAATTTAGACTTTTATTTTTTTATATCTACTACATGACCTTTATTCGGATTAAAAATAAAAATTAAAAAAAAAAAGAATTTAAAAAATAAAAAAAGAATAAAAAATAAAAAATAAAAAAAGAAAAGAAAGGGAGAAGATGGGAGGAGAGTCTAACTCTAAAAATCCAAGCACTATTCATTAATACCCACTTCAGGAATTTGGGCCCTTTAATCTACTAGTCCTCGAGAGGTTTAGGCAGTACCAACTCTCTTATAACCTAACCAAACCAAACCAATGCATCTATGGGCTTCCATATCTTTGAAGATGGAAATCCTGATGAGGGCTTCATGACAAGGACTCAAGTGAAACTATTGGCACTACTTATCAGAGGGTGATCCAAAGCAGTACAACCTTGCAGGTTGAGCTTCTTGGGCCATAACCCACTACGGGAGTGGCGACACCATGTGGGATGGACGAGTGAACTGCACCTATGAGCAAAAGATCATGACAAACGAGTTGGGCTGACTACATATTCCAGCAATCAATTACTATATGCCCAGCCATACGCCCATACCTGCCTAATGCACTAGAGATTTTACCAATTTAGTTAACTTATGATACCCCAAATTATGTGGAATGGGTTCCATAAATGAGAAGAAGCTAGAAATTTTACTAATTTAGTTAACTTATGATACCCCAAATTATGTGAAATGAGTTCCATAAATGGGCATTGTGCATTCCCGTATTGAGTGACTTGAGTCCCACATTGGGTGTAACACAACACATGAATTGTGATAGTTCGGATTATGCGAACTAGATTGTGTTGTGTTAACGTGTCTTTACTCTCTAGTCCTATGTATGGGTGGTGTCTCCAAGTTCACAGCATGTCTGCCAGGTCCAGTTAGCCCACAGCCTGGATCTCATCGAATGGACAATTCCAACAAAATTTGATTGTAACTCGACTAATTTTTTTGGAGTATAAGCGCATATATAGTTAACGTTTTCCTAACTGGAACCCACATCTTGTCTTGAAGTTAAGAGAACGCAATTTAACAAAATTTTTTCTTTGATCATAAGACTCTAGAATCAAAGAAATGTGGGAAAGAGATATAAATAAATAAATAAAAAGTTGGCAAAAAAATACTACTTTGCAAAATATTTCAGTCACCTACCAAATATTCTCAGCAAAAAATTTAAAACTTCGTCCTGCAAATTCGTACACAATAACAATAAGTAATTTTCTCTGTATTTCAATGTAAAAACAAAAAAAACAAAAAACAAAAAAACAAAAAAACAAAACAAAACAAAACAAAACAAAAACCTTAATAACATATTTCTGGGATCTGCAATACTCATCATTAAATTTGAGAGTATTTCTTTGAGTTTAATAGCAAATACAAGAGCCCTTACATTTAAGAATTACTAACATGCTAATAAGCAAATTTCTAATGCAGTTATAGGAATATCTTAAGCATAATCATACATTTCAAAACAATACTGGCCACGTACAACTTTTTGGCATCAATATTGTACCAGGAAACATATATTAAAATTTTAGAAAAATTTACTTGAGACATGTTCGCTGATACACCTGAGCTCATACATTACTAGAACAACCAACAGACAGACCCAAGAGACAAAAGAATTGGAACTGGAATTGGAGGAAAGAATCACATGAGCTCCCTTGCTAGCCTCACTGGTTTTTCCTTAAGAAAAGCCACATCGCCATTTGGTGTGGTCAGGAGATGATGATTTTGCTCCCCTTCACTCTCTACTGATGCAGATGATATAACCGATTCTGACCCATCATCATCTGTATTGACATAATATTTTTGATCAATGGAGAGAGAGAGACCTCAACACTAACACATGTAATAGGAAAATCAAATCTCTGAATTTAGTGCTTTCTGCTGAACAATTAAGCAGTCACTGTCAAGACATTCCTAGAACTTCTTAGACAGGGACTCCAGATAACTAATTATAGATGCAACTGCAGGGATTGGATGGTTCCAGCTTCTAACTTCTAAGTGCCTAAAAAATCATTTTCACTGGATATCCTAACAATCCAGAGTTCAAAATTTAAAGAAACAACACCCAAGCCTTACCCATATGTTTTGGATCAACTATGGATCTAGTTAGCGACTTAGACTAGGTCACATTTATTCTATTTCGCCATTCTATTTTATTCTATCCGAAGTCATACTTTTTAGTACTTCATGCATTGACATACCATTTTTTACTACTACTATTAATATCATTCTTGGTCTTCCTCTACCTTTTTTAATTCCCTCAACTTGAACAACTCACTCTTTCTCATTGGTGCAATAATTGCTCTCCTCTGAACATGATCAAACCATTTCAAGCAACTCTCCCTCATCTTTTCATCAACAGGGGTCGCCCCAATCTTTAATTTCCTCATTTCTAATCATATCTTTACTTCTACACTTATCCATCTTAAAATTCTCATTTGAACTACACTTATTTTATAAATACGTTGTGCTTAACAGCCCAATATTCAGTACTATAGATCATAGCTAGTCTTATAGAAGTCTTATAAAATTTTCTTTAAATTTATAGATATTCTATGATCAAACAATACTCTTGATGCACTTCTCCACTTCATCCACCTTTCTCTTATCCTAGGGTTCACATATTCTTCAATATCTTCATCTTTATGAATTATTGATCCATAACTTAACCATCTTTTTGTAACTTGATAAAGTTCAACCAATGCTAATTAAGCATACGATCCTGGGGACTATCAATGATTTAACTAACCTTTTCACCTCATATTTTACACGTTAAAAAAACATAAAAGATTAAAAAGAACATCTACCTTTTATTTCCATTTTTCGACAAAATGAACACATAACATATAGAAATATATGGTTAATCAATTACACACAGTGACTCTGTTATACCAGATTTTTTTTTTTGGATAGCCAATGACAGTAATATTCTTTCAAGCATCTGAGGTAATTAGTCTTGCAAAAATGGTTGTCTAAATAGACTTACCAGAATATACTGGATGATCGGGAAGATGTCTCACTGCTGTAACTTGGATGCTTTCAGGCAGAAGACAATTGCAGAAAGAACCTGAAACTTCAACCAGATATACAATCAGATTGAGGAAAAGCCAGTCATATGTTGGCCAAAATATCCATTTGCAGTACCAATAATTGTAAGCAGCTCTTCTGCTACCACCCTTTGAAAACCCTATATAACCAATCTACCCAAAGGTGTGAAACTGCCAAAAATATATGGACCCTGGAGAGATCTGATGTAGCTGATAATATAGAAATAATAAAGTATGACATAATGGAAAAATAGTGATTGATCATGTGTTTAATCATATGACCAGGTAAATGTGGAACTATGTTCATACGCATAGTCTAGAAGCTATGGGGAACTTCAAGGTAGATTCTCAGTAATGTAAATACATAGGCAGAGAGATCTCTTACCTAATCGGGCAAGCCGATTAACCCATCCTGGTATAGACTTTCCGGTTAGCTGCAGAGAAACTTCATCTGTGAAGTGGTTGCAGTTCTTGGCAATCAAATGATAGGTGTCCCCATGATATTTTGCAGAAAGGTGCTCCATGAATGACCGGAACTCTGAACGAGACATATCAGTGCTGCCCAACAACACTGACCGTCTGAAGATGAAGCCAGGGCAACTTTTTGGTTCCACCTCAAACACCCCACTGGAAGAGTACTCATGTGCTCCAAAGCCATACTCCAAACCATGCACTGTCCATCAAATTTCAGAGACAACTTTTTATGGTTGGCACACCATAGAATTGAAAATACAAAAGCTTCAAATACAATATCATTTGATAATATCCTAAGATCAAAAACCCCTCATACATGAGTGATCTTATAGGATACCTGCCTGTAAGTCACAAATGGCAGAGAATTGATCAATTGAAGCAGGAATATACACTTTCCTAGAAAAGAGGTCATTTATATTATAACTACTACAGCTATCTAGTGCATGACATTTGTCAGGAAAAGATCCAACAATGAAATAAGTCCAAGCATAACCAGTTGAACTAAGTATTTTGGTAGAATGAAAGACCATGTATGCATATATGACTATAATATCCCCAAAAAAAGAATTAGCGCATGGTACAAGTAAGTTTGTTGACATAATTATCCACTAAACAACCACTGAAAAAAAACTGCACCAGTTAGACTCAAATCAAATGGGTTGATGCTTAACAACAATAATTCATGCAAATTTTCAAAAAATTTAAACTAGAGGACGCATATAATCTAACTCACTTTTGTTGTTGCAGATTTGAGTTTATCAATCTTGAAATTTTCATTTAATATCTATATAAACATGAATCGTGTGTCTAGCCAAATGCAACCAATAAGTGACGTAGAACAAGTTTCCTTGGAATTTGTCGAAAAGTTTGATCAAAAAAATTCTACGCAAACGGCATGCAGTCATAATGTTCATTCCATTGACCGTTACTTTCATGTCAAGATTTAGTTCTTTTTTTTTTAATATTTAGTTTCATTAATATTAGTCTTTCAGTGAATTAGTTGGAATATTATATTATTTTTACTTATATTTTTTTTTTTTTTAAGAAAAGCTGTCAAGAAGAGTTCCCAAACTAGTTTTATGAGTTTTATCATAGTGGAATACAATATTTCTCTGATTCTAAAATTTTTGTTTGATTATAGATTTCTTATTCTTGAATATTAAAGAGGTTCATTAAGGTAGAACAAGAGCCTATTGCGTTTCTGTTTTGCGTTAAGTGGTATCATAGCTGTTCAGCAATCTAGTACAGAGAACAATGAGGGCAAGTACAACTAGCATATTGATGAAGATTAAGGGAGTACAAGCCCTTTCAGCCAGGGATGGCAATGGGCTGGTTTTTTGGGTGATCCCATTCCCCGCCCAACCCCACTCAAAAGACCCCATGCCCTATCCCACATCAAGTGGCAACAGGGTTTTCCATCCCTAGCACCCTGGCATGCAGGGATTTTTAAAACCCATCCCACCCTGTTGTGGCCTGCCCTACCCACCCTGATGGTATTAGCAAATTTTCAAAAAACCACATTCATTTCTCTCTTTTCCACAAGAACAAGATATAATACTATCTCCAAGCACAAAAATTTGTAATAATAATAAAAGAAAATTCAACTACTCCATCATCCAAAAATAAAGACCAAACATAGGAAACTAGGAGAGCATAGCAATACAAATCAAATTCCCAAAATACAGAGCACCATGAACTAAGAGCACTAACCAATTGATTCAAATGGAGAAAATTAAAATCAAACTGACAAGAACAATGAGAACTTGGAGAAGAGAGGAGAAACCCTAGCATTGTCATTGAAGTGAGGACATGGGGATTGGAAATTGGATTCTCACAATCCTTTGAGCGACAATCATGATTGTCATATTATTGAGTCGGTCATTATCGCTCTTCATTGGAAATGAAATAAGAAAAAAGATCTTGTGTGGAGGAACAGCAAATCAAAAACATGCAAGAAGGGAAGTTGTTGGAGATGATGTTGGTGTTGGTTGGGGTTAGGGAAGTCCTGTATTGAGAAGTGAGGAGTTAAGTGCCGCAGTCAAGTGAGTGTTTGGTTGGGGTGATTTGTGGGGGGATGGAAAATAGAAAGGAGAAAATAGAGGGGATTTTGAATATTGGGGTTGTTTGATTGGGGAGTGGGGGGAATGATTTTGGTGGTGTTGTTTGATTGAGGTGTTCTTTTGTCTCCCCAAAATCGGGGTGGAGAAAATGGTGGAGAAAGAGGGGCTTAGATGGAAATTTACCTATCTGCCCCTCTCCTATCCCAACATTAGTTTTTTTGTTTTTGTTTTTTTTTTTTTTTTTTCAATGTAGCGTGAAGTCCCCTATAGTGTTGTCCAAAGTTCTATTGGATTCTCACCATTCTCTATTTTCTACAAGAAGGTTCCAAAGCATGCACTTGACTTAGTAAAATTGGTTAAAGTTGTTGGTCTGAGGGTAACAGCAATCAATAGAGCAGAACAACTTCATTCAGGTCAGGCAGAGATCAAAAATAAACCTAACAATGCTAGCCAATAACCTTAAGCTAGGACAAGATTTAGCCTACTACATTTACATTTTACATTAAAAAATAACCTTAAATTACCCATGAATCCACCAAAAGACTAACTTAATAGAATATAATAAGCTAAAACAAATTTAGGAATGAAAACAAGAAACGATAGACAACATCTTATTCGCTAGATTTTTGATAATCACACTTCTAGGGAAATGCCTAGAACAGCCATTCTACATTAGTCCTAACACATGCTTTTAATCATAGCTGGCAAAAGTTGTGCATAGCAATGCAAACGTGAAGCTTCAAGATTTATCCAAAGTTAACCAATTATAAAGCACGATATCTCCCACTCACCATTTGAAGCAGTTATTTCTATTTCTAGTGCAATCATTTTGCAGAATACAGCTTTTTATAGCATATTCATAACTATTACAGCATAAGACAAGGAAACGTAATGGCAATAACATTGTGACCTTGTCATACAATCCCATAATTATCTATTTGCAATTTTTGCAGCATTGAAGTTTGAAATAACTAAGGCTGTAAACAAGCCAAGTATTAAAAGTTCAGGCTTGTTCATTTGGTTTTATTTTGAACACAAGCCAAACTCGAGCTTATTACCAAACAAGATTACATATTCAAGCCTGGTTCATTTCCTTGTTGAACAAGTTTGAGCTTGTTTACGAGCTACTTGATTAACTTCCCAAATATAGTCAAAACTTGACAAAAATTTTGTTACCCTTCCAAAATCTATGAATTTTTACTACGAATAGATTGTTTATATTATCAACAAACTACAAATAGTAATTTGATATCATATGAACCTATTTACAAATTTACACAATTCAATCTCAAGTCTATATAAGTATATTTTTAGACAAGTATACATATGAAAATATAATATTATTATATACAGTTAAATCGATCATCATGTTACTATTATATACAGTTAAATCGATCATCATGTTCACCAGCCTGTTCACGAACACAATATAATGTATGAGCTTGGCTCGTTTAATAGTCGATCCTAAAATTGGGCTAAACAAGCCTTTTTCTCAAGCTGAGCTCGAGCTGTTCATAATAAGCTTAATTCATTTACAGCCCTAGACTCACTTCAAATAAGTAAGAAGCTAAGCAACACAATGCAATGGGTTGGGAATTCATATACCTTCGATACCGGAATGGAAGATCCCGAGGCCGAACCAGTAAAGGTAGTTGTTAATGGGAGTGAGATCATAGACATTGAGGTACAACAAAGCCTGGTTTTTGGTTTCATCGCTCTCATCCTTTTCCCTGCTTGAGCTCGAGCTAGAGCTCAACGGGAACAACCGCATTTTTTTTACCAAATTGCCACTCCCTCAACACCCAATTTTTGCATACATATGTATATAATATTTACACACTCACAAGCTCATCGTCTTCAACACCAATCCAAACACCCTATAAAACCAAACAACAACAACAACAACAACAACAAAAAGTTACAGAATTAAGAGAAACCCTAAAGATGTGTTTGGCTGCTGAGAAAGCAACGAAATTGTAGAAGAGAAAAGAGTGGAAGTTCCAACTAAATATCTGGCACGCCAATTTAAGAAGAAAGCTACAGTTTCTTTTTTGGGAGAAAAAAATGTTAAATTCTCGGGAAACAAACAGGGTTTAAGAGTGAGTGAGTTTAGTATATAAAGATATGAGGAGCGGTGGAAGGGAAAGGTGGATCGGAGGGAAAGAAATGAGAATTGGAGGGAAAATGTTTTACCTGAGTCTGACAATGGGATCGGAATTGGATTGGGAGCGAGAGAGCATTCAGAGCTTTGCTTTATTGGGAAAGTGAGATAGAATTCCAGGGAAATTGTGGAATTTTCAATTTCAATGGAATCTGTTTCTGTTCGTACACTGTTGGGACTGGGATTTATTAAAAACTTTTAATACTTTGAAAGTTTTTTCTTTATTTATTCAGAGCACACGGACACCGGTTTTTGACTTATCCCATTTCCCCTTGCTTTACTGCTATATCACGAGTCTACCCCTTCCTCTTTGTTTTCTTTTTTGAGAAGAAGATACCATACCCCTTCATGTTGGTTGACTTGCTTTTTTCAATTTTTTTAGTTTTTTTTTAGTAAAATACCATTTTCGTCTCCGAATTATCATAAAAGTTCATTTTTCGTCCCTAAAATTTCAAAAGTTCTATTTTTGTCTTTAAACGTACTAATTTTCATCCCTTCGTCTGTTTTTGATAACTTATGTCTTTTGTGGCCTGACGAAATGTTGATGTAATATCTGACTTGGATTAAAATTATTTTGTTTAAAAAAATATGAACATGTGGCAAATAATTATAGGTACATGTGGGAACCATTTTTTAAAAGCCCAAAATTACTCTCAGTTGACCCTCAAAATATTCTACACTTTTCATAAATTAAAAAAAAAAAATTATTAAGTCAAAAAACCGAAGTATATACTTATTTGAAAATTTTGGTTCAAATTCATATATATATATATATACAAAAACGATATTTAGAATCAGGTTAGACAATAGGAAAGAGAAATTAAAGGCAATCTTTAAGACAAATAATGACATCGTCACTCTCTTTTACAACACTAATAAGACTTAGAGCAGCTCTATTACATCGCAAAGGCACACTACCAAAGAAAACAGAATAAAAACTCTCATAAATCAAATTAATATCATCAAGTATCCATACAAACTCCAGAGGGTAGATTATGTCCAAGTTTAGGAGATCTATCAATTCAGCAAACATGCACTCCACAACAATTTTAAAGAAACTACTTAACAAAACAGTAGTGCTTTCCTCATAATAGATGTCGAAACTCCACGGTATATCTAATTCTTTCCTTATTCATTTACATGCCACCATACTTTAATTAATTTTTTTTTTTTTAAATGAGGCTTTAAAAAGTTATACAAAAACCTCAAACCAACTTTTATCTTTCTTTTTTTTTAATCTCATGTTTATTAATTAAGTTACCAAAAATGACAGGATGCCAAATAAATGTTATTAGGGTTTTTTTATAGCATTTTTTGGTGTGTTATGAGAAGTTAAGCTCATCCCATAAGAGAAGTCGAATCAAGCTCACCTTAAGGAGAATCAAAGTACCTCTAAGTCAAGAGGCCTTTAACTAATGAATTTGTATGCAGTTTTCTACTAAATGTTTATTTACTTATTTGGTAAAATCTGATTATATTTATTTATTATGATTATTATTATTTGAAATGAAAATGGTAGTAGATTTTGTTTATTCAAAATAAGGTTTACAATAGGAAAGAGAAAAAATGGCATTCTTCATTCCTCTTTGCAGCACTAACTAGAGCTAGAGTAGCTCTATTACATCACATTCACAAAGGCACACTAAGAGCATTCTCATCAACAATTGTAAAAATTTTAGCATTTACAATCTCAAAACACTACTTTTATAATTTTAACACCTCATTTTACAATATACCAAACATCAAACATTCTTTTTTTTTTTTTTTTACAACTTCATTTAAATATTCTTTCTTTAATATTTTTATTCATTTTTTTTAATTATCTCTCACTCTCCCTCTGTCTCTCTCTCCCACTATCTCTCCATCTTTCTTAACCCATGGCACAACCCACACCCAAGGCTAGCCACTGCCAACCACCACCGTAGCCTAGCCTCACCCCAATACCAACAGCCACAATAGCCACCACAAAACCCACCACCCACCCACCCCGATCTCAACCCTCCGTCTCTCTCTCCTTTGTCTCTCTCTTTCTCAACCCAACTATTCTCAGCACCGCCAGCACCACACTACCAACAGTCACCACAAAACCCACCACCCAACCACCCACCACCCATACCATAACCACCACTAAAAAAAAAAAAAAAAAAACAAATCACAACAGAAAGAAATCTCCACATCCACATCCACCCACAACCACCACATCCACAAACCATAGCAGGAAAAATAAATAAATAAATAAATAATAAAAAAAACCTCCACCATCGCCGCCACCAGCAGACCTATCACACCGAACCAAAACCCACAAGACATGGACACCACCCCAACCAAATAAAGACCCAAAATCCCAAAACCAAATCAAGACCCAAAATCAAATCAAAGATTTGATAGCATGTCGTTTTGTGTCAGCCTCGCACGATCAGAGCCCAATTGGACCCAAGAAGAACCAAGTAGAAAAAAGAAAAAAGAAAAGAGAGAGAGAGAGAGAGAGAGAGAGAGAGAGAGAGAGAGAGAGAACAAACCTCCATCGCCGCCACCGGACCATAGCCATCGGACCCACGATCCATGACCACAATCACCGAACCACAGCCATTAGCAGCCCATAATTGCCGGAGCACAATCATCAGTGGAGCACACTCATCGACGAACCACATCGACGAAGTACAGAGAGAGAAGAGAGAAGAGAGAAGAAAGAAGTGAGAGAGGAAAGAGAAAGATAGAAGAGAGAGAGCTGTTGAGGTGAATAAAAAAAGAATTTTTCTTTTACAATCTAGCTACAGTGCGGTCTCAAATATGAGATTGTACTGTAGCTGAATCTTACAAATTTTAAGATTTAGCAGCTTTAATATAGAGGTGTTTTTATCTCAAAAATGCTCAAAAATAGCATTTTTAGCATTTAAGAGCTTTAATGTGAATGCTCTAACAAATGATACATATAAAAAAAAATCTTGCAAATCAAATTAATATCTTCAAGTATTCAAGCAACCTCTAAAGGGCTGTCTAAGTTTAAGAGATCCACTAGTTCACTAAACGTACATTCTACAACAATGTAAGAGAAACATTGTACCTAACAAAATAGCAGTACCTTCCTCATAACAGATGTTTTAGTCCACAATACATCCAATTCTTTCCTTGTTCATTCCCACCACATTGTACTTTAATTTATACTTTTTTATAATAAAAAAATTTGAGGCTTTTAAAAATTGTACAAAAATCTCCAAAACTAGCTTCTTCTTTTCTTTTTTTTTATGGGAAATAAACTAACTTTTATCTTTTTACTTCAAATTTATAAAATAAGCTACCAAAAATGATAGGATACCAAATAGATGTTGTTAGATTTTTTTTTAATGCCCATAAGTCTGTTCTCAAAAAAAAAAAAAAAAAACTGCCCCTAAATCATGATCATGATCATGATTTATGGTTTCTTCATTTAACTAATGCTAACTTGTTAGTCATGACTATAAACACTTGCTCCACATCCTTGACACTTCCTTGCAAATCATGATCATGAGTTTGATACTCAACATACTTAAGGGTTTTTTTTTTTTTTTTTTTTTAAGTTTATAAATTTTCTAATCCAAATAGACCAATTTTGTGTTTTAGGTTTCTTTCTTCTTTTAAATGAAGAAACCATAAATGTAACATTTCAGATATAATCATATGAATTTCTTTTTTGAGGATTTGGATTTGGATTTGGTATAAGTTAGATCAAAAGTTATGAGTAGTTTAAGAAACATAAAATCTTGGATTGTTTTGTCATAAGTGATCCACACCGATCATTTTTTTATTTTTGGAGATAGGATGAGTGAGAAGTTGGTGGGAGTGGCAATTCGGAACTTTCATATATAAAAAAGGCCCGTAAGAATACTATTGCTGACAACAATACAAGGTACATATGGCTGACATTCCGGATTTTAGCTGTCCGGCTCTAGGACAGAATGTAGCATACAGTATAATAACTTTATAGCATTATGGATATTCATGATTAAGAAAAAAAAAATACCATTGCAGTTACTTTTATGTTACATTCGTCAACTCAAACATGAATCTTCTTTGAAAGCTCTGTGAATCTTTGTCCTTGTTCATGATTAATAAGTAGTTTTGACTTCACAAGTGTCGGCCAATTTTTTACCTACTATATAACTAAACTTACAATTAATGTAGCAGAAAACATGGTGTGAGGTGTCAATGTTTTGCTAGAACCTGAAGATTGGGAACCACAAACTTGTATTGAAATTTTAGCAATCCCTTCAAGATTTTGTCAGGCTAAAACTATACCTACTAGTTTGCGACTTCAAATTGGTATTGAAGAAAGGAAAAAAAAATCATTAGCAGGAATTTGCATAATCTAATAATGAGAAACTGTGACCAGCTCATGTTCGGCCTGAGTCAATTGGATGTGACAGGAGAACAAACTAGGGAACAAAATAAAGAACAATGTTTTGTTTCTACCAGAAATAATAACAATAATAACAAAAAGTATGACCCACTGGAATGAATTGTCTGACCATGCCCTAGATGGAATTAAGGATATCATAGAAAAAGAAGGAAGAAAATAAAATAATATTAAGAAAAAAAGGGGTTGATGTCTTTAATAATGTCACACATGGCGTTATGTTCTTTTGCCTCTGAAAATATTAGTTGCCTCAGCCGGCCTGAATTCTTCAGGTTTAACAGCAGGCAATTTGAGCTGGCCTATGTTCTTTTCTGCTTTGACCCATCAGCAGGCAGTTTGAGCTCATATTGACATTAGCATTCAAAATTTGAGAGTAGCTTGTGCCCTTTTAGCTAGTTTCAGAAAGCTAGGCAAGCAAAAGTTTTCATTGCTACTTCCAGAGTCCCAAGTTCTATTAGGCCCTTTCAGTTTCAGGTCCTATGGTCAAAAGTTTTATACCATCACAATGAGGGCACGGTAGTGTTTGGAGTTATACAAGATTAGTTCATGATGTGTATTCTCACATTTTTCAGTCTTATGATAAAATAAATTATGCCCTTTCCAATTTACTAAAGGCATTCCTTATGAGCGTCTAAGAGGATGATAAATTGGATCAAGCTTTGTCCAACATTAAACATTTAGCATTAAGTTATGGTCACTCATGACTCATGTACAATTGACACATTTTACATTAGAAAAATCATTGTTGTATTTACATGATATACATCAGCTGTAATATCCATAAAAATGGATTACTCCTAAGGTCATTCAGCCTGTAGCTGAACTCGGTCTCAATCAATAAACTTAAGTGTGAGACTCTTATCATTTCCGCATGACAACTGGGAGGATTGTGTGGCAACGCAGAGTAGTGCTGAAATGATTCTCAAAAAAAAAAAGAGTAGTGCTTAAATGGCTTCAATTAACTGGCGCCACAGTTGAAATCTTGATTTTGAACAACATTGTAGTACAGGGAAGATAAATTGCCATCAAATTTTGAGACCATTTTATGAGCAGATAAGCCACAATAACGCTCCCCTAGCCGAGCAATGCATATATCAATAATTTTCTTGAACATGCAGTCTTCTTGGATAAGTGGTTGCTCCACGAAGTCAACTAGGGGCATCCACTGCATGGTGGAGCATACAATATTCTGAAGTCAGAAACTACATATGATGCCACATAAAATTTGAAGAACCTAGGTTGATGCATTTGTAAAGTAATTTGTAGTTCATTTTCCCCAAATCCCACTGAACAAGTTAGTTGGGTATGTGAAATATTTTTATTAAGTTATTGGTGCATTTTACTAATAAAGGGATGCATGCGAGTCAAATAACTATAACAAAAAGCATCTAGTTAATCAAAGCAGTTCATTATAACCGTGTGATGATTAAGGACAACAATGAGTTGGTAATGCATGAAGCAATTATTTCATAGCCAATACTGTGATTCATTTCCACAGCCTGCATGCTTGCAACAATCATTCCACCTACCTAATTTTCTTTAGTTTCCCTTTCCTATTTTCTTGTGGCTCCAAACAAAGCCTTTTTTGTTCTGACACTTAAGTGTATGAAAGGATTGTCATAGAACTGATTGTAGATAATTAACACCAAAAAAAAAAAAAAAAAAAAAAATTAGAACTGATTGTAGACAGCTTCACCTTAAAATGGCTATTGGTGATAGGCAAGTATTGCAGAGGGTAAAGAAAGTTAATGAAACAGTGTAAAGCAATCTTGAATGTTCTGTGACTGTAAGTTAGGACATTTACCTTTGCTGCTTGAATTTCAAGATCATCAATTATGATCTGAGTAGATAGGGGTCTTAGCATGCAGATAAAGAACAAATCTGACTTTTCAAAAGCCACATTGTGAGCATGCCTGGAATTGCAGTTGCAGAGAAAATTAGATACTGTTAGTGCAGGGAATAAAGTATTTAGAAAAGTATAAAGTATGAACAGTGTCCAATTGCACTGCTCAATGGTACTTCACACCAGAATCTATGCAATGCAGTTATGCCGGCTATACAGACAGTTAATGAACTTAACCATACAGCCTAAAATTGGTAACTTTAATTATGATTAGATTCCTGCCTGTAACAAGTGATTTTCTCTTTGTTACAAAGTGAAAGTAAACATGCAATAATTGCACTTCCTTTTTTTAAACAACATAATAATAGTTATAACATGTTTTTAAAAACATTTCAACATTTTTTTAAAGTTATACAAATCCAACCATTTTCATGTGCCCCAGATACTTTTCTGCCCTTTCATTAAATGCCTTTGTCTATGAGAATAACATACTGTTATTACCTGAATGCTATAACTTCAACAAACTCAGTATCAATCTGCAATATATAAGAATCAACTAATGTCAATTGGAGAATTCAACTGGTCATTTATGCTAATTGAACTAACAAGAGTAATTTATTGATGTCCGGGTAAAAAGAGGCTTAGAGACAATATCAACTACTACATTCTTACCCCCGTTTCCTCCTTGACTTCTCTAATAGCTCCTGAAAATATCTCCTCTGACTGATACAAATAAAACAATTGGTAAGAATAAAAAAGAAACAAATTGAAACTATTGAGTTTTACATTATTTTCCAGTTTTAAGTAGGATCATCCAAACAAACTTGCAGTCAAGGTACAACTTAAACAGAAGTACTCCACCTCAAGAACAAAACCAGTTGGAATTTTCCAAAGGCCAACAGATGCTGCAGCACAGTGTTTCTCTTGAACTACGAGAACCTGTAAATTGTCATGAGGTTCCTTTATATTAGATTGAAATTGAATCTCTTTCTGATGCATGTACAATATTATCATAGGATATTAACTCTACAGCATGTGTAGTGATTACTAATTTACTACAGGATTCATTCATATTGCTATTTGAACTTCTTTGTTCTGTGAGATACAGAACCAAGGTACCTCATTAAGACTACAGTGGAAGGCCATATATACAGGTAACTCATTTTGAAGATTCATTTTTGTCACATTATCAACACAAACAACAATACCTCATTTGTTTCATTAACAACAAATCCTCCAACCCCTACTTGATGTGATGCATTATCAGGAAGCATGCAAGGTCCTTCAGGTATCCAGTATGTTAACATCAAATATCCTCGCTCTGCATGGTGGTATTGGAAACCTTCCTGTAGCCAGTTGACATGCTTCAGAGACTCAATGGCGTTTCAGTAAGTAAATCATTTACTACAAGAATGGAAAGGTTTTCAAAAATCATTTTATTATGTTATCCTGAACCTGTATGCAATCTAGATGGCTGAAGCTGAAATTAAATCCAAGTTCACTTTTACATTAAGGGTCAAATACTGGAAATTTTTGGTCCAGAAGTTACCTTTACAGCAATTGGAACAAGCTCAGATCGTTCCACTGGCAACTTAAGCCAAACTCCCTTCTTCCCCTGCAGTAAAATGACCTCAGATTATGTGTCTCAAAACTTCAAGATGCTTTACATACAGCATAAATTCCTCTTGAGCCAAATATTGATTGAAGGCTGACAAACCCATTGAAGTAAAAGTAAATAAGTGACAAAAATACTTGGAAGTGTTACTATCATGTTTTTACTTACACAGACAGTTTATGAAAATTGATTAGTCCCACAAACATGAGAGTAAAATCTTGGATTGTATGATCAAAGTCCTAGTTAAGTCTGAAAAACCCATCATAATGAATTCCATTCCAAATTTCAATGAGCACACAATGGGTGCAGCAAGGGGATGCCTATATATTGTAATTGTATAATTCAACCTTTAAAACAAAAAGGGTATAAGAAACCTTCAGCAAATAATCAACATTTGTAAGATCATAATTTAATCTACCAAGTTGTGCCTAATGCTTGCAGTTCTAGAAAAGAAAAAGAATGAACAAGTCGTTTTTATATTATCATCATTATTTACTCATTGTTGTAAAGAAGAGAAAAAATATTCCATGACAAAAACAAAAAACAAAAAGAAAAAGAAATCAGATGCATCTGGTCTCTTTCAAAGGCACTGGTTATGCCTAAAACTTGTAAATTGTAATGGTCAATGACATAGCAAAAGATTAGTAATATTTAATTTGTGATAGTTATTTTAAAGACTCAGAAATTACCATCTTTTTCCAATGAGAAAGAGAAGCATGAAGTACAGAAACAAAGGCATTTGGGTTAGCTGGTAATCTTTCTGGATCAACTATAACTCCCCCATACTCGTCATCAAATGCATGAAGTACCCTGTTATCACTACAATACAGTCTTGAGCTTGTCCCATTTGTTCCATTGATCCGATAGGACAATGAAAGTTTTCCTTGACCAATCGAACCAATGGCCTTTTCTGGCAGATATGTGTTATCTGAAGTACTTGCACAAGTAACTTTCAGAACTATTCCTGAACCCAAGATTGAGAAAAAAAAAATGAAAATAAGAATCTGCACACTCATGTAATCAAAAATCGAAGTTCATACGCTAAGATAAGTCTAAGACAAATGTCAAAAGTTGGAACATTTTGTGCTTAGTTAAGTGAAAGAATTACCTTTGCAAGCACAGATTTGTGGAGAGAACTTAACACCAATTATATTCTTGAAATTCAAAAAGGGGCTCGAGTATGTTCTTCCCAGATGGACTATCTGAGACACAGACACTGATTTGGATTCAAACAATTTCATCTCCATCACACGGGAGACAACTCTATAATCCAATGAAATCAAAGTCTTTAAATAAATACATATAACAGTAGCTTAAAGAGACTTAGACTAAACTATACAAGAACAATTTTACTTTTATATTTTTACCAAGATTCCCATAACACGTATCGCTCAAGAACAAGAAAAGAACATGGAATTCATCGTCATTCGAGCTTGCATGATGAAAGTGAAAGACTTGGAAATGTAATGGGAGACAGAAACAAACGTAATGAGCTAAGTTAGCACTTAGCACAAACTCAGGTAGAGACACACTGATAAAGTTGATAATTAGGGGCATATCTTATCCAAATATCCAAAATTAATTTGGTGGGACTATATGTATAGCTAAATTTGTGGTGTGAAACGCGTGGTGTGCGTTCAACAAGTTTTATTTTTATTTTTTTGAGAATCTTGT
Source organism: Quercus tomentella (assembly GCA_028535165.1). Lineage (NCBI taxonomy): Eukaryota > Viridiplantae > Streptophyta > Magnoliopsida > Fagales > Fagaceae > Quercus > Quercus tomentella. Next base: position 8,621,374 of record JAPQVY010000023.1, on the reverse strand, counting down.
GTTCAACAATAGGTCAAAAACAATTACAGCTAAAATGAAAAAAACGAGGGAATTAATAACTTTTAAAAAATAAAAAAATTATGATAATAAAGTGAAAAAGGTCCCACGCGCTGTCAAAGAGTGTGGAGTGTGATTTTGTAAAAGAAGTAATTCCTGTTTTTGTTTTTGTGGGCATAGCAGAAACCAGATTGCACAAAGTGGATCACGTACCATTGCAAGATTTAAAGAGCTTTAAAAAAAAAAAAAAATTTAAAAAATGAAAGGTCTAGTCAGAAAGCATTGATTAAAAATTCTTGATATGGTAAGGAATAATGTCACCTCTACAATAGTGGCATTTTGATTGGACTCAAAATTTCTTTTGATAATTCAATAATTATGAGAAAATTTGAACTCTGAATTATTTCTCTTAAAAATATCAAAATATGTGAAATAGTTGAGTTATAAAACTCTTAACAACGTGGATTTAACTTCTTTTTTTTTTTCTTTTTTTTTTTTTGAGAATCATTTGGAGTAGAATTCTCCAACTTAAATAGTTAAATATGCAATTTTTTTTTGCAAAAACTGTTGAAAAGCAGTTGGTTGAATTGCACTATTGGAAAATTTTAAGTGAAAATTATCTTATGGATAGAGAAATGATATGTCTACAACATTTCTACAACATTTTTACAACAAATCCTAAATGGCAAGTTATTACTGGTTGTTATTGTTGGGGCAAAAAAGTAATCTTAGCGTTAGTTTGAAATTTGAACCAATAACCACTAACCACCTGTGATTTGTTGTAAAAATGTTGTAGAAACGTTGTAGACGTAGCATCTCTCTTATGGATATGTTAGTGGGAAATGCTACATCCTTGTTCCCATCTTTTTTTTTTTTTTTGACCCAAATCCTTGTTCCCTTAATTATTTTATTCTTTCAATTTTTCTTTTCATATTATGGGTGTGTTTGGATAGAACTTATTTTGCTGAAACTGAAAATACTGTAGCAAAATAATTTTTAAATGTGTAAATAGTGCCGTGGGACCCATTTTTAATGAAAAAGTTGATGAAAAGTGAAGTTTGTGGGTCCATAAACAGTACATTCGTGCACTGTTCATGGAAGAAAAGTCAACATAAGCTGCTAAAAAAAAAAAAAAAAGGAGAAAACGTAGGAGAAGAAAACGCAGCCGTGAATTAAGTTGGATCCAAACATGCACTATATCTGTATCAGACTGTATCTTTGAAAATTACCTTCATTTCATATGTGCCATTTGGTGCAATAATTTTAGCTTCTAGCAAAACAATTGAATAGTCTACACACGTTTTACTTTTTTTTTTTATAAGATACACGCGTTTACTTCTTTAAAGAAATAAACAAAGAAATTCTCCTCCCCCCTCCCGCAGCTAAATTATACACTCTAGTCTCTATATCATTTAACATTTGAAACATTTAGAATGACCCAATTATTAATGAACAAGTCGCAGACCTCACGCGTTGTTATGCCTCCCTGGCAATTGACATATGAGAAATCCTGTGAAATTCATCCGGTGAGACACCACAAAATATAGCATTAAGAGCTTTACTAGTAGCATTAGCTGCTGCAAGGACTGCCTTATCCCAAGTAGATTTGGCAACCTCCGGCCTTGTCCAACCATTTTCAACAGCATCCTACACACTTTCATCAATGGAGCACAAAAAGGCACGCATACTCACTTTCCAAAAGACATAATTACTCCCATCAAAGAAGGGAGGTGCATTGAGGGATTAAGACCTATCCATCCTAGGTGTCAAGGATCACACTTAGGATATAGAAATCCGTCAAAGTGTACCCGCTCTGATACCAATTGAAAGCTCATTTAGTGTGTAAATTACTAGTGAATGTTTAGACCCCTAATTACAAACTAACCAACACAAGCTTATATTCAAACAATATATCTTCGGAATGATAAATATAAGCTATACCCAAACATGCAAACTACTCTAAGTCATAATTTAATCACAACACAATAGTAATTGAAAGCAAAGAGTAAGGGATAGAGAGAAGCAAAAGCAGGATAACACCAGCACATGTTATCGAAGAGGAAACCGAAGAACTTGGCGAAAAACCTCCTCGCCGCCCTTCAAGAGGTAAAATGATCCACTATAAAATCAGTTGGGATACATGAATAGCAATAGACCCTCCAAACCTAATCTACCCGTTAGATCTAAGCCCTCCAAGCTTCTTGCTCCAACAAGGTTATGCCTAACCTTGTCTTCTCTAACTTACCGGATCCCGCAATTAGCCCATTGCATTAACCAAAATGAATTGGTTCTCTCTTGAACTGTTTGCCAAACACCAATAACCTTCTCACTGCTCTGAATGTGGTGAGGTAAGGATTTGGCTTAAGATCCTCTTAAGGGTATGACAATGGAGAGGATGAAAGTAGAGGAATTTAAAGAGTCAAATGTATAAGATTGTGGATGAATCAATCTTGTTGTTCTTTAGGGTTTCTCTCTCTAGAAGCTCTCTACATTTCGTCGGTATAAGGGTATTTATAGTAGGATATGAGAAGAAATGCAAAAAGTCATTTTTCTGCAAAACAGGGTGCACTGGCAAGTAACTCGCAACTAAGATGAGTCAGGAGTTCCAGTCGCCAAAAAACAAAATGGCCAGACTGTACTTTTTGTCCTGTAGTGATATAGCTGTCCTGACCCTTCAACTTCCTACATGCTTTAACTTCCTGCATGCTTCACACGTGTGATGGATTCTGGCGAGTCACCATTAGCGAGTCAATCGTGAGGTTCAGTCGTGAGAAGCCTTTTCATGCATACATTTGATCATTTCTTCACATTCTCTCACACACAATCCTTACATTATTCCCACCTAAATACAGGATTTCTAGATGCTGAATTACAAGCAAATTTGGCATGGAATAAAGCCAACACATAGTTAAATAAATTCAACCTTACAGTATCTAAATAGAAATCCTTATTAAAAATCAACTTTGGAAAGTTTCATATTTAAAATTTAAAAAATAATAATAATATAAAAACGCTAAAAGATAAAGTTAAAATTATTAAAAATCGAAGGGAGTACATAGCCATCTATGCGTTTAAGGCTGTGTTTGTTTTGGATGTAAATGAATTTGAGAAATTATTTTACACCCTAATGCGTGTTTGGGTACACACATAAAATATGGTCAAATTGAAAATAATTTCATTTGACCGTAAAATAAGACCCCTTGACCTGTAAATTATTTTACACATCCTATTTAACTTCAATTGGTTTTCCAACTCACACACGAAGAGAGAGAAAGCTAGAAGGGAGAGTGAAGAAGACAACCAAACCCATTTCCAGCCTCCCTCACAACTCAACAACCTAAAGAGAGAGAGAGAGTGTGCACCAAAAGAATCGGACTGTCGTGCAAGCTCCGCTCATCGTGCAAACTCCGTCCACCGTCCCTATCTTCCTCATCTCGGTGTCTCTCTTCCTCCTCTCTCTTTCTCTCTCTTTCCCTCTGACCAACCAAAGCCGAATCTTGAACTGCATGTCACCGATCTACAACCCACTGCCCACCCACGCCATCGTTGCCTCAACCATCTTGCTGCCCTCTTCGGATTTTTTTTAGTGTTTTTTTTTATTGTAAAATAATATTTATTCTTGGGTTTTGGAGGAACAGTGGCTGGGGTGATTCGTGTGTTTCACAGATCTGATCTAGCGAATCTAGCGTTGATGGTGGCCGATTGGGGGTGGTGGATCGATGGCTGGGGTGGGTTTTTTTCAAGTTATATGAAGGGTATTTTGTGGGTTGCATTGGTGAATCAGTGGTATGTTTGTTGATTATGATCTTTTCAAGTTATTTGGTTATTGAAAGTTCAAATAGTGTGCAAAACACCAATGAACGTTTAGACCCCCAAATATAAAATTACCAACACAAGTTTATACACAAACAATATATGTGCAGAAAGATGAATATAAGCTAAAACAGAATTGGTAAAACACTCTAAATCGAAATCAATCACAACTACAGCAGTAATTAAAAGGTAAAGAGTAAGGGAAGAGAGATGCAAACACAAAGATAACACGGCGATGTGTTCTCGAAAAAGAAACCGAAGAACTCGACGAAAAACCTCTCCGCCACCCTCCAAGCGGTAAATGATCCACTAGAAAATCAGTTGGGATACATAAATAGCAATAGACCCTCCAAGCCTAATCTACTCGATGCACTTAAACCTTCCAAGCTTCTTACTCCAACAGGGTTACGCCGAACCTTGTCTTCTCTAGCTTATCGAATCGCGCAATAACCTCCATATTGCATCCGCCATCCTTGGCATCTTCCAATGCTTCCCAAGCTCCAAAAACACTCAACACTCTAAATGCGTGTGGGTAGTATTTGGTACAAATCTCCTCTAAATGGGTATAACAATGGGAGAAGGAATGAGAAGAGACTACAAATATTTCTCTCTAAAAATGAGTAACTTTCTCTCTCTAATGAGGTGGGCGTGTTGTAGAAACCTCTCTTAGGGTTCTTCTCTTTGAATAGCCACACTACATTTCGTGGGTATAAGGGTATTTATAATAGGGTATGAGATGGAATGTGAAAAGTCAGTTTTCATCTAAATAAGGCATTATGGCAACTTGGCCTCGCGACTGGAACAAGTCGCGAGTTTGAGTCGCGAGATAACTTCTAGTCTGGACTGTACTTTTTGTCCTGTAATGCTCCAGCTATCGTGACTCTTCAGCTCCCTACATGCTTCACGCGTATGCCATTCTGGCGACTTGCCAGTTGCGAGCCAGTCGCGAGACTCCTCTTAAATGCACACAACTTGAGTTTCTTCACACTTTCTCACACACAACCCTTACATTATTCTCACCTAAATACAGAGTTTCTACTTGCTGAATTACAAGCAAATTTGGCATGGAATAAAGCCAACACATGATTGATTAAATTCAACCTTACAGTTATGTGGTGGTTGATGGTGGCTGGCGGTGGCTGGGTTTATAGTGGCTGGTGGTGGTTGGGTTTATGGAGGTGATTGTGGTGGCTGGGTTTATGAAAATAGGTTTTTACATGCAAAACCAAACACAAAAAATGATTTTTTTGGTGAATTTTCCACAACACAAACAAACAATTAAAAATATTTTCCTTTACGCAAAATATTTTCAGTTGAAAATATTTTACACTCGGAAAATATTTTACATATTGCCAAACGTAGCCTAAAGTAATATAATGGAATCCATCCTGTAGTTTTTGGTAAAGGGAGAAGCTAGGATTTGATTTCACATGATGGATTCCACGTTTTCATGCTAGGATTTGATTTCTTAAAGCTTTCATCTACTCTGTTTCCTTTTTTCCCCTAAAATATTTATCTCTAGGGGTGTTTAAGAGCTTTTTTTTAAAATAATAAATATAAAAAAATAAATAAAAAGAGCATGGTAATTACATGTATTTTTTTACACCAAAAAATAAAAAATAAAAAACATTGCTTGCATTTGATGGTGTTCATAAATGGCCAAAAGTAATTGAGGTATTTATTTATATTGGCATGTCATTAGGTTTATCAACAAGTTTAAAAATATAACAATTTTCATAATATTTTTTTAACTACTGAGGTAGTATGTTGTGATTGATGTAAATAAAAGTTATGATAATGGCAAATCTATATGAAAGTGATGCTAATCCAATCACAATTTATCATGTTAATAGTTATGAAAATTATTATGTCGTTAACATTATCTTGGGTGTGGAACATAAAGACTTTGGGCCAAAAAGCCATGGGACACAAACCCAATGGCTTAGAAGTTAGAACATGGAAGGGCCACTATCAACAAACCTTTTATAGTTCAAAAAAGACATTCAAACATTGCTCCATGCAAAGGTTTGACAAAAATGGCAAAACTTAGGTATTGTTTCTGAAATTCACCTCTTAAAATTCAGCTATATAGCTGTACTTAACCAAAAATATAGTTCCATCCATAAGAAAAAAAGCCACATAGCTAAATTTTAAGAGGAGAACCTAATGAATAGTATCTAAGGTATTGTACCTAAGTTTTGTACTAAAAAAAAACTTTAACACACCTACTTTAAGGAATTTTTCTCTCACCATTGTTGTATAACATAACCTTCAAAGTACTTCTAATTAACCCCACAGATTAGTCTTAGATATAGTAAATAAGCTTTTTCTAATTTGAAGCATACTTTGGTCCTTTGTTGGTGTACACTTGAAGGATCCTCTCGTCACATTTGATTTCCCACATTATAGGTTGAACGCTCAAATAGTGTAAAACACTATAACTAGTTTAGACCCACAATTCTAAGTTACAACTTAATTACTTTTATTCTAACTTAACAAAGTGCGGAACAAGAGTAAATAAATCGTAATAAAACCAGAATACTACTCTAAGGCATAAGCATGTACAATAAACAATAAATGTAAAGCTTAAAGAGTAGAGAAGAGAAATGCAAATAGAAGGTAACACCGAGATGTGTTATCAAAGAGAAAACTGAAGTACTCGACGAAAAACCTCTCTGCGGCCCTCCAAACTGAAATTGATCTACTAATGAATAAAGTTGAAGTACACAAATATCAAAAAGACCTTCCAAGTCTAATTTACCCAATTTACTTGAACCCTCCAAGTTCTAGCTACCAACGACTTCACGAAGCCATGTCTTCATTTGTTATTCGAATCCTGCAATTAGCTCCAAATTGCATCCGCCAATCAATGGCTTCTTCCAATGCTTTCATACGCACCAAAACTTCTCTCAACACTCATAATGGGTGAGGTAAGTGTTTGGACTAAGAACCTCTTAGGGATGTGTAGATGGAAAGGTATGAGTAAAGGAAAACTTTAGAGAAATTATGTAAATGATTGTGGGTTAACAATCTCTAACTCTCAAGTGTATAGTTAGGGTTTTCTCTCTTAAAAGTTCGTTTGGAAAAACTCCTTATAATTTCGTGGGTAATGTAGGCTTATATAGTGTTGGTAAAGATATGAGAAAAACTCACTTTAAAAAGCTCCAGGCAGTAAGTTTCGCGAATCACTTGCGACTTGGTCTGAGTCGCAAAGTGACTCACGAAATCCAGCCTAGCATGATACTGTTCAGATTCTAGCATGTGCTTCTCACGTGGCCTTTCTCGGGTTGTCACTCGCGAGCCAGCAGCGAAATCTCCTTCTTCACAAATCTTTACCAAACTCTCACACACAACTCTTACATAAAATCCCACAATAAATACAGGGAAATGATAGAACAAAAATACAATCAAATTTGACATTGAATTAAAGCCAACATAAAAACATAGTTGTAAATCACAGCTTTACATAGGATATTTGTTTTTCCCTTCGAAAAGTGATGGGATAAAGGCAAACTATTATATATTTCTTGTACAATAATTCTCGTCTTGTCTTTATTTCGACTTGTTTGCTTCAAGTGCAAGTGCAATACTAATGGATTTGAAGACAGCATTGACAGAATCATAGAACTTAATGTACCTATTATCAATCTACTGCTAAAATTCCAACATCCTATTGATCTTTATGAAATTGGCCTGTGGGATTTGATTTTTCAATAATACTATGTATATTCTATAGATCTTTTGCTTTGTTTCGGCCGCTACAAAATCCATGCTTGTGTCGTCAAAATGCACACTAAGTTACTAACTATTAGATTTAGATATTCTTGTGGGTTCCAGTTAGCTCAACTGGTAAAATCTCTTATGGTTGTATAAGAGATCTAGAGTTTAATCTCTGCTTACACCAAAAACTGATTGGTGTCTTGATCTGATGATAAAGAGCTATCATCAGGAGTGGACGTCATAGATTAAAACTCTCTCAAAAAAAAAAAAAAATAGATCTTCTTGTATTATTTAAATATAAAAAAAAAAGACTCATAATCAAATACAATAAGGGTTTGTTTGGGATCCGCTTTATTTTGCTGAAAGTACTATAAATATAGGTAAAAGTTAGCTGAAATAGTACAGTGGGACCCATAGGTTGAAACTCTCTATAAAAAAAAAAAGATCTTCTTGTATTATTTAAAAAAAAAAAAAACGCATAATCCAATACAATAAGGGTTTGTTTGGAATCCACTTATTTTGTTGAAACTGAAAACTTTTTGTTTAAAATACTGTAGATTGAGGTAAAAGTTAGCTGAAATAGTACAGTGTGACCCATAAATAATAGCAAAAATAAACTGAATAGTAAAATAAGCTGACTTTTTAATTTGGAGCCAAATATAAACTAAAAATGACGGAATTTTGTAGCAATACATTTTCTGTGCTTCAAAAGTCAACCAAAAACAAGCGTGTCTCCCATTCTCTGTGCGATGCGCGTAGGTAAAATGTTTTTGTCATTTCGAAATTAGTTCACATTTTATTTTTTTAATCTGAAATTGCGCGGATAGCAATATTAGGACGTGATTTTCATATGTCTTTAGAGATGTTTGTCTTTTTGTGTGAAATGTTTGTCCACCGTCCACCAAGAACGAGCAATGATATTTATTTATTTATTTATTTTGGCTGAATGACTGAATGAGCAATGCTATTTATACTTGTACAAAAAACGGGCCAGACATACACTTCATACATTCAATATCCATCCTCCGTATCACAACCTTTGGATTCAGTCAGTGCCGGCTCAAGGGCTAGGCAACTTAGGCCTAGGCCTAAGGCCCCACAACAAATAAAAAATTTTCCTACTAAAAAAAGGCCTCATCTCCCTTAGTAAAAAGTCCAAAATTTTATAAAAATATAACATTTTTTAAATAATTGGTACTTATTTTTAAGAGTGATGCTAAAAATACCACAAATTTTATTATAGATTTAACTGATATATCACCAATCACATAAAAAAGTAATTCAAATACAAATAAATTAAGTTATTGAAATTCATCAATTACAGCCATAATCACATTTATTGTGAATATTTTGTAGTATTTTTCTTTTCCATTTCTAATAAGGCTTTAAAAATAGGAGACCAATAAAAATTTAACCCAATTGAAATCCTAAGATGTTTCAAATAAAATGCTACAAATGTGATAAATTACCAATGATGACTAATCTCCTACTAAGCCACACACCAAATAATATCTATCTATCTCTTTCTCTTAAAAAGAATTTATAAAATTAAAATTTAGATTACAACTGTACTTAACTATACATAGTCATTGTAAGGACACGATTTTCGACCCAGGCCCAAAATGTATGGGATACTGGTCCAGTGAACCCAGTACAATAAATTTGTAGAGAGTGGGTAGAAGAGCTAGGCTTTAATGGATGTGATAACAGTTATAATGAGTTTCCAAGACAATCAAACAGAAACGAACCAAGTTTGTACAATAAAATTAATCCTCGGCACAATCCGAGGAGTTCTGCTTTAGTATATATTGGATGATAATGGTTGCAGGAGTTGTTGAGATTGCTACAGTGCTTTCTCTTCTCCTTTTTTCTCCGTCCTCCCCTTTCTTAGGGGACCTTTACATATTATATAGGCACTCTCCTATCATCTGGGCTTTACACTTGTTGATTATCCAAACCCCTACTTGAGTACCTGTCCCATCAGACACCCTTATCAATTCTTTGTGAGTTGCAGTGGCCAAGGTAGCACTGTTCAGGGGTCTTTTCTTCATTAATGCGGCCAGGAGAGTAGTTGTGGTGCATTTAATGTGGTGAAGGCAGCTTTTGCTGAGATATTTTGGGTTCCTTTTCTTTTTACGTACTGGGAGGGAGGACTACAGTAGGCAGGACGCACCCTTGACCCAGATTTTGGAATGTCTGAGGAGGAATTACTCCTCGGACATGTTCTCTTTGCCCCAGTGGGCCTAAATAAGGATTCTGGGCCACGACGTCTCCTCGAACGGATTGGTCCTCGGACGGGCCCAAGGCCCAGGCAACCTATTATTCTGGATCGGACCCCACAATAGCCCCTCAAAACTCCGGTTTTTTCCTCTCATCTGAGGAAAAAGGTGGGGTTTTGAATTCTTAAGAGTTAATTCTGCTTTGATCATTTGATTTATACCTGGGGGAGTGTCGTTTCACGCGCCCCATATTTTCTTCTTGATGTACTTGGTTTCCCCATAGGTTTGAGTCCGAGGACCATGCAATACCTTGGTTCTGTCCAAAACTTATATTTTTTTCTTGATGTACTTGGTTTCCCCATAGGTTTGGGTCCGAGGACCATGCAAGACCTTGGTTCTGTCCAAAACTTATATTTTTTTTCTTGATGTACTTGGTTTCCCCATAGGTTTGAGTCCGAGGACCATGCAATACCTTGGTTTTGTCCAAAACTTATATTTTCTTCTTGATGTACTTGGTTTCCCCATAGGTTTGGGTCCGAGGACCATGCAATACCTTGGTTCTGTCCAAAACTTAGATTTTCTTCTTGATGTACTTGGTTTCCCCATAGGTTTGGGTCCGAGGACCATGCAATACCTTGGTTCTGTCCAAAACTTATATTTTCTTCTTGATGTACTTGGTTTCCCCATAGGTTTGGGTCCGAGGACCATGCAATACCTTGGTTCTGTCCAAAACTTAGATTTTCTTCTTGATGTACTTGGTTTCCCCATAAGTTTGGGTCCGAGGACCATGCAATACCTTGGTTCTGTCCAAAACTTAGATTTTCTTCTTAATGTACTTGGTTTCCCCATAGGTTTGGGTCCGAGGACCATGCAATACCTTGGTTCTGTCCAAAACTTAGATTTTCTTCTTGATGTACTTGGTTTCCCCATAGGTTTGGGTCCGAGGACCATGCAATACCTTGGTTCTGTCCAAAACTTATATTTTCTTCTTGATGTACTTGGTTTCCCCATAGGTTTGGGTCCGAGGACCATGCAATACCTTGGTTCTGTCCAAAACTTATATTTTCTTCTTGATGTACTTGGTTTCCCCATAGGTTTGGGTCCGAGGACCATGCAATACCTTGGTTCTGTCCAAAACTTAGATTTTCTTCTTGATGTACTTGGTTTCCCCATAGGTTTGGGTCCGAGGACCATGTAATACCTTGGTTCTGTCCAAAACTTAGATTTTCTTCTTGATGTACTTGGTTTCCTCATAGGTTTGGGTCCGAGGACCATGCAATACCTTGGTTCTGTCCAAAACTTATATTTTCTTCTTGATGTACTTGGTTTCCCCATAGGTTTGGGTCCGAGGACCATGCAATACCTTGGTTCTGTCCAAAACTTATATTTTCTTCTTGATGTACTTGGTTTCCCCATAGGTTTGGGTCCGAGGACCATGCAATACCTTGGTTCTGTCCAAAACTTAGATTTTCTTCTTGATGTACTTGGTTTCCCCATAGGTTTGGGTCCAAGGACCATGCAATACCTTGGTTCTGTCCAAAACTTATATTTTCTTCTTGATGTACTTGGTTTCCCCATAGGTTTGGGTCCGAGGACCATGCAATACCTTGGTTCTGTCCAAAACTTAGATTTTCTTCTTGATGTACTTGGTTTCCCCATAGGTTTGGGTCTGAGGACCATGCAATACCTTGGTTCTGTCCAAAACTTATATTTTCTTCTTGAGTCTCGAGGATTAGCCCCTTGACAAAATTATAGGGCATTAACTTGATGTTGGAAGCCCCTAGAACTGCTCGTGCCACTGGCATTTCAAAGTGTAGCCCCGAGTGGGAGTTGCGTTAAGGCAACCACCGCGCGCTACTGGAAATGATGGGGAAGCTTTCGCATAGCTTGCACAACTGCCAAAATGATCTCTTTCGAGGGACCCTTGTTGATAGGAGCTTGATCTCACCATGATTAACCGTTGCACTCACTAACGCACAAGCTCTTCCCACAGACGGCGCCAATTGTAGGGACACGATTTTCGACCCAGGCCCAAAATGTATGGGATACTGGTCCAGTGAACCCAGTACAATAAATTTGTAGAGAGTGGGTAGAAGAGCTAGGCTTTAATGGATGTGATAACAGTTATAATGAGTTTCCAAGACAATCAAACAGAAACGAACCAAGTTTGTACAATAAAATTAATCCTCGGCACAATCCGAGGAGTTCTGTTTTAGTATATATTGGATGATAATGGTTGCAGGAGTTGTTGAGATTGCTACAGTGCTTTCTCTTCTCCTTTTTTCTCCGTCCTCCCCTTTCTTAGGGGACCTTTACATATTATATAGGCACTCTCCTATCATCTGGGCTTTACACTTGTTGATTATCCAAACCCCTACTTGAGTACCTGTCCCATCAGACACCCTTATCAGTTCTTTGTGAGTTGCAGTGGCCAAGGTAGCACTGTTCAGGGGTCTTTTCTTCATTAATGCGGCCAGGAGAGTAGTTGTGGTGCATTTAATGTGGTGAAGGCAGCTTTTGCTGAGATATTTTGGGTTCCTTTTCTTTTTACGTACTGGGAGGGAGGACTACAGTAGGCAGGACGCACCCTTGACCCAGATTTTGGAATGTCTGAGGAGGAATTACTCCTCGGACATGTTCTCTTTGCCCCAGTGGGCCTAAATAAGGATTCTGGGCCACGACGTCTCCTCGGACGGATTGGTCCTCGGACGGGCCCAAGGCCCAGGCAACCTATTATTCTGGATCGGACCCCACAGTCATATATCCAAGTTAAAGTAAGTTCCTTTTGACTTACTTTTGATTCAACTATAATATTCAATCTTCTATTTGAAATTAACCTTAGTTTAGCTAGTATTATTCATCAATTTCTATACTTACATCAAATTAATCTTAATTTAATTAGTATTATATAATTTTATTTAATTAATGTTTACATATAAAAAGACCCCATATAAAATTTTTGCCTTAGGCCCCAAATTTTGTTGGGCCGGCCCTGGATTCAGTCCGGGAATCGAATATGATTATGAGAAGAATAATGAATGATATTCGATGTATTAAATAATTATTGATATACTGTTTCAGCTCGATCGATAAAGTTTTTTGTCAAGTAAATAATAATGCAGAGACAGAGGCCACAAAAACACTTGTTAGACTGTGTAACGTGGGTTAATGTCAATATCATTAGAAGCAAATTAGTTGCATTTAAGTTGTAGAATACGGAGATTTAGGGTTAAGTGAGAATAATGAGGAAGAGAAAGAATATAGACACAGAGAAAAGAAAGAAAAGGTTGAGGGCATTAACTTGATCAAGCCCATACCTTAGCATATATTTATATTAGGGTTTATAACATGATTACAAAAATACCCTTATTAATGTACCAAAATAAACAACAACTAAAACTAACTCTATGGTTGCCAAGAGTTATGTAGCTCAACCGGTTGGTACTCATCCCCTTATTAATATGCTAAAATAAATGACAACTAGAACTAATTCTAACAATTCCCAAGAGTATGTAACTTAACTGGTTGGTACTCATTCTCTGTGGTAACTATCAAATTATCAAAACGAAACGAAATAGTTATTACAGCCGTCCTAAGTTCTTGTTCCTCCTCTAGCGGTCATCTTTGACATTAAGTTCTTGAGATGATCATAACGGCTATATTGGTAATCAATCAAGACACAGAGCTGCCTTATGGCCTCCCTCTTCTCCTCCCCTAAACTCAACAATTCCTCATTCTTCTCTTTAATACTCTTCTCCAATTCCCCCACCTTCTTTTCAAGTTGGCTAATGGCTTTCTTCAGATTCAGCTTTTCCTCTGCTTCCTTGTTTTCCTTTGCTTCCAAATTCCAAACCTTCTCTCTTAACAAGACTTCCTGTTCTACCTTGTCATCAAGTCGGGCAACTAAACAATCTGTATAAACCTTCAGTGCTTTCATTTCTTTATTTCTCTCTGTCACCCATTCCTTTGCATGCTGAAGCTCATTTGACATCTTGTTAATACGATTAAGAACATTGATGTTGTCCACCTCAAGCTTATTGACCACCAGGTCTGATATACTCAATGTATTGTGTGCTGCTTCCAATATAGCCCTCATCTTTGTTATCTCAGCTCCATAAGTTGCAGTCTTGGCTTCAAGCACTCTAATCTCTTGCTCATACTTCTCTTTTGTCATCCTGTAGTTGTCTTTGTTTTCGCCGTGTAGATGTTCTATGACCAGGACTCTTTGGCACAACAGACGGATATTATCCTCAATATTATTGCGGAACTTTTCTGCTAGTTCTTCTATCTTCCTTTCTGCAAAGTGTAGACTTTTCTTGTTTTTAGTGCTTTCCTGTTCTTTCAAAGTTCTCTTCTCATCTCCAAACTTGCTTATTAATTCGTAGTTTTGACTTTCTACAAGGGTCAGTCTTTGACATGATTCTTGTTTATCTCTCTCAATTTGTAACTCCAACTGGCTTTTCTGAGTCTGCAAAGAATCCAAATCCTGTTGCAGATTGTTAATTTGTGCTGATAAGGTCATAAATTGAGTGGAGGCTTCATTCTCTTTAATTTTATATTTCTTTTGAAGAGCAGAAATCACGTGTCCCCTCTCTGTCAATGCACTCTCCAATTCAAGATTTCTAGCATGCAGCCCTTCCTTTTCCTCTATCAAGTCTGCAATTTTCAGTGAAGAATAGTTCTCACTATCTTTGAGTTTCTCCAGGAGGCTAGCTACTTCATCTCCTTTGTCTTTTAACAAAAACTCAAGTTGCAAAATCCGGGCATGCAATCCAATATTTGTCTCTTTTAGCTGTGTAGCTTCAGTTGCTTTGCTTTGAATATGTGCTTTCATATTTCTTTTCTGGTCATGCAAGGATTCAACTTCAAATTTCAAGCCAGTTAACTGACTCTTTAACTCCCTTATCCTACCTGATGCTTGAGTTTTATGCGCCTCATGCTCCTTTACAATAGCCAGAAGTTCCCTTTCTCTTTGATCAGCTTCAACCCTCAGATTTTTGTTGATTTTCTCAGCTTCTTGAATTTTGCGCATTGCTGCCATGTGGTCTGAATTTAAATATTCCTTTTTTGCTTCAGTAGAGGACAACTTATGATTTGGATCAGCAACTTCAAATTCTTCAGTTTCAAGTGCTTGCACGATGCTGCCTGCCAGCTCCTGATTTTCATTCTCCAATTTGCCATTATTACCATCTATTTCGTCTGAGGAATAATATTCTGAGTCCGAGCTTGAAGGAGACAAAGGAAAACTTTCCTCTTCCCCTCCATGAATTCCTGTATCCAAGTCTCTTCTAAGATGATCATACATGGCATAGAGTGATTTGTACCTTTTGTAAAAGTTCTCGACGAGTCCAACAAGTTCTGACTCTTTCTTTGGATCTTTTGTGATTCCATCTTTTCTCCATTCATTTTCATCCTTGACAAGCTTCAAGATTCTTGTCACATAATTTTCAGTTTCTGCAAATTACAGAAACAAATCCAGAATGCTGACATAGAAAAAAAAATAATAATAAAATTACTTTTTCCCCCTTCGTAAGGGGAGAGAACTAAATTAAAAGTCTAAATGAATTGAAGCTTTTGTAAGTAGCAAAAGTGACGTGATTTACAACAAACTTGTAAGTTAGTACTTTTTAGTTAGGTTATTGCCTAGTAGTATATCATTAGAAAGCATTCTTTAACCTTCAAACCCTATAACTGCTAATACAATTGTTCAAGATTAAAAGTTCATTTAGAAGAGAGAGTTGCACCTGTTTTAGTCTGATCTGGATCAACTTCAACATGATACTCCAAAAACTTTGTCAACTCCTCCATCTCTAGTTTAGGTTTCTCAGCAAACCTACACATAAAGAGGCACTTGTCAAGATGAAGCAATTATCAAGCAAAACAGGCTAGAGATCTGGGGAAAAAAAAAAAACCCCAAATCATGGGAAACCAGATTCTGCGCACGCAATAATTTGACAATTGGTTACTAAGCAAAGACTCTAGCTGCTTGCCTAACAACTTTTAATTAGCCCATTTAATTATTAAAGGAACAAATACATTAAGTGCACAAGTGATCAAATTAACCCAAATTTAATAATTTTTTGATATAGGTAGATAATAGTACGTAGAGGAGGGAGATGTGGTTCGAAGTTTCAAACCACAAATATTGAACACCATAAAGAATGTCATTACCACCTCAATCCAATTTTTTTTTTTTTTTGAAAAAAAATAAAAAATAAAACAAGGACAGTTCAACATATCAGTTGGAAACATACTACATCATTGAGGGGAACAAAAAGAAAAAGAAGAAGAAGAAGAAGGAAGCTTGCCTGCCCATATGTAATGAGCAACTTTACTTATTCTCTGCAATGTATTAACACACTACTGAATTTCCAAGCATTATTTATATATTATCATTTACCATACAAAAATAGGTAGCATTCATTGGTAGTAAACACATTTTATCCCAAAGAATTCTGTTGGAAATTTAATTAGCGGGGGCCAAAATTAGCTTAATATCAAATATCAAGAAAAAAAAACGTGGGATCTTCCAGAATTGAACCTAAAATCTCAACAAAAAAAAAAACATAACTAAATTTACTAAACTATAAATACTCAAAGTTCTTATTTTCCTAATTGATTGGTTAAATAAAAAGAAGGAAATGTTTTAGGAGTTATAATGTTGCTGTTCAGGTGCGCTTTATAAAATTCCAAGAAGCCATAGAAATTTGAATTTAATGTTGTTTTACTTTTAGGATTTCAAATTATGAATATCTGAATGACTTGATTAAGTGGATCATTTCATGATTTAACAAAATAAATTAGTTACCTGTGAATTGAACACAATTTTTCTCCCAGATGAATCTGAACATACAGTGGAATAAATTAACCAAAAAAAAAAAGTATTTTCAAGCAAAAAAACGAAAATAGAGAAAAAATTATAGTGATTTTTTTTTTTTTGGACAGGATTATAGTGACTATTCCAATTTTGTTGTAGTACTTGTCCTTTGAATACCCTTAGGTTCGGCAATATTACCGCAGAAACCACCAAGTAAGCATCTCATTGTTCTGGCTGTCTCAGGAACAAAAAACGCCATACATTCTTATCCTAGTGAATCCTAAAATGTTATTCGTACTGGTTGATTAAATGACACTTGTACCATTCCTCGCCTTTTTCTATCTCTTACACAGAGACAAGGCGTCGCTGTAGGAGGAATCCACACATGTTGTGAGACGAGTCTAATAAGACTGTCTTATAAAATATTATTTAAAAAAAAATTAAAGAGTCATTTATGGGAAAAAAATCTGTTTAGAATTAGTCTTTCTTTATTTATTTTTGCTGAACGATTCTCACAGTTTCAATTTTATCCTTTTATATATTTATATATGTACATATATTTAAGTGTATTAATTTCATCCTTCACTTCAATTCTTGAAAAATCAAGGTCCTTAATTATTAACGTGTAAATATTGACACCCAATTTTCAAAAAATCAAGTCATATCTGAAGGATAAAGTGAGTTCTCTTTTGTGTTTGAGAGAGAGAATTGCGCCTCATATTTCTATCTTTAGTCTATATAAAAAGTGAGAATGTTGGAGTGACTTCTTCATGCATCTGGTTTTGTTGAGCTGTTTACGGTTTTGTGATTTTTTTTTAATATTAATTAATAAGTGAGTAGATGTGTAATGGGTGATTTAGTTATACTTTTATCCTAGAAAAGTTAAAAATTATGAGGTTAGTTTTGTCTTTTGAGTTCTTTTGAAGTTAATTGACCGCCTGTTCGAGAGAAAGTAACGATCCTATCAAATACTCGAGAAATTATAAGATCCACATGGTGGACAAGTAATGTGGTCCACCATTCCATTAAAAAACTTCCACCTATTTAAAATTGTTAGTTAGAAAAAAATTTTAAACAGAAATTAATTACTGACTCAGCAATTTTAAACAAATGGAAGTTTTTTAGTGAAATGATGGACAAGTGACGTGGTTCACCAGAGGACTCTATAATTTCTCCTAATACTCCCTTCGTCCCACTTTTTTTGTCCTGTTTGAAAAGTCAAACTTTTTAAGGGAACATCATTTATTATCTTGTCTACCTTTTAAAAATATATAAGTTTCCAAAACTACCCTTAAAAAAATTTATCAAAAAATTGAATTAGTAAATTAATAAGGGTATAATAGGAACATTAGTAAATTAATGACTTTTATTTTTAGAAATATAACAATATTTTGGGACATCTCAAAATGGAATAGATAACAAAAAAAGTGGGACGGAGGGAGTAATATTTTAGGTTTTATTTTTTAGGTTAAAAAATTCACGGCCACACATAGGTGGATAAAGAGAGTAGGAAAATTTTAAAGAGGAAAAATAAATATCCAACAATACTTAAAAGACTTAACTACTTTTCAAGGATAAAAAAGTAATTACGTTTCATATAAATAGAAGACTCCCATTTAAGTTCTTCCTAAATCGTTTTGTCAAACACAAACAACTAAACTCTCATTTTTTTTACATACTAGTGTTAGTGGCACGTGCAAGGAACATGCTTGGTTTATTTAATGATTTAATCTAATTAACATCATTAAACACTAATTACAAAGAAATTCATCAGTTTTCCAAAAATATCTAAGATTCACCAAAATGCAAAACATTTATATAGTTCTTTTAGTACATATAACATTTCAATCAAATTACACTGAATACATTAAAGAACAAAATGAAACACTAATTTTACAAAACTATCCTCATCGCCTATGACCAAGCCCTCTCCTGCAAAGTTTTTAGACCTGCAATCAAGAAAGCATGAAAACAACCCACAATCAAAATATAATCAAAAACATAAAACCCAACCAATTCCTTTCAAATCACCAAAACTTGACCACCCATATCAAAACCCGAAGGAATCATCCCAAAATCCAACCCTAAATCTTTACCATCATAACTTCTCATTCTTCTGTAAGTGAGTGTCATGATATCTTAGCACAATTGACTTTTAAATTATATTAAAATAACAATAACATGAGCAAGAGAAACAACATGACTACGTATAACAAATTAAAACAAACCAGAAAGAAAGAAAGTAATAATCCACATGCAAGATGAACCCATGTGGAGAGGCTACATCTAAATGAGATAAATATACTTTAAATAACGATAAATTACAGTGGTGTTCATGAATGAGCTAAACCAAAACAAAATCTCCATCTTTCTTTCTCTCCAACCTTCTTCTTTTTCTTTTTTCTTCTCTTTCTCTCTCTTGGGATGGAAGCAATTGACTCATGGCTAACTCTCTTTTTTTCTTTGTTCTTATCTCTCTCTGTTTCTCTCCCTTACCGTGTTGTGTGTTGGGTTTGTGTCTATCAATAGAGTACTTGGCTGTTAAACACATCAGACAAAGAGATAAGATAAGAAAATAAAGCAAAGTGACAAAACTACCCCATGCTTTTTCATTCTTCAGATTAAAAGTTTTTAAGGATAGAAGCATAAATCTATCAATACACAACAAACAAACTTGAAAGGAATCCTCCACTTTTGCCATTTTAACCCTTAGAATGTCGTTTTGTCAAACACAAGCAACTCGACCGTCCTTTTTTATATAAAGTATAGATATAGATATAGATATAAATATTATAAGATAGAGTATTCAATTTAATGTAACCTTTCTTCTATTAAGCAAAGAGGAGGACCTAGCTAAGTGGGCCTTAGTCACACACATGAATGCGCAGGCCCACACTGAATCGAATTAGGCTAAATTGGGCATGGGTGCAGGGGTTGGTGTGTGCGGGTTGGGCTTGTCCAATATAATAGTGTTTGTTCTTCATGTTAAATTTTTCAAAACAACGTGACTATTCACCTTGTACCTGTTTTTTTTTTTTTTTTTTGCTAGGTAATTATGGGGGATAGAACCCCCAAGCTCATAGATATACATGGTACCGAGTACCACTAGGCTACTAGGCCCGGTGGTGTACCTGTTTTGAATTGTTGTGTACTGCACTATAAAATATAAATATCTCATCCCTTATTCAATCTAGTCACTTTTATCTTTATATCTTTGTGCATTAAACTCAATTCTATTTGATTTGCACAAAACTTGCAGTACTTGTTCAGTGTGTAGGAGATCATTGTGTCCTTTGAGGCAAACACCCAAAAGGCTCAAAGCATCACTATGAGGGATAAAATTAGTCTTTAAGTACGTAGTGTAAAACACTAACCTCAATCAAAATGATTTTTTCATTCTTTCTTTTTCATATCTGTGAGTTTAAATTTGTTACTTCCATTTATTTTATGAAGTAACATAGTTGATAGTTTTGTTCATGTTTGTTTAAAAATTACAAATAATATATGTTACATGTATTAAACCCACCATAGATAACCCAAAAGCAAAATTGAAAAACAACCCCTAAATCCAAACAAAGAACCCATGACTCTAACACCAATTAGTCACGGAAGCGGAAGTTTTGGTGCCAATTTTTTGTGAATGTAGTTAATTATAGTGGGATTTTATATGAAATAAAAATAAAAACAATGGAAGGCACAATATTCACAAAAGGAACATGAAGATTTAC